>CM066987.1:69729087-71066587 GCA_033977485.1 Hydrangea macrophylla | reverse complement strand
AGATTAACACAATTCTAAGTTGGAATATGCCGTCTAATGCCTCAGAAGTAAGGAGTTTCCATGGATTAGGGGGGTACTATCGAAGATTTGTAGAAGGATTTTTGAAGATAGCCGCACCCTTGACTAGTTTGACAAAGAAGGATTCAAAGTATGAATGGCTAGATAAGTATGAATGTGCTTTTTAGGAGTTAAAGGATAGGTTAAGTTCCATGCCAGTGCTTACCATACAGAAGGATGGAGAGAGATTCACCATCTACATCGATGCTTCTTACCAGGGACTCGGTTGTGTGCTTATGCAAGAGGGAAACGTGATTAGTTATGGAACGCGGCAGCTAAAATTGCACGAGAAGAACTACCCAATGCACGATCTGGAACTAGAAGCTATCATTTTTGCTCTCAAGTCTTGGAGACATTACCTGTTCGGAGAGAAGTTTGACCAATTCTCTGATCATAAGAGCCTCACATAATTGTTCTCTCTGAAGGAGCTAAATATGCGGCAGTGACGTTGGATGGAATTGCATAGATTATGACTTCACTCTGCAATACCACCCTGATAAGGTAAATGTAGTCACTGACGCTTTGAGCAAGAGACCTCATAGTAGGATTGTTTCTTTGATGATAAGAGAGTGGCAAGCATTGGAGATTCTAGCCGAATTTTATTTTTAGGCTGTGGATTCGGAAGAAGGGAAGCATTTTGGATGCTTAGTTAGTGAACCGACCCTTATCAGTTGAATTTTTGAAGCTCAGAAGAAGGATGCAGGATTACAATAATGGTTTGAGAGGCAGCAGTGAAGGATCCAGAGGAATGGATAATTAGGCAAGACAGAAGTCTGCAATGTCAAGACTGACTCTGTGTGCCAAAGGATGATGGATTGAGAGAAGAAGTGAAGAATAAAATGCACAGGCCAAGACTAAAAGTTCATCCAGGGAGTACGAAGCTGTACAAGGACCTAAAGAGGAGTTTTGGTAGGAAGGTATAAAGAGGGACGTTGCAGAACATGGGTAACCATTGGGCTACTCATTTTAGTACTTTATACTGCATTTTGAGCTCATATGATGTCTTTTTGTGAGACCATAAAATAAAAAAAATGGGATTTTTAATATTTGTGTGTTTGTGTGTTAATAATATACATGAGTGTATTTACATTTTTCTACCTACATATATCTAGGTGCACTAGGGTTAGAAGGGGAAAAAAAGAAAAGGAAAACAAGAAAAATAAAATAGAGAACATACATGAGAGAGAGAGGGAGAGAGGGGGAGAAGAAGAAGAAGAAGAAGAAGAAGAAGAAGAAGAAGAAGAAGAAGAAAAAGTGTTTTGGATCCATCGTCGCGTGTTGTTCATCGTTAGATTCGTACTCGCATCTATTCAACAATTAAAACAATGTTAGTTAAATTTGTGTATTCGGGTATATATATACACGTATGTATATATGTATACGTGAGTGAATGAATTTCTTTCATGTCTAATTTAATTAATGGTTAATTTTTAAAAATTTTTTTTTGCGTTAGAATGCACAATATCATTGTCGAATTAATTTATGACCATTGTGTGACTTCATGAATTTGATCATCGGATAATGATCCTAGGGTATTCGTAAATGGTATGTGGATAGTTAGATGTATAAACACTTGTGTGAAATACTCATGATAATTAGGAAGTTTTAGGAAATTCATTTTTCTGTGATTCTAACAGTTTCTGAAACTTTAAAAAAATTTTAAAAATTCGTGGTGTAGAATTTTAGCATTCTGCTCGCGAGTCCTATGTAAAAGGTGATTCTACACATTTTTTGTGTTTTAATTTTTTTCTGATTCTGCACCGTTTAGGCTAAAATTTAAGATTAGCGTAGCAGTTTTTAGTATGGTCAAACGTGCAAAATTTGGGGAATATGATTTCTTTGTGGATTTTTTATTCGTTAATATGACTTAATGAAAAAAATACTTGGAGATGCATGAATTCTCATATAATGTTGAGCTACGAAAAATAGACGATAGTCATTGACTTTAAGACGGATGAAATTTTGTAATTCCAAGAATGCAGAAATGGTTTCAAGTTCCTGAGTGTTCACCACTCCCCGTTGTATTAAATTCTTTAGCAGCTCGACTTGCTGAGTCTACCTTTATGCCAGTGGCTTCATGATTAAACTGGCCTAAGCCTTATGCTCGGCTTAATTCATAGACGTTTAGGCATATTGATCGGCCTTCTGTTGTGTATACCTGGTTTAGTTGGTACCCCAACCAAGCTGACACTAGAGTGGATGTTGGTACCATGTCCAGGCACACACGAGATATATGTGTGGGTGTACCATGGATGGTGGCCAAGTGGTGAACCTAGGAAATTGAATAATGAATCATTCCTAAAAGTGAGAGTGTGGTTGTAAATAAATTCCCGAAGAGTTAACCGTTCAGGTAAATTACTTCTTTGATTGTTGTTAGTTTAACTTCAATTGTTTTTAACATGTAGCATAGGACTGAGGTTTCCTTTTGGTGATATTTTAATAAAAAGGTGTTTCACACATCTTTTGTGGTTATTAACTTTTGTATTGCAGGATGGTGGGCCCATTAACATTTTACAGGTTTGGTTCACCATAAGTAGATTGGTAAGTATGATATTAGTAGTCGTTTTGGGTTTCGGGCAAGAAACTACTTGCCACCACATAAATGGAAACTACTCTATTGCCAAATATATGTGTGGAACTACCTGTCTTGGTCCAAGAGTATTGTAGTGTGGTTTGTAGTTTACGGGTTCAAGTTGTATCCCTAAGACTTGTTTTGTTTAACTCATACCAGTCATGTGTCTGACCCTAGTATGTTATGCATTCGGGGGCATTTCGATATGAAACGTAATCGAATATATGTGCAGGTGCAGTAATGGAGTAGATTTTCTGTGAAGCTTCTGTCTGTGTGAAGAGATTACTGTTGTGTTGTTTCCTGTTAGAGTTGTATTTATTTTCTTATTGTACTTGATTTTTTCTAATTCTGACAATGTGAGCCATATTTATGATATTGTAGTATAGATTGTATTATTGAGATTGGGAACGGTGTAGTGGCTCTTGCCCAAAGGACGTCTAGAATTTATTTTATTTCCGCTGAACTCTGTATGGAGATTTTATTAATCAAAATGATGTTTTTAAAAAAAAAATTGAAAAAGGAATAATAATTGCAATGGAACTTTATTTATTTTATAATGAAATTGATGTTTGGAAATATGGATTTAATACTAAATAGTGTTTTTCTTAAAACAAGATCATATTTCCTTATTTAATGAGTATTAAATATTATTTTCAATAAATTATTTGTTAGCTTGTGCGAGAGTGTCGGTCTCGAGATTTTGGCAATTGAATATTCGTCCGGATACAGGCTCCGGATTGAATATTTAGTTGTCAAAATTCAGGTGTGGTAGACGTGTACCGAAAGACTGGTGCAAATCTTAAGAAGAGAGATCATGAAGCTGAGGAACAAGGAGATCTCAATGGTGAAAGTGCAATAGAAACATCACAACGAATGCAAAGCATCATGGGAGATGGAGTCCATTATGCGAGAGAAGTACTTGAAGTTGTTTGTTGAGTTTTTGCACGGGTTTCGGGGACAAAATCTTTTGTTGGGTGGTGTAGAGATGTAACACCAGCCCTTTTCCTTGCATTTATCAATATATGGATGTATTTTAGTATTTCTGTATGTATAACGTAAGTTACGATTGTTTATGGATGAGTTTTGATGATAGTTAATATATTAGTTTATTCCTTAATCCCTTGAATCCTTAAAACAATAGAAGGGTTATTGAACTAGGAGGCCTGTGACAAGCGGGGGTATTTGTAAAATACAACGCCCTAAAAGAAGAAAATGTATTGATTTAGTTTACAATTCCTTTATTTATCCGCAATTTGAATTACAACGCCAGTTTATACACATTTTGATTAATCTATGATAAGTTGTGCGTTTTAGTTGCAATTTGTGCAGACTACAGTTGCTGTGTGAAGAATTGAAAGATAACGATAAAAGGAAATGCTGAATTCTAATGAAGACAATCAAAAGTTGAAATACAGAGTTCGATCGATTGAAGACCATTCGATCGATCGACGTTTCGATCGATCGAGAGAAGCTCAAGCGATCGAAGGTTCTAGAGTTCAATTGATCGAGAATTGTTCGATCGATCGAACATGTCTTTTATCAGATTTTTACGCGCACGCAGCAGTATAGAAATTTAACCCTAAGCATTAGGTCTCTGCTATATATATTCGTATTGTATACGTCCTTAAGGACGCCTAGATTGTTTTCTTCAGTTTTAGAGAGAGAGATAGAGGTTTTATGTGTGTTTGTAGGTCTTGGAGGGTGGATATTGCTTTTGGATTGCTATTCTCATCATTTAATACAAGATTTTCATTCCAGGTTACTTAGTATTGTTCTATTTACATTCTGTTAGTAGTTTAGAGTAGTATAATCTGTTGGATTTAAAGTTTTGCATGCTAAATAGAGTTACACCATTAGTTTACATAATTTTCATGTTCAAAACGCAAACAAATGCATCCTTAATGAACTTTTACGTTAAAAACAATACCGTGACACTCCAGACCATGTCTGAGTAGTCCCCAGGTTGGGAGATCATGATGAAACCGTGATCTCAGGCCTCTGCCATGCAGCAGAATAATTCCTGTGTTCGATCGATCGAGGTTAGTTCGATCGATCGGACCAGCGACATAGTCGAGCGATCGAAGTTAGTTCGATCGATCGAGAGAAGAAGATATTCGATCGATCGAAAGCGCGTCGATCGATCGAACCCTCTGATTCTTGAGGTCATTCTATGCAGTATTCCTAAACTTTCTGCTTTACTGATTCGTTATCAAACTGTCCTCAAACGCTCAGTTTGTCAAAATAGTCTTTAAACTTAAACCCTTAAGGAATTTTTCTTCAATACCTTTTGCAAACCACCCTCAATACTAACACCATTGTAGGTGCGAGTCCTAACTATTGAACCAAACTGCTTTTGTGTATTTCAAATTTAAATGTGATGACATAGCCCCGGTCATGAAAGGACTATGGATTCTTTATTATAAGAGAAATACGGACTACTGTAGAAAATGTGCTCCATTGAGCTTGAACGTAAATGCATGGTAGATGGCTAGGTCGCGGTGGATTCGTGTAATCCCAGCATTCCTTTTAAATTAAGAAAAACACATTTTAAATTATCACTTTAATTAATTAGTTGGCAATTAGTTTATTTTAGTTTAATTATTTTTAGTAGTTGATAAACTGTGGAACTTTGTGTTCTATAATTCCCTTAAAAATATTGATTTTTATTTTCCTTGTTTGAGATTAATCTAGGTAATTAGTTTAACACCTTTCCTGTGGGATCGACCTGGACTTAACCAGATTACTACTTTCACGATTACCTACACTTGGGTATAGCACACAAGCGCACACAGAAAAATTCTCGTGTCAAGTTTTTGGCGCCGTTGCCGGGGAAGGCGACAAGCTAAAGAAAGTGGAAGAATTAGTGAGGATCATCTGATGAATAAGTATGAAGAACTAGTAAAGAAAGTGGAAGAATTGGGGATGAAAGGAGAGAGTTCTAGGCAGTTTTTGCCTGAAGAACCATGTGGCACATGTAACATGCTGGGACACACTACTCAATATTGTCCAAATGTGCCATATTTTCAGGAACAACCCCCCATGAAAATGAATGCCATGCAAGTGTACAGGGGGGCGGGGAATTCCTACAACAACTATAATCCACAAAATAATAGATGGAATCACCCCGGGTTCGACTGGAAAAATAATGCTGGGACCCAAAACCAATTTCAACAACAACAGCCCTACAATAACAATACTCAATATCAAGGGCAATACAACAGGCAGTCCCAGCCATTCAATCAGAATAGAACAAACAACTACAACCAAGCTCAACCCTCTAACAACCAACAAGCAAATATTTACGTGCCACCTCACAAGAAGGTGCAGGAGGAAGATCCACTCTCTAATGCAAACTTAACACAACAGTTAATTCAAATGATGAGTAAAATGTCCGCAACATTAGAGAGGATGGATGCATGTCAAGAGGGTTCGAGTGGTACATTTCCTGCTCAACCACTTCCAAACCCCTAGGGATACAACAATGGCCCTCCAAACCATGAACAGGCAAAAGCTGTGACAACATTAAGAAGCGGCAAAGTCATAGGGCAAAACATGCCTCATTCTACTCCCAAGGAGTATGAAGAGGAGGAAGTGGTAATTAGGAGAAAACCATCCACTCAAGAAGAGGAGTTATCTACTAATGATAAATCAGTAGAATTAAACAAGGACACTCCTAAAGAAGTAGAAGAAGTTGAGAGAAGGCCTGGAAAGGAGCCAGTCATTGACGCATTACCTAAGTTCCCTTTCCCTGCACCTTACCCTCAAAGGCTTAAGAAATCCCAAAACGAGGCAAAGAATCAAGAGTTCTTGGAGTTGTTCAAACAAGTTAAAATCAATCTCCCACTCCTTGATGCAATCAAACAAGTGCCAGCCTACGCTAAGTATTTGAAAGACTTATGCATGGTCAAAAGGAGGCAAAGTGTAAAAAAACATGCTTATATCGCTTGCCAAGCAAGCGCAATAATTCAAAATGAGTTGCCTCCAAAGCTTAAAGACCCTGGCACCCCAACTGTCTCGTGTAGAATTGGGAATCAAAGGATAGATAACGCACTCCTTGATCTAGGAGCAAGCGTGAACTTGCTGCCATATTCAGTATATAAACAACTAGGGTTGGGTGAACTCAAACCCACTAGAGTTGCATTGCAATTGGCAGACAGGTCAGTCAAATATCCTAGAGGAATACTGGAGGACGTTCTAGTGCAGATAGACACATTTGTCTTCCCGTTGGATTTTGTGATTTTGGACACTGAACCTGTGTCTAATCCATGTTCACAAATCCCAGTGATTTTTGGACGTCCATTCCTCAACACCATTGATGCCATAATCAAAATAAGGAGTGGTATCATGACCATCGTATTCGGGAATATGACTTTAAATGTCAAGATTTTTTCAAATCCCCGACCTGAAGAATACGAGAATGAAGAAGAAGTGAACTTCATCGAAACGATCATCAAAAATGAGGTTGATTTGGTTGACTATAAAGATCCTTTGGAGGTGGTAGTGTCACAATTCAACGCTACTTATCGACCCAACGATTCTACCCCATTGGACGCTGCTCTAAATCATGATTGCCTCATGATGGAAACTAAAGAGGAGGATAGAGAGGAATGCATGTGGGTCACCCCGTATGAACCCTTGCCTCCGAAAACACAGTTAACCATGCCTTCGAACTTTCAGTTTCCCGAACTTGAATTAAAGGAGCTTCCAAAAGAGCTCAAATATGTTTTTCTGGGGACTGAAAAGACTTATCCCGTTATAATCTCAGCCTCGTTAAGTTTAGAACAAGAGGATAAGTTGATCCAAATGCTCAAACTGCACAAGGGAGCATTAGGATGGACTATTGTCGATCTGAAAGGCATAAGCCCATCTATTTGCACCCATAAGATATATCTGGAGGAAGACGCCAAACCTTCGCAACAAATGCAGAGGCGTCTGAATCCAAATATGTAAGAAGTTGTGAAGAAAGAAGTCCTAAAACTTCTAGACATTGGGATAATATACCCTATCTCTGACAGCCCTTGGGTTAGTCCAAAAAGGCCGGTATAACAGTAATCCCAAATAAAGACCGCGAGTTAGTACCAACACGCGTCCCCACTGGATGGCGGATGTGTATTGACTATAGAAAGTTGAATACTGTGACCCAGAAAGATCACTTCCCAATGCCATTCATGGATCAAATGCTAGAACGAGTGGCGGGTCATAAGTATTATTGTTTCTTGGACGGATATAGTGGGTACAACCAAATTGAAATTGCTCCTGAAGATCAGGAGAAAACAACATTCACATGTCCGTTCGGTACGTTCGCTTACCGCCGCATGCCTTTTGGATTATGCAATGCACCTGCTACTTTTCAACGGTGTATGTTGAGCATTTTCAGCGATATGGTTGAAGAGACACTCGAGGTTTTCATGGACGACTTCTCGGTGTTTGGCCATAGTTTCGATAACTGCCTAGTAAACCTTGAAAATGTGTTAGCGAGATGCGAGGACAAACACCTAGTACTAAATTGGGAGTGATGCCACTTCATGGTAACCAAAGGAATTGTCCTCGGCCACACTATCTCTGATAAAGGTATCCAAGTCGATAAAGCGAAAATTGATATAATTTCGAATTTACCTGTCCCTCGTACAGTTAGGGACATCCGTTCTTTTCTGGGACAAGCTGGATTTTATCGACGCTTTATCCAAAATTTTAGTGCCATCTCTCGACCACTGTGCTAACTACTCGTCAAAGAGGCACCTTTCGAATGGTCGAAAAACTGTCAAATATCCTTTGATGCACTAAAAGAACACCTTACCTCTGCACCGATAATACAGGCACCCAACTGGGGTTTGCCATTCGAACTAATGTGCGATGCTAGTGACTACGCCATTGGTGCAGTCCTGGGACAGAGGAAGGACGACAAGCCTTATGTTATATACTATGCCAGCAGAACACTCAATGAAGCCCAAATGAACTATACAACTACTGAAAAAGAGTTACTGGCAATAGTCTTCGCGTTGGATAAATTTAGGTCTTATCTGATAGGGTCCCCAATAGTCTATTTTACAGACCACTCGGCCCTCAAGTACCTGTTATCTAAGAAAGACGCGAAACAGAGGCTGATCCGTTGGATACTTCTACTCCAGAAATTTGATATCACTATCAAGGATAAAAAGGGAGTAGAGAATGTGGTTGCTGACCACTTATCTCTATTAACATTCACAGACAATACTGAGCCCATACGAATCAAAGATGAATTCCCAGACGAGCAAATTATGGTAGTCTCGGGTTTACCCTGGTATGCTGACATAGTAAACTACCTAGCCGCAGGACAAACTCTGAGACACTGGTCGAATCAAGACAGGAAGCGGTTCCTCTCGTTTGCACGCCATTTCTTTTTCGATGACCCTTATTTATTCAAGTATTGTGCTGATCAGGTCATCAGGCGTTGCGTCCCTAATGAGGATATAACCGTAATTCTAGTCTCGTGCCACTCTGAAGCATGTGGTGGCCACTTTTCTTCCCAAAAGACCGCACAAAAAGTCCTACACAGCGGATTTTATTGGCCCACCATATTTAAGGACGCTTATTCTTTCTGTAAATCGTGCCAACGCTGCCAAAAGCTAGGTACTATTTCAAAAAGAAATTCTATGCCCTTAACCCCTATTATCACAATTGAAATATTCGATTGTTGGGGCATTGACTTTATGGGCCCGTTCCCTAAATGAAACAACTGTGAATACATACTCCTAGCTGTGGAGTACGTATCAAAATGGGTGGAAGCAATACCGACGAGACGCAATGACCACAAAACAGTCATGTCTTTTCTTAAGGAAAACATTTTATCGCGTTTCGGAACCCCAAAAGCATTATTAAGTGACCAAGGCAAGCATTTCTGCAACAGGCCTTTAGAAGCACTACTCAAGAAATATGGGGTACACCATAAAATCACTCTAGCGTACCACCCACAAACAAACGGGCAGGCGGAGTTGGCTAACCGTGAAATCAAACACATACTTGAAAAAATGGTTAGTTTCAATAGAAAAGATTGGGCTTTCAAACTGACTGATGCTTTATGGGCATACCGCACGGCCTTTAAGACAAATTTGGGAATGTCTCCATATAGGCTAGTGTATGGTAAGGCATGTCACCTTCCTGTCAAATAGAATATAAAGCTTATTGGGCAACACGCTCATTAAACTTTGACATTAAAGAAGGAGGACATCTCCAGAAACTGCAGTTGGCAGAACTGGAAGAAATCCGACGAGATGCATATGACAATGCCAAACTCCACAAGGAACGGTTGAAGGCTCGTCATGACCGAACGATTTTTCGAAAATCTTTCAAACCAGGACAGAAAGTTTTATTATATGACTCATGCCTTCATCTCTTCCCTGGAAAACTCCGATCACGGTGGACAGGACCTTTCACAGTCAAATCTGTGTTTCCACATGGGGCCGTGGAGCTATTTAATCTTAAGAACGATGGAAGTTTCAAGGTCAATGGCCAGAGAATAAAACCGTTTTTAGAAGATTTCCAACCTGAGATCGAGCACATCCAATTGGATGAGCCCGACTATACTTCAAACTAAAACGTCCAAGTGCGTTCTCCCAATGTTGTTGTATTATTTTTTTTTCCTATTTTTCATTTTGTTTTATCTTTTGTCTGTTTTTTTTTAATGTGATCCTGATCCTAATCTGCTATTCCACTTCTATCTCGTGCAGGCTGTCCACAATGAGAGATGACGATATTCACTCGATAGGGTCATGGGCTGATTCAGAATATCAAAACCCACAGTGGACTGCTGATGAAATAGTATTTTGGTAATCTCCATACCAAGGGCCAGGAGCCGATGACATTGTTGACTTATCCTACGGATATATCCCGTATGATCCTGCGCTCCTTCAGATCAACCCATTTGCGCACATGGAACTCCCTGAAGAGGAGGGAGAGCCGAAAGGATATGCTGTGTGGGAGGTCGACGACGCTCTAATGGAACAATGAGAAAATGACTCAATGTGGGAGCCATGGGAAGAAGAGGACTTGCAAGATGTGGTGCCCGAACGCCACAATGCTATTTTTACATTTATTGACGACTTTCTGGTTGTCCAAGTGGTTCCCTATATTTATGTCCATTTGAGCTATTTGTTGTTCAGGCTTTAAATGCCCTCTACCTGCTAGTGCACCTGGGGATATCCAGCCAATAGTGAGGTTGACTCTGGGTCACATTCCGTTCTTTTTCTTTTCGTTTTGCTCTTCCTTTTTGTTTTTCTGTTGCTCTTGTTAACTTATTTTCTCCATTTTCATTTTTGTTTCCCTTTGTCAGGAATATCACTATGAATCTACCATTCCCACCGATGTTCCTTCCACATCAACTTTTCCATGGATTTGGACCATACATAAGGTCCCCAGACACCCCGCCGCAAGAGGATAGTCCAATGCTCAATTACACTCCATTGTCTTTGTCTCCATCTGGATCTCCTGTTGTCGGTGATATCAATTTCTTAGAGAGTTCGGCCCTGCTCAATGATGTCCTCGCTGCTTTCCGCTTTTTCTGGGAAAGGGAATCATCAAGTTCAGACTCTACATTTGCAGTTCTGGTGGAGGAAGAAGTTGTGGAAGAAGAAATTTTCATTCTCGAAGCATAGTGTTTAACTTCAATTGTTTTCTGTCATTTCTACTTTATTTCATCAATTGAAGTGTATTCCTAGACGGAGTTTTTAGTAATTTCAACTTTCTTTTCGTTTTTCTTTTTCAATAAGGTTTTAAACACCAAGTTGGGGGCATGAATATTATAAGTGGATGATATTTTAAGGATTTATTTATATAAAATTTATAATGTTCTATTATGAGGTTGAAGTTTTTGGCTTACATATTCTGGCAATGCACTGTTTTATCCTTATTCTGTATGTCCAGATCAATGTTGGTTAGTTGGGGGTGTGTAATTTCTCAATTCAGGGATAGTGTAGAATTTCTATGCTCGATCGATCGAATGTATTTCAATCGATTGAGAGTGTCATAACCTCGAGCGCTTGAGAAGGACTCAATCGATCGGAGTTTCGATCGATCGAGCCCATTCGATCGATCGAAACCAATTTTTATACGAGGCGTCTTTCAGAATTTTTTTTAGTCTCTCCGTCTCTCTCCCTTCCTCGAGCGATCGAACACAGAAAGCGAATCCCCCGATTTTGGCTTCCCCCACTTCATACTACATCCATTAAGGAGCTCCGGATTCCCCGGATCGTCAGTCGCACCACCGGCACCCTACACCCAGCGCGTCTCTCGAGGTGAGCCCCACGTTACCTCTCGTATTTCTTTTCTTTTCAAATTCATATGGGGGTGCCCCCCATTGATTCTTTAACTCCTTTTCGTAATGTTATCCTTGTTTTTGTTGTTTTCGGGCCATCCCCATTCTCAATTGTTGCAACTAACACTGCGCTATTCTCGATCGATCGAACTGGTTTCGATCGATTGAACCCAGCTACTGTTCGATCGATCGAACATTATCGAGCGATCGAACCAAAGATACTCTCGATCGATCGAATAGACTTCGATCAATCGAAGTGTGGCAGTTTCTTTATCTTTATTATTTGCCCTATTCTAACGTTTCTCTCGTTGCTTATTCCTTTTCAGGGCTTTATTATGAATCCGATCACTGGCTACCACAAAGCCAAGCCGTTCCACCTCGCTATACCCGACGCAGTTCCAGATCACGGGTTTAGAAACGAGGAAGACCGCGTTTGGTTCACCCGCTACTTCCAGTCACGGAAGGTCATGATCGAGCGTCCCCATGAGACTGCCTGATTGGCTACTCTGTGGTACCTTTCACGGATACGTGCCATGCCCTAGTGGTACACACTATTCTCCCAGCCTAAACAGGTGAATCTATCTTGGATACGGGAGGTGACACGAGAATAATCTTGTGCGCTCTTGTGTAACACCCAAGTGTAGGTGGACGTGCAAGTAGTAACTAGTAAGACCAGGTCGATCCCACAGGGAAGGATGAGAAATAATTACTTAGATTAGACTCTAAAAGAAAAGAAAATTCAATATTTTAAGAGAAGCGTAGAACACTAAGTTATACAATTAACAACTACTAAACTAAATTAACTAAACTAATGATGAACTATTTATCTAAAGCAAGATTTGAAAATGGTTTTTCTTAATAAAAGAAAGTGTTGGGATCACGCGAATCCACTATGACTCAACCATCTACCATGCAACTGAAGCTCAACGGAGGGCAACCTCTACAGTATCCCGTACTTCTCTAAGGTTATAGAATCAATAGTCCTTTCATGACCGGGACTATATCATCACAATTATGTTTGAAATACACAAAGGTTGTTTAATTCAATAGTTAAGACTCTCACCTCCAATGGTATTATCATTGAGGGTGGTTTGCAAAATATATTAAAAGAAAATGCCTTAAGGCTTAAAGTTTAAAGACTGTTTTGACAAACTGAGCATTTTGGGACAGTTTGATAATGAATCAGTAAAACAGAAAGTCTTGGAATACTGTATTAGATGTCCTCAAGAATCTGAAACCTCGATCGATCGACGCGCTTTCGATCGATCGAACTTCTTCATCTTTTGATCGATCAAAAATACCTTCGATCGCTCGACTATGTCTCTGGTCCGATCGATCGAACACAGGAATAAAAATAGTGCATGGCAGAGGTCTGAAATCACAGTTTCATCGCATTTTCCCAACCTTGGAACTACTTAGACATGGTCTGGGTAGTCTCAGATTTATTTTTAACGTAAAAATTCTTTAGAGACATGTTTGTTTGCAAGATTTTCATTGAAAGTATGAAAACTAATGGTTTTAACATATCTAGCAACAATACTACGAGATTGAAAGATAAACTGCGATTAACTAGATGCAGAATATAAACGAAACAATAATAAGTAACCTGGAACGAAGAAACTTGTATTACTATCAAAACAATCCAAGCTAACAATGGTGAATCTTGATAAAACCTACAAAATAAACACTAGGAACACTCTCTATCCTCTTGAAAACTGATGAACTAAAGTTGGGCGCCCCTCTGGGACGTAAACAAAACGAATATATATAGCCTAAACCTAATGCTAGGGTTCAAAACCCATTTCTGCTGCATGCGCGAATAATCTGATAAAAGGCATCTTCGATCGATCGAACAACTCTCGATCGACTGAACTTCCAAAAACGTCGATCGCTTGAACTCCACTCGATCGATCGATACGTCGATCGCTCGAACCATGTTCGATCGCTCGAACCTTGTATTTCAGCTTTGAGTTGTCTTCATCTGTACTGAGAACTTCCTTTTATCAACATTCTTCAATCTTGTACCCAGCAGCAGTAATCTGCACAAATAGTCACTGAAACAATACCACTTATCATAGTTTAATCAAAACGTGTAGAAACTGGTATTGTAATTCAAAATGCAGATAAACAGGGGAATTGTAGACTTTTCTGGTGTATTTTCCTCTTTTAGCGCGGTTGTATTTTACAAATACCCCCACTTGTCAGGAGGCATGTGCGACGATGATCCGGGATCCGGTTGCTCCATTCACCCTTCGCTCATTTTTCCGTGTCCTGGAGATCATCTTCAGCCCGGCCATCGTAGCTGCTGCTATTGGGGTACCGGAGGTACCAAATTGTGTATGCCCACATCAACCCGACACACTTCAACTATCACCGACCATCATTATCCGAGAGATCACCGGAGGAGCTCTTCCGACATGGGATGGTGAGGCTCTCATTCCCGACCTCTACCTCACAGACAATTACCATATGCTCCACCTCGCCCTAAGCAATTGCCTATTAGTGACCTCGTATCGGGAGAAGATCGCGGCATGGTATGCTCGTGTCTTATACGCGATCAGGACATGGCAGCCAGTCTGTTTACCCCGCCTTTACATCGACTTCATGCGATACCCTACCCATTATATTCAGGCCAAGAAGCACCCGAAGGGTGCTTGGGCTATTCATAGGGTGATCGAACATGCGGGTTTCATTCCTTTGGCGGGGGACGTGATTGACCAGTCTCGCAGTCGGTTTGGAGAGACAGCTTCCCGCCAGTCCGATTCGCAGAAAAGGAAGCGAAAAGGGAAAGGCAAGGTAAAGGTGGGAGAGAAGAGGAGACGTGGAGGCGGGACTGATACAGAGGGAGCTGCTTCTGGGACACCCACAGAGGCTGAGGAGCGTGATTCTGATGAGGAGGTTAGCGAAGTAATATTTTCTTTTTCAAGCAAGGGGAAAAAAAAGAACACTGATGCCCCTAGAAATTCAGATTTTTTTCTTTTTTTTTAGAACCGTTGCCCGTTTTGAGTTGAGACAGCGGTCTCAGGCTCCCGCCCAGGGAGAGTCTTCTTCCACGCCTCTCCCTACGATTCTCGAGTTTTTATTAGAGGATAGGGAGGCCCGGATTAGACTCGAGGGTAAGATAGATCACATCTCCACCATGATGACGACCCTATTAGTCCAGTTAGGGTTCGATCCGGTCGTGCCCCCATCTTCCCCTCCATCTGCACCTCCACCAGCCACCACTGCCCCATCCTCCTCTGCCCTCACTGGTCCATCTACTTTCGATCCCCCGGTTGATTTTTTCATTCCTTCTACATCTGCTGTACCACCTACTGCACCATCATCATCAGAGGGACCACCTACTTCAGAGATACCATTTCCACCTCCTCCTGTCGGGGCCGACACATCAGTTTCTACTCCAGATACCACGATTGCGAGTGCTCCGGTTACCACTACTACGGGTGTCGAGGGTGGAGTTATGGCTACTCCAAATCTATTGATTGACATTGTATCTGATGTTCCCGATGATGGGTAGTCTGTTGGTTTGGTTTATGGATATTTTTGATTGGTTTTGTATATTCTGGGTTGTTTGTTGGGCGTTTTTGGACACTGTTGGGCTATTGTTTTGGTTGTGGTTGGTTTAGATAGTGTGGTTGTTTTTGGATATTATTGGTGATTGGTTGGATAGTTGGATTTTTGTATCTATGATGAATTTTAGTATGTCTGATTTTTACTATTCTGTACATTCACTTTACTATATTTCCAGTGAATAGTTTTATTTTATGCGTGGATCTGATGCTTTATATTTCCTATATTTCTGATCTTTGCTGCTTGGAGGGTGTATGTTTTCTGTACAGGTTGTTAGTATTACGATTCTTACACGATATATCAGGTGATATCTCTTTATCTGTTTTTGAAAATTATCTGCTATGGACATTGCAATTTTCAGTTGGGGGTGGGATGTAGATAGATAATCACCTGTGCATATTAGTTACCTAACAATCTAGACCGCTCTATCTATTGCTAATGTCATACAATCTCCATTCGAAGTTAGAATTAACTTAAAATTTCAAAATTTCCTAAATTTCAATAAATTTCAATTTTTGAATTAAATTGGCAGAATAATTTTGAATATTCACTTCTATTTAGCTGTTATCAAGCAATGACACAACCATTTTATTCTCATCCTTTTATGAATTAAGTTCACACGTTTTTCTAGTTCTCTAGGATGAATGCATATGTTGACCATTTCTGTATCCAAATCATTTGTACATATTAATAGCTATGCGGAGAACTTAAAATAAGAGTTAATACGACTTTTGTACTTTAAAGAATGAAGTAGTGAAAACTAGTCACCCTTAGTGAGCTTTCATTTTCAACAAGTGTACTAATGTCAAATAGTTATTCAAATGTCATGCTAGACTAGAATCAGAGTTTTTCAAGATATTCAGGCTACAGGTTCTTAATGATCATTCAGACTTGCTCTTTCTCAATAGGTCTGCTTGTTATATGAGTAGCCTTTGCCCTCCAACGAGTAAGGAACCCTACGAAGGATTGATCGCACTCTTGCCTAGTGGTTTCCATATCTCTTGTAGTAATATTGAATGAGTGATTGTATGAGTATTGAGCCATAAATGCTCTAGCTAGGGCTTCCTAATCTTTGGCTACAGCTGATTCTAAGGTCAGATACCATGACAATGCTGCTCCACTCAGAGTTCTTTGAAATAGCACGGCGAAATAGTCAGACCTAACGCCCATGGGCTACAAAGTTCCTACATAAAGCCTCAAATGGATCCTTGGATTTCCAGTTCCATCGAAGAATTTAATATGAGGCATTTTGAACTTATAAGGGAGTTTTGCTTTTGGAGCATCACACAGACCTTCTATATCAAACAAATATTCATCCACCCCTTTGCTTTTCCTGATCACACTTTCTAACTTGTCAATCTTAGCCAACTTGTCCTGAGTTTCTTGGTCTAGGAAAACTTTGGTTGAACTATCTTCCAAAGTTTTCTTCCTCGTGATGCACCGGAGGTGGTGGTTGTTTCAAGGTGAAAAGTGCATATTCATGGCGTATTACATAGTCTTTTATGCATACTTTTATCCCCAAAGTCCCTACATTTAGGTACATTCTAATAACAATGTTCTTTTATTGTGTTAATGCTAAAACAAATGTTTTTGCATTATTTTATAGGCATTAGGATGTAATTAATGAAGTGGAGCTAAAGAAAGTAATTCTGGTAAAGAGAACAATGGAAACAGCTAAGAAAATGCCATTTTTACCAATGAATACTTCAGATTTGGAAGATTTTTCTAGAAATACAAAATGTAGATCTTAGAGTTATGGTCATGTGGTCGTAAACGAGAGGTCAATTCGAGGTCCGAGTGAAAAGTTATGGCCATTCTCCAATCGGTGTGCAGAGTTGTCAAATTAGAGAAGTTCAAGGGCTTGCAGAACCTTCAATCGATCGAGACTTCGATCGATCAAACTAAGTTTGATCGATTGAGCTTTATTTTTTCCCAAAATTGTGTATAGTCTACAAGAACCCTATAAATAAGTCGTGTTCTTCTTTATCTTTTCCAATTTTAGGGTAGATTAGGAGTACATTATGTTAGATTCATTTTCTTCTTCATCTTTTCCAATATTTTACTAAAGATTATTGAAGATTTCAAGTTTATTTCAAGTTTATTTTAGATTATTTCATGTTTTTCTTTTATTTTTCTTTATTTGATTATTTATTAGTTTATATGTTATGATTGCTTTAGGTTACTATTTCTGTACCTATTTTATTATGTTTCTGTAGTTTAGACGTTAGGAATATGTGATGAGACATTGGTTCCTAGCCTCTGCCATGCAATCTTTAGAAACCTTGGGCTCGATCGATAGAAGATATTTTGATCAATCGAACCAGAGCCATAGTCTAGTGATCGAAGACATTTTGATCGATTGAAGGAAGATACAGTTTGATCCATCGAGAGCGCATCGATCGAACGAGTTTATAAATTCCTGAGATGATTCTTTTAAGTATTCTATGACTTTCTATTTTAGAAATTTGTCATCAAATTGTCCCTATAAGCTCAGTTTGTCACAGCAGTTTTTAGAACTTAAAGCCTTGAGACAATTTTCTTCAATGACTTTTGAAAACCACTTTGAATGCTAACATCTTTTAGAGTGCAAGTAATAACCATTGTTTTAAACTGTCTTTCAAGTATTTTAAATCAACTATGATGATGTACTCCCGGTAATGTAAGGGCTATTGATTCTATATCTTTAGAAAAATACGGAATGCTGAAAAGGAATGAACTCCATAGAACATTAATGAGTATGCATGGTAGATAGTTAGGATCATTGTGGATTCACTATTTCTAACACCTTTAATTTATTTATTTCATTAGTCATGTTCTTTATGCTTTGGTTTATTATTTAGCTTAATTTAATTAATTAGGATTCGTTAGAACTTTCACTCCTGCATTCTTATTTTCTTTTCCTTTTCTTTAGGTTGTTACTTAGTATATTTTCTTCCTATTCCTTCCCTGTGGGATCGACCTGGACTTATCCAGTATTATTTGCACGATCACCCATACTTGGGTGTTGCACAAGAGCACACAACTTTTTAGTCGTGTCAAGTTTTGGCGGCGTTGCCAGGGAAGGCAACTAGGTTAGAATTTTGCTAACTTATGTCCAAATTTTCTTACTTTTCTATAAATAAAAAAAAACATTAAAATAATAAAATAAAATAAAATAAAAACTTTTGTACTTTTTCTCTTACAAGAAAAAAACATAAATATAATATCCTATTGTATTAAAAAATTTGGGTAAACATGTCTTATCCATATTCCCCGCAATACAACACAAACACCACGAATAGGTACACATTATGTAATGAAATTGTCCCCCAAATTGGCAAGCACCCAGTTATGACACACATTATCAACCTGAGGTCTACCAACCACCACAATGGAAAAACAATAGTGGTAGTCCCCCATATTATCAAACGTATCAAGAATCTCCACATGGAGAGTTCTATCAATCGCAATGGGGATATAACCAAAATGATAGCGTAGGATATAGTAGTAGTTCCCTCAATTACCAAATGCACCAAGACTTTCCTTCCAGGAATCCTTGTTCACAAACACATTGGGAAGTGGATAATTACCAACAACGATGGGGCAAAACTTTGCATAGTTATAAAGAGGAGAATAACCAAGTTGAGGATAATGGTATGTTAAAATCATAACTTAGTAAAATAAAAAGGCTAGATGGTGCACTTGAGCATGAAGTTGTAGAACCATTTATCCTCAATATACAACCCTAGACATCAACTCCTTCAATGCATGGATAAATTTACACAATCTCTTTGTCCAGAGCAGCTCAATAGATGACATATATAGTGAGGAGAGTTACAAGGATGAGAATGCGAATTAAAAAGATAATGAGAGTTTAGGTGATTGCACGCAATTAGAAAAGGATGAGTCCCTTGTTGACTCTACCCCTACCTTTGATAGTGACCCTAGGGAGAACTTTATTGAAAAATCTAAATTTGATTTAGATTTATGTGATATTCATGAATCCTCACCTCTTTCAGCCGAAGAGGTGGTGTCACCAAGTTGCCGATCACCTATCCTCGCTATCAATCAAAGCTCTCATTCTGATCTTGAAAGTTATGTGTACCCCACTATTAAACAAATAGAATGTGTTGTGGAAGAGGATGTTAAGGATTCTAGCACATGTTCTTCACAAAATTTTAACTTTCAAAATTCTTTGAGAGAGGACTTAGAAACTTTTGGGCCCATATTAGGTGATCCTAAACTTCAACAAGAAGCTAGTAATCTTCTAGACTGCTTAACCTTCTTGAGTGATAATGACATAGAAGTCCAAATAGATAGATTTATCCAAGTCTAGTCCAAAACCATGTGCATAGAACATAAATTAAATTCCTATGATTATATCTCCGTAGATTCTGTTCTAGAACACAGAAGGGTAAGGAAGCTAAATTAGAACATCACTTAGACCCTGGCCCTTTTATTGAACCATGGCCACCCCCTAGTATTAAAATAGAGCACGTTATATGAAATACCATCACCAAAGATCATTTCTTGAGTATAATTCCTAAAAAGTGTGGTATACCTCTTATAGTTGTCCCCAACAAATTTGGAAGCCATAGGTTTTGCATCATCTCCTCTGACCTTGAGCCTGCCATTAGTTAGGGGGTGTTGCATTTTTATGAGGATCATCGCACTCTTCTCACTGCTAAATTATTTCATTGGGAAGATCCTCAAAAATTTCGGTTACTACTTTATGATAAAAATCTTGCTTAGCTGAATTTATTAACTGAGTTGTTGTACTATATTCTCTATTTTTCCTTATTGCTAATAATGATTTTGCAGGTAATTTGAAAAAAAAAAATTCGATATTAACGCCTCGAGCCAACATCCTTACTTCTCTCGCTTTACTTTCTTTGTCCATGTGCTTAGTTCAGAACATTGAGGACAATCTTTAGTTTTAGTTGGGGGGAGTGAGTCATTGCATGGCTCGTTTCTTTCTTTTTATGCTTTAATGTCAATATACCTGCTTAGCTACATGACACAGTAAATTAAAATTTTCAAAAAAAATTTCAAAATTTTTTATTTTTTTCAAAAGATAAGAAGATGGTTCTTGTATTTCTCTCTTAGTAAATGTAGATAGTTAAAATGCATTTTAGTGTAATTTTCTGTATGTTATTAGTATGTGATACACAATGATAGTTTGTTTACTATCTTAGTTATAGTATATTTTATGCTTTTTAATTTTCAAACAAGAACACATTGTGACAACCTTGTACTTAGCTAAAATGAATGAGTAAGCATCGCTTAGGTGCTTTGAGAGACTGTAGTGGAGACTAATAACCCAAGTGAGCTTTTGAGCCATTCTTTTGTCTTGAGGGCTTTATAGAATTACTCTTACTTTTTGAAAAGCGTATTAATTCGTTGAAAGTCTCATTTTCTGTAATACCTGTAATTTTCTTTTTATTAAATAATATCAATTTTTTTTTTGAATTTTTATATTGGAACGACTATATTATTATCATATTATTTTAAATGTGTGACGGTTTTGACGTGTTGTAGTATTATTAATTAGACTGTAATAACCGTACCGGCTTGACCGTAATAAGACTCAGCTTAGTCACGTACCCGGACCTGGACATTAGAAATAAGAACAATTTTCACGTAAATCAAGACCGACACGTATATCGAGGATCTTATGCACGCAAGTTGAGAAAGTAGCACACAATTCTAGGTGGGCCCTACATGACCAGCCACATGGCAGTCCATGTCACCTCTTGTGACACTTGTCCACATGTTGGACATGTGTCCTAGCATGCAAGCATGTATGGAGACATATGTCTCTCCACCATTTCTATATAAACACACCCACATGCAAGCATTTTACTTACTTGGTCTCCATAATCAGCACATATAGAGTTAGAGAGAGTTAGGAGATATATTTCATAGAGAGAGAGAGAAGAAATATAAGATGAAGAAGAAGAAGAAGAAGAAGCTTCTACTATAGAAGCTTAAGCTCAAGCTCCTTAACCTTAAATCCTACATTCAAACCAAATTTCAAGTATTGGTGAGTTTACTAACTTACTTTAGAACATATATAGTATATAGTGATATTTATTAAGAGCATGATGTTGCTATTTTGAGGATTCTATGCCATACAAGACAAATCCTTAAATCTGAGAAACTGAAACTTTCAGCAGAATATAGTTTAGTAAAATGAATGTTTGGAGTAGCTCAAAAATCTGAATTAGGATAGGTTTGTTTGTGGAAAAAACTAACTCATTTATCTACAAATAACTCTTCTATAGCTCAGTCTAGAAATCACTCCTTCAAAGGTGAAATAAATGTACAACGCAGTGTTATAAATATGAGAAACTGAAACTTTCAGCAGAACATAGTTTAGTAAAATGAACTTTTGGACTAGCTCAAAATCTGAATTAGGCTAGGTTTTTTTGTGGAGAAAGTTAACTCATTTATCTACAAATGACTCTTCTTTAGTCTAGTCTAAAAAAGAATCCTTCATAGGTGAAAGTCATGTACAATGCAGTACTATAAATCTGGGACAGAGCAATCTGAAAATATAGAAATGTCTAAATAAAATTAGTATTTTGAGCACCTCAAAAATGTAATTGTAGCTAGATTTTTTTGTACATGAAGATGATCCAAATACCTATAATGTTCTAGTTTTGAGTTTGATCTACAAATCAATTTATTATGCCCAAATAAATCATGTTGTTTTAGTCAACACAGTGAAAATGTATCCTGGCAGATTGTGTAGCTTTTTGTATGATGTTTTGGTTATGCATGGTGTTGGTTGTTGATGCTAGTTTTCCGGTACTTGTGTTGTTATGAAAATCTTGTGCTATGGTAGTGCTATCACGTAGATGAGCATGTTAAGGGTTTCATCTATATGTTTATTGGTATTAAATCCATGTTATAAATCCATGAGCTACGCGCTATGTTTTCCATTGTTATGAATATAGTTTAATGACCGTTGAAAGTTCATACTCAAGCTTTAAGTATGTTGTACATCACAATTATTGCATTGATAGTGATTGGGTAAGTTTTCATCATAAGTATATTATGATATAAAATAGAATGACAGATGTATATACATAACTTCAAAAGTATAAATGGATATTATTATTGAACTAAACTACGAACCGTACGAATGCGTAAAATAACGATTAAACCTTCAATAAAAAATTTTATGTGAATAAGGGACGTTGAGCTTCGTTTCTCGTCGTGTGACTTCCGGTCAAAGTTGATTCGTAAATTTCGTGTCATGTTCGGATATATCTTGCAAGAGTTAGTCCTTCGGTAATTCCATGAAGTCGATTGGGGAGTTGTGAAATGTTTTCTACCTTGGTCTGAGAATCGGCATGACGTGTTCGGCCAAGTACGGATGACCTGAGGATCGTCATGACATATTCGATCAAGTGGTTGACTATATTCCGCACCCTTGGTCTGAGGATCAGAATGACATGTTCGGTTAAGTGCTGGTGACCTGAGGATCGTGATGGCGTGTTCGATCAAGTGACTGTTAATATCCCGCAATCTTGATTTGAGGATCGTCATGACGTGTTCGGTCTTACGGGTGACCTGAGGATCATCAGCGATGTGTTCGATCAAGCGATTCATTGTCAAGTGTTGTTCTTTCTAGACCCGTAAATGCGTTTGGAGTTAAGTCTTCTTTCAGTCAATATGGTCCGTCAGTTCAGTTCTAGGCTAAGCTTAGAAGGGTATGGTTGGGCTTGAACGAGATATGGTTCTGAGAATTATAACTGATGAATAACTTACCTTAGTGGTGGTAACCCTAAGGGTACCCTCACCTAGCTTAACCGTTTACGGCGTTTCATGCTGTTGGACCAACCACATCCAGCCTTTGCAGGTCCTGACGGAGCCGGCTACTGTTAAGATGCAAATTTTACTACTGAAGACTATGCTGGTGAAGATTACTATGAGGAAGGCTACGGTTTCGCCAGCTGAAGATCTGGAGCTTTTCTTTTGGTATAGTTCTGTTGTTAATATGATTAATGATGTAATAGCTTTCTTGAACATGTAATATGTATCTTTTGGATATCCTTGGGTCTGTAATATATTAATCATGTAAGACTTGGATGTTTTAGATTCTTGTTTCTGCTAAACTTAGTCACTTTTTCGTATTATATTATTGTTTTAAGCATGTTTGGACAATTAGGTGATATTCACAACCAGTCACGTGTCTACGAACCCATAAAGGAAAATTATTTTTCCCTATTTTTGGTACTTTAGGGCGTGACATTTTCTTCTTCATTTTGACTAATCACTAGAAGAGAACATTCATGGTTTATCAAATATAGAGCTCTTGAATTTACTGAAATGAATAATCCTATGAACTTAGAAGAAATGAGTAATCTTTTGACCATACACGCATAATAAAACATTGGCCTACCTCTGTGATATTCCTTTATTTCACCCTTTGAGCTTTACCATATGTACCTTGTCTACACAATCCTAAAGTTAATGCCTAACTCAAAATTAGGAGTTCAAGCTTCAGTTTTTTATTTAGGAGTGATTGGGATGTGTTATCTTGACAAGAAGTTTGGTTGTGTGAATAAGGGAAAGTTGGCAAAGAAAAAGATGATAAAAAGAAGAGTGTGGGAAAGAAAAGAAAAAAGAAGAAGAGAGAGATTGGAGATGTGGGGAAGGTTGAAAAGTTTTAGTAGACATTCCAATCACATAATTTTTCCCAATTGAATATCACGAGCCTTTTTCTTCTTAATCTAATCTCTTTTTCATAGTCCGGATGATTTTAAGTAGATTGGATTTGAAGTTAAGGTAATGAGAGAGTTCTCTACGGTATCTCGCTCTTCTAGTAAAAAGTATCCTTTCATAAGACTTTATGCACTAAAATGTCAATTTTTCAATTTAGATATGAGAAGCAGTAGATTCCATTCACATTTACTCGTTATAACTTCCATATCATGAGTGATAATTATTACAGTCACGCCCCGGCGTAGCAAAGTTCGGGAAAAATTAGATTTCCAACTTTGGACCCTTAGGTACGCGACTAGTTGAAGGATCGTCTGATTGTCCATAAAACATTCTAATAGAAATGTATGCTTAATAAAGGTTCATGCAATGGCTAAAAGTAACAGCGGAAGTAGAAGTCTTACATAAATATTAAACATACATATTAAACAATCATAAAATCCATCCCAAATTTAAACAAATATAAATAGAGGTCTAGGCAACGTCTGCCCAAAATATATTACATCGTAGTATCTCGAACAACATAAACATAACAACAGAATTATAAAAGAGCCGCAACAACGTTGGCTCCCAAATGCTAACTAGCAAAGCCAAAGTCTTCCTCATCGCAAGCATCATCATAATCATGGTAGTCTCCATCTACCTGTCCATCACCTGCATCACCATACTAATAACCTGGACATAGGATGTCCAGGGTATAAACACCGTCAGCTTGCGAAAGCTGAGCGAGTACAACACTCACAAAGAAACAATAAAGAATTAATAATAATACTCGCAACTATTGTCGTGTAGTTTAAACGTTAACCCAACCAACCATTCACTAAATCGAGAATCCTAAACTCGAAACCACGGATACAAGACCATGACAAGAAGGATAGAACAACTCAACAAAACTGAACACGAATCAATTTCAAGAACAGACATAATCCACTGAACACAAACCCATGAATCACTTACTCTTCCCAAATACATCCTCTCCTATTTTCACAAATTACCGGTGTAAGCCGTTGGTTAAAGGATATACGTGCTCTAAAGCCGCTTGAATGGCATACCCTCATCGGGCATACGTGCTCTAAAGCCAACCATATCAGGATATCCAATGAGTATACGTGCTCTAAAGCCGCTTGAATGGCATACCCACATTGGGCATACGTGCTCTAAAACCGACCATATCAAGATACTCTGTAACCATTCATAATACCATCAACACATCACTTCTACCAACTATGCTCAACTATGCGACTGAAAGAACGCTACCAAGGAAAGTTGGGTCTGAGCCCGAAATCTCAACAACAACGGAACAACAAAATAATGGCAACCAGAACCAAAACTGACCATGATATGACAAGAAACGAAAACACACCCTCAAGCATTATTCATCGGACGTTAGCGTCAATTTAATGTTCTCGCACAATTTATTAATTTGCCATTAGATTATCTACCCCAATGTCGTTGTCGCAATCCTAGCATCGCACTTGCTCATAAAAAAAAATCATAATATCATCTAAAACGAGTATAACATAATTTTAAGTCCATATTCCACTTAGATGTGCATATTTCAATTTCCCAAAATTACTAAGCATACAATTCACCATAGAAACCCAAGTTTTATTACCAATTCTCATAAAACATAAGTCTTGTTAAAATTATAAATCGAGTGTTTCCAAGTGAGTTAGAGTACTCACCAGAGCGTCTTAGCAATAAACAAAAATTCCTGGTAGAGACAAGAATATCCCTACAGCGAATAAACACAATAATGCTTAAGAAATGAACACTAAAAATAAGAAATAATCAAATATGGCAAAAGTGCGCCTAAACCTTAAGATGATGATCCACACATCATTATGAGTCCAACGCCATTGACTAGACTCAAATCGGAGTCCGTCACTGAAAAGGCTAGGTTCCTATGCATGTGTGGTACCTAACCGTACGCTGTATTTTCACTGATTCGAAATGTCACCAAACTTAGTGGAACTTCTTTAAATATTATTCTAAGATTTTAGAAACAAACGGCGTAATTTTCGGATCAACGGTCTAATTACTACGGATTTCCGACAAGAAACATAGTAAAAGGATTAACCGAAAAATGGTTTATTATTTCCAAAACCATATAAAACTATAGCAACATCCCTTAAAATATTATACCTTAGAAAATGTTACTATAGAAAATGTTACTAATAAGTTTTATCAAAGTTACAAATAAGGATAATATATAAATTAACTATTTATCCTCATTAGGCAAAATATACTTAATTAAAATCCCATTGTAAAATCTAAAAATGTATTACTAAATCCTATGAGGATTCCAAGGATCTTTTTTAAGTATTTATTTATATAAAAACCTTACATTACAAAATAATACACTAAAATATTTCAACAATATGTAATTATTAAGAAATGTTTTAAAACATTCTAAACCATTTACTAGATCAAGCGTGGCGACAATTGGCAAACGATTACATGAAATTCGAGCCAAGAGTTATTCAATTAGTCGACGTACTTAAGGAAATAATATAAACATAGCATTATAATCGTTACACAAGTAGTTGCATCGCAAAGTTGCATCGCAAAGAAATGGCGAAACAACACACAAAAGCTTTATTTAGTTAAGGACAGATTTTGCCCAAGTTCGTCGACCGATCTTGCAGAAATTCTAATTAAATATAAAAAAATCGTATGAGTGCCTATCTTATGTCAAAAGAAAGCTAATTCAATGAAGTTTCATCTAAAAATAATTTCACTAACTCAGAATGAATTTAAATTGGCCGAATTCAGTCTCTGTCCAGGACAAAACTTGTCTCTGTCCAGTTTCGTCGACCATTCTTGTAAAATTGATAACTAAATCTTCCGAGATCGTATGGACGTCTATCTTATGTCAAAAGAAAGCTATTTCAATGAAGTTTAATCTAAAAATAATTCCACAAACTCAAACATAAATATCATGTCCGAAAATCTGCTGAAACAGACTCCCCTGTGCAAAACAAAATCTGAAAAGTGTTGTTTCTTGATTTCCAATCATTTTCAAGCACATGCAATGCATTTAATTGATTTATGATGACATGCAAGATGATTTTAAGCTAGACTAAGTAGTCAAGGATGTATACTAAGCCATGGATGATGTTAGATCATCCACAATTCCAACATGCAAGCTAAGATTTACAAGAATGAAGGTAATCCAAGCTAGACCTTCAACTTGGATGAAGATGATGATGAAGAACTTAGATTCTTGAATAGATTGTAGTATAGGAGTATATAGAGAGGACAAGGATAAAGTTTAAACTCTCATGTAAATATGTATATAAACATAGGATAAGTAGTGAGTGATACTCACAAAGCTTGAGAAGTGTTTGGATGATGATCAATTGAAGGAAATTGGAAGAAATGAAGAATATGGTGATGTTCTTCAAGATATGAACTTCAAGGCTTCAAAAAAAACTCCAAGAACTCATCCATGCAACTCCTTAGATGCTCCAAGAACTTGAAATGGTAGGAGAAAAGGGTGCCAGAGGCTAGTAGGGGTCTTGATTCACTTAGAAATGGGACATGCAAGAGAAAAATGAGAAGTTCTCTTGGTTTTTCTCAAGAACAAAGGGGCTGGGATTTAGTGTGTGTTTAGTGTGTGTAGAGATTAGGGAATGTGTGAAAATGAGCTCCCAAATGAAGTATAATACCCATATATAATGGGGGTTTAAGTGGGACACATGTCACTTAAAGATTTGGCCAAATGACATTAATTGAGTGGGTCCAAGTGGACGAATTAAAATGTACCACGCGTAAGTCGCGGGTCCCACGTGAAATTAAACTTGAATAACGCGAACTAATCCTAGTGTAGGTGTGTGACCTCGATATACACGTAAACAGACTATTACGCGCACAGACAGAAAATGTCACCGGGACTGAACGAATAATTAACTGTGAGTATCAATCAATATTACAGATATAAAATTAAATGTATTAAACTAATATAATAAACAAAAGTTGTGAAAAGGCAAAATTAGACAATTAGTCAATTTATAACTTGTCAAAACTTACAAAATGAAATACAACCAAACTATATTTATTTATATCTAGACAGAAAACATAAATAATACATGGGAAATACTGGTATTAAAATATGGGTGTTACATCTCTCCACCACCTATAAAGAGATCTCGTCCCCGAGATCACGAGTCCTCGGGAATGAACAATTCTGGATACTTTTCTCGCATTTCAGATTCCATCTCCCAAGAAGTTCTCTTTCATCATGATGCTTCCACTGAACTTTCACCAATGGAAACTCTCTGTTCCTCAGTTTCTTGGTTCCTCGGTCCAGAATCTTCACAGGCCTCTCTTCATAGGATATGTTGTCATTTATTTCTATATCATTGAAGTCGATCACATGCGGTGTCGGGCCCTGGTGATACTCCTTCAACATGCTGATGTGAAAGACATTATGAACTCCTGATAGTCTGGGTGGCAATGCAAGTCTATAGGCTACTTTACCTACACGCTCTAATATCTCAAACGGTCCAATGTAGCGAGGCGACAACTTTCCTCTCTTCTGTCCAAATCTCACTACTCCTCGGATCGGAGATACCTTAAGCAAGACATGATCACCGACACTGAACTCCTTATCTTTACGGTGCTGATCTGCATAACTCTTGTATCGGTCTTGTGCTGCTTTCATCTTTCCTCTAACAACGACAATCTTCTCATTGGTCTCTCGAACCATGTCTGGTCCAAGAAGTTGGCTGTCTCCAACCTCGGCCCAACATAAGGGTGATTGGCACGGTCTTCCATACAAAGCTTCAAATGGTGCCATCCCTATGCTTGAGTGATAGTTGTTGTTGTACGCAAACTCAACTAAAGGCAAATGAGTTTCCCATGAGCTCTCAAAGTCAATGACACATGCTCTAAGCATATCCTCCATGACTTGATTCGTTCTCTCCGTTTGCCCATCGGTTTGCGAATGAAAAGCTGAACTCATCTTCAACGATGTTCCCAATGCTGACTGCAGACTCTCCCAAAATTTTGCGGTGAACCGAGAATCGCGATCTGATACGATTGACACGGGTACACCATGAAGTCGAACCACTTGTTGTACATACATTTGACTCAGCTTCTCCACTGGATACGTCATATTATATGCAATGAAGTGAGCTGACTTGGTCAAACGATCTACAATCACCCAAATGGCGTCGTGGTTTTGCTGTGACCTTGGCAATCCAACCACAAAGTCCATGGTAATGTGTTCCCATTTCCACTGCGGTATTGGCAACGGTTGCAAAAGTCCTGACGGTTTCCGATGTTCGGCCTTGACTTGCTGGCAAGTAAGACATTTGGAAACGTACTCTGCCACTTCACGTTTCATTCCTTCCCACCAGAAATTTCTCTTCAAATCTCGGTACATCTTTGTTCCTCCGGGGTGAACTGTCAAACGAGATTTGTGTGCTTCATCCAGTATATCTTTCCTAAGATCGCCCACATTGGGCACACAAAGTCGATTCTTGCATCTAAACCCACCATCTGAACTCATGGTCCAAATTTCAGAATCTTTGGTTGCCATCCTACAAACCATTCTTGGAATCTGGCATCCTGCTTCTGTGCTTCCAAAATTCTGCTAATAATGGTCGACTATACCACTAGACATCCAAGGTATTGTCCTTCTCCTGGTGCTTCTATTGGCTGCACGTCAAACTCGCTTAAAGTTTCCATCGCTCGCCATTCTCTAATCATGAGGGAGGCTAATATATCATAGGATTTCCGACTTAAGACATCTGCAACAACATTAGCCTTGCCGGGGTGGTACTGCAGTGTGAAATCATAATCCTTGAACAGCTCCATCCACCTGTGTTGTCTCATATTCAACTCCTTCTACGAGAAGAGATACTTCAAACTCTTATGATCCGAAAACAAATCGAACTGCTCTCCGATTAGGTAGTGTCTCCAGATCTTAAGAGCAAAAACTACAGCGGCTAACTCAATATCGTGTGTCGGATAGTTCTTCTCATGGGGCTTCAACTGTCTAGACCCATATGCTATCACTTTCCCATCTTGCATCAATACACATCCCAATCCTTGGTATGACGCATCACTGTAGATGGTAAATCTCTCGCCGCTTCTCGGAATAGCAAGCACTGGCGCAGAGGTCAATCTCTCCTTCAACTCTTGAAATGCGCATTCATGCCTGTCTTTCCAGTCATACTTTACATCCTTCTTTGTCAACCCAGTCAGCGGGGCTGCAATCTTGGAGAATCCCTCCACAAATCTCCGATAATACCCTGCTAATCCAAGAAAACTTCTTACTTCTGAGGCGTTGCTCGGCCTAATCCAACTTGACACTGCATCAGTCTTGGATGGGTTAACAGAAATTCCCTTCTCGGACACAACATGTCCTAAAAACTTGACTTCCTTAAGCCAAAATTCGCACTTGCTAATTTTGCGTACAAACGATTGTCTCTTAAGGTTTGTAATGCGATTTGCAGGTGCTTTTCGTGCTCTTCCATACTCTTGGAATAAATCAATATGTCATCAATAAAAACAATAACAAATTGATCCAAGTATGGTCAGAAGACTCTATTCATCAAATCCATAAACACTGTTGGGGCATTGGTTAGACCAAATGACATCACTAGGAACTCGTAATGCCCATATCTCGTGCGAAAAGCTGTCTTTGGCACATCTTCGGGTCGTACAAGTAACTGATGATATCCTGATCTCAAGTCTATCTTTGAAAAGATTGTTGCTCCTTGCAACTGATCAAACAAATCATCTATCCTGGGGAGTGGATATTTGTTCTTGATCGTCACTTTATTTAACTCTCTATAATCAATACACAATCGGAACGATCCATCTTTCTTCTTCACAAAGAGTACGGGTGCTCGCCAAGGTGAAGTACTAGGCCGAATGAATCCCAAATCTTCTAACTCCTGCACTTGCTTCTTCAACTCGAGCATCTCCGTTGGTGCCATTCGATAAGGAGTCTTGGATATCAGAATTGTGCCGGGTACCAATTCTATGCAAAAGTCTATCTCTCTCTTTGGCGGTAAACCCGTGATATCCTGGAATACATCCTCAAATTCTTGCACCACTGGAATCTGTGAAATGACAATCTCCGACGTCGTAGTCTCAATAGCGGCTAAACGACTAGTAAAGAGTCCATCACTAGAACAAGTGCACTGAAGTTTAAGGGGTAAACTTCCAGGTACTGAAAAAGTAATAGACTTACTCACACAATCCAAGTTAGCATAGAACTTAGTGAGCCAATCGATTGCCAAAATGACATCAAATTCCTTCATAGATAACACTATCAGATCTGCGGGAAAATTTCTATCATCTATAGTTATAGGGCAGTCCTGACATACTCTACCCAACTTAACCGTAGCTCCCAAAGGAGACACTGCATTCAGTATTACATCAAGGTTTTGAGGCACTAAACCCAATTCTTGCACCAACTTAAACGCAATAAAAGAATTCGACGCACCAGTATCAAATAACACTTTAACTCTACTGCGAAAGAGTGTAAGTGTACCTTCTAGATTTTACTGTTCTTCGGCATCAAATCCAGCCTCCTCAGGGATGATAGCATTCACCCTAGCTTGCCTCTGTTGTCCAGAATTCTCACGGCGGGGTTCTCTGCATTCCCTACTGAGGTGACCTGGCTTGCCACAGTTATAACAAACTATGCTCTGTCGGCCAAAGGTTCGAGGTGCTCTGTAATCTCTAGCCATATGCCCTGGTATCCCACAATTAAAACACTTTTCCTCACCCTTCTCTAGGACAACTAGGGGTTTGTGCACTGTTGGTGCAGTAGGTGGGGCTTTCTGCTGCTGCTGTTGAGGCTTCCTCTCTCCATTCCAAGTACGCTTGTTATTCTGGAAGCGAACTAGGGGTCGGTGTCCTTGCCTATTGTGTGGCAGAGGTCTCCGTCCTTGCTTGTTGTGGGATGAAGATGGGTTGTTGAATGGCAGGGAAGATCGGTTTCCAAACCTTCTTTGTTCCCTCTGATTCATATCCTCAAGCTCCTTAGCCGAACCCACGAGATCCTTAAAATTTTTATTCCGATAACTCAAGGTCAAATGTTGCAGTCGTAAGTTGAGTCCTTGGTGATACTGCTGGTTCTTCTTCTCTGGGGTATCCACCATGTGTTGTGCGAATCGGGACAACCTCTCAAACTGCACTGTATATTCCCTCACAGTCTGAGATCCCTGAGTTAACTCCAAGAATTCTTTCTGTTTCTTTATCTTTTCTGCATGTGGAAAGTAATTCTCCAGAAAGAGTTCTCGAAATGCTGTCCATGTCATCTGTCTCACCGCTTCTTCCCCCATAGCAGCTCTTTCGGCTTCCCACCAATCAGCCGCAGCATAGATCAGTTGGAAGGTGGCCAATCGGCGTTTCTCTAGTTCCGTGCATCCCATTGTCTCAAAAATTAAATCCATATCCCGCAGCCATTGCTCTGCTTTCCATGGCTCAGCGGGACCATCGAACTTTTCGGGGCGAAGTGCACGAAAACGCTCCACTAATTTGTCTTCAATCTGTCACTGAGGTGGTGCATGATTGTTGTTGATATTGTTGGAAGCTCTCTCTATTCGTCGGACAAGAGCACCAAGCAATCCAGTTGGGTCAATCTCATTTAGCAGAGGAGCTTCAGGGTCTACCCCGTTTCTATTTCTTCTTGGCCCTCCTGCCATCTGCGATCTGTACGTCAGTACCCATACTTTGCGGTTAATGATTTCTCTTTTGGTTTTGAGATGACTATAAAAAAATATGAAACTCGAACTAAAGATACCATATAGATATAGAATGTATCATAAAACATGATGCAATATGTGCACATGTAAACCAAAAATAAATACCTCAATTATAACAGTCGCACATACATATAGATCAAAAGAGTAGTACAACCAAAATATACAGATGCGACTGCAACGCTAATATACCACGCGCAAGCGCGACAAAAGAATAGCTACTACTACTACTACCATCAAGGCTGGTACCTATACATCATATATAACAACAAAAGAGGTAGGCACGCAGGCCCAAATAGTCATACAAAAGATCTAGATATGAAGATGATCCCAGAAGTCATCATCATCGGGCACCTCGGGCGGAATCTCATCAGCTGGTACGATATATGTCTCAGAAGGCACCAAGTCTAACCAGAAGTCAAACTCGTCAATGACTCCAAGAGCAACTCCCTCCTGCACAAAGACTGGCTCCTCAGCAACTGGCGGTGGGGCATCATCAGGAATGTGGATAATGTCAGGCTCGAGCTCCAGCTCCTCTTCATCAGCATCGACTCCGAGATCAGCATCTAAATCCATATCCTCTGCAGGCTCGATCTCCTCGGGGTCATCCTCAACACCCTCATCTGCAACTGGGTCAACATCGGCATCGGCGTCATCCTCGATAGGCTCCTCCTCCTCTGGCTCGACCTCATCCTCATCGTCGACAGCATCACCAATGTCCTCCTTCGAGTCCTCAAGGAAGTCATCATCGTCAATACCGTCCCCCTCAAGGTCAGCAATAGGAACGGCTGCAAGTGGAACAGCAGCTATAGGTGATCCGGGCATCTCAGGCACTGGCTCAGCAAGTGGAACAATAGTTATAGGTGATCCGGGCACCTCAGGCACTGGCTCAGCAGGATCCTCTAACATAATAGGCTCAACGGGCACTGGAGGGTCCGCCTCAGCTGGGGGAATGTCCTCGGGGACTACGGGCTCAGGAATCACCGGCTCCGGAATAACTGCTGGAGGTGGAATAGGTGGTCCGAGACGAATAGCCTGTAGCATGATCGGGCGGTACTCTGACTCATGAGTAACAATCCGGGCCATCTCTGTGTAGATGCGCTCCGTCGTTAGTGATCTATGAAGAATGCTCATGCGCACTCGGATAGGGCGGTCATCGTCTGTCTCGTAGACGGCTCTCCAGATATCCTCCTCTAAATATCGACGGGCTCTCTCTCGAATACCCTCCTGGTAAGCGATAGGGTCGATCGCCTCCATATGATCAGCATAAATAAGAAATCCTCCGAAAGCGTCTGGGACAATGATAGGATCCATCGTCCTGCAAAGAAAATCATCTTAAAGTCAGTACTAGCGCAAGGTAACTTACGGTTCATAGCTTAAGTGTATAGGACAATCAGCGAGCTCAACTAAACCTAAGCTCTGATACCACTAAAAACCCTGTCACGCCCCGGCGTAGCAAAGTTCGGGAAAAATTAGATTTCCAACTTTGGACCCTTAGGTACGCGACTAGTTGAAGGATCGTCTGATTGTCCATAAAACATTCTAATAGAAATATATGCTTAATAAAGGTTCATGTAATGGCTAAAAGTAACAGCGGAAGTAGAAGTCTTACATAAATATTAAACATACATATTAAACAATCATAAAATCCATCCCAAATTTAAACAAATATAAATAGAGGTCTAGGCAACGTCTGCCCAAAATATATTACATCGTAGTATCTCGAACAACATAAACATAACAACAGAATTATAAAAGAGCCGCAACAACGTTGGCTCCCAAATGCTAACTAGCAAAGCCAAAGTCTTCCTCATCGCAAGCATCATCATAATCATGGTAGTCTCCATCTACCTGTCCATCACCTGCATCACCATACTGATAACCTGGACATAGGATGTCCAGGGTATAAACACCGTCAGCTTGCGAAAGCTGAGCGAGTACAACACTCACAAAGAAACAATAAAGAATTAATAATAATACTCGCAACTATTGTCGTGTAGTTTAAACGTTAACCCAACCAACCATTCACTAAATCGAGAATCCTAAACTCGAAACCACGGATACAAGACCATGACAAGAAGGATAGAACAACTCAACAAAACTGAACACGAATCAATTTCAAGAACAGACATAATCCACTGAACACAAACCCATGAATCACTTACTCTTCCCAAATACATCCTCTCCTATTTTCACAAATTACCGGTGTAAGCCGTTGGTTAAAGGATATACGTGCTCTAAAGCCGCTAGAATGGCATACCCTCATCGGGCATACGTGCTCTAAAGCCGACCATATCAGGATATCCAATGAGTATACGTGCTCTAAAGCCGCTTGAATGGCATACCCACATTGGGCATACGTGCTCTAAAGCCGACCATATCAAGATACTCTGTAACCATTCATAATACCATCAACACATCACTTCCACCAACTATGCTCAACTATGCGACTGAAAGAACGCTACCAAGGAAAGTTGGGTCTGAGCCCGAAATCTCAACAACAACGGAACAACAAAATAATAGCAACCAGAACCAAGACTGACCATGATATGACAAGAAACGAAAACACACCCTCAAGCATTATTCATCGGACGTTAGTGTCAATTTAATGTTCTCGCACAATTTATTAATTTGCCATTAGATTGTCTACCCCAATGTCGTTGTCGCAATCCTAGCATCGCACTTGCTCATAAAAAAAAATCATAATTTCATCTAAAACGAGTATAACATAATTTTAAGTCCATATTCCACTTAGATGTGCATATTTCAATTTCCCAAAATTACTAAGCATACAATTCACCATAGAAACTCAAGTTTTATTACCAATTCTCATAAAACATAAGTCTTGTTAAAATTATAAATCGAGTGTTTCCAAGTGAGTTAGAGTACTTACCAGAGCGTCTTAGCAATAAACAAAAATTCCTGGTAGAGACAAGAATATCCCTACAGTGAATAAACACAATAATGCTTAAGAAATGAACACTAAAAATAAGAAATAATCAAATATGGCAAAAGTGCGCCTAAACCTTAAGATGATGATCCACACATCATTATGAGTCCAACGCCATTGACTAGACTCAAATCGGAGTCCGTCACTGAAAAGGCTAGGTTCCTATGCATGTGTGGTACCTAACCGTACGCTGTATTTTCACTGATTTGAAATGTCACCAAACTTAGTGGAACTTCTTTAAATATTATTCTAAGATTTTAGAAACAAACGGCGTAATTTTCGGATCAACGGTCTAATTACTACGGATTTCCGACAAGAAACATAGTAAAAGGATTAACCGAAAAATGGTTTATTATTTCCAAAACCATATAAAACTATAGCAACATCCCTTAAAATATTATACCTTAGAAAATGTTACTATAGAAAATGTTACTAATAAGTTTTATCAAAGTTACAAATAAGGATAATATATAAATTAACTATTTATCCTCATTAGGCAAAATATACTTAATTAAAATCCCATTGTAAAATCTAAAAATGTATTACTAAATCCTATGAGGATTCCAAGGATCTTTTTTAAGTATTTATTTATATAAAAACCTTACATTACAAAATAATACACTAAAATATTTCAACAATATGTAATTATTAAGAAATGTTTTAAAACATTTTAAACCATTTACTAGATCAAGCGTGGCGACAATTGGCAAACGATTACATGAAATTCGAGCCAAGAGTTATTCAATTAGTCGACGTACTTAAGGAAACAATATAAACATAGCATTATAATCGTTACACAAGTAGTTGCATCGCAAAGAAATGGCGAAACAACACACAAAAGCTTTATTTAGTTAAGGACAGATTTTGCCCAAGTTCGTCGACCGATCTTGCAAAAATTCTAATTAAATCTAGAAAAATCGTATGAGTGCCTATCTTATGTCAAAAGAAAGCTAATTCAATGAAGTTTCATCTAAAAATAATTTCACAAACTCAGAATGACTTTAAATTGGCCGAATTTAGTCTCTGTCCAGGAAAAAACTTGTCTCTGTCCAGTTTCGTCGACCATTCTTGTAAAATTGATAACTAAATCTTCCGAGATCGTATGGACGTCTATCTTATGTCAAAAGAAAGCTATTTCAATGAAGTTTAATCTAAAAATAATTCCACAAACTCAAACATAAATATCATGTCCGAAAATCTTCTGAAACAGACTCCCCTGTGCAAAACAAAATCTGAAAAGTGTTGTTTCTTGATTTCCAATCATTTTCAAGCACATGCAATGCATTTAATTGATTTATGATGACATGCAAGATGATTTTAAGCTAGACTAAGTAGTCAAGGATGTATACTAAGCCATGGATGATGTTAGATCATCCACAATTCCAACATGCAAGCTAAGATTTACAAGAATGAAGGTAATCCAAGCTAGACCTTCAACTTGGATGAAGATGATGATGAAGAACTTAGATTCTTGAATAGATTGTAGTATAGGAGTATATAGAGAGGACAAGGATAAAGTTTAAACTCTCATGTAAATATGTATATAAACATAGGATAAGTAGTGAGTGATACTCACAAAGCTTGAGAAGTGTTTGGATGATGATCAATTGAAGGAAATTGGAAGAAATGAAGAATATGGTGATGTTCTTCAAGATATGAACTTCAAGGTTCAAAAAAAAAACTCCAAGAACTCATCCATGCAATTCCTTAGATGCTCCAAGAACTTGAAATGGTAGGAGAAAAGGGTGCCAGAGGCTAGTAGGGGTCTTGATTCACTTAGAAATGGGACATGCAAGAGAAAAATGAGAAGTTCTCTTGGTTTTTCTCAAGAACAAAGGGGCTGGGATTTAGTGTGTGTTTAGTGTGTGTAGAGATTAGGGAATGTGTGAAAATGAGCTCCCAAATGAAGTATAATACCCATATATAATGGGGGTTTAAGTGGGACACATGTCACTTAAAGATTTGGCCAAATGTCATTAATTGAGTGGGTCCAAGTGGACGAATTAAAATGTACCACGCATAAGTCGCGGGTCCCACGTGAAATTAAACTTGAATAACGCAAACTAATCCCAGTGTAGGTGTGTGACCTCGATATACACGTAAACAGACTATTACGCGCACAGACAGAAAATGTCACCGGGACTGAACGAATAATTAACTGTGAGTATCAATCAATATTACAGATATAAAATTAAATGTATTAAACCAATATAATAAACAAAAGTTGTGAAAAGGCAAAATTAGACAATTAGTCAATTTATAACTTGTCAAAACTTACAAAATGAAATACAACCAAACTATATTTATTTATATCTAGACAGAAAACATAAATAATACATTGGAAATACTGGTATTAAAATATGGGTGTTACAATTACACCTAATTTGGAGTGAATTTATCTTGAGAGTGTAATTCGGGTAAGAGTTGAGTCAAAATGAACGACTTGATAGCGTCTTAGGTTATGCGAGCTTTGAAATTAAAGTTTTGTAATTTGGTTGTCCATTCACACACTTGAAGATTAATAGGCATGGAATATTCTAATGACTTTGATAGTAGATTAATTGTAATGTGTATTGCATGCCTACGGCATACTAGAGAGTTTCATGAGATTGTTGAACTTAACCACATTACTAAATGAGAGGAAAAATTTCTTGAAAACATTTAAACAAGAACCATCACCATAAACATGAATTTTGTGGGTAGATTCACTGCAAACCCTCACGAGACAACACTCGTCCAGTAGGGGGAACCTAGGGGTTTAAAGGCTTGTTACATATGCTAAATGCAATCGTGATTCCTGTGAAAGTGACTTAGGATATTTATTTTCCTTGGTTTCAATTTTTAGAGTTCAAATGAACATTGCTATAATTCGCTTCATTGCTAGGGAGTAGCAACGAGATAGTTGGGGTGTGTGGTTCAAGGTGAAAAGTGCATATGCATAGCATATTACATGGTCTTTTATACATACTTTTATCCCCAAAGTCCCTACATTAGGTGCATTCTAATAACAATGTTCGTTTTATTGTGGTAATGCTAAAGTATATGTTTTTGCATTGTTTTATAAGTATTAGGATATAAATGCAATGAAGTGGAGGTAAAGAAAGTGATTCTGGTGAAGAGAATAACGGAAGCAGCTGAGAAAACGCCATTTTTGACAATGAATACATCAGATTTTGAAGATTTTCCTAGAAATGCAAAATGTATATCTTTGAGTTATGGTCGCGTGGCCGCAAATGGGAGGCCAATTGGAGATTTGAGTGAAAAGTTATGTCCATTCTCCCATCGGTGCGTAGAGTTGTCAAAATCAGAGAAGTTCAAGGGCTTGCAGAACCTTCAATCAATTGAGACTTTGATCGGTTGAGCTTTATTTTCTCCAAAAAATGTGCACAGTCTGTGGAAACCCTATAAATAAGTCGTTTTGATGGCAGACGAAGGGAGGACGCTCCAGATTGCAAAAAATAGCAGTTTTAGGGTTATATTAGGAGTACATTAGGTTAGATTCATGTTCTTCTTCATCTTTTCCAATGTTTTACGGAAGATTATTGAAGATTTCAAGTTAATTTCAAGTTTAATGCAGATTATTCTAGGTTTTTCTTTTCCATTTCTTTATTTTATTGTTTATTAGTTTATATGTTATGATTACTCTAGGTTATTATTTCTGTACCTATTTTATTATGTTTCCGTAGTTTAGACATTAGGAACATGTGATGAAACATTGATTCCCAGCCTCCTCTATGCAATATTTAGAAACCTTGGGCTCGATCGATCGAAGATATTTCGATCGATCGAACTAGAGCCATAGTCAAGAGATCGAATTTCGATCGATTGAAGGAAGATACAGTTCGATCGATGGAGAGCACGTTGATAGATCGAGCTTGTAAATCCTGAGATGATTCTTGTAAGTATTCCAAGACTTTCTATTTTAGAAATCTGTCATCAAATTGTCCCTATAAGCTCAGTTTGCCACAACAGTTTTTAGAACTTAAAGCCTTATGGCTATTTTCTTCAATGACTATTGAAAATCACTTTGAATGCTAATGCCATTTAGAGTGCAAGTAATAACCATTGTTTTAAACCGTCTTCCAATTATTTTAAATCAACTGTGATGATACAGTCCTGGTCATGTATGGGCTATTGATTCTATATCTTTAGAAAAATACGGAATGCTGAAAAGGAATGAACTCCATTGAACATTAATGAGTATGCATGGTAGATAGTTAGGATCAATGTGGATTTACTATTTCCAACACCTTTAGTTTATTTATTTCATTAGTCATGTTCTTTATGCTTTAGTTTATTATTAAGTTTAATTTAATAAATTAAGATTCATTAGAACTTCCACTCCAACATTCTTATTTTCTATTCTTTTTCTTTAGGTTGTAACTTAGTGTATTTTCTTTATATTCCTTCCCTGTGTGATCGACCTAGACTTATCCATTATTACTTGCACGATCACCTACACTTGGGTGTTGCACAAGAGCACACAACTTTTTAGTCGTGTCAGTAGTGGTGGCAGATTACTCAACTGCTCAATCATTCTCATCATGGTGGCAAGTTGTTCCCGATTCTGCTCTCTGCTCTGATCCAATGCAATCTAGCTTCGTATACCATACCCTTAACCCTTGTTGACCTCCATCTGATCAAACGACTGTTCGGAGCTCTGACCTAGGAAAGAGTGCAACTTTTTGGTCCTATCTTCTTTTTTGGTTTATTAGGGATTTTCAAAATAATTAGGTATTTTTATTACAAAAGAATTTTCAAAGAATGATATTTTTAAAAGGATGGAAAACTGAAGATGGAAAATCATTTCATTTTCAAAAATATTTTCTAAAACTGAAGAAGTCTTTTTCAGAATTTTGAGGAAAATAATTCTTTTCTTTTCAAAAGTATATTAGAGGTGTCGCACTTGTGAGTCGTATATGCAATGCTCATGTAGTGTATGCAATGCGGATGAAATGCAATCTATTCTAAATGCAATGCACCTTAATCTAGCTTAGACCTGGCATGTCAGCACATAAGCACATAAGATTCCTTGAGTATGCTAATTACCATACTAATCCAATCAGTATCCAAGGATTTTTAGCTTTGAAATTCTTGATGGCTCACGTTTACAAGATTGAATTTTGCACGAACATCTTGAAGGGGAGATTTGCAATTTTTCAAAATTTTTTTTGAAAAATCAATGATTGTGGTGTGAAATCATGATTCTTGAAAATCGAGGTATGAAATTTTGAAATTCTAAAATCTGAGAGGTGGATTTTGATATTGAATTGTCAAAGTTTGAAATCATGATTTTTTCTTGAAAACTAAAGTAGGAATTTGAAATCCTCTAAAATCTGAGAGGAGAATTTAACATTAAATCATCAAACTAGGAATTTTGAAATTCTCTAAAATCTAGGGAGAATTTTGGAAGGATTTTGCGAAAGTGAATTTCAAAGCAATTTTTCAAAAGGGATATTCCCGGAATTTTCAAAAGACTCGGGTTTTTCGAAGAAATGGTTGCATTTTAAAAAAAATTTAAAAATCGTCCTCGAATAATGATTGGATGTTTGGATAAAGACCATACTACTCTGGAGGAATCTACCATACAAAGTTTGATGATGCCTTCGCTTATGCGTCCTCATCATCCACATAATCCCCTACGGGAAAACACAAATAATTCAGCACATTGTCCTAATCAAAGATGATAATCAAGATTCTAATTGAAGGGTTCTATAGAAACCATATGCAAAGGCCAGGTTATAGTCTCATAAAGGGTCCATTAACAAGCCAAGGGCTCTATATACCACATGAATGGTGACTACATGCTATCAAAGTCTCTTGACAAATGGAGGAATGGGGGCCCTCCACCCACAAGGCAATGGTTTGAAGCAGTCACGGTGAAAGAACAATGTAAGTGCAAATGCTGACAGAAACAACACGATTATCGAATTAATAACAATGATATTCATTGGCTCAAGTCAAACCCTCGAAGAACAAGAAACCATCGGTTTCATGTTCAAGTCCCCAGCAAAGTCGCTAGATTGTGAACCATGATGCGCGGATGAGGGATGGGTCCTAGCATTTTCCCTCGATAGTGTCCCGGGATGGATCCCAAGGAGCACTCTTCAGGGAAAACTAGGACTTCCTCACTCGATCCCAGAGACAAAGAGTCGCCATCTAAATTTTATCGGGACTTAGGAAACCCAAGTTTGACTAGCCCAATATTGTATAAGGTTACTCGCCCTTCATTACCAGAAACTAGGTTCGGGGGTCTTGGGACGTGAGGGGAAGGAGCCTGAGTAGGACTAAAGCACCCCCTCCTCGCTCTACCGAACGGTAGGCCTTGATTCAAATATTCTTGTTCTTAGTTCATAATTGGTGTTGTTTCCTCAAACATACTAGATAATATATACATGTCAAAAGGGAACATCGTAGAAAAATCATGTCAACAGATTAAATCAAGTAGAAGTCAGATGAAGGTGCAATACAAGAGATAGGTATACTGACAGCGGTTAGTCCCGCCCCAGACCGATGCAATTAAAGGAAACATGTCATGATATGCAAGAGGGAACGAGAAGACTTACATTGAGTTGACTCAAGTGAAGTAGCAAAAAGCAAAAGAAAGGAAACGTTTAATGCAATCATGCAATAATCCTAGATAAGATGTCTCTAACATATAAGCATATAAATGAGGACTATCCTAAAGGAAATGTGTCATTGAAAACAAAGTTGTAAACCTGGAAAAATTCTAAGAGAAATGATAGAGATAGTACACGATACACGGGCACTAAGCCACATGTAGACGAGCCAAACCCACAAATCGAAGTCTGGATCCACGGCATTCAATTCTATACACTAAGACACCAAGAAATACCCAAGAATCGCAAAAATACAAACCAACATATGATATGCATGATAAACAAAGAAAACATGTCATCAATCAAATTTCCAGATTCAGCAACCTCTAATGAACCGTATCAAAAGTGGTCTTAACATGAGCTGGGTTACCCTTCTATAGAAAGTTAGATACGTGTCTTAGGGAATTTTTTCGAAAAGTAGAATCTCTTTACCATTTTTGAAGTTCGAGAAATAAGAGTTTTGGTAACAGTGGCCTATGACTATCCACTGTTCTTGTAAAAATCATAATTAATTATGTAAAGCTCTATTTGGTGTCAAAATAAAGCTATTTCATTGTAGTGTATGAAAAAAAATTATCCCATGGACATGTCTTGATCGAAAGGTTTCTAAAAAGGTGTTTTAAATAGACTCTGTAATTTTGGAAGTTTGGGATCATTTGACAAAGGAATGCAAAACATAATAGAAGTTCATGAATCATGTTAATCAAGTTAATCTAATCTTTTGATCTCTCATCAATTTATCCTAGATGACTTCTAAATCAATTTTATTCATCAATTGTTGTTGAGTGATCAAGGTATGACCATTTTGTATACATAAGCATGTTCATTGTTAAACTTAGAAAATTCCAGAGTAAATGTATCAAATTCAAACACTTAGAAAATGATCTTAACTTGATTGTATGCTCACGATTTTATATCGGCATATAGATACATAAGTTAGGAATCATCCCCAAAAAGCGGAATATCGATAATTATTATAGATTTTTTGAAATTCAAATTCAAAGAGACTATTCAAATCTGTCAACCGATTTCTGAATAATTTCTAAATATATCATATGGATCCTAGAGGTTCTCAAAACGGATCGAACGGAAACTAATTCATTAAAGTTTACCCAAAAAATTTGAAATCCATCAAACTATGGGTTTTGGTGGACCAAATCTTATGAACAAAATCAATCTATTTTGCTGAATTTTAACTAGTTCATTTTAAAGTGTGAGGAAAACATCTTGGAGGATTCCTAATTATGCAATCCAAGTTGATTTGAAGGATCTTTTTCTTCAAGTGTTCTTCAAGCTCTTCAAGAACTCATCCATGGAATTTGAGGATCTAATCTAATTATCTTGAGATTAGTTTAGGAAAATTTTAATCTTAATTCACTTCATCTCTCTAGAAATTTCTCTTGAATTCTAAGTATATTCTTATATCTTGCAAGTATATGAACTAGTACTCTAGTATATTCTAAGATCACTCAAGATGATCTAATATGAGATGTGTGAGATGTATATATAGAGTTTTGAAAACTTAACTCTTAAGATTTAGGGTTAAAACATGATTTTCAGAGAGCAAAAAAGGGTTAAAATGGCCATTTTGGTGCTTAAACGCAATTTCCAGGCAATTTTCTCGCAGTGGGAGGCTTCTAGAAGGGTCTGGAACTCAAAAAGCAGGATAGAGGGGGCAACTTGTGGGCGGCAGCTTAGGTGGGACCTGCCATCCCCCATGTGGGACCTGCCACCCCCGTGTGGGACCCGCCACTTACTATTCATGATACCCTAGTTGCCCTTATGCCTTAATTCAAATGTTATGTTCACTGCTTTTCCAAATTTTTGTAAAAATGATTTTTTGTGTCTGAAATCATCTGTTTATGTACCGTTGGAAAGTTGTTGAGTTGAATTTCAGTATAAAAATATTCCAGGAGGTTTTGAAATGAAAACTGAAGTCTAATTGAAGCCCAGAAGCCCTTCAAAACTTTCATCGCCTTTTTTAAATCAAACGACTTCTTTTCCCAAATTACTTTTAAATGTGCTCGATCACAGACTTTTCTTTAAAATGGAATCTTTAGATACTTTGAATAGTGTGTTTAGAACACTTTATGTTGATATATCCCTGAGTGAATATGAATTATGAGAGACGATTTTGACAAAACCAGGTTTTATGCATGAAAAGGGCTTTTCTGAGCTTGGAGTCACTTTCCGAAATTTAATCTTTCGATTGTGTGGAATTTAGTACCTTCCATGGTGTACTTTTCATCATCGAATTCTCCAAGATATTGTCCATCCTAAATCCTATTAGTGTGCTCAAAATTGGGTTCCTACAATTCTTAATAGTAATAAATGAACGTGCGGTACCAGTATCAAATAAAGCTTTAACTTAAATGTGAAAAAGTCCAAGTGTATCTTCCAAATGCTGTTGTTACTCATCGTTAAAGCCTGCTTCCCATGGATTATAGCATTTACTTGAGTCTGATCTGGGAGTCCTTGTATTCCTTGAACTAGGGCCCCATAATGTCCTCCTCGTGGAGCACGACATTCCTTGCTCAAGTTCCTCGGCTTATTGCAGTTGCGGGAAACGATGTCTGGCCTTATGATTAATTCTGGGGGCAATACATTTTTTGGCAATATGTCCTGGCTTCCCACAGTTAAACAATCTCCGTCATTTGGTAGCAGAGCTATAAGCAGTGCCTGAGGTAGTGGTCCTCACAGTTTTTTTTTTTTTTTTTGGTAATCGGGGGTGTCCGAGCCAGCTTACGCGCACCTCGACTAATCCCCCGAGGCCCGGAGGCGTCGGGTGAATACTCCAGTGGCCACGCTCCCCATGACTCGAACACTAAACCTCTTGGGTAGTACATCCAAGAAGCTTACCACTCGGCCACAGTGGTCCTCACAGTTGATATGGTTGGGATTGAAGATAACCTTACTGGGGCTTCCTGGTTCCTTCCCAGATCTTCTTGTTGCCTTGAAAATTTCCCTGAGGTCTCCACCCTTGGATATTCCTTGGTGGGTGGGTCTGGAAATTCTTCTGCTAAAAATTCCTTGATGGCTGTAGTTGATTCCTCTACGGTCGATGTACCTGATACGCGTCCTTCTCCAGAATTACAGCAAGTCTGACTAGTCCTTCAAAACTCTGGTTCTGGTGACCAATCATCATATGGCGAAGGTGGGGGCTCCGTCCTTGATGGAACTGCTTAATCCTCTTCTATGGTGTGTCAATCATATGTTGAGCGAATCAAGACAATTCCTCAAACTGGGTGGTATACTCTCTTACTGTACCATCTCTTTGTACTAGGTTCATAAAATTCTTCTCCTATTGGTCTTTTTCATCTTCTGGAAACTACTTCTCCAGAAATTCTCCCTTGAATGTTTCCCAAGGCATTGCTGTTGTAGATTTTATCCCTATAGTGGCTTGCTCAGCCTTTCACCAATCTACGGTAGCATAGGTGAGCTGAAACATAGCAAGATGACCCTTTTCTTATTCACTGCATTCTAAAGCTTCAAAGATCAATTCCATTTCTCTTATCTACTACCCATCTTTCCATGCTTCTGTTAACCCATCAAACTTTTCTGCTAGCAGCCCACGAAAATGTGCCAATAATTTGTCTCCTATTTATCACTACTGAAACGATACAACTGGGGGTTGGACAGGTTTTTCATTGGTATCATGGTTGTGGGTATCGTCTACATATTCCATCCTATGCATAAAAGCTTAAAAACTCCGGATAGGTCCATTCCTTCTAGAATAGGTGCTCCAATTCGTGCTTGAAGATTTCTCAAGGGTCCTACCATAGTGTTCTTAGTGAAGTGTACCTACAAGAGACCTATCGATTAGCTAAAAGTCTTCTCGGAGAAACGAAATCAAGATAGAGCGATAATCAGTATTAAGAACGAACAGTTCTACTATCAGCATTTAACACTCCAACATACAATCAATATCAAAATTACTGCTATATAAATATCAAAAGGTGTACCGCATAGTACACACCAGTTAAACTATGTACTACATGGGACATAGGCTAAAACAGTACTCAGGTCAGCTATTTATAATGCTACTATGATTGATAATGTCTACAAAGCTATGGTCAAATGGCTATCTCTCAAGCTCCCAAAAATCATGTGGACAACATGTCCTGATTAAACTAATAAAATCTAAAACTCTCTAGATCCTGATTTAAAAATTGTCAGCATCTAATCCAACTGGTGGTGCCTCATCCTCTGAAACGATATCCATCTCCTTAAAGGGTGCATCCTCAACTAGTGCGGCAAGATTTTCGATTACCACCCTGATATCCCAATCCTCAACTATCTTTACATCTGTGTCCTCTGCCATCATCTGATTAGTGACGTCGATGACTACAGTAGAGAATCCATCAACTATATCCAATGCCCCTGCTAATGTAGCCTCTCCCATAATAAATCCAGCTGGCTGTCCAACCATCTCTGTTATCCATCATACTACCATATTGGCCATGGCTACCATCTGCACTATAGGTCTGACTGGTAACTCAAGCATAATAGGTACCTCTGGCAAAACTACCTCCTTGGCAAGAAAATCCTCTTCTACTACCTCCATGACACGTCTCCCTCTACAGGGTCCTCTGGCTCAAGCTTTGGCTCTAGCTCCTCGTCAAGAACATACTCTGGCTCCTCTGAGTCATCCTCCGGCTCATCATCATCCTCATCGTCCATAGGCTCCTCATCTCCATCCTCATCGATATCCTTGTCAGGATGCTCATCCTGGGGCACTGGGTCCTCCTCGGCCTAAATCGGCTCAGGTTCTGGTACTGATACGTCAAATATCGATGATTGTGGGGCACTAGTGCTGGCGTAGCTGCAGGCTCTAGTTGAACAGGCCTGGCTATAATAGCTCACAACTCAATCTCTACTACTGCTGACTTACTCTGAATTAATCTAGCCATCTCCTAGTATATGGCTGCTCAAGTCATAGCGTAGTGATACACATCCATGTGTATCTCTATCGAGTGCGTCATGCCTACAATATAGAGAAAAGTCCACATCCTCTCCTCCAAGTATCGACTAGCTGTCTGGTGAATGTGGCTTTAGTATATCTCTTGTATGGCTGGCTCCATGGTGTCACCATGAATAATATATCTTCTAAATGAATCATCCACAAATAGGTGGAAATTCGGATCTATGCTAATTTGCAAAGAAATCTATTTATCGTCAGACGGATGAACTTATCTTAAACTCATATCTCATCTCAAGAAATCTAAAAATACTAGGACCAGATGGTGTGCAATCTTTAGTGAATCAAAGTATCACAACCTAGAGCTCTGATACCAAAATTCCTATCACGTTCCAGAGCAACAAAAATAGAGAAAATTTTTTTCTTATCTGGGTCCATAGGGAATGACGGGTAAATGTCGCTAATTATCCACACCACACAGTGCCAGTCAACTAATGCATAAGAACATCAACATAATTAAATTGGATATAATAACAGTTTTAACGATTACAAACATCAGAGTGGTCCTCAGGAACCTAACATGTCTGGAGACAATATATACCCAAGTACCCGTTTGTACTAAACCTAATAAAGTTAAGCAGAATTATAAAACTATCTATCTTCACTTCCTATCTGGGGTAGGGGTAGTCATCGGCATAGTAATCCTCAGCAGGACCACCCTCGGCATAGCCCTTCTCTAGATTGTAGCCTCCACTATACTAATTGTTTCATGTAGGATCATAAATGGGGTAGGCTAGACGGAAAATGTCCAGGCAATAAAGGCCATCAGCTTACTGAGAGATGAGTGAATATAAACTACCAAGGTACTAACTATAAGAAGTAAAACAATTTCTGAAGACACGAGTTAAGTTCTACTATAATAATATCTTTCTCCTTATTCTAATGTCGTTAACCAACCATTGTCATCTGGTTACTCAAAAACTAATATTCAACATACTCTTGACTGGATGAACAGACTTAATCGTTTAACTCTAGGGACACACCCTTATTCTGTCCACCGTTTTTAAGAGCATATCTCACCGCATATCATGGACTCTATGTCAGTTCGTCCCTAGCTTTTAAGAACAAATGCACAGCTCACCGCATTACAGAGACATAATGTTTCGAACAAGGTATATCAATCTAATGCCACGACTCAACGTCATCTTCCAAAAATCTTAGCTCACCACCTTTTAGGAGCATATTAACAGCTCACCAGCTTTTGAGAGCATACCATGAATCAGTTCATCTATCTTAGGACTACTTCATCCAGCTCACCGCTTTTAAGAACATATTAATAACTCACCTCTTTTAAGAGCATATCATGACCAACCGTTTATCTACGCATCATTCCCAGAACCTACCCAACCTACTTAAGTTCCGTTCTAAGATCAATATATGAGTATTCCAGTTTATGGCTTGACTACTCTGTTTGAAAATAAAACGAATACTTAAACTCTATCCATGAATTACATATTAACTAACGTTATCATATAAAATCCATTATTCAAAAACTGTACTTATTCTTTGCTGTCACATAATCCCTAATTTCCCCAACGATCGTAAAACAAAAACTAGAAACGATCTCTAAACAATCAAACCCTTATTATATGAAATATGGCTAACTATCCATGAACTGTAACTATTAATTTATTGGGATAAAATATGTAACAATCGATCGAAAAAACATTTCAATCGATTGGATAAAAAATAATGTCAATCAATTGCTAACTTTGGCAATCAATTAGGTTACAAATAATGATAATCGATTAGGAATCTATTCAATCGATTGGGTCCAAATTGATGCCAATCAATTGGCACTTCATCTTCCCCAAAAAGTTTATAAAACAACATATATAAACGTTGTATGGACGTATTTAATACGTCTAAACTTCATAACAACTTGTAAAAACATCAAATAGAGGAACAAAGTGAGTTACAACTCACCGAGTTAGGTATGGGGTGTGTTTGGCTTAAAAAACCTCCAAACTTTTTCACTCTTCTTTCTTTCTCTCTTCTCTTCCTCGGTTCACTCTCTCTGGCTTAGCTTCTCTTTCTTCTTCTCTTCCTTCTTCTTCTACTTCCTTCTTTCTCTTACTTCTTTTTCCAGTACAGTGTGTGTGTGTGTGTATATACAGGTATACATTGTTTGTGTGTATATATATGATATACAATCACTCTCTCTCAACCAAATCAAACCAAAAAGACCCAAGGCTTGAAATAAAGGTGTATATATAGAAATTTGAGAGTGCCACACGTCCAAAGCTCAAGCAAAGAAAAAAGCATATCTCAGCAGATGGCAATCAATAGGTATTAATTGCAATCGATTGGTTACAGATATTTCATGGCAATCGATTATGAGTCAAGGGCAATCAATTAGTACATGCCACATAATGAATTCAGGTTAGTAGGATGGCAATCATTTGGAAAAAGATGGCAATTGATTGATATGCAAAAAGTGGCAATCGATTAGAACACAAAGGCAATCAATAAGTAACCAAAATTTACCAAAAGGAAAGGAAAGGTTATACAAGTATAAATATGAAGTCTTATTTATTAATACACTCTAAAAATATAGTGTATTACAAAATTACCTCTGCGGCACTCAGTGAATGCCGCAGCGGCACTCAACGAGTGCCACACTGACACTCATTGAGTGAGTGTCGGCTCGTCGCCCCGAGTGCCGACTCTTGTCTTTTTGAATATTTTCCTTTTTCTTTTTCTATTTTTATACTTTATTTGTTTTGAATATCCTTATTTAACTTATTCTAGCTTGAAACATCGTGAATGAAATTTTATTGAAATTGTATCAAGCTTTAGAACAAGTAGAACTCATTCCAAAAGACTAAATTCCTTGGTTCTTCATCAATTTTTCCTTTTCCTTTTTTTGTTTAAAATAATAATAAAAGATTAATAATAGTTCCAAACTCCTGAACCTCTTTTCTTGGACCTTTAATTCCTGAATGATCTAATAACTCTACCATATGTATTTGATGCTCTATAAATCGTAGAAATTTACCCCTAGTCACCTTTTTTGAAATAAAATTTTATTGAAAAAGCTTTTCAAAGTTCATGAAGAGTTCTTTGAAGACCGTCCAAACCCACCTGACAGTATCATCATCGTATCCAAAGGTAATTCTCCCGAGGTTTGATAGTTCAGTCAAAGTTAGGGTGTCTATAATTTTGTAATACCCATATTTTTGTTGAAATTATGACATGCATATATGCAATGACTTATTTGTTAATACTTCTCATAACCTTATCTTTTGTAAACTTTGTAGCCTAATCAATAGACATGGTTTCCCAATTGATTGCTACGTTTTGGATGCCAATCGATTGCCACTTGCTCCAATTGATTGTCCTTGCTATCTTAGTCCTAATCGATTGTCACCTGATACCAATTGATTATCCCTAACTAAACTTGGTCTCCAAGCATTTTCTATGAGCTTGAAACCAACTACTTCCACATGCATGACCTTTGCCAATAAAGATTGACCCTAACTCGTCCCCAGACCTATTTGGTTAATTTTCCTTGAGATTTACCTGCATATACACTCATGTATTCATATATGCACACCTATATACACACTTCTATACACCACACATACACACTTTCAAGAAGAGGTGAAGAAGGATAGAAGAAAAGAAAAGAATAAATAGATAGAAGTATAGCACCTGTATTTTCCTAGCCATTATTTCGAATTTCTATATTTCTCTTTTGTAATTCTCTTGACTTTATATATTTAATGAGATCTATTTTCCTTAATCCTTATGGTTCTATATGATCTTTGTATGTTTGTTGATATGTTTGAGACCTTGGGGAAGCTTTACTGAAAATGTGATCTTGAGCGCGCGAGCCCGGAGTGCTCGAGCTACGCGAGTGCTTGAGCTATTTTTATGGTGAAATGACTATATTTTCCCTGGTTCTTCTAAAGTCTACAAATATTAGCCATCCTGTATTTTAAGTGCATGTATAAAATAGAAAAATAGAGAGAGATTGTTCTTGGCAGAGATGTTGAGAAAACCATCTCCATACATTCACACACACTTGCATGCCTGAATCCAAGAGCAAACCCACATCCTCTTTGTTGCTGAATCAAGATAAAGATCATGAAGAAGAAGCTCTAGAAGTTAGTTCCGCTTATGATCAAGTTCTAGAGAAGAGGAGTTGAAGCTATTGTTTATAATCTCAAATTCTTTCTCAATAATTTTCATATTTATCACATTATCCATTCACAATCCAAGTATTTTTTAGTATAACTTCTCACTTAGAAATCTTTAGGATTAGTTCTTTGATGGTTTTATATACATGCATGTTGAGCCACTCCAAAAATTTTATGTACATGGAATTTAAGTTCATAAACAAGTTCTTTCTGAATACATTTTCTATAAACAGATCATCTAAACATGTCCTAAGCTTGTGTGAGTATCTATTCACACTTAGAAATCTGCAATATCAGTTAATACAACATTTTTGTTAACATATCCAATTCATTTTTGTACATTCATCTGAGTTTTGCTGAGAATCTGGTCTTTGCAAAGTCCGAGCGCTCGCGTCTGGTGTGAGCACTAGAGCATGAGCGCTCGAGCTCTTTGAGTGCTCAAGTAAGGCAGTTTGGCTATGTTATATGTTTTGACATGGATTTTTTCAAATGTTTATAATTATCATTACAAACTTTGTTGCATTGATCTATGATTAATCCTTATATGTTCCCTGAATAACCGAGCACGTTAGTATACTTGCTTAGTAAATAATCTATTCTTATATGATAACTTAGAACTTGTAGTATCAGTCTTGGAACTTTAATATGACAACGATCTTCTGTACTGTGACTCTAAGAATAATGGAAATAATATATGCATAATAAGATTGAAATTCATTAAATAACTTACGCTCTATTCACAATGCTATGTCTAACGTTCCGTTGTATCTTGATTTACTTCCTTGACTTGGTTTGGAATACCCGATGGGATTCTTTGGTATATCTTTAAGTCATGGGAGTTTTAGCTAGTTGTGGTTGTCGGTATCGGTGGCAATGATGGGAGTGATGATTGATGATTGATGATGAGAATGGAATCTGGAAATGAATATCTCTTGGTTGAGTCGACTATTAAGGCACTTTTACTACGCTCTTCGGCCGTTAAGGCACTGTAGTTTACTTACCAAGCAGCCATTAAGGCACTTCATATTCATATGTGTATAGGTCATGGACATTGGATCTCTTGGTTGAGTCGGTTCTTAAAGCACTTTTACTATGCTCTTCGGCCATTAAGGCACTATAGTTTACTCACCAAGTGGCAGTTAAAGCACAATCATCCTAAACCAATGACTCATGCCAGAATTGTTGAAGAAAATGTAGTAGATGGATTTGGGTTTGGAGAAATGGTTATTGATCTGTCTTTTTGATTGCAAGGCGTGAGACGCTTCGAGTTTGGATTTTTATATTGTGGCCCAGTTTGTCTTAATTCCTTGATAACTTCTAAATATTATTATAAGCCATGTAAGGGAATAATAAACTATAGCATTTTCTTAACTGTTACAAATAGTGCTTTGTAAGAATGTATGCTCACTCAGCTTATATTCAATCTAATGGGGTTTTATGCCCACGTCCAGCGATGCCAGGATTAGCAGGTAAGGCTTAGTCCGAGGGCACCAATAGAAGTGGCAAAAATGTGGATGAAGGCCAGTATGATGATGGGTACTTAGGAGAGGACTACTATGAGGACCTCTATGGATTTGCTAGCTGAAGATGGGATTATCAGCCTTCTATTTATCCTTTATTATAATGTAACAAATTAGTTTGCTGCTGGATTTTTGTGACACTAGATGTCCGAAGACTACTTCTTTTATTTTGTTTCCTTTGAAATCTTTTGGGTCTGTAAAATTATGTTGATGTATGACTCAGCATTATTTAATATTAGTATGCTATGTTTGAATTAGATACATTCCCAATATTACTATGTTTCTTGTTAATATTCTGTTAAGGACAATCAAGCAGATCATCAACCAGTCGTGTATCCACGGGTTTAAAGGTAGTCAATTTATTTTTTCCCTAGTTTGCCACTTCGGGGCGTGACAGGGTTTTGTGGTATCAGAGCTCTAGGTTTAGTCAAGCTTACTAGTTGTCCTGCACTTCTTGAACATTGAGATACCTCGCACTAGTACTAACTACAAGTTAATTTTATTTATAGGTCGTTTTTGTTTTAGATAAGACCACATTATATATATGCTTTTGACTGCTAGTATGCTATTCTTACTTCTATTTTGGAGATCGATTTATTTATCAGCTTTTTTAGTTCATAATTAGTTTCTTATTGAATTTGTGAGGCATCCTCTTAAGCATTTTATTACGCGATCCACTTATTGAAAGATTTTCTATCGATAAATAGGTACTTATGTTAATGCACTGGTATTCAGGTCATAATGGCCCCTGATACTAAAGGAGCATAAAACTGTAATGAAGCTAGACCGACAAATCCCATTTAAGAGAAATGGGTCCGACGGGATTATTAGAGGCTTTTGTGGGGAGAATTGAAAGAGCTAATGCGACGATGGGAAAGATGGAGAACTATGTGAACAATAATGGAAACAACAACAATCATTATGCACACCATGGATAAGCTGGAGTTCGGACGTTTAAAAGGTTCCGAGCTCTCCGCCCAGAGAAGTTTGATGGTTTGGGTAAGCCATGGAAGGCAGAACAATGGGTGCGTGAGATGGAAACCATCTTTGATACGGTAGGATGTAATGAAGTTGAGAAGTACTGGTTGGCCACTTTCAAGCTTACCTACTCAGCAGCAGAGTGGTGGGAAGTCGAGAAATCAACTATCGGAGCTGAAGCCACTGGGAGAATGACATGGACCAATTTGAAGGAGATCTTCTTGGAGAAGTATTTTCCCGAGGAGAAAAAGATGAGAAGAAGAAGGAATTCATCAGTTTGGTCGAAGGCAGAAGGTCGATTCGGGAATACACAACCCAGTTTAAACAGTTGTCCCACTTTGCCCCACACGTGGTCGATACCCTACAGAAGAAGGTGAAAAAATTCCACCAAGGATTGAACCCCTACCTCATACATACGACGATGACTCAACTGAATCAACCTTTTGAAGCAATGGTCAGGTTAGCCTTAGGATTGGAGAAGGATAGCTGTCAGGAACCGAGACAATATATATGCCAACCACCGCAGAGATTCAACACAGAATCGAGGAACCTACCATCTTTTCGAGGAAACAAGCGTACATAGAATAGAGAGAGAAAACCTCAGAGTGCTGACTAGAGACCTCAACAAGCTCGAGCAGTAGCGCCCCCGACCCTAACCACCTTAGAACAAAGGACTTATCCTTGTAGAAGGAGATGTGGCACCCCCAGTAGCCTAGGGTGAGTATCCGGGAAATTGTTTCAACTATGGTATACACGGTCATCATGCTAAAGATTGCCATGCTCCCAAGACTTATAGGCAGGACACGATTGTCTACTATAATTGTGGTGAGAAAGGCTACTTGAGTTAGGATTTTAAGGCACCGTGCTAAGGATACTATGGATCTGCAGCCCATGAACAGAATGCTCAAACCCATCTGAATGCAATCATTCTTGAGGCAGAAGGATTTGATGCTGAGGCTCAGAATTTGGAAGGTATGCTTATGCTCTATAGTAATAGAGTTAGAGCCTTATTTGAAACTGGTGCATCGAATTCCTTTATTGCTAGTAGAACTGTGCATGACTTGGGTCTAGTACCTCAGAACCTTTTTGTAGCCCTGAATACCGTATCCTTGTTGGGAGTATCTATCAGGTTAGGTAAAGTAGGTAAGGATTTCCCCATTATCTTAGAGGACAGAGACCCACTTGCAAATTTGGTGGTATTGTCGATGAAAGAATTTGATATTATCCAAGGAATGGACTAGTTTACTAAGTACCATGCCAACTTGGACTGTGCTAGCAAGTCGATTCCCTTCCCATTACTTGAAAGTAGACCCTTTTGTTTCTAGTGTAAGCCATTGATCGACGCATTTCTCACAAGCCGTTTAGCTGCCATTGAGGGCACAAGTTCAGAGATCATGGTCACTGAGATCCTAGTGGTGTGAGAATTTGAGGATGTATTTACGGATATCTCATGGTTACCACCCTAGCGAGAAATAGACTTCTGCATAGAACTGGTACCTGGTACTACCCTGATATCCAAGACTCCATATCGAATGGCACTAACAGAGATGCAAGAGTTGAAGAAACAAGTACAGGAGTTAGAAGATTTGGGTTTTGTTCATCCGAACACGTCACCGTTGGGAGCATTAGTGTTGTTTGTGAAAAAGAAAGATGGAACCTTTTGACTTTACATATACTACAAGGATTTGAACAAAGTAACCATCAAGAACACGTACCTATTACTAAGGATCGATGATTTGTATGACCAACTTCAAGGAGCAACAACATTTTTGAAGATTGATTTGAGATCAGGCTACCATCAGCTCTTGGTTAAACTGAAAGACGTGCCCAAGACTACATTCTAAACCAGATATGGACATTATGAGTTCCTTGTGATGCCATTCGGGTTAATCATTGCACCAACAGTGTTAATGGATTTGATTAATAGAGTATTCCAGCCCTATTAGATTAGTTTATTATTGTCTTCATCATTGATATTCTAATTTATGCCAAGACCGAAGAGCAACACAAGAAGCATGTGCAGATTACATTGAATGCGCTCAGAGATAATTGTCTGTATGCAAAGTTCAGCAAGTGCGAGTTATGGATTGAGGAAGTCAAGTTTTTAGAACATGTTGTCTTTCGAGAAGGAATTTTGGTGGATACTTCAAAGATTGACGCAGTTCTAGATTGGAAAAGATCGATTAATGCTTCAGGGGCAAGGAGTTTTCTTGGTTTGGTTAGCTAGTGTTGGAGATTCATGGAGGGTTTCTCCAAAATCGCATCCCTATTGACTAGTCTTACAAAAAAGAATCCGAAGTTTGAGTTCAAAGATAGACACGAATGCGTATTTCAAGAGTTGAAAGAGCGATTGACCTCAGCACCAGTGCTTGCCATTCTAAATAGCTGCGAGAGATACACCATCTACAGTGATGCATTGCACCCAATATCACAAAACATCGTTTGGATAATTAGGGAAAGTAAGCTTCCTTATCGGACCCGTAGGCTCGTAACAAGTTGTAGACCGCATGATTGTCCAAAACGACAAGAATATAAAATATCAAAGTAATTATAGCAGCAGAAATGTTCAAAGTTTAGTGAAAGTAGTATCAGAGTCTTAGAATCTCCATTATATATACTCATATTACAATCCTCCAAATAAAAGAAATAGAAGTTTAGGGTTAAACGGCCGACAGCAACACCACAAAACAAAGATAGATAATAAAAGTTCCCAATAGAATAGGATGGCTTCAACAAAATGAACTTCTTCTTCAACTGACAAAGCCCTAGCCTTCTTCGTCCACGTTCTCATCTCCATGGTACTCGCCCAGTGGAACAACATCTCTATCACCTAGAACTACGGCAGTTGGAAACAGATGTTTAGGACCACACGCCCATCAGCTGAAAGCTGAATAAAATATTACAAAGCAAACAAAATATGAACATGGACACCATTTTATGTTATCACTTAGAAGTTATCGCGATGTTACGCAAGTTCTCGCCCAAAGCCCAACGTTGTTCCTAACTATGTGACTACAATAATGCAACACAACACGCATGAATCCACCATGCCAAAAACTCACAACTTGATAGTACTAGCTTTTGTCACACACAACTACAACACTGGCAGTACTAGCTTCTGCCCATGACCACAACAACATGGAACCGACAGTACAAGCTTTCGTTAACACGACAACATGCCCAATTTGGCCTCAAATCCATAAACAAGCGCACTTCGGCTACAACATAATTCCTAGCCCAATTCGACTCTAACTTAATTGTCTAAGCCCAATTCAGCACCAACTCAATTGTATTCTTCCACACGGCCACACATGACCCTCAAATTCAAAATACAGCCACATATGGCCCTTTAATCTGCATTATGGCCACACAAGCCCCTCTAATTACTCGCTTAGCCCACAATTGGCCGTAACTTAACAACACAACAAATAGGATCCGAACTCCCAAAATCCATATGACATAGCTAAAAACAAGACCGCTAAGGTCAAATGATAATATAAAACCATACATAGGACAACCGATGAGATTATCCAACACAACCATGTCTCACATATCCGTCAACACACTTATTCATTTAAGTATATTATTTATGTAGTAACCTTTTTACACCATTTAGCAATTTGACCCAACGCGTTACTACTAATCGTCATCAAATTGATCATAACAATAATCCAAAAAATGTAGAATTAACATGTCATAAGAATGGACATATGAAGAATGAATTAATTATTTCTTTAAACATGGTACTACTAAGAAAGCATATAGTATAACTACAGAATTTGACAATCTAGTTAATACATATCATATGCAATCTCATGTTTAGTTACCCAAGTTTAGAGTACAATATATTGCATAGACCATATTGACTTAAATCATACAAACAAGCAAGGAATCAAAATACTGTCAATCTCGAGCACAGACAAGCACTCACGCTTGCTCGAGTGCTCGAGTTTAGCATATTTCTAACAATTTCTTTTATTTAGTAACATAATTATGATTTTCATAATAGATTCATGAAATCTCAACTTTAAACTCACATACAACATATAAATCAGATAATACTTGCTCATATACACATTATACATAAATTATAACATTCACATGGTGATCAACAATCAATGGATGATGAAATTTATGTAAACTTGAAAAATAGATGATGATCATAATGTTCTAGAGGTAGATTATGCTAATTTAAGCACATGTAACAAGATTTATAGATTATTTATGTACACATGCACATTGTATATGAGTTGTAATACTCACAAAGCAATCAAGACTAAATAGATGCTGAAATGTTAAGAAAGATCATGTTGACGATGAACTTTATCTAGAGCTCGAACTAGAACTCCCAATACCGGAATAGACTCTAAGAATTTGAGCTAAATGACTTTAAGAATCTTGCAAGAACTCTGATTATGCAAGAAAGAAGATGATCACAAGCTTGGATGATGATCTAAAGGATATGCAAGATGTGAATGTGTATGTGAATGGGTATGAACTCTCAAGCTCTCTCTATAACACACTCTCTATAAACAAAGTTTAAAACTGAAGAGAATATGTAGAATGGCTATGAAATTATAAAATTTTAGTACCCCAAGGGCATAGTAGTCTTTTCCAGCTCTCTCTATAACACACTCGCTCAAGCTCTCTCTATAACACACTCTCAAGATCTCTCTATAACACACTTTCTCAAGCTCTCTCTATAGCACAATCTTTTTAGCTCGAGCGCTCGCTCCTCTCAAGTGCGCGCGCCTCACATGCTCGCGCTCCCTAAGCGCTTGTGTTTGTTGAATGAACAATGTTTTAGTTTGTTCTAAAAAGGATTTATCCTATGCTATGCATGAACAACCATGCTATGTCAAGGATTCTCGAAATACTCTTTATATATGTAGAAAATATTAATAGCGAATATCCGAAAATTACATTATTAGTAGTAGAAAATACATGTGTTACATCACTCGACCACTTATAAAAGGATTTTGTCCCCATAATTTGAGCTAACTTGAGTCAAACAACTCTGGATAATTGATGCGCATTACAGACTCTAACTCCCATGAAGCTTACTCTACATTACAGTGATTCCTTAGAACTATACCTTTACTAACAGAATCTCCTTGTTTCTCAGCTTCTTGATCTCTCTATCCAAAATATGCACCGGTCTCTCTTGATATGATGCGTTTTCATTCACTTCTATGTCTCTGAAATCGATCACATATGGCACAACATCTTGGTGATACTCCAGAATACTGACATAAAAGACATTATAGATTCTCTCTATCTTTGGTGGCAATGCAAGTCTCTAGGCGACTTTGCCCAGGCACTCCAAGATCTCCTATGGCCTAATGTAGCGAGGTTATAACTTTTCTTTCTTCTGTCTAAAACTCACAATACCTAGAACCGATGATACTTTAAACAAGACATACACTCCCACACTGAATTCCTTATCTCTGTGGTGCAAGTCTGCATAGCTCTTATGTCTGTCTTGTGCTTCCTTCATCATCTCTTTAATAATCACAATCTTTTCATTAGTTTCCTCAACCAAATCTGGGTCTAGAAGCTTACCATCTATGAATGAATGGTAGCTGTTATTGTAGGCGAACTCTATCAGTGATAAATAAGTCTCCCACAAGATTTTGAAGTCGAGCACGCAAGCTCGGAGTATATCTTCAGTTACATGGTTAGTTAACTCTGTCTGTCCATCGATCTATGGATGAAAAGCAGAACTTAATCTTAGTGATGTCACCATAGCTATTTTTAGATTTTCCCAAAACTCTATTGTGAATCGAGAATCTCAGTCTGACATGATGGTGACTGGCACACTATGTTGTCGTACAATCTGCTATAGATACAATCGGTTCAACTTCTCTACTGAATAGGTTATGTTATAGGTGTTGAAATGAGCTAACTTCGTGAGTCTATCCATAATCAGCCAAATAGAATCATAGTTTTGCTGAGATCAAGAAAACCCTATCACAAAATCCATTATAGTGCGTTCCCACTTCTACTATAGAATCAACAATGGCTGCAAAAGTCCCATCAGCTTTTGGTATTCTGCATTAACTTATTGACAAGTCAAGCATTCTTAAACGCACTCGACAACTTCCTTCTTCATGCTTACCTACCAGAATGTCCTCTTTAGCTCTTTTTACATTTTTATCCCTTTGGGATTTATAGTTAATCTCTATTTATGCGCGTCTTCCAAAATATTCTTCTTGAGATCATTTGTGGCTGGGTTGACAAGTTTGTCCTTGAATCTGAAACCTCTATCGTTCCCAAAACTCCAATTGGTTGGATCTTGGGCTATCATCTTGTCGAACCACTAGCGTAGTTCAACATCTCTCTGTTGAGCCTCTAAGATCTGGTCGACGAATGTAACTTAAACTACCAAACATCCCATTATTCTTCCTTCTTTTGCTTCAACAGGCTGAACTCCAAACTTTATCATTGTTTCAAGAGCTTTGCCACTCTCTAATCATAAGTAAAGTAATAGTTCTATAAGACTTCGACTTAAAGCAAATATGCCTATGTTTGACTTACCAAGGAGGTACTATAACCTAAAGTCATAATCTTTTAACAACTCTATTCATTATCTCAGCCTCATGTTAAGTTCCTTCTGCGACAATAGATACTTCAGGCTTAATTGATCGAAAAATATATTGAACTGCTCTCTAAATAGATAATGATGATGCCAAATTCTGGATAAGAGATTAGAAGAACTAGATAAGAGAAATTGTATATGTTCTACCCTGTTAATGAAAAGACCTCAGTCCATGTGTACGTTAGAGCACTTGCACTACGATTACAAGGTCGTCGGTGGCCTTTTATGAACAAACAAACAAATGGAACCGAAGACCGACCGGGCAATGTATATGTGTGTATCAGGTAAAGTTGCAATCCCCTTTCTTTACGGGTGATGGGTTTCTTTTATATCTTAAGAAACTTCCTTGTACAAAGAAAGTAATCGAGTAAAGTAGTGCAACCCGATTAGGATTGATTAGCATAAATCGTGTCAGTTTCTTAATTGGATTAGGAAACAATATTCACTTTTCATTAGTCTTCTAACTTTTATAGAAAATTGTTTGGAACATTCTGAGCCACATCTCGTGGGCTTAGATAGGCTATGCCTATGACAAATTGAGCATGAGTAGCCTTCCTGACTAGTTGGTTGAGCCTTGCGCACTGGGTATACCGCTTGGGTTAACTGTAGAAAGGATATGGTCGGTCTCTACACAATTTGGTGCTCCATGATGCAGGAGCGAAGCTTTGCTCTTACTGAACACTTTTATACGTATCAATTGCCCCCCATTTCCAAGGCTAAGTGACGCTTCAATAGATAACGGTTAGAATTATGTACGGCTTGGGTAACCATTCGAGACATAGTTTAGGAAACTGCTCGAGGCTAGACTGGTCATCTTGGTAAATTAGGGCATAGACCGATAGGATACCTTGGGAGCACAGGGATAGTACCTACCACATGTCAAGAAGTGGTCGGTCTGGTCAGGATCCAACTTGACCAGTACAAAGGTAACTAGACCGTCATGATCGAACCGGCCTGTCAAGTTACACATTTAATGCACTTATACTTCAAAGAGGTGCTTGGGCTACCCGAGGAACAAGCTATCAATCCCTCGGTGGTACGCTTTCAGATCCATTGGATCTGAGGGCTTCTGGACTGTTCGTGCTACATATATAAGGGATACATAGGCAATTCCTTATTCCTTCAACTATCCAAAGATAGAAAATACCAAGTGGTCTTCTACATCCCGAGCTCTTCCTTTGCTTATTGTAAGTCTTTTTTACTTGGTCTTCTGTCTTTATTCATTCTTTTCATTTCCTTTTTCCCATTTTTCCTATTTTCGAGCAACTATAGAGGGTAGGAGTCTGGTAGGCTATGTGAGAGAGTCGGACTTCTATTTCCTTAGATTTTCTTTCTTCCTTAGGTCAGGGGGCTCTCTTTCCCTGCTAGAGTTGTACAATTGGCTAGTGAGCTAGAGCTCTTCCTTTTTGAGTGTTTCTTAGCCGCTTTGATCTTACATACCCTACCTTTAGGAAATGCAAAGGAAATCATCTTACTAATGTAATACAATTTGGAACTGAACTTTGTTAACCAATCGATTCATAAGATTACATTAAACACTCTCAACGATAGAACAATCAGATCTACAAGTAACTCTCGATCGTCTAAAATCAGCACACACTCCTTGCACACTTTTCCTAATTTTACAGTGAGGCCCAAGGGTGAAACCGAGTTCAAAGCTAAGTTGAGGTTCTGAGGTTCTAAAACCTAATTCCCATATGACTTTGTGTGTTATGAACGGGTAACATACTTTCGAGATTTTAATGTTCAAAAGCATCGAACCCTACTCCTCCTAGAATAATAGCATTGATACATGCTTGATTGACCGGGACTGCTGGTCCAATCTCTGCTTATTGGTAGTGATAGCAATCTCTACTGACATGGAACTTCTTGCCACAGAAGTAATAGACAATGTCTTTTCATTTTTTGCTCTTGGGTGCTGTACAATCCCTTGACAAATGTCCCGGTATCCCATAATTGAATCATACACTAGAATTGAATCCTTGTGTAGGCGTTCCTAATGCAGGTATTGCACCAGGTAATTGAGCTTATACCAGCGGATGATTGGGCACTTATCCTCTCATATAGTTTCATTGTCTCTTTACTCCAACATTACGATGCGAGTTCAAGTGGCCACGGGTATGGCGACTGGCTTCCGTAAATACAAACTGTTTCTGGTGCTGGCTCCTATATGTAGTCTCCAAATTAGAGGCCAACTCTACAAAATTCTCAAATGGTTGCATCACAGAACTCATGGCATGGCCTTGAATAGTCTTCCCTAGCCCACGTAACTATCTCTTGTTCTTCATCACCAATGTATCCACCAAGTGTGGGGAAAAATGTGATAACCTTTCAAGAGTGACTAAATACTCTTGAACAGTCTTGGCTTTTTGCACCAAATCCATAAACCCTTTCTCCTTCTTATCTCTCTTAGACGTTTGATAGCATCTTCTCCTACAGCAGCCTGCAGAGCTTCCCACCATTCTACAGTAGAATAAGTGAGCTAAAACTCTACAAATCTCTTCTTATAGGAATATGTGTAAACCAAAGCTTTAATGCACGATTATATCTCCATAATACACTATTCTGCTTTCAACGCACCCGACACACCATCAAACTTTTCTGGACATAATGCTCTGAATCTATCCAACAACTTATCTCCTATGGGTCTCAATGGAGGTGGCGGCAGTAGTGGCCGATAATAATTCCCACCTTGATGACCGGTAATGTGCTCCAACCTTTAGAGAAATCTCTCAAAAAATCTGGTGGGGTCTAATCCTTCCGGTACCTGTTCAGAAGGTTTGGCTCCATTGTGATTGTTCCGAGTTAATCTAACCATCTTGACTTTGTGCGCAAGTATCCATAGGCACAATCATTTCTCATATTAGACTATTGACTTACAAAGATAATCCAGAGGTGTTCGCTTACCCAAAATCAAATATAATTATATACACATACTATTTATTAACATTAGATGCAATCACATATGGGATGTCGAAAGACAAAATGCTATATGCAACGACATACGAATGATGAAAGAAAAGAACAGTAAAAGTTGTGGTACACAACATAAGTCGTAAAGCAAATCTAGAAGTCTTCATCGAATCGACATCATATCTATCTTATTGTCATTCTAGTGAGGTAATCTTATGGTTCATTACTTAACGTAGGACAATCACGAGCACAACTAAACCTAGTGCTCGGATACCAAACAATCCCTATCACGCCTTGGTATTGCGACAATTCAAGGAAGTAAGCTTTCTTATTGGAGACATAGGCTCATAACAAGTTACAGATCGTATAATTATCCAAAATAATAGGAATATAAAATATCAGAGTAATAATAGTAGCAGAAATGTTCTAAGTTCAGCAGAAGCAATAGCAAAGTCTTACAGTCTCCATTATACATACTTATATTACAAACATCCAATAAAAAGAAACAGAAGTTTAATGCCAAACAGCCGATAACAACAACAAAATAAAGATAGATAGTAAAAGTTCCCAATGGAACAAGATAGCTTCAACAACACAAAGTTCTTCTTCAATTGGCAAAGCCCCAACCTTTCTCGTCCACGTTCTCATCTTCAGGGTACTCGTCCAGCGGAATGGCATCTCCAATATCTAGAACAACAGCAGCTGGACATGGATATCCAGGGCCACACGCCCATCAGCTAAAAGCTGAGTGAAATACTATAAAGCAAACACAATATGAATATATGCACCATTTAATGTTTCAATAAGAATTTATCGTGACATTACGTAAGTTCTCGCCCAAAACCCAACATTCTTTCTGACTATACGCCTTTAATAATGCATCACAACATGCACGAATCCACCATACTGACAACTCATCACTTGACAGTATTAGTTTCTATCACACACGACCACAACGCTGGTACTACTAGCTTCTGACATGACCATAACAACACGAAACCAATGGTACTAGCTTTTGTTAACAAATGACAATATGCCCAATTCGACCTCAAATTCATAAACAAGCCCACTTCAGCCATAACATAATTCTTAGCCCAATTCAGCCCTAATTTAATTGCATTCTTCAACACGGCCGCACATGACCCTCAAATATGAAATACAGCTATACACGACCCTTTAATCTAAATTACTGCACAATTAGACCTAACTCGATAACATGACAAACACCATCTGGACTCCCAAAATCCACAGGACACAACTGACAATAAGACCACTAAGGTCATACAATAATATAATACCACACGCGGGATAACCGACGAGGTTATCCAACACAACCATGCAACACAACCATGTCTCACACGTCCATTAACACACTTATTCATTTAAGTATGTTATTCCCATAGTAACCTTTACTGTACCATTTAGTGATTCAACTCAATGCGTTACTACTAATCGTCATCAAACTGATCATAACAATAATCTAACGAAAATGTAAAATTAACATGTTATAAGAATTTATATATGAAGAATGAATTAATCATTTCCTTAAACATGGTACTAAAAAGCAAGCATATAGTACAACAATAGAATTTGACAAGCTTGCTGATACATATCATAAAAAATATCATGTTATGATACCCAAGCTTAGAGTACAACACATAACATAGACCATATTAACTTCAATCATGCAAACAAACAAGGAATCAAACTACTGTCAACTCAGAAAATATATAATACTTGCTCGAGCACTCACATTACTCGAGTATTCCAGGCTCGAGCATTCATGCTTGCTCGAGCACTCAGGTTTAGCATATTTCCAGTAGTTTGTTTTATTTAGTAGCATAACTAAAAATTTTATAATAGATTCATGAAATCTCAACTTTAAACTCACATGCAACTTATAAAATAGATAATACTTGCTCATCTATACATTACACATAAATTATGACATTCACAAAGTGATCAACAATCAATAGATGATGAAATTTAGGTAAACATAAAAAATAGATGATGATCATAGTGTTATAGAGTTAGATTATGCTAATTTAAACATATGTAGCAAGATTTACAGATTATTTACATACATATGCACATTGTATGTGAGTTATAATACTCACAAAACAATCAAGACCAAATAGATGATGAAATGTTGAGAAAGATGATGTTGATGATGAACTTGAGCTAGAGCTTGAAATAAAACTCCCAATACTTGAACAGACTCAAAGAATCTAAGCTAAGTGACTTTAAGAATCTTAGAGTAACTCAGATTATGTAGGAAGGAAGATGATCACAAGCTTGGATGATGATCTAGAGGACATGCAAGATATAAATGTATGTATAATGGACATAAACTCTCAAGCTCTCACTATAATACTCTCTCTAGAAATAGAGTTTAAAAACGAAGAGAATACGTAGAATGGTTGTGTATTTACTCGGTCTTAACTAATCTATCAAGCATACAACTTCATGTGTGACACTTTAGATTAGGTTGATGCCTTATATGTTTATGTGATTTAGAGACCTTTTCTTAGGGTTTTCTATTTTATGCTTGCACTCCACGTTTCTCTATCGTAGCTGTATCTCAGTGAGCTTTCTTGTTCTTTTTGCATTGCATGTTGTATGCTACTTGAACTTACTATTGGGTTTGTGCCCTCAAACCATTACTTTATGTATGAGACATGGACATTTTAATATATGGATATCAGCTTTATATTTCATTGTGTATGTTTCTTTTATGAGATGATTGTTAATCCTTAAGTATCATAGTAAGTAATTCGTGTGTGTATGAGATACATACAAGTGAGATACGAATTACTATTCTTTGATACTTAGAACTTGTCATAGTGGATGATGAGACTGGATATCTCATCAGGTGTACACTGTAGCATGATTAACTACCATTAGATGGAATTATGAATCTCAATCACTACAGTGTGACTCTTAGTTAATATACCAGTGATTATAGTGCATTGACAAACCTGAGCTTTCCTATTGACACTCAAGATTGTCAAACAATCGATAGGAACTCATAACTTGTATAAGCTACATGTTCTCAATCTTGAGACGATTATGAACACAGACTATGGATATGGCTGCTTTAACTTACCAATCAGTGAGGTCTATAGAAGATCAACACTTGGGTATCTTGGATATGTCATGTTCATAGGGTTGTTAACATATATTGTCAAGATAGAATCTACCCTCTGATTCAGAGTAAGCATTCCCTTGAGAATGTCACCAAGTTGATTACTGAGAACTGCAGTTTTGTTGATAAGTAGTTATTAACATGTTTGGTAATCATGAGAGGTGAATGGGACTCAAGGAATACAAGAAGTATTCAAGATTCAAGTTTACAGTAACAATTATCCGACTACCTGAATATGATTATGAATGTTGATGGTAGAGAAACATTAGTACACCATACAAGTCTAGTTACCACTTCGGATATGTTCTTTTTCGTTGGAGTTCAGTTATTATTTTATAGTGGAGTAAACGTTAACTGATTAGTTAGTTAGTTTGCTGATCAAAGAGTTTGGTCATAGGAATTAACAACTAGTCTGAGCTAACAATAAAGAGTCTAGGAGGTCCAACTATTAGCTTTGCTAGGATGCTTAGAAAGGCACTTGAGGATTTTGTCTAGGCGGGTTCGATCAATCAATGGTGTCTCGATTGATTAAAGTCTTAACGGGTTTGATCGCTTGAAGATGGTTCGATCGATCGAAGCTACCTCGATCACTGGAACGTTAGGTTCGTTCTGGGAATCTATAAATAGGGCAGCTGCGTCCAGAAATAAGAGTTTATCGTTTTACTACGCCAGATGCTGTAGAAACTGTTTTAGAGCTCCTGAATCCCCTCCATCCTCTTTATTAGAGATCCTACCATCTCTAATCCTTTTGGGGAGCATCCGCAGGAGTCATAAGAGTGATGATAGCCTAGTGGAAGCTGTTGCACTATCCAGGAGAAAGAAATTCAGAATTGGGTTCAAGACCTAAGGTATAATTTCTTGTTCCCCTGTTTAGTATACGTATCTATGGAATTGATGAGTAGTAGATCCGGGCATACCAATAAAGTTTTTTAAACTTAATCTTTCCACTGCACATTTAAAAATAAGTTTAAACCAAATTTTCTATCAATTGGTATCTGAGCCACGCTCGTTTGGATCTATAGATGTGTTTTGGAACACTAGTTTTGATTTACATATTAATTTTAGGACTATTTTAAAACAACATTGTCATAGATCTATTTCTGTAGTGTTTCACAGTAGAATACAAATCTATGATTGCATTGGATGCATGGTAAGTTCGACCAATCGAAGTAGTCTCGATCGATCAAAGCTTGTCTATTCTCAAGCGATCGAACTAGTTTTGAGCGATCGAACTTTGGTTCTGTTCAATCGATCAAATAGCGTTCAATTGATTCTCTATGCTGGTGTTCTATTTCACAGTTTTAAAGTTTTTAAAATATATGCTTTAATTTTAAACTATTCTATAATATTTTTAAATCAGTCTGTGAAATTGAAATGTTCAATCGATAGAACTATGTTCAATCGATCGAAGGTTCGATCTATCGAACCTTTGTTCGATCGATCAAAGTATGACAGAGAAGTTAGATGCTATTTTAATGTTTTAAATCAGTGGGTAAAGAGTTTATGTATAGTGCAAATCAATTAGGGGTTCGAATGGATCATATATATATTTGTTATGGATATACGTACGACTAACCTTCTTGCAGCAAGATTACTCTGATATCTCCCATGGCACTAAGATCAACTATAAAGTATTGTATTGTTTGAGATTGGTGATTGTTATATATTTTTTGGTTTGGTTTTAAGGCAAGTGTAAAGGGCGCTGCGACTTCAATCCTACGAAAAGGAAAGTCGCACCAGTTTTCCTGGCCTTCTTTATTTTCTTATTAGTTAATTTCTATTTCAAGATAAATTGTAAGCTTCGAAAGAAGCATAGGAGAAATGTAATTGAATTAGAATATACATAAAGATGGAGGAGCAAGCTATTGTCCATGAAGATGGAGCTGGAGGTGATCAAACCTAGCAGGAGGTTCTATGGAGATAGAGCCATGGGAGATAGAGGCATCGTTTGGATGCTTTTATTTCATTTTAGTTTTTTGTTTTATGTGCTTGGTTTGTGATTGGCATTTAATTATATTATTACAACTCGCATGCACGTAAAATAAGTTTTCTAAAATAAAATTCAAAAACTATTTTCAACGCATTAGTAAACATTAGATCTTTATGGGTAGTGTCTAGAAACTATTTTTTAAAAGCAAAATCCTTTCCTACCAAATCTAGTGGGAGAGGGTCTTATTAATAACACCCACGATCTTCCATTAACGGTTCATTATAAGATGAGTAGTGCATTCTATGTCACCTCGCCATGGATGATCATTCCACACGGAGGGCACACTACTCATTGGTTACTAGATGTGAACTTTCTATTGATAGGATCAATCAGACGTGTTAGAGGGTAACTACAACACTGAGGCACTACTTGAGGCGGTTGTGATTGGATCCTAGTTAATGGTACACACTAGCTAAGTTATGGATAAGGGATCCCACATGGGGCATTATTCAAAAACCTAGAGATCAAATGGGTTCGGGAGTCATAACTTGTTTTGCAAGAGTTGTATAGCGGACAAGTCATGATTAATCAAAAGATCGAGTATTGATCACCACACGGAGGCTTTACTCTTTCATTTTGATATTCCGACGACTTTGTTTTAAAATAAGAGTTTTAAGTATTCTTTATTTCAAACTGTCAACATCTGATATCCATATTTATATTGTCTTTTGATTTTTTCAGTAAATCATAATGTCTGGATCTACATTTAGTACACTTGCCACCATACTCAGTCAAAACAAGTTAACTTGAAATAACTACACTGAATGGAAATAAAACCTTGACATTGTTTTAACTGCGGAGGATCACATATATGTCCTCACCACCCCATGCCCCGAAGAACCCGTGACAAATGCTTGGGCAGCTGCCAAGCGCGAGTTCGATAAATGGAAGAAGTCGAATGGAATGGCCCGCTGCTACATTCTGGCCACAATGGCTGGTGTGTTGCAATACCAATTCCAATCGAACAATTCTTCGAGTGAGATTATAGAATCCTTGAAAAATATGTTTGGGAAGCATGGCAAGCCTGCCAAACAGGTAGCTATACAGAAGTTAATGAGTGCTAAGATGTCGGAAGGGACTCCAGTCAAAGAATATGTTTTAAAAATGATTAGTTATTTAAAAGAGCTAGAGACTCTGGGTGCCAACATTGACACATAGACCCAAGTTGATATGATCCTCAATACGCTGTCGCCATCATTCGCTCAATTTAAGCTAAATTAAAATATTAATAAAATGGATTTTTTAATGAGCAAATTAATGAGTTGTTTATTGGCAGCGGAAGGGGTATTCAAGCTTGGGGGAAACATTTTAAACATTGAAAATAGCTCTTCTTCCTCCCGATCAACACCGAAAGTCAAGAAAGGAAAGAAGAAGGCTGGCACTGGTGGTCCAAGTGTTGGACCGGCCCCTAAGATTTCAAAATCCAAGAGAAAAGGTAAGGGCAAAGGGAAGGTGGGTGGCCAAGGTAAAGGAAAGTGTTTCCAATGCAGTGAGAAGGGCCACTGGAAGAGGAACTATCCAGAATTCTTAGCTACAAGAGTTCAAGGTATGATTGAATCACATATGATTGAAGTAAGCTTTATAACAGATACTTCAAACACTTGGTGCATTGATTCTGGTGCGACTAACCATATCTGTAATACATTGCAGGGGTTCAGATCAACTAGCAGGTGCAGTGATGGGGAAATCGTACTTACTCTAGGTTCTAGTGCAACTGTATCTGCAATTGCTATAGGAGTCGTAGTTTTAGAATTTCTAGACAATAATGTTTTTATTTTATCAGATGTACTTTACGTCTCTTCAATGAGACATAATTTAATTTCAGTTTCTAATTTATCGAATAATTGTTATTCTTTTCATTTTAAAACTGAAGTTGTGATTAAAAGAAATGGTTCTTTTATTTGTTTTGGTGTTAAATTAAATGGTTTGTATGTGATTACTCCTAATGTTTCTAAAGATTCTTGTATGGAACTTAATAACTCAATGGTAACTGTACCATCTAAAAGAAAAGAACCTTCCACTAATCCAACAAAGCTTTGGCACATGAAGCTTGGCCATATCAATCTAAATAGGATGCCAGACTAGTCAAAGAAGGGGTCTTAGGTGATTTGGTTCTCGAACTAATGGTAGTCTGCAAGTCTTATTTAGAGGGTAAGATGACCAAAAGGCCCTTTCCAGCAAAGGGCAATATGACAAATCCATTGTTGGAATTAGTTCATACTGATGTGAATGGACCAATAAATATTAGAGCAAGGGGCGGTTATGAGTATTTCATTACATTTATTGATGACCACTCTAGGTATGGATATGTGTACCTAATGCAGCACAAGTCTGAAGCCTTTGAAAAGTTCAAAGAGTTTAGGGCTAAAGTTGAGAAGTAATTGGACACACATATCAAGGCCATTAGATCTGATCGAGTTGGCGACTACCTCTCTAATGAGTTTATTGATTACCTCGTACAAAATGGGATTCTGTCACAATTGACTGTAGCTGGCACACCTCAGCAGAATGGTGTAGTGGAGAGAAGGAATCAGACTCTTTTAGACATAACTAGGTCAATGATGAGTTATTCGAAGTTACCTTTATTCATTTCAGGTTATGCTTTTGAAACCGCTGCGTACATACTAATTCTAGTACCAAGCAAATCTATTCCCACGACACCACAGGAGATGTGGATTGGGCTCAAGCCTTCTTTGCAACATCTCCAGATATGGGGGTGTCCGGCACATTTGCTGAAAGGAAAGATGAGTAAGTTGGATTCTAGATTGAAAGTATGTTATTTTGTAGGGTATCCAAAGGATACTTTTAGATGGTAATTTTATGATCCAAGAGAACAGAAAGTGTTTGTTAGTATAAATGCTATCTTCTTGGAGGATGATTATATCTTGAACCATAAACCTAAGAGAAGGATAGATCTGAGAGAGTATGACTCCTGAACCTATTTGATCTCTAAGTTTTTGAATAATGCCTTGTGTGGGATCCCTTATCCATAGCTTAGTTAGTGTATACCATTAACTAGGCTCTAATAACAACCGCCTCAAGTAGCGCCTCCGAGTAGTGGTCACCCTCTAACATGTAGGAAGTTCACATCTAGTGACCAATAAGTAGCGCCTCCGTATGGAATGATCACTGGTGAGGTGACACAGAATGCACTGCTCGTCTTACAGTGAACTGTTAATGAAAGATCGTTGGTGTTATTAATACGACTCTCTTCGACTAGATTTAGCAAATAAGGATTTTGCTTTTTAAGAAAAATTGTTTCTACACATTTTTCATAAACACCCAATGTTTACTAATGCATTGAAATGGTTTTTGAATTTTATTTTAGAAAACTTATTTTACGTGTATGCAAGTATTAACAGTATAATTAAATGCCAATCACAAGCCAAGCACATAAAACAAAAAACTAAGATAAAAGAATGATGCCTCTATTTCCCATGGCTCTATCGCCATAGAACCTTCTTCTTGGTTTGATCACCTCCGCCTCCATCTTCATGGACAATGGCATCTCACTCCATCTTTATGGAATTTTCTTATTTTATTACATTGGTCCTATGCTTCTTAGGAAGCTTACAATTTATCTAGAAATAGAAATAGTAACAATAAAATAAAAAAGGCTAGGGAAACCGATGCGATATTCCTTTTTGTAGGATTGAAGTCGAAGTGCCCTTTATACATGCCTCAAAACCAAACCAAAATAAACACAGCATACACCAATCTCAAACATTCAAATACAAAATTTAAATAGACCTTGTTGCCATGGGAGATAGCAGACTAATTTTGCTACAAAAAGGTCAGTCGTACAGACATCCACGCATATATAACAAAGATATGTAATCATTGGAACCCTCAATTGATTCACACAGTACACAAATTCTTTATATACTGATTTAGAACTTAAAAATAGGATCTTAGTTCTCTATCAATCTTCGATCGATTAACAATGGTTCGATCGATCGAATCTTCGATCGATTGAACATAGTTCAAGCGATTGAACTTTTAATTTCACAGAATTATTTGAAAATTTTTCAAAAATAATTTAAAATTAGAGTATACAATTTTTAAAAAACTTTAAATCTGTGAAAGGGACACCTGGATAAAGAAATAGTCTCGATTGATCGAACACAGTTCGATCGCTTGAGAACAGACGAGATTTGTTTGATCCAAAGGACTTCAATCGATCGAAGTCACCGTGCATACAATGCAATCATAGATTTGTATTTTGCTACGAAAATATTGGAGGAACAGATATGTGATTATAGAATTTTGAAAAATAGTTCTAAAACCACCATGCAAATCAAAACTAATGTTCCAAAACGCATCTATATATCCAAACAAGCCTGGCTCCGATACCAATTGTTCGAAAAACAGGTTCAAAAATAATTTAAATGTGCAGCGGAAAGGTTAAGTTACAAAAAATTTATTGTCAGCCTAGGATCTACTACTCATCAATTCCATAGATGCATACTAACAAGAGGGTACAAGAATTTATACCTTAGGTCTTGAACCTAATTCTTATTGTCTTCTTCCTTGATGGTACAACAGCCTTCTCTAGGTTGTCTTCACCCTTATGACTCCTATGTTGCCTGCCGGAAGGACTAGGGTTGGTGGGAACCCTAATAGAGACGAAAAAGAAGGTTTGGGAGGTCTATAATAGTTTCTACAGCTTCTGGTATGATAAACCGACGAACTCCTTTTTCTGGATGCAGTTGCCCTATTTATAGATTCCCAGAACCGACCTAAAGTTCAAGCAATCGAAGTGGCTTTGATCGATCGAAGCTTCGATCGATTGGGCCACATTCGATCGATCGAACCTATCTAGACTTCAATCGATCGAGACTCCTTCAATCGATCAAACCTATCTTGACATGATCCTCAAGTGCTTTTCCAAGCATCCTAACGAAGGTAAGAGTAGGACTTCCTAGGCTCTTTATTGTTGGCTCAGACCAGTTGGTAATTCCCATGATCAAACTCTTTGATCAGCAAACTAACCAACTAGTCACGTTTACTCCACTGTAAAACGATAACTGAACTCCAATGCAAAAGAACAAATCTGAAGCGATAACTAGACTTATATGGTGTACTACTGGCCTTCTACTGTCAGCATTCATAATCAGATTCAGGTAGTCGGATAACTTTTACTGTCAACCTGAATCATGATTACTTCTTGTATTCCTTGAGTCCCATTCACCCATCATGATTACCAAACATGTTGATAACTATTTATCAACAAGACTGCTATTCTTAGTAATCAACTTGGTGACATACTCCAGGGAATGCTGACTCTTTAATTGAGGGTAGATTCTATCTTTACAATATATGTTAACAACCCTATGAACATGACATACCCAAGATACCCAGGTGCTGATCTTTTATAGACCTCACTGATTGGCAAGTCAAAGCAGCCATATCCACAGTCTGTGTTCATAGTCGTCTCAAGATTGAGAACACGTATGTTATACAAGTTATGAGTTCCTATTAACTGTTGACAGTCTTAAGTGTCAATAGGAAAGCTCAGGTCCGTCAATGCACTATAAGCATAGGCACATTGACCAAGAGTTACACTCTAGTGATTGAGATTAATCACTCCATCCAATGGTAGTTAAACATGCTGCAGTGTATGCCTGGTGAGATATCCAATCTCATCATCCACTGTAACAAATTTTATGTATCAAAGAATAACAATTCGTATCTCACTTGTATGTATCTCATAGATACACGAATTACTTACTATGATACTTAACGATAAACACTCATCTCATGAAATAAACATACACAATGAAATGTAAAGCTAATATCCATATATTAAATATCAATCTCTCATACATAAAGTAATGGTTTGCAGACATAAACCCAGCAGCAACCTATAAGTAGAAAGTTTCACAGTACTTCAACAGTAAAGTAAAGCACCGCAGTTTCCAAGTTATGACCTTGTCCTTAAGACAGCAACTCATTCCACCAAAAACCCGTGCCATGGGAAGCTGGGGCCAAACTGGGAAGGACCCTATAGGATTATCCGGGTCAACCGATCGGGAACCTACTAGTTGCAGATGTTAGAAGGACAGGACCTATCTCACCCTTGGGATGTGGAGCATCTACGAAAGTACTCTCAATAAAATGAGGATCAGCATTCGTTAGGGACTTTTGTTTTCTTTAAGCAAGTTGTAGCTCATCCCAAGTGATCATAGTAATTTTTTAGATTGAACAAAGATTTTTCTTACAAAAAATGTTCCTTACCAGTCTTTCACGACAAAAAAAACCTCAGGATTGCGCTTGAGGCATCAAAAGACCTCGAGAACACACTTGAGGCACCAAAAGACCTCGAGATCATGCCCGAGGCACCAAAAGACCTCGGGATCACGCCCAAGGCATCAAAAGACCTCAGAATCTCACCCGAGGCACTAATTCCACTTAGGTCCACAACCTACAATGGGGGAAAACCCCCTAGGTGGCCCACGATAGAGGAATCAAAAGGCCCTAGAACGCATACGTTCTAGGTCAATTGCCTATAGTACTTACTCCCACAACACCTTCCTCACCTAAAGCTCGGGAGGCAAGAGGGGTATAGTGAACTACAGGAAATCACATCGAACATTCACAGGCCATGGAATTAACTAAGTATAAACTCTTAGACATCCAAGTACCCACAATGTTCTGAGTCCATGTTGGGTTATTACATGGAGCTTGGTGAATCCCGAGCAATTACAGGCACCCAACTGGGTTCTACAAACCTAAAAAAATCCCAAGTACATTAACTCAAAAAATTCAAAGGTTTTACAGATCCCCTAAAGAGTCAAAATTCTAAAACTTTTGCTAAGGCAAGGTTATAATAAAGCTTGATAACTGGTCAGGCACGAGCAAACACAAATAGGCAAAAATACATATGTACAAACATTTGTAGTATGCAAAAAAGCAACCTCAAGGGGCCTTTTCATTACTAGTTTGGAAAAAAGGTACATTGCTTGGGGTGCAATTATAGTAGCCTCCCCATAAAAGAGAAGAGAAATTCAAAAATACAGGGCAAGCGATAGACCGGGAGCGACTAGATGAACTGGTCGGGAAGGTTCCTTACTGAGGATCATCTATGATGACTACTTCGTCCTCAACATTCCCGGCCTCCCTAAAATGAGCCACCTCTCCGGTAGCTGTCTTCTCTAGTAGTAGCCTCCTAAATAGCAGAGGGCTCCGTGTCCCAAAAGTCCAGAATCAACCCCCGAGTATACAGTAAGATTCCACTCAGGATGGTCCGTGGCCACCCTCCTTTTCAGGTCTGCATAACCCTAGAAGAAGCCAGCATCAAACCCTTCATCAACTGCCTCCTCGGCCCCCGCAACCTCATCCGAAGTGACTGCAACATCTTCTAAGCCCTTCTTTTTAGCCTCAGCAGACGCCAGGCTCATCAAGGCGGCCTCAAGCTCCACTTGAGCTGCTCCCAGGCTCAAGGAGAGCCCCTTAACATTATCCTTCTCCTTCTCCACTACCAGAGTAGATTCCTTGGCCTCCCATGCTACACTCTCCTTTAAAAGGGCAATCTCGACAACAGCACCCCTCTCAGCCAAACTGGACAAAGAGGACCCAGCTAGACAGTAAGCCTAGATAAAGAAACAAAAGTTTGTTAATTGTCGACGAGAAGATCAAGGAAAGAAGGAATGAGGAATTGCCCAAGTGTTCCTTATATAGAGAGCATGAGCCGCCCAAATGCACCCTGATCTGATGGTCCAAGTAATTTCCCACCAAGCGATGGATACCTAGCACCTAAGGTAGTCCAAGTACTACTTTGAAAAATATGCGCATTAATTGCGACTTGATAAGCTAGTTTGACTATGACAGTCTAGTCAACTTTGCACCATTCTAGTTGGATCCTGATCAGACCAACTACTTATGGACATGTGGTAGGTACAGACCCCAAACTCCCCAGGTACCCGATCGGTCTAAGCCTTGATTTACCAAGACCATTGGTCTCGTTCAGAGCAATTTTCCAGGCTTTATCCTGGACGATTGGACGAGCTGTACAGATTTCCAGCCCCCATCTGATAAAGCTTCACATTAGCCTTAGAAATGGGGTACAACTGATACATACAAAAATGTTCAATAAAAGCAACGCTCTACTCCTGCATCAAGGAACTGCCTGCTTGTATAGGAACAGACCAGGCCTTTTGCACAGTTTAACCCGAGCAGTACACCCAGTATCGTTTGGCCCGACCAACAGATCGAGAATGCTATGCGGGCTCGCTTCGACACGGGCACTACCCATCCATGCCCTAGGATGTAATCTAGAATATTCCAAACAATTTCCTATATAAGTTAGAAGACTAGTGGAAAGTCTAGATCATTTTCTAATCCAATTAGGAAACTCCCACGATTTGTGCTAATCAATCCCAATCGGATTATATTGCCCTATTAATTTACTTACCTTATATGAGGAGGTTTCTTAAACTATAAAAGAAATCCCTAACCCCCATAGAAGGGATCGCACATATATCTTATGCACCTATACTTACCCGGCCACTCTTTGGTAGCTTCATCCCTATTGTTGGTTCACTACAGACCCCCAACAATTTGATATCATAGTGCAAGTGCTCTGACACACACGTGGACGTAGGTCTCTTCATTAATAGGGCTGAACCACCTATAATTTTTCTTGTCTTCTTCTTCTTATCTCTAACCCAAATTTAGGCATTATCATTCTCTATCATTTCTTGTGTCTAATAGTTTTTTGCAGGTAATCTAGATTTGGACCTTAATGCCTCGAGGTACAATTCTTCCTTCTTTTGCTTTACTTTACTTATCCATATGCATAGTTTATAACATTGAGGACAATGTTGAGTTTTAGTTGGGGGATTGAATCAGTGCATGCCTCGTGTTATTGGTGTTTTCATTTCATCTGCCTACTAGTAGCAAGACCAAGAAAATTTTAAATTTTTCTAAGAAATTTTGAGTTGGAAAAAAATCAATTAAATAAATAATTAGTATTTAGAAATACATGGATATTGTATGTGTCAGTATTTCCTATTTGATATTAGTGTGCATTACATGCTACATACAACTTGTTTATCAGAATCGGAACCAATCTCCTCTTTTTATTAGTCTTCTAGCTTGTGTAGAAAACTTTCTAGATTAAGCTGGAACACGTCATGGGAATACTATCTTTGTTCCCAACTTGTTGGCCAGGATCAGATAATACCGGGCGAATCGCTCGGGTTAGACCAGGAGTGGTTTTTTTGACTTCACTGGATATTTTGGTGCATATCACTAGCCATGTAATATTGCTCGTTCCAGTTCCTACTTGCACCCGTCAAAGTAATGTAAGCCTTGTTTACCTTGCTTAAGAGTTTTCAAGCATCTAATTGAGAAGAGAAGTAATTTTGGTGATAAATGTGAAAAAAAGGGATAGAAATAAAGGAGAAGAAGTGATATAGTGAAAATTTGAGAAGTAAATATATATATTTAAAGAAAGAAAGAAGAGATTATTGTATGAATTGGAGAAGTTGAAGAATGGATGAGTATGGATGATCCTAGTCATATGCTCAAATCTATATACCTTTTCCTTGATTCTCATTCTGTTTCTTTGATAAGCCCTATTGACTCTAGGTAGTTAGGCTTTGAAGTGTAGGTAAGGAAAGAATTTTCCATGGTGTTTCGCTCTTCAAGTGTGAAGTGTTCCATTCATGAGATTATTGTACCTAAATATGTACGTTTTTCAGATTTAGATATACGAGGCATTAATTGCCTCTGTATTATGAGAGGAAAAAAAAATGCACCCAATTCAAAGTGATTTAATCTTGAGAGTGTATTCCCAGTGAGATTTGAGTCAAAGTTGCATGTTTTGCGATTGTTATGGCTATATAAAACATGAAACATATGTTGAGTACTGTTGTTGTCCATTCACACAGACACATGTAAAGTCTAATGGAAAGATGTACTCTAATGATTTTTATTTGTGTGTTTTGCATTGCTATATGCATTTAAGGATGTTATGATGTGTTTCATAGTTATGTGCTTGGCATTAGAAGATAGTTTGATCATATATGGTATCCATGGTTAGGAATTTTATGGGTAAATTCACTGTAAACCCTCACGAAACAACACTTATCCACTGGGGGGAACTAGGGGTTTAAAGACTTGTTGCATGTGCTAAATGCAATTGCGATTTTTGCAAAAGTGAGTTAGGTTTTATTTTGTTTATTTTTTATTTTTATTCCAATTTGTAGGATTTTTTTTCCCAATAGTTCACTTCTTTACTAGGGACTAGCAATGAGCTAGTTGGGGGGTATGACATGCGATGGATATTGAGTATCCAGAAGCGCTAATAAGACTAATTAAAGATGTTTTCATCCCTAACTCTAAGTATTTATGCTTGCTTTTAATGCAAATACACAAATGAGGCAATACTGCTAATATTTGCATAAGAATGTTGTTTTGCAGAATAAAAAGGTATAAGGTGCATAATAGTGCAGAAGAGAAAGTTGATTAAAAGAATAAAAGGAAGAAGTGCCTCAAAGAAAACCAGGACTGATCGCAAAGCATAGGCTGGACTGGTCATGACCTGCACCAATCCTGAAACATACCCAACACTGGTCATGTCCAGGATCGGTCGTGCTAAAAAGGACAGGACCGGTCACACTTCTGTAGATTTGCGAAAATTAGATTTTTTTTCTTCAGATTTTAACTTCTTAAATCTATAAATGTAGGATAACTTTGTGTATAATTGATATAGTTTACATAATGTACTACTAGAGAGTAGCGTTAGGAGATCCTAGGGTTCCTAAAACCCTAGTTTACATTTAAGCAACTTTGTAAGGAGTTCTACATTAGAGATTTCTCAATGCAAGTTCATGTTATTTCATTCAATCCAGGTTTTTCTTAGTTTCCACTTAGATTTTTATATTCCAAATTCATTTTTGTGATTGCGTTCATCATGTCTTCCATCAAGATAGTTGCTAGATTCAATTTTACTATGTTTAGCTAAATCCCTAGTTAGGGAAGGGCAATGAAAATGGTAAACAGCTTGATTTCCATGCGTACTTTTAAAGGACAACCCTCAATCCAGAGGTCAATGAAGGTTTAAGTGGAGATTCATAGGATTTTATGTTCTCTAATATGAACAATGTTAACGAGCATGCCGTTAATGACTTTCAACTTGGATTTTCAATAGTCATGAACTTGCTTCACAGTTTTAGTTTAGATTAATTTTATTCAAGCACCATAGATTAATTTTGGCCATGAATCATGCTCATAAGCAATCTACCGGTACATCATAAAAAAGGGATTAATTGAAATAGATTTATATCTTTATGTTGGCTATAGGGCATTTTATTATTTTAATGAAACCTACACGTTAAAGCCATGATCTTGGATGATTAGGAGTGTCATATCTTTTCATAAGCATGGAAGTTAAGAAGTTTACCGTGTATTTGTGATTTGGGTAAAGTTAATCAAGTGAAATGATATCTCTCCCTTGGGTTCGACCTAGGCTTAATAGAAAATATATTACTTGAACGATCACCTATACTTGGGTTTTCGTAAAAATGCTTTTTGGCCTCTGAAATTACCTATTTTTGCATTGTCTGAAAGCTATAAGATTGATTTTCATTCTAAAATATCACAGAAGTAATTTTCATAAGAATTAAATATCAATTTTGATTTGGAAGTCTCCCAGAATTCTTGTGCTCTTTCGTTCTCTTTGTCATAGTTTCCATTCTACGTGCGCCGATTTTAAAAGATTTTCTGGAATTGACCAACTAGAGTCTTGGAATTCATGTCTCAAACCTTAATGACCATTTTCCCCAAATCATATGCACATTTTGAAAATCAATTTTAAGAAAAAAAACACAAGTCTAGGCTCAAAATGCGTACTTTGGGCTCCAAGAACACTCTCCGGAGTTCGAACTTTCGATGTGCAAAATCGAGATACCTTCTTTGAGGTTTATTTCATCATCGAGATCTTCAAGAAGCTGTTCTTTCTAACTCCTGAGAGTGTCGTTAAAATTTGGTGTCTTCAGTACTCAGTGAGTGCCGCCTACTTTCTTTGAGCGCCATTCGGCTTTTTACTTCCTTTAAGTGGTCTGATTTCATTTGTTTGATGCACATTTGAATTTTCAAGCTTCTTTCACTCCTTCTATCCTCTATGGCTCCCATTAGATCTAGAATCCTTTTCCCATGGATGGACACTTTCTTCGGTATTGACAAGTTCAACTTTGGGTATTATAGACTGAACGACCTCTTCTCTTTTCAGCAAATGGCTTTGGATGAGGATCTACTTCGAGCTGCCATTCAATGCTGGGATCCTATACTTCATGTTTTCCAATTCGGGCATGAAGAGATCTACCCTCTGTTTGAGGAGTTTAGTTGTATCCTCCACACTGACCCTTTCGCAGATTTGTTGGTACCACTCGTTCAGGCAGGAAATATTTAGGATCCAACTGCCTTTTTCACATCTCTTGTAATGTCACTAGTTCCTTTTCTCAAGATCGATATATTGATTTTGATCATCTTTCTTCAATTTATGCCCCCGTAGTGGATACTGATGATGGTGGGTATCAGATTATACGACAGAGTAGGCTATCTATTGCCATGCTTTCCCAATTCCTCTTTTAATCATCTTCGGGCATTCTTATGCCTGTTGCTTATGGCTTGAGGGATATAAGTAGTGCCATCATGCTAGTACTTGATGAGCCATGTTATCCTCTAGGGCTCCCACTATTTTATAGATATGGCTCATAGAGTGCCTAGATCTCTTCATTCACCCTTTACACCATTGCAGGTTAGTTTCCTACGACTGACTGGATATTCATTGCCTGTTCCACTCTACTGACACTTAGCTTGCTTGGCTATAGAGCCTTTTCTTATGAGGATATATCTGTCCTCAGTGGGTTCACTACTCTGTCATAGTATGACTTTCGAGATGTCCTTGTGTTTGGCTACCTGGTCTTTTGCTACTACTTTCTACGTTCCAGGTCGAGTGGTCCGCCAGTACGGACTTCTTCAGGATATCCCCGAGGATATTACTGGGATATTATGAGGAGCTATATTTTGTGCCCTTCCACGGTGAAGGATTCCTGCTTTAGTTGTGGCTACTGCTGTGTACATTTTGGAGATCCAAGCACTGATTGAACGATATACTCATAGACAGACATAGATAGAGTAGAAATAAATATAGGAGAGAGCTTTACTTTACAAAATTTCTGACAAACCCTGAATACTCTTGTCGCGCCTTTGAATGTGATTTACCTTTTTCTTTCAAAAAATGTAATTGTAATACAAATGTTCCAACATGTTTAATCAAAGTGTTCTTTCAATTTATCTTTGAGTTCATGAAAATCTTCCTTTTAATTTCTCTTCTTGATTGCTTTGAATTTTGCTTGGAGCTTTAATAATCCTATACCATGAATTCTCATTTGTTTTTACAGAATGCTCATATTGATTACTAGGAGATCCAGAGATGGGTTAGGGCATATAACTGAGTTTTTCGAGCGATAAACAAATTTTGCCCTTGGTAGTGAGGCTTTATTACCATGCTGGGCAAACGTAAGCTTGCCCCTTGTTTAGCATGGAAAAACCCAAGACATAAGGATCTGTCAAAAGTCTAGGTTTTCATGGATGCCCGCCTACTTATCCCCGAGTGGGTATCAGGTTCAAAGTAGTTCAGCTAAAGTTTGAAGAAAGGTGTCATTAAGGTAATAATTAAAAACCAATCCGAGCACGTTGCCTCTGTATCCCCAAGTGGGAATCAGGTCAAGCATAGTTCATCGACGTTGGAGGTATTGACAGAAAAGGGCTCAAGTAAAATATTTTATTAAGGTGATCGAGTTTGACCGGCTGTTTGAATTCAACCCCATCAAGGTCCATAAGATAGGCAACTCCTTTAGAGAGGAGAGTCTTAATAATCTATGGTGCGGCCAAATTGGATTTGAATTTTCCTCTAGGATCATAAATGGGGGATTTAAGTTCATTGAGCACCAGGTCACCCTCAGCAAGCTTCCTTGGGCAGACCTTTTTGTTGAAAGCACGAGCTATCCTTTTCTAATATCCCAGAGTATTGTTTAGTGCAGCCAACCTTTTCTCGTCAAGTAACATTAACTCCTCATAACTTTCCCGTATCCAATCAAGCTCAGTCACTTCACATTCTACCAAAACTCTAAGAGAGGGTATTTCCACTTCGACCAGAAGGACAACTTCCATCCTGTAAACTAACAAATATGGTGTAGCACCCGTGGAGGTCCTTACAAAAGTTCAATATCCCCATAATGCGAATGGTAGTTTCTCGTGCCAATCCTTATATGTATCCGTCATTTTTTCTGAGCTCGCCTTAATATTCTTATTTGCTGCCTCTACCGCCCCATTTGTCTAGTCTATAAGGGGAAGACTGATGACGGGTAATCTTATACTTTTCAAGAAGTGGGATGACTTCCCCCTGAAAGTGTCTGCTATGATCAGAAATAAATTCGCTTAGCACCCCATATCTACAAATTATGTTTTTCTGAATGAAACTTACTACATCCTTTGCCTTCAGAGTTGCATATGACACTGCCTCTACCCATTTAGTAAAATAATCAATTGCGACATTTATCTATTGGTGCCCATTAGATGCTTTAGGAACTGTTTCACCAATAATATCGATACCCCACACAGAGAACGACCAAGGCTTAGTCATCCTATAGAGCTGACAAGGAGGGGTGTACATCAGGTTCACATGGATTTGATACTTATGACATCTCCTGACATACTCACAGCAATCCCTATCTAGGGTTATCCAATATTACCCTTGTTGGATGATCTTATTAACCAAAATGTGCCCATTCATGTGGGGCCCACAAACCCCTTCATGTATTTCTTTCTCTATTTGCTTTGCTTCTCTCCCATACAAACATTCCAGATTGTACCTGGTGTATGACTTCTTCAATAGTTTACCCGCATAAATCATAAATTGAGTAAAAAAACCTTCATATTGCCATTTTATCTTTCTCTGAAGCTCCCTTGGGGTATTCTCCATTCTCAATAAAATTTCAAACATCCATATACCAAGGTGTTTGACATTCTTCTCCTTCTTCAATGGCTGCAATCATCTCAAATGAAGGTTGGTTTCTTTCTTCTATGGATAATGGGATCATGGTAACTCCTAGTGGGATTTAGATCATTGAGGCTAGGGTTGATAAGGAATCGGCTAACTAATTTTCTTTATAGGGAAGGTACTAAAAAGGAAATCTTCTTAAATTACACTTTCAAACTCTTCAGGTATACATGGTATGGTCTTAACTTCTCACACCTCGCACATGGGATATAATCAAATTAGAATCCCAAAAAATATCAATCCTTTCAACTTTCAAGGCTAGGGCTACTTCCATTCAGATTATACACGCCTTGTATTCTGCCATATTATTGGTCAAATTGTACTTATGCTTGACGGCTAGAGGGTGGAGACTCCACAATGTGATAAGAATGATTCCTACCCCATATCCCATCTGGCTGGCTACTCCATCGAAATACATCTTCTATAAATCTTCTTTTACTTCCATTACTCCTTCATCTGGGAACTTAAATTAACTCTACAGCAAGGTCAACTAAATACTCAGTGATAACTCTCCCTTTAATAGACTTGGTGCTGACATACTATATATCGAATTCTGCTAACATCATGGTCCAACAAGAAATCCTACTGGTTAAGGTGGGCTTTTCAATTAGGTATTTGAGTGGGTCAATCTGGGATATCAGGGTTACAGGAAAGGCTATCATATAATGCCTAAGAAGAAGGGTACACCAAACCAAGGCCCAATAAGCTTTTTCCAATGGTGAATAATTCAGCTCATATCCGGTCATCCTCTTGCTCAAACAATAGAGAGCTTTCTCCACATGCCCCTTTTCTTCTTCTTGGGCCAACGTACACCCCATAAAACTTTCGGTCACAGACAGATATAACAATAAAGTTTTCCAAGGTTGGGGAGGTGATAGGATAGGCAAATTTTGGAGGTAGGCTTTAATTTTATCAAAGGCTTGTTGGCATTGTCTATCCCACTCAAACTTCTCTCCCTTTCTTAGTAATTTGAAAAGCGGGTCACATGTTAGGGTAAGCTTTGATATGAAATGACTAATAAATTCTATCCTACCTAAAAATCCCCTCAATCCCTTTTCACACTTTGGCGGCTACATTTTAACTATAGTTTTAATCTTAGTTGGGTCCACCTCTATTCCCCTCTGTGTGATAAAAAATTCTAGCAGTTTCCTAGTAGTTTCCCAATAGTGACCCCAAAGGTGGTTTTTTACGGGTTCAACCTCCTCCTGAATTTCCTTAGCCACTCAAAGAATTTCCTTAATGCCCCTAAATGACCTCCTATATCTTTGAACTTTACGATCATATCATCAACATATACTTCTACTTTCTTATGAATCATATCGTGTAATAATGTTGTGGCAGTCCTTTGATATGTTGCACCCGCATTTTTTAGCCCGAATGGCATTACTCTATAGCATTATGTTCCCCAAGGTGTGATGAAATTGGTTTTCCCCCTATCCTCCGGTGCCATGAGATCCTGATTATACCCCAAAAATCCATCCATAAAAGATAAAAGGTCATGTCCCGTGGTATTATCAACTAGTGTGCCAATATGTGGCAAAGGGAAATAGTCTTTAGGGCTGGCTTTATTAATATCTCGAAAATCAACGCACAACCTTACACGACCGTCCTTCTTCAGAACTGGAACAATGTTGGTAACCCATTTAGGGTACTCGATGACAATCAAGAATCTAGCCTTCAATTGTTTTTCAACTCCCTCTTTTGCTTTAAGTGCCCATTTAGGCCTCATTCGCCTCAATTTTATTTTATTGGTTTTAAGTTTAGGAAGAGAGGGATATGGTGTTGGACTATCTCTGGATCGATACCTGACATATCATCATAAGACCATGCAAAAGTATTCTTGAATTCATTTAATAGAGCAATTAATTCTTTGCTTTCTTCATTGTAAGTGTGGTGCCAATAAAAACATTTTGTGGATTATCACTTCCCAAATTAATTGTTAGAGTGCTCTCTATGATTTTGCATGTAGATTCGTTTTTTCTTCGATTAGTTTTTGAAATTCATTTGGTATTTCATGGTCATCACATTCATCACATTCATTACATTCATTGAGCATATTCGAGTAGGCATTTAGTATCTTCTCATTACCATTTTTCAGAGTGATTACAATTGACATAACAATAGTAAGATGCCTCATTTAGGCCATTATAGACTTCGGAGAGGGGGGATACTTATCACAAGACTCAAATACCCACTCTTTATTGACCCCCTTTCTGAGCTCCCTGGTGTCGCGATCTGACAGATTTCGAGCTTTTATTTCTACTTGCTCTTCATTTTCTGGCTCTTCTTCCTTTGCTTTATTTCCCTCGATCTCCTCCTTCAACCCCTTTTCCATATCTTCCACTTGATATTTCTAAGACTCAAATTTTGTGATCTTCTCTGAACCATTCTCTTTGGTCTTCCTACATTCATCATTTAATAGATTCTTATAGCTGGGCCATCTAAGGCACAAACCCAATACCGGAAAGTGATTGGTTTTGTAGGCACTTGTAGGTATGGGTCTTCATAGTCAGTGAACTTATGTGCAAAAAATAACTCAAACCCTGGGTTTAAGCATTTAGCTTTATAATCCACCTATGGCTTTGGAAAGCCACAGAGGAAAAATATTCCTTCTTTGATGAAGTACCCATTGAGCGATTTTGCATATGACTCCATTGGCGTGTCGGTTGCTTTCTTCTTCTCGTTCAATTCCTTCTTTGATGGTTGATAACTCAACCCACGAGTATGAGTTTACATCATAATATTAAAAAATTCAGGTAAGCCTTGGTGCTTTTTTCCTGACCCCAATCCCGCGGCTTCCTATCTGCTACCATGTTAATGAACTCAAACCCCTCCTAGACTCATTTCTTCTCCTTGTAGCTACCCTTATAAGATCGGATGCTTCACGAGGCTTCAGTCACACGGATCCAACTATCTAAAATATTGTCACAGACTTTATTTCCAAACACACTACAACTTTTGATGGATCATTAACAGTATAGCACCTACATTGTCCAACCATGGCCTACCTAATAACAAGTTGAAAAAGGTAGGTATATCAATGTTCTAAAATTCAGCTTCCTTCTCTAAAGGTCTAACGGTAAGTTTAAGAGAAATAATGCCCATGACCACCCTTTGGGTATTATTGTATGCCCTCACCTGTTGCTCAGATGGTATAAAGGTTGACTCATCCAGGCCCATTTTATTGGTTCTTCAGAATGGACATACATTTAAGGCAAACCCATTGTTGACAAGACAGGCAGGCAGAGAATTCCCCAAACACCCAACAGTTATGTGCAGTGGGTTATTTAGAGCGTGCCCTTTGGGCCGCAGATCATCTGAAGTAAAACTAATAGCAAGAGTTAGAATCTTGCTGATCATCCCAACAAGGTCTTCTAGGGTGATGTTGTTAGAAACATCTAATTGGTTCAGGGCATCCAAAATTGCTTGCCTATGATGCTTGGAAGTGATAAATAATCCACTGATACTGATATTAACTGGTGTCTTCTTCATTTGTTTCAGAACTCTATCCTTTTCCTCTTCCTCCTCCACTCCTCTTCCTCTTCATTTTTCCCTTTCCTTTGTCTAACTCGTGACCCAAGTGATCTTCCTCTAGCTCATACCTCATAAAGTGCCTCCCCCGAATGAGTTAGCTAGATAACCTCCTCTCTTACTCACAAATCATCTTGTCTTCTAGTAATCCCTATATTTTCTTCCTCTCTGTCGTCACTCTCGTACCATGAATCCTCTTCTACTCGACCAATGTTTTGACTATCATCCTCTTCATATAGACAGAGTTGTTAGCTCCTTTAACCCACTAATCTAGAGTAGCCACTTCCTTTGTCACTCCTTCCCCACATTCTTCTAACTCTCCTCCTAGAGTACAGATCATCACATTTTCTGGCAGTGAATAGGATTTCTTCAGGTGACCCAACTTGGTAATCAATTCAGATGGGTCGAAAGAAGTTTCTTCAAAATCCAAGCAATAGATACCTGGTGGTGGCACGACATAATGGTTTGGCACTGGATTTTTGGTGACATTGGGGGTGTTGATGGGCGGTTTGGATATTACTTTATTGTCGATGAGATCTTGGATTTTATGCCTTAGTCTTGCACATCAATTGGTAGAATGTCCCTGTGCCTGATGAAACTTATAATACAAGTCTGCTTTAAGGTTTCGGGGAGGAGATGCCACTTTGTCTTTAATCTATCAAGGGTTGTGGATAGTGATACTCCCAAATCGGTGAATTTCCTTAGCGGCTTATCTCCTCCTCTCCTTGGATAATTCCCTGTTATATCAAACTATCTCTCTGACTTTCTTAATGCATTAACATCGGTGGGGCTAGAGTGAACCCCCGAATGTCCTCCACCTAACCCATTATTCTGTCGCATGTATATACTTTGTGGCTCTTCTTTCTTAATCACCCCTTCTTGGATTGCATCCTCTATTCTTGTTTCCACATCAAAGACCTCAGCAAAAGTATTGATCAATTGAAATTACATTAAACGGGCTGAAGGTTCTTCATTAGTATCCTAATTTGCTCCTTTTTTTGATGGTCTTTGCACTATCTTGGCTACTTTGCCGCTCCATCAGCTTAGATATTCTACAAAGGATTCCTTGCTCTACCGCCTTGCGGTTTCCAAGTCTTAGACTATCACGTCGATATCATGATTGTACTCATATTACATGACGAATGATTTCACCACTTCTTCTTAGGGCCTGAGTTTTGCTAGGTTCCAGCATAAGGTACCATACTAAAGCAGCGTTAGTCAAGGTTTGTTGAAATAGAATGGCCATCATTGTGGTGCTCAACCCACTAGGCTGGAAGGCCCCAATACACATTCGGACATAGCTACGAGGATTCCTAGTTTCGTCAAATTCATCAAAGATAGGCATCTTAAAATCGATTGGCAGCATCTCGTAGACTCCATCGTATAATCCTTCTAACTCTAATAAATAGGTGTCAACCCCCTGAGTTTTATGGACCACCCTCTCAAGTTTCTTTACCTTCTCGGCCATTACCCTTTCTTTCTTAGCTTTCTCAGTGTAGCACCTGTATTTTCTTATGTATTTCTCAAATTTCTGTATTTCTTTTTGTAATACTCTTGGTTATACATAATAAGATACGTTTTCTTTATTCCTTATTGTCCTATATGATTTCACTATGTTTGGATATATGTATATATATAAGGCCTAGGGAAAACTTTCTTTAGAAACCAAACCTAAGCGAGCTCGAGCCACTTAAGAGGTAAAATGACTCTTTTACCCTTGGCCATTGAATAACTGTAAATACCAGATCATTTCAAAGCATTTGTATGCCCTAAATCTATTTTAACAGAGAGCTTCCTTAGAGATTTCATGAGAGATCTTTATGCATTCATACACCAATACACTTGCATGGCCACTTAAATGCATGATTCATCTTCTCATTCACACATAAATACATATATTGCATCTACCTTGAAGTTCTGGAGCTAAAGATTCAAAGGAATTAAGAGGAGAAGGAGGATCAAACACCTTAGTGCACTCTTGAAGCTATATAGGAGCAAGATCAAGCATTCTCAACACCTACATCCATTTTGATAATCTATTCACATTTTAAGCTTGTGTGAGTATAATATGTCACTTAAAAACCTATAAGATCAGTCTTCACATGAATTTACAACTATGCATGTGATCAATTGTAGTTATAGCTCTCGTATGTGAAGTAAAACTAAGAATCAAGCTAATTCTTAGCACATTAGTAGCTTTGATCATAATCCAAACATGTCCTAAGCTTGTTCGAGTATAGATTTTCATCTAGATGCCTTTAGATGTGATTTGTACAAATTTTCATGGCTTGTATGTGTCCTTAGAACTAATTTACAAACTTGTTTGCGTGTTTAAACTAAGGATCTATTTCTGTTAGGACCGAGCACTCGCGCCTGGTCCGAGCCCTCACGCCTTAAGCACTTGAGCTCAGCAGTTTTGCCATGTTGTTTATTTCTCATGTCTTGAATAGATTAATGTTTGTTATTACTATGAACCTGAGATTTCTAATCGACATGTTAGACTATGAATGTCCACATATCACACGAATACTTAGGATCAGTTGATAAGTGATCCTAAGTGTTCATATACAGAATTAGTCAGTGATCCTTCATAACATACAACAATGACTTCCGCTTTTATGATAATGCTGATAAGGAGAATAATATAAGTGTAATAAAGTTAGAACTTTCTAATAATCACGTGCTCTATCGAATTATGCTTCGTGCATCAACACTTATACTTTGATTTATATTTTATTGAGTAAGTGTCGTTACCGTACCTTTGAAGGTTATTGATCTTGTCAGAATCAAGATATAAAAAGTGTTCTTTACTTTTCAAAAGATTTGCAGTGTGGAAGTAAAGGTCGAACCCACAGAGATTGATTAACTACAGCGACTTAATTTTAAAACCTAACTTTAGTTAATTATGAAAACGGATTTTGATTTGGTTTGAATTAAACTAATAACAATAAAAATAAATCTAAACTATGAAAGCAATTAAAAGTGTTTTTGTAAATATGTAAAGTGAACCTAGGATTGCAACTCCACCACTAGCTTCATAATAAGGAATATTGATGAATTACTTTAGCTTATTACGTTGGATGATAATGGGGAATTGTAGCTACAAGCCCAATTCCTCCGTCAAGAAGATAATCATGGTTCAAGCACCAACATAATCCATCTTCGGTTAGCACGAATTATCCCACACTAAACTAGGGTTGTGATCTAATCCGTCTAACCTAGGCATGGACTATTCGGATACTTGATAGCACAAATCAATAAAGCACCATCACATGTAAACAATCTAAACAAGCACAGCAAGCATAGATCGTTGAGCACATCACAGTCAAAATAGATCTAAGACAAGAATAAATTCTGAAAGCAATGATTTAATCACTAGAAGTTCGATTTATTTATAAAAATCCTCTAAACATGTGACTGTCATCCATACATAATAAAACTAAAATAAAAACATAAATAAAACCCTATTACTCGTCTAGGGCTTCATTGAAACCCTAGATCTATGATCTAGCTGTCCATGGAAGTGATAGATGGCAAGTAGTTGATGGAGGAGGCCATGGAAACCCTTGGTCTTCTTCTTCTTCTCCTTGCTTCCCTCCCTTCAATGGCTGGAAGTATGTGTGTATAATAATTGCTAACAATGTCTAACCCTTTAATTGTAATAAAATAGGGTATATATAGATTTACAACAAGTTTTGGAAGCCTTCCTAACCCGAAACGAACTGAAACTGATATAATTAACAGTCTAGACGTCGTTCAGCAGTTTCGTTTGCACAGGAGTCTTCAGTATACTGAAATACGCAACTTTGGTTTTTACACATATTGTGCGAGCGGGTCGCGCGAGCGCGACATTTGGCTCCTCCCGCGCGCGGATCGCGCGAGCGATTTCTGGGTTCTCGCGCGAGCGGATCGCGCGAGCGATTCTCGGATTTTCGCGCCCGCGGCTGGCCAGCACGACTTGGCTTTTTCAGCTTCTTTTTTTCTGCTTTTTCACCCTGTTTAGCCTGGTTTAGGTGATTTCTTCCAAAACCTGTCAAAAACTAGAAAACGAAGTAAAAATATACAAAAACAGGATAAAAAGTACTAACAAATGTGAATTAAGGCGTATAATTAGGATTAGTTCTCACCTGATCACACCCCCAAACCTACATTTTGCTAGTCCTCGAGCAAAACTAAAATAAAAATTAACTACTAATAACATACTATTCCATTTTCGCATGGATCACGATTGCATTTAGCATATGCAACAAGCCTTTTAAACCTCTAGGTGTCCGTAGTCGGATGAGTGAAGTCTCGTGAGGGTTCTCATCAACAAGTCACCCACAACCATCTTTATTAACTTGTCAATTTAAAAAGTTTTATTAAAAATAAAGAACATAATATTCAATACTCCTTCCTCATATAACAAAGATTTGAAATAGAATAACGAACAATAAGAAACGGAATCAAACGTCTACCTACGTCATGAAAAACAATCCCAAGCACATGAATCGTATAAATCAATAGAGTTCCTCATACAATTGCACGTGTGTGATGTGGTAGTCAAATGAACACGCGTATGTCATGAACATGGAATATAACTCGGATAACCATCCAACTATGTCTCGACTACGAATCTCACAATGAATTACACTCTCAAATGAAGCACTCAGAAACAGGTGTAATTTCTCTAAAATATGTGAGTAAAGGAAATATGTTTTCAAAACGAGAAATGCTCACATATGACTCGAAAAAGACGCATGACATGAAAGAACAGTAGTCTCATGGATAGGATGCCAATAATCAAGAAAAATTAATCATTACCATGTTTTAATCCCCCTCCCATCGTTTATATATCCAAACCATGTTTCTAGGATCAAATAGGACTTTTCAAAGGTTGTAATGTGGCTCAGACAATGGAAAAGGATAGAACGGATATATCAGGTAGGTTTAGAATGGCATTGTAAGGCATGTTCGATTTCTTTCATTCTTCTTCTACAAACTTTCATCTTTTCTTTCTCTTCATCCCTTTTGAACTTCAAGGGCCTAAGATCATTTCCTAGGGTTATATGATTCTTCAACATTTATGACGGAAGATTATTTAGCATGGTAACAAATATTTGAACTTGACTATCAACCAAAACAAGAATAATGAGACTAAACAACAAGTTAATGCTCTATTTCAATGAAATTCGACAAACACAATGTATTTATAACCCTCTAAAATGAAAAGATAGGCTCAAAAGCTCACTGGGTCTAGTCTCCACCTTGTGTTATCTAGAAATCCGAATCATATTATAGTTCACATCAGACATGTATTCAAATGACTACGTGCAGTGCATAAGTTTATGTGCAAAACTATGATATAAAACTACGATTCAAACAATACATAACTTTAACATTACATCATAACTTCAGCAAATGTTTAATCACATCTTCCCTTGTTTACCATTCTATAACAATTCAAAGTTATTTAACAAGAAGTATCAAATTAAGATTGTAAAAACGTCGGTAACATCGTTTATTTAAACACACTTATTGAAAAATTTTAAAATTTTGCATAAACTAATGTGCATGTGTGTGCATACCCCCAAACCTAAACCTTTCATTGTCCCCAATGAAACAATAAAATGAAAGAAAGGAGAGTAGGTAAGAAAGGAACGATAGTACCTTAATCTCGGCAAGGAAAATAGGTGAAGGTATAAGAATATAGCGATAAAGTTCAATATCTCCAAATGGAACCACCTGTTAATACTAGATAAAAAAAACTAACTAAAGAATATTAAAAGTAAATGAAACCAAAATATGGAATATAAATCTAAAAACTAAGCTAAACTAAACTAAACGAGCAAATGGAAAAGAAATAAAACGAAAAAGTATAAATGTAACAAGGAAAACAACGAACACGAACTAAACTGAACCAAATAAACAACAACAGAAAAGAAACACAAATAACATAGGTAGGGGGAAGGATATAGAAAACAAAAGGGAAAAAACAGGAAAGTGAGGAATCGCGCTAGCGGCCGTCGCGCGCGCGAATCCCAAGTTTTTTTTTTTTTTCAAAATCGCGCCAGCGGGACCCCCTCGCGCCCGCGAGCTACCTCGCGCCCGCGAAACCAGGCGCGAGTAAATGCTGAGAGCTCATATAAGGAAAAAGAAAGAAAAAACACTAAGGCACATTCTCGCGCCAGCGGGGCCGCGTGAGCGACGTCTCGCGCGAGTTCAATTTTTTCCATTTTGTGGCTAAAATTATGTATATAATATTAAAATAAATTAATTCTGACCCCCAAACCTGTCCAGAAAACTCTAAGACTGACCAAAACGACTTAAAAACAAAGAGAACCGACGAAATTAAGCTTGGGTTGCCTCCCAAGAAGGGCTATCTTTTACGTCTTTAGCTAGACCATTCTAGTTCAAGATTTATGGAGGCCGTTACTCAGATTTTGTATCCTTTAGGGCATTAGGGAGATGTCGGTGGAAAGCAGAAAGAATATCGCTTCATATTACTTCATTCAATGATTCATCCTTTTCGGTTTCAAATCGATTCTTCACCTCTTGGGTAAATTCGTCATTAGGATCTAAATTATTCAAATTTGTCTGCTCATTTTCCAGTATATTATTGTCATTACTCATAGGTATTACGTAATTGGATTCAATAGTTTGTCTTACCTCACTCTCCGCCTCACATAGATAGTCATCATCTTTAGGAGGTTGATCAATAGCGTTAAAGACGTTTAATTTTAAGTTCATGTTCCCAAATGACACTTTCATTACCCCCGTCCGACAATTAACACGAGCGTTAGCGGTCGCTAAGAATGGACGACCTAGAATGACAGGAGTGTGCTTCCTAGCATCTAGTACGGGTTCAGTGTCAAGGACCATGAAGTCGACAGGATAATAGCATTTATCAACTTTCACCAAGACGTCCTCGACAATTCCTCTAGGGATTTTAATAGAACGATCCGCTAATTATATTGTAGCGGCCGTAGGTTTAAGTGCACCTAGTCCTAGTTGTTTATAAACGTGATAAGGTAAGAGATTAACACTCGCACCTAAGTCAGTGAGAGCCCTATGAATGACAGTGTCACCTATGACACATGAAATAGTAGGCGTACCAGGATCTTTATACTTTGGAGGAGCGTGTTGAAATATAGAACTTACTTTTTCCGTGAGGAAGACCTTTTTCGGAGTATGACTCCGCAATTTGCGCTTTTGAGTACAAAGGTCTTTTAAACATTTAGCGTAAGCGGGAATTTGTTTAATAGCATCGAGGAATGGAATATTGATTTTAACTTGTTTAAACACCTCAAGTATATCCTCAACTTTTGACCCTTTCTTAGACAAATGTGACGGTCCCTCAACGTTTGGTGGATATGGCATTCTCGGAATATAATTCGTTGGGACCGATTCTTTTTCTTTCTTATTTTGGCTCGCGTCCTCACCCTTCTTCGTATTAGAGTTGATATTCATATCTTTCACATTCTCATTCGGAATTTCTATTACCTCTTCCTCTCGTGTAGTCAACCTAGTTGAGACGGCGTTTACTTGCTCATTCGACCCCTTAACCTCATATTGTCCCTTAGGGTTTTGAATTGTTTGACTAGGCAACGTCCCCTCATTTCTACGACTCACTATAGTAGCTAGTTGTCCCATTTGGGATTCAAGCTTCGCAATGGATTGTGTGTGTGAGTGCACTATTTGTGCTTGTGCCTGTACTTGTGTTTCAATTTTATTAAGGGATGCCAACACCTTTTCCTCAAAAATGTTACTCCTTAGAGGGTTCGGATTAAGAGGCGATTGTTGGTATTGATTAGGTTAAAACTGAGGTCGATATGCATTATGAAAATTAGTCGCCTCATTAGGATTATTATTATTATTTTTCCATGAGAAGTTAGGATGGTTTCTCCATGGCGCATCCAGATTATTAGTAGTCGAATTATAATTATTTCGTGGGTATTGTTGAATAGAGTTAATGTGTTGCTCCACGAATTCCAGAAATTGACTCGCCGATGGACATGCAAGTATCGAATGTGAAGGATCAGAACATAATGCACAAATTTCATGAGCGGGTGGGGCTGTCGTTTGGTTCATTGTTAAAAGTCGGTCAAGTTTGTTAGATAGTTCTTTTATTTCAATTGAATGACTTGACTCGAACTTTACCTCTCTCTTAGGTTGATTAAGATATCCCTCAGAACGTACTGACACAGTCTGATGCATCGAGTTCTCGCTTAACGTTTCAAAAATTTTCCAGGCCTCATCGGCACTTTTGTGTAGGAAGGTACCCGCACAAACAGCATCGACGGTGTTACGGACCGAAGGAATAAGTCCCTCGTAAAAGACCTGGACCAACTGCCACTTAGGAACCTGATGATGTGGACACGAACGTAATAATTCTTTAAATTTTTCCCACGTGTCGTAGAGTGATTCCCCATCTTGCATCACAAAGTTTGTTATAGATTTTCTTATCTGATTCGTACGCATAATCGGGAAAAACTTTTGTAAAAATGCGGTGTGTAAGTCTTCCCATGTTCTAATTGTGTTTGGCTCCAAAGATTGAAGCCAATATTTAGCTTTATCTTTTAAAGAGAATGGAAAGAGCCGCAATTTTAATTCATCATCAGTTAAGTTTTGGATTTTCAAAGTAGAACATATATCTTGAAAATCTTCTAAGTGTTTATATGGATCTTCATTTAAACGGCCATGGAAAGATGGAAGTAGCGAGATGGTAGACGACTTTATCTCAAAGTGAGATGCCGTTGCCTCCGGTAAGCCGATACAAGTTTGTGGCGTGTACGTCGTCGGAATAAAATAATCTTTAAGTGGAGGAGGTGGTGGTATAATAGGATTATTCAAATTATTTCCGTTGTTATTTTGGTTGTTATTGTTATTTCCAATGTCTGCCATTTTAATCGGTTCCATGTTATGAAAGCGTGGTTTCTTTAGTCTTGTAAGAGTACTACATATTTCGGACTCAAATAAAGACGTTGGTTTTGGTGTCAAATCGTCGTCTATTAAAAACCGTGTTCTAGAAGTTAAGTTGGAAGACTTGTTAAGTCTTAATGTACGTTCAAGTTCAGAGTCAAAAGGTTTTAATTCCGGTTTATTTGAACGTGTACCTAACATAAACTAAAATAAAGTAAACTAAAAACAAAAACTGACTCAACTAAAAAAACAAATAGCAATCACGCAACTAAGATAACAAGCACTCAACTACTGTGATGCATGAATATTATCCTGTAATGCAATGACCGCGTCAAGCCCAGCGCCCCGGGTTTCCTAGCTAATGCAGTGCAATTAACCCTAAACTAATGCAAATAGTGCGTCACAGCGCCCTGACTTACAGTGGTTTAAAGCGAGTTTCACCAGAAGCAATTTATTTTATTTTATTTATATTTTTATTTGCGTAAGCTCCTTTGATGTAATTAGCTGCTCCACTCGGAAACGTTGACTACAAAATAAAAGAACAAGTTAGTAACTAAAAACAAAACGGAAAAAAAAAAATAAAAACTAACCTAATATTTATGAATTAACTAAACTAAGATTCTAAAACTAAAGGTAGTAATGCAATCCCCGGCAACGGCGCCAAAAATTGATCTTGTCAGAATCAAGATATAAAAAGTGTTCTTTACTTTTCAAAAGATTTGCAGTGTGGAAGTAAAGGTCGAACCCACAGAGATTGATTAACTACAGCGACTTAATTTTAAAACCTAACTTTAGTTAATTATGAAAACGGATTTTGATTTGGTTTGAATTAAACTAATAACAATAAAAATAAATCTAAACTATGAAAGCAATTAAAAGTGTTTTTGTAAATATGTAAAGTGAACCTAGGATTGCAACTCCACCACTAGCTTCATAATAAGGAATATTTATGAATTACTTTAGCTTATTACGTTGGATGATAATGGGGAATTGTAGCTACAAGCCCAATTCCTCCGTCAAGAAGATAATCATGGTTCAAGCACCAACATAATCCATCTTCAGTTAGCACGAATTATCCCACACTAAACTAGGGTTGTGATCTAATCCGTCTAACCTAGGCATGGACTATTCGGATACTTGATAGCACAAATCAATAAAGTACCATCACATGTAAACAATCTAAACAAGCACAGCAAGCATAGATCGTTGAGCACATCACAGTCAAAATAGATCTAAGACAAGAATAAATTCTGAAAGCAATGATTTAATCACTAGAAGTTCGATTTATTTATAAAAATCCTCTAAACATGTGACTGTCATCCATACATAATAAAACTAAAATAAAAACATAAATAAAACCCTATTACTCGTCTAGGGCTTCATTGAAACCCTAGTTCTATGATCTAGCTGTCCATGGAAGTGATAAATGGCAAGTAGTTGATGGAGGAGGCCATGGAAGCCTTTGGTCTTCTTCTTCTTCTCCTTGCTTCCCTCCCTTCAATGGCTGGAAGTATGTGTGTATAATAATTGCTAACAATGTCTAACCCTTTAATTGTAATAAAATAGGGTATATATAGATTTACAACAAGTTTTGGAAGCCTTCCTAACCCGAAACGAACTGAAACTGATGTAATTTACAGTCTAGACGTCGTTCAGCAGTTTCGTCTGCACAGGAGTCTTCAGTATACTGAAATACGCAACTTTGGTTTTTACACATATCGCGCGAGCGGGTCGCACGAGCGCGACATTTGGCTCCTCGCGCGCGCGGATCGCGCGAGCGATTTCTGGGTTCTCGCACGAGCGGATCGCGCGAGCGATTCTTGGATTTTCGCGCCTGCGGCTCGCGCGCGCGACTTGGCTTTTTCAGCTTATTTTCTTCTTCTTTTTCACCCTGTTTAGCCTGGTTTAGGTGATTTCTTCCAAAACCTGTCAAAAACTAGAAAACGAAGTAAAAATATACAAAAACAGGATAAAAAGTACTAACAAATGTGAATTAAGGCGTATAATTAGGATTAGTTCTCACCTGATCAGTTATCAATTTGATCTTTGTCAATGTCCTTTTTCTATGAGTTTGTGTTTGAATTAATGATGTAAATTGGGACTAGACTTTAGTGATATAGTCAGCTATTAAGGCATGATGCTATCTTGATGCATCGAGGTCGAACAAGTGGTCGTTAAGGCATGTATAGTATACTAAACACTTGGCTGTTAAAGCATGTTAGGACAAGTCTTTGACCTTGAATATCTTGGTCGAGCCAACTGTTAAGGCACAATACTATCTTGATGCACTGATGGTGATCAAGCGGTTGTTAAGGCATGTAAAGTATATGTTAGGAAACTGCGTTCCCAGAATCCATTGACAGCGCATATAAGTTGGTACTGCAAAAAATTACGTGAAAACTACAATAACCCTATAAGGGCGGAACTAGGGTTACCTTAAACTGTTAAAACAAATTGTTATAGTAGACGAATCAAGAACATGGGCTTGATAATAGCTCACGATCTTCTACCGTATTCTTTTGCTGCCAGAATATCGAACTGAGTGTGGGCTCCTTCAAAATCCTTTATGTTTCTACTCTCTCTTTTTACGCTCTTTTTCCTATTTGATGTTGTAATACTCTTGATGGAAAAATGTAAATTGAGGAGAGAGCCAAAGCAGCATATATATAGGCTACGATAGGGACCATAAGAAGTCTATAAGGAATAGGCTTCCTAATGAAATTAGGAAATCCTAATTCCTATTTCCATAAATTATAATTCATACCTCTAAAGAATTATAATTGCACTCCTACCCTTATCTCAAAAATATATTTCGAGCTCCATGTTATTAAATGCTTATTATCTCCCCATATTAAGATTACAGATATCCATTAATTAAATATAATTACTGATAATCATATTTAATTAATCTCTTAAAATTCCTTGAGATCCTCTAATTAACTTATCTGATATGTCAGATACAAAATCCACCTGTAGGTTTGACATAATCAAAACTTACAAGCTTTCTCAAGGGGATATCATCAATCCCAAAATTGAGACATTGATTCAATCATTAATTAATATCCAGCACACAATTAATATTGTCACCCAATCCAATGAGATATTGACCCATTTAAGGATCTCATCCTTTTAGGGATCAAAATGTAAATATTAAATGTACGTGTTTATAAATTAACTTAGGATTTAGAGCATAAGCACTCATAATAGTCATGAGGTATTAATTATCTTATAAGTTAGTATAAAGCTAAATACCTCAAGTCGGTCCCGTTTAATACACAAAGTGTACCAGCATGGTGAGTTGAAACTATACCATTTCCCACAGTCAAGACTAACCTACTACAACATCATGCTGCAGTCCTACCGATGGTTCTAAGATTGTAAACCAAAATCTTACATTCTATAAGATCTGATGGTCTGATCTTCCGTGTGTAAGCCGAACTCTACACACCAAACCACCTACTATGTAGAATGAAAGACACACATGCATAATATTAAATAAACATTATAATACAAATATTGCCCACACAGATTCTCATATAAATGGATTAACTGATTTTATTAAATGAATAATAAATCACCTACATAATGCATGGCTTTTAGTATATATCCCTACAGTATACTCATCGAGCAGCTATTAAGGCACGTATATTCTAAACCAACAGCATATGTTAGGAATTTAAGTAAAAGAGGATGTGAAGATTGAAAACATGAAACTAAGTCTCTTGTTGAATGGTTCTTTTCATCTAGTGTTTGTGGTAAGGGTGTTGAGCCTATTTTCTAATTATACTTCAATTAGTTTGAATTCTTTGATACTTGGTGAGGACGTAAATAAGCCGACTAACGAATAATAAACCTGACAGCTTATTTAAATATTTCTAATGAACCCTTGTAAGACTTTATACTCATTCAGCTTGTATTCAACTTGGCGGTGTTTTATACTACTGGACCTTCTACGTCCAGCTATGCCAAACATAACAGGTGGTGTGCAGCCCGAGGGCAATTACGGTGATGATGGGTACACTACTAAGAGCTTTTATGATGAAGGGTACTACAAGGTAGACTATCTTGGAGGAGACTTCTATGGGGATCATTATGGCTTCGCCTGTTGAAGACCACCTTTCAGTCTTCTTTTATCTTTGGTATTAGGATGTAATAACTTAGTGGATTTTCAGATTTTAGTGACAAGTATTGTCACCAGACTTATGATGTTTAATTATGTTTATTTTATTTGGGACTACAATATATATGTTTTTGTCTTATGACTATCATTGTTTAATATAGTACCGTTGCATTGAACTAGTTACACCCCATCATTATTGCATTTCTTTTTATCTCTTCTCTTAATGACAGTCGAGCGGCGTCCAACCAGTCACGTGTCTACAAACCCATAAAGAAAATTTTTTATTTTTCTTATTTTTTGTCACGCCCCAGTGTAGCAAAATAGGGAAAATCTTTCATTTCTGTTTGGACCTGTAGGTCATGATAGGTGATGGATCGCTTGTCCTATACTTAGCTTAACATGTACCAGAAAAATAGAGTGTATAAAACAACAGGGAAGATAATATTAAACACTATTACAACTTTAAATAATATTACATTGTCCTTAAATAAAATATCCCTAAGGCACAATCGCCTTATTCAAATTTAAAACATTATCCATATCCTTATTACAACTTTATTTAAATAAAATCATCTCTGCAAGCATAGTCATATTACCCTGCATAATCATTTCCTGAACATTTTGGATATCCAGGGCAAAAATAAAGTCATCAGATAATGAAAGCCAAGTGAGCATAATGAACACACAAGCAATGTATATAAACGTACATTAATAGTTATTATTAATGTTCAGTACCTTAGAGTATAGTTAATCCATTATTCCAGTCATCATATAATAACAATTAGTAACAATTTGAGTAATGAATATTTAACACCGTGCATGAACAATGAAACCATCTCATCTCAATGACCTTTTCACCTCGACCACAATCTCCTAACTTATTCGGTTCACCGAGAACCATCCAGCATAGTGTCGTCAGTTAAGAAGTTCTATCAATATGTCTATAGTGTATAAGTTGACCTGGATGTACCTAGACTTTCAAGGTTAATAATCTGCTGAACACCCTTACTAGTCTACCATATCCGAGTCGGGCTAGACTAAGTCTGGAATATCTAACGATCGGTTTACTGTATCGGAGTCGACCTGGACACAATTATATTGGCCTACCGTATCTGAGTCGGCCTGGGCTCAATCCCTCCTAATTAACCAACCCCACCTAAGTCACCTGGGATAATTAAGGTTACCCATCCCAGGAAATTCTCTCTTTACTCATTTCTCACAAATATACAAAATGACCAAATGACCCCTTTCAAACATGCCAACTCGACTATGCAAATGTGTAACTTATTCATTTTTTCGTTATGTAAAGGTGTTAGAGTGGGCATACGACTTATTCATTCTTTACATATTTTCTTACGAACGCATGAGAACGATATGACTTAAATCTTTCTTTTCACATTTTCTTTATATAAGGTATCAGAGCTAAAAAAAATGTGATTATTACAATTAAAACATTTAGTCTAAAAAAGGCAACTGTCGACCCAGAATGACCAAAACGGCTAAGTATAGTTAAAAATAAGATTTTCGATTCAAGAGTTTAAAATCATATGAATAGTTCAGCTAGAGCGCTTGCGCTCTAGCCTTGAGCGCTACAGCCTCTCGAGGGTCTCGAGCGCTCCAGCTTGTCTCGAGCCCTCGGGTTCATTGTCTTCCTCCAGCTTTAACAGTAAGTTACAGAGCAATAATGATTTTTAGGAACTAAAATGATACAGTAAGTGTAATATACCATTCCCTTTATTTTTTTTTGCATAGATTATGAATATATAAGTCCCAATTTATAACGTATCTCTACTTATTGAAGAAAATCATAGTGCCAACAAAATTTTGTTTCGACCGCACGTCATAATTGTTACGAAGTAGTACATAATATTTGAAGTAGAGCTTACTAGGGTTGTAATCTTTCATTTCTAATTTTCAGAAATCATTTTCATTGAGATTTCAGAGACCACCATTTTTTGAGCTTCAAAACTATATATGTATATACACATATATATCTATATTTGATACCCCTGGCTTGTGTGTAATGACAAATATTATAAGCGAGTTCAAGGGACTAATCGGTCATTAGTTTACTCTGTGCGACTTGCCGAAGAAAGACGAGAATTTTGAAATATAAGTTCTTGAGCTTTAATGGCTATGGAAGCTTTGGATTTTGAAGGCACTGTGATAGCCTTTTGGATTTCTTTTAACCTTCAATTTCTAGAAATGAAATGTGTGAGGTTGTGATTGAGAGTAAGGGAGCTTTTAAAGCTTGGACTTGTGTTTGTGTTGACAGATGGAAAATCAATGAGAGGGAAGATAAGAGCTCGAGAGTTTAGGCTGCTGTGAGTGTATTTGAGAAAAATGCCTAAGCTTGCAATATCTATGTCAGAATTGTGTTTCACAAGTGCGAACTCATATAGAGAGTTCAATTAGTGAGTTTGCAAGTTGTAACTGTAGATAATTGAGATGTGATGACTATTAAGATAATGTTACAGCTATGGATGATTGACAACAATCAGTCATGCCAATAATTCAATTAGTTCATTTAATCAGTTTAGTCAGTTATATTAGTGCAGTTGGTCCGGGTAGTCTATGAAAATACCCCAACTTAATTGCTAGGGACCAGAAATATAAGCAACATAATACGATATTTATTAATGGCCTAATCCCAAATCATAGGGTAACTTAGGGGCGCAGTCTTAAGCATAATTAATAAAGTTAACATTACTAAGGGTCACAAAATTAAGGGCATGTTATCAATAACTAATACTATTACTACATATTACTATTATGAAAATATCATCATGATTAAAATAATACACAGTAGTAAAATAAAATTGGCATTTGTATTTAAATTTAACATGGCTATTTATTTAAATAATACCACAACTACAAATAAATTACAGTAGCAAAATAAAAATGACATCTCTTATTATTACAAGGGAAGTGAAAATACTTATTGCTACTACACTATTTCCTTAATAGAGATTTCGTCGCAAAATCTAAGCTGGCTAGTCTTGAAACAACTCTGGGTAATTAGTTCTCATTTCTAATTCTAATTCCCAAGATGCCTTATTCTCATCGTGTTACTTCCACCGAACTTTGACTAAAGGAATATCCTTATTCTGCAGCTTTTTCATACTGTGATCCAAAATATGTATAGGTCTCTTTCTGTAGGTGATATTCTCGCGGATCTCTATGTCATTGAAATCAATAGAGTGTGAATGATCTCCCTTGTAATCCCTCAACATACTGATATGGAAGATATTGGGTACTCCAGATTTCTTTGGTGGCAACGCGAGTCAATAGTCTACTTTCCCAACGCGTTCCATAATCTCAAATGGTCCAATGAAACAAGGTGACACCTTACCTCTCTTTTGACCAAATCGAACTACTCCACAAATCGGTGATACCTTCAAGAGTACATGATCTCCGATAGTGAACTCCTTATCCTTTTTATGTTTATATGCGTAGCTCTTCTGTCTACTCTGTGCGGCATGCATCATCTCTTTCACCACTGTTATCTTCTCGTTTGTTTCTCTAACCAAGTCTGGCCCTAGAAGTTCTTTATCTCCAATCTTTTCCTAACAAAGCAGCGATCGACATGGTTTTCTATACAATGCTTTGAATGGAGCCATCCCTATGCTTGAACGATAACTGTTGTTGTATGCAAATTCGATTTCTAGATGATGTGTTTCCCATGAACTTTCAAAGTCAATAACACATGCCCTGAGCATATCATCCATAACTTGATTGGTGTGTTCAGTCTGTCCATCGGTCTATAGATGAAAAGCAGTACTTAAACTTAATGAAGTTTCCAAAGCTTCATGAAGACTTTCCCAGAATCCTAAAGTAAATCATGAATCGCGATCTGATACGATAGACACCGGTACTCCGTGTAGTCGTACAACTTGTTGAATGTACATCCTACTCATCTTATCAACTAGACAAGTCATGCTGTAAGCGATAAAGTGAGCGAACTTCATCAAACGATCCATAATTACTCAAATAGCATCATGGTGGTGTTGTGTTCGGGACAATCCAACTACAAAATCCATAGTGATGTGTTCCCATTTCCAACCTGGAACAGGTAGGGGTTGTAGAAGTCCTAAGGGTCTTTGATGTTTGGCTTTCACTTGTTCACAAGTCAAACACTTAGACACAAACTCGGCTACATCCCTTTTCCTTCCTTCCCATCACTAAACATAGAATTCAGCTAGTTTCCAAGGCTTTCCATTCTCTAACCATTAGAGATGCAACTATACCTCAAGGTTTCCAACTTAAGGCGTCTGCGACTACATTAGCTTTACTAGGGTGGTACTCTAATGTAAAGTCATAGCCCTTAATCAATTCCATCCATCGGAGAATAAATCAAACTTCTCTCCATATAGATAGTGTCTCCAAATCTTGAGAGCAAATACTACTGCTGTCAATTCTAGATCGTGAGTTGGGTAGTTTAATTGATTCGGCTTCAACTGCCATGAACCATAAGCAATAACCTTGCCATTTTGCATAAGTACACATTCCAAACTTTGATTTAATGCATCATTGAAAATAGAGAACTTCTCGTCATCACTTAGTATTGCTAATACTGGTGCAGTTGTGAGTCTTTTTTTCAATTCTTGAAAAGCCTACTCACGCTTATCATTCCATTCGAACTTCACATCCTTCTTTGTCAAACAAGTTACAAGAGCTACAATCTTTGAAAATCCTTCTACGAATCTCCGATAGTAACCTGTGAGTCCAAGAAAACTTCTGACTTCTATAGGATTAGTTGGTCGAGTCCAATTTGAAACATCAATAGTTTTTGATGAATCCATGGTGATACATTGTTATGAGACCACATGCCCTTGAAATTTCACCTCTTGTTGCCAAAACTCACACTTACTGAACTTCGCATATAAGTGATGACTCTAAAATGTCTGCATTGCAATTCCCAAGTGTCGTTCATGTTCTTCCATGGTCTTTGAATGGATCAAGATATCATCAATGAAGACAATGATGAATTAATCCAAGTATGGCCTGAATACTCTATTCATCAGATCCATGAATACAGCTGGGGCATTAGTTAATCCAAATGACATTACCAAAAACTCATAGTGATCGTACCATATTCTAAAAGATGTCATTGGTATATCCTCAGGTCGTACGAGTAATTGATGGTATCTTGATCGTAGATCTATCTTGGACAATTCACAATCAAAGTGATCCATTCTTCTTCTTTACGAATAACATTGGTGCTCCCCAGGGTGATGTACTTGGATGTATAAATCCTAGAACTTCAAGTTCTTGAACTTGTTTCTTTAGTTCCAATATTTTTGTCGTAGCCATTATGTAAGGTGCTTTGGATATTAGGATAGTGCCAGGTACTAGATCAATGCAAAAATCAATCTCTGTCTTAGGTGGCAACCCAGAGATATCCTTAAAAACAACCTCAAAGTCTCTGACTATGGATATCGATGAGATAACCACTTCTATACTGACAGTCTTGATGTTATCTAAACAGTTGGTGAGGAATGTATCACTCATAGGGTTACACTTGTCACACCACCGAATTTTGGAAAACTAAATATTCAAACCAGAGTATGTATCCGGACTAATATTCAATTGCCAAAATCTCGAGAGTGACACTTTGTCACAAGCTAACAGATAATTTATTGAAAATAATATTTAATACTCATTAAATAAGGACATGTGATCTTGTTTTTAAAGAAAAACTCTTTAGCATTAAATCTGTATTCCCAAACATCCATTTCATTATAAAATAAATAAAGTTCCATTACAATTATTATTCCCTTTGCAATTTAAAAATAAAACCATCATTTTCATTAATAAAACATCCATACAGAGTTCAACGGAAATAATATAAATTCTAGACATGCTTTGGTCAAGAGCTACTACACCATTCCCAATCTCAATAATATAATTCATACAACATCATAAATATGGCTCAAATTGTGTATACACCCTAATTTTGACCAACTATTGAATTTAGGGGATTATTACCTCCAAAACTGATGATGACAGTGTCCGACGAATTTTTGGATTTCCAATGTGATTCAAGCTCTTCGAAAGGCTCTTCAATTTCAATCTCAAAAGGAAAATTAATTAAGAAGGAAAGAAAAAGGAAGGAAAAAAGGGAGAGAAAAGGGAAGAATAGCAAAAAATGGCACGTGGTGAGGATTGTGGCAGTCACGCAGTGCCATAGCAGCACTCACTAACTTTCGTACCGACATTCAGTAAGAGCCACATCGAAACTCCCTAAACGCCGTCCTAGAGTTACACAAAAAAAAGAAATAAAAAACAAGGTAAAATGAGATACACAAAAAGACGGCAGTCCTGGAGTTATTTGCGACACTCTCGGAGTGCCTCTCTGGCACTCGATGAATGTCGTTCTAGCAATCGGTGAGTGCCGCGGACAAGTCCATCAAGTGTCGCCCTTTTTTACTAGCCTATTTTAAATAGTACACACTGTACAATCAAAAGTACTTTTGGGATTACGGTTTGTACTCCCGAATTTACCAAAATGACCCTTAAAATTTGTCTATATAAAGGAGTGAATATCCCATTACAAGAGGATGTAGAATCTTGAACAACTTCTAGGAGGATTCTTGAGCAATTTTTGATGTAATTAGGAGACTACCATTACGAGAATCTTAGATAGAATTGTCACGCCCCGAAGTACCAAAAATAGGGAAAAATAAATTTCCTTTATTCGTAGACACGTGACTGGTTGTGAATGTCACTTGATTGTCCAAAAATGCTTAAAACAATAATATAATATGGGAAAGTGACTAAGTTCAGCGGAAGCAAGAATCTAAACATTCAAGTCTTACATGATTAGTATATTACAGACTAAAAGATATCCAAAAGAGAGATATTACAAGTTCAACTAATCTATTACATCATAAATATATCAAAAATAGAACTATGATAAAAGAAATACTCCAAGATCTTCAGATAGCGAAACCATAGCCTTCCTCGTAGTAATCTTATAGTAAAATCTGTATCTTAATCATAGCCAGCTTCGTCTGGACCTACAAAGATTGGACGTGGAAGGTCCAGCGGCATGAAAACCCGTAAGCGGTTAAGCTAAGTGAGGGTCCCCTTAAGTTTACCATCACCAAGGTAAGTTATTCACCATCTCTTCTTATTTCTCGAAACCATATCTTGTTTATCATTTCTTATTCTCGATACTATATCTCGTTCGTCTTTTCTTATTCTCAAAACCATGTCTTATTTAAACCCAATCATTCTCTTAACCGAGAACTGAACTGACCAATGACTTTGACTGAAAGAAGACTTAACTCCAAACGCATTTACTGGTCAAGAAAGACAACACTCAATAATGAATAGTTAACTGTCGCCCAACTGGTACTCAAACTGTCGCCCAAATTGCATTCAAACTATCGCCCAACTGGCATTCAAACTGTCGCCTAACTAGCATTCAAACTATCGCCCAAATGCCATAAGTGTGCGGGACATTAACAATCTCATGGTCAACACGTCATGCCGATCTTGAGGTCGCCCGCACGTTACTGAACACGTTATGCAGATCCTCAGACCAAGGCTATGGGATATTAACAATCACTTGGACGAACATGTCATACCGATCCTCAGGACACCCGTACTTGACCGAACACTTCATACCGATCCTCATTCCAAGGGTGCAGAAAAATAATCAACCACTTGACTGATCATGTCATGAAGATCCTCAGGTCATCCGCACTTGACCGAACACGTCATGTCGATCCTCAGATCAAGAACAGAAAACATAACTCTCTGATCGACACCACGGAATTACCGAAAGACCAATTTTACAAGAAATATCCAAACATGACACGAAAGTTCACGAATCAACTTTGACCAGTAGTCACACGACTAGAAACGAGGCCCAATGTCCCTTATTCGCATTAAATTTGTTATCGAAGGTTTTATCATTATTTTTCACATTCGTACGTGTCATAGTTTATTTCATTAATATCATCCATTTATAACTGTTAATATTTCGCTATACATCCGACATTCCGTTTTACCTCTCAATATACTTACGATGGAAACTTTTCTGATAACTTATTAACGCAATAATCGTGCCATACCACATACTTATAATTTGGGTATGAACTTTCAACAGTCATTAGACTATATTCATAACAATGGAAAACATAGCACGTAGCTCATGGATTTATAACATGAATTTAATACCAATAAACATATAGATGAAACCCTTAACATACTCATCTACACAATAGCAATACCATAGCACGAGATTTTTATAACAACACATGTACCAGAAAACTAGCATCAACAATCAACACCATGCATAAACAAAACATTATACAAAAAGCTATACAATCTGCCAGGATATATTTTCCCTATGTTGACTGAATTAACATGATTAATTTGGGCATGACAAATTGCTTTGTGGATCAAACTAAAAAATAAAACATTGTAGATAATAGGATTTGTTTACACCCTAAAATATAAAAATTATATTTTTATATTTGACCGGTTTTATTTTAGACAAGTGGCAATTAACCACACATTAGTGGGGAGTTTTGCTAGTGGTAGTGGTTAGTGGATGTGGGAGTTACCAACTTAGTGGGGCACCAACTAAGTGAGGAGATCATGGATGGGGAAGTTACATTCAACATCTATATATGCACAAGGACCACTAAGAAGAAAAGGTGCTTACACAACAGTCATAAGCCCCCGGGCTATACACCAAATCGTTCACTGCCTTATCCTTTTCGTTTTGTTCTTCATTTCCATGTATTTGATGTTTCATTAGAGATTCTAGTCTTTGTAATGTTTTTACTTGTTTGGTATATAATTTAGTCAAAGCTTTCATGATATCTCTATTCCTACTTAATCATTTCTTACCCAATTTCATGCATTTCACAATCCAAACTTTGTTCTAGTTTCAGTTGGTGTTATGTGTTTCATCACTCTTGAATTAAATCACTTGCATCAGAGTGATTGTACCTCAAAGGAAGGGTCATCCCTACTTCCCAACAATCGCTTGATCCACATCTCAAACAACTCTTAGGGATAGTTTTGGCACACGTTTGGGTCTTCGTACAAAGCCCCTGGCACGCCCGGTCACATATTTAATTTTTAGCCAAAACAATTTGGCACGCCCGGTGGGACCACTGAGTGATGAAGGATGTTCACCGATGCATGGCTACGTTTTTACAACGATCAGATCCGTTGGCGACGTGAGAGAATAAGCCATTTTCATGATGAAATTTATCGTCTTAAAAACGATAAATCAACTATTTGTAAGAATTTATGGCACCAAGTTTGTGCATTGCCATGGAGGCCGTATTTACGTGATCAGCATGACACTGAAGCGTGTCGATATGACGTTAAAATCGGTCGATTATATGGTGAGATTCATCGATTTGAGACTGATATACGGTTTTTTGGCCGTGAAATCGACCTCATTGAAGCGTCAAGTGGAGTTGATGATCCACCTCCCGGGGGGCAAGACAGTTTCATGTCTATGGACGACTTTTTAAGCAACAAGTGGATAGAGGAGCCGAGTAGTCAATCGAATTCACTGCTCGATAAAGGAAACCAAGCGGTGATTATTGATTCATGTGAGCGCCTTGAAAACGTGCTCAATGAAACAATTCGTATTCAGAAAGAGTATGCTCTCTATCTCGAAGAGACACGGACAACCATGATCGCGGCCATGAAAACAACTTTTCAAGAGGCCGCGAAAAAATTTAAACGGCCAAAAGTGGCCGATGGCATTTCCACAAATCCAAAGATCGGTCTCTTTGACCATCTTGGCTCTACGCCGTCTAACCCACTCGGGGGGCAAGGCGGCGAAAAAATAATTGTTCGTAATAAGCCAATAATTTCTATTTCGGCTAATACTCTTCCCGCTAGTATTGGTGACGACGAGAAGGTGGTTGGGGGGCAAGTTCCATAAAGGCCGAGTAATTTTAATTCGGCCCCCAAATTTATTAAATATGAACAACCCCCATGGAGAAAAATGATGGCCAAGGAGTTGTTCAAATTTTTTGGTATAATTGCAGAAAATTACTTACACAAGAGGCCAATTAATTATTTGGCTTTTGCAAATTTAAATCCTCATTGGATTTGTGGATCCCATCAAAAATGGGATTTAGTTTGGTGGAGTTTTCTACAAAATTATTATTATAAAAAAAAAAAAGAGTAAGAATTTTGACCGAATTCAATACTAATTTCGGTCTTGAATTAATTGGGCTACCAAGCCGAGGAGAAAAGTTGAACCCGAGGAGTAAAAGCTGAGCCCGAGGAATAAGATATCATATGGCTAAAAGTGGTGGGCCCAATGTGCAAATGAGTTGAAGTCCACGACTTTGGTTAGAAGATGGAGCCTTAGCACTCATTAAGTCATGTGCAAATTTGCAATACCAAAGCTTGTAGTGGGGTCCATGACTGGCAAGCAAGGATGACCAGAAAAGTCCTAAAAATTTGTCAAATTTTTGATCAATTGCAAACAAGTGCACATCGGACAAATATCAATCGGACACTTAAGACCGATATGTTTTACATGCAATGAATTGTGGCCTTCATGGCCAGCCAATGGCTCATTTTTGGGGGCCCAAGGCCCAACTGATTACTTTACTTTGTCCGAATACTTTGGTTTAGAGTTTATATGATGTGGGCCCTAGAATGAGCAAGTGGGCACAAAATTAAAATCTGTATTTCAAATTATGGCCTATGAAAAGTTGTTGATATTTCCGATGAGCTATTTGCACAAAAATTGGTTATAATTATCGGCCACAGGCTGTTTCTCGGCCTCATTTGCTTGTGCCAAAACAAGTGATATGCACATTAGCCCGTTAAATGATTCAACAGTCTACACCAAGACCGATAGCCAGAATTTTATCAGTCTATGATAAAATAAAATCGGTCTTTTAACTTTTTTAAAATTATGGTCGATGATTTTGACACCGATGGAGTACAAGATCGGAAATTTTAAATTCACAATACTACATGTTGGTCCATCGGTCTGCTCAAGGCCGATGACATCGGTCTCTCACTTTTCACTGTTGATGATCCACATTCCAATCGATGGGGTACACATGCGACAACAGAAATCGGTCTATGAGGCCGATAATGACCACAAAAATCGGTCAAGTTGTATACATGGTTCTTCAAAAATTACATGTACATTTCATTTTCAAAGAACCAGGGGGGCAATGTTTACACCCTAAAATATAAAAATTATATTTTTATATTTGACCGGTTTTATTTTAGACAAGTGGCAATTAACCACACATTAGTGGGGAGTTTTGCTAGTGGTAGTGGTTAGTGGATGTGGGAGTTACCAACTTAGTGGGGCACCAACTAAGTGAGGAGATCATGGATGGGGAAGTTACATTCAACATCTATATATGCACAAGGACCACTAAGAAGAAAAGGTGCTTACACAACAGCCATAAGCCCCCGGGCTATACACCAAACCGTTCACTGCCTTATCCTTTTCGTTTTGTTCTTCATTTCCATGTATTTGATGTTTCATTAGAGATTCTAGTCTTTGTAATGTTTTTACTTGTTTGGTATATAATTTAGTCAAAGCTTTCATGATATCTCTATTCCTACTTAATCATTTCTTACCCAATTTCATGCATTTCACAATCCAAACTTTGTTCTAGTTTCAGTTGGTGTTATGTGTTTCATCACTCTTGAATTAAATCACTTGCATCAGAGTGATTGTACCTCAAGGGAAGGGTCATCCCTACTTCCCAACAATCGCTTGATCCACATCTCAAACAACTCTTAGGGATAGTTTTGGCACACGTTTGGGTCTTCGTACAAAGCCCCTGGCACGCCCGGTCACATATTTAATTTTTAGCCAAAACAGGATTATCATCATGTACAAAAAAATCTAGCTTCAATTACATTTTTGAGCATCTCAAAATATTTATTCTACCTAGACATTTCTATACTTTCGGACTGCTATGTCCCAGATTTATAGCACTGCGTTGTACATGAATTTTACCTATGAAGGAGGGGTTTTTAAAGTGAGCTATAAATGAGTTAGATTTCTCCACAAAAAAACCTAGCCTAATTCAGAGTTTTGAGCTACTCCAAACATATATTTTACTAAACTATGTTCTGCTGAAAGTTTCAGTTTCTCAGATTTATAACACTGCATTGTACATGCATTTCACCTCTAAAGGATTAATTTCTAGACTGCGATATAGAAGTGTTATTTGTAGATAAATGAGTTAGCTTTCACCACAAAAAGACCTAGCTTAATTCCGATTTTTGGGCTCCTCAAAACATTCATTTTACTAAACTACATTCTGCTAGAAGTTTCTGTTTTCCCAGGTATATAACACTATGTTGTACATGCATTTCACCCATGAAGGATTGATTTTCAGATCGAGCAATAGAAGAGTTATTTTTAGATAAATGAGTTAGCTTTTTTCACAAAAAAAAATAGCTTAATTTGGATTTTTGAGCAGCACAAAACATTCATTTTACTAAACTACATTCTGCTGGAAGTTCAGTTTCTCAGATTTAAAGCACTTGTCTTGCATGTCATGAAAACTTCAACACAACAACATCAAACTCCTACCACACATTAATACATATTATAAATGTTCTAAATTGAGTCAGATTACTCACAATTACTCATAATTTACTCACCAAAGCTTGAAATTGAGCTTGGATGTTGATTTGAGCTTAATGGAGCTTGAACTCAACTTTAGATGGTGTCACCTTCTTCTTCTCCTTGTTTTTCTTCTATATTTCCATGGGATTTATAACTCCCAGCTCTCTTTCTTCACTTAGGTGCAGATTATGAGAGTGGAAGAGAGTGTAATGCATACATATATGTGTGGTTATATAGAAAATGCATGTGCTAGGTGTCCTATTGCATGCTTGCATGCTAGGACATGTGTCCTTGTAGTGGACATGTGTCCAAAGGGATGTCATGTGGTTGCCACATGGCCAGCCATGTGGGGCTTACCTCGGGTTATGCACCACTTTCTTAGTTTACATGTACAAGTTCCTCGGTATACGTTTTGATCTCGATTTACGTGCAACCGGGTATTATTTCTAATGTCCTGGTCTGGGTACAGGACTAAGTTTAATCTTATTATGGTCAAGTCGGTATAGTTAGTATAGTCTATATGGTAATGCTACAGCACGTCCATACCGTCACGTAATGAAAATAATAATACAATGATAATATAGTCGGTCCAATACAGAAATTCAAAAAACTGATATTATCAATGAAAGAAAATTACAGGTGTTACATCTTCCACCACCTATTAATGGATTTCGTCCTCGAAATCAGAATCAACTAGTACTAAATAGGAATGGGAATTTTTGGAGAAATTCAGGTGCTACATCTCTACCCACCTTAACAGAGTATTTCGTCCTCGAAATCTAGAGTTTGTTAGATCTCAAAAAGTACAAGGTACTAATCATATCTCAGATTTTAAGGTTGTGAGGTTCTCATTAGCTAGCTAATCAGACATTCTCACCAATTCTTTCGAACGTCCAAACTTCTTTGGTAAACAACACCATGTGAATTTCAAAGTTCTGACACTGAATATGGCACCTTTGGTCTTTCGTCTTGTTCAATGCTGGGATTAATTTGATGATCTGTGAGCTCTCTTTTGGGACCTTCTTTGTGGTGGAATCATGTTTTGAATTCCTCGTTCTGGACAATCTTTGTGCATACATCCAGTCTTTCCACGATTGAAGCACTGCGGCTACCAACTTGTGGGCTATTTCGGTGCTTTGCATTCTTTGGAGTGATGTCCAGATATTCCACAGCCGTCGCAGATATCAGGTTGCTTTAGATTTGTCTCAATGGCAGTCTGATTAACTTTCCTTTCATTATTTCTTTTGCGTCTTTGGTTGTCAAGATTCTTACCTCTCAGCTTCTTGATGCAATGGTTGAGAAGTCTAGTTGGTCTCACGATTGTCTTCTATAGCTTGTAGGGGTCGTGAATGTATCCCTCAGCATATTAGTACGAAGAACGTTGTAGATTAGCGTATCCACTCAAAAAGCATTGTGATCTACTACACCATTAGTGATAACGTACGCGAGTTGGTGGGCAATTCAATCGTAAATACTCCAATGTGTCGCAGTGATAGCTTCCTTTCTTTTAGTCTAATAGCACATAACCTCGAGCGATCGATATTTTAATGGTACTTTATCTTCGACTATAAACTGTAGGTGCTTCCTTCATTTCTGATCTTTCTGACGTAATGATGATTGACATGGCCTTCTATATAGAACCTCGAGTGATGTCATGCCTATGCTTGACTTTGTCGTAGTCGACGAACATTTCGATCAGCGACGAGTTTGTTCTCTCGTATTTTTGTTCCAGATGCGCCACAAGCTTTCATATTTGATGGTGTAAACTTTTCCATATGTCTCCGATGTTGTTGTTGATGATGTGAGCTGGTAAGTCGTCTTCTATCATTAGGTTAGCTCGTCTGGTTTGACCGTCAGTCTAAAGGTGGGATACGATGCTCGTTGTATTCTTATAGTTGCTAACTGCCGATTTGTTGTACCTCTATAATAATATATATATCGGAACACTAATCATTACAATAATACTAGATACACAAAACTAGATTCATTAATAAGTTAAAATTTTACATAATCGATTGCATATGCTGTATCAAGTCCCCTTCTTCTTCCAAGTTCATCAACAGATCTTGAGTGATGTTCTTCATTGCCTCGCAATCCTTGCGAATGTGGTCCACTCCTCCACATTTGTAACATCGTGATCCATGTCTTCCAGTTTGTTTCGGCGTTGGGCATTCGTCGAAGTGATGTCTGCGATTTCTACAGTTGAAATAACGTTGGCATGTTTTGCGTTGGACCGAAGCTATTGTTGTATCGGACATTCTCTTATTCCTTATGTGTTCTTTCAGTCTTCATTGTGACTCTTTGCCTAATCCAGCTATATTGGGGATAGTGGTATTGAGCTGGGTTTGTCTAAGCTGCATGTGCTCCATAACGTCCATCTTGAGTGCTTTGCAGTGCTTGCTCAAATGTCCTCTCTTGCGACTGCTGTAACGGATAACATTCGGTTGGTTACAGGTCTTGGGAGCTTGACATTGCTTGGCCAAACATCCAGGGTTTCCACAGTTGAAACAAACGCCATGATCGTTGTTCGTCGTTTCGAGTTGTCCTTGTAGTAGTGTAGGAGGTTGTGGCTTGAGTGGTCTCTAAGCGATTCTGAATGGGCGATATGGAGGTGTCTAAACAACTCATCTCCGTAGTCACTTATGCTAGTGTTCTCTGCGGTCTTCCATAAGTCTTGTATTAGTCTTCCAAATATACCAGTCGGATCGATCTTCATAGGTATTATGTTGCTTAGCCTTCTGGACTAGTCCTCAGTTGTTTGAGATGATTCATCTATTTTCGAGATCGAGAAGATTCTTGCGTTCCCACATAAGAGTTCTTGTCTATAAGGTTTCTATCATACTCTATGCAAAGCAATCATAACCTGTTATATTTCACATTATGGTTATCATTATAATCCTGGTAGCTAGAATACAATGATTGAAACGATTGAACAGATCGACCCAAAATGAAGCCGAGTCCGAAAATGCAGATGAATAAAGTGTAAATCTAACAATAATAGGATGACCGATTACTATGGAAGTAATCGTAGTATCTCAACATTTATAGGAAATGAAAGTAACTGATGGCATAAGGCCTTCAACGAATGAAATAAGAATTAGGTATTTCATAAGTGAAATAGTCCAAACAAAACCCTACTGATAAAGAATAAGGTAGAAATTAAGAGAGACAATAAGAGGTCAAGATGTACAGAGAGTACAACATTTTTGAGTTCCTAGCAAGAACAAGAATAGAGAACTCATTTAGAATTATTTCAAATGATTGAACTTGTAAGAATTTGTTCAAGGGATAATAAGTCAAAAAGAATAACTTTGCAGTATTAGTTATCAAATTTATTTAGAATAATCTCAAAGATAATGAACTTTCAAGATTTTAGTTCAAAGAATAATAAGTCAAAAGAATGACTTTCCAGTACTAGTGATAGAACTTGTTTTCAAAAGAATTTGTCAAAAATCTGATGATCAAGGTACATACACAAGAATTGTTGACTGGGGAATTTTAAAAAAAAATTCAAGGAAATGAATTACTCATCAAGGAGTGTATCACAATAATTATTGACGGTATTCGGAGCCACTTTACAAAATATATAAATACCATTTTCAGAAGAAATGGTCATTAGAATAGAAGGCATCAATTTACTCAAAAGGAGTAGAATGAGTAGAAAGGACATGAGCTTACTATGGTACTCGCCTACCATATCTAAGGTAAAGTTTGCCTCTCTTATTATCTATTACGGGCCCTCTAAGAACTCCTCCTGAGTGTCCTCCTCCTCCTCATCGATGTCAGCTGGATCTGCTTCGTGGTTCTGCTCAGGCATCGGTATCATCTTGTCCCCGTCAACTGGTGGCGCTGGATGGTTGTGTACATCATCCCCTACTCTCTGAAGATCGTCTGCTGGGTCAGCCACCTCGATCGGCTCGTCATCGCTACTTGCCGGATTATCCTCAATTGTCAGGTCATCATCGTCATCTGTGTCGACACCATTAGATGGGTCGACTGCTGAGTGGTCACTGCCTGCAGAATCCTCTCTACTCGCTATGTCGTCGTCGCCATCTGTATCAATGGGATCTGAATCGGCATCTGGCTCTGGTATGGGCTCGGCTGAGAATGGTGGTGCTAGTGCGGCCATGATAATCGGGAAGAGTATATCGTCATATAGTGCCTCATCCTGAGTCATGCTGATAAGCTCCTGGTGAATAAGTATGGTAGTCTCTGAAGCATGGATCCACTCGGGCTGAACTCGATCCGGATACTACAATGTATCGGTGAGCACAGCTCTCCGTATGTCCTCCTCTAAGATATGCCTTGTCCTCTAGCAGATCCGCTGTCGATATAGTATAGGGTCGGCAGGCTGGATACGACCATTGTGATTATAGTGACCTTCGAAATTATCATGAACAAATCTCGACTCCATAGTCATGCAAGAGGAGCTAACTTAGTGCCAGTACTAATACGAGGTAAATCTTAGGCTCATAACCCAAGGTGTAGGACAATCAGTGAGAGCGTCTCAACCTAAAGCTCTGATACCAAAAATCCCTATCAGGCCCCGAAGTACCAAAAATAGGGAAAATGAATTTCCTTTATGGATTCGTAGACACGTGACTGGTTGTGAAGTCACGTGATTGTCCAAAAATGCTTAAAATAATAATATAATACGGAAAAGTGACTAAGTTAAGCAGAACAAGAATCTAAACATTCAAGTCTTACATGATTAGTATATTACAGACTAAAAGATATCCAAAAGAGAGATATTACAAGTTCAACTAAGCTATTACATCATAAACATATTAAAACCAGAACTATGATTAAAGAAAAACTCCAAGATCTTCAGCTGGCGAAACCATAGCCTTCCTCGTAGTAATCTTCACTAGCATAGTCTTTAGTAGTAAAATTTGTATCTTGATTATAGCCAGCTTCGTCTGGACCTGCAAAGGCTGGACGTGGAAGGTCTAGCGGCATGAAAAGCCGTAAGCGATTAAGCTAAGTGAGGGTCCCCTTAAGGTTACCACCACCAAGGTCAATTATTCATCATGTCTTCTTATTTCTCGAAACCATATCTTGTTCATCATTTCTTATTCTCAATACTATGTCTTGTTCGTCTTTTCTTATTCTCAAAACCATGTCTTATTTAAACCCAGTCATTCCCTTAACCCAGAACTGAACTGACCAATGACTTTGACTGAAAGAAGACTTAACTCCAAACGCATTTACTTGTCAAGAAAGACAATACTCAATAATGAATAGTTAACTGTCGCCCAACTGGCACTCAAACTGTCGCCCCAACGACATTCAAACTATCGCCCAACTGGCATTCAAACTGTCGCCCAAATTGCATAAGTGTGCGGGACATTAACAATCTCTTGGTTGAACACGTCATGCCAATCCTCAGGTCGCCCGCACATTACCGAACACGTCATGCCGATCCTCAGACCAAGGGTACGGTTTATTAACAATCACTTGGACAAACACGTCATGCCGATCCTCAGGTTACCCGTACTTGACCGAACGCTTCATGCCGATCCTCAGTCCAAGGGTACGGAAAAAGAATCAACCACTTGATCGAACACGTCATGACGATCCTCAGGTCATCCTCACTTGACCGAACACGTCATGTCGATCCTCAAATCAAGAACACAAAACATAACTCTCCGATCGACACCATGGAATTACCGAAAGACCAATTTTGCAAGAAATATCCAAACATGACACGAAAGTTCACGAATCAACTTTGACCGGTAGTCACACTACTAGAAATGAGGCCCAATGTCCCTTATTTGCATTAAATCTGTTATCGAAGGATTTATCATTATTTTTCACGTTCGTATGTTTCGTAACTTTAGTTCATTAATATCATCCATTTATAACCGTTAATATTTCGCTATACGTCCAACATTCTGTTTTACCTCTCAATATACTTACGATGGAAACATTTTTGATCATTTATTAACGCAATAATCGTTCCATACAACATACTTATAATTTGGGTATGAACTTTCAACGGTCATTAGACTATATGCATAACAATGGAAAACATAGCACGTAGCTCATGGATTTATAACATGAATTTAATACCAATGAACATATAGATGAAACCCTTAACATACTCTTCTACATGATAGCACTACCATAGCACGAGATTTTCATAACAACACAGGTACCAGAAAACTAGCATCAACAATCAAGCATCAACAATCAACACCATGCATAAACAAAACATTATACAAAAAGCTGTACAATCTGCCAGGATATATTTTCACTGTGTTGACTGAATGAACATGATTTATTTGGTCATGATAAATTGCTTTGTGGATCAAACTCAAAAATAAAACATTGTAGATAATAGGATTATCATCATGTACAAAAAAATCTAGCTTCAATTACATTTTTGAGCTGCTCAAAATATTTATTCTACCTAGACATTTCTATACTTTTGGGCTGCAATGTCCCAGATTTATAGCACTGCAGTTTACGTAAATTGCACCTATGAAGGAAGGGTTTTTAGACTGAGCTATAGAAGAGTTATTTGTAGATAAATGATTTAGCTTTCTCCGCAAAAAAAACCTAGCCTAATTCACATTTTTGAGCTACTCCAAACATTCATTTTACTAAAATATGTTCTGCTGAAAGTTTCAGTTTCTCAGATTTATAACACTACATTGTACATGCATTTCACCTCTAAAGGATTAATTTCTAGACTAAGATATAGAAGAGTTATTTGTAGATAAATGAGTTAGCTTTCACCACAAAAAAAACCTAGCTTGATTCCGATTTTTGAGCTCCTCAAAACATTCATTTTACTAAACTACATTCTGTTGGAAGTTTCTGTTTTCCCAGGTTTACAACACTATGTTATACATGCATTTCACCCATGAAGGAGTGATTTTTAAACCGAGCTATAGAACAGTTATTTGTAGATAAATGAGTTAGATTTGTTCACAAAAAAACTAGCTTAATTCAGATTTTTGAGCTGCTCAAAACATTCATTTTACTAAACTACATTCTGCTGGAAGTTCAGTTTGTCATATTTAAAGCACTTGTCTTGTATGTCATGAAAACATCAACACAACAACATCAAACTCCTACTAAACAATAATACATACTATATATGTTCTAAATTGAGTCAGATTACTCACAATTACTCACAATTTACTCACCAAAGCTTGAAATTGAGCTTGGATGTTGATTTGAGCTTAATGGAACTTGAACTCAACTTTAGATGGTGTCACCTTCTTCTTCTCCTTATTTTTCTTCTATATTTCCATGGGATTTATAACTCCCAGCTCTCTTTCTTCACTTAGGTGCAAATTTTGAGAGTGGAAGAGAGGGTAATGCATGCATATAGGTGTGGTTATATAGAAAATGCAAGTGCTAGGTGTCCTATTGCATGCTTGCATGCTAGGACATGTGTGCTTGTAGTGGACATGTGTCCAAAGGGATGTCATGTGGTTGCCACATGGCTGGCCATGTGGGGCCTACCTCGGGTTGTGTACCACTTTCTCGGTTTATGTGCATAAGTTCCTTGGTATACGTATCGATCTCGATTTACGTGCAATCGGGTATTTTTTCTAATGTCCGGATCCGGGTACGGGACTAAGTTAAATCTTATTATGGTCGAGTCGGTATGGTTAGTACAGTCTATATGGTAATACTACAACACGTCCATACCGTCACGTAATTAAAATAATAATATAATAATATAGTCGGTCCAATACAGAAATTCTAAAAACTGATATTATCAATGAAAGAAAGTTACAGGTGTTACAAGAATTAAGAAAAAAATCATTTCAAATTTGAAAGAAGAGCTTGGAGAATCTTGCGAAGACATCAAATCACAAAGAACTACTTAGGATCTTTTACACATTATCCAAAAATCTCTTCCTACCTCATTTCATAACACACCACTAGAATTGTGATTGAACTTTCATTTTTTTTTCATTGATTTGGATCTAAATAGCTTTGGGTTTAAGATTAAATAAGTTCTAAAGAGATGTCTACCTTAGAACATCAATTGAGTTTTGATTCCATCTCAGTTTGGTTTATTTTCCTCTCTTGGGATTCATGAGATCTTTAATTTCTCACTTGATTCTTTTGAGTTTGATCCTTTAAATTATTTATAAACTTGTGATTTAAATGGGAACCAAGGTATGTCATAGCTATATCCATACCTAATTAGTGGACCCAAGTCCTATTTCATGTCTTGGGTCCTCTAGTGCTATATCCATACATAATTAGTGGACCCAAGTCCTCTTTCATGACTTGGGTCCTCTAGTTTTGAAGTCTAATGGAATTCTCTTCATATTCTATTGAGGTTTCTATGAATTGTTCATAATTTGTCTCCATGGATCACTTAATTGGAAATTGCGTTGAATAAATTAAGTCTATATTCCTCAAGTATCATCCACTTGAGAGAGGAATTAAGGTTTAAGAAGAGCCAACTCTAATGGCTTAAATGTCAACAATGGTGCAGTGAGTTCAATAACCAACATTGATCAAGGATTGTTAGTTAAATCATGATCTATTGGAATTGAATGAGACCAATTGGAAAGTGTTCATAACACAATAATCTACCACTACAATTTTTGCTTTAGTGAGATCTTATGGTAAACATAGTTTGATCATGGGTTTTGCAACTCGACTATTTTCTATCTAGAATTTCAAAATAGTAACACCTTCTTAAATGAATGGATCAGAGCCTTAATCATGTACTTTAAGCTTTAAATAATATTTTCAATGAAGTTAAATGTGTTAACAAGAGTCCCTAAAAAGATTGTATTTATTCTGATTCGTTTACTATTTTTAGAAAATCATACAAAATCTCTAGACAGAGAGTTGAAAATTTCAGAGTGATGTCTGGTTTTTGCCAATTTTCTAGAGATTGAACCGTTTGGTCTTTGATTTTCTTTTTGGGTTAGAAGCTAGACTCACACAGGCACTTTGTATTCGAAAATCATTAAGATTAAACCATAGGAGGTATGCTTTTCCTATTTTTGAATGTCTAGTCTACTCTCTGTAATTTTCAGAATTCTGTGATAGATTTGATAAACTTTTCAAATAATGGCCCAAATGACTTCTCTATGACCTAAGGTTTAAACCATATTTTGATTATGATTATTTGAACTTAAATTCAAAGGCTAAATGATCCAAATCAATGAATGATTCATAGCTTGTCTTTGTTCATGTTCATACATTCATCACATGTGTATTGCATCTAGCAATTAGGACATCATTTTGGATTGTATTAAGCCATAATTAATTGAACTTAGTCATGGGTTTCTTCTAATCATGTTGGGATTTTGTCATCTTTATATGGACATTACATTGGCTCCTAGTTGAGACTTGCACATCTATAAAGAATTCATAAGTTGAACTAGTTAGAAAAAATTTATGATTATGTCAATTTTCTCTATACTTGATAGACTGTGCTAGAGTTTTGGAATAATATTTAAATTTTGATATTATTTCTTGTTCAAAGCATATGTACTAACCCTTTATTCTGTACCGCTATTAGGGCATAATTTCTCGACTCTGTGTAGACTGAGCTATAAAAGAATTGAAGGGTTTCGTCCTCGAAATCAGAATCAACTAATACTAAGCAGGAATGGAAATTTTTGGAGAAATTCAGGTGCTACATCTCTACCTACCTTAACAGAGGATTTTGTCCTCGAAATCTAGAGATTGTTAGCTCTCAGAAAGTACAAGGTACTAATCATATCTCAGATTTTAAGGTTGTGAGGTTCTCATTAGCTAGCTAATCAGACATTCTCACCAATTCTTTCGAACGTCCAAACTTCTTTGCTAAACAACACCATGTGAATTTCAAAGTTCTGACATTGAATATGGTACCTTTGGTCTTTCAACTTGTTCAATGCTGGGATTAATTTGATGATCTATCGAACCTTTGGTCTTTCGTCTTGTTTAATGTTGGGATTAAATACTCCAATAGGTCACAGTGATAGCTTCCTTTCTTTTGGTCTAATAGCACGTTACCTCAAGCGATCGATATTTTAATGGTACTTTATCTTCGACTTCAAACTGTAGGTTCTTCCTTCATTTCTGATCTTTCTGACATGATGATGATTGACATGGCCTTCTATATAGAACCTCGAGTGATGTCATGCCTATGCTTGACTTTGTCGTAGTTGGCGAACATTTTGATCAGCGACGAGTGGGTTCTCTCGTATTTTTGTTCCGGGTGTGCCACAAGCTTTCATAATTGATGGTGTAAACTTTTCCATGTGTCTCCGATGTTGTTGATGATGTGAGCTGGTAAGACGTCTTCTATCGTTAGGTTAGCTCGTCTGGTTTGACCGTCAATGTCAAGGTGGGATACAATGCTTGTTGTATACTTATAGTTACTAACTGCCGATTTGTTGTACCTCTACAATAATATATATATATCGGAACACTAATCATTACAATAATACTAGATACACAAAACTAGAGTCATTAATAAGTTAAAATTTTGCATAATCGATTGCATAGGTTGTATCAAGTCCCCTTCTTCTTCCAAGTTCATCAACAGATCTTGGTTGATGTTCTTCATTGCCTCGCAATCCTTGCGAATGTGGTCCACTCCTCCACATTTGTAACATCGTGATCCATGTCCTCCAATTCGTTTCGGTGTTGGGCATTCGTCGAAGTGATGTCCGCGATTTCTGCAGTTGAAACAACGTTGGCATGTTTTGCGTTGCACCGATGCTATTGTTGTGTCGGACTTTCTCTTGTTCCTCATGTGTTCTTTTAGTATTCGTTGTGCCTCTTTTGCCTAATCCAGCTATATTGGGGATGGTGGTATTGAGCTGGGCTTGTCTAAGCTGTATGTGCTCCGTAGCGTCCATCTCGAGTGTAGGGAAAAACAGGTTTAAAACAGTTTTAAACGCGCAGCGGAAAAACAAAGTTCAAAACTTTTATTGGTTGCCTGGATCTACTACTTGTTAATTCTATAGATGCGCATAACAAGATGGAGAAGATTCTATACCTTAGGTCTTGAACCCAATTCTGATTTTTGTCCTTCTCCTTTTGTGTGTGCAGCAGCAACCTCTAGGAAATCTTCACCCTTATGTCTCCTCGAATGCTTCCCAGAGAGGCTAGAGTTGGTGGGAACTCTAATAGTGAGAATAGGGAAGGTTTGGGAACTCTAAACAGGTTCTGCAGCAACTGGTACGTTAAAAACGACGAACTCACTTTTCTGGACATAGCTGCCCTATTTATAGATTCCCAGAACCGACATTACTTTCAATCGATCGAAGTGACTTCGATCGATCGAACCACGTTCGATCCTCGATCGATCGATCGAGCCTGTCTAAACTTCAATCGATCGAAGAAACTTCGATCGATCGAACCAGTCTTAACAGCATCCTCATTTGCCTTTCCAAGCATTCTGGCGGAGCTAAGAGTAGGACCTCCTAGGTTCTTAATTACTGGCTCCGATTAATTATTATTCCATCTAGTCAGTACTCTTGACTAAGGAATCAATAATTAATCAATTATCATTAATGCTACTAAAAAATGATAATTGCACTCCACTGCATAAGAACATAATCACACATACATAAGCGATTGCTAGACTTGTATAATATGATACGGATGTCTCTCTACCAAGCAGTATTCGTATCTATCATTGGGGTGTATGTTTTAAGATACTGTCGACCCAATAGATAGTACATCTTATATTCCTCAAGTATCATTTACTACGCTTGGATTACTAAACATGTCAACAATAACACTATGTTGACAAGGCTGGCCAGCTCTCAGTAATCACTCCTAGTGACATTCTCGAGGGAATACTTGCTCTTTATTTTATAGAAGAGGGTAGAATTCCATCTTGACAATATATGTTCGCAACATTGTATACCTGATTTACCTAAGATACCTAGGTGTTGATCTTGCAAGACATCACTGATTGGTAAGTCAAAGCAACCAAGTATACAACTTGCATCCATAACTGTCTCAGGATTGAGGACATGTATCCCTATACAAGTTTTGAGTTCCTATTGACGGTGACAGCGTTTAGGTGTCAATAGGTTTAACTCAGGTCCGTCAATGCACCGAGTACACTAGCATATTAACCAAGAGTCAAAGACTCTTATGAATGAGATTCATCATTCTACCCCGTAGACGTTAATCATGCTATAGTGTATACCTGATAAGTTATCCAGACTTATCATCCACTGTGACTTATTTGAAACAACAAGGATTTGTGGTTCATATCTCACATGTGTAATCACATACACAAATGAACCACATACAATGTTGTTTAAGGATTCCAGTCTAATATTCATCTCATGAACTAACATGCATAAATGCATTATGATATTCCATTGTCCAACTAACTGGTTTGAGGGCATATTCCCAACAAACTCCCACTTGCACTCATAACCATTTAGCATTAGCACTAACACTAGCATAGTCTCTGTGACTTGTCAAAATCCTTAACCCGTAAGGTTTTGCATAGGGACTGATGATCATCGACTGAAACAATCCATAGTAAAACATCTTCATGTTATACTATATCCCTAGACAAAAGACGTCACATGACATGTATCCAGTAAAGCTAATTTTGAACATTGTCCAAAACACCATCACCCTGCATATATCCGCTAGTTCTTTCTCAAGCCCTAGAGAATATATACTTTGTGATAGTTCAGAAAACTGAACATACATTTGGACTGATATCTGTGAACAACCTCAACGGTATAACTGATATCCATACCTAACATCACATACAAGGTTTATCAATAGCGAAGGCTTATGATATACCTTTCATGCGACCTCTTTCATCTCGTATCCCAAGATACAAGTCTTGAAAGAGCAATAGGTTATGTTCAAAGGTGAAAAACCATTATCAAAATGTTCTACGTTGAATCTAGCCAGCAACTTTCTGATATAGAAGTTTGAGACAATCTCATTATCTTAACTTTCTGATCTTGAATGAGCAAAAACCTAAAGATTATAGCTCGCCTCACTGAGATCATAAATATCAAGTATACTGTAGAAACTTAACCTCAATCATTGATGCCACTACTTTAACATCTCGCAATGATAAAGATGTCATCAATATGAGGAACTATAATCACCACCACACTTCCTTTGCGCAAGGACCCTTACATCCACTTAAGCTACATCCATACTTTAGACGAATCCAAAGCATTTTGACCAACATATCAAAACAGATGTCCTTATCTCTGGATGATTGCTTAAGTCCGTAGACTTATGCAAATTATATACCAGAGCTTCCTTATCACAAAACTTCAATGCACAAGGAGATTTTAGCAACGCTAAGAATTCTCCCACTAGAATGAAGTACCGATGTAGGAACGGATGAAGAGGTAGTAGATTTTAGTTCTAGATGATTTATAGATTGCTTTAAGATATAATTCACTTTACTCTTTTATATTATCTTTCCTTTGCATAATTGGTCTCCAACCAACTTTGTTTTCTCTGGAAACACTACAAAAGTATTATACTTCTAATCTAGATTCAGAAGGCTCATCATTTCTTTACACTAAAGTGCTAGACATCCATATCCAAAGTTACCATGAGAAAGAAGTCGCATTCTTTTCACAACTTTGGGGACGTCTATCGTAAAGATTTGCTTTTGAATAAGATCCAGTATGTACATTGTAGTTCCATCCAGAAAAACAAGGAACAGTAGTAACTCTAAATAACTCATCCCATGACCCAGTCATATCTAAAAGAAGATAGTTCCTTCTACCTGCTACACCATCCCATGGAGGAACACTTGGTGTATGATCGGGAGAGAACTAATCCTAATTATATGCCTTTAACGCGCATTTGTTAGTACATTTTATCCTGTTTTTGTATATTTTTACTCTGTTTTCTAGTTTCTGACAGGTTTTGGAAGAAATCAACTAAACCAGGCTAAACAGGGTGAAAAAGCATAGTTGAAGAAGCTGAAAAATCCAAGTCGCGCGCGCGACCCGCGCCCGCGAAATCCAGAAATCGCTCACGCGATCCGCTCGCGCGAGATCCCCAGAATCGCTCGCGCGATCCGCGCGCGCGAAAGGCCAAATGTCGCTCTCGCGCGACCCGCTCGCGCGATATGTGGAAAAATCAAAGTTGCGTATTTCAGTGTACTGAAGACTCCTGTGCAAACGAAACTGCTAAACGACGTCCAGACTGTAAATTACATGCGTTTCAGTTCGTTTCGGGTTGGGAAGCCTTCCAAAGCTTGTATAAACTCTATATAAACTCCAAATTTACTCAATTAAAGGGTTGGCAATTAATATACACACATTCTACAACCATACTTCCAGCCATTGAAGGGAGGGAAGCAAGGAGAAGAAGAAGAAGACCAAGGGTTTCCATGGCCTCCTCCATCAACCTCTTGCTATCTACTACTTCTATGGACGGCTAGATCATTGATCTAGGGTTTCAATGAAGCCCTAGATGAGTAATAGGGTTTTATTTATGCTTTTATTTTAGTTTTATTATGTATGGATGACAGTCACATGTTTAGAGGATTTTTATAAATAAATCGTACTTCTAGTGATTAAATCATTACTTTCAGAATTTATTCTTGTCTTAGATCTATTTTGACTGTGATGTGCTAAACGATCTATTCTTGCTGTGCTTGTTTAGGTTGTTTACATGTGATGGTGCTTTATTGATTCGTGCTATCAAGTATCCGAATAGTCCAAGCCTAGGTTAGACGGATTAGATCACAACCCTAGTTTAGTGTGAGATAATTCGTGCTATCCGCAGATGGATTAGGTTGGTGCTTCAACCATGATTACCTTCTTGTCGGAGGAATTGGGCTTGTAGCTACAATTCCCCATTATTCATCCAACGTAATAAGCTAAAGTAATTCATAAATATTCCTATTATGAATCTAGTGGTGGATTTGCAATCCTAGGTTCCCTTAAACATTATTTAAAACACTGTTAATTGCTTTCATAGTTTAGATTCACTTTTATTGTTATTAGTTTAAATAAAAACCAAATCAAATCCGTTTTTCTTAATTAAGTAGACTTAGGTTTTAAAATTAAAAGCTGTAGTAATCAATCTCTGTGGGTTCGACCTTTACTTTCACACTACAAATCTTTTGAAAAGTAAAGAATACTTTCATATCTTGATATTGACAACATCAATTTTTGGCGCCGTTGCCGGGGATTGCATTACTACTCTTAGTTTTATAATCGTAGTTTAGTTAATTCGTAAATATTAGATTAGTTTTTTATTTTTCTTATTTTCTGTTTTTGTTTTTTAGTTACTAACTTGTGTTTTTTTTATTTTGTAGTCAACGTTTCCAAGTGGAGCAGCTAATTACATCAAAGGAGCTTACGCAAATAAAAATATAAATACAATTAAACAAATTGCTTCTTTTGAAATTCGCTTTAAACCACTGTAAGTCAGGGCGCTGTGACGCACTATTTGCATTAGTTTAGGGATAATTGCACTGCATTAGCTAGGAAACCCGGGGCGCTGGGCTTGACGCGGTCATTGCATTACAGGATAATTTGCATGCATCATAGTAGTTGAGTGCTTGTTATCTTATTTGCGTAATTGTATTTGTTTATTTTGTTTAGTTAGTCTTTGTTTTTAGTTTCTTTTCTTTTGTTTTAGTTTAAATTGGGTACACGTTCAAATAAACCAGATTTAAAATCTTTCGATCTTGAACTTGAACGTACCTTAAGAACTAGTAAGTCCACAACCTTAGCTTCTAGAGCTAGGTTGCAAGACGACGAATCAACTCCGATTCCATCGTCGTTGTTTGAGGCCGAAATTCAGAGTACCCGTGAACGGTTAAGGAAAACTCGAACTTTTCAAATTGAACCGATTAAAATGGCTGACGGTGGAAATAACAATAACAATCAAAATGATGGTGCGAATATGAACAATCTTAATATACCGCCACCACCTCCACTTATAAATTATTTTATTCCTACTACTTACACGTCACAAGCCGGTATCGAATTACCGGAGGCGACGGCATCTCACTTTGAGATTAAGTCGTCTACGATCTCGCTACTACCTTCCTTCCATGGCCGTCTAAATGAAGACCCTTACCAACACTTAGGGGATTTTCAGGGTATATGCTCTACTTTGAAAATACAAAACCTAAATAATGATGAATTAAAATTGCGGCTCTTCCCATTCTCCTTAAGAGACAAAGCGAAGTATTGGCTTCAATCTTTGGAGCCAAACACAATAAAAACATGGGAAGCCTTACACACCGCCTTTTTACAAAAGTTTTTCCCTATTATGCGTACAAATAAGATAAGAAAAGATATAACTAATTTTGTGATGCAAGATGGGGAGACTCTTTATGACACGTGGGAAAAATTTAAAGAATTATTACGTTCGTGTCCACATCATCAGGTTCCCAAGTGGCAATTGGTTCAAGTCTTCTACGAGGGGCTTATTCCCTCGGTTAGGAATACCGTCGATGCCGTTTGTGCGGGAACCTTCCTACACAAAAGCGCCGACGAGGCCTGGAAAATATTTGAAACGTTAAGCGAGAATTCGATGCATCAGGCTGTGTCGGTACGTTCTGAGGGATACCTTCAACCTAAGTGAGAGGTGACAGTTGAGTCAAGTCAATCAATTCAAATACAAGAATTAAATAGAAAACTTGACCGACTTATGCAAATGAACAAACCGTCTAATCCATCCTCTTTAGAAGTATGTGCATTATGTTCTGAACCGTCCCATAATATCTTTGCATGTCCTTCTGCATCTCAATATCCGGAATTTGTTGAACAACACGTTAATTCAATGCAACAATTCCCACAAAATAATTATAATCCTAGGTCGACTAATTTTCCAAATACGTACCGACCCCAATACCAACAAGGTCAATACCAACCACCTCCTCCACCTCCACGCAATAATGCATTCGAGGAGAAGGTGTTGGCCTCACTTGAAAACTTTGGTTTGGTGGTTCAGTTAGTACACTCTCACACACAATCCATCGCAAAACTGGAGTCCCAAGTAGGGCAAATTGTGAATACATTAAACCGTTTAACTGAGAGTAAGTTGCCGAGTCAACCTACTCCGCAACCTAAGGGGCAATACGCAGTGGGTAGAACGAGTGAGAGCGTGAACGCTGTTTCGACTAGGACGACTACTCGCGATGAGGAAGTTGTTGTAATTCCGGATGGGGGTGAGAAAGATAAAAATTTAAATTTGAATAAAGAAAAAGGTGAGGATGTGAATCAAAGTAGAAAAGAAAATGAACCGGTCTCAACGAATTATATTCCGAGAATGCCATATCCACCAAACGTTGAGGGACCGTCACATTTGCCTAAGAAAGGGTCTAAGGTTGAGGATATACTCGAGGTATTTAAACAAGTTAAAATTAATATTCCTTTCCTCGACGCTATAAAACAAATTCCCGCTTATGCTAAATGTCTAAAAGACCTTTGTACTCAAAAGCGCAAAATATTGAGTCATACTCCTAAAAAGGTCTTTCTCACGGAAAAAGTAAGCTCTATATTCCAACACGCTCCTCCAAAGTATAAGGATCCCGGTACGCCTACGATTTCATGTGTTATAGGTGACACTATCATTCATAGGGCTCTCCTTGACTTAGGAGCTAGTGTTAATCTCTTACCTTATCATGTCTATAAACAATTAGGATTAGGTGAACTCTAGCCTACGGCCGCTACTATTCAGTTAGCGGATCGTTCTGTCAAAATATCTAGAGGAATCGTCGAAGACGTGCTAGTAAAAGTTGATCAATGTTTCTATCCTGTAGATTTTATGGTCCTTGACACCGAACCGGTGCTAGATGCTAGGAAACATACTCCTGTCATCTTAGGCCGCCCATTCTTAGCAACCGCCAACGCACGTGTTAACTGTCGGACGGGGGTAATGAAAGTGTCGTTCGGGAATATAAAATTAAAATTAAATGTTTTTAATGCTATGGATCAACCTCCTAAAAATGACGATTCCCTGTGTGAGGTGGAAGGTGAGGTAACACGGAATATTGAGCCTACTAAAGAAATAAAGGTGAGTGGGAAAAATAATATAGCGGACGATGATGAGTGGATGAATCCTAATCTCGTGGACCCTAATGCAGAATCTACTCGGAAGGTAAGAAATCGATTCGAACATAATGACAAACCGTTAATCGATTTAATTCAAAGCGATGTTATTTCTGCTTACCATCGAGCTCTACCTGACATCCTTAGGGGTACACAGTCCGATTTACGGCCTCCATAAAATCTTGAGCTAGAATGGTCTAGCTAAAGACATAAAAGTTAGCGCTTCTTGGGAGGCAACCCAAGCTTAATGTTGTCTGTTTTCTTTGTTTTTGGTCGTTTTTGAGTCTGTTTGAGTCAGTTTTGGACATTCTGGATAGGTTTGGGGGTTGGAATTAATTTACTTTATTAATATATACATAATTTTAGTTAAAAAAATGGAAAAAACCATTCTCGCGCGCGCGGCGCGCTCGCGCGAGACGTCGCTCGCGCGGCCCGCTGGCGCGAGAATGTGATTTAGTGGAATTTTCGTTCTTTTCCTTTTAGTATGCCTCATGTTCTCTTCACGCCTGATCTCGCGGGCGCGAGGTACCTCGCTGGCGCGATTTCTAAAAAAAAAAAAAAAAAAAAAAAAAATTCTGGGAATTCGCGCGCGCGACGGCCGCTCGCGCGATTCCCCCATTTTCCTGTTTTTCCCTTTTGTTTCCTATACCTTTCCCCCTACCTATTTTCTTTGTGTTTCTTTTTCTGTTTCTGTTTATTTGGTTCAGTATAGTTCGTGTCGTTGTTTTCCTTATTACATTTATAGTTTTTCGTTTTATTTCCTTTTGCTAGTTTAGTTTAGTTTAACTTAGTTTTTAGATTTCTATGTTATATTTTGGTTTCATTTATTTTTCATATTGTTTTGTTAGTTTCTTTTCGTTTACCGAGTATTCACAGGTAACATTGAACTTTATAGCCATATACCTTTGTGTTCACCTGTTCTATACTTGTCAAGATCGAGGTACTATCGTTCCTTCCTTATGTACTCTCCTTTCTTTTATTTTATTGTTTCATTGAGGACAATGAAAGGTTTAGGTTTGGGGGTATGCACTCACACATGCACATTAGTTTATGCAAAATTTTAAAATTTTTCAATAAGTGTGTTTAAATAAACGATGTTACCGACGTTTTTGCAATATCAATTTGATACTTTTTGATAGAGAACTTTGAATTGTTATAGAATGGTAAACAAGGGAAGATGTGATTAAACATTTGCTGAAGTTATGATGTAACGTTTTAAGTTATGTATTGTTTGAATCGTAGTTTTATATCATAGATTTGCACACAAACCTATGCACTGCACGTAGTCGTTTGAATACATGTTGGTTGTGAACTATAATATAATTCGGATTTCTAGATAACACAAGGTGGAGACTAGACCCTGTGAGATTTTGAGCCTATCTTTTCTTTTTAGAGGGTTATACGTACATATTATCGAATTTCATTGAAATAGCGCATTAACTTATTGTTTAGTCTCATTATTCTTGTTTTGGTTGATAGTCAAGTTAAAATATTTGTTACCATGCTAAATAATCTTCCATTGTAAACATTGAAGAACCATATAACCCTAGGAAGTGATTTTAGGCCCTTCTTTGTTTATTGCCGGCCGATAAAAGATAAAAATTTTCTTAGTTCGCCCTTTGAGCCGTTAAAATGCCATTTTTTTCTTTGTTCACCATTATCCTCTTTAAAAGCTCCAACTTGATCAACTTGGAGTATACCACTAGAAGAGTGATCAACTTTTAGTAGTATTAAGGCGATGTGTTGATGAAGAAGAAGAAAATAAGATGCTATTGGGGTAGTTGCTTGGTATTCGATGAATAATCATTTGAGAAGCGAGAAAAGGAAAAGGAAAAGAAACAAAATAAAGAAGAGAATGTTGAAAAAAAAATGAAAGAAAAGAAGAAAAATGAATGAAAAGAAAAAAAGAGAATGAAAAGATGAATGTGGTAGAAGAGACGAATGAAAGAAATCGAACATGCCTTACAATGCCATCCTGAAAACTACCTAATGAATCCTTTCTATCATTTTTCATTGTCTGAGCCACATTACAACCTTTGAAAAGTCCTATTTGATCCTAGGAAACATGGTTTTAATATGTAAACGATGGGAGAGGGATTAAAACATGGTAATAATTAATTTTTCTTGATTGATTGGCATCCTATCCATGAGACTACTATTCTTTCGTGTCATGCGTCTTTTTCGAGTCATATGTGAGCATTTCTTGTTTTGAAAACATATTTCCTTTATCTCGCATATACTAGATGAAATTACACATGTTTCTGAGTGTTTCATTTGAGAGTGTAATTAACATTGTGAGATTCGTAGTCGAAGCATAGTTAGATGGTTATCCGAGTTATATTCCAAGTTTATGACAAGCGCGTGTTCACTTGACTACCTCATCACACACGTGCGATTTTATGAGAAACTCTATTGATTTATACGATTCATGTGCTTAGGATTGTGTTTCATGATGTAGGTGAACATTTGATTCCGTTTCTTCTTGTTCGTTATTCTATTTCGAATCATTGTTTTATAATAAGGAGTATTGATTGTTTTATTTTTTTGTTTTTAATAAAAGGTTTTAAATTAATAAGTTAATAAAGATGGTTGTGGGTAACTTGTTGATGAGAACCCTCACGAGACTTCACTCGTCCGACTAGGGACACCTAGAGGTTTAAAAGGCTTGTTGCATACGCTAAATGCAATCGTGATCCATACGAAAATGGAATAGATTTTTATGAGTAATTTTTATTTTAGTTTTGCTCGAGGACTAGCAAAATGTAGGTTTGGGGGTGTGATCGGGAGAGAACTAATCCTAATTATATGCCTTTAACGCGCATTTGTTAGTACATTTTATCCTGTTTTTGTATATTTTTACTCTGTTTTCTAGTTTCTGATAGGTTTTGGAAGAAATCAACTAAACCAGGCTAAACAGGGTGAAAAAGCATAGTTGAAGAAGCTGAAAAATCCAAGTCGCGCGCGCAACCCGCGCCCGCGAAATCCAGAAATCGCTCGCGCGATCCGCTCGCGCGAGATCCCCAGAATCGCTCGCGCGATCCGCGCGCGCGAAAGGCCAAATGTCGCGCTCGCGCGACCCGCTCGCGCGATATGTGGAAAAATCAAAGTTGCGTATTTCAGTGTACTGAAGACTCCTGTGCAAACGAAACTGCTAAACGACGTCCAGACTGTAAATTACATGCGTTTCAGTTCATTTCGGGTTGGGAAGCCTTCCAAAGCTTGTATAAACTCTATATAAACTCCAAATTTACTCAATTAAAGGGTTGGCAATTAATATACACACATTCTACAACCATACTTCCAGCCATTGAAGGGAGGGAAGCAAGGAGAAGAAGAAGAAGACCAAGGGTTTCCATGGCCTCCTCCATCAACCTCTTGCTATCTACTACTTCTATGGACGGCTAGATCATTGATCTAGGGTTTCAATGAAGCCCTAGATGAGTAATAGGGTTTTATTTATGCTTTTATTTTAGTTTTATTATGTATGGATGACAGTCACATGTTTAGAGGATTTTTATAAATAAATCGTACTTCTAGTGATTAAATCATTATTTTCAGAATTTATTCTTGTCTTAGATCTATTTTGACTGTGATGTGCTAAACGATCTATTCTTGCTGTGCTTGTTTAGGTTGTTTACATGTGATGGTGCTTTATTGATTCGTGCTATCAAGTATCCGAATAGTCCATGCCTAGGTTAGACGGATTAGATCACAACCCTAGTTTAGTGTGAGATAATTCGTGCTATCCGCAGATGGATTATGTTGGTGCTTGAACCATGATTACCTTCTTGTCGGAGGAATTGGGCTTGTAGCTACAATTCCCCATTATTCATCCAACGTAATAAGCTAAAGTAATTCATAAATATTCCTATTATGAAGCTAGTGGTGGATTTGCAATCCTAGGTTTCCTTAAACATTATTTAAAACACTGTTAATTGCTTTCATAGTTTAGATTCACTTTTATTGTTATTAGTTTGAATAAAAACCAAATCAAATCCGTTTTTCTTAATTAAGTAGACTTAGGTTTTAAAATTAAAAGCTGTAGTAATCAATCTCTGTGGGTTCGACCTTTACTTTCACACTACAAATCTTTTGAAAAGTAAAGAATACTTTCATATCTTGATATTGACAACATCAGTGTAGACTATCGAGTAAGAATTACATTCTTTTCTCTAATAGACAATAAACGCATTAGACAGATACTCACCATTTTGATCAAATCAAAAAGCAACGATATTCTTTTACCAATTACTCTTCATTCCAAAACTTTTGAATTTCTTCAAAATTGAGGATGAAGGTGCAATAAGTAAATGTATATCAGTATCCAGAGTAGCCGAAATTACTTTTCAACTCTAATGTTTATTGGCCCACATACGTGAGTATGCCTAATTCTTATAAGTCTTTGGTCATGTGATCTTTTAAAAAAAAAATCACCTGATCACATTACCCTCTAAATAGGATTGACAAATGGGCAGTGGTTTTAGCGATCAAAAAGGTCTAGGATCCAATCCTTTACCTCCTATTTATCCTATTTAGATTAATATGATCTGATCACATTTACTCTCTAAATAGGATTGACAAATAGGCAATGGTCTCAGCAACCAAAAGAGTTTAGGATCCAATCCTTTACTCCCCATTTATCCTATTTAGATTAAATATGATCTAATCTCTAAACCAAAAGTTATAGAATTAGTTGAAGGTGCTATCCTTTTAGATGGTAAAATACCCATGAGTCATTTAAATACTACATTAGATAATATATGAAAAACAAGAGTAAATTGGTGAGTTACTTGCTTGACAAGTTATTTAGATCACATAAAACAACGCTTTCTTTTAATCAAGAATTTCAGTACCAAAATCAAAAGAATAAATATTATTCATTAATTCAAAACTGAAATCCATCTAATAACTCCATAAGTTTTATTACAATATAAAACTATTAATCTAATAACAACTCTTGCATCAGATCCTAAAAGGCAATCAAGATCTTCTAATTACTGCACATTCTTATTTTCCAATCCCCTTGCCTTCTGGCAGTCAAGTATTCCACACAGTTCCTTTTCCAATGCCCTCTCACGCCACAATGGAAACACTTTCCTTTTCGCACTGCACTAGCCTTTCCCTTTTCCAAGTCTTGCCTTCTTCCCAACAGTTGGCTTAGGCTCACCTATCCTTGAGTTTTGCTTCTCCTTCTCTGAACTTATGCCCTCAGGCTTAGTTCCAGAAGATGAAGCCATTCCAATGTTCTGAACATTTGACCCCTCTTTGACTATATCCATTGTTGCCTCAAGAGAGCTCATCAATTCACTTGGTGAAAAAAAAATGTTTTACTCATTTTAAAAACCTTTTTAAATTGAGTGAATGATGAAGGCAACGAATGCAAGATTATGTCAACTTGAGTCTCACCATCAATGTCGGAACCCAGAACTTCCATTACTTTGAAATAAGTAATCATTTTAAAAACATGCTCTCTTATAGAAGTTCCTTCCAACATTCTGGTGTCCATGATTAACTCTAAGGCTCTAAGCCTTGCAGTTCGACTCAGCTCCCCAAACATCTCCTCGAGGTTCAATATTATAGCACGGGCAGTTTTCAAAGGTTGATGTTGCTGCTTCAACACATCAGACAAAGAGTCTAAGATGTTAGAGCAAGCTATACCATCAAATCTTATCCACTCCTAATATTGATCCGCAAGATCAGTTGGGGTGTCATGGCATGGAATAGGTGGACAGGGAATGGTAAGAACGTATTTACATCCATTAGCAATTAATAATTCATCCAGCTCCGGTTTCCATTCAACGTAGTTATTTCCAATTAGCTTATTCTGGATCATGGTTATAGCAAGTGGGCTAGACATTATGAATCTAAAATACAAATAGTGTAACAGCATTACAATATGGAAATCATGAATATGACAATTTATGTGATACATTAGAATTCCATTAACCAACTCATTAATTGTCTTCAAGATGTCAAGCCTATGAAATTAAGTCTCCGTGTGGCGATCATAACCTCATAGCCTGATTGGGAAACCCATCATGAATGTCATGCAACTTTTACAAAACAATTCATGACTCCTGAACTTTTGGTCTCTAAGTTTCTGGATAATGCTCCGTGTGGAATCCCTTACCCATAGCTTAGCTAGTGTTCACCATTAACTAGAATCCAATGACAACCGCCTCAAGTAGTGCCTCAGTGTAATGGTCACCCTCTAACGCGTCTCATTGATTCTATCCAAAGGAAGTTCATATCTAGTAACCAATGAATAGTCTATCCTCCGTATGGAATGATCACCCATGGCTGGGTGACACAGAATATACTACCCATCATATAATGAACCGTTTATGGAAGACCGTGGGAGTTATAAAATAAGTCCCTCTCCCACTAGATTTTTATAAGAAGTTCATATCTAGTAATCAATAAGAAATACCCTCCGTATGGAATGATCACTCATAAATGAGTGACACAGAGTATTTCTCATACTTACAATGAACTAATAGGAATTTTTTAATTTGAAAAAAAAAATTTGTTTCTATACATTGCCCATAAAACATCAAGTGTTTACTAATGTGTTGGAAAAGTTTTTGAATTTTATTTTAGAAAACTTGTTTTACGTGCATGCGAGTAGTAACAATATATAAAATGCCAATCACAACTAAGCACATAAAACCAAAAATAAAATGGAATAAAAGCATTCAACAATGCCTCTATCTCCCATGGCTCTATCTCCATAGAACCTCCTTCTTGGTTTGATTGCCTCCGACTCCATCTTCATGGACAACGGCTTGCTCCTCCATCTTCATGGATTTTCTAATTCTATTACATTGGTCCTATGCTTCTCTCGAAGCTTACAATTTATCCAGAAATAGAAATAACAATAATAAAATAAAAGGCTAGGGAAACCGGTGCGACTTTCCTTTTCATAGGATTGAAGTCGTAACGCCCTTTACATATGCCTTAAAACCAAACCAGCAAATAAAACATAATAAACACCAATCTCAAACAATTAAATACAAAATTTAAAAGTCTTGGCGCCATGGGAGATAGCAGACTAGGCTTGCTGCATAAGGGTTAGTCACACGCACAACCACGCATATATAACAAATATATGATTGTGGATACCGGGTTTCCACCGCTTCGCTATGTTTTCGAAACTTGTTTGATTTTTGAATCAAGGAAAGATAAAAGGTCTGTTGAAAACAGATACAGAGTCGCCACTTGGTCTTTAAGGAACCAAGAAACCTAATTTTGACTCACCCAAATGGATAAAGGGCACCGGCCCTTCATAACCAAAGAACTTGGTTCGGGGTTTTGGTACGAGAGAGGAAGGAGCCTTTGTCACGACTAAAACACCCTCAACTCGCCCCGTCTCTCGACGGGCCTCAATTAGCATCCAAATAATCATCTTATACTATGTATGGTTCGGCAATTAATACTATGATAGTATATTACATCACATAAGAATCTTGAAATTGAAAATCAAAAGATAAGATATCATTCATAAGATTTAAGTCAAATATCATACAATGTAAAGTGAAAATCACACAAACTAACCTAGGAAAAATCGTCTAATCATGTATCAAATAATCAAGACTTCCTAATAAAAAGGGGGGACATGAATTTTTATTGAAACAAATAAACAAAGAAATCAAAATATGCTTAACAAGCTAGTATGATGCATGTTAATCTTTGAGAAAAGAAGACCTCTCAATCCCCGGGACGGATGAGAAAGGATGATTAGATCGAGGGGAAGCATGAACGTGTGATCAAGTTCATTCCTTATAATCTTCTTAGATTAGGAGCCATGAAGGCCCCAAATCTTGCATGGATGCAATGTATGTATCTAGAATATGCCAAGGTTGTGGTGTGCTTTGTGTTCATGGATTCCTAGAATGACTTAGAAGTCTAAAATGTGTATGAATGGATGAATGAAATCAACATGGGATGTGTACAAATGTAGTGTGAAGTACTTCCTAAGATATGAACTAATTTAGAATACATATAAGCATCAAATCAAAGAATAAAAGTTAAAATGTGTACGCTATGAATAGTGGACAGAACAGTAGCATGATCTTGGGAAAATTGAAAAGAGGGGTTAGGGACGTTTTCAATGCATGATGTTTTATGGAGATGTTCCTTATTGTGTCTAGAACACTACCCAAAAAGCCAATCTTTAATAACTATCACAGATTGAGAGAAATCATATGAACAACAGAGGTCACTTAGAAACAGAGTCCGTACTGTCGACTGAAATGTTGAAAATTCTTAGAAAATGAAAACGAATGCTCTAGGGGCCCATTTTTATACATAAAGTTCCCTAAGACATTGAAGTTTAAGGGAAAAATAAGTTGGGACCACCCCTCTTGGAAAATATATCTGAAAAAGAAGTTGGAAGTTAGTCAAGCTGCTGTGACAGCAGAGGCAGAATGTTTGGAAGGAATGTTTGGGTCCAAATGGACCATTTTCAAGTACTTCCAAGTCAAACCAAAAATCATGGGTGTTCTACAATAGGTTAGGAAGACTTTCCAAGTGGCCTTGCATCTATATGTTGAGTATTGAGTTCTAGAGAAATCTTTGAACTCAGCTCACTCACTGTTTTAACTCACTATTTTGAAGATTTTGGGAAAAATGAGGTTTTCTTTCTTGAAATCAAAATGAGAGGGATTGAGGGGGGTTTTGAAATAGAGGTTTTGAAAGTGCATTTTTAATACTCAATAAAGATTATAACCACTTAAAATGCCAACATTCAACTCATCATCAAGAACCTCCAAGATTGTTGGAGAAACTTATTTTTTTATTTGAGCATAACTTCAATACACTTCAAGGATACCTTGGAGGTATTGAAGTTATGATCATCATCTATCAAACATGTTTTTGAGGTCAAGAGCTACTATAAAAAAGGATTCACTCACCCCAAACTTCATGTCATCACTTAGATGATGATGAACTAGTAAGTAAATAAAGAAAAATCAAAAAGAAATGAGATAAGAAGAGATAAACAATAAATAAACAAGCAAGTAGATGATGATCAATAGATGATATTCATGTAGCATGAGACTTGTAGATTGGTGTTTCACTCATATGTAATGACACTAGACATGGAAGAAGCTTCCACTCTCTTGAATGCTCACTAAAATGGTGGTTGGGAGTATTGAATGTTAAAATAAATGGGAGTAATGAAGTAAAAACAAGGTTTAGAACTCACTCTTGTTTTGAAAAATCAAAGAAGGAAGCTTCTTTCTCTCTATTCTAACCTTATCTCTACAACTTTCTCTCCCAACTTTTCTCAAACTTGTATTTGACTCCTCCAAAATGAAGAGTAATGGGGTGTTTATATAGGCCAACTTGGGGTGGTTTTGGGATTTAGAAAGTATTCCCATTGGCTCCAAATATCTGAAATCAGAAAACTATGTCGTTTTGGCTTTTAATTAATCAAAATAGGACCACAAAACTATTTACAAAAATACACTGCTCTGGAGGGGAGTGCCGCGGTGGCAGTGGACCAGTGCCGTGGCGGCACTGCTCCTCCCTCATCCAGATGATGCTATTTAGCCCCCCTGAGGTTCCGGTATTCGTGAAAAGGCCCTATTTCGTCCGAAATTCACAGAAAATGCGTACGAACTCCAAAATGAGGTTGTGATATACCGTTGGAAAGGTAATGGAGTCTACTTTACATAAATAATAGTTCAGGGATAGGCCACTTTGAAAAGTTTTGCGGTATTCGCGATAAAAGCAGATTTGATCGCCTTTTTCGCCTTCGAAAATTCAAAATAAATTCGTTTTGAATCCAGGAATTATGTGCGATATACCGTTGGAAAGCTATTTACCTCTAGTATCCATGAAAAATATTTGAAAATTGTTTCGGTGCCCTGATTCTAAAGTCAAATCTTGGTCAAACTGGTCAAACTCGAGATTCCCGGGAAGTTCTGGGAACCTCCGGGAGCTCCCAGGAGCCGACATTTTCGCTCGATTCTCTTTTAAAACTCATTTTAATACTTTTTTAATGATTTCGGTGAATTCGGACGATTTCGATCAAACTTGGTCAAACTCTGGTCAAACTTGGTCAAACCTTTGTCAAACCGGTCAACGGGGACTTTCGGGGAACTTCCGGGACTTCTGGGGGTCTTTGGGAGCTGACGATTTCTTCTGATTTTACTTAAAAACTCATTTTATCATTTTTCTTACGACATAGCATGTTTTCAGAACTTCGGGACCAAATCTGGGAGTTTCTGGGCTTGCAGGGGCATTTTGGTCATTTTGAGCATTCTGAGAGATAGAGCCGACTTCCAGGAGTCCTTTTGAGCCTTTTACGATCATTGTGAACCACCAAGCTATGGGTCTCCTAAATCTGATAGCCGACAAAATGGGGTATCTACAGTTTGCCCCTCTTTGGCAGGAACTTGCGAGGCAACGCATGTCGCAAGCGAGTGCCAAAGTTTTGAAGAGACAGGTCTTTTGGAGGCTATAGATTTAGGATAAAAAGCGTTGCAAAAGATGCAATGATGCTGAGGCTAGTTGCTGGTCATGCTCTTCGTGGGCTGCCTACGTATCCCAACGGGAATCAGACCAGGACGTAGTTCGGGGCACAAAGAAATAAATCACATATGCTCAACAAGACATGCGGATGCCATGCTATAAGAGTGATATGCAATGTATGGATGTGATATGAATTGTGTCATGAGTCCTATCATGTCTAGTGTTATGATCCTAGTATGAGCAGGTGCTGTGGGGTGTGCCACTCCGAGTGGGCTGGTGTTGTGCTAGTGTTTGTGACTGTGATGCGGTTATTGACCCGAATAGGGATACCAAGATTTTAGAAGGCTCTGAGTCTAGGGGTAAACTTCTGAATTTTGGGAAGTGTGCTTCGTAAGAGAATGTAATTGGGTGTGGGGTCTCAGAGGACTATAATCGAAGATGCCTTTTGGCAAATAACTAATGGACACGGGGGCCCTGGAAATTAAGAGAAGGACACAGAAGTCAAGGGACGATCATGAAATCCTGAGATGTCATGCGATGAATATAGAACCGATGACGACTAATGAACCGATGATGTTAGAATTGAGATGATGAGTCGACAATGGACTATTGTGATTGAACTGACGGTGTATAAATCCGCTGAGGATTAATCTGAATCTGCTGGGGATGAAGCGACACTTTCTAGGATCTCTCTTCAACTGCTTCTTTTGATCAAATCTTACGGGCCGGTCGGGGCCTCCGGAAGCTGGTATCTTTCTGCTTCTGTCCTCGGGGGATAATGCAGGGTTCTCGGGGAATCTCTTTCGGTGCTCAATCCAAGAGGGCCAGTCAGGGCCTTCGGAAGCTGGTATCTTTCTGCTTCTGTCCTCGGGGGATAATGCAGGGTTCTCGGGGAATCTCTTTCGGTGCTCAATCCAAGAGGGCCGGTCAGGGCCTCCGGGAGCTGGTATCTTTCTGCTTCTGTCCTCGGGGGATAATGCAGGGTTCTCGAGGAATCTCTTTCGGTGCTCAATCCAAGAGGGTCGGTCAGGGCCTCCGGGAGCTGGTATCTTTCTGCTTCTGTCCTCGGGGGATAATGCAGGGTTCTCGGGGAATCTCTTTCGGTGCTCAATCCAAGAGGGCCGGTCAGGGCCTCCGGGAGCTGGTATCTTTCTGCTTCTGTCCTCGGGGGATAATGCAGGGTCCTCGGGGAATCTCTTTCGGTTCTCAATCTGAGAGGGCCGGTCAGGGCCTCCGGGAGCTGGTATCTTTCTGCTTCTGTCCTCGGGGGATAATGTAGGGTTCTCGGGGAATCTCTTTCCTTGATTATTCGGTGCATTAACTAAAAACCAGGATCCGTTACCAGAATTCCCGTGTTTGATTGAAATTTACGACGGTTGTCCTAAAACGGCCAATTCGGGTCTTCGGGAACTGATTTTTCCCAGTTTTTACCTGCTGGAGGTAGTTCTGACAAATCTTAGTCTGCTTGGGGTAAAACCTCATAAATCTTGACTGAAATGGGCCATCGGGGCTAATCGGGGCCAAAAATGGGCCAAAAAAAGGCCAAAACGAGTCAAAACGGGGCGAAATGGAGCGAAGCGGGGGGCAGTGCCGCGGCGGCACTGGGCCACTGCCGCAGCGGCAGTTGGCCAGTGCCACGGCGGCACTGGGTGGCCGGACCTCAACTTTGTATATCTCGGGTTTTTGAGCTTTTGAAGCTCATTCTCAACCATTTTGGGGTGTTTTCGGAGCCAAAATTCATCAAAACGCAGCTTGTGCGTGCTCAGGTGAGTAATCTTTCCCCGTAGTTGGATTTTTGATTGGTGTTTTGGTTAGCCCAAATTTTCAAGAAGAAAGTTTAACTGCGACTTCCATTTTTCTTGTAGATCCATGGCTTCGAGCTCAAGGAGACCGTCTAAGAAGGCCAAGGGACGGATGAAGGCCGAGATGCAAACGCCGGACTTGATTTTACGGGACCCCCAACACCATATTTCGGCCGCGGCTCTAGCGAGCTTGGTATGTGAAACTTTCGACATTTTAGAACTGCTTTCATGTATTATGCTAGTTTTGTGAGCCGTAGTGTGCACCTAGAGATCGTTAGAAGTCCGATTTGTGCTTAAATGTTGATTTTGCGATTTCGGCTCTCGGGTTGTGAATAGTGATTTTGTGCATCTCTTTGTCGTTTTTGTTGTGTGCAGGTGCCGGAGGTGGCATTGAAGGGCCATGGTAGCCTCGCCCATGCTTTCTTATGGTATACTCAACTCTCGCCTACCGTTAAGAGGATGGTTGATGATGTCGGGTTCGGAGGCTTCGTCCGTTTGGTTTCGAAAAGCAGCAATGATTTGGCTCACTTCTATGCACTGGCCGAGAGGTGGTGGGACACCACCAACACTTTCCACCTGCCGTTTGGTGAGATGACTATGACGCCCTTTGATTTCTCCATGATCACGGGCTTGAGGGTTGGCGGGAAGCGCCTGATTCTGGAATACTTTTATGAGATTGATCCGGAGGCTGTAGAGATGCTGATTGGGGCTGTTCCCCCTAACCTGGAGAGGCATTGGTTTCCTTGCAGCTGGCTTTACCGGGCCTATGGCAGAGGGAATCATAATTTGAACAATTCCCAGCTCCTGAGAGTGTATCTTTTATATGTCCTGGGTTGCTCAATCTTTGCGATGCGGAATGACCGGGTGAGCTTGAGGCTCCTTTCTTGCCTGGGGACCATTGATGAGATCCCCTCCTACAACTGGGGCGGTGCTGCCTTGGACCATCTTTACAAGCATATGGGCGAGGTCTCTCGGGGCGATGTTAAATCGATCGGAGGATTTTGGCGAGCTTGGGAGGTATGTATTGCATTTTTATTTTCCATCTTTTTGATTTCTACACTCGTTCTGATTTTCTCCTTCGTCTGTGCAGCTTTGGAGCTTTGAATACCTGAAGATGTTGGCTCCCTCCCCAGCAGACGAGTCAGGCGAAGACGAGGATGGCACGGCTCCTGTGCCTCTGTTCCCACGAGGCTTGAGATGGAGGAGGGATGTTGTTGGGGTGAAGAGTGGGGCCCACCAGATTGTTTTGCTTAGAAACTTCTTAACTGAGCTAACGGCCTCTAGTGTTGATTGGACGCCTTGGGAGGGTGTCGCCTATGCCGCCCCAGAGGAGATACAAACGGTCAAATCTCTTGCCTCTTGCCGCCTTCTGATGGAGAGTACAGAGTGCAGGCAGTGGTTCCTTAGTGAGCGGGTGTCTCGGCAGGTGGTCGGTGGTTCCAGGTATCGCGTTCCTCATAATCCCCCTGTGATGGATGCTAGTGACCTCTCTGGTGATGCTCTGCTGGCGGCCTTAGCCGGCACCGATGTTTGGGATCATTTTCTCTCTGAGACCGGCTATGAGGCTTACCGTGGCCGCTTCTTGATGCCTAACTTCCCACTCCTGGAGGTGAGTTTCCTTTCATATTTTTGTCTTTATTAGTTGCCTATGTCTTTTATTCATCTTTTCCTAACTTATTATGTGCCTACAGCTTCGCGAGATGTACAGGAGACAGGCTCCTCAGGCTCCCGACCCTATCCCTCCTTGGGATTGGACCGTCAATATTCTAGGCACTGATGGCACTCCCCAAGTGATGGAGGTGCCACGAGTCACATGCGGGTACCCTACTCAGCCAGCGGGCGTCCTCAATGTTCCTTGGAGTTACGCTGAGGAGGGTCACGCCTTGGCGGCTAGCCTACGGTCCTTGGTCCTCACACGACCACCGGGTATGTCCTTAGTTCTTGCACTCCTTAAGGTTATGAGGTTCTAACCCTGGATTTTACCCTTGACAGATGGATGGCATGCGGCAGTTTGCTGCCAATCAGATGGCGTCTTTGGTAAGTCCCTGACTCGACTCTGTTTTTGTACTTTTTTTTTTTTTGTGGTTCCCCTACTGATTGCCTCTATTTTATTTGTGTGTACGGTACCGTGGAGGTGGAGCTGGCTCATCAAGGACTGGTCCAAGGTGCAGAGGTGGTAGGAGGAGACCGTCGCCGACATACACGCCAGGCGGTCCGACGGAGGACGAAGAAGAGGAAGACTGAGGCCGCCCCTTAAGCGGGAAGTTTGCTTTATTTTCTTTTTATGTTTTCGATTGGGTTGTACCAGTGACATGACTTATTTGGACAGTGTAGGATGATGTGTAGAACAGCTTGTAACCTTCGACACAGTATTTATGATGTTTCGCCTTTTAGGCCGGATATCTTCCGGTTTGGAGGCGCAGTTGTGTGCTTGTTTTAGTTGATGATGATACATGTGCACTGTGATTGTTGGGTGTCACTGCGATGGGCAGTTTTGTAATAGTGAGTGTTTTTGCCTTGCAGGTGGGATAGTTTGTGAAACAGGGAGGTGCTGCCGAAATTTCGAATTTTCCTAGAGCCGCGACCGAAAGCATGGCTTTGTATGATCCCGCTCAACTCACAGCTTGGCTACACATCACGGATGGTGTGGAACGGATCAACCTCTTTAGCTACGGCCTAACCGAGCTATTCTCTCTTTGCCAGATGACTCTGAACACTGAGTTTTTCCGTGCTGCTATTGCTCACTGGGACCTGGTGAACCACGTCTTCAATTTCAATGGCTTGGAGATATGTCCCTTGTTTGAGGAGTTCTGTGCCATCCTCGGCTATGATTCTGATTTGGATCTGATTCTTCCTTCTGTTGATACCCTCAGTCCTACGCGAGGCTTGGCTGAGTATCTGAATTGTTCCATCACTATTTCCCGTCGACTGCTTCAAGGTGAGGTTCTCGATATTGCTTCCATAATTGCTCGATATGCCAGTCCTGGGAATCCCAGCGTATATGATGCTACTCGTGGGGCTGCTCTGATTTTATGTATGACTTCACACTTCTTGTTTTCGAGCACTTCTGGAGACTTAGTGCATGTATGTCTCGGGCTGAAGGCTGGTAAGAACCCCATGGCCATGGTTTTGGCCGAGACCCTGAATGGTTTGGATCGCGCTTCAAGTCAGGGAATGCTTCTGCTTTCTGGGGCGCCTCTGGTGTTATAGGCTTGGCTCTACGAGCGTCTTCAGTTATGGACCGGTAATGTGCCGCCAGTTTATTTTTGCAGAGCTGTGCTTCATACTCATTATACTTCTGCTGATTGGGTGGGTATGATGGGCGCCTTATCTGAGGCTGACATTTGCTGGATTATGAGGCGTTGGGGCCTTTATGCTGTGACCACCAGTCTTGGGGATTTTCAGAGGGTGTGGCTGATGGGACTGAGAGAGACTTCCTTCTATCATCCTCGTCGATTGGCCAGACAGTACGGGCAAGTTCAAGAGGTCCCCCGAGGGTTTACTGAGAGGGTCTTTGCTTCCAGAGTCAGAGCCGCTACCATTGCTGCTTTCATCAGGGGCTGGGCCAGCCGAGCAAGGGCCTATTTCTAAAGACCTTTGAAGAAATAAAAGACATAAAGATAAAACTAGACCTGACTGATTCTGCTCATTCCTCCCAGTGTCTTTGAATAGTGTGTGATTGCTTTTCGAAAGACTTTTATTTTTGATTTTTCCTGCTTATGTAATATTCAGAGTTTGTTTATCGGTGAACCTTGGTTACTTTGGGAATCTCATTTTATGCATTTCAGCTTTAAAAACATTTTGTAATCGAGATTTCAAGTAGATGTTGATTTTGGTACTTGCTTGGGCATGCTAGGACGATTAGAGGCAAACGAGGCGAGTGGCCGAAGTTTGCCCCTAGTTTGGGACATATATGGTTGTGAGGCAAACGAGGTAGATGACTGACGTTTGCCCCTAGTTTAGAAGAGGTTCAGGCGAACGAGGTGAGTTGCCGAGTTTGCCCCTAGTGTGGAGGGTTATTTCGGGGTTATGGTAAGGACCGCGACTTTATTCTCTCAAATGCTCAAAATTTTTGCCTAGGCACCAGTGAGGTGATCTAGCGAGCTCTTTTCTCTCTTTTGTTATTGCTCACTTTGGATTTAGCTCTAATTTTTGCCTAGGCGTCCTTTCGGATTTTCAACCTAGGGAGCCATCCTTTTTTTTTTTTTTGGAAAGTCTGCCTACGTACCCCCGAGCGGGGATCAGGTCCAACGTAGTTCGGGCCATGGTTGGAATGACCGAACCGATGTGGTTGCCTACGTATCCCCGAGTGGGAATCAGGTTGAGCGTAGTTCAGGCCAAAGCTTGAAAGAAAATGGTTATTTTGTGGGTGGAGCGACCGAACCGATGTGGTTGCCTACGTATCCCCGAGCGGGAATCAGGTCGAGCGTAGTTCAGGCCAAAGCTTGAAAGAAAATGGTTATTGAATAGTCGAGCATAGTACTTTTTGAGATGATCCATGTTGATTGGTTCTTTGAATTTGACACCATCGAGGTCCATGAGATAAGTTGCTCCTCCGGAAAGAACAGTCTTGACAATGTAAGGGCCGACCCATTTAGGTTTAAACTTCCCACGGGGATCAAAAATCGGAGCTCGCAACTCCTTAAGGACAAGGTCACCCTTCACGATCTTCCTCAGACGAACCTTTTTGTTGAAAGCACGGGCTATCCTCTTTTGATAGATTCGAACATGGTCGACTGCCGCTAGGCGCTTTTCATCTATGAGGGCCAATTCTTCAAACCTTTCTCTCAACCAATCTAATTCCGAAATTTCGCACTCTGCCATCACGCGCAGGGATGGTAATTCTATCGCGACCGGAAGTACCGCTTCCATCCCATACACTAGCGAGTAAGGAGTTGCTCCCTTGGACGTCCTTATCGAGGTTCTGTATCCCCAAAGTGCGAACGGTAGCTTTTCATGCCAGTCTTTATAAGTATCGACTGATTTCTGCAGTATGGCCTTAACATTCTTGTTTGCAGCCTCGACCGCCCCATTAGTTTGCGGTTTGTATGGTGATCACTTGTGATAAGTGATTTTGTATTCCTCGAACAGATCCCCTGACTTCTGCTTTGAAATGACTTCCGTTATCCGAAATAATCTCATGGGGAACTCCATAACGGCAGATGAGATTTCTCTTGATGAATTTGGCCACTTCTTTGGCTCCCAACTTGGTGTAGGATGCAGCTTCTACCCATTTTGTGAAGTAGTCTATGGCCACCAGAATGTGCCGATTTCCATTTGAAGCTTTCGGGATGATTTCGCCGATAATATCAATTCCCCAGGTAGAGAATGGTCAAGGTGAGGTCATGCTGTATAGAAGGGATGGTGGTACATGCATCATGTTTTCATGGATCTGGCACTTGTGACACTTTCTCACGTATTCGCAACAATCTTTCTCCAATGTTGTCCAGTAGTACCCTTGCGTCACGATTTTCTTGGCCAGCATGTGACCGTTCATGTGCGGGCCGCATACCCCTCGTGTACTTCTTCCATCATTCTTCTGGAGCTTTTCCCAAACAAGCAAGTCAGGTTGTGACCGTTGTACCCTTTCTTCAGCAGTTTCCCACCGCAAATGATGAATTGCGCTGCGAATCTTTGAATGGCCCTTTTGTCTTTTTCGGTAGATTCTTGGGGGTACGTTCCATTTTCTATGAAGTTCCAGACATCCTGATACCACGATGTTTTATTCTCTTCTGCTTCGATTGTTGCGATCATGTTGAACGAAGGCTCGTACCTTTGCTCAATTACTAAAGGCATCATCCTGACTCCCACAGGAATTTTGATCATGGAGGCTAAGGTAGCCAATGAATCAGCTAGCTGGTTCTCTTCCCTGGGCAAGTAGAAGAACGTTATGCTCTTAAAGTGCTTCTTGAGTCCGTCGAGATGGTCGTGGTAGGGCTTCAACCTCTCTTCCTTCACCTTCCATTCTCCTCTAGCTTTTGACACAATGATATTCGAATCTCCGAAGACATCTAGCTTTTGAATTCTCAATTCTTTGGCCGCTTCCATCCCCAAAATGCATGCTTCATACTCAGCAGTGTTGTTGGTGGAGTTATAATTGAGCTTGACTGCCAGTGGGGTGTGGTCCCCGTTTGGTGATACTAGGACTATTCCTACCCCGTAGCCTTTCATGTTGGCTGCTCCATCAAAGTACAACTTCCATTGTTCTTCCTTGATTTCCATGATATTTTCGTCCGGGAATGGGAAGTCTCCACTTTCTTCGGAGTCAATGGCGTGTTCTGCAAGATGCTCGGCCACGGTTCTCCCTTTTACTGATTTGCTTGTAACATACTTGATATCGAATTCGGATAGTAGAAGTAACCAACGGGATATACGACCGGTCAGGGCAGGTTTTTCGAGGAGGTATTTTAGAGGATCCATGCGGGATATGAGCACAATCGGGAAGGCTAGCATGTAGTGCCTCAGTCGGCGGGTGCACCAAACCAAGGCCCAACACGTTTTTTCGAGGGCAGAGTAGTTGAGCTCATACCCAGTCATCCTCTTGCTGAGGTAGTATATGGCTTTTTCGGAGTGGCTTTCTTCTCCTTCTTGGGCTAGCATGCAACCCATGGCATTTTCGGAGACAGATAGGTAAAGGAATAAGGGCTTATGAGGCGTAGGTGGTGAGAGGACAGGTGGGTTTTGAAGGTAGGCTTTTATTTTGTCGAAAGCGGCTTGGCATTGGTCATCCCATTGGAACTTCTCCCCTTTTCTCAATAATCGGAACATAGGATCGCATGTAGTTGTGAGCTTGGAAATGAAGCGGCTGATGAATTGGATTCTTCCGACGAACCCCCTTACCTCTTTTTCATTCCGTGGTGGTGTCATTTCTAGGATTGCCTTGATCTTAGAGGGATCCACCTCTATCCCCCTTTGTGTGATGAGGAAACCCAAGAGTTTACCGGAGGTCACACCGAAAGTGCATTTCTTTGGATTCAACCTCATCTTGTACTTACGCAACCTTTCAAAAAACTTTTCTAGTGCCACTAGGTGTCCTTCTCTATCCTTGGACTCCACAATCATGTCGTCTACGTACACCTCTACTTCCTTGTGAATCATGTCATGCAGCAGAGTGGTGGCAGCTCTTTGGTAGGTTGCCCCAGCATTCTTGAGTCCGAAAGGCATTACTCTATAACAGTAGGTCTCCCAGGGGGTGGTGAATGTCGTCTTTTCCCGATCTTCTGGCGCCATAAGAATCTGATTATACCCTGAGAAACCATCCATGAATGATAGTAGCTCATGTCCTGCGGTGTTATCTACCAAAACGTCGATGTGGGGAAGCGGGAAGTCATCCTTGGGACTGGCTTTGTTTAGATCACGGAAGTCGACGCACACACGAACTTTTCCATCCTTTTTTGGGACTGGCACGATATTGGCAACCCGTTCTGGATATTCGGTGACAATGATGAATCCTGCCTTGAATTGCTTCTCCACTTCTTCCTTAACCTTGAGTGCCCACTCCGGCCTCATGCGCCTCAGTTTCTGCTTGATAGGTTTAGAATTAGGGAGGAGGGGAATATGATGTTGGACAATGTCGGGGTCGACCCCAGGCATGTCTTCGTAAGACCAAGTGAAAACATCTTTGAATTCTTTTAGCAAGAGGGTTAATTTTTCTTTTTCTTCTTTATTAAGAGTTGAGCCAATTTGCACAATTTGGGGATTATCTGTTTCAACTAGGTTAACTAATAAAGTATCTTCGATTATTTCATAAGCAGGTGGTTTTTCAATTAGTTGCTTAAGTTCAATTGGGAGATTCTCGGAGGGATCTGTGCACTCACAAGTATTAGACATAGAGGAGTAAGCAGAATCGTTTTTCATTTCATTCATAATAGGTGAAGTGACTACATTGGACAGTGGTGGGCTTACAGCAGCCGACTCCGGTACAGACTCGATAATCGGCAGTACAGACTCCGGGGGAACAGGGGATAGGGAGACATAGACAGATGACTTTACAGCCTAGTTGCTCAGACCCTCCTCAGTTGGCTTGATCTGATCATCTTGGCTCTTGGCCCTCTTTTCTTCCTTCTTCTCAGCGGATTCCTCCCACATTTTCTCGATGGCTTCAGTGTCAAGGTATTTCAACCAGTCTTCCTCTGGGGTTTTCTCAATTTCTTCGGGAAAGAACGGATCTTGATATGGAGGCCTCTCACAGTCAGTGAAGATTTCAAGTCCGGGGTGCCTTTTCCCAGTGGTTTGATGGATCCAGGGTTCGGGGAACCCGAAGTAAGGGAAGTCATCCCCCTCTTTGATGAATTGTCCATTCAGGGTCTTGCGGTATGGTGGGAGACCCCTTACCCTTTTCTTCTATGGCCTTTGTAGCTCGATGTCTTCTTCAGTGGGCTTGTATCCTAGCCCAAAAGTACCTTGCTGCCCTTTGATCTGAGGGAACTCTCGAATCCCTTGCTGGCGTCGGCCCAATCCCATTCCAAGGAAGTAGTTCATTTTGCGGACGATATTGACAACCGCCGAGTGGATCTCAGGGAACCTGTCTTCATCATTGATCATGTGGACTTCTTCCATGAAGAATCCTCCAATTTCTCCTTCTTCTAACTCAGGTATTTGGATTTCAAAGACGGGAGCGTAGTTCGGAAAAGCTTCATTACCCCAACTATTATTGAGGATGATTTTCACTTCCTTCTCATGGATGTACTTGATCATTTGATGCACAATGGAGGATACGGCTTTGTTGACATGCAACCAGGGCCTTCCGATCAGCAAGTTGAAAGAGGCAGGTATGTCCATGACCTGAAAGACTTCGGTGCTCACCAAAGATCCTACCCGAATTTGGAGAGAAACGGTTCCCATCACATTTCTCCTGGTGTTGTCATAGGCCCTCACGGATTGCACAGATGGTGTGATGTCAAGGACATTGACCCCCAAGGCGGTGGCAGTCCTTAGGGCACAGACATTTAAGGCTGAGCCCGTGTCGACTAGACAAAACGGCACCTGTTGTCCCTTACATCCCACGGTGATATATAATGCCTTGTTATGTGCGGATCCCTCTGGTGGCAGGTCCTCATCGGAAAATGTAATGATTGGGTCGGGGGTAAGCGCACGCAAGAAAGCTACCATGTCCTCCGGCGCGGCGTCGATGGGGACTTCAATTCCAGCCAAGGCATTCAGCATGGCTTGCCTGTGCTTATAGGATGTTACCATGATGTCCCACATCGAGAGATGTGCTTGGGTCTTCTTTAGCTGCTTTATCAGCTCATTATCTTCTTCGATGACCTCATCCATCTTACCCTTCCCCTTGTCTTTAGCTGGACCTTTCTCGATGGCTTCAGTGGTAGGCTGCAGAGGCTGGTAGTGACGGCCTGACCGGGTCAGGTGATCAACTTCAGCAGGAGTAGGCCCTTCTACAGTCCCATCCTTTTTGAACCAATCACACTCCGTTCCCACATATGGTTTCTCCGGCTCGTCCCAGATAGAAGTGTCACTTTCATCATTGGGATCATACCACTTGAGGTCTACCACCCCCAGATCGTGCTCTTCCAGAAAGAACAAGTTTTGCTCATCGTCTAGCTGTTGCTGCCACTCGTCATTCTCCCCTTCAATCAGATGAATTCCCACAGAATCCGGGATGTCAATGCAAGGCAAGGGTTATCCTAGGGGGGTGATGTAAGTAGCAGGGTTGAAGGGTACGGGGTTGGACTCAATGAGGTTGACATTTTGGTGGTTTGGTAGAGGATTTTGGGTGATATGGGGCTGCTTTGGTGGCGGCTCGATGATGTTCCGATCAATAAGGTCTTGAATGTCATGGCGAAGGCGCACGCAATCATTAGTGTTGTGGCCTGGGGCTTGGTGGTAAGTACACCGTTTGGACATATCGCAGTTTGGCGGGAGGGGGGTGTTTCGGGGTTGGAGTAGTTGGAGATGGCCTTTTTTGAGGAGGCAGTCTAAAGCTGAGGAGAGAGATATTTCTAACTTGGCGAAATTGCGAGGGGGCTTTTTCTGGAAGGGGCGATTGGAGGGGTTTGCCTGGCTGGAGGGTTAGTATAGCCTAAGAGGGTACGCCATGGGTTGGCTGCTAAGGGCATTGACATCCGGGGGATTCCGGGAGTAGTTATGTCTTCTGGACTGACTCGGGGGCTCTTCCCTTTTTATCTTTCCTTCTCTGATAGCGTCTTCAATCCGGGTTCCGACTTCAAACAACTCCTCAAAGGTGGAGATGGACTGGTAGAATAATTTCTCATGGTAGAGGGACTGCAGATTCCGGATGAGCATCCTTACCTGTTCTTTTTCGATTGGCCGGTGGGTCATTTGGGCTACCTTATTCCTCCATCTGCTCAGAAATGCAGTGAAGGATTCATTGTTGCTTTGCCGGGTTGTTTCCAAATCCCTGATGGTGACATCCAGCTCTTGATTGTAGGAGTAATGATCAACGAAGACTCGAACGATGTCTTCCCAGGCCCGGGTTTTGGAGGCTTCCAAAGTTAAGAACCACGATAGTGCAGACTTTGCAAGGGTTTGCGGGAACAACATCGCAATGTGTTCGTGGGTACAACCCATGGACTGGAAGATACTCATGCCTAGCTTCACATGACTTTTCGGATTCCCAGTTCCGTCAAAACGGTCGATGACAGGCATCTTGAAATTCTCTGGCAGTTTCAGCTTGACAGGCTCGAAGAGGCCTTCCAGGTCTAGCATGTAATCATCGATACCCTTGTTTTTCCTGAGTACGCTTTCCAGTTTGTCAACCTTGTCCATCTTTTCTTGGAGCTTTTTCTCGTATGCGAACGGTGGGACCCCCTGAAACCAGTCTTCTTCCCCATTATTCTCGGGTGGGGGTAGTTCAAATTCCGGTGGTGGAAACCCGGGCGGAGGTTGCGGCCGCCGCCGCTGCTTCAGTTCTTCCATGAATTTCAGAATTTCGGCTAGGCTGTCGGACTGCTGGCTTATGGTCGCTCCCAATTCAGTAACCTTGTTTTTTAACTCTTCCCTATTCATACTAAAGTAAGCTGTCGGGCTGATTCTGATTAATCGATTATCCGAACTCCTGACCCACGAAGAGGACCCTGACTGCTGACCTTGGGAATCTATACTGACCTGACAGATTTTGAGAGGACTAGATTAGATCTTGACGGTGGTAACTTTAGACAGACAAAGACAGTGATGTGGACCGACTCGAGATAGTGCGTGCAGATTGATGGGGAATGGTGCATGCAAATGGGTCAAGCATGCGGATGTAAGCCCTAATCTATATGATGCTTCTATTTCTAACAGATAGCAGCTAAACAAATAAGGTCCTAGCCATATAGAGTGTGCTAACCTCACTTTCAAGTGTGATCACCAAGGGATAACAGGGATACTTCGGGTAATTTTGGGCAGAATTTTTGGGAGAAACTGGTTAATATGATTATATCTGGGATATCTGGGCAGAATTTCTGGGAGAAACTGGTTAATATGGTTATATCTGGGATATCTGGGCAGAATTTCTGGGAGAAACTGGTTAATATGGTTATATCTGGGATATCTGGGCAGAATTTCTGGGAGAAACTGGTTAATATGGTTATATCTGGGATATCTGGGCAGAATTTCTAGGAGAAACTGGTTAATATGGTTATATCTGGGATATCTGGGCAGAATTTCTGGGAGAAACTGGTTAATATGGTTATATCTGGGATATCTGGGCAGAATTTCTGGGAGAAACTGGTTAACATGGTTATATCTGGGATATCTGGGCAGAATTTCTGGGAGAAACTGGTTAATATGGTTATATCTGGGATATCTGGGCAGAATTTCTGGGAGAAACTGGTTAATATGGTTATATCTGGGCCAAATTTCTGGGAGAAACTGGTTAACATGGTTATATCTGGGATATCTGGGCAACGTTTCTGGGAGAAACTGGTTAACATGGTTATATCTGGGATATCTGGACAGCGTTTCTAGGAGAAACTGGTTAATATGGTTATATCTGGGATATCTGGGAAGAATTTCTGGTAGAAACTGGTTAACATGGTTATATCTGGGATATCTGGACAGCGTTTCTGGGAGAAACTGGTTAACATGGTTATATCTTGGATATCTGGACAGCGTTTCTGGGAGAAACTGGTCAATATGTGGTGATAATGATCATACTGTCTAGCAGGTTTTCATACTCCTATGTCTTAGGACCGATAAACAAGGTTTGCGGTGTATATCTTTGTGAGCATAGAGCAGACATCCTTGTCATGGTGCCTAGGCAGGTCAACTCAATGTAATCACATGTGAGTGATTGCCTTGGGAATCATAAGAAAGAGGTTCTGTTCTATGCCACATAAGCGTCTACACCGCTCAGGTAATCCCATCAGGGCATACAGCAATTATATCACATTGTCCTATCTGAAAAGATAAATGAACAGTCCTATGAAAGGTTCTACAGGAATCTATATGCAAAGGCTGGGTTTAGTCAAAGAGGGTCCATTGACGAGAGTTCCAATATACCGTCAGAGAGACAGTACGGAGGTTTTTACTCTTTTTGATATACCTTGGAAGGTACAGTATCAACGGTGACTTGTGCCCTGGCACAGCAAGACCTGAACAATGTCAGCGCCGCGTTTCAGACACAGTCGGAGGGGGGGAAATGCAAGAGTGCAATACGGTGAACCAGATACAGTAAAAAGATGATTTTAAGGATGCTTCTTATGAGTCAAACCTCTGTATTATTTTTTTTTTTTTAAATAAAAATCCCCAGCAGTGTCGCCAGATTGTGGATACCGGGTTTCCACCGCTTCGCTATGTTTTCGAAACTTGTTTGATTTTTGAATCAAGGAAAGATAAAAGGTCTGTTGAAAACAGATACAGAGTCGCCACTTGGTCTTTAAGGAACCAAGAAACCTAATTTTGACTCACCCAAATGGATAAAGGGCACCGGCCCTTCATAACCAAAGAACTTGGTTCAGGGTATTGGTACGAGAGAGGAAGGAGCCTTTGTCACGACTAAAACACCCTCAACTCGCCCCGTCTCTCGACGGGCCTCAATTAGCATTCAAATAATCATCTTATACTATGTATAGTTCGGCAATTAATACTATGATAGTATATTACATCACATAAGAATCTTGAAATTGAAAATCAAAAGATAAGATATCATTCATAAGATTTAAGTCAAATATCATACAATGTAAAGTGAAAATCACACAAATAAACCTAGGAAAAATCGTCAAATCATGTATCAAATAATCAATACTTCCTAATAAAAAGGGGGGACATGAATTGTTATTGAAACAACTAAACAAAGAAATCAAAATATGCTTAACAAGCTAGTATGATGCATGTTAATCTTTGAGAAAAGAAGACCTCTCAATCCCCGGGATGGATGAGAAAGGATGATTAGATCGAGGGGAAGCATGAACGTGTGATCAAGCTCATTCCTTATAATCTTCTTAGATTAGGAGCCATGAAGGCCCCAAATCTTGCATGGATGCAATGTATATATCTAGAATGTGCCAAGGTTGTGGTGTGCATTGTGTTCATGGATTCCTAGAATGACTTAGAAGTCTAAAATGTGTATGAATGGAAGAATGAAATCAACATGGGATGTGTACAAATGTAGTATGAAGTACTTCCTAAGATATGAACTAATTTAGAATACATATAAGTATCAAATCAAAGAATAAAAGTTAAAATGTGTTTGCTGTGAATAGTGGACAGAACAGTAGCATGATCTTGGGAAAATTGAAAAGAGGGGTTAGGAACGTTTTCAATGCATGATTTCTTATGGAGATGTTCCTTATTGTGTCTAGAACACTACCCAAAAATCCAATCTTTAATAACTATCACAGATTGAGAGAAAGCATATGAACAACAGAGATCACTCAGAAACAGAGTCCGTACTATCGACTGAAATGTTGAAAAATCTTAGAAAATGAAAAAGAAAGATCTAGGGGCCCATTTTATACAGAAGGTTCCCTAAGACATTGAAGTTTAAGGGAAAAATAATTTGGGACCACCCCGTTTGGAAAATATGTCTGAAAAAGAAGTTGGAAGTTAGTCAAGCTGCTGTGACAGCAGAGGCAGAATGTTTGGAAGGAATGTTTGGGTCCAAATGGACCATTTTCAAGTACTTCCAAGTCAAACCAAAAATCATGGGTATTCTCCAATGAGTTAGGAAGACTTTCCAAGTGGCCTTGCATCTATATGTTGAGTATTGAGTTCTAGAGAAATCTTTGAACTCAGCTCACTCACTGTTTTAACTCACTGTTTTGAAGATTTTGGGGAAAATGAGGTTTTCTTTCTTGAAATCAAAATGAGAGGGATTGAGGGGGGTTTTGAAATAGAGGTTTTGAAAAGTGCATTTTTAATACTCAATAAAGATTATAACCACTTAAAATGCCAACATTCAACTCATCATCAAGAACCTCCAAGATTGTTGGAGAAACTTATTTTTTTATTTGAGCATAACTTCAATACACTTCAAGGATACCTTGGAGGTATTGAAGTTATGATCATCATCTATCAAACATGTTTTTGAGGTCAAGAGCTACTATCCATAAGGATTCACTCACCCCAAACTTCATGTCATCACTTAGATGATGATGAACTAGTAAGTAAATAAAGAAAAATCAAAAAGAAATGAGATAAGAAGAGATAAACAATAAATAAACAAGCAAGTAGATGATGATCAATAGATGATATTCATGTAGTATGAGACTTGTAGATTGGTGTTTCACTCATATGTAATGACACTAGACATGGAAGAAGCTTCCACTCTCTTGAATGCTCACTAAAATGGTGGTTGGGAGTATTGAATGTTAAAATAAATGGGAGTAATGAAGTAAAAACAAGGTTTAGAACTCACTCTTGTTTTGAAAAATCAAAGAAGGAAGCTTCTTTCTCTCTATTCTAACCTTATCTCTACAACTTTCTCTCCCAACTTTCCTCAAACTTGTATTTGACTCCCCCAAAATGAAGAGTAATGGGGTGTTTATATAGGCCAACTTGGGGTGGTTTTGGGATTTAGAAAGTATTCCCATTGGCTCCAAATATCTGAAATCATAAAACTATGTCGTTTTGGCTTTTAATTAATCAAAATGGGACCACAAAACTATTTACAAAAATACACTGCTCTGGAGGGGAGTGCCGCGGCGGCACTGGGCCAGTGCCGCAGCGGCAGTGGGCCAGTGCCGCGGCGGCACTGCTCCTCCCTCGTCCAGATAATGCTGTTTAGCCCCCCTGAGGTTCCAGTATTTGCGAAAAGGCCCTATTTCGTCCGAAATTCACAGAAAATGCGTACGAACTCCAAACTGAGGCTGTGATATACCGTTGGAAAGGTAATGGAGTCTACTTTACATAAAAAATAGTTCGGGGATAGTTTACTTTGAAAAGTTTTACGGTATTCGCGATGAAAGCCGATTTGATCGCCTTTTTCGCCTTCAAAAATTCAAAATAAATTCGTTTTAAATCCAGGAATTATGTGCGATATACCATTGGAAAGATATTTACCTCTAGTATCCATGAAAAATATTTGAAAATTGTTTCGGTGCCCCGATTCCAAAGTCAAATCTTGGTCAAACTGGTCAAACCCGGGACTCCCGGGAAGTTCTGGGAACCTCGGGAGCTCCCAGGAGCCGACGTTTTCGTTCGATTCTCTTTTAAAACTCATTTTAATACTTTTCTAATGATTCCGGTGAATTCGGAGGATTTCGGTCAAACTTGGTCAAACTTGGTCAAACTCTGGTCAAACCTGGTCAAACCGGTCAACGGGGACTTTCGGGGAACTTCCGAGACTTCTGGGGGTCTCTGCAAGCTGACGATTTCTTCCGGTTTTACTTAAAAACTCATTTTATCATTTTTCTTACGACATAGCATGTTTTCAGAACTTTGGGACCAAATCTGGGAGTTTCTGGGCTTTCAGGGGCATTTTGGTGATTCTGAGCATTATGAGAGATAAAGCCGACTTCCAGGAGTCCTTTTAAGCCTTTTACGATCATTGTGAACCACCAAGCTATGGGTCTCCTAAATCTGATAGCCGACAAAATGGGGTGTCTACAATGGTGTCAGTTCTTGTTTGGAAAATCCAGACCCTCGACAAGATGTTTTCCTTCTGCTCTGGCGTGTAGGTAAGGATCCCCGCGGTTGATGCTAAGGGTATAACACCTAGCGACATCAACAGAGTGGAAGAATATCCCGAGACGCTAGTTCAGTGCCGATATACCCCAAAGAAGACGGGCGAGATTCGGATGGCACTTGGTCAGTGTAAAGCGTAATACCTGTAAGAGATCACAGAAGGAGGCAGAGAAAGGAAATCGTAGCCCCACTATTAGCAACAGGTAACTACTAATAATGACAGAAGGGAAGGCCACCTCTTCTCCTTCAATGTAGAGACGGATCCTGACATCTTCAGGGATCTCATAGTCCCTCCTGAAAGCAGTCATTCCTTCATTGGAGATCAGGTCGACGTGTGAGGCCATTGGGAGAAACCTAGGTTGTGAAGAGGAAGAGGAAAGGAGCTCGGGAATACTTCACTCTCGAAGACCACTCGGTATATTCAATCTTCGAATAGTAGGAATATATAGAATGAACAGGTGCTCCTTATATCGACGCTATGGACGGCTCAGATCAAAACTGATCGAACGGCTCATATGTTTTCCCACTAGAACTGTCGCTTCGGCCACGTGAAGCGTCGCCTCGAAAGACGTGGGCATTAAATGTCCGATGGGACAGTTTGGTTGCCATGTAAATGGTTCAGTTACTCCTAGGCTGGCACTGTTGGATCCTAACCAGGCCAGTGATCTGTGGACACGTGGCATGGGAAGAACTCAGGCTCACATGGTCACCGCTCGATCTGTATCCTGGCCGATCACTCCAGCTGGTCCCGTCTTTGGCAGAATCCTGGTCTATTACTGAACGATTTCTCGGATGCAGTCTTAATTTTCTAACTTCATCTAATGTGACATCACATCAACTTCAAAAATGGGGGGCAGCTGGTACATCCAAAAATATTCTGCGAAGGCTAGACCGCCACGTCAGCAGAATGACCCAGACTATCCAGAATGGTAGCTTGGGGTCCACCCCTCAGATCAACAGACGACACCGCTCGGGATGCTTGCACGGCCCGAGCATGCAGTGCAGCAACTTTCCAGGAGGTGCAGCTCGGTCCCGAGCTGTCCAGCAGTTTCCTAAATCAACTACAAGTCTGCGAAAGGAGATATGGCAGTTTCCTAAACCACTTAGGAAACTTTCCAAAGATCATGTAAATCAAGTTGTAATCAAATTGGGCTTCCTAATCCTATTAACTTACCATGGAAGGGTGGACTCTTGCATCTATAAAAGAGCCCACCTACCCTGTCAAAGGGGATCCGAGATCAATTCTCTAAGCTTACCAGCATTCAATAGAGAACTCACCGTCAATACGCATACACCCGGCTGGTATTACTGGTAGTGCCATCCACCTTTGTTGGCTCACCAGGCCCGCCGGTGATCTGCTAGTGAGAGCGCATCGACGCAACCGTGGACGTAGGTCACCTTGTTAGCGGGACTGAACCACATACAAATTGTTCTCATCTCTTTCTCTCTCTAAACCTTTCTTACTAGTTTCAGGCATCATCAGCTCCTAATCGGCCTGGGCAGTATTTTTCTTACTTGTCTTTAGTGGCATGTTGATCAGTCAAGAAATTTGTTGGTGAAAAACTTATCGTTTCCCATAGACGGCGCCAAACGGCCAAAATTTGGGTAAGAAGAAATATACGAAAGAGATGGACACAGTGAGATTTGTATGTGGCTCGACCCCGTTAATGAGGTAGCCTACGTCCACGGGTGCATCGATGCGCTTTACTAGCAGATCACCGACCGGCCTGGTGAGCCAATAGTTGGACAGCCCTACCAGTAAAACCAACCGGGTGTATGCGTCTTAGTGAAAATAATATGCTATTCTTTAGGTTTAGAATGCGACCCCTTTCAATGGGGGCGGGTGGCCTCTTTTATAGGTGCAAGAGACCACCCGTACAAGGTAAGTTTAAAGATTAGGAAGCCTAATCTATTTATAGGTTGATTTATATGAATTTAGGGGTGTTTCCTAACTTATTTAGGAAACTACTTGCTACTTCCATTTAGTCTTCTAACTGGGATAGGAAACTACATGGAGGCTTGCTGGCCAAGCAATCGCTCCTACTAAGGGCATGCCCATGTGGAGTCCATCTGGAATGAATGTCCGGACTTATGACCTAACCGGGAAATTTTGTGTAACAGCCTAGGATGGCTGTGTAGTCAGTCCAAATTCAAGATGACTTGGCTTTTCTTTGCTAAGGTGGTAAGGCTTGACTTTGACCTGATATTTTTGTGCATATCAATATATATGATGAATGATGAGATGTTGACAAAAAAAGAAGTAAAAAAAAGTTGAATAAAAGCCCTAGAGTTTTTGATACCCATTTAACATCACTCTCTGACTTATTGTATAATTTTTCCTCATATATGAGCTATGAACCCTGCCTACATTTCGTCATTTTAGTGATGTCCTACTTGATTCTAGGGTGATTTGGTAGAATAATTCCTTATATATATATATATAAGTAAATATGAAAAGGACTAACATGGTACGTCTGATAACCTTTGGAATGGTTCTAGACTATTGGCATCTTATCCTTCAGATTGTACTTCTATGTGTTCTACATTTTTCATGTGTCATATAAGAGAATATTTGTCTTAAAAATATTATTCCACTCACATGTATTATAGAGATTACACTAGTTTCGTAGAGATTCTATTTTTGAGTGTAATTGACTGGGTGAAATTTATAGTCGAAGCATAGTCAGAAGTCATCCCAATAACATTCCTTAATTCTTGGCAAACGCGTGTTCTATTAATTGACTACCATTTTACACACATGCAATTTTATGATATCTTTTATTTGTTCCAATTACATAACTACTTAGAGTTGCTTTTCATTAATGAGCACTGAGTTAAAATATTATTTTCACTACATTATGATTCCATCTATAGCATTGTTGATGAGGTTTTTCTTCAGTCAATTTTTTAGTCGTTATAGTATAGAGTCTTTTATTTTCAGTTTTAATATTAAAAAAAAAAGATAGCGAAGTTTATGGGTAACTTCTCTATAAACACTCATGAGATTATAAGTCATCCTACTAGGGATACTTAGGGGTTTAAAGACTTGTTGCATACGCTAAATGTAGTCATGATTTCTGCGAAAGTGAGTGAGTGAGATTTGTAATTTATCTTTATTTCATTTCTTTGCTCGAGGACTAACAAAGTGTTGGTTTGGGGGTGTGATAAGCGATGAATAATTCCCAATCACTAAGCCTAACTCGCCTTTATTAGTCCCAAGATTATTTTTATTTGAAACATATTATGATTGTTTTGTTTTATTTAAGGTTCTACAAGTATATAGTCAACTTGGGTACAATTTTGAAGATTTAAGGAAAATTTTGCATTAAAATAGGTTTTCTGCCCGAGCGGACCGCCCCAGAGGAGGTCGCCTGAGCAGACTGCCTGAACAATTATGCTGATTACGCCAAAGAATGTGCAAAAACGTAAAAGAACGTGAAAGAGTAAGTGTTTGAGGGTTTAGAAAACTTCCTAAACGTAGGAAATATATATATATGTATGAGATAGAGACTCATTATAGAAAAATTTTACTCATATTCTATATCCTGGAGAGAGAGAGAGAGAGAGAGAGAGAGAGAGAGAGAGAGAGAGAGAGAGAGAGAGAGAGAAGAAGAAGGCAAAAAGAAGAAGAAGAAGAAGTTTAAGGTTCTCTATGGACTCTATCAACAACTGCATGCATTCAACTTCGTCCATGGATAACTAATCACCTATTCTAGGGTTTCAATGAAACCCTATCTATGTAAAAGTATTCCATTTATGTAGTCCTTTTTTTTTACCTGATTCCAAGGATGATGATTGCATGCTTACGGTTTTACTTATAAAATCATATTTAATATTTAAATCATTGCTTTCATAGTTTATTCTTGTCTTAGATCTATTTTGATTTCAATGTGCTCCACAGTTCATATTTTCAGTGATTGTACGAGATGTGTGCATGCAATGGTGCTTATGGAACGATGGTTGTAATTATTGAATATTCCATGCTTAGGGAAGATGGAGTGTGCTACAACCCTAGTTAGTGCAAGACACTCCATGGTAGCTGCAGATGGGATATGTTAGTAATTAGATCTCGGTTATATTCTTGACGAAGGAATCATGTTGTAGTCACGATTCCCCATAATCATCCAAATACAGTAATCTAATGAATTGCATAAATAAATCTTTTATATAGTTAGTGGTGGATTTGTGATCCTAGATTTCCTTCTTCCACATCGTTTCATCAATTATATTTATTTCTCAACTTAGTTAATTAGTGATAGTTTAATTAATTCTTTTCAAGCTCTTTATTCAAAACCACTTTCATTAATTATGCACATTCTATGAATAAATCAATCTTATTTTAATAGTCAATTAGAATTGTTATTTTAGAATCTAACTAATTCATAGCGCAATCCCTGAGTAATTAACCCCTGCTTTTCACTATACTCATATTTTTAGTAGGGTTAATTTATCTTGATTTTGACAACTACAACAAGGTAGTAGAGAATGGATGTTACAAGGTAGTGAAGGTATATTAACACATGGCTATAATTTAAATGGCGTAGTGGGAGATAACCACCTAAAACTATCATAGCCATGGGTAGTTTTAAGGGAAATAACCACCCATGAACTACTACATCATGGGTTGTCTCTAAATTACTACTTAATGTTCATCAGGCACATCATCAGCCTGAAGTGACATGATGAGTTTCAAATGCAGTGGCGATTATGCAGTTAATTAAATTCAACGTGTTACCTATAAATAAAAGGGAGAATGAAGAAGAAGGCATCATCAACGATCAAACAAACTACACGCTATAGGCATCTTTATTTTTTATTTCCTTTTCATGTTTTAGGAGTAGATTTTAATGTAGTTCTTCCACATCCATAAGATAATGCGCGTTATCCCCTTCTTCTTCGTGTTGTAATTTAGAGACGAGCTTTGCCACTCTATACTGTAAGAAAATGTGTGTTCCCCTTCTTGTTTCTATAATTGGAGGCGCGATTACCTATCCAATCTCTTGAAGTGATTCTTGTGCTTAAATGAAAAGTACTGTCTTTTGTGGCATTTACTTGTTTGGTGAGATTTCTGTTGCATTTTTAAGTCGTTCGATTCTGTCAAAGTGCTGAGAACCTAAAGGAAAGTGTTGTTCCTCTACTTTCCAAATCACCTTATCAATTTATCCACACTTAGAGGACATTTGTTGGCAAAGAAGACATTTTCTTGGCACGCTCGCGCATAAGAACATTTTCTACCGTACAATTTTTGGCATGCCCAGTGGGACTGAAAGTCAGAAATCTCATTCACATTCAAAAGATATGATGAAAACTCAAAGTCAATCGAAGGAAAAATAAGTAATTGGCCTCAAGGCTGATGAAAATTTAAAAGGAATCAAGGGTTCGAATGAAAATGTTTGAAACGGTAACAATTTCAAGAACATTAAAGGAAGCCACAATATGGAAGATTTTAATCGAATAAGGATGATTGTAAGTGACAATAATCCAGATCTACAAGTTTGTAGGGATTATGTGTCTATGATACAATGTTGATTATGCTTTGCATAATTTCTTGCAAGCCAATTCTCAACAAGTAACCACCATCATAAGGCCTGTTACAGATTTGATGTAAAAGACTGGAGATCAATTACTAGGAGTATTGATCACCAAATGGATCTTATGGTGGAGAAATTGGGTCCATCATCCTCACTGAAGTCTAATACACAAGAATAAATGGTCTAACCAAAAGAGACTCGACAAATGGATTATGGTCAGGTAAACATTTTGAATAAGCCACGAGTGCAACAAAAAAAGACTATTTTTTACAAATATACTCAATATACCAATTTTTGGCACTTACAATTCTGTTGCCAATTCAATTCATCAACCTGGTTTTATTGGGGATCAGCCTGCTTATGCAAGTGGTCAGTTTGGTTTTACTAGGGATTAGCCTACTTACGTTGGTGGTCAATCTGGTTTTGTTTGAGATAAGTGTGGTTTTGTTGGAGGTCAATTTGATTTTGTTGACTGTCAACTAGGTTTTGTTGGAATTAGCTTGGTTTCATTGGTGGCCAGTCTAGTTTTATTGACTATCAACCTGGTTCTCAGGTTGGGGGAAAACACTATCAACCTATTTCTCAACCTGGGGGGCAACATTGATGACATGGTTCTCAGCCTAGGGGCCAGTTCTATCAACCTGGATCACATTATCAAAAACCTAATCCTTATTATATCGAATGCTTGAGTTTCCACAATGTTTGAAATTTTTGGATTTCACTTTGCTTTCTAGAACTGATAAACAAATAACACTTGAGCATATAACCAGGTTTATTGCTCAATGTGGTGAAATTTCAAATAATGATATGTTAAAATTAAGAATGTTCTCCAGTTCTCATACAGGACCTGCCTTTACTATTGCTAGTTTTCTATCCAAACTTGGCAAGATATGGAAAGAATATTTCATGCTCAATATATCAAGCTGAGCTAGAAATTACAATTGTTGATCTTGCAAAAGTGAAGCAAAATTCTGGTGAAAGTGTTGAAACATTTATTGCCAAGTTTAAGTGTGTAAGAAACATGTGTAAGACAAGACTTCCGGAGGCTGAAGATATTCATTTGGCTATTGATCTCAGACTAATGTTAAGAATCCATTTTATAGGTCAATAGTTTGCAGATTTATGTCATCTGTAGAAGTTGTGACTAGATATGAAAAAGTGGTTAATGAAGAAAATCAAAAGACACATTCTACAAGAGAGATATATTACATGGGTCAAAATCAGACTGATCACAACTCTGATAAGGGGGCTAAAGTCTAAAGTGATCATGATGAAGAGGAGATTGGAGATCAAAGTCAAAATTCAAAGACAAGCCACGGGGAGAGTGCTTTAAGGCAGTTATCAATCTGATTCACTTTAAGCGGATCATTGGATTTAGAATTTAAGGGATGTTGGGGTGCATTGTTTGCACCATAAAATAAATTCCATGGTATGAGCCCATAGAGGATATGGTCATAAGAGGGGAACCTGCCACGTGGTTATTTTTGTAGTTGGCCAGGACGATAACGCAAGATGATGGTGGTTACTCATTGAAACAAGTTAGGTTGATGGTAAATAACTACCAAGGGCCCATCTTTCCAACATGTGCATGCAAAATTTACCATATATATATTAAAATAGTTATAATGAGGTAGAAAAACTGCTCTTTAGTAGAGAATGGTGATTATAAGGTCCAGTGGCCCATTGCCGCTGCAGCACAGGCCCAATGCCGCAGCGACACTCTCCCCTAGAATAGTCCTTTTTTTTAATTTTGATTGGGGGTCCAAATTGATTAATTAGAAACCAAAACGACATAGTTCTATGTTCACAGATGTTTAGGACCAATGGGAGTACTTTCTAAATCCCAAAATCACCCAAAATTAGCCTATATATACCACCCATTGCTCTTCATTTTGGGGGGGGGGGGGGGGGGGGGGGCGCCAAGTGCAAAGTCCATAGAAGTTATAGAAAGAAAGAGAGATAGAGATAGGTTTAGAAGAAGGAAAGGGAGCATCTCCCATTGATTTTCTATAAGAAAGTGAGTTGTAATCTTGTTTTCTTCCATTACCTCTCTTATACTTCTCATTCCAAATACCCTCAATCACCATTCTTGAGCATTCTTGAGTTAGGAAACTACTTCCATGTCCAAATGTCAATATCTATGAGTGAAACACCAAGCTACAAGTTCAAAATCACATTGATTATCATCTATTGATTGTTATTTACTTGCTTGTTCATATTATGTTCATCTCTTCTTAATTTCATTTCATTTTTTTTATTTTTTTCTTTGTTTACTTACTTGCTCTTCATCATCTAAATTATGACATGAAGCTTGAGGTGAGTGAATCCTTATGGATTGTAGCTCTTGGCCTCAAAAACATGTTTAATAGATGATGATTATAACTTCAATACCTCCAAGGTATCCTTGAAGTTATGTTCAAAATAAAAAATGAATCTCTCCAATAATATTGGGGGTTCTTGATGATGAGTTTGATGTTGATATTCCAAGAGGTCATAATCTCTATTTGATATTGAAAATATACTTTCAAAACCCCTCTCAAATCTCTCATTTTGATCTCAAGAAAGAAAACTCAAGTTTTTCCCAAAATCTTTAAAACAGTGAGTCAAAACAGTGAATGATTTGAGCTCAAAGATTTCTCTAGAACACAGTACTCAATGTATGAATTCAAGACCACTTGGAAAGTCTTTCTAACTCATTATAGAACACCCACGATTTTTGGCTTGACTTGGAAGCATTTGAAAGGGGTCCATTTTTGTCCAAACATTCTTTCCAAACATTCTGCCTCTGCTGTCACAGCAGCTTGGTTGACTTTCAACTTGTTTTACAGAAAACGTTTCCAACAAGAGTGGTCCCAACTTATTTTTTCCTTTAACTTCAATGTCTTAGGGAACTTTACGTATAATATGGGCCTCTAGATCTTTTTATTTCATTTTATACAATTTTCTAACATTTCAGTCGACAGTACGTACTCTGTTTCTGAAGAACCTCTATTTTTTATATGATTTCTCTCAATCTGTGATAGTAATTAAAGATTGGCTTTTTGGGTTGTGTTCTAGACACATTAAGGAATATCTCCACAAAAAATCATGCATTGAAAACATTCCTAACACCTCTTTTCAATTTCCAAAAGATCATGTTGGTGTTCTGTCCACTATTCACAGCAAGCATACTTTTTACTTCCATCCTTTGATTTGATGCTTACATGCACTCCAAATTAGCTCATGTCTTGCGGAGTAGTTCATAATACATTTGTACATATCCCATGATGATTTCCTTCATTCATTCATACACATTCTAGACTTCTAAGCCACTTTAGAAAGTCCATGTACACAAACACACTACAACCTTTACACATTCTAGGATCATACATTGCATTCATGCATGATTCGGGGTTTTTGTAACTCCTAATCTAAGAAGATTATAAGGAATGATCATGATCACAAGTTCATGCTTCCCCTCGATCTAATCCTCCTTTTTCATCCGTCCCGGGGATTGAGAGATCTTCTTTTCTCAAAAGTTAACATGCATCATTCTAACTTGCTAAGCATCATTGTTTTCTTTAATTTATTTTTTTCAAGAACAATTAATGTCCCCTTAGATTAGGAAAACTTGATTACATGATATTGTTGGGAATATGCCCTCAAACCAGTTAGTTGGACAATGGAATATCATAATGCATTTATGCATGTTAGTTCATGAGATGAATATTAGACTGGAATCCTTAAACAACATTGTATGTGGTTCATTTGTGTATGTGATTACACATGTGAGATATGAATCACAAATCCTTGTTGTTTCAAATAAGTCACAGTGGATGATAAGTCTGGATAACTTATCAGGTATACACTGTAGCATGATTAACGTCTACGGGGTAGAATAATGAATCTCATTCATAAGAGTCTTTGACTCTTGGTTAATATGCTAGTGCACTCGGTGCATTGACGGACCTGAGTTAAACCTATTGACACCTAAACGCTGTCACCGTCAATAGGAACTCAAAACTTGTATAGGGATACATGTCCTTAATCCTGAGACAGTTATGGACGCAAGTTGTATGCTTGGTTGCTTTGACTTACCAATCAGTGAGGTCTTGCAAGATCAACACCTGGGTATCTTGGGTAAATCAAGTATGCAACGTTGGGAACATATATTGTCAAGATGGAATTCTACCCTCTTCAATAAAACGAAGAGTAAGTATTCCCTCGAGAATGTCACTAGGAGTGATTACTGAGAGCTGGCCAGCCTTGTCAACAAAGTGTTGTTGTTGACATGTTTAGTAATCCAAGAGTAGTGAATGATACTTGAGGAATATAAGATGTACTATCTATTGGGTTGACAGTATCTTAAGACATACATCCCAATGATAGATACGAATACTGCCTGGTAGAGGGACATGCGTATCATATTATACAAGTCTAGCAATCACTTATGTATGTGTGATTATGTTCTTATGCACTGGAGTGCAATTATCATTTTATAGTGGCATTAATGATAATTGATTAATTATTGATTCCTTAGTCAAGAGTACTGACTAGATGGAATAATAATTAATCGGAGCCAGTAATTAAGAACCTAGGAGGTCCCACTCTTAGCTCCGCCAGAATGCTTGGAAAGGCAAATGAGAATGCTGTCAAGACTGGTTCGATCGATCGAAGTTGTTTCGATCGATTGAAGTCTAGACAGGTTCGATCGATCGAACGAGGTTCGATCGATCGACAGTTCGATCGATCGAAGTCACTTCGATCGATCGAAAGTTAGGTCGGTTCTGGGAATCTATAAATAGGGCAGCTACGTCCAGAAATTAAAAGTTCGTCGTTTTGACGTACCAGTTGCTGCAGAACCTGTTTAGAGTTCCCAAACCTTCCCTATTCTCACTATTAGGGTTCCCACCAACCCTAGCCACTCTGGGAGCATTCAAGGAGACATAAGGGTGAAGATTTCCTAGAGGTTGCTGCTGCACACACAAGGAGAAGGACAAAAATCAGAATTGGGTTCAAGACCTAAGGTATAGAATCTTCTCCATCTTGTTATGCGCATCTATAGAGTTAATAAGTAGTAGATCCAAGGCTACCAATAAAAGTTTTGAACTTTGTTTTCTGCTGCGCGTTTAGATTTAATTTTAAACCTATTTTTCCTACAATTGGTATCAGAGCCTCGCTTATTTGGATCTATAGATGCGTTTTGGAACACTAGTTTTGATTTGCATGTTGATTTTAGGACTGTTTTCAAAACTGCATCGTCACAGATCCGTTTCTGCAGTGTTTATGCAGCAGAATACAAATCTGTGATTGCATTGGATGCAAGGTGGGTTCGATCGATCGAAGTAGTCTCGATCGATCGAACATCATCTGTTCTCAAGCGATCTAACTAGTTTCGATCGATCGAACGTTGGTTCTTTTCGATCGATCGAATGGTGTTCGATCGATCGAGACTGCTTTTCTGTCCAGGTTTTTAGTTTACAGATTTAAAGGTTTTAAAAATATTTACTTTAAAATTTTATTTATGCTGTAAGTTTTTCAAAACATTCTGTGAAACTGAAAGTTCAATCAATTGAACTATGTTCAATCGATCGAAGGTTCAATCGATCTAACTTTTTCGTTCGATCGAAGTGTGACAGAGCAGTGATGTTGTTTTAAGTTCTAATTCAGTATGTAAAGAGTTTATATACTGTGTGAATCAATTAGGGGTTCCAATGGTACATATATTTGTTATATATATGCGTGGTTGTGCGTGTGACTAACCCTTTTGCAGCAAGCTTAGTCCGCTATCTCCCATGGCACCAAGACTTTTAAATTTTGTATTTAATTGTTGGTTTGGATTTAAGGCTTATGTAAAGGGCGCTGCGACTTCAATCCTATGAAAAGGAAAGTCGCACCGGTTTCCCTAGCCTTTTATTTTATTGTTGTTATTTCTATTTCTAGATAAATTGTAAGCTTCGAGAGAAGTATAGGACCAATGTAATAGAATTAGAAAATCCATGAAGATGGAGGAGCAAGCCGTTGTCCATGAAGATGGAGTCGGAGGCAATCAAACCAAGAAGAAGGTTCTATGGAGATAGAGTCATGGGAGATAGAGGCATTGTTGAATGCTTTTATTTCATTTTAGTTTTTGTTTTATGTGCTTAGTTGTGATTGGAATTTTATATATTGTTACTACTTGCATGCACGTAAAACAGGTTTTCTAAAATGAAATTCAAAAACCTTTTTTCCAACACATTAGCAAACACTTGATGTTTATGGGCAATGTGAAGAAATTTTTTGATCAAATTGAAAAATTCCTATTAGTTCATTGTAAGTATGAGAATTACTCTGTGTCACCCAGCCATGGGTGATCATTCCATACGGAGGGTATTTCTTATTGATTACTAGATATGAACTTCTTATAAAAATCTAGTGGGAGAGGGACTTATTTTATAACTCCCACGGTCTTCCATAAACGGTTCATTGTAAGGTGGGTAGTATATTCTGTGTCACCCAGCCATGGGTGATCATTCCATACGGAGGATAGACTATTCATTGGTTACTAGATATGAACTTCCTTTGGATAGAATCAATGAGACGCGTTAGAGGGTGACCACTACACTGAGGCACTACTTGAGGCGGTTGTCATTGGATTCTAGTTAATGGTAAACACTAGCTAAGCTATGGGTAAGGGATTCCACACGGAGCATTATCCAGAAACTTAGAGACCAAAAGTTCAGGAGTCATGAATTGTTTTGTAAGAGTTGCATGACATTCATGATGGGTTTCCCAATCAGGCTATGAGGTTATGATCGCCACACGGAGACTTAATTTCATAGGCTTGACATCCTGAAGACAATTAATGAGTTGGTTAAGGGAATTCCAATGTATCATATAAATTGTCATATTCATGATTTCCATATTGTAATTCTGTTACATTATTTGTATTTCAGATTCATAATGTCTAGCCCACTTGCTATAACCATGATCCAGAATAAGCTAATTGGAAATAACTACGTTGAATGGAAACTGGAACTGGATGAATTGTTAACTGCTAATGGATGTAAATACGTTCTTACCATTCCCTGTCCACCTATTCCATACCATGACACCCCAACTGATCTTGCGGATCAATATTGGCAGTGGATAAGATTTGATGGTATAGCTCGCTCTAGCATCTTAGACTCTTTGTCTGATGTGTTGAAGCAGCAACATCAACCTTTGAACACTGCCCGTGCTATAATATTGAACCTCGAGGAGATGTTTGGGGATCTGAGCCGTACTGCAAGGCTTAGAGCCTTGGAGTTAGTCATGGACACCAGAATGTTGGAAGGAACTTCAATAAGAGAGCATGTTTTTAAAATGATTACTTATTTCAAAGTAATGGAAGTTCTTGGTTCCGACATTGATGGTGAGACTCAAGTTGACATAATCTTGCATTCGTTGCCTTCATCATTCACTCAATTTAAAAAGGTTTTTAAAATGAGTAAAACAGTTTTTTCAACAAGTGAGTTGATGAGCTCTCTTGAGGCAACGATGGATATAGTCAAAGAGGAGTCAAATGTTCAGAACATTGGAATGGCTTCATCTTCTGGAACTAAGCCTAAGAGCATAAGTTCAGAGAAGGAGAAGCAAGACTCAAGGATAGGTGAGCCTAAGCCAACTGTTGGGAAGAAGGCAAGACTTGGAAAGGGAAAGGCTGGTGCCGTGCCAAAAGGAAAGTGTTTCCATTGTGGCATGAGAGGGCATTGGAAAAGGAACTGTGTGGAATACTTGACTGCCAAAAGGCAAGGTACGATCCTTTCACTAGTTTTTGAAGTAAGTTGAAAAACTGATACTTCAACTACTATGGGCACTAATTCTATATTTTCTAAATTATATCTGTAATTGTTGCAGGGAATTGGAAAATAAGAATGTGCAGTGATTAGAAGATCTTGATTGCCTTTTGGGATCTGATGCAAGAGTTGCTATTAGATTAATAGTTTTATATTGTAATAAAACTTTGGAGTTATTAGATGGATTTCAGTTTTGAATTAATGAATAATATTTATTCTTTTGATTTTGGTACTGAAATTCTTGATTAAAAGAAAGCGTTCTTTTATGTGATCTAAATAACTTGTCAAGCAAGTATCTCACCAATTTACTCTTGTTTCTCATATATTATCTAATGTAGTATTTAAATGACTCATGGGTATTTTACCATCTAAAAGGATAGCACCCTCAACTAATTCTATGACTTTTTGGTTTTGAGGTTAGATCATATTTAATCTAAATAGGATAAATGGGGAGTAAAGGATAGGATCCTAAACTTTTTCGGTTGCTAAGACCAATGCCTATTTGTCAATCCTATTTAGAGAGTAAATGTGATCAGATCATATTAATCTAAATTAGGATAAATGGGGAGTAAAGGATTGGATCCTAAACGTTTTTTGGTTGTTGAAACCACTACCTGTTTGTCAATCCTATTTAGAGGTTAATATGATCAGGTGACTTTTCTTTTGAAAATCACACGACCAAGGACTTATTAGAATTAGGACATACTCATGTATGTAGGGCAATAAACATTAGAGTTGAAAAGAAGTTTCAACTACTTTGGATACTGATATACATTTACTTATTGCATCTTCATCCTCAATTTTGAAGAAATTCAAAAGTTTTGGAATGAAGAGTAATTGGTAAAAGAATATCATTGCCTTTTGATTTGATCAAAATGGTGAGTATCTATCTAATGTATTTATTGTCCAAAGGAGATAAGAATGAGATTCTTTCTCGACAGTCTACACCTAGTGCGCCTCCACGGGATGGTGTAGCAGGTAGAAGGAACTATCTTCTTTTAGATATGACTGGGTCATGGGATGAGTTATTTAGAGTTACTACTATTCCTTGTTTTTCTCGATGGAACTACAATGTATATACTGGATCTTATTCAAAAGCAAATCTTTTCGATAGACATCCCCAAAGTTGTGAAAAGAATGCGACTTCTTTCTCATGGTAACTTTGGATAAGGATGTCTAGCACTTTGGTGTAAAGAAATGATGAGCCTTTTGAATCTAGATTAGAAGTATAATACTTTTGTAGTGTTTCCAGAGAAAACAAAAGTTGGTTGGAGACCAAATTTTGCAAAGGAAAGATAATATAAAAGAGTAAAGTAATTTATATCTTAAAGCAATCTATAAATCATCTAGAACTAAAATCTACTACCTCTTCATCCATTCCTACATTGGTACTTCATTGCAGTGGGAGAATTTTCAACATTGTTGAAATTCCCTGGTGCATTGAAGTTTTGTGATAAGGAAGCTCTGGTATGTGATTTGCATAAGTCTATGGACTAAAGCAATCATCCAGAGATAAGGACATCTGTTTTGACATATTGGTCAAAATACTTTGGATTCATCTAAAGTGTGGATGTAGCTTAAGTGGATGAAAGGATCCTTGCGCAAAGGAAGTGTGGTGGTGATTATGGTTCCATATATTGATGACATCTTTATCATTGCGATATGTTAAAGTAGTATCATCAATGATTAAGGTTAAGTTTCTACAGTATACTTGATATTTATGATCTCGGTGAGGCGAGCTATAATCTTATGATTTTTGCTCATTCAAGATCAGAAAGTTAAGATAATGAGATTGTCTCAAACTTCTATATCAGAAAGTTGCTGGCTAGATTCAACGTGGAACGTTTCGATAAAGGTTTTTCACCTTTGAACATAACCTATTGCTCTTTCAAGATTTGTATCTTGGGATACAAGATGAAAGAGATCACATGAAAGGTATATCATAAGCCTTCGCTATTGATAAACTTTGTATGTGATGTTAGGTATGGATATCAGTTATACTGTTGAGGTTGTTCACAGATATCAGTCCAAATGAATGTTCAGTTTTCTGAACTATCATAAAGTATATATTCTCTAGGGCTTGAGAAAGAACTAGCGGATATATGCAGGGTGATGGTGTTTTGGACAATGTTCAAATTAGCTTTACTGGATACATGTCATGTGACGTCTTTTGTCTAGGGATATAGTATAACATGAAGATGTTTTACTATGGATTGTTTCAGTCGATGATCATCAGTCCCTATGCAAAACCTTACGGGTTAAGGATTTTGACAAGTCACAGAGACTATGCTAGTGTTAGTACTAACGCTATATGGTTATGAGTGCAAGTGGGAGTTTGTTGGGAATATGCCCTCAAACCAGTTAGTTGGACAATGGAATATCATAATGCATTTATGCATGTTAGTTCATGAGATGAATATTAGACTGGAATCCTTAAACAACATTGTATGTGGTTCATTTGTGTATGTGATTACACATGTGAGATATGAATCACAAATCCTTGTTGTTTCAAATAAGTCACAGTGGATGATAAGTCTGGATAACTTATCAGGTATACACTGTAGCATGATTAACGTCTACGGGGTAGAATAATGAATCTCATTCATAAGAGTCTTTGACTCTTGGTTAATATGCTAGTGCACTCGGTGCATTGACGGACCTGAGTTAAACCTATTGACACCTAAACGCTGTCACCGTCAATAGGAACTCAAAACTTGTATAGGGATACATGTCCTTAATCCTGAGACAGTTATGGACGCAAGTTGTATGCTTGGTTGCTTTGACTTACCAATCAGTGAGGTCTTGCAAGATCAACACCTGGGTATCTTGGGTAAATCAAGTATGCAACGTTGGGAACATATATTGTCAAGATGGAATTCTACCCTCTTCAATAAAACGAAGAGTAAGTATTCCCTCGAGAATGTCACTAGGAGTGATTACTGAGAGCTGGCCAGCCTTGTCAACAAAGTGTTGTTGTTGACATGTTTAGTAATCCAAGAGTAGTGAATGATACTTGAGGAATATAAGATGTACTATCTATTGGGTTGACAGTATCTTAAGACATACATCCCAATGATAGATACGAATACTGCCTGGTAGAGGGACATGCGTATCATATTATACAAGTCTAGCAATCACTTATGTATGTGTGATTATGTTCTTATGCACTGGAGTGCAATTATCATTTTATAGTGGCATTAATGATAATTGATTAATTATTGATTCCTTAGTCAAGAGTACTGACTAGATGGAATAATAATTAATCGGAGCCAGTAATTAAGAACCTAGGAGGTCCCACTCTTAGCTCCGCCAGAATGCTTGGAAAGGCAAATGAGAATGCTGTCAAGACTGGTTCGATCGATCGAAGTTGTTTCGATCGATTGAAGTCTAGACAGGTTCGATCGATCGAACGAGGTTCGATCGATCGACAGTTCGATCGATCGAAGTCACTTCGATCGATCGAAAGTTAGGTCGGTTCTGGGAATCTATAAATAGGGCAGCTACGTCCAGAAATTAAAAGTTCGTCGTTTTGACGTACCAGTTGCTGCAGAACCTGTTTAGAGTTCCCAAACCTTCCCTATTCTCACTATTAGGGTTCCCACCAACCCTAGCCACTCTGGGAGCATTCAAGGAGACATAAGGGTGAAGATTTCCTAGAGGTTGCTGCTGCACACACAAGGAGAAGGACAAAAATCAGAATTGGGTTCAAGACCTAAGGTATAGAATCTTCTCCATCTTGTTATGCGCATCTATAGAGTTAATAAGTAGTAGATCCAAGGCTACCAATAAAAGTTTTGAACTTTGTTTTCTGCTGCGCGTTTAGATTTAATTTTAAACCTATTTTTCCTACAGATATATGATTAGACAATTTTCCAAGGTTTATTCGTGTGATCTTTCACTTTTGCATTGCATGATATTTGGCTTAGATCTTATGAATGATATTTTATGTTTTGATCTTCTATTTCAAGATCCTTATTTGATGTAATATACCTATCATAGTATTAATTATCGAACCAAACATAGTAAAAGATGATTATTTGGATGCTAATTGAGGCCCGTCGAAAGACAGGGCGAGTTGAGGGTGTTTATTCGTGAGAAAGGCTCCTTCCTCTCTCGTACCAAAACCCCGAGCCAAGTTCTTTGGTTATCAAGGGCCGGTGCCCTTTATCCATTTAGGTGAGTCAAAATTAGGTTTCTTGGTTCCTTAAAGACCAAGTGGCGACTCTGTATCTGCATTCAATAGACCTTTTCCTTTCCTTTTTCAAAAACAACCTAAAAAAAAAACCAAAAATAGTGGATGAGCAATTCGGCGCGTCCACAATCTGGCGACTCTGCTAGGGATATTTATTTTCAAAATAAAATAAAACAGAGGTTTGACTCATAAGAAGCATCCTTAAAATCATCTTTTTACTATGTCTGGTTCACCGCATTGCACTCTGCATTTTCCCCCTTCGACTGTGTCTGAAACGCGGCGCTGACATTTTTCATGCCTTGCTGTGCCAGGGCACAAGTCACCGTTGATACTGTACCTTCTAAGGTATATCAAAAAGAGTAAACACTTCCGTACTGTCTCTCTGACTGTATATTGGAACTCTCGTCAACGGACCCTCTTTGACTAAACCCAGCCTTTGCATATAGATTCCTGTAGAACCTTTCATAGGGTTGTTGATTTATCTTTTCAGATAGGACAATATTATATAACTGATGTATGCCTTGACGGGATTACCTGCGCGGTGTAGATGCTTGTGTGGCATGAGGCAAAACCTCTTTCTTATGATTGCCAAGGCAATCACTCACATATGATCACATTGAGTTGACCTACCAAAGCACCATGACAAGGATGTCTACTCCACGTTCACAAAGATATACACCACAAACCTTGTTTGTTGGTCCTAAGACATAGGAGTATGAAAACTTGCTAGACAGTATGATCACCGTCATCCAAATCTCCCAGATTTCCAAGATATAATAATTTATCCCAGAAACTCTGTCCGATTTTCCTAGATATACCAGTTTTTCCCAGAAACTCTGTCTAAATCTTTCAGATTTCCCAAATATGTCAGTTTCTCCCAGAAACTCTGTCCGATTTTCCCAGATATACCAGTTTCTCCCAGAAACTCTATCCAAATTTCCCATAAATATCCAAAGTACCAGTTTTCCCAGAAACTCTGCCAAATCTCCCAGATTCTCCAAAAATCCCAGCATCTCTGCCCAAATCACCTATAAATGCCCAAATATACTTGTTTCTCCTAGAAACTCTATCCATATTTCTCAGAAATACCCAAAATACTAGTTTTTCCCAGAAGTTTAGTCTAATTCAACCAGAAATCCCTATTTCTCCTAGAAACTTCCATAACTTCTGGAAATTCCTCTGAATCTTCCAAATCCCTGTTTTTCTCAGAAACTCCATCCAAACTTCCTGAAAATATCCCAAAAATCCCTGTTATCCCTTGGTGATCATATTGGAAAGTAAGGTTAGCACATTCTATATGGCTAGGACCTTACTTGTTTAACTGCTATCTGTTATAAATAGGAGCATCATATAGATTAGGGCTTGCATCCGCATGCTTGTCTCATGTGCATGCACCATTCTCATCAATCTGCACACATTGTCTCAGTCAGTCTATACATAAGTCAGTCCATCTTCGTTAACATCACTGTCATTGTTTCTCTAGTCGTCACTATCAGAATCTGATACACCCCTCCTCTCGAATCTGTAGGTCAGTATAGATTCCCGAAGTTAGCAACTAGGATCCTCGTCCTGAGTCAGAAGTTCGAACAATCATTTGGTCAGAATTAAACTACTAAGTCATTCCAACATAAATCAGGAAGAATTAGAAAACAAGGTCATTGAGTTGGGAGCAACCATAAGTGAGCAATCTGATTGCATGGCCCAAGTTTTGAGTTTTATGGAAGAACCGAAATAGCAGCAGCCACACATGGGTTCCCACCACCACCAGTAGGGTTCATGCTACCACCTCCACCTAGGTTTGTACCACCTCCCATCTTTGTACATCAGAATAACGGGGAAGAAGAATGGTTTTATGGGGTCCCGATACCTGTATATGAGAAAAAGATCCAGGAAAAAATGGACAAGATTGACAAGCTGGAAAGTGTGCTAAGGAAGAGCAAAGGGGCTGATGATTAAATGCTAGACCTTGAAGGCCTGTTCAAACTCGTCAAAGTGAAACTTCCTGAGAATTTTAAAATGCCAGAAATTGACCACTTCGATGGAACTAGGAATCCAAAAAGTCACATCAAGTTATGCATGAACATCTTCTAATCTATGGGATGCACTCATGGGCACATAGTTATGCTGTTCCCTCAAACCCTCAAGAATGCCGCACTATCCTGGTTCCTAACCCTTGAAGCCTCCAAGACCCGAGTCTGGGAAGATGTTGGTAGAACTTTTATTTATCACTACTCTTACAACCAAGAGTTTGATGTCACTTTCCGGGACCTGGAGACTACCTGACAGAACATCAATGAGTCCTTCACTGCGTTCTTGAGCAGATGGAGGAATAAAGTGGGTCAAATAATCCACAGACCCATTGAGAAAGAGCAAGTACATATGCTGGTCAGGAATATGCAACCGGTATACCACGACAAGCTATTCTACCAATTCATCTCTACATTCGAAGAGCTGTTTGAAATAGGCACCAGAATAGAGGATGCCATCAGAGAAGGAAAGTTCAAGAATGATGAACCCCATCACCAGTCCAAGAGTCCCAACTATCCCCTGGCCACCTCAGATGGCAGCGCGTTTAGTAACCAACCAATAGACTACCCTCTCCTTTCATACCAGTCTATTCTGCCAAATCGCCAAAAAGGCCCTCGCGAATTCTCCAAACTTCATGCTCCCCTTTCCATAGCCTTGGACTACCTACTCAGAAAGGGCCACCTATAGCCCCTTCCTCACAAGCCGCTACCGGATCCCATACCCTCCCACTACAACATGAGCCTACGATGTGCTTACTACCAAAATCTAGGCCATGCCACCGATCAATGCATCCGCATCCGCCATGACATTCAGAACCTCATAGAGGATGTACCCCATCCTAATCCTATCAACTATCTTGGCTTGGATCAACCGCTCGAGTGATCCCTTTCGATGATGCCAATGAGTGTTGAAGCTATGCAGTAAAGTGATGGTGTCTGGAACTTCTGTTAAAAAGAAGAAAAAAAATATAATAAGAATAACAAACGAGTCATCGTGACACTCCATTTGAGACCAAGTCGAGTCTGTTCTATGTTTCAAGTCTATTTCAAGAAGAGTCTTGTGGTCAAGTCCGTCTATTTTTAAAGTTCGGTTGAGTCTGTACCAAGAAATACAATCCTTCTCCTTCAATGGAATGAAATCTCATTTTTCTTAATCTGATGTGTCTAGTCATAAATGCATGAATCATCAAACTGAAATGTCACTTTTCAAATTACCATAGATATTGCTCTACTAATATTTTTTTTGCAACAAAACAAAAAAGAATCCTAAAAGGTCAAAGTCGATTTCACGCTAACACCGATGAAGAGCTGAGAATTGAATAGTCTTACTTTAAGAATTTAAAGATGTTCTTGCCTCAATCTTGAAAAGACATGTTTGAAACTGAATTGGGGCTTGCTCAACACCCTTTTCCCATCATTTAAAGCCTTGAGCCCAATCCAATGGGGAGCCATACAATCTGTCTGTTGAAAGCAGTGCAGACTTAGTCCTTAATGGTAGCCAAAAACTTTTAATGAGTTTCTCCTCCCCTTTCAAAACAAAAAAAAAAACAATAAAAAGAAAAAAAAAAGAAAAAGAAAGAAAAGAAAAGCTCGCTAGGTTGAAAACCCGAAAGGACACCTAGGCAAAAGTTAGAGCTAAAAAAGGTGTTGATTTCCAAGATCTGACCTAGCTAGTCAAAATGATGGAGAAAATGAAAGGAACAAATTTTGGTGATACAGAGAATTGTACACTTCAAGGTGTATCATGAGAACATGCCTAGATCACATTTCAAAAGGCTCGGAATGACCACAAATAAATTCTGAGAACTGATATGCACATTCTGGAATTCTGAAATTGTGATCAAAAGATCTCACAAGAATCAACTACATGAAAAGTAAAATTGACTGGCTAGATGAAAGTGAAAAGAATCAATCCTCAGAAAGAAAAGAAAAGAAAAGAAAAGAAAAGAAAAGAAAAGAAAGGGAGATCGAAATTGAATCCTTTTATTCAAGGCTACCACAAGTGACCCAAGTTTGAACTTTTTAACGATTAGTTCGAAAAACCCTCAAACCTCCATGTCTTTCAAAAGCCTTGCCTTGAACTACGCTTGACCTGATTCCCGCTCAGGGATACGTAGGAAACCGCATCGGTTCGGTCATCCCACCTACCTAAAAATAACACAACTTTCTTCAAGCCTTGCCTTGAACTACGCTCGACCTGATTCCCGCTCGGGGATACGTAGGCAACCGCATCGGTTCGGTCATCCCTCCTACCTAAAAATAACCAAACTTTTTTCAAGCCTTGCCTTGAACTACGCTTGACCTGATTCCCGCTCGGGGATACGTAGGCAACCGCATCGATTCGATCATCCCACCTACCTAAAAATAACCCAACTTTCTTTAAGCCTTACCTTGAACTACGTTCGACCTGATTCCCGCTTAGGGATACGTAGGTAACAGCATCGGTTCGGTCATCCTACCTACCTAAAAATAACCCAACTTTCTTCAAGCCTTGCCTTAAACTATGCTCGACCTGATTCCCGCTCAGGGATACGTAGACAACCGCATCTGTTCGGTCATCCCACCTACCTAAAAATCACCCCTCCTTCTTTCAAGGTCCTGGCCCGAACTACGTCAGACCTAATCCCCGCTCGGCGGTACGTAGGCAGACTTTAAAAAAGAAAAAAAGGATGGCTCGCAAGGTTAAAAATCCGAAAGGACGCCTAGGCAAAAATTAGAGCTAAATCCAAGGTGAGCAATAACAAAAGAGAGAAAAGAGCTCGCTAGGTCACCTCACTGGTGCCTAGGAAAAAGTTATGAGCATCTGCGAGAATAAAGTGGCGGTCTTTGCCTCAAGCTAAAAATCACCTTCCACACTAGGGGCAAACTTCGGTTACCCTCCTCATTTGCCTAAATTTTACTATCAACCCTTCATACAAGGGGCAAACTTCGGTCACCTACCTCGTTTGCCCAAAGCCTCCAATAAACCATTGTCCAAACTAGTGGCAAACTTCGGTCACCCACCTCGTTTGCCTATGAATTCCACTTCTTATACCTCAAACTATGGGCGAACTCCGTTTGCTTAACACGATTCCTTTATACCAAGAGCAAGTTTTCAAGTCACCAACTTGTTTTAAATTTTTTTGAAATAGAGTATCTTTTATTCTAAAAGCTAAGGCACTAATTACAAGCACTTCTTGGGAGAAGTAGAGAATTGATTAGATCAATCGGGAAGAATTTTCAGAAATCAGATTTATTAGCAAAGTGCTATCATATTAAGATGAGGAGTGAACATAAAAGATGAACGGTACATCGTTTATGACAAAGACACATTGAATTATGCTAATTCGAGCACTTCGTGTCGTTACTTCTGTCAAGTCAATCCTTGTTTGGTTGAGTCAGTAATAATTTGGTCGAAACTATATCAAAGTTTAATGTTCATACAACCCAATCCAACTTTTCTCGTCAACATTGTTCCTGTGAAGTCCATTTGTCATAATGGTCTCAAATTTGTGGGTTTAAAGTGATTCCCAAATTATAAACTTATGGATACAAGCAGAAGTTCCAAACACCGTTATTGCACTTGTCAAGGCTACAACATGATATGAGTCCCAAGAACCTCGAGCATTGGCGATAGCCCCAATCGCAGTCACTTGTCTTTATAAATTAATTCATAAGATACACTAGCTATCTTCTACCAACTCCTCAGCAACCAAGCCAAAATTGTGTCACGAATGTTCTTCATACCCAACTAAATTACTCTATTCACAATGCAACTATTCTTTCCCGAGCCGAATCTTCTCATTCCGAACAGAGCTAGTTCATCTCTAGAAGAGTGTCCTGAACAAATTTGGTGTATCTCTGTCAAGACTACATCCTTTCCTCAGAAGAAAGAGTTGTTCATCCCAGCAGATTCAATTTAATCCCCAGCAGGCATATCAATTCGTCCGTTCTTTTGATCACAGTTAGTCCAGCAGTTGGTCCAATCCATGACAGTCACAGTAGTTCACTATCGACTCATCATCTCGATTCGTACATCATCAGTTCAATCCATCACAGTTATGGAAGTTCACTATCAACTCGTCATCTCGATTCGACCATCATCAGTTCAATCTATGACAGTCACAATAGTTCACTGTCGACTCGTCATCTCAATTCGTTCATCATTAGTTCAATCCATGACAGTCACAGTAGTTCACTATCGACTAGTCATCTCGATTCGTACATCATCAGTTCAATCCATGGCAGTCATAGTAGTACATTGTCGACTTGTCATCCCGATTAGTACATCGTCAGTTCTTCTAATCAAGGTTAGTTCAACCATTGATTCAATCCATGACAGTCACAGTAGTTCACTGCCGACTCATCATCCCAATTCATACATCGTCAGTTCTTTTGATCACGGTTAGTCTAAATCGCTAGTCCATTTCATGGCAGTCACAGTAGTTCACTGTCGACTTGTTACCTCAATAAGTACACCGTCAGTTCTTCTAATCACGGTTAGTCCAACCGTTGGTCTAACCCATGAAAGTCACAGTAGTTCACTGTCTACTAGTTATCTTGATTCGTGCATCGTCAATTCATTAATCATCAATAGTTTACGATCATTCAAAGCATGTCATGTTCATTATTCTCATTCAAAATCTTGGGCTTCCATGTCCATTAATGGGCTTCCGTGTCCATCGCTTGACATCTCGAGCTTTTATATCCATCAATTAACGTCCTAGGGCTTCTGTGTCCGTCTCTTAATTTCCAGGGCTTCCAGGCCCGTCGGTTATTTGTCAAGCTTCATCTATGATCAATGTCCTCTGGGACCCCCACATTCGATTACATTTGTTTGCGAATCACACTTCTCGTAATTTAAGAAGTTTGCCCGAGACCCAGAGTCTTCAACACCTTGGTATCCTTATCAGGATCAACCACTACATTAGATTCAACACTAGCACAACATAAGTCCACTCAGGGTGGCACACACCTCACAGCACTAGCCCATGCTAGGATCAGAACACTAAACATGATAGGACTCATGACATAATTCATATCACATCCATGCATTGCATATCACTCTTATAGCATAGCTTCCGCCTGAGTGTTGTGTATGTGCATGCGTGATTTATTCCTTTGTGCCCCGAACTACGTCCTGGTCTGATTCCCCTTGGGATACGTAGGTAGCTCATGCAGAGCACGACCAGCACTAGCCTCAGCATCATTGCACATTTGCAACGTTTTTATCCTAAATCTATAGTCTCCAAAAAGAACTGTCTCTTTAAAACTTTGGCACTCGCTTGCGACATGTGTTGCCTCGCAAGTTCATGCCAAAGAGGGGTAAACTGTAGGCACCCCATTTTATCGGCTATCAGATTTAGGAGACCCATAGCTTGGTGGTTCATAATGATTGAAAAAGACACAAAAGGACTCCTGGAAGTTAGTTCTATCTTCTAAAATGCTCAAAATGACCTAAATGCCACTGAAAGCCCAAATGCTCCCAGATTGGGATCGAAAGTTCTAAAAACATGCTATGTCATGAGAAAAGTCATGAAATGAGTTTTTAAGAAAAATTAAATGAAATCGTCAACTCCCAGAGACCCTTGGAGGTCTTGGAAGTTCCCGGAAAGTTCCCATTGACTGGTTTGACCATGGTTTGACCAGGTATGACTAGGTTTGACCAAGGTTTGACCAAAATTGTCCAAATTTGCTGAAAAGCTCTAAGATCATTCTAGATCATTCAGCTCTCGGGAGCTCCTAGAGGTTCCCAGAACATCTTGGAGGTCCCTAGTTTGACCAATTTGACCAAAAGTTGACTTTAAAACTGAAGCACTATATCATTTTTCAAACATTTTTCATGGATACTAGAGGTCAATTGCTTTCAAATGGTATATCGCGCATATACCGCACATATTTTCAAAGAGATTATCTTCGAACTATTTTTTATGTAAAGTAGACTCCATTACCTAACCAACGGTATATCACAACTTCAGTTTGGAGTTTATGTGTATTTTATGTGATTTTCGGATGAAATAGAGCCTTTTTGCTAATACTGGAACCTCTGGGGGCCTAAACAGTATTATCTTAACGAAGGAGGAGCAGTGCTGTCGTGGCACTGGCCCATTGCCGCCGCGGCACAGGCTCAGTGCCACCGCAAATGACATAGTTCTATGTTCACAGATGTTTAGGACCAATGGGAGTACTTTCTAAATCCCAAAACCACCCCCAAATTTGCCAATGTAAACCCCCCATTGCTCTTCATTTTGGGGGGGGGGGGGGGGGAGGGAGGGGGCAAGTGCAAAGTTCATACAAGTTGTAGAGAGAAAGAGAGATAGAGATAGGTTTAGAAGAAGGAAAGGGATCTTCTCCCATTTATTTTCTATAAGAAAGTGAGTTTTAATCTTGTTTTCTTCTATTACCTCTCTTATACTTCACATTCCAAATTCCGTCAATCACAATTCTTGAGCATTATTAAGTTAGGAAGTTACTTCCATGTCCAAATGTCAATATCTATGAGTGAAACACCAAGCTACAAGTTCAAAATCACATTTGATTATCATCCATTGATTGTTATTTACTTGCTTGTTCATATTATGTTCATCTCTTCTTAATCTCATTTCTTTTTTTTTTCTTTATTTAATTATTTACTCTTCATCATCTAAATGATAACATGAAGTTTGAGGTGAGTGAATCCTTATGGATAGTAGCTCTTGACCTCAAAAACATGTATAATAGATGATGATTATAACTTCAATACCTCCAAGGTATCCTTGAAGTTATGTTCAAAATAAAAAAAATGAATCTCTCCAATAATATTGGGGGTTCTTGATGATGAATTTGATGTTCATATTCCAAGAGGCCATAATCTCTATTTGATATTGAAAATATACTTTCCAACCTCTATTTCAAAACCCCTCTCAAACCTTCTCACTTTGATATCAAGAAAGAAAACTCAAGTTTTTCCCAAAATCTTTAAAACAGTGAGTCAAAACAGTGAATGATCTGAGCTCAAAGATTTCTCTAGAACTCAATACTCAATGTATGAATTCAAGACAACTTGAAAAGTCTTTATAACTCATTATAGAACACCTATGATTTTTTGCTTGACTTGGAAGCACTTGAAAGGTCCATTTTTGTCCAAACATTCCTTCCAACCATTCTGCCTCTGCTGTCACAACAGCTAAGTTGACTTTCAACTTGTTTTACAGAAACCTTTTCCAAAAAGAGTGATCCCAACTTATTTTTTCCTTGAACTTCAATGTCCTAGGGAACGTTCTGTATAATATGGGCCTCTAGATATTTTGTTTTCAGTTTCTAAGATTTTTTAACATTTCAGTCGACAGTACGGGCTCTGTTTCTGAATAACCTCTATTATTTATATGATTTCTCTCAATCTGTGATAGTTATTAAAGAATGTCTTTTTGGGTTGTGTTCTAGACACAATAAGGAAGATCTCCACAAAAAATCATGGATTGAAAACATTCCTAACTCCTCTTTTCAATTTCCAAAAGATCATGTTACTGTTCTGTCCACTATTCACAGCAAGCGTACTTTTAATTCAATCCTTTGATTTGATGCTTACATGCACTCCAAATTAGCTCTTGTCTTAGGGAGCAGTTCATACTCTATTTGTACATATCTCATGATGATTTCCTTCATTCATTCATACACATTCTAGACTTTTATGCCACTTTAGAAAGTCCATGTACACAAACACACTACAACCTTTGCACATTCTAGGATCATACATTGCATTCATGCAAGATTTGGGGTTTTCGTAACTCCTAATCTGAGAAAATTATAAGGAATGATCATGATCACACGTTCATGCTTTCCCTTGTTCTAATCCTCCTTTCTCATCCGTCCCGGGGATTAAGGGATCTTCTTTTATCAAAGATTGACATGCATCATTCTAGCTTTCTAAGCATCCATGTTTTCTTTTATTTATTTGTTTCAAAAACAATTCATGTCCCCTTAGATTAGGAATACTTGATTACTTGACATCTGATTAGATGATTTTCCTAGGTTTATTCGTGTGATATTTCACTTTTGCATTGCATGATATTTGGCTTGGATCTTATGAATTATATCTTATCTTTTGATCTTCCATTTCAAGATCCTTATGTGATGTAATATACCTATCATAGTATTAATTGTCAAACAAAACATAGTAAAAGATGATTATTTGAATGCTAATTGAGGCCCGTCGAAAGACAGGGTGAGTTGAGGGTGTTTTAGTCACGACAAAGGCTCCTTCCTCTCTCGTACCAAAACCCCGAGCCAAGTTCTTTGGTTATGAAGGGCCGGTGCCCTTTATCCATTTGGGTGAGTCAAAATTAGGTTTCTTGGTTCCTTAAAGACCAAGTGGTGACTCTGTATCTGTTTTAAATAGACCTTTTTCTTTCCTTTTTCAAAAACAACCTCAAACAAAACCAAAAAGAGTGGATGAGCGATTCCACGCATCCACAATATATACCCATACACCTATATATATACACAAACACTCACACACACACACACCCTCTGGGACTGGCAGAAGAATAAGGAGAGGAGCAAAATAGGGAGAAAGAAAAGGAAAAAGAGGAGAGAGGGACCACGAAATAACCCGTGGCCACCCCACACGTCACCGGCGTCACTGACGTTAACGGCGAGTGCCTATACTCACTTAGTAGTGTAGCTATGTATGTATATATATGTTTCAGCAAGAAGAATGGACCTCGAACGTGCGTGAATGGTCCAATTAAGTTTAGAAAGCAAATCAACTTTCAATCGATCGAATTGATTTCGAGCGATTGAACATAGACCAATCTCGATCGATCGAACTTTAATTTTCTTAATCGATCGAACTTGACTTTGATCGATCGAACCATAATTTCCTCAATTGATTGAAATTACTTCAATCGATCGAACATATTAGAATGTCATAGGTTAAGTGTTTGTGTTTGATAACTTGTTAAGTTGTTATATATCATGCATTGATTTTTGATCGTGATATTGGAATAACACACACATGAATAATGGATTTAATGCATTGAATAATGGAACCATTGTATAACGATGATATAATATTGTTAAGCGAATCGAGAAGCTGATGTGCACAATAGTGGGTCTATCGACCACAGAAGTCGATACTGTTTATGATTGGTGCCTGGGAAATGCGACCGAAAAGATCGTACAATGTGGGTTACGGTATGCTAACATTACCTTAGTCCACGGGAGAGACTAAGGGATATATTAGTAGGTGTTGCCTTAGTACATGAGATAGATTGAGGGATATATATTATGGAAATAGAGAGGGTTTATGGGTGACCTATATTGCCTTAGTCCATGAGAGAGACTAAGGGATATATGGTTGACATCACCTTAGTCCACGAGAGAGACTAAGGGATATACAGTTGGCATCGCCTTAGTCCACGAGAGAGACTAAGGGATATATGGTCAGCATCGCCTTAGTCCACGAGAGAGACGAAGGGATTCATATTTGTGAGAACGATGATGTGGCTAGCACCCTAGTCTGATAGAGGCTAACAGAATGTCGCCTTGCCTATGACTGATACATGAGACATCTGATAGAGACAAGGGAATAGTCACATTAGTCCAAGACTGAGACCGAGGGTTACGCCGATGCTATCATCTTATTCCAACAAAGGCTAAAGGAATATTACCTTAGTCCATGACCGGGACAGGAGATCCAAATAGAGAATACAGGAATATGTCACTTTAGTCTAGGATCGAGACTAAGAAGGATGTATCATGAACCTAGTCTGATAGAGGTTAAAGGAACATCACCTCAGTCTGAGATGGGAGATCTGGCAGAGGCTAAGGGATGTCACTTTAGTCCATGACCGAGACTAGGAGGAGTACAATTGTGCAAGTGACGTTTGTCAGTGTGTGTTGGCCATAATGTTGATACTACATATCTAGTTTGATAAGTTTTGATATATTGGTCTACGTGCCAGGATAGTGATGTGAGGTGCAAGGCTACGTGTGAGATGTGGAGCAAAGAGTCCATATTATGTTGGGAGCAATAAGAATGATGTCCGGTGTTGTATATTGAGTTGGTGCATGCATGCAAGCGAACGACGAGATGATCCTTTAATGGTATTGATTTATATATTATATATCTATAGATATTCTATTAGTATTTGCATTCACTCTGCTTTTGTAAATGATGTCGTTTATGCCACTGGATATTCGACGTCTAGCTAGCTAGGGTTTTGAGTATGCAGGAGATGAGTAGATTGCCAGGGGCTATGAGGGAGAAGCCTACTATGATAAAGGCTATGCTAGAGACAACTAATACACAACCGTAGATAGTTTATGTTTATATTTTAGAGACTCTATAATAATTAAGTTTATAATCAGCATATGTTACTATCATACTTCATTTATTCTTTCGCAATTTTCATGGTTTTGTAATAGCTAGTATTGAACTCTAATTTTATATATCGACTGTATAACTTTCCAATGCGTGGTTTGATTCATTACTCTGATGATTAGACTTTGGTTATGGACAATGTGGTGACTTTCAACAGTCATGGCCTACATATCCAAAAAGGAATTTATTTTCTTTATTTTTGCTACTATGGGGTGTGACACCATTTTGCCCTTGTAGTTGGCACTCATAATTTACCCTGTTTCTTCTATTTAATGTTGTAGAACTTGGCGTTTAGTTACTACCAAGGTTCAGAGTTTGCTTTCTTATCGAGGTGAGTTTCCTAACCTTACTCTAATCATAATAAGATTAATTCAAGATGTTTATAAACTATTTGTATGATGTTTGGTATTAGTATTATGTTGATTTTGATGCTATGTATACCAGTACTTGCATTGCTTTGAATATTCATGCTATGGTAGTGCTATTGGATATATGAGCACGTAAAGAGTTTTATCTATATAATTGTTGGTACCAAATCTATGTTATCTGATCCATGATTTACATATTATGTTCCTGGTGTTAAGATGTTAAATGCACATTTTACAATGATTGTTAATCGAAGTAGACAATGCATGCCATATTAATAATGAAAAGTAATGAAGGTAGATTTGTATACAATTATCGGTAGTGGTCACACGTGCATTTCATGACATGTGTCTGAAGGGAAATTTGGATCTTAGTGCGCAGTGGAATACAGATACAATTTAAAACTTTAATGAAACTAGATCTACTCCTCGTTTGTATTACATGCAATCAATATACATACACATATATATAGGTATAGATATACCTTTGCGATTTGTAGAATCATTTCGATAACTCTTCTATAATTGTTATGATGATTCAATCCGCATCACTTTAATCCAACAAAGATGTGCTCATCAGAGGGAATAACAATCTCCGATTGACCTCAAATATTAATAGCAGCTACGTCTCAATATCAGCTTCGTCGTGTCCAAAATTGATTGCGATAAGTATTCAGCAGTCCGATCTACTTTATGTGAGCATTGTCCGGCACTAGTAATCTTCATTCCCAATGTGTTCTTGATCTTTTAGTGCTAAAGATCTTCACTCCTATGACTCTTAGATGTTCTTGGACGCTAGGGTTTGGTGGAAACCCCTCTAGAACAAACTAATGAGGCTTAAACAATATTGGAACTTTTGGGAGAATAAAAGACGTGCATCATATGTTCTGCCTGTAGTTTCTATATTTATAAACTTTTGAACTGATCTAAGTACCAATCGATTGCCAAAATTGCCTTACCGATCAATTGCCTATCCGATCAATTGCCTATCCAATCAATTGCAAGTGATGCAATCAATTACTGTACCAATTGATTCAACACCAATCAGTTGGTTCTAGCTTTATCCCAAATCTGCTACTGCACTATTACTTTACATCCAAACATCATTATGAGCTAAGAGTGGGACCCCTAGGTTCTTAATTACTGGCTTTAATTAATTATTATTCCATCATGTCAAATTATTTAATTAAGGAATCATTAGTTAATCAATTATCATTATTACTACTATAAAATGATAATTGCACTCCAGTGCATAACAACAAAATCACACATACGTAAGTGATTACTAGACTGATATAATATGATATTGATGTCCCTCTACCAGGTAGTATTCATATTTATCATTGGGATGTACATATTAAGATACTATCGACCTAATAGTTAAATACATCTTATATTTCTCGAGTATCATTCAATACTCTTGGATTACAAAACATGTCAACAAACACTTTGTTGACAAGGCTGGCCAGCTCTCGGTAATCACTCCTAGTGACATTCTCAAGGGAATCCTTGCTCTTTGTTTTATAGAAGATGGTAGAATTTCATCTTGACAATATATGTTCCCAATATTGTAAACTAGATTACCCAAGATACCTATGTGTTGATCTTATAAGACCTCACTGATTGGTAAGTCAAAGCAACCAAGCATACAACTTGTGTCCATAACTATCTCAGGATTAAGTACATGTATCCCTATACAAGTTTGAGTTCCTATTGATGGTGACAGCATTTAGGTGTCAATAGTTTTAACTCAGGTCCATCAATGCACCACGTGCACTAGCATATTAACCAAGAGTCAACGACTCTTATGAATGAGATTCATCATTTTACCCCATAGATGTTAATCATGCAACAGTGTATACCTAATAAGTTATCAGACTTATCATCCATTGTGACTTATTTGAAACAACAAGGATTTGTGATTCATATCTCACATGTGTAATCAAATACATAAATGAATCACATACAATGATTTTTAAGGATTTCAGTCTAATATCCATCTCATGAACTAACATACATAAATGCATTATGATATTCTATTATCCAACTAAATGGTTTGAAGTCATATTCCCAAAAGTGTCAGCATGCATTGCATGGGAGCGAGAAGTGGTCGATGAGATATGAAAATGTAAATGAGATGTGAATATTGGATTCGATGGATAAGCTGGGTAGACATAGACGATTAGGGTTCCTGTGCACCTCATGCTGTTGAAGACATCCGGAGATGCGCATACATGGTTAAAGACGTTCCTTGTATCATTGCAGACATTTGGCTAGGGCTCTAGTATACGACATAGCAGTGTAGACGATCAGTGATAGTATACACACGGTTGAAGACATCCTATGTGCCAATTCCATTGTTTATAGATAGATGCATCATGAAGGTGTCTGGCGGTCTATCAAGGGAATAAGTTGATTGTAGGATCTAATGTGTAGATGACTGGTGTGGCCTACCATGTGATATGATGAGACAGAGAAAGTGATGAGAGTGAATTTGTGAGTGAAATGATTTGGCTTTAAAAAGAAATGGTTTTGAAAAATGTTCATTTCAAAAAGTATTAATTGTTGAAAAGTATTGTGAGTGAGTTACATTGATCATGCATTTGCACGCACAAGGACAAAATAAGGAGAGTGTATTCTATGATGATATATTTATGTGTTTACATATTTAATTGAGACCTTTGTTATGCCCGTGTAAGAATGCGTCTTTTTATAAAAGACTAACAGTATCTTATGATATAGAACAATGACGCGAGTTGAGCGATGTTTGCATTTATTGATTATGTGTGGTTCAGATCCTCACTTAGCTTTATTTCAAAGCTAACGACATGTTATGCCTTGGGCATTCCCATGTCCAGAGTGTTGCAGGTTTGGTTTAGATAGAAGAGCTCAGGATGCAGTTCTGAGGAGCTAAAAAGGATAAAGCTGAGCTATAGATTGAAGATAGCTATCTCAGTAGTTCTTATATTTTTAAGTTTATGTAATAAGCTTAGTATGGCCTTTTGTATTAAGATTGATGTTATTATAATCATTTTATTTCTGCTATTGTATTTAGATTCTATTAAGTTTAAGTTATGTTTATGCTTTAGCCTTTCCCTTATGAATATTGTACAGAGTTAGAAGGACGGAATGGTTATCCATCCCATCACATACCAATGGGTCAAAAGGCACGAAATTTATTTTTCCCTACTTTGCTACGGCGGTCGTAACGAAGGGTGTTATAGTTGGTGGTATCAGAGCCTAGGTTTAGGCGTTCACCATCTGTCTAACACTCTTAAGTTATGAACTTTAAGATATTTCTTTCAATTAACACCAGAACTAACGTAGTTTTCTATTTTGGGTAGGTAGCATGGAGCACCGAGTAGAGCATCACGCTGAGGATGGAGAGTACAAAGTTACCCTGCATAGGCAAACTTCTTCCAGCGGATAAGTTCATATTGGTGCCACCGTCAGGCACAGTGTTCGCTATATGATAGACAAATTTAGTCACTGCTTCTCCTGTGAGAGACATGTTCCAGAGTTAGCCTATCACAGAGTCGTAGAACCTCGCTTGATGTCTATTGAGATGGAGGAGATCTCTCATGCCCTTAGAGGTGTTGTCATTCATGACCAGGACGAGCCTCAAGAGGACATAGTGCATTTTATGGGCCCCGCAGGCTCTGATGAGGATTCTGATGATGATGAGGAGGACCCGATAGTAGAGACAGAGATGACAGAGGACTTTGATTGGCCCCTAGAGCCATATGGGATGCGTGGATAGGTATTCCTATGATGGACTTTCCACCATCCAATGACTTAGGAGAGATTTCCACAAATTCCGATTTTGAGAGAGACGAGTCTGGAGTCTTAGTTAGCTTATTTTCCTCTTGTTAGTTTATGTAGTTCCACTTCTTTTTGCTGTAATTCAGATTTGTAAGACTTGTATCCCTACTACTACTACTATAATCTTGTTATTTTTGAGTTATGAGAACCTATTTTCAGCATGTCTCATATATTTCTAAATGGCTTAATGATTACATGTTTTCTTGTTATCATATATTTCTCTAGTATATTTCTATATAGTAAGGATATAAAATTGACCACTAGAAGATATACATTTAGTGCATGCATATAGTTTCCTTAGATACCTTGCTAGAATGACTTGTCACATCAACGAGAAGTTTAGGCACTGACAAACTTCCTGAGATGGATCTCGGAATAGGCCGTTTATTCTAGAGTCTTGAAAGACTAAGGATTGGAATGCCTTATCCTTTGATTCTAGTAATTAATGTGACGACCCCTTATATGTTAAGATTATCTGTTGACCTAACTAACTGTTTTCATTACCTGTTATATGTTATCATACGATAAGATAAATTGACTAGGTTCTAACTCATAGGTGAGAATTCTGAACACCATCAATATACACTATGGCTAGAAAAACCTGGAGGAATTAAAACCAATCAAATGGACCAGCAAATGTGATACCTCCTATAATAGACCCAACATGACTACTTGAAGCTCTTTTTCGGCGAATAGATAGAGCAGGCAACAACGACAGGAACAACAACCCCTATAATAACCCCAATAATGAAGAAGTTCACCCCCTGACTAGAGAGAAATTACTAAAAGTATTCCACGCTCTAAAACCAAAAAAGTTTGATGTGATGTCCAAATCATGGCAAGCAGAATAGTCGTTTCGCGAAATGGATAACATATTTTAAATGATTGACTACAATGAACAAGCGAATCATCACTTAGCCATGTCCAACTTACTTACTCAGCAGCAGATTAGTGGGATGCCGAAAAGGCAACTATAGGAGAAGACGTACCAAGACAAATGTCATGGAGACGTTCAAGGAAAGATTCTTAGAGAAATATTTGCTCCACATTTGGTCAATACTCCGAATAAACGAGTTCATAAATTTACCCGAGGATTGAGATCACCCATTCAACATTTTTTGATTGGACATCAGGGTCGTTCTTCAAAAGCATAGTGGGAATGGCAATTGCGATAGGGACATTTTGGAACAACAAAAAAGAAGGAGAAAGTCAAATGCTGCCAACAATAACTCAGATACAACCAGCGACCACCAAGGTAAATTTTGGACACATTGAAAATCATCACAAAAGACAGAGAAACAGTGGAAGGAAAGTTAGTCAGACAGTTGTTCAAACACACACAAAGCAACGTGATATTTGTTACAACTGCAGAATGACTAGACATCACTCCAGAGAATGCACAACACCGAAATAGCTCACAGGACGGCATATATAGTGCTTCAAATGTGGAAATACTTGACATGTCTGCAAAGATTGCCCATAACGATGTTCTACCACCACGAAGATCTCGAAGAGAGCTCGTAGAATAGCAAAGCACTAAATGAGATGGAGAACCAGAGGTACCATATTCAATATTAGAGTTATGAATCTCATATGGTGTTGATGTAGCACAGAAGTTTGAACATTTGAGAGGACTTGTGAGAAGATCCAATTAATCAACTGGTGGAAACCTCACAACCTTAGAATTTGAGATAAGATTATAGCTTTATACATTCTAAGGCCTAGCAAACTCTAGATTTCGAGGATTAAATCCTCTGATAAGGTTGGTAGAGATGGAGCACCCTGAATTTCCCCAGAAATTCCACATAGGATATTAGAAAATACTGACATCACCATGATGACGGTTGTAGAAGGTCCATTAGGATTTTCTTAATTAGAAATCTTTATAAGGATCCTATAGTTAACGTCTTAATGACGACAATGATATTTCTAAGCTAGACTCGACGTTCTATATTTTATAGAATTTATACACTGACTTCTACTTAGGCCCGTACGTAGCCGCTTATATATATTTTTATTACGGTGTTCACTTTCATATAGTTTTACACATAGACTGGGAATCAGGCACACTTTTCTATGCACCTACTCATATGGGCCCCACCAACCACCATGTGGAAACCATGCATTCACCACCCTTATTATCTACCCTTGGACACACACAAACCCGCATACACATGTACACATATTTGTGCACTTATGTGCACCCAATACACTTGATGAAAACCCCTACTCATCTCCCTCGATATATACCCTCACAACCTCCTTAGTCTGATTCTCTTACAGCCACCCCCTAATTTGTCCACAGGTTGTATATAGGGAGAGAAACCGAGAGTGAGTAAGAGAGAGCTAGAAAAGAAACACCCCTCACCCTACACCCACGGCTTGTACACAACTACCCATCATCTCTACATTCTCCCTCACTGTCTTATCCTCACCAACACACATAGAACAAAGAGGAAGAAGAAGAAGGCAGGAGAAGAAGGTAGATCGAAGAGAGAGAGAGAGAGAGAGAGAGAGAGAGAGAGAGAGAGAGAGAGAGAGGATCAGACCTCACTTAAAGGAAACACATCACATTTTCCCTCTCTTTTGGCGTAAATTTGAATGGCTATGCAGGCCATTATCCTTTCTTTTGGCCGAATAGGATAATCGTTTAGTTTACATATCAAATTAGATAACTAAGGTTCCAATTTAGACTATGTTGTAGAGGACCTCCAAAAGATTTGAATGGCATTGGTCTCATCCATTTCCATGGAGAAATGATAGAGAAACAAGCCCGGAAAGATTCTCTAGTGAATCGTGCCTCGCTGGCGACAGGTCATCTCATCAGAGAAGACCTGACCCATTTTGGGTTTCGGGTAATAATACTCAGGTTAGGGTCAAGTCTGGGTACGGGTCAAGCAATGTGTATAACAGGGTTAGGGTCTGGATTTACTTAAACCCATGGACCCCTGTATTGGAACGACGTCATTTTGACGTATCGGGTCGGTTCGCGGGTTTGGTTCGGGTCATGTGTAGACACCCAAATTTCGACTGACTATCGAATTTAGGGGACGATTACCTCTAATATCAATGATGACAATGTCCAATGAAAATTCGAAAGTCTTCAAGGTGATTAAAGCTCTTTGGAAGGTTCTTCAGCCTCGATAAAATTTTTAGAGAAAGGAAAGACCGGGTGTTCAGGGAAATTCGAGTATAAAATATGTATAAGTGAAATAAAAAAACCAGTTTGGAATATTTGACTTTGGTTTAAAATACTTCAAGAAAACCCTTTATAAAAGAAAATGAAAAAGAAAAAAGAAAGGAAAATGAAAAAGGAAAAGAAATTCGAAACTAAAAAAATCTATATATATAAATAAAAAGGGAAATTTGTTCAGGCTGGCACGCAGCAAAACCAACGGCACTCACTGAGTGCTGCGGACAACTCATGTCACACTCCGAATTTTGGAAAGTGAAATATTCAATCAAGTGCATACCCTGATCAAAATTCAACCGCCAAAAAAATCCAAGGGTGACAACCCATGCCCAATTTTAAAAGATCCTTTTAAGAAAATTTGAATTTAATTACTTTCATAAACCACATGATTTCTATTTAAACAAAACTCATTTATCATCAAACTCATTGCCAAAAATGTTATAAGAAAATTCCACATTTCAAATCTTCTCCACTCTCATTTATTACAAAATGAAAACCAAATGTTTCCCTTTACATAGAAATAATAAAAAATTTCCTCCGTTGAATCATAATAAAGTTATCTAGTTATAATAATAAACGGAGCAATTTTCAACACTAGACTATCTCAGGTCAGATCTGCTACAAACGTTCTCCAAAGTCCAATAATGCAACTGAAATATAACTACTCCTAATACAAGTTCTCAACCTTGGCTCACAATGCCAAGTATATAAAAGAGTATCATATAATACATAAAGAATGAAAAGTAGATATCTTCAAGATCACAAATAGATCGATTCCTCCACAATGAACTCCAACTATATTATCTTGCACATGTCATCCGACTACGTTTCAAATAGAAACACACTGAATGCATAACACACTCGAGTCAATCACATGACTGGTATGAGTTAAACAAAACACAAGTCTTAGGGATTTAACTTGAACCCGTAGACTACAAATCACACTACAACATTCTTGGGCCAAGACAGGTAGTTCCATACACATATCTTGACAATAGAGTAGTTTCCAATTATGTGGTGGCAAGTAGTTTCTTGCCCGAATTAAAAAACTAAATACTTACCTTTCTTAACTATGGTAGGCTAAGACCTGCAAACCACTAGTGGGCCTACCATTCAGTACAAATAGAAATTAACACAGTAATAGAAAACCAATAACATGGTGCTACTAATTAAAATGAATTTATCCAACAAAGAGCAATAATTTGACAAAACTTAAAACACGAAAAATGTCCAGAATAAAATTTCCAAGGAAAGACTCGCATTCCCGTTCATTAATTCTAAATAGATAATTCAAAAATTAATTATTAAACTTCAGCTCTTAGATAGAGGATGTTCAGTAGATTCTGAAAATCGATGAAAACAGTGTCAAGATGACGTTTTTAGGAAAAGTGTAAAACATGAAAGTTGTTCGGATCGTCGTTTTACTAGAGTTTGAACGAAATGGCCATAAACTATGAACCTAAGTATCCAAAATATTCAATTTACTAATCTGGTGCAGTTTATTATCAAATGACTACATTCCCAAAAGCGATACGTTGCACATAAAAGACTACGTTTCAGCTAACGGGCACAACACCGAAATTATTTAAGATCATGAAAACTACACATCTACCAATTCCTAGAATTTCATATAACTGAAAATAATAAACCACATTACCACCGTATAGTCGCAAAAAAAAAAAATAATAAAATAAAAAATAAACACATAATATTCGATCCAATTACACCTTATGTTCACCACCTCGGGCACCCATCCATGGCTCAGCCTACATATATATCCCGTGTGTCTCCTAACGTAATACTAACTCCCACTCCGATCCCAAATCCCCTGGGATATCACTGGGATTTGAGTATACACCTAAAGGCTAGTCCTTACGTTCTTGATGTCGATAAACAATGTCTAAATACATATGAAATACACCAACAAGCCGGGCGTAAGGTTTAAAACTGACGAGACGGGTCATCCACATAGTCGCCGTTTAATCACACAAGGACGGGTCATCCACGAAGTCGCCGCCTAAAATCATAAGGAGTAGTGGTGAACTCTAAGGACTTTTCTAACGTTCACACATCTATGTTTTTCAGAAAACTCAACTTTATAAAAGATTTACATATCTTAAATCAAGTTTTCGTTAAAATCATGTTAACAGTTGCATGTTCACACAGATTCGTAACCCACACAAAATTACACAGTCACAATTTCACAAAGCTAAACTATACACGAAAACTCATATCTCTCTAAGTACAAACAAATTAATTCATATTAACGAACATGAAATCACACAAAAATGTTATATAGGAAATACACTTATTTGAACCTTCATAAAACTGCTACTGTAATATGCATTTTCTGGCCAAACGGTGCAGAGTTGACAAAGACTCCATTAGACGAAACACGTGCAAATTGTGTTTTACATGGGACTATCGGGTAGAATACCAAAATTAAATAACCATGATTTTATATGAATTATTTTCACTTTCAACCACCGTAAATTTAGATTATTCAAAATAGTCACTTATTCATAACCACAACAACAAGATCACAAAAATCAATCTTCATTGTAAACCCTAGTTTACACATGGATTCAAATACATATATATATATATATATATTCAAAACAAAAGTTTAACTCACCTCTTAGATCTTCAAGTTAGATTGGATTGGTAATGAAGAGTGGTTTCCTAGGATCTTTTATTTTCTTCTCCTTCTTTCTCCTCCTCCTTCTTCTTCTTCTTCTTCTTCTACTTCTCTCTCTCTCTCTCTCTCTCTCTCTCTCTCTCTCTCTCCTTCTAGGTGGCTACTCTCTTTCTTTAACTTTTTCCATTTTTTTTAAACCCTAAAGGCACCTAAATAATATGTATACATATATATATGACACATATATTATATAACATAAACACACCAATTCTAGAAATTCCATTTTTCTTCTTGTGGGCTCACAAATAAGACCGATATTAGCCCAGAATGCAATCCAAACCACTTAAATGGCTAGCCCAAAGGGTATTCATGCCCCGGGTACTTAATTTAAATGTTAAAAACACAATTTAACACATTCACAGGCCTCTAAGCACTACTAAAAAATAAACACATAAACTCTCATAACTTGTTCAACTTAAAATCTTACAACTTCACTCCACCACTTAGCTCTACAAAATTTCACACAGTAATTATTAATAATTAAAATAAATGCCACAAATAAATAAATGACCATAAAATATAAATGCACACAACCAGTACACATAAAAATTCAAGTTGCCTCATTAACATATTAAAGAAATGAATATTTGTATTAAGAAAAGACGGGGTTTTACATTCTACCCTCCTTAAAGAAATTTCATCCTGAAATTTAAAGCCATCACCAGTAACACATGCAGCAAGCAAGACTAAAGTTAAACACACAAATTCATGCTAGCACTGATCATCATTTAACTCTCGACCCTAAGAGATGTGGTACTTCGAGCAGATAATCCAAACAAGGAAACCAAATATATATATACATTTATCCTCGTAGAGTCAATTGCTAAATGCTAATAGATAATTAAGATATACATAATAATGCAAAATGTGAGAATCGGAACTATGCATGAAACATGTTTACCCCTACACTAATCCTCATTGGAATATCTAAATAATTGATCGTATCGATCCACCCACTAATACTCATCCTTCCAAAAGTCCCTACTGAGAAGAAGTCTGAGAAATTAATACATCGGCTTAATAGATAATTCAGAATCTATAAAGAAACATACCTCCTTCAAGAAATATAAGAGAAGAATACCCCAGCAGAATACCCGATGATAATATCAACATCAGAAATCCCGAATACCGATAATAGATCCAGCATCAAAAAACCAGTAAATAATCAATAAAGGTGAGAAAACCATAAACCAGTCGATAATAATCCAATAAAAAGGATACGTCCAAAATATCCAATAATAATTAGATTAGAAATCTTCTAAAAATTGAAAAATCCTAATACTCTGATATCCACCAGAAGTTAATAAATAGTCTTCAACAATATATTAAGAGGTCTTCTTAATTATAATCGATAGATGCAATGTAATTGTAATTCTACTTGAATTCCTGATGAAGATAATTATATTGTATGTGTAGGCAACCACGTAGTCGTCGTACATTATACAATAATTGATAAGAAGTCACACGTCAATGACAACTTCCAACTCTCCCATTACTCCGCATATAAATAAAATGAATGCATTACTCTGCAATGTTAAATAATATTATGCATGACTTCACACAATTCCCAAGCAATGACAAGCATTAAAAGTTAAACAAATCATCAAAAATTAAGCACAAAACTTACACATAACATAGAAATAGCGGTAGCACATACTCAACCTAAATCTCAACCCAAGAAGATTTGTAGTCCTATAGCTCTGACCAAACCCAATAATCCACATTCCGAGGATCACCTAGACTCGCTAAGCTAACCATAAGCTCTGATACCAAGCTGTCACACCCTGATTTTTGGAAAGCCAAATATTCAATCAAGTGCATACCCTGATTAATATTCAACGACCCAAAAATCCAAGGGTAACAACCCATACCCAATTATAAAAGACCATTTTAAGATAAATTGAATTTAATTACTTTCATTTACCACATTATTTATATTTAAACAAAACTCATTCATCATCAAACTCATTCCCAAAAATGTTACAAGAAAATTCCACGTTTCAAATTTTCTCCATTCTCATGTATTACAAAATGAAAACCAAATGTTTCCCTTTACATAGAAATAATAAAAAGCTTCCTTCGTTGAATCATAATAAATTTATCAGGTTATAATATCAAACGGAGCAATTTTCAACACTAGACTATCTCATGTCAGATTTGATACAAACGTCCCCCAAAGTCCAATAATACAACTGAAATATAATTACACCTAATACAAGTTCTCAACCTTGACTCACAATGCCAACTAAATAAAAGAGTATCAGATAATACATAATGAATGAAAAGTAGATATCTTCAGCTTCACAAATAGATCGGCTGCCCCACAATGAATTCCAACTATACTATCCTGGACATGTCATCCGACTACGTTTCAAATAGAAATGCACCAGAATGCATAACAAACTCAGGTCAGTCACATGACTGGTACGAGTTAAATAAAACACAAGTCTTAGGGATCCAACTTGAACCCGTAGACTAAAAATCACACTACAACATTCTTGGGCCAAGACAGGTAGTTCCACACACATATTTAGACAATAGAGTAGTTTCCATTTATGTGGTAGCGAGTAGTTCCTTGCCGAATTAAAATAACTAAATACTAACATTTATTAACTATGGTAGGTTGATACCTGCAAACCATTAGTGGGCCCACCATTATGTACAAATAGAATTAACATAGTAATAGAAAATCAATAGCAAGATGCTATTAATTAAAATAAATTTATTTCCAACAAAGAGCTATAATTAGACAAAACTTAAAACATGAAAAATGTCCGGAATAAAATTTCCAAGGAAAGACTCACATTCCCGTTCAATAATTCTAAATAGATAATTCAAAAATTTATTATTAAACTTCAGCTCTTAGATAGACGATGTTTAGCAGATTCTATAAATTAATGAAAATAGTGTCAAGATGAGATTTTTAGAAAACGTATAAAACAATAAAGTTGTTCGGATCGTCGTTTTACTTCAGTTTAGGCAAAATGGCCATAAACTATGAATCTAAATATCCAAAATATTCAATTTACTAATCTGGTTCAGTTTACTATCAAATTACTACATTCCCAAAAATGATACGTTGCACATAAAAGACTACGTTTCAGCTAACGAGCATAACACCGAAATTATTTAAAATCATGAAAACTACACGTCTACCAATTCCTAGAATTTCATATAAATGAAAATAATAAATTTAGATTAATCAAAATAGTCATACAAATTTAGATTAATAATAAATTCATATTAACGAACATGAAATCTTACAAAAATGTGATATAGAAAATACGCTTATTTTAACCTTCATTAAACTACAACTGTAATATGAATTTTTTGCCCAAACGGTGCAAAATTGGAAAAAATAGAATTAGACAAAACATGTGCAGAATCGCGTTTTACATGGGACAAGCATGCAGAATTCCAAAATTCAATAACCACGATTTTATAAGAATTATTTTCATTTTCAGCCACCATAAATTTAGATTAATCAAAATAGTCACATATTTATAACCACATGTTTGCACCTAAAAACCACAGCAACAAGATCACAAAATCAATCTTTATTGTAAACCCTAGTTTACACAGATTCAAATACAAATATATATATTCAAAACAAAAGTTTAACTCACCTCTTAGTTCTTCAAGTTAGATTGGATTGGTAATGAAGAGTGGTATCCTAGGATCTTTTATTTTCTTTTCCTCCTCCTTCTTCTTCTTCTTCTTCTTCTTCTTCTCTCTTTCTCTCTCTCTCTCTCTTTGTCTTTCTCCTTTTTGGTGGCTACTCTCTTTCTTTATCTTTTTCCCTTTTTTCAAACCCTAGGGTACCTAAATAATATGTCTACATATATATGACACATATACCCAAAGGGTATTCATGCCCTGGGTACTTAATTTAAATATTAAAAACACAATTTAACACATTCACGGGCCTCTAAGCACTACTCAAAAATAAACACATCAACTCTTATAATTTGTTCAACTTAAATTTTTACAACTTAACTCCACCACTTACCTCTACAAAATTTGTCACAATAATTAATAATAATTAAAATAAATACCACAGATAAGTAAATGACCATAATATATAAATGCACACAACCAGTACACATAAAAATTCAAGTTGTCTCATTAACAATATTAAAGAAATAAATATATATATTAGGAAAAGACGGGATATTATAACTCAGCGAGTGCCGCCCTTTGTAACACATAATTTTTTTTAAATACGTATTGAACAAACAAAGATGCCATTGCACATGGGTTTTTACCCTTAATTTACTGAATTAACCTCTCAAGGTTGGTCTATATAAAGAGATACATGTCTCTATTACAAGAGTGAATTTGAGGAAGAATTTTGGAGACAATTTTGGGGTTGAAAAATTCAGAGGGATAGAGAGAATTGAGAAAGAAGATTTGAAGGAAGCCATTAGAGGAGCTTGAAGAACTTGAAGGAAAGATTGAAGGCTTTAAACATCTTCATTAAAATAAGAGAAAATCTGAGGATTTTCAGAGATAATCTTCTAATTCTAGTTAGTTCTTGTCTAAATTCCATCAAAATTCATAGAATTCTAAGATCTTTTACACAATTTTCAAAAAGCCTCTTCCCACCTCATTTCATCACACACCACTTGAAATTGTCATTGAATTCTCATCTAATTATTGATTTGCATATAGTTGATCATGAGTTAAGTTTTGAAATAAGCTTCTTAAATAAAAATTTGCTTTGGATCATCAATTGACATAGATTTCAATTCTCATTGTTTATGTTCTTCTTTTGAGATTTGTGAGATCTTCAATATCTCACTTGAACTCTCAAATTTGGATCCTTTAATTTTTTGTAAATTTATGCTTTATATGGGAATTAAAGTTGATCTTAGTTATATTTATACACAATTGGTGGATCCAAGTCTATGCTCATGATTTGGGTCCTCCAATATGAAGTTTCATAGAATTCTCTCCATATTCCAATGAGATTCATGTAGATTAGGTATTTTTAGCCTCCAAGGACCAATAATTTGGGAGGAGAGGTTGTCAAATTAAGTCTCAATCCCTCAAGGATCATTAACTTGAGAGAGGAATTAGGCTAAAAGGAGCCAATTTTCATGGCTTGATGATTTGGGTTCAACAAAGAAATGACAATGCAGCAATGATATAGTGATTCCAATGACAAATTGTGATCAAAGATTTTTAGTTAAATCATGATCAGTTCAAATTTGATGAGACTAATTGGAATCTATCCTTAATTCATAGATATGCTACTACAATTTTTACTTTGATGAGATTCTATGATTAACATGGCTTGGTCATGGGTTTTGCAACCCAATTGCTCTCCCTCAAGAATTTTAGAACAGTAACATCTTTTTAAATTGATTAGATCAAAGCCATAAATAAGCATTTTGAGATTAAAATAATTTTTCATATGAAGTTTTATGAGTGAATAAGATCCCCTAAAATGATTAAAGTAATTTAGATCCGTTTGCTATTTTTAGAAAATCATACAAAATCTCTGGACAGAGAATTTATAAATTATGAGTAGTGTCTGGTCATGGTTCAATTCCAAGAGATTGGACCATTTGATCATTGATTTTCTTTTTGGGTTAGAAACTAGACTCACAGAGGCACCGTATCTCCAACATTCATTGAAATCAAGCCATGGAAACTATGTTTTTCTATTTTTTAATCTCAGATTTCTTCTCTGTAAATTCTAAAAACCTGAGGTAGATTTGGTAAATCTTGCTAGCTTTGATCCAAATGGTTTGCTAATGCCTAAGGCTTGAAGTATGTTTTGATTATGATTAATTGAACTCAAATCTAGAGGCTAAATGATCCAAATCAATGAATGATTCATAGCTTGTTCTTGTTCTTGTTCATGTTCATGCATTTATTATCATCAAATGTGTATCGATTCTTATAATTTAGGACATTTGTTTGCATTGTGATAAGCCATAATTGGTTAAGCTTATTCATGGATTCCTTTTTATCATGTTGAGATTATATCATCTCTATATGGACATTACATTGCCTCCTAGTTGAGACTTGTATATCTATAGAGGTGTTGTGACTTCAACAAATTGGAAGGAATTCATAATTTTGTCAACTTTCTCTATATTTGTTAGATTTAAGCTAGGATTTTGGTATGATATTTAGGATTTGATATTATATTGTGTTCAAAGCATGTGGACTAACTTTTGTTTTATAGCGCTATTAAGTTATGGCTTCTTGAACCACCAATTATTTTTGTTTTGTTTGATTTTATTGATTTTTGACTTCATGCGCGACACCTTAGATTAGGGTTTGCTTTATATGCATATATGTGTTAGAGACCCCTTTTCTAGGCTCTCTTTATTTGTATGCATTGCACATTAATATTATTGGTTAGATCCCAGGTAAGTTCATTTGTTCCTTATTGCATATCATTTTGCTTGCTGTTTGAACTATATGGTTTTGTATGCCATTTTATCATTAGCAATCTTGCACCCCTTTTGACATGCTTGTGGAATGTATATTTATATCTATGTATTAGTTGAGGGCATGCTTAGATTAATAATTCGGCCAATCACGAGATCGGATTAGAGGGGTGTTTTAGTCAGCCTGGCTCCTTTCCCTCTCATTCTATAATCTCCGGACCTAGAAATCTCTGGTTTCCAAAAGATCAGTTTGCTTTTAATGGTTTCTTAATTCTCCTTTTAAAAATTAAGGGGCGACTCGTATTTGAATTTGAAAAAGTTAAAACGTGATTAGCCTGCGATATCCACAATCTGGTGACTCTGCTGGGGATCAAACCCAGAACTTTTGGTTTCGCAAACTAGAATTTTGATTTTGGGTTCACTCAAGAATTAAACTTGAAAGCATACTTTTAATCGAGTTAATTAATTTTTGCATGTCCGTTGCATTGCACTTGCATGTCTTGCCAGTCGATTGCATGAAACTATGGCCTTGGAGGATCGAGGCAACTCAGTTGGTCAAGTTACCATGGAGTCATGTGATCACCCTTGATCTCGTACCATGTGTTGGTATATAATGCATCCTATCGGATGTGTGACAAGAGTCCCTTATTTGACCAAAACACAGTCTTTGCATGATAGCTTCTATAGAACCTTTCAATCTAGGAAATCAATTCTTGATTAGGCTTATGTGCTAGGGAGTTTTGTATGCCTAGAAGGGATTACTTGAGATGATGATGCTTACTTGATGTAGGACGTATAACCCTTTAATCATCTTTTAGCAATTCCTTCTCATGTCTCAAGACATTTGAGAAAATGTCGAATCTTGATTATAAGGTTACACTTTTTATAACTTGTGATCTAAGCATCATTGACCTTGTATGCATCTGAATTTATGAAAATTACGGTGATAATCTGATCATGTAATCCTTCTACCCAAGGAATTTTGAATCCATCTTTGAAAGTAAATAGATTTTTGCCAACTTTATTCGAAAATATTCAATTGCTCTTGGAGAGAGGATGAGGTGTATAATGATATAGACTATCTATTGACAATAAATCTGCTGATGAATTGAAATTGAGGCTCTTTCCATTCTCTTTAAAAGATAAAGCTAAATACTGGCTTCAATCACTTGAGCCAAACACAATTAGATCATGGGAAGCCTTACACACCGCTTTTTACAAAAGTTTTTCCCTATTATGCGTACGAATCAGATAAGGAAATCTATAAGAAATTTTGTGATGCAAGATGGGGAAACTCTTTATGATACGTGGGAAAAATGCTTTCTAAATGAATTTTAAATATATTTTTTAAATACCCAATCCTTGAAGGGATAATAAGATCATAATGAAAGGAGAAATTAGCGCACTTGACATGGATGAGGATTTTATGTGCTTATGTATCTTATATGCTAGGATTAGGATTTACTTTTATTTTGGCATATAGAATAGGCACACACACACACACGCGCATGCATCTCATCCGTGTGACATTTTAATTCTTCATAAACATTTTAATTCTATCCAAATTTTGAAGTAAAAACAAATATAACTGTAGCCAAGATAACATTGAACACCAGGATAGTTTGGGTCAAGGATTCGAGTGCAAGGTTAGTAAGAAGAGAACCAGAGATAGAAAGAGAAATGGATTAGGAACAGTACACTATAGAAATAGCACAGTTAAAAGAGAGAGTGAATCAAATGATGTACATGCTGGAAATACTAACCCGCCAAAGGCCTGCAATTGATCCACCGATAATTGATCATCCTCTACTTGCAGCTTGGGTTATGGAAGATGATTGGTATGAGGATCCGGAACCACCTAGTGCTGGTATACCTAGGGTAGAAAGAGAGAAGATTGATAAAGCTAAGAAAGAGTGTATTGAGATGAAGAAGAAAGGTGGGAAAGCTAGATAAAGTTATCCTCGAGTCCAATGAGGTTGATAGCTATCTTCTATGTTTGAGGGAGCTCAAGAAAAACTACCGATCAGTTTTAAGATGCCTAAAATTGATAAGTTTGATGGTTTTGGTAACCCTAGAAATCATGTGAGGATGTATATCGGGGCCTTTCTGTCGAGTGGTTTGAGTCCTGCTATGATGGCCATACTATTTTAACAAACCCTGACTCGGGCAGTTATGTCCTAGTATTTCACTTTGGAACCTAGCAAAACTCGCATATTTGAGGAAGTTGTGAATGCTTTCATCACTCAGTACTAGTATAACCAAGAACTTGATGTAACTATGAGGGATTTGGAGATGACTATGCAAGAATATAAAGAGTCATTTGCTACGTTTCTAACTCATTAGAGGGGAAAGGCCGCAAAGATGACCCAACGATCGTTTGAGAAAGATAAGATTTGAATCATAGTAAAGAGCTTGTAGAGTGTCTATCAAGAGAACCTAATGTATCAATGCATCCACACTTTTATAGAGTTGTTTGAGATTGGAACAAGAATCAAAGATGCGATCAAGGATGGAAAGATTAAGAAGGAGGAGTCACAAAGTAACTGACCTAGAAGACCATTTTATAAAGGGAACATGGGTAACCAAGTAGTAATTGATGTTAATGTTTTGAGCCAGCCAGAAGAAGGGCAGAATTTGTCAAGAAAGGGGGGTGTATCAAGACCAAAGTTGGCAGGACAGTCACGTCACTTCACAGATTTAGGGATTTCATTAACCACCACTCTCAAGAGAATAATGGAAAAGGGATATCTAAAGCCGCTAGATCCAAGGCCAATGCTTGATCCACTCCCACCAGGCTTCAATGCAAACCTCTACTACAAATTTACCGAGCTCATGGCCATACAACAGACTAGTGTATGAGGCTAAGGCATGAAGTACAAGATTTGATTTATAGCAAAACCATTTCTCCTTTGCCTGTAGATTAGCCATCTGTGACTCAAAACATACTGCATCACCACCATGAAACATCAACCTCTTGGATGTCGAGAAGGAAGTCTTTGACCTGTCTGTGTTGATCACATTGGGAGGACAAGCAGTCAAACCTTATGAATTTCTAAAAGATCAGAGGATATGCATTATAAGAATTGAGGAAGAAGAGTGCCTAGTAGGAGGAAAAGAAGAACAAGCATTTGAAGAAGATATTGACAATAAAATCATCCAAATCAATTGGTGGAATCTGAATAAACCTGCTAATGACTCTATTTGGAGCGAGGATGAGGTGTATAATGATATAGACTATCTATGGTATAAGGGAAAAGAAGGTAAAAAGCAAGGAAAAGCTACAGAAGTGATCAATTCTTCTCAGATAGATGATCTTTGTGAGACAAGAAAAGAAGTCAGCCACCTTACCAAATCAGGGAGGCATTCCAAGCCATAAAAGTTAGAAGGGGACCATTCAAGGAGAGACTTGGATAAAGGAAAAGAGAAAGTAATTGAAGAAGATTGGGTGTCACATTAGATGGAGAAGATGAAGTCGTATGGGCATTTTGTCAAGCAAGGAGAAAAATCCCCTTTTTGCAACTTCTAGAGTCGTGGTAGGATCTGATGGATGTGTTTAAAGCCAAGATTTGACATGTTCTTCGATCATGAATTCCCAGAATATGAAGGCCCATACCTGTCAGCTTCTCCAAAACTGGTCTCACTAAATGATTAGACGACCGCTCTGGGCGAAGGTGCTATGAATATGGGAGAAAAAGAACTTAAGAAAGGGAAAGGAAACAACCAACAAAGGAAGCAAAATAGAACACACCGGTCAATAAAATGCAAGAAGGTAGAATTTTGTATGGGTTTAGTGATAGGGTTCCCCCTCCCCAAAGTTTGTAATGGCCAACATGAGCCAAGCTTTTAATTTCTGCTGATAATAAAGCCAGATTGATGCTATCAATGAAAATGTTGTTGGCATTATTCCCTCAAACCAGTTAGCAATTATAATCAGACATTTTTTATTCAAATTTTCATGAGCATCCTTACATATTTATATATGTTTTATTCACGAGTTGAATGGTTTGGCGTGTTTATAACAACATTGTCAGATTCATTTATTCTAATGAGATTAACACATGGGAGATATGAATTATATTTGGCAGTTGTTTCAAATTGTCACAGTCAATGACAACAATGGGTAACTCATCAAGTTTAGACTGTAACACATTAATTTCTAAATGATAAAGTGATGAATCTCATTCACTGGAGTAGTGACTCTAAATTAATGTGTTAGTGCATTAAATGCATTGACGGACATTGAGTTAAGCCTATTAACAATTAACTGTCATAGGTTAATAGGTTTTCAAACTTGTGTATGACATATGTTCTTAATCCTGAGATGATTGTGAACATAAGCATTTAACTTGATTACTTTGACTTATCAATCAGTGAGGTCTTCACAGATCAAACACCTGGATATCATGGGTAATTAAGTGAATAGTACTGTGAACACTAGTTGTCAAGATGGAATCTACTATAAAGAGTAAGTAATCCCTTGAGAATGTCACGAGGTTAATTTTTTAGAACTGCAGTCTTGTCAGCAAGTCGTTTGGTGGCATGTTCAGTAATTTATGACAAGTGAGTGGGCCTCAATGATAGTAAGAAGTAATTAACTTCGGGTTGACAGTATAGTTAATTCACTAATCCTAGAGATAATTACGAATACGTTTGGTAGAGGAACATCACTGTATTTTATTATACAAGTTAAGGTTTTATCTTCGGGTAATTATGTCTATTAAATCTGGAATTCAATTATTATCATATATTGGTATTGATAATAATTAATGAAAATTATTTCCTTAGCTTAAGATTTTAGTTAGATGGAAATCAACTTTAATTTAGCTGGGTTAGTAGACCCAAGAAGTCCTATCTCTAGCTTAAAGGGTGTTTGGTTGCAGGGATAAGGTGACTAGGGTAGAGATAGAGTTGTAACAAACTGTATATATATATGATATAGAGAGAATGGCTGGCTACCTTTTGGCCTTGTGAGCCCTAGCCGAAATCTTTCTCTCTCTCTCTCTCATCTCCACATTCATCTTCTCTTTTAGGGTTGCCCACACAAACTACTATCCAAGACAACAACATCTAGAAGCCATAGAGGTGAAGACTGCTAGGAGAGAAAGACAACAAGTGTTCTCATTTTAGATTCAGATATTCCCTATAGGTGAAGTTTTCTTTTAATTCTCTTTTCAATCATACGTATTCGAATAAGTTTCAAGATCCATTTTTAAATAGTTTTAAAATAGTTTTTCTGCCGAGTTTGGAAATCATTTCCAACAATTGGTATCAAATCCTTGCTTATTCCTTCCATATGATTGTTTTATGGATATCCAAAGTGGTTTATTGACATGGTTGATCAGGAGAGAATAGATCCTATTTATACGCCTTAACATACGTTTGTTAGTATCTTTTTATCCTGTTTTTGTATATTTTTACTTCTTTTTCTATTTTCTGACAGGTTTTAGAAGAAAACAAGGAGATCTGGTTAAATAAGGTGAAAAAGCAGGAAGAAAGAAGCAAGAAAAACCGTCGCTCGCGCGAAAACCAAGAAATCGCTCGAGCGACCCGCTCGCGCGAGATCCTAGAATTCGTTCGTGCGATCCGCGCGCGCGACCTTCCCAATTACACGCTCGCGCGGCCCGCTCGAGTAATCAGTACAAAAATCAAAGTTACGTATTCTGCTATACTGATGATTCCTGTGTAAACGAAACTGCCTAATTACGTCCGGATTGGAAATAACAGCTGTTTTAGTGCGTTTCGGGTTAGGAAAGCTTCCAAAACATGCCTAAAATCTGTATATACCCTATTTTACTTCAATTAGGGGGTTGGCAATTATTATACACACAATATACAGCCATACTTTCAGCCATTGAAGAGGGGAAAGCAAGGAGAAGAAGAAAATAGACCAAGGATTTCCATGGCCTCCTCCATCAACTACATGCCATCTACCGCTTCTATGGACAACTAGACTCTAGATCTAGGGTTTCAATGAAACCCTAGCCAAGTAATAGGGTTTTATTTATGTTTTTATTTTAGTTTAATTATGTATGGATGACAGTTACATGTTCCGAGGATTTTTATAAATAAATCGTGCTTCTAATTGATTAAATCATCACTTTCAAAGTTTATTCTTGTCTTAGATCTATTTTGACTATGATGTGCTTGATGATCTATGTTTGATGTGCTTATATAGGTTATTTACATGTAATGGTGCTTAAATTGAATTATACTATCAAGTATCCGAATAGTCCATGCCTAGATTAGACGGATTATACCACAACCCTAGTTTAGTGTGGGATAATTCGTGCTAACCGAAGATGGATTATGTTGGTGATTGAACCATAGTTATTTTCTTGATGGAGGAATTGGGCTTGTAGTTACAATTCCCTATTATCATCCAACTTAATAAGCTAAAGTAATTCATAAATACCCTTATTATGAAGCTAGTGGTGGATTTGCAATCCTAGGTTCACTTTAAATATCATTAAAAACAACTATTTTAATTGCTTTCATAATTTAGATTTATTTTTATGTTCTTAGTTTAATTCAAATCAAAATCAAATCCGTTTTCTTAATTAGCTAAATTTAGGTTTTAAAATTAAAAAGAGCTGTAGTTAAAATCAATCTCTGTGGGTTCGACCTTTACTTTCACATTACAAATCTTTAGAAAAGTAAAGTATACTTATTATTTCTTGATATTGACAACATCAATTTTGGCGCCGTTGCCGGGGATTGCATTACTACCTTTAGTTTTAGAATTCTAGTTTAGTTAATTCGTAAATATTAGATTAGGTTTTGTTTTTCTTATTTTTTGTTTTTTTTTGAGTCACTGACTTTTCTTTTTATTTTGTAGTTTCTCGAGTCATCAAATTCAAACGTTTCCGGGAGGAATAGCTTAGCACATCAAAAGAGCTTACGCGAAAAAAAATAAAAAAAAAATTCAAGTAAATTGCTTCTTGTGAAATTTGATTTAAACCATTGTAAGTCAAGGCGCTGTGACACAATATTTGCATTAGTTTAGGGTTAATTGCACTGCATTAGCTAGGAAACCCAGGGTGCTGGGCTTGACGCGGTCACTGCATTACAGGATAATTTACATGCATCACAGTAGTTGAGTGCTTGTTATCTTAGTTGCGTGATTGCTATTTATTTATTTATTTATTTGAGTCAGTGTTTGTTTTTAGTTTATTTTCTTTTTAGTTTATGTTTGGTACACGTTCTAGTAAACCTGAATAACATTCTATCGATCTTGAACTTGAACGTACTTTAAGAGTTAGTAAGTCCGCAACCCAAGCTTCTAGAGCTAGGTTGCAAGACGACGAATCAACGCCGATTCCGTCGTCGTTGTTTGAGGCCGAAATTCAAAGTACCCTTAAACGGTTAAGGAGAACTCGAACTTTTAAAATTGAACCGATTAAAATGGCTGACGGAAACGGAAATAATATGAATAATCTTAATATACCGCCACCACCTCCACTTAAAGATTACTTTATTCCTACGACTTACACGCCACAAACATGTATTGCTTTACCGGAGGCGACGGCATCTCACTTTGAGATAAAGTCATCTACCATCTCGCTACTTCCATCTTTTCATGGCCGTCTAAATGAAGATCCATATCAAAACTTAGGAGATTTTCAGGATATATGCTCTACTTTAAAAATTCAAAACTTAACTGATGATGAATTGAAATTGAGGCTCTTTCCATTCTCTTTAAAAGATAAAGCTAAATACTGGCTTCAATCACTTGAGCCAAACACAATTAGAACATGGGAAGCCTTACACACTGCATTTTTACAAAAGTTTTTCCCTATTATGCGTACGAATCAGATAAGAAAATCTATAACAAATTTTGTGATGCAAGATGGGGAAACGCTTTATGATACGTGGGAAAAATTTAAAGAATTATTACGCTCGTGTCCACATCATCAGGTTCCTAAGTGGCAGTTGGTACAAGTCTTTTACGAGGGACTTATTCCCTCAGTCCGTAATACCGTCAACGCTGTTTGTGCGGGTACCTTCCTACACAAAAGTGCCGACGAGGCCTGGAAAATCTTTGAAATATTAAGCGAGAATTTGATGCATCAGGCTGTGTCAGTACGTTCCGAGGGATATCATTCACAACCTAAAAGAGAGGTAAAGTTCGAGTCAAGTCATTCAATTAAAATAAAAGAACTATCTAAAAAACTTGACCGACTTTTAACAATGAACCAAACGACAGCCCCACCCGCTCATGAAATTTGTACATTATGTTCTCATCCGTCACATTCTATCCTAGCATGTCCATCGGTGAGTCAATTTTCGGAATTCGTTGAGCAACACATTAATTCTATTCAACAATACCCACGAAATAATTATAATTCGACTACTAATAATCCGGACGCGCCATGGAGAAACCATCCTAATTTCTCATGGAAAAATAATAATAATAACAATAATAAGGAGATGAGCAATTTGCCTAACGCTTATAGACCTCAACAATGTCAATACCAACAACCTCCTCCACCTCCACGTAATAATGCATTTGAGGAGAAGGTGTTAGCCTCACTTGAAAGTTTTGGTCCGGTGATCCAGTTAGTACATTTCCACACCCAGTCCATTGTAAAACTGGAGTCCTAAGTGGGACAAATAGTTAGCACGCTAAATCGTTTAACCGAGAGTAAGTTACGAAGTCAACCTATTCCGAACCCTAAGGGACAATACGAGGTGGGTGGTACGAGTGAGCAAGTGAACGCTGTGTCAACTAGGACGACTACTCAAGAGGAAGAAGTTGTTGAGATTCCGAGGGAGGTTATGAGGGATTAAAATGTTAACTTGAATAAAGAGAGGGGTGAGGACGTGAATCAAAGAAGAAAGGAAAAAGAACCGGTCCTAACTAACTATGTTCCAAAGTTACCTTTTCCACCTAATGTTGAGGGACCGTCACATTTGTCTAAGAAAGGGTCAAAAATAGAAGATATACTCAAGGTAATTAAACAAGTAAAAATTAATATTCCATTCCTCGATGCTATTAAACAAATTCCCGCTTATGCTAAATGTCTTAAAGACCTTTGCACTCAAAAACGCAAATTATGTAGTCATACTCCGAAAAAGGTCTTTCTCACGGAAAAAGTAAGTTCTATTTTTCAACACGCTACTCTGAAGTATAAAGATCCAGGTACGCCTACAATTTCATGTGTCATAGGTGACACTATCATCCATAGGGCTCTCCTTGACTTAGGAGCTAGTGTTAATCTCTTTCCTTATCACGTTTATAAACAACTAGGTTTAGGTGAACTTAAACCTACGGTCGCTACTATTCAATTAGCGGATCGTTCCGTCAAAATACCTAGAGGAATCGTCGAGGACGTCTTAGTTAAAGTTGACAAATGCTATTATCCTGTTGATTTCATGGTCCTTGATACTGAACCCGTGCTAGATGCTAGGAAGCACACTCCTGTCATTCTAGGTCATCCATTTTTAGCAACCGCTAACGCGCGTGTTAATTGTAGGACGGGGGTAATGAAAGTGTCGTTTGGAAATATGAATTTGAAATTGAACGTTTTCAACGCTAGTGATCAACCTCCTAAAGACGACGATTATTTATGTGAGGCGGAGAGTGAGGTAAGACAAATTAGTGAATCCAATTACGTAATACCCATGAGTAATGCCAATAATATATTGGAAAATAAGCAGACGAATTTGGATAATCAAGACCCCAAAGATGAATTTACTCGGAAGGTAAGAAATAGATTTGAACATAATAAGGATGAACCGTCGAATGAATTAATTCAAAGCGACATTCTTTCGGCTTACCACCGGGCACTTCCTGATATCCTTAGGGGTACACAGTCCGATTTACGGCCTCCTTGAATCTTGAGCTAGAACGGTCTAGCTGAAGACGTAAAACTTAGCGCTTCTTGGGAGGCAACCCAAGCTTTATTTCGTCTGTTTATCTTATTTTTTGCTTGTTTTTGGATCGTTTTGGTCTTTCTGAACAGGTTTGGGGGTCGGAGTAAATTTATTTTTTGGCTTATATAAAAAAATAATAAAAAAAAAGTATAGAAAAAGAGGAAAAATGGCATCTCGCGCGCGCGGCCGGCTGGCGCGAGCCTGCCCCTTAGAGAAAATTTTTAAAACTTTTATGATATATCGCGCGCACGAGGGGTTCGCTCGAGCAGTCTGCTCGCGCGATCTGAGGACTTAGAAATTTTTCTTTTATAAAACGTAAAACATGCTTCTTCTTTAACTCGCGGAGGGATTCGCGCGCGCGAGGTTTGCTCGAGCGGCCCGCTCGCGTGAGGTAGGGGTTTCTGGTTTTTCTCTTTTATTCTCTTCTCTCCTCTCTCCATACCTGGTCAATGGTTTTTTTTTACTATCTGTTTGTTCTTTTAGCCCTGTTTAGGTTCGTCTGTCTTTGTTTTCATAAGCTCTGTTTGTTTCTTTTATTTTTATTGAGTCTCTTGATTATAGTTTAGATTCTATTATTCTATTTATTAAAAAAAAATTCTAGATATTTATATATATATATTAGCTGTTATTGTTATTATTCTGTTCTTTTATTCCCTATTGTTAAGTATTAACAGGTAACATTGAACTTTATTGCCATATTCCTTTGTGTTCACCTGTTCTATGCTTGTCAAGATTGAGGTATTATCGTTCCTTCTCTACATACTTTCCTTTCTTTCGTTTTGTTGTTTCACTGGGGACAATGAAAGGTTTAGGTTTGGGGCTATGCACACACATGCACATTATTATGCACTAATTTTAAAAATTTCGATTATTGTGCTTAAATAAACGATGATTACCTACGATTTTGCAATCTCAATTTGATACTTCTTGTTATGTAACTATGAATGTTATAGAATGGTAAACAAAGGAAAGATGTGATTAAACATTTGCTGAAGTCATGATATGACGTTTTAGGTCATATATCGTTTGAATCGTAGTTTTATATCATAGGTTTGCACACAAACCTATGCACTGCACGTAGTCGCTTGAATACATGTTTGATGTGAACTATAATATGATTCAAATTTCTAGATAACACAAGGTGGAGACTAGACCCTGTGAGCTTTTGAGCCAATCTTTTCTCTTTATTGAGGGTTATAAATACATTGTGTTTGTCGAATTTCATTGAAATAGCGCATTTACTTGTTGTTTAGTCTCATTATTCTTGTTTTGGTTGATAGTCAAGTTAAAATATTTGTTACCATGCTAAATAATCTTCCGTCGTAAATATTGAAGAACCATATAACTATAGGACATGATTTTAGGCCTTCTTTGTTTATTACCGACCGATAAATGATAAAATTTCCTTAGTTCACCCTTTGAGCCGTTAAAATGTCTTTTTCTTTAACTACCATTATCCTGTTTTTGCTCCGACTTGACAAACTTGGAGTTCACCACTGAGAGATTTGTCACCTTTTAGTGGTGTTAAGGCGATGTATGATTGAGAAGAAAAAGAAGATAAGATGATGTTTGGGGTGGTTGCCTTGGTATTCAATGAATATTTGTTTCAAAAGCAACGAAAGGGAAAAGAATAAAAAAAAAAAAAAAAAGGTTGAAAAAAAACAGAGGGAGAAAAAAAATTGAAGAAAAATGAAAAGAAGAGAATGAAATGATGAAGTTGGTGGAAGAGAGAATGAAAGAAATCGAACATGCCTTACAATGCCATTCTAAAACTACCTAACAAATCCTTTCTATCCTTTTTCATTACCTGAGCCACATTACAACCTTTGAAAAGTCTTATTTGATCCTATGAAACATGGTTTGGATATGAAAACGATGGGAGGGGGATTAAAACATGGTAATGATTAATTTTTCTTGATTGTTGATGTCCTATCCATGAGACTATTGTTCTTTCGTGTCATGCGTTTTTTCGAGTCATATGTGAGCATTTCTTGTTTTAAAAACATATTTCCTTTACTCACATATTTTAGAAAAATTAGAGCTGTTTCTGAGTGTTTCATTTTAGAGTGTAATTGACATTGTGAGATTCGTAGTCGAGACATAGTTAATTGGTTATCCGAAGTATATTCCAAGTTCATGACATACGCGTGTTCATTTGACTACCACATCACACACGTGCAATTTTATGAGAAACTCTATTGATTTATACGATGCATGTGCTTGAGATTATTTTTCATGACTTAGGTGGATGTTTCATCATGTTTCTTTATGTTCGTTATTCTATTTTAAATCATCGTTCTATGATAAGGAGTATTGAATATTATGTCCTTTGTTTTTAATAAAACTTTTTAAATTGATAAGTTAATAAAGATGGTTGTGGGTGACTTGTTGACGAGAACCCTCACGAGACTTTACTCGTTCAACTAGGGACACCTAGGGGTTTAAAAGGCTTGTTGCATATGCTAAATGCAATCGCAATCCATGCCAAAATGGAGTAGTATTTTATAAGTAGTTTAGTTTTTATTTTAGTTTTGCTCGAGGACTAGCAAAATGTAGGTTTGGGGGTGTGATCGGGAGAGAACAGATCCTATTTATACGCCTTAACATACGTTTGTTAGTATCTTTTTATCCTGTTTTTGTATATTTTTACTTCGTTTTCTATTTTCTGACAGGTTTTGGAAGAAAACAAGGAGATCTGGTTAAATAAGGTGAAAAAGCAGGAAGAAAGAAGCAAGAAAAACCACATCGCGCGAGCGACCCGCTCGCACGAAAACCAAGAAATCGCTCGAGCGACCCGCTCGCACGAGATCCCAAAATTCGCTCGACCGATCCGCGCGCGCGACCTTCCCAATTACGCGCTCGCGCGGCCCTCTCGCGCGATCCGTACAAAAATCAAAGTTGCGTATTCTGCTATACTGATGATTCCTGTGTAAACGAAACTGCCTAATTACGTTCGGATTGGAAACAACAGCTGTTTTAGTGCATTTCGGTTTAGGAAAGCTTCCAAAACTTGCCTAAAATCTATATATACCCTATTTTACTTCAATTAGGGGGTTGGCAATTATTATACACACAATATACAACCATACTTTCAGCCATTGAAGAGGGGAAAGCAAGGAGAAGAAGAAAAAAGACCAAGGATTTCCATGGCCTCCTCCATCAACTACTTGCCATCTACCGCTTTTATGGACAACTAGACTCAAGATCTAGGGTTTCAATGAAACCCTAGTCAAGTAATAGGGTTTTATTTATGTTTTTATTTTAGTTTTATTATGTATGGATGACAGTTACATGTTCCGAGGATTTTTATAAATAAATCGTGCTTCTAATTAATTAAATCATCACTTTCAAAGTTTATTCTTGTCTTAGATCTATTTTAACTGTGATGTGCTCGATGATCTGTGTTTGCTGTGCTTATATAGGTTATTTACATGTAATGGTACTTGAATTGAATTATGCTATCAAGTATCCAAATAGTGCATGCCTAGATTAGACGGATTATACCACAACCTTGATTTAGTGTGGGATAATTTGTGCTAACCGAAGATGGATTATGTTGGTGCTTGAACCATAGTTATTTTCTTGACGGAGGAATTGGGCTTGTAGTTACAATTCCCCATTATCATCCAACTTAATAAGCTAAAGTAATTCATAAATACCCTTATTATGAAGCTAGTGGTGGATTTGCAATCCTAGGTTCACTTTAAATATCATTAAAAACAACTATTTTAATTGCTTTCATAATTTAGATTTATTTTTATGTTCTTAATTTAATTCAAATCAAATCAAATCCGTTTTCTTAATTAGCTAAATTTAGGTTTTAAAATTAAAAAGAGTTGTAGTTAATCAATCTCTGTGGGTTCGACCTTTACTTTCACACTACAAATCTTTAGAAAAGTAAAGTATTCTTTTTATATCTTGATATTGACAACATCAATGGTTATGGGCATAAGGAGTTTCGTCCATAAGGATTTTTGAACCCTAGTAGTTTTGGCCATATGGGTTTTCAAGAACCCTATGTGTTTTGGCCATTAGGGTTTTGAACCCTAAGAGTTTTGGCCCTTATGATCTCCAATACATACATGATTTAATATATTGTATTTTAATCCCAGTATTTCTTTTTCTTGCTAACTATTATTTTGATCTCAAAATATTTTTTATACTCACTGTTTTGTGTTTCTAATCTTCTAAGTCTAAAAGCATTAGGGTTTCGGCTTTGGTGATTCTTGTCTTGCAAAAGTTGTAAGCATAGGGAACACAACCCATTAGGGTTTCGGCCATGATGGTCAATGGGTTGCAAAAGTTGCATGCAAAAGGGACAGAGATAATTAGGTTTTTAAACCTTGTGAATAGATCATCCCATGGTGGCTGCGCAGAGACTGTTGCATGTAGTATTCTGTCAAAAATGACCATGACCAGTCACGTAACATAGGCAAGACCGGTTAAGGCCATGACCGGTCATGAAACATGGGTATGACAGGTTGCTGTCATCACCGGTTCTGTAAAACCAGCATGACCGGTCATGTTGTACAGGTTTTAAATATATGAGATCAGTTGTAATTTTATAACCAGTATACATGTGTGTATATATACATATATATTTTATCTAAGGATATTTATCTTTGACCCTAAATAAACTTATATGCACATTAAAATTCTTTAAATATTTAAAAGGATTTTTTTTATGGAAAGCTAGTTTTAAACTCTTGCCTTATTTATTTTAAGGAAGATTTTATATTATTTCTAAACGAAAGAAAAGGGATTAAATTTTATTTCATTGCTTTAGACACAAGTACATTATCATGTTGACCTAATCATGTTTATTAGTCCAAATTAGATTTGGATTATTTTTGTAAATCCATAAATTAATGTTTTAGTATTTAATTATGAATGTGGTTCAAAATGTGTGGATGGAATATATATATACTGTGAATGTATGTGCTAGCCTCTTCAGTTCATAAAACCCTAATCTCTCATGATGCAATTAATATTTATTTAATTTTAATTATGGTTTCATGGCAATTGTAAAGGGCATTGCAGCTCCATTCCTATGCATAGGAGAGCTGTAATGGCTTCCCTAGGCCATTTTGCAATTTACTTTTCCTTAGAATATTGTACACCTGGAAAGAGGTATAGGAATGAATGTAAATTAGCATAGGGACTACTTTATAATCAAAAAAGATGGAGCAGTCATGAAGGAGTTCATGAATACGATTTATGAAGAGTTCATGAAGACAGTCATGAGAGAGAAGGGCTTTTAATTGCATTTATTTTTATTTATGCATGCTCTTTATTTAATGTTCTTAATTTTATATTTTTGATATAAATATGTTGGACATCAAATATGGACCCATAATTCACTTAAAACCTTTTTGTTAAATAAATTATTTATTTTAAAAGGAATTTAAATGTTAACCAGTTATTGAATATGAGATATATAAAATTTAAATGTGTAATTATGGATCGCTTAAAAATCCTCTATTATAAATAATGGGATAGTGGATTACAATTCATGTAACCTCACGGTCTTTCATCCATAGTTCATTGTAAAATGAATAGGATACCCCGAGTCACAGATTTCATCTATGATCATTCCCTTCGGACGGTGTTCTATTCGTCTGTTACTAGATATGAGCTTCCTAGAAGATAGAATCAATGAGACGTATTAGAGGGTGACTTCCCCTTGGAGGCACTACTTGAAACATATATCGTTGATTTTAATTGATGGTAAAATACTAGACTAATGTTTCGTTAAGAGACTCCCCTCGGAATTTTAATGAAGTCATTGGAGACTGAAGTGTCAGGAGTCACAAATCAATTTGTAAGAGTTACATAGTGGTTGATTGTGATGGGCTTTTCAATCAGTTTAGTAATGACCTCCCCCAGAGGCACTATTTCATAAATTGATATTCTGACAACACTATATTTTGTATTATTTATTAGGATTTCAATACGATATATTAGTGTCAAATATCAAGATGTTCATTTATTTATACGTGTCTCTTATTTAATTTTAGTTATCACAATGTCTGGATTCAACCCACTTGCCACTATTCTCAACAAAAATAAGTTAACTGGAACAAATTATATGGATTGGAAAAGGAACTTAGACATAGTTTTGACTGCTAAGATACCTTGCCCTGCCCCTCTAGCTCCCGATGATCCTGTTGGGGCTAATGACACTTATGCTCATTGGCAAAAGGCTGATGAGATGGCCCACTACTACATTTTGGCATCTATGACAAATGTGTTGCAGCACCAGCATTGCCACAACTGAAGACATGATCTTCAACCTTAATGAGATGTTTGGTTCTAAAGGTTGCGCTGCTCGGCAAATTACCATGCAGATGATCTTAAACACTAAGATGTTGGATGGAACACTAGTACAAGAACATATATTAAAAATGATTGGTTATTTTAATGTACTGGATGTTCTGGGTGCCAAAATCAACCTTGAAACTCAAGTTGACATTGTCCTGAATTCGTTGCCATCGTCTTTCACTCAGTTCAAACTGAACTATCATTTGAACAAGGTTGATTATTTATTGAGTGAATTAATGGACTCTTTAATGGAAACAGAGGGGATTGTCAAGGGAGAGTCTTCAGTTCTCAATATTGAGAAGGCTGCCTCTTCTATGCCTAAGCCTAAAGGCAAGGGCTGGATGAAGAAGAAGGAAGGGAACAAGGCTCAAAAGGGTAAAGGGTACACTTGGTCCCACTGGAAGGATCAAGAAGGGAAATGGAAAGGGAAAAGGAAAGGTAGGTGCCAAGCAACCCAAGGGAAAATGTTTCAATTACGGGAAACTAGGGCACTAGAAGAGAAATTATCCTGCATACTTGGCTACGAAGAAGGCCCAAGGTGTGGTCAAATCACTTATAATTGAAGTAAGTCATTTAACAGATACTTTAACTACTTGGTGCATTGATTCGGGAGCCACTAATCACGTCTGTAATTCGTTGCAAGGGTTCACGCAGACCAGCCAGTGCAGTGATGGGCAAATCAAGCTTACCTTGGGATTTAGTGCAACAATTTTAACTATTGCAGTTAGAGTCCTAGTTTTAGTATTTCCTAATAATAAAACTTTGGTATTATCAGATGTTTTGAATGTGCCTACTATAAGGCACAATCTTATTTCAGTTTCATTACTATTGAATAAAGTCTATTCATTTAGTTTTGGTTTCGGAGTTGTAGTTAAAATGAATAGTTCTGTTATATGTTTTGGTAATTTATCAAATGGTTTACTTTTAGTGACACCTGTATCTTATGAAGTATCTGATATGGAATTGAATAACTTAGTGGTAAATATGCCAACTAAAAGAAAGGAACCTTCATATAATACAATAAGACTTTAGCATATGAGGCTAGGTCATATTAATCTTAACAGGATTAACATGCTGGTGAAGGCAGGTATTTTAGCTTCCTTGGTTTTAGAACCTATACCAGTATGTGAATTTTGTTTGGAGCGTAAAATGACAAAGAGACCATTTTCTTCAAATGGCAATCAGGCCAAAGACCTATTGGTTTTAATACATACAGATATGTATGGTCCGATAAACATTAGAGCTAGAGGTGGATATGAATACTTTATTACATTCATCGACGACTTCTCTAGATATGGATACATTTACCTACTTCACAATAAGTCTGATTCTTTTGAAAAGTTCAAAGAATTTATGTCCAAAGTGGAGAAGCAATTAGCCAAAAGTATCAAGGCCATTCGAGCAGATCAAGGTTATGAATATCTATCTAATGAATTTATTGACCATCTAACACAATGAGATTCTGTCTCAGTTAACTACACCAAGCACACTAGTTAACTACACCAAGCACACCTCAATAGAATGGTGTAGCAGAACGAAGGAACCAGACACTTTTAGACATGACTAGGTCAATGATGAGTTATTCTCAATTGCCATTGTTTCTTTGCTTTAGATATAGCAAAATACATAATCATGTTCCAAATAAGTCTGTTCCCAAGACACCCCGAGAGTTGTGGAGTGGACGAAAGCCCTCCATGCAACACTTTCGGATATGGGGTTGTCTAACACATGTGCTGAAGGGGAACAATGGGAAGCTGGAATCAAGATTAGAAGTATGTTAATTTTTTGGGTCCAAAGGGAACAAAAGGGTGGTATTTTTATAATCCTAGGGAACAAAAAGTGTTTGTAAGCACACACGCTATTTTCCTGGAAGAGGATTATATTATGAACCACAAACCCAAAGGAAGGATAATTCTAGAAGAAGTTTAAGAAAAGCCCTCAGAATCACCAGTAGTGATAACTAATCAAGAAATTGAAACTAAAACTGAAACTACCACATCATCACAGATTACTACAGAAGAGCCTCGTTATAGTGGGAGGACTATCAAGACACCCAAAAGATTCATGTTCTTGGGAGAAGCTTATGAAATACTTCCCAAAAAACCTGATTCTGATCCTACCACTTATGAGGAGGTAGTTGCTGACCAAGATCCGGAATCCTGGAGACTAGCTATGAAAGTTGAGATGGAGTCCATTTACTCCAATCAGGTTTAGGAACTTGTGGATCTACCTACCAATGTTAAACCCATTAGCTTTAAATGGGTTTACAAGAGGACGAAAGGACCAAATGGGAAGGTAGAGACCTTCAAAGCTAGGCTTGTAGTGAAAGTGTTTACTTAAAGAGGGAGCATTAACTATGAGGAAACCTTCTCGTCAATAGCTATGCTTAATTCCATCTGAATTCTCTTATCCACTACAACGTGTCTCGATTATGAGATGTAGTAGATGGATGTCAAGACGACATTCTTGAATGGCCATCTAGACAAGGACATCTATATGATATAGCCCACAGGGCTCATAGCTGATAGTCAGGAAGGTATAGCATGTAAGCTACATAAGTCCATATATGGACTTAAGCAACCATCCAGGAGTTGGAACATTCATTTTAACCAGGCTGTCAAATCTTTTTGGATTTGAACAGAATATGGATGAGCCTTGTATGTACAAGAAAAGTGAAGGAAGTGTGGTGGTGTGTCTAGTTCTATATGTTGATGATATCCTACTCATTCAGATAGGAGTATTATTAATAGTGAAAGTGTGGCTAGTCGATAATTTTGACATAAAAGATCTTGGTGAGGCAAGCTATATCTTAGGGATTAAGCTTATTCAAGATCAGAAGAATAAGATAATGGGATTATCTTAAGCTTCCTACATTAACAAAGTACTGACTAGGTTTTCCATGGATAAATCCAATTTAGGCATGGACTTTCACTCTCTCAGAGTCAATGTCCCAAGACTCAAGAGGATAAAGATCGCTTGGCTAAGATTCCTTATACTTCTACGGTGGGTAGTCTTATGTAGACAATGCTCTGCACCACAGCGGATATCTATTTGCTATAGGCATGGTTAGTAGATATCATTCTAATCCCAGTCCAGATCATTGGATAGTTGGGAAGCATATTCTCAAGTACTTGAGAAGAACTAGAGAATATATGCTCATTTATGGTGCAAAAGACTTAGCTCCAGTTTACTACATAGATTCTGACTTCATGTCAGATAAGAACACGAGGAAGTAGACGTTTGGATATGTGTTTACTCTTAGGGGTGGTGCTGTAAGTTACAAAATCATTAAGAAGAAATGCGTTGCAGATTCCACTATATAAATTGAATATGTTGTAGCTAGTGAGGTAGCTAAGAAAGTTGTCTGGCTCAAGAACTTCTTGTTGGAACTAGGAGTGGTACCATTGGCACAGTTACCTATTAGTCTTCATTGTGATAATAGTAGGGTAGTTGCTTAATCCAAAGAGCCAAGGAACCATAAGGTAGGAAAGCCGTGCCAATCTTAGTCACTACAACGTCACCACATTGTACAATCTCTCTAAGTTAGATGGAAATCAATTTTAATTTAGCTGGGTTATTAGACCCTTGAAGTCCCATCTCTAGCTTAATGGGTGTTTGGTTGTAGGGATAAGGTGACTAGGGTAGAGATTGAGTTGTAACAAACTCTAAATATATGTGATATAGAGAGAGGGATCGGCCAACTTTTAACCTTGTGAGCCCTAGCCGAAATCTCTCTCTCTCATCTCTACAATCATCTTCACTTTAAAGGTTGCCCACACAAACTCTAGCATTCAAGAAAGCATCTAGAAGCCGTAGAGGTGAAGACTACTAGGAGAGAAGGACAAGAAGTGTTCTCATTTTAGATTCAGATAATCTCCATAGGTGATGTTTTCTTTCACTTCTCTTTCAATCATACATATTCAAATAAGTTTCAAGATTCGTTTTAAAATAGTTTTAAAACCATTTTTTCGCTGCATTTGGAAAATATTTCCAACAAATGTGACTGATTTTGCTTAATCGATTACGCTTAATGATTACAATGACTGTGAAAATGATATTTGAAAAGGAAAATGAACCTGCATGAAAAATCATTGAGTAAACCTTAGCAATTGACTTAGAAAATGAAGAAGATCCTCAAAATGGTTTTTAGCACTACACTCAATAAAGATGAACGCATAAAATTGATCCCACTACTAAAAGAATACAAGGATGTTTTGCATGATCATATAATGATATGCTAGGAATAGATCCAAAGATTGTCCGACACCACCCCTCTTATACCAAGCCAAAAAGATTAGCCAACCAGTCTAAAGGCATGAACATGGTGCATGATGGTATCCAGATATTTTAAATGAACTTCTTCTTCAAAAGAAAAAAAAAGAGAAAAAGAAAAAGGAGGTCACTAGGATGAAAACCCGAAAGGGCTCCTAAGAAAAAGTTAGAGCACAAAAAAAAAAAAAAGAGCTCGCTAGGATGAAAACTTGAAAGGGCACCTTGGCAAAAGTTAGAATAAAAATAAAATGCATGTTGATTTCAAAGTCCGAATCCTAGCCAGTTAAAATCATGAAAAGATTATAAGGAAGAGAAAGGAGAGGAAAGAGTAGGAAAGTGAAAAAAGAAGAGAAAAAAAATGGATAAGAGAGATAATTCCTGTGCATTTCAAAGTGTGTCATTGGCGTATGAATTGTCTCAATCTCTTTGAGTTTGTTATAAACTAAGAAAAAAATTGGAAATGAAAAGAGAGATTTGAAAGTATCAGTTAGTCTCAAAATTTTGTGAGAAGCTCAATGGCTAAGTGAACCTAAAATAATGCAGAGATATCTTTGAAAAAAAAATAAAGAGAGAGTTGGAGAGCTGATTTTGCTTTGTAAATATGATAGAGTATGATTAAAGCGCAATGCATTATGAGAGTTGTAAAGATTGACTGTCTAGTAGAAAGGATAAAAGAATCAACCATCAAATACAAAAAAAAAAAAGAGAGAGAAGAAAAGAAAAATGTACATAAAAAGGGAGAAGTAGTTCATGTTCTCTTCCTGTTCAAAAGCTTCCACAAGGGATCCATTTCAGAAAATTTGCATAAGAAAGAGCACTTATTGGACCCATATAGAAATGTGGCTTGAAAATCCAACCAATTCTTGAAGCCTAATTTTTTCAAGACCTCCAGAGTTGATTGAACTACATTTTGACCTGATTCCCACTCGGGGATACGTAGGCAACTTGCGAGGTTCGGTCACAATCAATCACTGCTCCACTTTCAGGCCTTAGCCGAACTACTATAGGACCGGATGCCCATTCGGGGATAATTAGGCAGGCCTCCCAGGGCACTCGGTCCAAAGAAGAAACTCAATCAATTAACGAAATTACCCTGAAAACTAGGGGCAAACTAGCATTTTTCCAAAAGTCGTGTCATCACCCTCAAACCAGGGGCAACCTTCGTTTGCTTAGAATTCAAAATCCCCCTGTCAAACTAGGGGCAAACTGTCATTTTCCAAAGAAGATATCTCTGGGTTTACTAGCTTTCTAAATAAGGATAAAGTTTGGACATCCTGAAAATTCATAAAGTTAAGAGATGAAGTTTCCATGCATAAAACTGAAATTGATTTAAGATGAAAAGAAACATGAAAAAAAAGAATTTTTCATTATCATAAAGTCAATCGTAAAGGAGGATGTAATGAAAGAATACTATAGGATGATAACTTTCTATCAGAGCTATACTGAGTCTACTTCTAAACATTTGAAAAGAAAGTGGAATTGGTCACAACATTTGCGAAATGTGTGTGTCTCTACTCAGTCTGAGTCTACCTCCTTGAATCTCCAAGATACACTCCTTAGATAGAACAACAAGAGTTGAAATTCTCATAAAAGGGCATAGCATTCTGCATAAGCAGTGATAAAAGCAGCAATAGAAGAAAAGTGAAGAATGGAACCTCTCTACCCAAGGGAGTCCTCGAAAGTCTCTAGTATAGCAACTCGATCAGAAATGGAAAAAGGTAATGGCGTTGATGCCAGGAAGTCAGATTCCGCTCCGCCAAGGAAGTCAAACAAAGATTGAGCAATACTCCCAGAAAGAACAATCCGATAGATATCCTCAGCAGGTCGGGCCCTGAACTATATAAGCTGATCATCGAATGTGCCGAGAAGCCTTCGAACTTGTCTCTGGTCAAAAGGGAAATCCCTGAGTAGAAAAGCGGGGTCGCTATGAGGAACTAGCTTATACTTCTTCCTCTTCTTGCTTGAATCACCTAGGCCAGCCGAACTGCTGACCATGGCAATCAATCTATCAAGGAAGAAAGAGAGAAAAAGAAATTTGGAAAAAGTTTAACAAATGCTGAGAATGAAAATGAGATTTCGAGTCCGCACAACTCTGGATTTTTTAGAATAGAAAAATGAAATTTTTTAGTCCACGCAACTCCAGATTTTTGAAAATAGAAATTGAATTTTTCGAGTTCGCGTGACTCCAGGTCTTTAAAATAGAAAATGAATTTTTTAGTCTGCGCGACTCAAGATCTTTAAATATGAGTCCATGCAACTCCAAATTTTTTGGAAATAAAAAATCAAATTTTCTGAGTTAGCCCGATTCTAGATTTTGAAAAGAAATGAATTTTTGAGTCCGTGTGACTCCAAATCTTTTGAAAATAGATTTTTGAGTCCGCGTGACTCCAGATCTTTAAATAGAAAATGAATTTTCGAGTCTACATGACTCCAGATCTTTTTAAAATAGATTTTTTAGTCTGCATGACTCCAGATCTTTAAATAGAAAATGAATTTTCTAGTCCTTGTGACTGCAGATCTTTTTGAAAATAGAAAATGAAAATTTCTGAGTCAGCTAGATTCTAGATTTTAAAAAGAAAAGAATTTTTGAGCTAGCGCAACATCAGTTTTTTCAAAAATAGAAAATGAATTTTCAAGTCTGCGTGATAGCAGATCTTTTAAAAAAAGATAGAGAAAATGGATTTTCGAGTCTGCGTGGCAGCAGGTCTTTAAAAAAAGATAGAGAAAATGGATTTTCGAGTCTGCGCGACTCCAGATCTTTTGAAAATAGAAAATGAATTGTTAAGTCCGCGTGACTATTCTGAATTAGAAAAGAAAGAAGGATTTGCTCATGCAATACTGAGCGTCTTTTATATGAATCAGAGTCATTGAATCTGGAGTGATTATGACTTTTCTGTGAATTTTGGATCATTCAATCTTGAGTGATTTTGACTTTTCTACTAATCAGAGGTCATTGAATACGATCAATTCTGACTTGTCTACGAATTTGGAGTCATTGAATCTAGAGCCATTTTGACTTTTCTGTGAATTTGAAGTCATTGAATCTGGAGCGATTTTGAATTTTCTATGAATCTGGAGTCATTGAATCTCGACCAATTTTTGACTTTTCTATGAATCGGGGGTCATTGAATCTGGAGCGATTCTGACTTTTCATCGAATTTGGAGTCATTGAATCTGGAGCGATTCTGACCGTTCTGCAAATTCGGAGTCATTGAATCTGGGGCGATCATGACTTTTTACGAATCTGAAGTCATTAAATATATAGCGATTCTGACTTTTTTGTGAATCTGGAGTCATTGAATCTGGAGCAATTCTGACTGTTCAGTGAATTTAGAGTCATTGAATCTGGAACGATTCTGACTTTTCTGTTAATTTGGAGTCATTGAATCTGGAGCGATTTTGACTTTTCTATGAATCTGGAGTTAATCAGTTCTCCCTCGATAGTGTCCCGGGACGGATCCAAGGAGCACACTTCGGGGAAAATTAGGATGTCCTCACGCGATCCTAGAGACAAAGAGTCGCCACCTAATTTTTATCGGGTATTAGGAAACCCAAGTTTGACTCGCCCAAAAATGGAATAAGGTGACTCGCCCTTCATTACCAGAAACTTGGTTCGGGGGTCTTGGTATGAGAGCAGAAGGAGCCCAAGCAGGATTGGCCTTGATTCAAATATCCTTCTTCTTAATTCATAATTGGTGTTGTTTCCTCAAACATACTAGATGGTATATACATGTCGAAAGGGGAACATCTAGGAAAATCATATCAAGAGATGAAATCAAGTAGAAGTCAGATGCACAAATACAAGGGAGAGGTATACTTACAGTGGTTAGTCTCGCCCGGGACTGATGCAAGTAAAGGAAACATGTCGTGATATGCAAAAGGAAACAAGACGACTTACATTGAGTTGACTCAAGCAGAGTCGCAAAAAGCAAAAAGAAAGGAAACATGCAATGCAATAATGCAACATTCCTAGATAAGATGTCTCTAACATATAATCATTTAAACGGAGACCATCCTAAAGGAAATGCGTCGTTGAAAATAAAGTTGTAACCCTAAAAAAATTCTAAGAGAAAGGAGAGAGATAGTACACGATACATGGGCACTATGATACATGTAGATGAGGCAAGTCCACAAATCGAAGTCTGAATCCACGGCATTCAATTCTCTACACTAAGACACCGAGAAATACCCAAGCATTCCGAAAACATAAGCAAACAAATAATATGCATGAAAGACAAGTAAAAGATATCATCAATCAAATTTCCATATTCAGCAACCTCTAATGAATCCTATCAAAAGTGTTCTTAAACATGAGCTGGGTTAAAATCCTTTTACTGAAAGTTAGATACATGTCTTAGGGAACTTTTGCAAAAAGTTGAACCTGTTTACCATTTTTGAAGTTCACAAAATAAGAGTTTTGGGAACAGTGGACCAGGACTGTCCACTATTCTTGTAATAATCATAATTAATTCTACACAAATCATGTGAAGCTCTATTTGGTGTCATAAGAAAGATTTTTAATTTTAGTTTGTGAAAAAAATATTGCCATAGACATGGCATGATCTTAAGGTTTCTGAAAAGTTGTTTTAAGTAGACTCTGTTATTCTGGAAGTTTGATATCATTTGACAAATGAATGCAAAACACAATAGAAATATAATAGAAGTTCATGAATCATATTAATCAAGTTAATATAAGCTTTTGATCTCTCATTAATTCATCTTAGATGATTTATAAACCAAGTTTTATTCATCAATTATTGTTGAGTGATCAAGGTATGACCATTTTGTATGCATAATCATAATTGTAGTTAAATTTAGAAAATTCCAGAATAGTTGTATCAAATTCAAACGCTTAGAAAACGATCTTAACTCGATTGTATGCTCACAATTTTACATTGGCATATAGATACATTAGTTACGAATCATTCCCAAAACGCTGATCATTGATAACTATTATAGATTTTCTAAAACTCAAACACAAAGAGACTATGTTCAAATCTGTCCACCGATTTCTCAACAATTTCTAAAAAAAAAAGCATATGGATCCTAAAAGGTCTCAAAACGGATCGAATGAAAGCTAATTCATCAAAGTTTACCGAAAATCTTGAAATCCATAAAATATGGATTTTGGTGGACCAAATCTTATTGACAAAACCAATCTGTTTTGCTGAAATTGATCTAATTCATTTTAAAGTGTGAGAAAAAACATCATAGGTGATGATTGAAGTTTATTAGAGAGATCAAACTCATAGACCAACTTAATTAACATAATTTCCAATCAATTTAGCCCTCAAGTTCTATGAAGAACTCTAGATTATGGTTCAAAGGGACTTACAAATATCTTATTGGAGATGAAATTCAATAGGAATTCTAGGTAATAGGAATAATCAAGAGATAAGTATGAACATAGGAATCAGAGATGAATTGTGTGTTTACCTCTTGGGGGATTTCTCAATTATATCAATTGAAGAGTCTTCTTCTTCAAGTGTTCTTCAATTTCTTCAAGCACTCATCCATGGAAGTTAAGGGAGGCAATTTGATGTCAAAATCTCTAATCTAATTATCTTGAGATTAGTCTAATTCATAATTCACTTCATCTCTCTAGAAATCTCTCATAAATTGAAAGTATTTTGCAAGTATATTCACTTGTATGTACTTTTCTCTTATGTGTACTTGTATATACTCTCTTGTATATGTCCTTGTGTGTGAAAGATAATCTTATATGGATCTATATATATAGTTTTGAAAACTTAACTCTTAAGTTATAGGGTTACAACAGGATTTTCAGAGAGCAGAAAAGGGTTAAAATGGCCATTTCGATGCCTAAACGTAGTTTCCAGGCAATTTCCTTGCAGTTGGAGGCTTTTAGAAGGGTCTAGAACCAAAAAAACATGATGAAGGGGGCACATTATGGGTGGCCAATTAGGGGTGACCAGCCATTTACTATTTGGGTTCCCCTGGGTGCCCTTATGTCCTGTTTTAAAATTTACGTTCACTGCTTTCCAGATTTATGTAAAAATGCTTTTTGGTGTCCAAAATTGTCCATTTATGTACCGTTGGAAAGCTATCGAGTTGAATTTCAGTATAAAAATATTCGAGGAGGTTTTTAAATGAAAATTGAAGTCTATTTGAAGTCCGGAAGTCCTCCGGAACTTTCGTTGTCTTTTTGAAATCTAACGACGTCTTTTTCAGAATTACTTTCAAATGTGCATCGATTTTGAACTTTTCTCTAAAATTGAATCTCTGGATACTTAGAATACTACATTTAGAACACTTTGTGATCATATAACCCTAAGTGAATATGAATTTTGAGAGGCAATTTTGACAAAATTGGGATTTTATTCATGAAAAAGGGCTTTTCTGAGCTTGAAGTCATTTTCTGATGTTCGATCATTCAATTGTGTGGAATCCAGTACCTTCCACGGGGTGTTTTTCATCATCGAATCCTCCAAGATGTTGGCCACCCTAAATCTTATCAGGGTGGTCAAAATTAGGTGTCTACAGTTTGCCCCTCTTTGGCAGAGCTTGTTGTGAACAACTTGAACTGCAAGCGAGTGCCAAAGCTTGAAGGCACCCCATAACCATACTGAGAGGTTTTAGTAAAAACAAAAATATCCGCAAAAATCAGGAAATTCAAAATCAGAGAAAATTAATAAATCATGAATACAAGAATGCAATACAATGCTGGGTAGAGGCTGTTGTATCAAAGCTGCTGTTGGTCGTGCTCCGCTAAAACTGCCTACGTATCCCTTCCAGGATTCAGACCATGGCGTAGTTCAAGTGCGCAAGGAGACAAAGAACACACAAACAACAATGCGGATGAAATGCTCCTATCCTAGGATGTTGATGCAGTATGAAAGCATGAATGTGCACGTGCTAGAGGAATTATCCTTAAGGGTTCCCTAGATGCAAAGGCTAATGTAAGGGATGCAACGTCTCACTACCACACTCAAATATATCTAAAGAGAAGTATGCTATCTATGTCTTGGATGAATCTTAAAGTCTTTCTTCTGAGTTTGAGGCTTGTAGGTTTCATCTGTATCTTGGACGATTGCTGAGTATCCTGGATAAATTATGAAAACAACTTCTGACGACTTCTAAAATAACGCCTCCTTAAACCCGGACGACTGATGATGTAGAGACCTTCTGCTAGGGACGATTGCTGATGTAAAGTCCTTCAACTGGGGACGATTGCTGATGTAGAGTCCTTCTGCTGGGGACAAATGCTGATGTAGAGTCCTTCTGTTGGGGATGATTTACTGATGTAGAGTCCTTCTGCTGGGGATGATTGTTGATGTAAAGTTCTTCTGCTGGGGACGATTGCTGATGTAAAGTCCTTCAACTGGGGATAAATCTTTTGAAATAGGTCTCTCTGCCAGAGACAAATCTTCTGCTCTTCTGAAACAGGTCCTACTTTGAGGGATAAATCTTCTGAAATAGTCCTTTATAGTGTTCCTAGACTTTTTGTTTAAGAGATTTGTTATCAAACTGTCCCCAAATGCTCAGTTTGTCAAAACATCTTCTGAACTTTAAGCCTTAAGGCATTTTTCTTCAATAACTTTTGCAAACCACCCTCAATGCTAACACCATTGTAGGTGCATGTCTTAACTATTGATTTAAACCACCTTCACGTGTTTCAAATTAACTATGATAATATAGTCCCGGTCATGAAAGGGCTATGGATTCTTTATTTTAAGAGAAATACAGAACACTGTAGAAGATGTACTCCATTGAGCTTCAATGGAACTGCATGGTATATGGCTAGGTCACTGCGGATTCGTGTAATCCCAATGTTCCCCTTTTGTTAAGAAAACCATTTAAAAATATTGCTTTAGTTAATTAGTTAATCATTAGTTTAATTTAGTTTCTTTACAATTAGTAGTTGTTAATTGTGAAACTTTGTGTTCTACATTTTTCTTGAATATTGAATTTTCTTTTCTTTTAGAGTTTGATCTAGGTATTCAGTTTACAACCTTCCCTGTGGGGTCGAACTGGTCTTAACCAGAATACTACTTGTACGTCTACCTACACTTGGGTATAGCACTTAAGCGCACACAAAATATTTCTCGTGCCAAGTTTATGGCGTCATTGTCGGGGAAGGCAACAAGCTAATGCTTATATTACCTCAATCTATCTTTATCTCTTTCTATTTTCTTTTTCTTTTAGTTCCTTAGATTAAAACCTTTAAGGATCTTTTCCCTTTCATGTCCGATAATTCCATTGAAGGAATTTACGGAAATCCATTCTATTAATCCAATTCTTCTAGTTCTATTCATCCCGTAGCTACACCTACAAATTCAATGGCAGACAACCAAAGTGAAAATGGTAAGAATGTGGTTGTACCAATTGATGATTCGCTACATCCTTTGTGTGATCTTATACAACCCGACCTTGCACCTATGCCTTCTTGTATTCTCATTCCACCTCATGCGAGTGAATTCCAATTTCACAACGGAATGATTCAACTCCTTCAAACCTTTCATGGAATGGAAAGCGAAAAGGCATATCTACACATCAAGGACTATGAGGATGTTTGTAAAACATTCTCCCAAAATTGTCCTATAGATGTGACACACCTAATGCTATTTCCCTTCACCTTGAAGGATAAAGTAAAAGTGTGGCTACTCACCCTCAAGCCAAATTCAATCTTCACCTGGCATACGATGAACACTGCATTTTTAAAGAAATTCTTCCCACCTCGTATGACCACTGAACTTAAACGTCAAATAAACTCCTACAAACAAAAGAGCAATGAAACGTTCACCCAAACGTGGGAGCATTTCAAGGATTTGCTTCTCTCTTGCCCACATCACGGGTATGAGAAATGGCAAACTATTAGCTACTTTTATGAAAGGTTAAATGGTGAAACGAAAAAATTGGTTAAAACCATGAGCTCAGGTCCATTTCTTCGCAAAAACACTGAAGAGGCTAAAACCCACTTCGAGTTATTAGCTGAACATGCTCATAAATGGTGAAATTCTGATGACATTCCACGCGCACAAATATCAGGAGTAGAGGAGAAAAGTATCCATTAGCTAAAAAGTGAAAATCACCTAATGACCAAATACGAAGAATTAGCAAAGAAAGTAGAGGAGTTAGGGATGAAAAGAGAGAATTCTAGAAAGGTTTTACCTGAAGAACCATACGGCACATGCAATATGTTGGGACATACAACTCAATACTCAATACTGTCCCAATGTGCCACACTTTCAAGAACAAGCCCCCATAGAGATGAACGCCATGCAAGATATAAAGGGCCGAGTAATTCCTATACTAACAATAATTTTCAAAATAATAACAATCGATGGAATCACCCTGGTTTTGATTGGAAAAACGATGCTGGGACCCAAAATCAATACCAACAACAATAGCCCTACAACAATAATAACCAATATCAAGGGCATTACAATAGGCAGTCCTAGCCATTCAATCAAAATAGATCAAATAACTACAACCAAGCTCAACCCTCTAATACTCAACAGTTAAATGTGTACGTGCCACCATACAAAAAGATGCAAGAGGATGATCCACTCTCTAATGCAAATTTAACACAATAGTTAATTCAAATGATGAGTAAAATGTCCGCAACATTAGAGAGAATGGATTCATGACAAGAGAGGTCGAGTGGAATGTTTGCTGCCCAACCATTTCAAAACCCTAAGGAATACAACAATGGTCCTAATAATCAAGAACATGCTAAAGCCGTGACTACTCTAAGAAGCGGCAAGATTATAGGGCACAACATGCCTCTCTCTACTCCTGAAGAGTCTAAGGAGGACGAAGTGCTAAACAAAAACAAACCTTCCACTCTGGAAGAGGAGCCATCCACTAATGACAAACCATCAAAATCAAGTGATGATGCTCCTAAAGAAGTAGAAGAAGTTGAGAGAAGGCCCAGAAAGGAACCCGTTAATGATGAATTATCGAAATGCCCTTTCCCCGCGCGTTATCCTCAAAGGCTTAAGAAACCCAAAAATGAGATAAAGAATCAGGAGTTCTTGGAACTATTTAAATAAGTTAAAATAAACCTTCCACTCCTTGATGCAATCAAACAAGTGCCAGCCTATGCTAAGTACCTTAAAGACTTATGCACGGTCGAGAGGAGGCAAAGTAGGAAGAAACATGCTTATATTGCTTGCCAAGCAAGTGCAATCATCCAAAATGAATTGCCTCCTAAACTTAAGGACCCCGGTACTCCAACTGTCTCATGCCAGATTGGGAATCAAAGGATAGACAACGCACTCCTCGACTTAGGAGCAATCATAAATAACTAGGGTTGGGTGAGCTCAAACCCACTCGAGTTGCACTATAACTGGCAGACAGGTCTATGAAATACCCTAGAGGAATACTGGAAGACTTCTTGGTACAAATAGATAAGTTTATCTTTTTGGTCAATTTTGTAATATTAGACACTAAACCTGTGACTAATCTATGTTCACAAATCCCAGTGATTTTTGGACGTCCGTTCCTTAACACAATCGATGCCACGCTAAAAATAAGAAGTGGTATAATGACGATCGTATTCGGGAACATGACTTTAAATGTCAAGATCTTTTCAAATCCCCAACCTGAAAAATACGAGGATGAGGAAGAAGTTAATTACATTGAAACGGTCGTTGAAGATGAGGCTAATTTTGTTGATTACAAAGATCCTTTAGAGGTAGTTGTGTCACAACTTGACGCTGTCTATCAGCCTAATGATTCTCTCCATTGGATGCTGCATTAAATCACAATTACCTCATGGTGGAAACGAAAGAGGAGGATAGAGCTTAATGCGTGTGGGTAACACCATATAAACCATTGCCTCCCAAAACAAAGTTAATCATGCCTTCAAATTTTCAGTTTCCCGATCTGAAATTAAAGGAGCTCCCAAAAGAGCTCAAATACACTTTTCTAGGGACTGAAAAGACTTATCCTATCATAATTTCATCTGCGTTAAATTTTGAACAAGAGGGTAAGTTAATTCAAATGCTGAAACAACATAAGGGAGCATTGGAATGGACTATTGCTGATCTCAAAGGCATAAGCCTGTCAGTTTGCACCCATAAAATATATTTGGAAGAAGATGCTAAACCTTCACGACAAATGCAAAGGCGTCTGAATCCCAACATGCAAGAAGTAGTCAAAAAGGAAGTTTTAAAACTACTTGATGTTGGGATCATATATCCTATTTCTGACAGCCCTTAGATTAGCCCAACCCAAGTGGTACCCAAAAAAGCAGGCATAATGGTTATTCCTAATAAAGACGGCTAATTAGTACCAACATGCGTCCCCACCGGATGGCGGATATGTATTGATTACTGAAAATTGAATACCATGACCCAAAAAGACCACTTTCCTTTACTATTCATGGATCAAATTCTAGAACAAGTGGCGGGTCATAAATACTATTGCTTTTTGGACAGATATAGTGGGTACAACCAAATCGATATAGCTTATGATGATTAGGAGAAAACAACTTTCACGTGTCCGTTTGGAACTTTTGCTTACCGTCGTATGCCCTTTGGTTTATGCAATGCACCTGCTACCTTTCAGTGGTGCATGTTAAGTATTTTCAGTGATATGGTCGAACAAATACTTGAAGTATTTATGGACAATTTTTTAGTGTTCAGCCATAGTTTCAAAAATTGCTTAGACAATCTTGAACGTGTGTTAGCAAGATACGAGGAAAAACACCTAGTACTAAACTGGAAAAAGTCTCTTCATGGTGACTAAGGGAATCGTCCTCGGCCACATTATTTATGATAAAGGTAACCAAGTAGATAAAGCAAAAATTGACATAATCTCGAACCTACCTGTCACTCGTACAATCAAAGACATTCGATCTTTTCTGCGGTATACGGGATTCTATCGTCGCTTTATCCAAAATTTTAGTGCGATCTCCCAACCACTACGTCAACTGTTAGCTAAAGACATGCCATTCGTATGGTCAAAAAACTGTCAAACATCTTTTGACGCATTAAAGGAACACCTTACCTCCGCACCGATAATACAGGCACTCGACTGGGGTTTTCCATTTGAACTAATGTGCGATGCAAGCGACTACGAGATTGGTACAGTTCTAGGATAAAGGATAATAACCCTTATGTAATCTACTACTCAAATCAAACACTTAACGAAGCTCAAATGAATTATATAACTACCAAAAAAGAGCTACTGGCTATAGTCTTTACTCTTGATAATAGGTCGTATCTGATAGGATCCCCAATCGTCTGTTTTATAGACCACTCGGCCCTCAAATACTTGCTATCTAAGAAGGACGCGAAACAAAGGCTTATCTGTTGGATACTCCTACTCCAAGAATTTGATATCACGATCAAGGATAAAAAGGAAGTAAAGAATGTGGTTGCTGACCATTTATCTCGGCTAACATTTGTGACAACACTGAACCATTACCGATAAAGGATGATTTCCCAGATGAGCAACTAATGACTGTCTTGGGTTTACCCTGGTATACGGATATAGTAAATTACCTAGTTACAGGATAGACTCTGAGTCATTGGTCAAATCAAGATAAGAAATAGTTCTTCTCCTACGTACGTCAGTTCTTCTTTAATGACCGGTACTTATTCAAGTATTGTGCCAGTCAGGTCATTAGACATTGCGTTCCAAATGAGGTTATAACTATGATTCTGACCTCATGTCATTCTGAAGCCTGTAGTGGTCACTTTGCTTCACAGAAGACCACACAAAAAATCCTACATAGCAGCTTCTATTGGCACACCTTATTCAAGGATGCCCATGAATTTAATAAATTGAGCCAATGCTGTCAAAAGCTAGGTGCAATCTCAAAACAAAAATCTATGCCTTTAACTCCAATAATCACAATCAAAATTTTTGATTGTTGGGGCATAGACTTCATGGGCCCATTCCCAAAGTCAAATAACTGCGAGTACATACTCCTTGCTGTGGAGTATATCTCAAAATGGGTAGAGGAATCCCAACAAGGCAAAATGATCATCGAACAGTTGTTTCCTTCTTAAAAGAAAACATTCTTTTGTGATTCGAAACCCCGAGGGCACTCAAAAGTGACCAAGGCAAGTATTTCTGCAATAAACCCTTAGAGTCACTCCTCAAGAAATATGGGATAAATCATAAAATTGCCTTAGCCTACCACGCGCAAACTAACTGGCAGACAGAATTGGCTAACCAAGAAATCAAACATATTCTAAATAAAATGATTAGTTCAAACAAAAAAGATTGGGCATATAAGTTGACCGATGCTCTATGGGCGTACCGTACTGTATACAAAACAAACCTGCGCATGTCCCCGTATAGGCTAGTATACGAAAAAGCATGTCATCTCCCTGTCGAGATTGAGCATAAAGCATATTGGGCAACTCGCTCATTAAACTTTGATATTAAAGAGGGGGCTAGTTAAGGAAACTTCAACTCACAGAGCTCGAGGAAATTCGTAGAGATGCGTATGACTCTGTGAAGTTGCATAAAGAAAGGATAAAGGCTCACCAAGATAGAATGATCTTTCACAAATCATTCAATCCAGGGCAGAAAGTCTTGCTGTATGACTCTCGCCTTCACCTCTTTCTTGGAAAGCTCCGCTCCCAGTGGACAAGCCCTTTTATTGTTAAATCTGTCATTCCACATAGGGCCGTCGAGCTCATAAATCCACAGAATAATGAAATTTTCAAGGTCAATGGCCAACGATTAAAGCCGTTCTATAAGAATTTCTAAACATAAGTTGAGCACATCCAGCTGGATGAGTCCAACTACTCCTCTACTTAAAACGCCCTAGCGTGTTCAGAAACTGTTGTTGTATTCTTTACATTGGCTGCATTTTTTTTTCTTTTCATCTATTTTTGCTTTATCTTTTCTGTTAGAGTCTGACTTTGCGTTTAATCTGCTATTCTATTCTATCTCTCCTCTATAGGTTATAAGAATGAGAGATGATGACGTCCATTCAATCGGGTCATGGGCTGATTCAGAATACCATAACCCTCCTTGGACTACCGAGGAGATTGCATTCTGCCTTTCTCCTTATCAAGGGCCCGGGGCAGATGATGTAGTTGACCTAACCCAAGGGTACATCCCTTACAATCCTGCCCTTCTCAACATTAATCCTTTTGAGCATATGGACTTCCCTAAAGAAGAAGGAGAACCAGAGGGGTATTTATTCGGGGAAGTTGATGATGCCCTCTTGGAACAGTGGGAGAACGACTCAATTTGGGAACCATAGGTTGAAGAAGATTTACAAGATGTGGTGCCCAAACGCCATAATGATGTCTTCACATATGTGGATGACTTCATCGTCAGCGAATCATTTCTGTATATTTATGTACACATGAGCTATTTGTTGTTCTAGCTTTAATGCCTCTTACCTGCTAATGCACATGGTTCTATCACACCAATAGTGAGGTTAACTCATTTTCACAATCCATTTTCTTTTCTTCTTTCTTTGTTTGTTCCTTTCTTTTCGATCGTGCTGTTGTTTTATTTAATTTCTTTCCGTTTTGATTTCTTTTGTTGTCTTTGTCCAAGATTATTACTATGTTTCACAATGGTTTTCCAGTGTTCCTTCTGCACCAACTGTTTCATGGACCTGGACCTTACATAGGGTCTCCTAGTACTCTACCATAAGAGAGCAAACAGCTAAGGAGTTACACTCTGTTATCTTTGACGCCGTCAAGCTCACCCGAATCGTCTCTTGCTTGCACTTTCAACTCTTTGGATATTTCTGATGCTTTTGATAATATTCTTGACGCTTTTAGATCTTTCTGGAATTGTGAATTATCGAGTTTGGACTCCACTTTTGATGATTTAGCGGATTATGAAACAATTGCAGAAGAAGGGATTTTCATGTTCGAAGATTAGTGACCCACTTTAGTTATGTTATGTCATTTGGTCAATCTTTTATCAATTGAAGTGTAAGGCTGGGAAAAGAATTGTTATTTTTGTTTTAAATTCTAGTTTTTTTCTATTTAATAAGGTTTTAAGTACCAAATGGGGGATGTGATTTTGCAAAAGGATGCTATTACAAAGCTATATTTATAAATTTGCAATTTTCTATTACTATGATGATGATTTCTGGCTTACATGTCCTGTGAATGGACTGTTTTTATCCTTTCCTGTATGTCCAGAACAATCTTTGTTAGTTGGGGGTGCATAAATCTTTTATCTAAAGAGATTTTAAAATTCTAAGTTTCGATCGATCAAACACCTCTCGATCGATCGAGAGGGTATAATCCCCAAGTGCTTTAACAGGTTTCAATTGATCGAAGTTTTGATCGATTGAAAGTTCTCGATCGATCGAGACTTGTATTTAAATGAAGCGTCTCCAGCACTCATCTTCAGTTTCTCTCTCACTCTCACTATCACTTTTGAATAATTCCACACAGAGAGAGAAAACTTACGTCTATTCCCTCCATCCACACACATAATTTAAGGAACTCAAACTACTCCCACCACCACCATCATCATCACATCCTTTCTCTCCTTTGCACTCACCGAGGTAAGGGCCAATTTTAACCCCCCCTAAGTTCTTTCCATTTCAATCTTGTGGGAGTGCCCCCCATTGGTTCTAAGACCATTCTATTTTTGTTATAGCCCTCTTTGTCTTTTGTTCTTTTCTTTTCTATTTCTTTTTCTGTTGCTGCAATTTTTTTGCTCTCGATCGATCGAGATGAGCTCGAGCACTTAAGCCCAGCCATGGTTCAATTGATCGAGAAAAGTTTGATCGATCGAACTGTTGCAGTGGCAGTCTCTTCCTTTCTTTTTAGTTTATTGTTTTATTTAGTCTTTTTCTTGTATTTCTCTTTTTCAGGGCCTTCGTAATAAATCCTATTGCGGGGTACCACAAATCAAAACCCCTCGATCTTACTATACTTGATCCGATACCCGATCACGGGTATCGGAATGACAAAGATCGAGTTTGGTTCACCCGGTGGTTTCATGGGATAAAAGTTATGTTGGAGCGACCACTTGAGGTTGTGTGGCTTTTCGCCCCGTGGTTTCTTGCACAGATCTGTGCAATGCCAAGCTGGTATGAGATGTTGAAGTAATCAAAGAAAATCAACATCAATTGGGTGCGCGAAGCATGTGCCACTATGATCAAGGATCCTATAGCCCCATTAACATACCGTTCTTTCTTCCATAGGCGTGATATCATTTTTAGCCCAGCTACCGTGGCCACTGCTTTGGGAGTACATAAAGTACCTGACCACTTTTACCCTCATATACCCAGTACACCGGAGACTCTACCCTCTGCTATCATCAGTGACATTACCGGCGGTGCTGTTCAGATCTAGAATGGAATTTCCTTGATCGAGGATCAGTTTCTGACTGAGTAGTATCATCTCCTCCACCTGGCGCTTGCCAACTCCATTCTGATGACTTCTTACCACAAGAAGGTGGTGCCATGGTATACTCAGGTTCTTTATGCTATTGTGACAGGGTAGAGCATCTGCCTACCACGCCTTTATATCGATTTCTTTATCCAGCCGACATGGTACATTGCCACCAAGCACCATCTAAAGGGTGCTTGGCCCATCCATCGAGTGATTGAGCAAGTAGGATTGCTTCTGTTGGTCACAGACACGATTTTATAGGCATCCAGTCGATATGGCGACACGGCAGCACGCCATTCTGATGCACAGAAGAAGAGAAAATTAAAAGGAAAAGCGAAGGTGGGGTCGAAGAGGAGGAAAGGTTGAGGCACCGACACTGAGGGTGCGGCTTCTGGGATGCCTATTGAGGCTGAGGAGCTAGATACAAATGAGGAGGACCCCATCACTGCTGCATAGCAGTTCGAGCTAAGACAGAGGTCTCAGGCTCTCGCCTAGGGAGAATCATCATCCGTGTCTGTCCAGACTCTCCATACATTGTTTATTGGGGCGAGAGAGGCCTGGATGAGGCTCGAGGGCAGGGTTGACCATTGGGTCACTCAGCTTGATACATTACTGGTCCAGTTGGGGGTGGCTTAGTCATTACACACAGCTTCCCATCCACCACCACCCAATGCACCACCCACCACTGATCCTGCATCTTCCGTAGCACCTCCACCTATTGATCCTTCCACTCATCATCATCATCTACACCACCTCCGGTTGGGATGGTACCTTCATTGACCACTGTTTCTACGACTCTATTTCCACTGCCTCAAGTTATTGCTATTGATCCAGATGCACCTATTGATATTTTATCAAATATTACTGATGAGTAGTTGGGTATTGTAGTTGAGAGTTTGGGATTTTTGTTGTATTTAGTTTATTTCTGTTTTCTCTCCTCTCTCACTTTTAGTATTTCTTTTGGATGTTTGGTGTGCTGGTACTTTTGGATCTTTTGGACATTATAATCATTGTTTTGTGCTTTATTGTTTTACCTTTTCAGTGATTAGGTATTGTATTGTATTTGGCCATGCTCTATAATTTTATGTTCATTTCATTTGATCTTGGTTATTTGGAGATTGTATGCCTTCTTTACAGATTGCTATGCGTGCGGTTATTGCTTTGCTTTCTCAGGTGATATCCATCTATTTACAATTAAAAATCAACTTCTGAGGTTATTTTCAGTTGGGGGTGGGATGTAAACAGATAATCACCTGCACTTATTCACACTTAGCAATCTGGATAACTTTAATGCACAATTCATACAATCTCAATTAAAATTGGATTAAAATTAAAAATTGAAGAAATTTGAAAAAAAATTGAAATTTTTTATTCTGAACTTTATTGGTAGAATAACTTTGAACATTCACTCCTGCTTAGCTGTTACCAAGCAATGACACATTCGTATTATTATCATCCTATTATGAATTAAGTTCACACATTTTTCTAGTATCACTAGGAGGAATGCATGTGGGGACCATTCTTGTATCCAACATCCATATGCACGTGTTGCTAGCTATGCAGTAAACCTAAAAATGAGTTAATACGACTGTTGTGCTAATAGAATAAGTAGTGGAGATTAATTACCCTTAGCGAGCTTTTGATCCAATCTTTGTTTTTTAGGGAATTTTCACATAAATTCGAATTGTTTTTCTTGATTATGCGTATTAAATTCGTTGCACTAGTCTCAATTGATTCTCCAACTTTGGCTACTTATTAGAGGAAAAGTTGGAGAATCAATTGAGACTAGTGCAACGAATTTAATACGCATAATCAAGCTTTCATATCCATATGCACGTGTTGGTAGCTATCCAAGCTTTCATATCATGTGTGATCATTAGCAAGCCAGTTTCTGTGAGACGTTCATTTATGAGTGTAAACCTCTATGAGAATTGAGTCGAAATTACGAGTTCTAGAAGTATGATAGTCTAAATAACTCTAAATAAGGTTCAATGCATAGATATTAACTGCACACACACACAAATACATGATTGTGATACATATGTAATATTTATCTTGGTGGCATGAGGAGCATGTAAATTTCTTTCATGGTTTGCTTGAGGTTACTATGTCTTTGTAGAGCTAAGTTAATAGTTGAATGGGAGGGAGTGTTAAAAGTTTTTCTATATCTTTTTGAACTTAAAATTGAGAATTTTGTGGGTATATTCACTATAAACCCTCACGAGGCAACACTCGTCCACTAGGGAGAACCTAGAGGTTTAACGGCTTGTTGCATTCACTAAATGCAACCACGATTTCTACGAAAGTGAGTTAGGTAGTATCTCTTTCTATTTAGATTAGCTTGCTTTAGTTTATTTTGTTTTAGTGTAGTCGTTGCAGTAACAGTTTAGCTTATTTTTATTTTTCGCTTTATCTCTAGGGACTAGTAATAAGCTAGTTGGGGGTTGTGACAAGCGGGGGGTATTTGTAAAAAATACAATCGCGCTAAAATAAGAGAAATACATTGATTTAGTTCACAAATCCCTGCTTTATCTGCAATTTGTATTACAATGCTAGTTTATACAAAATATGATTAATCTATGATATGTTGTATTGTTTTAGCTTTAATTTGTGCAGATTACTGTTTGCTGTGTGAAGAAGTGCATAACAGGATAAAGGGAATGCTTGATTATAAGCAAGAGAATTCAAAGTTGAAGAATGAAGTTCAAGCAATCGAAGAGGTTCAAGCGATAGAGGTTTTGATCAATTGAAGACAGTTCAAGCGCTCGAGTAATCCAGAAGTTCAATCGATCGAGTGATGTTCGATCGCTTGAACATGCCTTTTTTCAGAACTTACGCGCACGCAGCAGGATAGTTGTAATCAACCCTAGCATTAGATTTTTGTATAAATACTCATTATATATACGTCCACAAGGACGCCCACATTGTTTTCATCAGTTTTTATATAGGGAGAGAGTGTTTACTTTGATTTTTATAGGTTTCGTTGCTTGGATATTGGATTCGGTTTAAGTTTGAAGTTTATTAATAAGCCTGTTTATTCCAAGTTCTGTTTTATTAGTTTTGTTTACAGTTTTTCTGTAGTTTCAGCAGTTACAATCTAATTAGATCGTTGTTTCTCTTTCTTATAGTGGTTAAACCATAGTTTTTTTTTCATATTTTGCAGGTTTAAATCACAACCAAACGCAACCTTAATGAATCTATACGTTAAAAATAGATCTATGGCACTCTAGACTATGTCTGAGTAGTCCTAGGGTTGGGAGATCATGATGAAATAATGATCTCCAGCCTCTGCCATGCAGTAGTGTGAAAACCTGTGTTCGATCGATTGAAGTTTGTTCGATCTATCGGAACAGAGATACAGTCAATCGATCGAAGACATTTCGATCGATTGAGAGATGATGATTTTTTATCGATCGAAAGCGCGTCTATCGATCAAACCTTCAGATTCTTGAGAAGGTCCTTTACAGTATTCCTACACTTTCTATTTAAGAGATTTGTTATCAGACTATACCCAAATGGTCAATTTGTCAAAACAGTTTCTAAACTATAAGCCTTAAGGCATTTTTCTTTATTAACTTTTGCAAACCACCCTCAATGCTAACACCATTGTAGGTTCAATTCTTAACTATTGATTTGAACCACTTCACGTGTTTTAAATTAACTATGATGAAATAGTCCCGGTCATGAAAGGGCTATGGATTATTTAATTTAAGAGAAATACAGAACATTGTAGAAGATGTACTCCATTGAGCTTCAATGAAACTGCATGGTAGATGGCTAGGTCACTGCAGATTCGTGTGATCCCAGCGTTACCCTTTTGTTAAGAAAAGCATTTTTAAAATATCGCTTTAGTTAATTAGTTAATCATTAGTTTAATTTAGTTGCTTTACATTTAGTAGTTGTTAATTGTGGAACTTTGTGTTCTACATTTTTCTTGAATATTGAATTTTCTTTTTCTTTTAGAGTTTGATCTAGGTATTTAGTTTACAACCTTTCCTGTGGGATTGACCTAGTCTTAACCAGAATAATACTTGCACGTCTACCTACACTTGGGTATAGCATATAATCGCACACAAAATAATTCTCGTGCCATACACGATTTTGAGAGATACCCTATATCTAGAGGCAACACGATGCTTAGACAAACCATATATCTGGAGCCAACATGATGCTGATAGATACCCTATATCTGGAGGCAACAAGATGCTGAGAGATACCCTTTATCTGGAGGCAACACGATGATGAGAGAAACTTTATATCTGGAGGTAATTCTGATAGTCAATGTTGATAGATACCCTTCATCTAGAGGCAGTTCTGATACACGTATGCTGAGTGATACCCTTCTTCTGGAGGTAATTCTGACAATATCTAAAAGTTCTCTGCTTGGGGAGATATCTGAGATTTCTGAGAGGTGAGGACATATTCTAGTGGCCCTGCTGATTCAATCTGAGACACTTATCGGTGCTTCGACCAGCCCAAACATTCTTACAACATGCCGTGCTTGAATATCTTGCTCATGAAGATCTTGGATTCTGTGAATCTATTCTAGATGTAATTCCCAAGTGATAGTAGACCCGAATGTCTAATTTCTAAGTCGATACACAATTAATCCCAAAACAACGAAAGTTTTCTGCAAATCGTCAATTCTTGGCATTTTCAAGCTGCGGTGTCTTTGATTCTTCGTGTCTAGGGACTTTTCTTAAACTTTGAATGGTTTTCAACCAAGATTCAAAATTTAGAGCAATTCTAACAAGTTTTAAGCACTCTTAAGGCTTATATATAAAGATTGGACCAATCTGGGGTCAAAATAAGAGTTCCAGGGGTTAAAACACAAATATAGAATAAAATGGGGTTTTGGCAGGCTGTGAATAGTGAATGGCAGCTCTCCACACCATCCTAGGAGCTGCCAGCCGCAACAATGGGGTTTTAAACCCATTTTTCATCTTGTCCTTCATTTAACTCATCTCATATGTATCACTCTCTCTTCTAAGGTGCCCAAATCTTGCAATTTCTTGATGTTTTGAGTGATTTCATGCATCAACACCTCCAAAAACCTTATTGATTTCATCAACTCCTCTCTATTCTAGGAGATTCAAGTGCTAAGGTTTTTACTATTCATCATCTTCAACCTCTTTTCTTCAAGCTTCAAGCATCAACAACCATGAGTTCTCATGAACAAGGTGAGAGTTCTAGAACATGTAGAAGCCAGTTTTAAGCTAGTGGAGCTTCATTAACTCAATCCATAGAGTAGCCAACTATGAAGATGCCACAAAATCATATTTCTAAGAGGGTCTTTCATCAAGAGGTAATCCATTTTTCAATTTTGTACTATTGCATTACTTTATGTATATGTGCTTCCAAAGTTCTTGCAAATACTTAGGAATCATCCTTCAATTTTCTTCTAGAATGTGTAAGGGCACCCCAAAGGTCATGGTAACCATGGAAAATGTCTTGAATGGTTTAATGAATTGTCAAAATCACATCCCCAAGTAGTAGCCAATATAAGACAAGCGGGCTTTGGGTCTTTCATAACTTTGTTCGAGATGCCGGCCAATGACTTGGCCATAATTCAAGCTCTTGCTGAGAGGTGGTGGGATTCTACAAATACTTTCCACATGCCTTTTGGGGAGATAACCATGACCCCACTTGACTTTGCAATCATAACTAGCATCTCATTCGGTGGGCATTGTCTTGCCTTTGCGAAGAACATACACATACATTCCACTATTATTGAGCGACTTTTGGCCGTTATTCCGTCCCAGAAAGATCTTCATGGATCGAGTGTGGCCATTATATGGTTTATCAACAACTTCCGGCCTTCTGAAAAAGTGGCCCAGTTTATTGATATGCAGCTTACTCGTGCTTTCATCTTGTATTTGCTTGGTTGCTCTCTTCTTTTGACTCGAGTTGAGCAGATTACACTAAATACGCTTGATCATCTTCGAGACCTTGAGGAGATTGTAGATTTTGACTGGGGCTCTGCTGGCTTAGCCATTCTTTTCAGTCTTATGGGGGAGCATTCACGTGGCAAATCCCTAGATTTGGTGGCTCTTGGAGAGCTTGGGAGGTACCGAAATTTTTCATTTCCAATTCTTCCTCTAATATTCTATATTTTGACCACTGCTATATATTCTTTTATAGGTATGGGCCTTCGAGTATTTTTCCATGACAGCTCCATCATTCCGGGAGAAAGAGATACATATTTTTCCACAGGCTTTGAAGTTGCGTCGCCAAGCCATAGGTGCCAAGAATGATGCTCAGAATGTTATTTCTTGCTGGGATTTTTTGACCCGTCTCAAATTCAGTTAAGTTCACTGGCATCCTTGGGCGACCAATGGCGATGTGACTGAGATCGGTTTGGTCAGGCATATGATAAGAGAGAGGATTCTTCTTAAGGGTCCCTCTGTTCTTGAGTGGTATCTTGAGGGTCCCTCCTTAGACTAATTTGGAGGATCACCTCTTAGTGCCACAGGATTTACCTTCTTCTATGAGGTCGGCACGAGATTTGCAAGATGGAGATCTTATTGGTGCTTTGAACGGAATTCCTTTTTCCTCCTTTACTCTTTTTGAGGAGAACTATGATGTCTTCAAGGTTACTCATCTGATGCCCAACTTTCCACTCTTGGATGACCCACAGGTATTTTCACAGCTTCTTCATTTTTAGTTGTTTTCTCATTTCTCAATGTCATTTGCAGGGGAGTTCTTTCGTGGATGGCCCTAGACAACCTTTACCTCCTATCCCTTCTTGTAACTGATGAGCCTCGACTATGCTACGTGGAGTTATATCTTCAGTGGAGATTCCCCATGATCTTGTGGAGCCTCATCTAGTTTCAAAGCAATATGAATCGGTTCCTTGAGCTATTTTTAATGAAGAGCGAGCTTATGCACAGAATATGATAGCTTGGAGCCTTGCCCGAGAGGGACATGTGAGTACTTTTGAATTCAATACTTTTGATTCCCCTGATCTTTCTGATCTTATCTTTCTTCTTTTATAGTGGGATGGCATGTGTCAGACTTACATAGATCGACATGTAGCTCTGGTAAAATTCTTAACTCCTTCTCCCTTTCTCATTGCATTTTCAAACCCTGTACTGATTCTTTCTTCTGACAGGTGGCTCAAGTCAAACAGCTTCAATCACAGCTGGAGTGGATGAACATAGGCCCTTCTGGTGGGACTAGTGTGCCTGGGCGAAGGTGCCAAGTTGATGATGATGATAGTTCTACGGCCTCGGATATGACTGCTCGATACCCACATGCTACTCGTCGTCGCTGATTCTGATGATTACCCCTTTTTCATATGTACCCACAACTATCTTCCTTATTTTCTTTCTTTTTGTACTAAGACTGAAGTTGATGTATTCGGTTTGAGACTTGATAGGTCTGTACCCTTGACTTTACTTGATGCAGCTTTATGCTATCTTCTGCTTTTGTATTGCATTTTTTGTTACGAGGTTGACTTGCTTGACACTTGTGACATTTTTTGACATATTCGTAGAAGTCTCTGTCCATAGTAGTCCAATAATACCCTTGTCAGATGATCTTCTTGGCTAACATATGTCCACTTATATAAGGACCACACATTCCTTCGTGAATTTACTCCATCATTTTCTTTGCACTATTCCTATACAAACATATCAAGTTGAACCCATTGTAAGATTTCTTTAGCAGACTTCGACCGTAAATCATGAATTCAGTTGAGAATCTTCTTATGGCCCTCTTGTCCTTCTCGGATGCACCTTCCTAATATATCCCATTTTCAATGAAGTTCCAAACGTCTATGTCCCACAGAAGTTCTTCTGCTTCCTCTATTTCCCGATCATCTCATAAGATAGCTTTTCTCTTTGTTCAATCATTAACGGAGTTAACTTTATCCCTACAGGAATTTTAATCATTGATGCTAAAGTAGCCAAAGAGTCCGCTAGCTGATTTTCTTTTTGAGGTAGATAGAAGAACATGATGTGCAAGAAGTGGGTTCGTAGAGAATCAAGGTACTCATGATAAGGTTTTAGCCTTTTCTTCTTTGACTTTCCAGTCTCCTCGAACTTGAGATATGATCATATTGGAATCCCCAAATACATTAAGTTTTTTCACTTCTAAAGTCAATGTAGCTTCTAACCCCAAGATACATGCATCGTACTCAATTGTGTTATTGGTAAAGTTGTACTTCAATTTAATAGTGAATGGGGTATGTGCTCCTTCAGGAGATACAAGGATTATCCCTACGCCATATCCTTTCTGGTTTGCAGCTCCATCAAAGTACATTTTCCACACATCTTCTCTTAATTCCCTCAATCCTTCGTTAGGGAACATGAATTCTTCTTCATTTTTTGGATTTATCGGATGTTCTGACAAATGTTCTGTGACATCCCTTCCATTAATAGATTTACTCGTAGCATATGTCAAGTCAAACTCAGATAGCATCAAGGTCCATCAGGGAATTCTACCAGTCAATGCTAGTTTTTCAAAGAGATAATTCAAAGGATCTATGCGGGAGATTAAAACAATAGGGAAGGCCAACATATAATGCCTTAGAAGACGAGTGGTCCAAACCGAAGCCCAACATGTCTTTTCTAGCTAAGAATACTTCAGCTTATATCCTGTAATTCTCTTGCTCAAATAGTAAAGTAAAATAGTAAAGGTTTTCCTGACTTTGGGGGTGAAAGAACTGAAGGTTTCAATAGATTAGTCCTGATCTTGTTGAAAGCTTCTTGACATTGATCGTCCCATTTGAATTTCTTCCCTTTTCTTAATAGACTGAAAAGTGGATCACAAGTAGTAGTGAGCGTAGATATGAAGTGACTGATGAATTGGATTCGTTCTAAAAATCCTCTTACTTCCTTTTCATTTGTTGGCATAGGCATATCCACAATAGCCTTGATCTTTGTGTGACCAATCTCAATTCCCCTCTGCGTAATGAGAAATCCTAGTAGCTTTCATGTGGTAACTCCAAAAGTACACATCTATGGATTTAATCTCATCCTGCATCTTCTCAATCTTTTAAAGAACTTGGTGATAGCAACTAAATGTCCACTCCTTTCCTTGAACTTGACAATCATGTCGTCCACATAGACTTCTACCTCTTTACGGATCATATCATGTAACAAAGTAGTAGTACCTCTCTAATAGGTTGCTCCGGCATTCTTTAACCCAAGCGGCATCACTCGGTAGTAGTAAATCCCCTAGTAAGTAGTAAATGTGGTCTTTTCTCTGTTTTCAGGTGCCATTAAAATCTGATTGTACCATGAGAAACCATCCATGAATGATAACAACTCATGTCCTACTATGTTATCTACCAAGACATCTATGAGTGGAAGCGGAAAATTATCTTTGGGACTAGCATTGTTCAAATCTCTGAAATCAACACATACTCGGATCCTTCCGTCCTTCTTTGGCACAGGAACTATGTTGGATGTCCATTTAGGGTATTGGTTACCATTAGGAATCTAGCTTTCAACTGCTTCTCGATCTCTTCCTTAATTTTCAAAGTCCATTCGGGTCTCACGCGTCTCAATTTTTGCTTAACAGGTTTTGAATTAGGAAGGAGAGGGATATGGTGTTGGACAATCTCTGGATCAATGTCTGGCATATCTTCATAAGACCAAGCGAAAACATCTTTAAATTCTTTTAATAAATTTATCAGTTCATTGCTTTCTTATGAAGTGATTGTGGTACCAGTATAAACATTTTGTTTATTATCTTCATTACCTAAGTTTATTAGCAAAGTTTCTTCAATAATCTTGCATGCAAATTCATTTTCATTTTTAATTAATCTTTGTAAATCCTCAGAAATTTCAAAATCAAGATCATTAGACACAGAAGAGTAAGCAAGATCTTCATTCATTTCATTAACATTTTTGGGTACATCAAAAGCAAAAGTAGACTTAACATTATGGCTCATATTGGCCTTTACAGACTTCTGGGAGAGTGGGGGAGGGGATTTGTTGACTCCTGACTCTATTATCCAATTGTGCAGAGCTCCCTCTATTGGCTTGATTTCTTTTACAATTCTCGGTGCTTCTACAACATCCATCAGCATGTTCAGTTCTTCACCCATTAGTATGTTCAAATCATCACTTTTCATCAGATCAGCCCAATCCTTCCCTTCTTTCTTGGCATGTGGAGCATACAAGAACGGATCCTTATAGTCGGAGAATTCATGTTTGAAGAAAATCTGAAACCCAGGATTGATGCTCTTGGTAACCGGATCATACCACAGTTCATGGAATCTATAGAAGGGAAAGTCATTACCTTCCATCACGAAGTACCCATTTAGGATTCTCGGTCCAGAAACAACCATCGGTTCTTTTCCTCTTATCATCTTCTGCTCATCTTCTTTGGTCAATCGATACCCAAGTTCAAATTTATCTTTCTGCTCATGAAAGTTAGGTAGTTCGGTTATTCCATGTTGATGATGACCTAGTTCCATTCCAGGGAAATAATTCAACATTCGTACCATGTGAGCCACTTTAGAATTTGCATATTGGTCAAAGTACAATGGCATAACTTCACGGATCCAATCCTGTCCCACTTTTTCTTGTAGATCTTCGGCAACTGGGTTTCCTTTCTCAAACATCTTTCTATACTCGCGTCCAGTGATGAATGGACTCTTCTTCTTGAACGAAGTGATTTCTTCACCCTAAATAGATGCATTAGGAAATCTCTTTTCTTTGTCATAACTGAGTCGATCCCAAACGAATTCTTTTATTGAACCCCATACAGCTTCTTTTCTTCATCTAGCATTCCCACAAAGTTGAATCCTCCCAGTTCATTTTCTTCATCCGGTGTCTGGACTTCTAGTATAGGGCCATAGATTGTCCCTTCTTCCTTGATCCAGCTGTCCCCAAAGATTGTAACTACATCCTCTTTCCATATGAACTTGACTTTCTGGTGGAGAGCAGAAGGGACTGCATCATTTATATGTAACCACGGCTGTCCTAATAGCGGATTGAAGCTAGCTGGAATATCAATCACTTGGAATTTAGCTTCTTTGTTCAATGGCCAAACTTCAATTTTCAGCTTAATCATTCCCACGATATCCCTTTTAATATTTTCATAGGCCCTCACAGTTTGTGCTGATGGCAAGAGTTATGAAATAGATAGTCCCATTCTGAGAGCTGCTTGGAGAGGACATACATTCAAAGCTGATCTGTTGTCTAGCAAGCAAACCTGTACTCTATTCCCCAAGTAGTGTACAGTGATGTAGAGAGCCCTATTGTGGTATGCCCTTTCTGGCGATAAATCTTCATCTGTGAATGTAATTATAGGCTTATAAGGCTTTATAGAGATCATGTTCACCAAATCTTTGGGAGTAGTGTTGCCAAAAACACCCATTCTGTTGAGTGCATCAAGCATAGCCTGCCTGTGTTTGTGAGAGGTCATAAGCAATCCCTATACTGAGATCCAGGCTTGTGTTTTCTTCAGCTACTTTAACATTTCATCCTCTTCTTCGCACACATTCCCTTATCAGCTTCTTTTGCTTGGACAACTTCTTTCTCTTTCTATGCTTCTTTTCCATAATTTTCTAACACATGAGGTTTGAAATGACATCCAAAGCGCGTAAAGTGGTTGGCTTCATTAGTGATCTAAATAGACTCAAGCTCTTTGGCTAACTTTTCAGTGCCAATAGTGACTTTCCAAACAGAATCATCGGGGATCATGGTGTTATTAATGGAATCATCCTCATCGTCATACCACCAATCTAATTCTTCCATCATTGTAACAAGATCATCATCTTTGAATACAAGACTTTTGACAGATTTCATCGATTCTTCTATTCGCTCAGTGCTTTCTTTCTCGGTGATCGGTTCTATGGTTTTTTCTTCTTCATGCCAGATCGAGTCATCGGTGATGGTTTTGGGATCCCACCATTCAATTGTGAGATTTTCGTTGGCTATTTCTTCTTCAAAGGCTAGTGCTTCTTCAACCCACTCTTCTTCTTCCACATTCCTCAAGATACAAATGGTAGCATTTTTTGGGAGCTGAACATCTATGGCTGGCTGATCCAAGGATGTGATGTAGATCATAGGGTTATAAATCTGAGACCCTTCTTCCATAAAATTGACATTCGGTAGGTTTCCCTTATGATGGGGGAGGATTCTTTTGAATATTTAGCTGAGCAGGAGGAAGGGAGATGACCCCTTTTTCAATCAAGTCTTCAATCTCATGACAAAGTGTCCAGCATCTATCTATGCTATGCCCACGGCCTTGATGAAAGTTACAATAGAATTCGGTTTTGAAACTCGGCGAAAGTGGATTAGCCTCTGGCTTAGGTTCCAATTTCTGCAAATACCCCTTTTCTAGCATTCTCTCAAGTGCAGTGCTTAGCGACATTCCCAAATCAGAAAACTATCTTTTCTCTTTCGACTGTTTCTAATTTTGATTCCCTCTTGTATTAGTCATGCTTCGGCACTCTTTCTAAAAAGGCTAAGGAGATAACATGTTGATGTCAGTAGGCTGCTGATTGACCGGCCTTTCTGTCTTTCTGTACTGATTATTTGTGCTTTCTGTCTTGATTTTTCCATCTCTGATGGCATCATCTATCAAAATCCCCAGATCAAATAACAATTCATAGCTCACAATAGACTAGAATTCTAGGCTCTCCAAGTACTCGGGCTATAGGTTTCTGATGATCATTCGAACTTGATCTTTTTCTGTCGGCCTGCTAGTCATCTAAGCAATTTTTGCACTCCAACGAGTAAGGAAACCTGTGAAAGATTCCCTATTCTCCTGTCTAGTGGTCTATGGATCTCTTGCAGTTACATCAACTAACTAGTTGAATGAATATTGAGCCATGAAAGCTTTGGCCAATGACTCCCAATCTCTGGTTTTGGCCGGTTCTAGCGTCAGGTACCATAAAAGTGCTGCCCCACTCAAAACTCTTGGAAATAGCAGAGCAAAGAAGTTAGACCCAATACCCATAGGCTACAGAGTTCCTACATAAAGTCTCAGATGGCTCTTCGGATTTCTGGTTCTATTGAAGAATTCAATATACGACATCTTAAACTTCTCTAGGAGTTTGGCTTTTAGAGCATCACACAACCCCTCAACATCGAACAAATACTCATCCACACCTTTGCTTTTCCTGATCACACTTTCTACCTTATCGATTTTAGCTAACTTGTCTTTAGTTTCCTGATCTAGCTGAAGCTTTGGTTGAACTATCTCCCCAAAGTCTTCTTCCTCGTGATGCACTAGAGGCGGTGGTGGTGGCATATTAGTTAATTGCTCAATCATTCTCATCATAGTAGCAATTTGTTCTCGATTTTGTTCTCTGCTCTGTTCCAACGTAGTTTCCATTGCAGCCAACCTAGCTTCCATATTAGCTTCGTACGTCATACCTTCAACTCTAGTTAACTTAGTTGTTCCTTCTTCAAACCATGATCTGATCAAAAGACTATTCAGAGCTCAGACCCAGGAAAGAGTACAACTTTTTGGTCCTATCTTCTTTTCTGGTTTATAAGGGATTTTCAAAATAATCAGGTATCTTTATTGGAAAAGAATGATATTTTCCAAAAAATGGATTGAAAATCATTTTCTTTTTCAAAAACATTTCCTAAAATCAAAGAAATCAAGTTCCAAAATTAAGAGGAAAACAATTTTTCTTTCTGAAAATATATTAGAGGCGTCGCACTCATGAGTCGTATTTGCAACGCTCGTGTCTTGTATGCAGATGAAATGCAATCTAATCTAAATTCAATGCACCTTAATCTAGCTTAGACCTAGCATATCAACACATAAGCACATAAGATTCCTTGAGTAAGCTAATTACCTTACTAATCCAATCATTATCCAAGGATTTTTAGCTTTGAAATTCTTTGATGGCTCTGGTTTACAAAATAGAATATTTTATGAAAATCTTAAAAGAGAGTGGGAGATTTGTAAATTTTAAAAATATTTTTGAACCATCAATGCTTGTGGTGTGAAATCATGATTCTTGAAAATTGGGGTAGGAAGATTTGAAATTCTAAAATTTGAATTTGAATTTTGAATCATGAAAGTGTGAAATCATGATTTCTTTTTGAAAACCAAAGTAGGGAATTTGAATCCTCTAAAATCTGTGGGGAGAATCTGAAATTGAATCATCAAAGTAGGAATTTTAAAATTCTCTAAAATCTAGGGAGAATTTTGGAAGGATTTTGTGAAAGGAATTTCAAAGCAAATTTTCAAAAGGGATATTCCCGAAATTTTCAAAAGACTCGGGTTTTTCAAAGAAATGCTTGTATTTTCAAACATTTCAAAAAAATTGTCCTTGAACAATGATTGGATGTTTGGATAAAGACCATACTACTCTAGAGGAATCTACCGTACAAGGTTTGATGATGCGTTCGCATACACGTCCTCATCATCCACATAATCCCTTACGGGCAAACGTAAATAATTCATCACATTGTCCTAATCAAAGATGATAATCAAGATCCTGATTGAAAGGTTCTATAGAAACTATCTGCAAAGGCCGAGTTTTAGTCTCATAAAGGGTCCATTAGCAAGCTCAACGGTGTGGGTGACCGCCTCCCCGAGGGCGTGTCGTTCACACATGGGCTTTATATACCGCACACGGTACAAGGCTACTGGTGACTACATGCTACAAAAGTCTCTTGACAAATGGAGGAAAGAGGGCCCTCCACCCACAAGGCAATGGTCTAAAGCAGTCGCGGTGAAAGAACAATGCAAGTGCAAATGCAGGCAAAAACAACATGATTATTGAATTAATAACAAGGATATTCTTTGGCTCAAGTCAAACCCTCGAAGAACAAGTAACCATCGATTTCATGTTCAAATCCCCATCAGAGTCACCAGATTGTGGCCTGCGAATGAGGGGTGGGTCCTGGTGTTCTCCCTCGATAGTGTCTCGAGATGTATCCCAAGGAGCACACTTTAGGGAAAACTAGGACTTCCTCACGCGATCCTAGAGACAAAGAGTCGCCACCTAATTTTTATCGAGAATTAGGAAACCCAAGTTTGACTCGCTCAAAATTTAATAAGGTTACTCGCCCTTCATTAACAGAAACTAGGTTCAGGGGCCTTAGTATGAGATGGAAAGGAGCCCATGCAGGACTAAAGCACCCCCTCCTTACCCTACCGAACGGTAGGCTTTGATTCAAATATCCTTGTTCTTAATTCATAATTAGTGTTGTTTCCTCAAACATAATAGATAGTATATAATGTCAAAAGGGGAACATCTAGGAAAATCATGTCAAGAGATTAAATCAAGTAGACATCGGATGCACATGCAATACAAGGGAGAGGTATGCTTACAGTGGTTAGTCCCGCACGGGACCGATGTAAGAAAAGGAAACATGTTGTGATATGCAAAAGGGAATGAGAAGACTTACATTCAGTTTACTCAAGCGGAGTCACAAAAAGAAAAAATAAAGGAAACGTGCAATGCAATCATGCAACATTTTTAGATAAGATGGGCACTAGGCTATATGTAGATGAGACAAGTCCATAAATCGAAGTCCAAATCCACGACATTCAATTCTCTGCACTAAGACACTGAGAAATACCCAAGCATTGCAAAAACACAAGCAAACAAATAATATGCATGAAAGACAAGTAGAAGATGTCATCAATCAAATTTCCAGATTAAGTAACCTCTAATGAATCCTATCAAAAGTGGTCTTAAACATGAGCTGGGTTAAAACCCTTTTACAAAAAGTTAGATACATGTCTTAGGGAACTTCACCAAAAAGTATAACCTCTTTACCATTTTTGAAGTTTAAGAAATAAGAGTTTTGGAAACAGTGGACCAGGACTATCCACTATTCTTGTAAAAATCATAATTAATTCTACAAAACTCGTGTGAAGTTATGTTTGGTGTCAAAAGAAAGCTATTTCATTTTAGTTTGTGACAAAATTAATCCCATCGACATGTCATGAACTTAGGTTTCTGAAAAGTTATTTTAAGCAGACTCTGTTATTCTGTAAGTTTGATATCATTTGACAAATGAATGCAAAACACAATAGAAATATAATAGAAGTTCACGAATCATGTTAATTAAGTTAATTTAAGCTTTTGATCTCTCATTAATTAAACTTAGATGATTTCTAAACCAAGTTTTATTCATCAATTGTTGTTGAGTAATAAAGGTATGACCACTTTGTATACATAATCATAATTGTAGTTAAATCTATAAAATTCCATAATAGTTGTATCAACTTCAAACGCTTAGAAAACGATCTTAACTCGATCGTATGCTAATGATTTTACATCGGCATTTAGATACATGAGTTAGGAATCATTCCCAAAAATTGGATCATTGATAACTATTATAGATTTTCTAAAACTCAAACACTAAGAGACTATGTTCAAATCTGTCCACCGATTTCTCAACAATTTCTAAAAATAGCATATGGATCCTAAAAGTTCTCAAAACGGACTGAATGAAATCTAATTCATCAAAGTTTACCCAAAAAATTTGAAATCCATCAAACTATGGATTTTGGTGGACCAAATCTTATGGACAAAACTAATCTGATTTGTTGAATTTTATCTAATTCATTTTAAAGTGTGAGAAAAACATCTTAGGTGATGATTGAAGTTTATTAGAGAGATCAAACTCATAGCTCAACTTAATTAACATAATTCCCTATCAATTTAGCCCTCAAGTTCTATGAAGAACTCTAGATAATGGATCAAAGGGACTTATAAATATCCTATTGGAGATGGAATTCAATAGGAATTTTAGGTAATAGGAATAATCAAGAGATAGGTATGAACATAGGAATCATCCTTCTCATAGATCATATTTCCAAACCATCATAGAATTCAAAATAGATATATATATAATCATGTATGCATGGATACAAATTAAATAGAAGAATGAAATCAAAATTGAAAACCAAAGTGAAAATCAATCTCTAATTTGAGAATTATCAATAAAAATCAAAAGAGGCTTGGATCTAGCTATGTGAGTGTGTGAAGAACAAGAGAGGAAAAAGATGAGTGTTCTAACAAAGAAAATAAAACTAAACTAGATCCAAGTCTTATAGATCTATATATAATAGTAGGAATTAAAGATGAATTCTGTGTTTACCTCTTGAGGGATTTCTAAATTATATCACCAAAGTTGAATTGAAGAGTCTTCTTCTTCAAGTGTTCTTCAATTTCTTCAAGCACTCATCCATCGAAGTTAAGGGAGGCAATTTGATGTCAAAATCTCTAATCTAACTATCTTGTGATTAGTTTAGGAATTTTTAACTCATTATTCACCTCATCTCTCTAGAATTCTCTCTTAAATTGAAAGTATTTTGCAAGTATATTCACTTGTATGTACTTCTCTCTTATGTGTACTTGTATATACTCTCTTGTATATGTACTTATGTGTGAAAGATGATCTCATATAAATCTATATATAGAGTTTTGAAAACTTAACTCTTAAGTTGTAGGGTTAAAACAGGATTTTCAGAGAGCAGAAAAAGGTTAAAATGGCCATTCAGGAGCCTAAACGCAGTTTCTATGCAATTTCCTCGCATTGGGGGTTTCTAGAAGGGTTTGGAACCAAAAATGCTCAAATAAAAGGGGCACATTATGGATGGCATCTTAGGGGGGACCCACCACCCCACATGTGGGAACCGCCATTTACTATTTGGGTTCCCCTGGGTGCCCTTATGTCCTATTTCAAGTTTTACGTTCACTGCTTTTCCAGATTTTTGTAAAAATGCTTTTTGGTGTCCAAAATCATCCGTTTATGTACTGTTGGAAAGCTATTGAGTTATATTTCAGTATAAAAATATTCCAGGAGGTTTTAAAATGAAAATTGAAGTCCGAAAGTCCTCCAAAATTTTCATTGTCTTTTTGAAATCAAATGACATCTTTTTCAAAATTACTTTTAAATGTGCATCGATTTCAAACTTTTCTCTGAAATTGAATCTGTAGATACTTAGATTACTGCATTTAGAACACTTTATGTTCATATAACCCTGAGTGAATATGAATTCCAAGAGACGATTTTGACAAAATCAGGATTTTATTCATGGAAAAGGGCTTTTCTGAGCTTGAAGTCACTTTCTGAAGTTCGATATTTCGATTGTGTGGAATTCAGTACCTTCCATAGGGTACTTTTTATCATCGAATCCTGCATGACATTTTCCACCCTAAATCTTATCAGTGTGGTCAAAATTGGGTGTCTACAAGAGTTATTGAATCTGGAGCGAATCTGACTTTTTTACGAATCTGAAGTCATTGAATCGAGAGTGATTCCAACTTTTCTGTGAATCTGGAGTCAGTGAATCTGGAGTGATTCTGACTTTTCTACTAAAACTTGATTCATTAAATCTAAAGTAATTTATGATTTTTCGGCGATTTAAATAATTAAATCTGGAACAATTTTGATTCCTGGAAACATTTAAGTCTGGAGAGACTTATGATTATTCTATGTATTGTTGAATCTGAAGCGACTATTAACTACCTTGTCCGGAGTGACCCTTAATTCCACCGAGTGGATAAACAGAGTAAATCATGAAACACATCTATATCAATCATGGCTTTCCTAGAAAAATTTGACATCAGGATAGAAAATTTAAGGCGTAGAACGCATTTTTGTCACTAGAGAAGGTAGCATGATTCTAAATCATTGCACTTGAGAGCATGAAGCGCGAGATTGCATGAGAACATGCATCATCATAAGATAGGTGCATTCATCTCTATGATTGTTGTGCATGTATGTTGTCCCTTGCCCGAACTACGTCCTGGTCTTATTCTCACAGGGATACGTAGGCAGCTCACCATTGAGCACAACCAGCACCGACCATTTCGCAACTAATTTCACAATGCATCAATCTTTTTATCTAAATTTTATAGCTCAATTAAAGGCTTATCTTCACACAGGCTTCCACATTCACTTGCTATATGCATTGCATCGCAAGCTCTGCCGAAGAGGGGCAAACTATAGACACCGCAATTTTGACTGACTATCGAATTTAGGGGACGATTACCTCTAAAACTGATGACGATAATGTCCAACGGGAATTCAAAAGTTGTTTTGGTGATTCAAGCTCTTCGAAAGGTTCTTCAGTCTCCATAAAAATTTAAAAGAAAGGAAAGACCGGTTGTTCAGGGAATTCGGGTGTAAAATACGTGTAAAGAGAAATAGAAAACCAGTCTGGAAGATTTGACTTTGGTTTAAAGTATTTCAAGAAAACCCTTCATAAAAGAAAGTAAAAAAGAAAAAAGAATTTTAAAAAAGAAAAAAGAAAGGAAAATGAAAATGAAAAAGAAAAAGAAATTCAAAACTAAAAAAATCTATATATATATGAATAAAAAGGGAAATCTGTTCAGGCCGGCACACGGTGAAGCCGGTAGCACTCGCTGAGTGCCGCGCCAGCAGTCAGTGAGTGCCATGGAGAACTCAATGAGTGCCACCCTTTGTAACAGACTTATTTTTTTTTAATACGTATTGAACAACCAAAGATGCCATTGCACATAGGTTTCTTCCCCAAATTTACTGAATTAACCTCTCAAGTTTGGTCTATATAAGGAGTTATATATCTACATTACAAGAGAGAATTTGAGGGAGAATTTTGGAAACAATTTTGGGGTTGAAAATTTTAGAGAGATAGAAAGAATTGAGAAAGAAGATTCGAAAAAATCCATTAGAGGAGCTTGAAGAACTTGAAGGGGAGCTTGAAGGCTTTGAAGATCTTCATTAAAACTAGAGAAAATCTATGGATTTTTGGAGGCAATCCTCTAATTTTAGTTTTAGTCTAAATTCAATCACAATTCATAGAATTCTAGGATCTTTTACACAATTTTCAAAAAGTCTCTTCCCACCTCATTTCATCACACACCACTTGAATTGTGATTGAATTCTCATCTAGTTGTTAATTTGGATCTAATTGATCATGAGTTGAGTTTTGAAATAAGCTTTTTAAAACAAAATTTCCTTTGGATCAACAATTGATTTAGATTTTATTTCTCTTTGTTTATGTTCTTGTTTTGAGATTCATGAGATTTTCAATATCTCACTTGAACTCTCTAATTTGGATCCTTTAATTTTCTGTAAATTTATTATTTACATGGGAATTAAAGTTGATCTTAGTTATATTTATATACAATTGGTGGATACAAGTCTATGTTCATGATTTCGGTCCTCCAATATGAAGTTTCATGGAATTCTCTCCATATTCCAATGAGATTCATGTGGATTAGGTATATTTAGTCTCCAAGGACCAATAATTTAGGAGGAGTGGTAGTCATATTAAGTCTCAAACCCTCAAGGATCATTAACTTGAGAGAGGAATTAGGCTTAAGAAGAGCCAATTTTCATGGCTTGATGATTTGGGCTCAACAAAGAAATGATAACTCAACAATGGTGCAGTGATTCCAATGACAACCTGTGATCAAATATTTTTAGTTAAATCATGATCCATTGAAATTGGATGAGACCAATTGGAATCTATCCTTAATTCATAGATATACTTTTGTAATTTTTGTTTTGATGAGATTCTATGGTTAACATGACATGGTTATGGGTTTTGCAAGCCAATTGTTCTCTGTCTAGAATTTCAAAATAGAAACATCTTTTTAAATTAATTAGATCAGAACCTTAAATAAGCATTTTGAGCTTCAAATAATTTTTCCTACGAAGTTTTATGAGTTAGTAAGATCCCCTAAAAAGATTGAAGTAATTTAGATTCATTTACTATTTTTAGAAAATCATAGAAAATATCTAGACAGAGAGTTTATAAATTCTAAGTAGTGCCTAGTCATGGTCCAATTCCCTAAGATTGGACCATTGGATCATTGATTTTCTTTTTGGGTTAGAAACTAGACTCACAGAGGCACCATGGGTCCAAAAATCATTTAAATCAAGAAATGGAAACTATTTTTTTTCTATTTTGAAATCTCAAGTTTCTTCTCTGTAAATTTTGGAAACTTGAGCCAGATTTGGTAAATCTTGCTAGCTTTCATCCAAATGGTTTTCTAATGCCTTAAGGCTTGAAATATGTTTTGATTATAATTAATTGAACTCAAATCTAGAGGCTAAATGATCCAAATCAATGAATTATTCATAGCTTGTTCTTGTTCATGTTCATGTTCATGTTCATGGATTCATATCATCAAAATGTGTATCGATTCTTGTAATTTAGGACATTTGTTTGCATTGTCATATGCCATAATTGGTTGAGCCTAGTCATAGATTTCTTTTAATCATGTTGAGATTTTATCATCTCTATATGGACATTACATTGGCTCGTAGTTGAGGCTTGTATATCTATAGAGGTGTTGTGACTTCAACAAATTGGGGGGAATTCATGATTTTGTCAACTTTCTCCATATTTGTAAGATTTAAGCTAGGAGTTTGGAATGATATTTAGGATTTGATATTATATTATGTTCAAAGCATGTGGACTAACTTTTGTTTCGTAGCGCTATTAAGTTATGGCTTCTTGAATCACCCTTTATTTTTGTTTTATTTGATTTTATTGATTTTTTACTTCATGTGTGACACCTTGGATTAGGGTTTGCCTTATGTGTATATATGTGTTAGGAACCCCTTTTCTGGGTTTTCTCTTCATTTGTATGCATTGACGTTTAATATTCACGGCTGAATTTTGGGTGAGTTCCTTTGTTCCTTATTGCATATCATTTTGCTTGCTATTTGAACTATGTCGTTTTGTATGCCATTTTATCATTAGCAATCTTGCACCCCTTTCGACATGCTTGTGGAATGTATATTTATATCTATGTATTAGTTGAGAGCATGCTTGGATTAATAATTCGATTAAAAAGGATGTTAAGTAGAGGCCTATCATGAGATAGGATGATATGGGGTGTTTTAGTCTGTCGGGCTCCTTCCCCTCTCATTCCATAATCCCCGGACCTCAAAATCTTTGGCTTCCAAAAGATCAGTTTTCTTTTAATTATTTCTTAATTTTTCTTTTAAAAATTAAGTGGCAACTCATATTTGAATCTAAAAAAGTTAATATGTGATTAGCCTGCGATATCCACTTCATGTTGTGTGTGTATATGGTTTAGGGTTTGGGTTAGGTTAGGTTCGGTTCGGTTCGATTCAGGTTATAGGTAAGGGTTAGTTTGTTAGTGTAATTAGGTCATGTGTCCAAGTTAGGTTCCACCTGATTAGGTTTTTGGGTTGGGTCAGGTTTGTGTCTTGAGATAGGTTGTCCGTATTTATTCAAATCAGGTCTAGTTGAACCCGATGGGCCATCCATTTGGATCTCTCTGAGATTATAAATGAGTTACCCATTTAGTTCGGATCGGTTCAGGACTGACCCATCGGGCCAGGATTATTATTATTATTATTAGTTATTAAATAATTTTAATAACTATAAATGATTTTTAATATTATTTGTACCATAAAATAAAAATTAAAATGGGCCAACTAAATCCAAGTGGGTTTAACACGTGGAGTGGATGTGAAAGCAGACTGATGGGAAAGGCATGCTGATGCAATGTTACAAATGCCATAATCCAGTATGTCTACCATGTCAATGGTGAAACGGTTATTGGCAGTTATTTCTATGTAGCCCAATGACACGTATAAAGTGATGATCGGGATTGATGTAGTTTTGGATGAAGACCCATTATGCCCAAATCATGGATATAGTGGGCGGTTTCTCAAACTACTGGGCATTGGTTATCACTACAATCTATATAAAGACAAAGAATTGTAGAGAGAAAGGATCCTCGATCAAGCAAAAACACATTGCATCTTTATGTATTTCGCACTATTATTTCATTTCCTTTGTCAATTTCAATTCTGATTTACTTACCTATTTTAGGAGTAGATTGATAGCTCGATTCTAGTTGGAACACAAGTTCTCACTTCTAATTGAACCTTGTTCATAACAGATTTAATAAAAATTCCTTTCTATTATTTCTTTGATTATTATCGGTACTTCTTACATTTAAAGTGTTTAATAATTAGTTAAAGCAAGTAGAACTCATTTGGAGAGATTTCGTTCCTCTTTCTCTCTAATCGTCTGATTTCGTCAAATTGTTCATAATCTTAAGAAGACATTTGTCTAGCACACCCATATTTTTTTAATCATATATTTTTTGCTACATAATTTTTGGCAAGCCAAATGGGCTCTGTGTGAGAAATCTAGTAATTCACCATGCCGTTGAACAAGAATTTGGCAAAAGATAAGGGGATAGTTGTGCAACCAGAGATGGATGCACCAATTGTGGAAGATAACGTTGAAGAAGGAACTCATGGAAACACCAATGATCAATCTCATACTGGTAGCCATGAATCACTTCAGCCTCGGCTAGAAGAGGTCAAGGCCACTACTGTTGGTCTAGATCAACAGATTTTGAAGGATTATGCAGCTGTAATGCATTTCAGTTTGGATAGCACGCTATATGATTGGCTCCAAGCCAACTTGCAGCAAACATCCACAATTGTGAAACCATTCATGGATATAATGCGAAAGGTGGGAGACCAAATTACTAATATTATTGACCGTTAGATGTCATACATGATAGAAAAATTAGGCCCAAAATCGTCCATGAAGACTAGTGCCTAGAGGGAACCTGTTCAAGTCTCCATTAATCAGGCTCCACAGTTGATATATGGAAATGTTAAGCTCCTTAACCACCCTGCAGTCCTAGGTTTCCTTAACCACCTTGGGTCTGGCATGTTTGACCATGCATCAAGTTCTAGTAATCATCCAATTACGAATCAGATTGGTCAGGGGTCAGGACCTCCTGAGAGTCACCGAGGGCTGCTTGGTACTAATACAGGATCTCATACCAGTTTCCAAGTAGGGTAAATGATGATCCCAGTCCATCAGTCTGGATATCATGAAGGTACTCCGCCTTAGATATCTTCATTACCACCAAGGGGCCTTGTGGATGCGCGGAATTGCTCATCCACTCTTTTTTGGTTTTGTTTTGAGATTGTTTTTTAAAAAGGAAAGGAAAAGGTCTGTTAAAGATAGATACAGAGTCGCCACTTGGTCTTTAAGGAACCAAGAAACCTAATTTTGACTCCCCCAGATGGATAACGGGCACCCGCCCTTCATAACCAAAGAACTTGGCTCAGTGTTTTGGTACGAGAGAGGAAGGAGCCTTTGTCGCGACTAAAACACCCTCAAATCGCCCCGTCATTCGACGGGCCTCAATTAGCATCCAAATAGTCATCTTATACTATCTATGGTTCGACAATTAATACTATGATAGTATAATACTTCACACAAGAATTTTAAAATGGAAGATCAAAAGATAAGATATCGTTCATAAGATCTTAGCCAAATATCATGCAATGAAAAAGTGAAAGATCACACGAATAAACCTAAGAAAGTCGTCTAATCATATATCAAGTAATCAAGTTTTCCTAATCTAAAGGGACATGAATTGTTCTTGAAATAAATAAATCAAAGAAAACAAGGATGCTTAGCAAGCTAGAATGATGCATGTTAATCTTTGAGAAAAGAAGATCTCTTAATCCCTGAGATGGATGAGAAAGGAGGATTAGATCGAGGGGAAGCATGAACGTGTGATCATGATCATTCCTTATAATCTTATTAGATTAGGAGCTATAAAAACCCCAAATCTTGCATGAATGCAATGTATGATCCTAGAATGTGCAAAGGTTGTAGTGTGTTTGTGTACATGGACTTTCTAAAGTGGCTTAGAAGTCTAGAATGTGTATGCATGAATGAAGGAAATAATCATGGGATATGTACAAATGTAATATGAACTACTCCCTAAGACATGAGCTAATTTGGAGTGCATGTAAGCATCAAATCAAAGGATGGAAGTAAAAGTATGCTTGTTGTGAATAGTGGACAGAATAGTAACATGATCTTTTGGAAATTGAAAAGAGGGGTTAGGAATGTTTTCAATGCATGAATTTTTATGGAGATTATCCTCATTGTGTCTAGAATACAAATAAAAAATCCAATCCTCAGTAACTATCACAGATTGAGAGAAATCATATAAACAATAGAGGTTATTCAGAAACAGAGTCTTTATTGTCGATTGAAATGTTAGAAAATCTTAGAAAATGAAAACAAAAGATCTAGAGGTCCATATTATACAGAAAGTTCCCTAAGACATTGAAGTTCAAGGGAAAAATAAGTTAGGACCACTCTTTTTGTGAACCACCAAGCTATGGGTCTCCTAAATCTGATAGCCTACAAAATGGGGTGTCTACAGTTTGCCCCTCTTTGGCATGAACTTGCGAGGCAGCTCATGTCGCAAGCGAGTGCCAAAGCTTTGAAGAGACAGGTCTTTTGGAGGCTATAGATTTAGGATAAAAGGCGTTGCAATAGATGTAATGATAGAAAGCATGATGCTGGGGCAAGGGTTGGTCGTGCTCTTCGTGAGCTGCCTACGTATCCCAAGGAGAATCAGACCAAGACGTTGTTCGGGGCACAAAGGAACAAATTGCACATGCACAAGAAGATAGGCGAATGCTATGTTATGAGGGTGATATGCAATGCATGGATGTGATATGAATTGTGTCCTGAGTTCTATCATGTTTAGTGTTCTGATCTTAGTATGAGCTGCTGCTGCGGGGTGTGTGCCACTCCGAGTGGACTTATGCCGTGCTAGTGTCTCCGAATATGATGCAGTGGCTGACTCGGATAAAGATACAATGGCTTGGAAGACTATGAGTCTTGGGGCAAACTTCTTAAATTCTGAGAAACGTGCTTTGTAAGTGAAATGGATCAGATGTAAGGTTTTAGAGGATGACAACCAAAGGTGACCGAGGGATCTTGTGATAACCGATAAGTGCGAAAGCTATGATAATAGACAAATGAGAAAGCTCATGATAATGAAGAGACACGGAGTCGTGGAACGACGGTGCTCGTCTTTTAAAACTGGACACGGGCAATGTTTTGGTTGTTCCTAATGACCGATCTTGGAGAGTCGATTCTGCTTTTGCTACTTTCTACTGGGGATAGTAGGAACTAGTATCCTTCCGTATTTGTCTTTGGGGATGGCATAGGACTCTCATATAATCTCTCTTTTCTTGATTGGGAACCAGGACCCATCTCTGAATCTCTCACGGTTGATCAAATCTTCCGGCGCTCAATCCAAGAGGGTCGGTCTAGGCCTTCGCGGAGCTAGTATCTTTCTATTTTTGCCCTCAAGGGATGATGTAGGACTCCTAGGGAATCTCACTTGACTATTTCTTGATCGGGAACCAGAACCCATCTCTAAATCTCTCACGATTGATCAGATCTTGGCAATGGTCAGTCTGAAAAGTTAATTCGGGCCTTCGGGAGCTGACATCTTTCTATTTCTGTCCTCAGGGGATGTAGGACACCCGGGGAATCTTTCTTAACTGCTTCTTGATCGGGAACCAGGACCCATCTCTGAATCTCTTACGGTTGATCAGATCTTGGCAATGGTCAGTTTGAAAAGCTAATTCGGGCCTTCGAGAGCTGATATCTTTCTGTTTCTGTCCTCTGGGGATTAACTAAATCTACTAGGGATAAAATGGATTTGTTGGGGATAAAGCCTCATAAATCTTGACTAAAATGGACCACCGAGGCTAATCGGGATCACGAACGGGCTAAAACGGGTCAAAATGGGCTGAAATGGGTTGAAATAGAGTGAAGTAGGGCCCACGGGGAGTAGTGCTGTTGTGGCACTAGGCCACTGCCGCGGTGGCAGTTGGCTAGCGCCACGACAGCGCTGGGTGGCCGGACTTTATGTGTGTATATCTCGGGTTTTTGAGCATTTTAAGCTCATTTTTGGCCATTTCGGGGTGTTTTTGGAGCCAAAATCCGTCAAAATGCAGCTTGTGCACGCTCGGGTGAGTAATCTTTTCCCATGAATGGAATTTTGATTGGTGTTTTGGTTTGTTCCATTTTTCAAGAAGAAAGTTCGATTTTAGCTTTCATTTTTCTTGCAGATTCATGGCTTCGAGCTCAAGGAGACCATCTAATAAGGCCAAGGAGTGAATAAAAGTCAAGAGCTAAACCCCAGACTTAATTTTACGGGACCACCACTGTCATGTTTCGGTTGCGGCTCTAGCGAGCCTGGTATGTGAAGCTTTTGATAGTTTAGGACTATTTTGTGCATTGTGCTAGTTTTATGAACTGTAGTGTGCACCTAGAGTTTGTTGGAAGCTTGTTTTGTGCTCGTATGTTGATTTTGTGAAGTTGGACTTTGGGTCATGAATAGTGATTTTGTGCTCGTTTTTTGTCATTTTTGATGTGTTTAGGTGCTGGAAGTGACATTGAAGGGCCATGGTAGCCTTGCTCACGCTTTTCTGTGGTACTCCCAACTCTTGCCTGCCGTCAAGAATATGGTAGACGATGTCGTGTTTGGCGGCTTTGTCCGCCTAGATTCAAAGAGTACCAATGATCCGGCGCATTTTTACGCTCTTGCTGAGAGATGGTGGGATACCGCCAATACTTTCCATCTACCATTTGGTGAGATGACAATGACTCCTTTTGATTTTTCCATGATTACCAGCTTGAGGGTTGGCGAGAAGGGCCTAGTCTTAGATTACTCCTATGAGATTGACCATGAAGCTGTAGAGATGCTGATTGGGGTTGTTCCTCCTAATTTGGAGAGGCACTGGTTCCCTTGTGGCTAGCTTTATCAGGCCTATGGCAGAGGGAATCACAACCTGAATAATTCTCAGCTTTTGAGGGTATTTCTTTTATATGTCCTTGGCTACTCGATTTTTGCAACACGTAATGACTGGGAGTGCTTGAGGCTTCTTTCTTGCCTGGCGACCATTGGTGAGATCCCCTTTTATGACTTGGGCAGTGCTGCCTTGGCCCACCTTTACAAGCATATGGATGAGGTTTATCGGGGTGATGTCAAATTGACAGGGGAATTCTGGCGACCTTAGGAGGTATGTACAGTAACTTCTTTTATCTTCCGACTTTTTGATTTTCGTACTTCTTGTCTTTTTTGATTTTTCCTTTGTCTGTGCAGCTTTGGAGCTTTGAGTACCTGAAGATGTTGGCTCCTTCCCCTGCTAATGAATTAGGTGAAGATGAGGATGGCATGGCTCCTGTGGCTTTGTTCCCCTGGGGCTTGAGATGGCATAGGGATGTTATCGGGGTAAAGAGCAGGGCTCATCATATTGTTCTCCTCAGAAACTTCTTATCTGGACTGACGGCTGCTAGCATTGATTGGACGCCTTGGGAGCGTGTTGCCTATGCTACCCCAGAGGAGATACACGCGGTCAGGCCCCTTGCCTCTTGCCGACTTCTGATGGAATGTACCAAAAGTAGGCAATGATTCCTTGGCGAGCGAGTGTCTCTACGAGTGGTTGGTGATCTGAGGTATCACGTCCCTCATAATCCTCCTATGATGGATGTTGATGACCTTTCCGGTGATGCTGTGCTGGCGGCCTTAGCTGGTATTGATGTTTGGGATCACTTTCTCTCTGAGACCGGCTATGAGACTTACCGTGGCCGCTTCCTGATGCCCAACTTCCCACTCCTGGATGTGAGTTTCTTTTACATTTTTGTCTCTATCCGTTGCCTATGTTTTGACTCATCTTTCCCCTAACTTATTTTGTGCCTACAGCTTTGCGAGATGTACAGGAGACAGGTTCCCCTAGTTTTTGATCCTATCCATCCTTGGGATTGGATCGTTAATGTTTTGGGTGCAATTGGCTCTCCCCAGGTTAAGGAGGTTCCAAGGGTCACATGTGGGTATCTCGCCCAGCCAGAAGGCGTCCTCAACATCCCTTGGAGTTATGCTGAGGAGGGCCACGCCTTGGTAGCTAGCTTACGGTCTTTGGTCCTCACGCGAGACCATCGAGTATGTCTCTAATTTTGCGCTCCTTAAGGTAATGAGGTCCTAACCCTGATTTTGCCCTTGACAGATGGAGGGTATGCGACAGTTAGCCAACAGTCAGATGGCGTCCTTGGTATGTTTTTGACTCAACTTCACTTTTATACTTTTTGTTATTTCTCTACTGATTGCCTTCATTTTATTTGTGTGTGCTATATCGCGGGGGTGGTGCCGGCTTATCGAGGACTGGGCTAAGGTACGGAGGTGGCAGGAGGACGCCATCATCGACGTACACTCCGGGTGACCCGACAGAGGACGGAGAAGAGGAAGACTCAGACCTCCTAAGCGGGGATTTTTGTTTTATCTCCATTTCATGTTTTCAATTGGGTTATACTAGTGAATAATGTGACTGATGGACAATGTGTAAGACAATGTGTAGGATGATGTCTAGGATGACTTATCACCCTTGATAGAGTATTATGATGTTTTGCCTTTCGAGCCGGATAGTTTCTGATTTGAAGGCGCAGTTGTGTGCTTGCTTTGGTTGGTGGTTGTGCATTGTGATTCTGTGATTGTTGATGTTACTGTGATGAGCAGCCTTGTGATAGTGAGTGTGTTTGCCTTGTATTTGGGATAGTTCATGAAACGGGGAGGTGCTGTCAAAATTTTGAATTTTGCTAGAGCCGCGACAGAAAATATGGCATTTTATGATCTTGCTCAACTCACAGCTTTGCTAAACATCATGGATGGTGTGGAGCGGATCAACCTCTTTAGCTACTGTCAGACCGAGCTATTCTCTCTTCGCTAGATGGCTCTAAACACTTAGTTCATGCATGCTGCTATTGTCCAAGGGGACCCGGTGAACCATGTCTTCAATTTCAACGGCCTGGAGATATGTCCCCTGTTTGAGGAGTTTTGTGCTATCCTTGGCTATGATTCTAACACTGACCTGATTCTCCCTTCTGCTGATACCCCCAGTCCCACGCGAGGCTTGGCCGAATACCTGAACTGTTCCACTACTATTTCCCGTCGGCTAATTCATGGTGAGATTCTTGACATTGCTTCCATCATTGCCCGGTATGCTAGTCTTGGGAATCCTAGCATATATGATGGTACTCGCGGGGCCGTTATGATATTGTGCCTAACTTTGCACTTTCTGTTCTCGAGTGCTTCTATTGACTTGGTGCATGTGTGCCTTGGGCAAATATTTAGCTGGAATCCCATGTCCATGGTTCTGGCTAAAACCCTGAATGGTTTGGATTGCGCTTTCAATCAAGGAACGCTTCTTCTTTCTGGGGCGCCTTTAGTGTTACAGGCATGGCTCTACAAGCGCCTTCAGCTATGGACTGGTAGTGTGCCGCCAGTTTACTTCTGTAGGGTTGTGCTTCATCCTCGTTACACTTCTGCCGATTGGGTTGGCATAATGGGTGCTTTATTTGAGGCCGACATTTACTGGATCGTTAGGCGTTGGGGCCTTCATGCAATGACCACTAGTCTCAGAGATTACTAGAGAGTGTGGCTAATGGGTTTGAGAGAGACCTCTTTTTATCATCCTCGCTGATTGGTGAGACAGTACGTGCGAGTTCAAGAGGTCCCCTGGGAGTTTACTGAGAGGGTCTTTGCTTCCAGAGTCAAAGCCACTACTATTGCTGCTTTCATCAGGGGCTGGGCCGGTCGAGCAAGAGCCTATTTCTAGAGACCTTTGAAGAAATAAAATACGCAAAATAAAACTAGACTTGACTGATTCTGCTTCTTTCCTCCAAGTGTCTTTGATATTTGGGATTGCTTTCTGAAAGAACTTTTTATGTTTTCATTTATCCCTGCTTATGTAATATTCGAAGTTTGTTTATCAGTGAACCTTGGTTACTTGAAGAACCCTTATTTTATGAATTTGGCTTTCTAAAAACATTCGTTGTATGATTTTGATCAGATGTTTGCTTTTGGTACTTGTTTGGGTAAGCTAGGACAATTAGAGGCAAACGAGGCGAGTGGCCGAAGTTTGCCCCTAGTTTGGGATATGTATGGTTGTGAGGCAAACAAGGTAGATGACCGACATTTGCCCCTAGTTTAGAAGAGGTTCAGTCAAATGAGGCGGGTGGCCAAAGTTTGCCCCTAGTGTGAAGGGTGATTTCTAGGTTATGGTAAGGACCGCAGCTTTATTTTTCTTACACGTTCAAAATTTTGCCTAGGCACCAGTTAGGTGACCTAGCAAGCTTTTTTCTCTCTTTTGTTATTGCTTACTTTGGATTTAACTCTAAATTTTGCCTAGGCGTCCTTTCGGATTTTTGACCTAGCGAGCCATCCTTCTTTTATTTTTTTGAAAGTCAGCCCACGTACCCCCGAACGAGGATCAGGTCCAACGTAGTTCGGGCCAAAGTCTTGAAAGAAAAGGGGTTGATTATGATGGTGTCAACCGAACCGATGCGGTTGCCTATCCCCGAGTGGGAATCAGGTCCAGCGTAGTTCAAGACGAGGCATGAGAGGAATTGGGCTGTTTTTATGGGTGGAGCGACCGAACTGATGTGGTTGCCTACGTATCCCCGAGTGGGATTCAAGTCGAGCATCGTTCAGGCCAAAGTCTTGAAAGAAAATTTGTTTTGGGGAATGGTCAAGCATGGTACTTTTTGAGGTGATTCATGTTGATTGGTTCTTTGAATTAAATGCCATCGAGGTCCATAAAGTAGGTTACTCCTCTAGAAAGGATAGTTTTGATGATATAAGGGCCGACCCATTTGGGTTTGAACTTTCTGCGTGGATCAAAGATCGGGGCTCGCAATTCCTTAAGGACAAGGTCACCCTTGACAATTTTCTGCGGATGAACCCTTTTGTTGAAAGAACGGGCTATCCTCTTTTGATAGATTCAGACATGGTCTACTGGCGTTAGGCGCTTTTCATCTATGAGAGCCAATTGTTCATAACTTTCCCTGAACAAATCCGATTCTGAAATTTCACATTTTGCCATCACGTGCAGGGACGGTAGTTCTATCTTGATTGGAAGTACTGCTTCCATTCCATATACTAGTGAGTAAGGAGTTGCTCTTGTGGATGTCCTTATCGATGTTCTGTATCCCCAAAGTGCGAATGGTAGCTTTTTGTGCCAGTCTTTGTAGGTAGCGGCCAATTTCTGCAGTATGGACTTGACATTCTTGTTTGTAGCTTCGACTGCCCCATTAGTTTATGGCATGTATGGTGACAACTTGTGATAACTGATTTTGTATTCCTCAAACAGATCCCTGACTTCAGCTTTGAAATGACTACCATTATCTGAAATGATCTCATTGGGGACTCCATAGTGACAGATGAAGTTATTTTTTATGAACTTGGCCACTTCCTTAGTCCCCCAACTTGCTGTAGGATGCGGCTTCTACCCATTTTGTGAAGTAGTCGATGGCCACCAAAATGTATCGGTTCCCGTTTACGGCTTTCGGGACGATTTCGCCAATGATGTCAAATCCCCAAGTCGAGAATGGCCACAGGGAGGTCATACTATAGAGCAGAGATGGTGGTACATGCATTATGTTTACGTGGATCTGGCACTTGTGGCACCTTCTCACGTATTCACAACAATCTTTCTCTAATGTCATCCAATAGTACCCTTGTCTTACGATCTTTTTGGCTAGCATGTGACCATTCATGTGTGGACCACACACCCCTTCATGTATTTCTTCCATCATTCTTCTGGCTCACTTTCCGAACAAGCAAGTTAGATTGTGACCATTGTATCATTTCTTCGATAATTTTCCCCTGCAAATGATAAACTGTGCTGCGAACCTTCGAATTGCTCTTTTGTCTTTCTCAGAGGATTCTAGGGGATATGCCCCCTTTTTTAAGAAGTCCCAAACATCTTGGTACCATGGTGTTTCGTTCTCTTCTTCTCTGATCGCGGCGACCACGTTGAATGAAGGCTCGTATCTTTGCTCAATTACTAAAGGCATCATCTTGACTCCCACGGGAATTTTGATCATGGAGGCTAAGGTAGCCAACGAATCTGCTAGTTGGTTCTCTTTCCTTGGCAAGTAGAAGAATGCGATGTTCCTGAACTGTCTCTTGAATCCATCGAGATGATCATGATAGGGCTTTAACCTTTCTTCTTTCACTTTCCATTCTCCTCTAGCTTGTGATATAATGAGGATTAAATCTCCGAAGACATCTAACTTCTGAACTTTCAGTACTATGGTTGCTTCCATCACCAGAATGCATGCCTCGTATTCAGCAGTGTTGTTAGTGGAGTTATAATTGAGGTTGACTGCTAGTGGGGTGTGGTCCACATTTGGTGACAATAGAATCATTCCTACTCCGTAGCCTTTTATGTTGGTTGCTCCATTAAAGTACAACTTCTACTGTACTTCCTTGATTTCCATGGTATTCTCGTCCGGGAACAGAAAATCTCCATTTACTTCAGAATCAGTGGCGTGTTCAGCAAGATGTTCAGCTATAGTTCTCCCTTTTACCAATTTGCTTGTCACATACTTAATATCGAATTCGGATAGTGGAAGTAACCAACGGGATATACGACCGGTTAGGGCAGGCTTTTCAAGGAGGTATTTTATAGGATCCATGCAGGATATGAGCACAATTGGGAAGGCCAGCATATAGTGCCTCAGTCGACGAGTGCACCGAACCAAGGCCCAACATGTTTTTTCAAGGGTAGAGTAGTTGAGCTCGTACCCAGTCATCCTCTTGCTAAGGTAATATATGGCTTTTTCGGAGTGGCTTTCTTCTCCTTCTTAGGCTAGCATGCATCCCATGGTATTTTCGGAGACAGATAGGCAAAGGAATAAGGGCTTATGAGGAGTGGGTGGTGAAAGGACGAGCGGATTTTGAAGGTAGGCTTTTATTTTGTCGAAAGTGGCTTGGCATTGGTCATCCCATTGGAACTTCTCTCCTTTTCTCAACAATCAGAACAAAGGATCACATGTAGTTGTGAGTTTAGAGATGAAGCAGCTGATAAATTGGATTCTTCTGAGAAACCCTCTCACTTCCTTTTCATTCCGTGGTGGTGCCATTTCTAGGATCGCCTTGATTTTAGAGGGAACCACCTCTATCCCCCCTTGTGTGATGAGAAAACCCAGGAGCTTACCGGAGGTCACACCAAAAGTGCATTTCTTTGTATTCAACCTCATCTTCTATTTGCGCAACCTTTCAAAAAACTTATCCAGCGCAACCAAGTGTCCTTCACTGTCCTTGGACTTCATGATCATGTCATCTATGTACACTTCTACTTCTTTGTGAATCATGTCATGCAGCAGAGTGGTGGTAGCTCTTTGGTAGGTTGCTCCAGCATTCTTGAGTCCAAAAGGCATTACTCGATAACAGTAGGTTCCCCAAGGTATGGTGAATGTCGTCTTTTCCTGATCTTCTGGCACCATTAGAATCTGATTGTACCCTGAAAAGCCATCCATAAATGACAGTAGCTCATGTCCTGCAGTGTTATCTACTAAGACATCGATGTGGAGAAGTGGGAAGTCATCCTTAGGACTGGTTTTGTTTAGATCACGGAAGTCAACACACACACGAACTTTTCCATCCTTTTTGGGAACTGGCACGATATTGGCAACCCATTTTGGATACTCGGTAACAATGATTAACCCTACCTTGAATTATTTTCCCACTTCTTCTTTGACTTTGAGTGCCCATTCTAGTCTCATGTGCCTAAGTTTCTACTTTACGGGTTTAGAATTAGGAAGGAGGGGAATGCGATGTTGGACGATGTCGGGATCGACCCCAGGCATGTCCTCATAAGACCAAGCAGAAACATCTTTGAATTCTTTTAGTAAGAGAGTCAATTTTTTATTTTTCTTCTTTATTAAGAGTTGAGCCAATTTGCACAATTTATGGATTATCTTTTTCAGCTAGGTTAATTGATAAAGTATCTTTGATTATTTTATAAGTAGGTGGTTTTTCAATTAGTTGCTTAAGTTTGATTGGGAGATCCTCAGAGGGATCTGTGCATTCACAAGTATTAGACACAGAGGAGTAAGCAAAATCGTCTTTAATTTCATTCATGATAGGTGGAGTGATTACATTAGACAGTGGTGGGCTTACAGCAGCCAACTCTGGTACATACTCGATAATTGGAAGTACAGACTCTGGGGGAACATGGGATAGAGAGACAGATGACTCTACAGCCTGCTTGCTCAGACCCTCCTCAGTTGGTTTGATCTGATCATCTTGGCTCTTGGCCCTATTTTCTTCCTTTTCTTGGGCAAGCTCTTTCCATATTTTCTCGATGGCTTCAGTGTCCAGATACTCCAACCAGTCTTCCTCTAGGGTTTTCTCAATTTCTGCGGGATAGAATGGATCTTGATAGGGGGGCCTTTCGCAGTCGGTGAAGATTTCCAGCCCGGGGTACCTTTTTCTAGTGGCCTGATGGATCCAAGGTTCTGAGAACCCAAAATAGGGGAAATCATCCCCTTCTTTGATGAATTGCCCATTCAAGGTTTTGGGGTATGGTGGGAGACTCCTCACTCTTTTCTTCCATGGCCACTATAGCTCGACGTCTTCTTCAGTGGGCTTGTACCCTAACCCAAAAGTGCCTTGTTGCCCTTTGATCTGAGGAAACTCACGATTCCTTTGCTAGCGTCGGCCCAATCCCATTCCAGGGAAGTAGTTCATTTTGTGGACGATGTTGACAACTACAGAGTGGATCTAGGGGAACCTATCTTCATCATTGATCATGTGGACTTCTTCCATGAAGAATTGCCCGATTTCTCCTTCTTCTAGCTCAAGTATTTGGATTTCAAAGATGGAAGCGTAGTTTGGAAAAGCTTCATTACCCTAACTAATGCCGAGGATGATTTTCACCTCCTTCTCATGAATGTAATTGATCATTTGATGCACAGTGGATGATACAGCTTTGTTGATATGCAGTCAGGGCATTCCGATTAATAAACTAAACGAGGCAGGTACGTCCATAACTTGAAAGATTTCAGTGCTAACCAAAGATCTTACCCGGATTTGGAGAGAAACAGTCCCCATCACATTTCTCTTGGTGTTATCATAGGCCCTCATGGATTGCGCAGATGGTGTGATGTCAAGGACATTGACCCCCAAGGCGGTGGCAGTCCTTAGAGCACAAATATTTAGGGCGGAGCCTTTATCGACTAGACAGAATGGCACCTGCTGTCCCTTACATCCAACAGTGATGTACAAAGCTTTGTTATGTGTAGACCCTTTCGACGGTAGGTCTTCATCAGAAAATGTAATGATTGGGTCAAGGGTGAGTGCGCCCAAGAAAGCCACCATGTCTTCCGGTGCAACGTCGATAGGGACCTCAATTCCAGCCAAGGCATTCAACACAGATTGCCTATGCTTGTAGGATGTTACCATGATGTCCCACATCGAGAGATGTGCTTGGGTTTTCTTCAACTACTTTATCAACTCATTGTCTTCTTCGATGATCTCATCCATTTTTCCCTTTCCTTTGTCTTTGATCGGAATTTTTTCGATTGCTTCAGTGGTAGGCTACGGAGGCTGATAATGACAGCCTGACCTAGTCAGATGATCAATCTTGGCAAGAGTAGGGCCTTCTACAATCCCATCTTCTTTGAACCAGTCACAATTTGTTCCCACAAATGGTTTCTCCAGCTCGTTCCAGATAGAAGCATTGCTTTCATTGTCAGGAACATACCATTTGAGGTCCACTACCCCTAGATTGTGTTCTTCCAAGAAGAATAGATCTTGTTCATCAGCCAGCTGTTGCTGCCACTCATCATCCCCTCCTTCAATCAGATGAATTCCCACAGATTCTGGGATGTCAATGAGGGGTAAAGGTTTACCTAAAAGGATCACATAGGCAGCAGGGTTGCTGGATACATGGTTGGACTCAATGGGGCTGATATTTTGGTGGTTTGGTAGAGGATTTTGAGTGATATGGGGCTGCTTTAGAGGTGGCTCAATGATATTCTGGTCAATGAGGTCTTGGATATCATGGCAAAGGCACATGCAATCATCGGTGTTATGGCCAAGGTCTTGGTGGTAGGTGCATCTTTTGGACATATCGCAGTTTGGCGGGAGCGGGGTATTTCGAGGCTGGAGTAGTTGGAGGTGGCCTTCTTTAAGGAAGCGATCTAAGGCTAAGAGAGGGGGATTTCTAATTTGGTGAAGTTACGAGGAGGCTTCCTTGGGAAAGGGCGATTAGAGGAGTTAGCTTGGTTGGGAGGTTGGTACGGCCTAGGAGGGTAAGCCATAGGTTGACTGCTAAGGGCATTGACATCCGAAGGGTTGCGGGAGTAGTTGGGCCTTTTTTACTGACTCGGAGGCTATTCTTTTTTTTTATCTTTCCTTCCCTTATGGCATCTTCGATTCGAGTCCCAACTTCAAACAATTCGTCAAAGGTGGAGATGGACGGGTAAAATAATTTCTCATGGTAGAGCAGTTGCAGATTCTGGATTAGCATCCTTACCTCTTCCTTTTCAATTGACAGGTGGGTCATTTGGGCTACTTTATTCCTACATCTGCTCAGAAACGCGATGAATGATTCATTGTTGTTCTTCCGAGTTGTTTCCAAATATCTGATAGTGACATCAAGTTCTTGGTTGTAGGAATAGTGATCAACGAATACCCAAACTATGTCTTTTCATTCCCGAGTTTTTGGAAGCTTCCAAGGTAAGGAACCATGATAGTGCAAACTTCGCAAGAGTTTGTAGGAACAGCATTGCAATGTGCTCATGAGTGCAGCCCATTGATTGAAAAATGTTCATACACAGCTTTACATGGCTCTTCGATTTCCGGTTCCATCAAAACGGTTAGTGGCAGGCATCTTGAAGTTTTTCGGCAGCTTCAGCTTAACAGGCTCAAAAAGTCCTTCCAAGTCTAGCATATAATCATCATCCCCTTTATTCTTCCTCAATACGCTTTCCAGCTTGTCGACTTTGTCCATTTTTTCTTGGAACGTTTTCTCATATGCGGGCGACGGGGCCCCTTGAAACCAATCTTCTTCTCCATTGTTCTCGGGATGCGGTATGAATCCGAACAGTGGTGGTAGGAACTCAGGGGGACACTACTGCCGTGCTATTTTAGTTCTTCCATAAACTTCAGGACCTGGGCTAGGCTATCAGATTGCTAGCTTATGGTGGCTCCCAATACGGTGACTTTGTTTTCTAGCTCTTCCTGATTCATGCTGAAATAACTTGTTGGGCTGATTCTAACCAAACGATTATCTGAATTTCTGACCCAGGACTAAGATCCCAACTGTTGGCTTTGAGAATCTATAGTGACCCTACAGATTCGAGAGGATTGTATCAGATTCTGATAGTAATGACTTTAGACAGACAAATGATAGTGATGTTAACAGACGTGGACTGACTTGTGTACAGCCAAATCGAAACAGTGCGTGTAGACCGATAGGAATGGTGCATGCAAATGAGACAAGCACACGGATGTAATCCCTAATCTATATGATGCTCCTATTTCTAACAGATAGCAGTTAAACAAATAAGGTCCTAACTATATAGAGTGTGCCAACTTTACTTTTAGTATGATCACCAAGGGATAACAGGGGTTTCCAAGATTTTAAGAAGGCTTCTAGGAGAGAGTTTCTGAGAAAAACTGGCATATCTGGGCATTTCTGGTTGGTTTGGAAAGAGTTTCTAGGAGAAACTGGCATATCTGGGCATTTTTGGTTGGTTCGGACAGAGTTTTTGGGAGAAATTGGTTGATACGATTATTTCTGGGATATCTGGACAGAGTTTCTGGGAGAAAGTGGTTAATATGGTTATATCTGGGATATCTAGACAGAGTTCCTGGGAAAAACGGGTTGATATGTGATGATGGTGATCATACTGTCTAGTAGGTTTTCATACTCCTATGTCTTAGGACCGACAAACAAGGTTTGTGGTGTATATCTTTGTGAGCATAGAGCAAACATCCTTGTCATGGTGCCTAGGCAGGTCAACTCAATGTGATCACATGTGAGTGATTGCCTTGGGAATCATAAGAAAGAGGTTCTGTTCTATGCCACATAAGCGTCTACACCGCGCAGGTAATCCCGTCAGGGCATACAGCAGTTATATCACATTGTCCTATCTGAAAAGGTAAATGAACAGTCCTATGAAAAGTTCTATAGGAATCTATATGCAAAGGCTGGGTTTAGTCAAAGAGGGTCCGTTGACGAGAGTTCTAATATAGCGTCAGAGAGACAGTACAGAAGTTTTTACTCTTTTTGATATACCTTGGAAGGTACAGTATCAACGGTGACTTATGCCCTGGCACAGCAAGACCTGAACAATGTCAGCACCGCGTTTCAGACACGGTCGGAGGGGGGAAATGCAAGAGTACAATGCGATGAACCAGACACAGTAAAAAGATGATTTTAAGGATGCTTCTTATGAGTTAAACCTCTGTATTATTTTGTTTTGAAAATAAAACTATCCCCAGTGGAGTCGCCAGATTGTGGACGCACGGAATCGCTCATCCACTCTTTTTGGTTTTGTTTTGAGATTGTTTTTGAAAAAGGAGAGGACAAGGTCTGTTGAAAAATGATACAGAGTCGCCACTTGGTCTTTAAGGAACCAAGAAACCTAATTTTGACTCACCCAAATGAATAAAGGGCACGGGCCATTCATAACCAAAGAACTTGGCTCGGGGTTTTGGTACGAGAGAAGAAGGAGCCTTTGTCCCGACTAAATCACCCTCAACTCACCCCATCTTTCAATGGTCCTCAATTAGCATCCAAATAATCATCTTATACTATGTATGGTTCGAAAATTAATACTATGATAGTATATTACATCACACAAGAATTTTGAAATGGAAGATCAAAGGATAAGATATCGTTTATAAGATCTTAGCCAAATATCATGCAATGCAAAAGTGAAAGATCACACGAATAAACCTAGGAAAATCGTCTAATCATATATCAAGTAATCAATTTTTCCTAATCTAAGGGGACATAAATTGTTCTTGAAACAAATAAATCAAAGAAAACAAGGATGCTTAGCAAGCTAGAATGATGCATGGTAATCTTTGAGAAAAGAAGATCTCTCAATCCCCGGGACGGTTGAGAAAGGAGGATTAGATCGAGGGGAAGCATGAACGTGTGATCATGATCATTCCTTATAACCTTCTTAGATTAGGAGTTACAAAAACCCCAAATCTTGCATGAATGCAATGTATGATTCTAGAATGTGCAAAGGTTGTAGTTTGTTTGTGTACATGGACTTTCGAAAGTGGCTTAGAAGTCTAGAATGTGTATGAATGAATGAGGGAAATCATCATGGGATAAGTACAAATGTAGTATGAACTACTCCATAAGACATGAGCTAATTTGGAGTGCATGTAAGCATCAAATCAAAGGATGGAAGTAAAAGTATGCTTGCTGTGAATAGTGGACAGAACAGTAATATGATCTTTTGGAAATTGAAAAGAGGGGTTATGAATGTTTTCAATTCATGATTTTTTATGTATATTATCCTTATTGTGTCTAGAATACAAATCAAAAATCCAATTCTCAATAACTATAACAGATTGAGAGAAATCATATAAACAATAGAGGTTATTTAGAAACAGAGTCCGTACTGTCGACTGAAATGTCAGAAAATCTTAGAAAATGAAAAAACAAAAATAAAGATCTAGATGCCCATATTATACAGAAAGTTACCTAAGACATTGAAGTTCAAGGGAAAAATAAGTTAGGAACACTCTTTTTGGAAAATGTTTCTGTAAAACAAGTTGAAAGTCAACCTAGCTGTTGTGACAGCAGAGGCAGAAAGTTTGGAAGGAATGTTTGGACAAAAATGGACCCCTTTCAAGTGCTTCCAAGTCAAGTCAAAACTCATGGGTGTTCTATAATGATAAAACAAGTGGTCTTGCATTCATATATTGAGTATTGAACTCAAAATATTGCTTTGAAGTTAAATGACTCAATGTTTTGAAGGTTTTGAGAAAACAAGGTTTATTTCTTGAAATCAAAATAAGGGGCTTAAGAGGGGGTTTTGAAATGGGGGTTTTGAAAACATATTTTCAATACTTAATGAAGATTATAACCACTTAAAATGTCAACATTTGACTTACATCAAGAACTTCCAAGATTATTCAAAAGTATTATTTCCATTTTAAAGACAACTTCATGAATACATAGGAATGTATTGGAGTTGAAATCATCATCTATCAAACATGTTTTTGAGGTCAAGAGCTACTATCCATAAGGATTCACTTACCTCAAACTTCATGTCATCATCTAGATGATGATAGACTAGTAAGTAAATAAAGAAAACAAAAAAGGAAATGAGGTAAGAGAAGATGAACAACAAAGTAAGCAAACAAGTATATAAACAATCAATAGATGATATTCAATGATGTATTAGACTTGTAGTTTCGTGTTTCACTCATATGTGGTGACATTGGACATGGAAGTAGCTTCCTCTCTCTTAAATGCTCACTAAAATGGTGGTTGGGTGTATTGAATATGAAGTAAATGGAAGAAATGAAGTGAAAACAAAGTTTAGAACTCACTCTCTTGTTTGGAAATCAAAGAAGGAGGCTTCTTTTCTCTCTATTCTAACATTATCTCTACAGCTTTCTCTCTAAAACTTTTCAAAGCTTGCATTTGACACCCCCAAAATGAGAAGTCAAGGGGGGTTTATATAAGCCAATTTGGGGTGGTTTTGGGGTTTTAGAAGTACTCCCATTGGTTCCAAACATCTGTGAACATAGAACTACGTCGTTTTGGTTTCTAATTAATCAAAATGAACCCCCAAAAGAAATTACAAAAATGGACTATTTTGGGGGAGAGTGCCGTGGTGGCACTAGGCCTATACCGCGGCAGCAGCGGGCCAGTGCAACGGCGGCACTGCTCCTCATTCGTCCAGATAATCCTTTTTAGGCCCCCAGAAGTTCCGGTATTCACGAAAAGGTCCTATTTCGTCCGAAATTCACAGAAAATGTAAACAAACTCCAAATTGAGGTTGTGATATACTGTTGGAAAGGTAATGGAGTCTACTTTACATAAAAAATAGTTCAGAGAAAGGTCACTTTGAAAAGTTTTGCGGTATTCGTGATAAAAGTCAATTTTGATCGCCTTTTTCACCTTTGAAAATTCATAATAAATTCATTGTAAATCCAAAAATTGTGTGCGACATACCGTTGGAAAGCTATGACTTCTAGTATCTATGAAAAATATTTTAAAAATGATATGGTGCTCCGGTTTTAAAGTCAACTTTTGGTCAAACTGGTCAAACTTGGGATTCCTGGGAAGTTTTGAAAACCTCTGGGAACTCTCAGGAGCTAACGTTTTTGTTCAGTTTTCTTTTAAAACTCATTTTAATACTTTTCATATGATCTAGAATGATTCCGAAACTTTTCAACGAATTTGGACTATTTCGATCAAACCTTGGTCAAACCGGTCAACAGAGACTTTTTGGGAACTTTTGGGACTTCCGGGGGTCTCTGGGAGTCGATGATTTCATCCGATCTTGCTTTAGAACTAATTTTATTGTTTTTATTATGACGTAGTGCGTTTCCAAAACATTTGGTTTGAATCCGGAAGCGCTCGGGCTTTTAGGGGTATTTTGATCATTCTGAGCATTTTGAGAGATAGAACTAACTTCCAATAGTCCTTTTTGAGTCTTTTCGATCATTGTGAACCACCAAGCTATGGGTCTCCTAAATCTGATAGCCAACAAATGGGGTGTCTACAGGGCCATCTCCACAACCAGTGATGCCAAATATGGGACATGCGACTCAGTCAGGCACTCCCATGATAAGTCTACCCCAATCACAAACTTGTCAGACTGGGGCGCAACACCATTAGCCAGCAGTGCAGACTGCGGCGTATACCATCAGCCAGCAATGTAGATTGGGGGCACCATTAGTCAGCCATGCAGACTGGGGGGCACTCTCAGCCAGTAGTTCAGACTAGAGAACACTATCAACCAACAGTTCTGACTAGAGGGCACTATCAAACAATAGCATAGATGGGAGGGCACTAGGAACCATTGATGCACAATAGAGGAGTATTGCAGACACCTATAGTAGGTTCGGCAGGTCATCATCCTGCCGACAATGAGGTACGAATCCCCTATCAACTTGATTTTAATGATCCCATTCCCATGGGGCTGAATAGGGATGAAATGGTAGAGGCCATCAGAGAACAAGTCCAAGGGTAGGTCAGGGTGCAAGTCAATGACCAACTGAGAGAATAGCTTGGGGCAGTGTATAGGGCCCCTATCCATCCTCAATACCAAAAGCCATACCTAGACTTCGTTGATAGGATGTCCAAATTCCCAAGGTATTATAGGATACCTGAATTTACTTTATTCTTAGGTGGGGATAGCCAGACTACACTAGAACACTTGCACGTTTCACTACAAAATGTGGCATAGTATCTCACAATGATATGTTAAAATTGAGATTATTTGCTAGTTCACTCACTGGCCTTGCCTTCAGTTGGTATGTGAACCTTCCCATAGGCTCAGTCCAAACTTGGCTAGATATGGAAATAATCTTTCATAGTCAACTTTATCAAACTGATCCAGATGTGACTATTGCCGATTTGGCCAGACTTAAACAGAATCCAAGGAAAAATGTGGAAACACGTATTGCTACATTTAAATCAGCCCAGAATATGTGTAGGGATAGGTTACCAAAAGAGGAATATTGCGTCTAGCTATAGATATTTTAAAATCAACACTAAGAATGCAATTTGTGTGACAATAGGTCATAGACTTGTGCCATGTGGTAGATGTTGTGGCACGATACCAGGGAAGTATATTATAAGGACATCATCAGCCTGCACATCTGGTCAAAATTGAGGATGATGAGCAGGCTGATGAAGACAATGAGAACTAATATGAATGTGATGCAGCTGAAATAATGGCCCGAAATCCATTTATATGCGATGTCCTGTGTAGACCTCACTAAGTTAAAGGAAAAATTCTACTGACCAAGTTGATAAGCCTGACAAGAAGTCTGACTTCGACATCACCAGAGTTGATTTGATTTTTGACTAGCTAGTTAAAGAAAAGAAAATCAAATTGACACATACATTGCCATCAAATGAAGACAGCAAGGGTAAAACATATTACAAATGGCTTGATAAATTGGCCCATAGTACAAATAATTGTACAACTTTTCGAGAGTCCATCCAAAATGGGATTAAAAATGGGACTAGGAAATTCCCTACTAATAAACCTACTCAACAAGTTGACAAGAATCCATTCGTGGCTGAGGCGCATGTCAATATTGTTTCAGCAAATTTTACCAACATGACAAGGCCAGCTTGGTCAAAACCACATGTTCAAGCTTCTTCCTCCAATGGTGGAAAAGTGAAAAGTGTGGTTTCTAAGCCCAAGGGTTTGAATCCAGAGGCACCACCTTTTGAGACCAGATTAGGGGTTTATTCGCATGCTACCAATTGCTATGATTCACATATGATGTCAAGATGATCATTACACGAATTGGTAGAAGTAAGTGAATGGCCAGTCCTCTGCATTAGCTACGCAGAAATCTTGGCAGTACCACTTTGTAACAAAAATTATGATTTTGAGGATGATGAGAGAATGTCTTGGGAAGGGACAAAGCAGGGTAAGATGATTCAACGTCCTAGGGGATTTCAAGTCACGTTGAATAACAATTAGCCTAAAAAAGGGGCAAAAATGTTATATAAAAACAAATACAATAAGCCTGATCGGGCCAAGAAGTCCTACACACAGACCAAAGACAAAGGTCCAGTCAACCAGGGCTAGAAGAGAAGGTCAGAACCAGCACCTTATCCAAATACCAAACCCAGAATGGTACTTCCTCCTATACCACAAGATGGACGATGGTTGTAGGTTCAGCATCCTAAATTTCCTCAATACCATGATCCACCTTTCTTAACCAAAACCCAAAAGAGGCATATACTATGTAAAAAAGCTGCCCAGAAGAAGAAATAATCACTTCCTAGAAGGTTCAAAAGCAGGTCTAATCAATGGATACGAAAAGTTGAAGTAAATCCTAGTAACGAGGTAGGTAAAGTAGCAACAGTAGAGGTGGGTGATGATTTATCAGATTTTGATGAGCAACCAGGACAAGATAACTTAGAAACGGCAAATCATCAGTCCTTAGACTCAAAAAAATTGGATATGTCAGAGTTTAGAGTGATGATGCAGGGTGATGAAGGCCTTTTGATAGCCTAGCCAAGTTTGATGCTGATCATCCAATAAATTTGGTGGATTCAGAATGGTCAGAAGATGATAATACATGTCACCTCACAAATGACAAAATGTTCCATTTAGGAAAATCATTGCCTTACATGTATGACAACATGGTGTACACAATGCCATCTGCATTTATTACACAAGAATGGCAGCCTGATGGCTTAGAGGGAGATGTTGAAGATGAGTCAAAATCTATAGCGCTTGACAAGCGGGGGTATTTGTAAAATACAATTGTGCTAAAAGAAGAAAACACACTAATTTAGTTTACAATTCCCTTGTATATCTACAATTTGAATTACAATGCCAGTTTTTACACAATATTATTAATCTATGATAAGTAGTATTATTTTAGTGGTTATTTGTGCAGATCACTGTTGATGTGTGAGGAACTGAATAAGCAAGATAAAAGGAAGTGTTTGGTTTTAATGAAGACGACTCAAACATGAAAAGGAAGTTTCGAGCAATCGAGGTTTCGATCGATCGAATAAGTTCAAGAGCTCGAAGACCCCAGAAGTTCAATCGATCGAGGGATATTCGATCGATCGAACATGGCTTTTATCGGAAATTACACGCACGCAGCAGAAACGGGATTTTAACCCTAGCCTTAGGTTTATGTATATATATTTGTATTGTATACGTCCAGTAGGGAGAGCCACTTCATTTTTTTATCAATTTTACATGGGGAGAAGAGAGTTTGTTCTTGTTTTGTAGGTTTAATCAAGGATTTCTATTGGTTTTGTTTGGATTCTATTAAGTTAATACAAGTTCATCAGTCCAGGTTACTTCGTACTATTTTGTTTACATTCTATTTGTTGTTTAGTGTAGTTTAATCTATTAGAACCATAGCTTGGCATGTTAGATAGGGTTATTATTTGTTTTCATAGATTTAATGTTTAAATCGCAAACAAACAAGACTTTAATGGACTTTTACGTTAAAAACAAATCTAAGACACTTCAGACCATGTTTGAGTAGTCCCCAGATTGGGAGAGCACGATAAAATTGTGATCTCAAGCCTCTGTCATGCAGTAGAATAATTCCTGTGTTCGATCAATCGAAGTTAGTTCGATCGATCGGACTAGAGACATTGTCGAGTGATCGAGGATAGTTCGATCGATCGAGAGATGAAGATATTCGATCGATCGAAAGCGTGTCGATCGATCGAACTCTCTGATTCTTGAGAACATTATATTTAATATCCCTAGACTTTCTGCTTTAGAGATTCGTTATCAAGCTGTCCCCAAATGCTCAGTTTGTCAAAACAGTCTCCGAACTTAAGTCCTTAAGGCATTTTTCTTCAATATCTTTTGCAAACCACCCTCAATGCTAACACCATTGTAGGTGTGAGTCTTAACTATTATTTTAAACTGCTTCCATGTGATTGAAATTAACTGTGATGATATAGTCCCGATCATGAAAGGACTATGGATTCTTTATTCTAAGAGAAATACGGAATACTGTAGAAAATGTGCTCCATTGAGCTTTAATATAATTGTATGGTAGATGGTTAGGTCACAGTGGATTCGTGTAATCCCAACATTCCCTTACATTAAGAAAAATACATTTTAAAACATCGATTGAGTTATTTAGTTAATCATTAGTTTAATTCAATTTAGTTGCTTTAACTTTAGTAGTCACTTTGTAGAACTTTGTGTTCTATAACCCTTCAAATATTGATTTTTATTTTCTCTTTAGAGGTGAATCTAGGTATTTAGTTTAACACCTTCCCTGTGGGATCGACCTGGTCTTAACCAGATTACTACTTGAACGATTACCTACACTTGGGTATAGCACACAAGCGCACGCACATTCTTAAAGGTGTCAAGTTTTTTGCGCCGTTGCCGGGGAAGCGATAAGCTAACGCTTAGATTACCTCAGTCTGTTCTTATCTCTTTTTGTTTTCTTTTGTCTTTTATTCTTTAGATTAAAACTACTTAGGATCTTTCCTTTTATGTCTGATCATTCCATCGAAGGAATCTACGGAAATCCATTCTATTTAGCCGATTTCTCTGATTCTATTAATCCCGTAGCCACACCTACCAACTCAATGGCCGACAATCAGAGTGAAAACGGTGAGAATGTTGTTGTACCAATTGATGATTTGCTTCATCCTTTGTGCGATCTCATGACACCTGAACACGCTCCAACACCTTCTTGTATTCTTATTTCACCTCATGGTGGCGAATTTCAATTTCGCAACGGAATGATTCAACTCCTTCCAACATTCCATGGAATGGATAGCGAGAAGGCATATCTACACGTCAAGGACTTCGAGGATGTTTGTAAAACATTTTCACAAAATTGCCCTGTAGATGTGACATGTCTAATGCAATTTCCTTTCACTTTGAAGGATAAAGCAAAAGCGTGGCTACTCACTTTGAAGCTGAATTCGATTTACACCTAGCATGCGATGAACACTGCGTTTGCAAAGAAATTCTTTCTACCTCGCATGACCACTAAGCTTAAACGAAAAATTAACTCTTATAAACAAAAAGCAATGGAACCTTCACCCAAACTTGGGAGTGTTTCAAGGATTTGTTTCTATCATGCCCACATCATGGGTATGAAAAATGGCAAACCATAAGCTACTTTTACGAAGGGTTAAATGGTGAAACTAAAAAGTTGGTCGAAACCATGAGTTCAGGGCCATTTCTTCGCAAAACACAGAAGAAGCAGAAGCTCACTTCGAGTGGCTAGCTGAACATGCCCACGAATGGTCCAATTCGGAAGATGTCCCACGTTCACAGATATCCTGTGTAGAGGAGAAGAGTCTATATCAATTAAAAAGAGACGATCATCTAATGAGTAAATATGAAGAACTAGTTAAGAAGGTAGAAAAGTTGGCAATGAAAGGAGAGAGTTCTAGGCAGGTTTTACCTGAAGAACCATGCAGCACATGCAACACGTTGGGACACACCAATCAATACTGTCCCAATGTGCCGTACTTTCAAGAACAACTCCCCATGGAAATGAATGCCATACAAGGGTATAGGGGGCGAGGAATTCCTACAATAATAACAATCGATGGAATCACCCCGGGTTTGATTGGAAAAATGATGCTGGGACCCAAAACCAATATCAACAACAACAGCCCTATAATAATAATAATCACTATCAAGGGCAATACAATAGGCAGTCCCAGCCATTCAATCAAAATAGATCAAATAACTATAATCATACTCAACCCTCTAATAATTCGTAATCAAATGTCTACGTGCCACCGCACAAAAAGGTGCAGGAGGAAGATCCAATCTCTAATGCAAATTTAACACAACAGTTAATTTAAATGATGAGTAAAATATCCGCAACATTAGAGAGAATAGATGCACGACAAGAGGGGTCAAGTGGAATGTTTCGTACTCAACCACTTCAAAACCCTAAGGGATACAACAATGGTCCTAATAATCATGAACAGGCAAAAGCCGTGACTACTCTGAGAAGCAGCAAGATTATAGGGTGCAATTTACCCCTCTCTACCCCTGAAGAGTACGAGGAGGATGAAGTGGTAAATAAACCAAACCATCCACTCAAGAAGAGGAGTCGTCCACTGATGACAAACCATTAGAATCAAATGATGACACTTCTAAAGAAGCAGAAGAAGTTGAGAGAAGACCTAGAAAGGAGCCTATCATTGATGAATTACCTAAATGCCCTTTTCCTACGCCTTACCCTCAAAGGCTTAAGAAACAAAAAATGAGGCAAAGAATCAGGAGATTTTGGAGTTGTTTAAACAAGTCAAAATCAATCTCCTACTCTTTGATGCAATCAAACAAGTACCGGCCTATGCTAAGTACCTTAAAGACTTATGCAAGGTCAAAATGAGGCAAAGTGTAAAGAAACACGCATATGTTGCTTGCCAAGTAAGCGCAATCATCCAAAATGAATTGCCTCTGAAACTCAAAGACCCTAGTACCCCAACTGTCTCTTGCCGAATTGGGAATCAAAGGATAGACAACGCACTCCTTGATCTAAGAGCAAGCATAAACCTGTTGCCATACTCTGTCTATAAACAACTAGGGTTGGGTGAACTGAAACCTACCAGAGTTGCGTTACAAGTCAAATACCCTACAGGAATACTGAAGGACATTCTGGTGCAGATAGATTCATTTGTCTTCCCGATCGATTTTGTGATTTTGGACACTAAACTTGTGTCTAATCCATGTGCACAAATCCAGGTGATATTTGGACGTCCATTCCTCAACACCATAGATGCCACAATCAAAATAAGAAGTGGTATTATGACCATCGTATTCGGGAACATGACTCTAAATGTTAAGATTTTTTCAAATCCCCGACCTAAAGAATACGAGGATGAGGAAGAAATCAATTTTATTGAAACGGTCATCGAAGACGAGTCTGATTTTGTAGATTACAAAGATCCTGTGGAGGTAGTTGTGTCACAATTCGATGCTGTCTATCAACCTAATGATTCTACCCCATTGGATGCTACTTTAAATCACACTTGCCTTATGATGGAGACGAAAGAGGAGGACAGAGCTAAATGCATGTAGGTAACACCATATGAACCACTACCTCCAAAAACAAAACTAGTCATGCCTTCCAATTTTCAGTTTCCCGACGTAGAGTTAAAGGAGCTTCCAATTGAGCTGAAATACTCCTTTCTAGGAACTGAAAAGACTTACCCTGTCATAATTTCATCCACATTAAATCCTGAACAAGAGGGTAAGTTAATCCAATTGTTAAAACAATATAAGTGAGCATTAGGATGGACGATTGCCAACCTCAAAGGCATTATGCCCATCCGTGTGCACTCATAAAATATACTTGGAGGAAAACGCTAAGCCTTCACGACAAATGTAAAGGCGTTTGAATCCCAAAATGCAAGAGGTAGTTAAAAAGGAAGTGTTAAAACTACTTGATGTTGGGATTATATATCCTATTTCTGATAGCCCTTTGGTTAGCCCAACCCAAGTGGTGCCCAGAAAGGCAGGGGTAACAGTAATCCCAAACAAATACTGCGAATTGGTACCAACACGCGTCCCCACCGGATGGCGGATGTGTATTGATTACCGAAAATTGAATACTGTGACCCGAAAAGACCACTTTCCATTACCATTCATGGATCAAATGCTAGAGCGAGTGGCGGGTCATAAATATTATTGCTTCTTGGATGGATATAGTGGCTATAATCAAATCGAAATTGCTCTTGAAGATCAGGAGAAAACGACCTTTACTTGTCCGTTTGGTACATTCGCCTATCGTTGTATTCCTTTCGGCTTATACAATACACCTGCTACCTTTCAGCGGTGCATGTTGACCATATTCAGTGATATGACTGAACAAATACTCGAGGTTTTCATGGACGACCTCTTAGTGTTTGGCCATAGTTTTGATAACTGTCTAGAAAACCTTGAGAAAGTGTTAGCGAGATGCGAGGACAAACACCTAGTATTAAATTGGGAGAAGTGTCACTTCATGGTGACTATGGGAATTGTCCTCGGCCACATTGTTTTTGATAAGGGTATCCAAGTTGATAAAGCAAAAATTGATATAATCTCAAACCTACCTGTCCCCCGTACAGTTAAAGATATCCACTATTTTCTGGGACACGTGGGATTTTATCGCCGCTTTATCCAAAACTTTAGTGCGATCTCCCGACCACTTTGTCAACTCTTAGGCAAAGACACACCATTTAAGTGGTCGGACAACTGTCAAACATCTTTTGACACGCTAAAAGAATACCTTACCTCCGTACCGATAATTAGGTACCTGATTGGAGTTTGCCATTTGAACTGATGTGCGATGCTAGTGACTATGCCATTGGTGCAGTCCTAGGATAAAGGAAGGATAATAAGCCTTATGTAATATACTATGCCAGCCTATCACTTAACGAAGCTTAAATGAACTATACGACTACCGAAAAAGAGCTACTGGCAATAGTCTTTGCTCTAGATAAATTCAGGTCATATCTTATAGGGTCCCCAATTATCTGTTTTACAGATCACTCAGCCTTCAAGTACCTGCTATCTAAGAAAGACGCAAAGCAAAGGCTTATCCGTTGGATACTCCTACTCCAAGAATTCGATATAACAATCAAGGATAAAAAAGGAGTAGAGAATTGGGTCACCGACCATTTGTCTCGATGGACATTTACTGACAACACTGAACCCATACCAAATAAAGATGAATTCCCAGATGAGCAACTGATAGCGGTTTCCAGCTTGCCTTGGTATGCGGATATAATAAACTATCTTGTTACGGGAGAGACCCCAAGCTATTGGTCGAATCAAGATAGGAAACGGTTCCTCTCATTTGCACGTCATCTTTTTTTCGATGACCCTTACTTATTTAAGTATTGTGCTGATCAGGTCATCAGACGTTGCATCCCAAATGAGGATATAACCGTGATTCTAGCCTCATGTCATTCTGAAGCCTATGGAGGCCATTTTGCTTTGCAAAAGACTGCACAAAAAGTACTACATAGCGAATTCTATTAGCCCACCGTGTTCAAGGATGCCTACTCGTTTTGCAAAATGTGCCAATGCTGTCAAAAGCTAGGCAAAATTTTAAAAATGAATTCTATGCCCTTAACTCCCATCATCATAATTGAAATATTCAATTTTTGGAGCATAGACTTTATGGGCCCGTTTCCTAAATCAAACAACTGTGAATACATACTCCTAGCTGTGGAGTACGTATCAAAATGGGTGGAAGTGATATCGACGAGACGTAATGATCACAAAATAGTAATGTCCTTTCTTAAGGAAAATATTCTGTCGCGTTTCGGAACTCTGAAAGCATTAAGAAGTGACCAAGGTAAGCATTTTTGCAACAGGCCTTTGGAGTCACTTCTCAAAAAATACGGGGTCAACCATAAGATCGCTCTAGCTTACCACCCACAAACTAACGGGTAGGCGGAGTTGGCTAACCATGAAATCAAGCATATACTAGAAAAGACGGTTAGTTTCAACAGAAATGATTGGGCATATAAACTGACAGATGCTCTATGGGCGTACCGCACCGCTTATAAGACAAACTTGGGGATGTCCCCATACAGGTTAGTGTACAGTAAGGCATGTCACCTTCCTGTTGAAATCGAGCACAAAGCATATTGGGCAACACGCTCATTGAACTTCGACATCAAAGAGGGAGGTCACCTTCAGAAACTCCAGTTGGCTGAACAGGAAGAAATGCGTCGAGATGCATACGACAATGCTAAACTACATAAGGAAAGGTTAAAGGCTCGTCACGATAGAACAAATTTTTAAAATCATTCATGCCGGGGCAGAAAGTCTTGTTGTACGACTCTCACCTCCACCTTTTTCCAGGTAAGCTCCGATCCCGGTGGATAGGACCATTCACTATTAAATCTGTTTTTCCACATGGGGTTGTTGAGCTGGTAAATCCCAAGAACAATGATTGTTTCAAGGTTAATGGCCAAAGGTTAAAACCAATCTTGGAGAATTTCCTACCAGAAGTTGAGCACATTGAGTTAGATGAGCCCAGCTATTCCTCCACCTAAAACACCTAAAAATATGTTCACATTTTTGTTGTTGTATTCTTTTCTTTACTGCATTCTTGTTTTATTTCATTTATTTCTGTCTCTTTTTGAGTGTGACTTCGATTCTAATCTGCTATCATCTATCTCTCCCCTGCAGGCTGTCAAAATATGAGGGATGATGACATCCATGCAATCGGGTCATGGGCTGACTCTGAATATCCTAATCCTCCATGGACTACCAAGGAGATTGTATTCTGTCTCTCTCCTTATCAAGGGCCCGGTGCAGACGATGTCATTGATTTAACCCAAGGGTACATCCCTTACGATCCTGCACTTCTCCAAATTAACCCCTTCGAGCATATGGACTTACCTGATGAGGAAGGTGAACCTGAAGGGTATTTTGTTGGGGAAGTCGATGATGTCCTTTTGGAACAATGGGAGACTGATTCAATGTGGGAACCATGGGAAGAAGAAGATTGATAGGATGTGGTGCCTGAACACCATAATGTTGTCTTCACTTATGTTGATGACTTCCTTGTCATCGAGTTGGTTCCATACATTTATGTGCACTCGAGCTATTTGCTATTCCGGCTTCAATGCCCCCTACCTGCTAGTGCACATGGTGATATTATGCCTATAGTGATGTTAATTCCTTGTCACACTTCTTTTCCTTTTCATCTTTCTGCGTTTATTCCTTTCTATTGGTTCGTGCTTTTGTGTTACTTAATTTCTTCCTTTTTGGTTATCCTTTGTTTCTCCTTTGTCAGGATTTTTACTATGAATCATATGCTACCGCCGTTGTTCCTTCTGCATCAGCTGATCCATGGATTTGGACCATACATAAGGTCTTCGGGTACTCCACCGCGAGAGGAAAGTCCGTTGAGAAATTACACTCCGATATCTTTGTCTCCATCCGGCTCACGTCTTGCATGTGCAATCAATCTCTTGGAGAGTTCAGACATGCTCAATGATGTCCTGGCTTCTTTCCAACTATTCTGGGAAAGGGAATCATCAAGTTTAGACTCCACATTCGAAGACTTGGCAGAGAAAGAAGAAATGGTGGAAGATGAAATTTTCATGCTTGTAGAGTAATGTATCACTTCAATTGTTTTCTGTCTTTTGGGTTTTCTTTTATCAATTGGAGTGTAAATCTAGACAAAGTTTTATTAGTTTCAGTTTATTTGCGTAGTTTTTCTTTATTAATAAGGTCTTACGTACCATTGTGGGAGCAACAATTTTGCAATATGGATGCTATTAAATAATTCTATTTATAAAATTTGCAACATTTTACCTTATGGATGATGATATCTGGCTTACATGTCCTGTCAATGAACTGTCCTATCATTTTTCCTGTTTGTCCAGACTAATGTTGGTTAGATGGGGGTGTATAATTTCTCCATTCAGTAATATTGAAAAAAATTCTAGGTTCGATCGATCGACCTCATCTCGATCGATCGAGGGCGTCCCATCCTCAAGCGCTTCCACAAGCCTCAATCGATCGAAGGTTTGATCGATCGAACTTTCTCGATCGATCGAGACTTGTATTTAAACGAGGTGTCTTTCATACACTTTTTCAGTTTTATCATCACTCATCTCCTCCAGTGCTCGGAGACAGAGCATGTACAAGGGCGATTCTTGCACTCCCTTCATTAATTCAGTTATTTGAGGAACACTGGATCCCTACTACTCATCATCATCACCCTCATCCCCTCTCTGCACGATATATGGCCCTGAGAGCCCCCTCTTTTCCATTTTCTTCAAATTCTTATGGGGTTGCCCCCCCCCCCCATTGGTCCTAAGATAAATTAGTAGTAGTTTTAGTTATATATTCTTTGTTTTCTTTCTATTTCTATTCTTGTTTCGTGTTGATGCTATTTCGCTGTGTTCGATCGATCAAACTGGGCTCGAGCGATCGAACCCAATCCCTTTTCAATCGATCGAACTAGGCTCGAGCTATCAAACCCAGTCCCTTTTCAATTGATCGAAATAGGCTCGAGCGATCGAACCTTGCACCTTCTCAATCGATCGAACATTCCTCGATCGCTCGAACTTAAGCAGTGGCAGTTTTTTTTTTCCCTTCTTCCCTGTTTTGATTTGTTTTCTTGTTTTTTCTTCCATTTCAGGTTTTTGCAATGAACCCTATCATATGGTATCATAATTCCAAGCCACTCAACCTCACTATACCTGACCCTGTACCAGCTCACAGGCTCAGAAATGAAGAGGAACAAGTATGGTTTACTCGGTGGTTTCAGACGCGTAAGGTTATGTTGGAGCGGTCACTGGAGTCCGTATGGCTTTCAGCTCTGTGGTTCCTAGGACGGATCAGAGACATGCCATTATGGTAAAATATATTGATCCAGACAAAAACAATCAACATCCACTGGGTTCGTGAAGCCTGCTCCTCTATGATTAAGGATCCCGTGGCCCCGTTCACATACAGATCATTCTTCCGTGGGCGTGAGATCCTATTCAGCCCTGCCGCCGTTTCTGCTGCTCTGGAGGTACCTGAGGTACCAGATTTTTCTATCCTTGCCTACTAAGAGCCCTAGAGATGCCTCCAGCCACCATTATTCGAGAGCTTATAGGCGGCGCCATTCAGTTTTGGAACAGCGTATCTCTCATCGAGGATAAGCTTCTCACTAAGAACTATTACCTCCTCCATCTGACGCTGGTGAACTATATTTTTATGACGTCTTATCACGAGAAGTTTGCCGCGTGGTATGCCCGAGCTCTGATGCTCAGAAGAAGAGAAAAGAAAAGGGTAAGGCAAAGGTCAGGGCGAAGAGGAAGAGGGGAGGAGGCACCGATACAGAGGGTGCAGCTTCTGGGATGCCTACAAAGGCTGAGGAGCTTGAGTCGGATGATGAGGACCCCATTGCTGCCGTGCAGCAGTTTGAGTTGAGACAGCAGTCTCAGGCTCAGGCCCAGGGAGAGTCGTCTTCCGTGTCCCTCCAGGCTCTCCACTCATTGCTTCTTGAGGAGAGGGATGCGGAGATACAGCTCGAGGGCAAGATGGATCAGATGATGACCCTGTTAGAGGCGATCTTGATACAGATCAGGGTAGATCAGTCTGTACACACTGCTGCACATCCACCTTCTGTTGATCCATCTCCTTCTGTTGATCCATCTACTTCTGCTCCACCTACTACTTCTGTTACTCCGTAACCTACTGATCCCTCCGCACCATCATCATCATTTCCACCACCTCCAGTCGGGGCTGACCCATTACTATCTCCACCAGCTGCCCCGACTGTGAGTGACCCGGCGATAGTTCCCACTGTTGCTAAGGGTGCGGGTGAGGATGATCCTGTCACACCGATTATGATTTTATCTAATATAGGGGATGAGTAGAGTATGTCTTGTGCGAGGGAGAGTTCCATTGTATTTGTTTATTACTGTTTCTCTCTCTTCATTTATTTTGGTGGTTTGGTTATGATTGGACACTTGTATCACTGTTTTATATTTATATTGTTATATCATGCCAGTGATTGGGTGTTTGTATTCCATATAGCCTTTGCTTTATCCGTAATTATGATTTCTTGTGCTATGGGCTGCTTGGAGTTTGTATGTTTTCTTTAACAGATTGCAATGCACGTGGTTATGGCTTTGGTGTTATCAGGTGCTATCTCTCTACTTATCTTGAAAATTAACTTCTGAGGACATTGCAATTTTCAGTTGGGGGTGGAATGTAGATAGCTAATCACCTGCACATGTTTTTATTTCGCAGTCTAGATAATTTTATTGCACATAGCGTACAATCTCTATTATTATTTAAAAATAAATAAATAAATAAAATAAAATAAAATAAAATAAAATAAATTTTCAATTATAAACTATTAAGGATTGTTGAATTGAATTGGTAGAATAATTTTGAATATTCACTTCTATTTAGCTGTTATCAAGTAATGACACAACCATTTTATTCTCATCATTTTATGAATTAAGTTCACGCGTTCTTCTAGTTTCACTAGGATAAATGCATATGTTGACCATTCGTGTATCCAAAATCCATATGCACATGTTAATAGCAACGAGGAAAACCTAAAATAAGAGTTAATACGACTTTTGTGCTGTAAAGAATAAGTAGTCGAAACTAGTCACCCTTAGTGAGCTTTAGAATCCAATCTTCATTTCTGAGGGACTTATCACATTAAATTCGAATTGGTTTTTCTTGAATAAGTGTATTAAATTCGTTGAATAATCTCTAATTCTTCAGTTTGGCTACGTATTAGAGGAGAACGTTCAGGATTTACCAACTAAACTCAATGAACATTGAAGTGTTAAAACTAAGAAGTTGAGAAAATGATTTAAGCCATCGTTATTCGTTTCTTACCTTTCCATATACCTGTATCAACATTTCAGAATATGCATTGTTCTTAACCCCACACCTAGTAAATACTGCCAAGTCTATTATAAAAATCTACATCAGTAATCTTTTACTTCGACCTCAACGAACCCATTGCCTATCTAATGTGATTAAATTATTGAAGTATGTGATGAGGAGAGAGTAGTTGTGGGAGGGATCGCATAAAGAAGAAAAAAAGGAAAGAAGGAGCAGGTTAAAAAATAAAAAATATATATGAGAATAGAGAATGGTTGGAATGGAGTGAAATAAAATTACTAAACTCAATCACGTGATGAAGATGTGCAATTTCTTAACTCTCTCATTTCTGCCCTACTATATAAAAAAAACGAAAAGTCAAAGACTTGATGATTTTTAACAACTTAGTTTGAATATGAATGTGTAATTTGGGTTATCCACAGTATTTCGCTCCTCTAGTAAGTAGTATTCCTTTCTTGAGACAATACACTCTAAATGTTCGTCTTTTATTGAGTCAGTTGTGAAAGCATTAGTAACTAAACTTTCAATTTTTATCAAAATTTTCACAACATGTGCGATCATTATTAACCATGTCTCTGTGAGATGTTCATTCTTGAGTGTGAGACCATGTGAGAATTGAGTTAAAACTACAAGTTCTGAGAGTATGATAGTCTAAATAACTCCAAATAAAGTTGATGTATAGCTGTTAACTTCACACACACACAGATACAAGGATGTGATGCATATGTTATTTTTATCTTGGTAATATGAGGAGCATGTGTATTCCTTTCATGGTTTGAATGAGGATGATAAGTTTTGTGAAGCTAAGTTTACAGTTGTATGGGAGGGAGTGTTTGCAAGTTATTCTATATCTTTTTGAGCTTAAAATCAAAAAAATTTGTGGGTACATTCACTGCAAACCCTCACGAGACAACACTCGTCCACTAGGGGGAACCTAGTGGTTTAACGGCTTGTTGCATTTGCTAACTGCAACCGCGATTCCTGCGAAAGTGAGTTAGGTAGTTTTCTCTTTCTATTTTAGATTAGTTGCTTTATTTTATTGTGTTCAGTCATTGTAGTATTAGTTTAGCTTGCTTTATTTTCGCTTTATTGCTAGGGACTAGCAAATCGCTAGTTGGGGGTTGTGACAAGCGGAGGTATTTGTAAAAAACAACTGCGCTAAAAGAAGAAAATACACTGATTTAGTTTACAATTCCCTTGTATATCTGCAATTTAAATTACAATGCCAGTTTTTACACAATATGATTAATCTATGATAAGTGGTATTATTTTAGTGGTTATTTGTGCGGATCACTGTTGCTGTGTGAGGAACTGAATGAGCAAGATAAAAGGAAGTGTTTGGTTTTAATGAAGACAACTCAAACATGAAAAGGAAGTTTTGAGCGATAGAAGAGGTCTCGAGCGATCGAGGTTTCGATCGATCGAATAAGTTCAAGTGCTCGAAGACCCCAGAAGTTCAATCGATCGAGGGATGTTCGATCGATCGAACATGGATTTTATCAAAAATTACACGTACGCGACAGAAACGGGATTTTAACCCTAGCCTTAGGTTTATGTATATATATTCGTATTGTATACGTCCAGTAAGGAGAGCCACTTCATTTTTCTATCAGTTTTACATAGGGAGAAGAGAGTTTGTTCTTGTTTTGTAGGTTTAATCAAGGATTTCTATTGGTTTTGTTTGGATTCTATTAAGTTAATACAAGTTCGTCAGTCCAGGTTACTTCGTACTATTTTGTTTACATTCTATTTGTTTTTTAGTGTAGTTTAATCTATTAGAATCATATCTTGGCATGTTAGATAGGGTTATTATTTGTTTTCATAGATTTTATGTTTAAATTGCAAACAAACAAGACTTTAATGGACTTTTACGTTAAAAACAAATCTAAGACACTTCAGACCATGTCTGAGTAGTCCCCAAATTGGGAGAGCACGATGAAATCATGATCTCAAGCCTCTGCCATGCAGCAGAATAATTCCTGTGTTCGACCGATCTAAGTTAGTTCGATCGATCGGACTAGAGACATTGTCGAGCGATCGAGAAAGTTCGATCGATCGAGAGATGAAGATATTCGATCGTTCGAAAGCGCGTCGATCTATCGAACTCTCTGATTCTTGAGAACATTCTATGCAGTATCCCTAGACTTTTTGCTTTAGAGATTCGTTATCAAACTGTTCCCAAATGCTCAGTTTGTCAAAACAGACTCCGAAATTAAGGTCTTAAGGCATTTTTCTTCAATATCTTTTGCAAACCACCCTCAATGCTAACACCATTGTAGGTGCGAGTCTTAACTATTGTTTTAAACCGCTTCTATGTGTTTCAAATTAACTGTGATGATATAGTCCTGGTCATGAAAGGACAATGGATTCTTTATTCTAAGAGAATTACGAAATACTATAGAAAATGTGCTCCATTGAGCTTTAATATAATTGCATGGTAGATGGTTAGGTTGCGGTGGATTCGTGTAATTCTAAGAGAACTACGGAATACTGTAGAAAATGTGCTCCATTGAGCTTTAATATAATTGCATGGTAGATGGTTAGGTTGTGGTGGATTCGTGTAATCCAAACATTCCCTTATATTAAGAAAAATACATTTTAAAACATCGCTTGAGTTAATTAGTTAATCATTGGTTTAATTTAATTTAGTTGCTTTAACTTTAGTAGTCACTTTGTAGAACTTTGTGTTCCATAACCATTCAAATATTGATTTTTATTTTCTCTTTAGAGATGAATCTAGGTATTTAGTTTAACACCTTCCCTGTGGGATCGACCTGGTCTTAACCAGATTACTACTTGCACAATTACCTATACTTGGGTATAGCACACAAGCGCATGCACATTCTTAAACGTGTCAGCACTCATCACCGAAGAGGGAAAATCACCTAAGCTAATGATCAAAAACATACCAATCTCATATTTAAAATAAAAGATGGCCATTGTGTTTAATAAGCCAAACGCTGAAATAGCTAGACACTTATGGCCATTATACGTCAAGGCTAATTTTAATGGTATTCTAGTATCCAAAGTTTTAGTGGATAGTGGGGCTTCCATCAATTTATTGCCTTCACACATGCTTAAAAATCGCAAAAGACTAGCGATGACCTCATCGACGCTAATGTGGCAATAGTGAGTTTTTTGGGGGCACCAGTCCAACCAAAAGGAGTGCTCCCAATTACTATGTCTATTGGAAGTAGGACTACTTTAACGGCATTCTTTGTGGTCAACACCACCTCTCATTACAATGTTTTGCTAGGATAAGATTGGATTCATACAGCATGGTGTGTGCCATGTAATCTACATCAATGCCTGATTTTCTAAAATGAAGAAGAAGATGAACCAAAAATTGTTAAGGATGATACAAAGCCATTCCTGTGGAATCCCATGTGGCTGAAGCAAGATTTTATGATATCAAAGTGGCTCTGTTGAGGTTCTGGGGGATTAACAAAAATGGCTGATCGGGAGAGAACTAATCCTATTTATACGCTTTAACGAGCATTTGTTAGTACCTTTTTATTCTGTTTTTGTATATTTTTACTTCGTTTTCTAGTTTCTGATAGGTTTTGGAAGAAATCAACTAAACCAGGCTAAACAGGGTGAAAAAGCATAGTTGAAGAAGCTGAAAAAACCAAGTCGCGCGCGCGACCCGCGCCCGCGAAGATCCAGAAATCGCTCGCGCGATCCGCTGGCGCGAGAACCCCAGAATCGCTCGCGCGATCCGCGCGGGCGAAAGCCAAATGTCGCGCTCGCGCGATATGCCCAAAAACCAAAGTTGCGTATTTCAGTATACTGAAGACTCCTGTGCAAACGAGACTGCTAAACGACGTCCAGACTATAAATTACATGCGTTTCAGTCCGTTTCAAGTTGTAAAGGCTTCCAAAACATGTTGTAAATCTATTTAAACTCTATTTTACTTCAATAAGGGGGTTGGCAATTATTATACACACATTCTACAACCATACTTCCAGCCATTGAAGGGAGGGAAGCAAGGAGAAGAAGAAGAAGACCAAGGGTTTCCATGGCCTCCTCCATCAACCTCTTGCTATCTACTACTTCCATGGACGGCTAGATCATTGATCTAGGGTTTCAATGAAGCCCTAGATGAGTAATAGGGTTTTATTTATGCTTTTGTTTTAGTCTATTATGTATGGATGACAGTCACATGTTTAGAGGATTTTTACAAATAAATCGTACTTACACTGATTAAATCATTGCTTTCGGAATTTATTCTTGTCTTAGATCTATTTTGACTGTGATGTGCTCAACGATCTATTCTTGCTGTGCTTGTTTAGATTGTTTACATGTGATGGTGCTTTATTGATTCGTGCTATCAAGTATCCGAATAGTCCATGCCTAGGTTAGACGGATTAGATCACAACCCTAGTTTAGTGTGAGATAATTCGTGCTATCCGCAGATGGATTATGTTGGTGCTTGAACCATGATTATCTTCTTGTCGGAGGAATTAGGCTTGTAGCTATAATTCCCCATATTCATCCAACGTAATAAGCTAAAGTAATTCATAAATATTCCTATTATGAAACTAGTGGTGGATTTGCAATCCTAGGTTCCCTTAAACATTCATTAAAACACTTTTAATCGCTTTCATAGTTTAGATTTATTTTTATTGTTATTAGTTTAATTAAATCCAAATCAAACTCCGTTTTTCCTAATTAATTAGACTTAGGTTTTAAAATTAAGTAGTTGTAGTAATCAATCTCTGTGGGTTCGACCTTTACTTCCACACTGCAAATCTTTTGAAAAGTAAAGAATACTTTTATATCTTGATATTGACAACATCAATTTTTGGCGCCGTTGCCGGGGATTGTATTACTACTCTTAGTTTTATAATCGTAGTTTAGTTAATTCGTAAATATTAGGTTAGTTTTTATTCTTCTTATTTTCTGTTTTTGTTTTTAGTTACTAACTTGTTTTCTTTTATTTTGTAGTCAACGTTTCCGAGTGGAGCGGCTAATTACATCAAAGGAGCTTACGCAAAAATAATATAAATAAAATAAAATAAATTGCTTCTTGTGGAATTCGCTTTAAACCGCTGTAAGTCAGGGCGCTGTGACGCACTATTTGCATTAGTTTAAGGTTAATTGCACTGCATTAGCTAGGAAACCCGGGGCGCTGGGCTTGACGCGGTCATTGCATTACAGGATAATTTTCATGCATCACAGTAGTTGAATGCTTGTTATCTTAGTTGCGTGATTGCTTTCTATTTGTTTTTCTTTTGTTGAGTCAGTTTTTGTTTTTAGTTTCTTTTTCTTTGTTTTAGTTTATGTTAGGTACACGTTCAAATAAACCAGATTTAAAATCTTTCGATCTTGAACTTGAACGTACCTTAAGAACTAGTAAGTCCACAACCCAAGCTTCTAGAGTTAGGTTGCAAGACGACGAATCAACTCCGATTCCGTCGTCGTTGTTTGAGGCCGAAATTCAGAGTACCCGTGAACGGATAAGGAAAACTCGAACTTTTCAAATTAAACCGATTAAAATGGCTGACGGTGGAAATAACAATAACAATCAAAATAACAACGGAGCTAATATGAATAATCCTAATATACCACCACCTCCTCCACTTAAAGATTATTTTATTCCTACGACTTACACACCACAAACATGTATTGAATTACCGGAGGCGACGGCATCTCACTTTGAGATAAAGTCGTCTACCATCTCGCTGCTTCCATCTTTCCATGGCCGTTTAAATGAAGATCCATATAAACACTTAGGAGATTTTCAAGATATATGTTCTACTTTGAAAATTCAAAATCTTACTGATGATGAATTAAAAATGCGGCTCTTTCCATTCTCATTAAAGGACAAAGCTAAATATTGGCTCCAATCTTTGGAGCCAAACACTATTAGAACATGGGAAGACTTACACACCGCATTTTTACAAAAGTTTTTCCCGATTATACGTACAAATCAGATAAGAAAATCCATAACCAATTTTGTAATGCAAGATGGGGAATCACTTTACGACACGTGGGAAAAATTTAAAGAATTATTACGCTCGTGTCCACATCATCAAGTCCCTAAGTGGCAACTTGTTCAGGTCTTCTATGAGGGGCTTATTCCCTCTGTTAGGAATACCGTTGATGCCGTTTGTGCGGGAACCTTCCTACACAAAAGCGCCGACGAGGCCTGGAAAATGTTTGAAACGTTAAGCGAGAATTCGATGCACCAAACGGTGTCTATCCGTTCGGAAGGATATCTGAATCAACCTAGGAGGGATGTAAAATTCGAGTCAAGTCAATCAATTGAAATAAAAGAACTATCTAACAAACTTGACCGACTTCTAACGATGAACCAAACGACAGCCTCACCCGCTCGAGAAATTTGTGCATTATGTTCTGATCCTTCACATTCGATACTTGCATGTCCATCGGCGAGTCAATTTCCGGAATTCGTGGAGCAACACATTCATTCTATTCAACAATACCCACGAAATAATTATAATGCAACTACTAATAATCCAGATGCGCCATGGAGAAACCATCCTAACTTCTCGTGGAAAAATAACAATAATAATCCTAACGAGGCGACTAATTTTCCTAATGTGTATCGACCTCAGTTCCAACCTAACCAATACCAACAACCGCCTCCTAATGCTAATCCTTCAAGGGGAAATATTTTTGAGGAAAAGGTGTTGGCGTCCCTTAAGACTATTGAAACGCAAGTTCAGGCACAAGCACAAATAGTGCACTCTCATACGCAATCCATTGCGAAGCTTGAATCCCAAATGGGACAACTTGCTACTGTAGTAAGTCGTAGAAACGAGGGGACGTTGCCTAGTCAAACAATCCAAAATCCTAAGGGACAATATGAGGTTAAGGGGTCGAATGAACAAGTGAACGCCGTCTCAACTAGGTTGACTACCCGAGAGGAGGAGGTAATAGAAATTCCGAAGGGGAATGTGAAAGGTATGAATATTAACTCTAATAAAGAGACGGGTGGGGACATGAGCCAAAATAGAATTCAAAAAGATAAAGAATCGGTCCCAACGAATTATACTCCGAGAATGCCATATCCACCTAACGTTGAGGAACCGTCTAATCTTACAAATAAAAAGTCTAAGGTTGAGGATATACTCGAGGTGTTTAAACAAGTCAAAATAAATATTCCTTTCCTCGATGCTATAAAACAAATCCCCGCCTATGCTAAATGTCTAAAAGACCTTTGTACACAAAAGCGCAAAATACGGAGTCATACTCCTAAAAAGGTCTTCCTCACGGAAAAAGTAAGCTCTATATTCTAACACGCTCCTCCGAAGTATAAAGATCCAGGTACGCCTACGATTTCATGTGTCATAGGTGACACTATCATTCATCGGGCTCTCCTTGACTTAGGAGCGAGTGTTAATCTTTTACCCTATCACGTCTATAATCAATTAGGTTTAGGTGAACTTAAGCCCACGGCCGCTACTATTCAATTAGCGGATCGTTCTGTTAAAATACCTAGAGGAATCGTCGAAGACGTATTAGTAAAAGTTGATCAATGTTTCTATCCCGTTGATTTTATGGTCCTTGACACTGAACCGGTGCTAGATGCTAGGAAACACACTCCTGTCATTCTAGGCCGTCCATTCTTAGCAACTGCTAACGCACGTGTTAATTGTCGGACGGGGGTAATGAAAGTGTCATTTGGGAACATGAATTTAAAATTGAACGTTTTTAACGCTATGGATCAACCTCTTAAAAACGACGATTCCCTATGTGAGGTGGAAGGTGAGGTAACACAGAATATTGCGCCTACCAAAGAAATAAACGTGAGTAACAAAAACGATATAGCGGACGATGATGAGTGGATGAATCCTAATCCCGTGGACCCTAATGCGGAATCTACTCGAAAGGTAAGAAATCGATTCGAACATAATGACAAACCGTTAATCGATTTAATTCAAAGCGATGTTATTTCTGCGTACCACCGAGCTCTACCTGACATCCTTAGGGGTACACAGTCCGATTTACGGCCTCCATGAGTCTTATGCTAGAAAGGTCTAGCTAAAGACGTAAAAGTTAGCGCTTCTTGGGAGGCAACCCAAGCTTTATTTCATTCGTTTTTCTTATTTTTGGTTGTTTTTGGGTCTGTTTGTGTCTGTTGTGGACATTCTGGATAGGTTTGGGGGTTAGAAGTAATGTATTTTAATAATATACACATAATTTTAGTTACAAAATGGAAAACACCAAACTCGCGCGCGCGGCCTGCTCGCGCGAGACGTCGCTCGCGCGGCCCGCTGGCGCGAGATGGCCCCTTAGTGTTTTTTTCTTTGTTTGCTTTTTCTTGAGCCTCAGGATCACCTCGCGCCTCATTTCGCGGGCGCGAGGTACCTCGCTCGCGCGAGATAGTAAAAAAAAAAAAAATTTCCCTGGGAATTCGCGCTCGCGCGGACCGCTCGCGCGATTTCCCCAATTTCTGTTTTTTCTCTTTTATTTTCTGTATCTTTCCCCCATACTTGTTCTGATTATGTTTTTGTTTCTGTTTTGTTTATTTGTTTCAGTTTAGTTCAATTTGGTCGTTGTTTTCCTTATTAGATTTATACTTTTTCGTTTATTTCTTTTCCATTTGATAGTTTAGTTTAATTTGGATTAGTTTTTCAATTTCTATTTTATATTTCTGTTTCTTTTCCTTTTAATATTTTTGTTAGTTTCTTTTCGTTTAGCGAATAGTAACAGGTAACATTGAACTTTATTGTCACATGCTTTTGTGTTCACCTGTTTTCCATTGTCAAGATCGAGGTAATATCGTTCCTTCTTTACGTACTCTCCTTTCTTTGGTTTTATTGTTTCATTGGGGACAATGAAAGGTTTAGGTTTGGGGGTATGCACACACATGCACGTTATTATGCACTAAAATTTTTTAAAATTTTCAATAAGTGTGTTTAAATAAACGATGTTACCTACGGTTTTGCAATCGCTAGTCGATACTTCTTAGTATGTAATGTGATTTGTTATAGAATGATAAACAAGAGAATATGTGATTAAATATTTACTGAAGTCATGTTGAAACGTTTTAGGTTATGTATCATTTGAATCGTAGTTTTATATCATAGATTTGCACATAAATTATGCACTGCACGTAGTCATTTGAATACATGTTGGTTGTGAACTATAATATGATTCGGATTTCTAGATAACACAAGGTGGAGACTAAACCCAGTGAGCTTTTGAGCCTATCTTTTCTGTTTTGAGGGTTATAAATACATTTTGTGTTTGTCGAATTTCATTGAAATAGCGCATTTACTTGTTGATTAGTCTCAGTATTCTTGTTTTGGTTGATAGTCAAGTTAAAATATTTGTTACCATGCTAAATAATCTTCCATTGTAAACACTGAAAAACCATATGACCCTAGGACATGATTTTAGGCCCTCTTTGTTTATGACCAATAAATGAAAAATTTCCTTAGTTCGCCCTTTGAGCCATTAAAATGCCATTTCTTTCTTAAATTACCATTATCCTTGTTTTTGCTCCAATTTGGCCAACTTGGAGTTCACCTCTGAAAGATTGATCACCTTTTAGTGGTGTTAAGGCGATGTGTGATTGAAAAGAAAAAGAAAATAAGATGCTATTGGGGTAGTTGCTTGGTATTCGATGAATAATCATTTGAGAAGCAAGAAAAGAAAAAGAAAAAGGAAAAAGAAAACAAAATAAAAAGGAGAAGGTTGAAAAAAAAAATGAAAGAAAAGAAGAAAAATGAATGAAAAGGAATGAAGAGAAAGAAAAGATGAAAGTTTGTAGAAGAAGAATGAAAGAAATCGAACATGCCTTACAATGCCATTCTAAATCTACCCATATATCCATTTTATCCTTTTTCATTACCTGAGCTACGTTACAACCTTTGAAAAGTCCTATTTGATCCTAGAAAAACATGGTTCGGATATGAAAATGATGGGAGGGGATTAAAAGATGGTAATGATTAATTTTTCTTGATTGATTGGCATCCTATCCATGAGACTACTGTTCTTTCATGTCATGCGTCTTTTTCATGTCATATGTGAGCATTTCTTGTTTTGAAAATATATTTCCTTTGCTCCCATATATTAGAAAAATTACACCGGTTTCTGAGTGTTTCATTTGAGAGTGTAATTGACATTGTGAGATTCGTAGTCAAGACATAGTTAGATGGTCATCCGGGTTATATTCCAAGTTCAGGATAAGCGCGTGTTCATTTGACTACCACATCACACACGTGCAATCTTATGAGGAACTCTATTGATTTATATGATGCATGTGCTTGAGATTGTTCTTCATGATGTAGGTAGACGTTTGATTCTATTTCTTTATGTTCGTTATTCTGTTTCGAATCTTTGTTGTATAATAAGGAGTATTGATTGTTTTATTTTTCGTTTTAATAAAAGTTTTTAAAATTTTAAGTTAATAAAGATGGTTGTGGGTAACTTGTTGACGAGAACCCTCACGAGACTTCACTCGTCTGACTAGGGACACCTAGGGGTTTAAAAGGCTTGTTGCATACGCTAAATGCAATCGTGATCCATACGAAAATGGAATAGATTTTTATTAGTAGTTTTTATTTTAGTTTTGCTCGAGGACTAGCAAAATGTAGGTTTGGGGGTGTGATCGGGAGAGAACTAATCCTATTTATACGCTTTAACGAGCATTTGTTAGTACCTTTTTATTCTGTTTTTGTATATTTTTACTTCGTTTTCTAGTTTCTGACAGGTTTTGGAAGAAATCAACTAAACCAGGCTAAACAGGGTGAAAAAGCATAGTTGAAGAAGCTGAAAAAACCAAGTCGCCGCGCCCGCGAAGATCCAGAAATCGCTCGCGCGATCCGCTGGCGCGAGAACCCCAGAATCGCTCGCGCGATCCGCGCGCGCGAAAGCCAAATGTCGCGCTCGCGCGACCCGCTCGCGCGATATGCCCAAAAACCAAAGTTGCGTATTTCAGTATACTGAAGACTCCTGTGCAAACGAGACTGCTAAACGACGTCCAGACTATAAATTACATGCGTTTCAGTCCGTTTCGAGTTGTAAAGGCTTCCAAAACATGTTGTAAATCTATTTAAACTCTATTTTACTTCAATAAGGGGGTTGGCAATTATTATACACACATTCTACAACCATACTTCCAGCCATTGAAGGGAGGGAAGCAAGGAGAAGAAGAAGAAGACCAAGGGTTTCCATGGCCTCCTCCATCAACCTCTTGCTATCTACTACTTCCATGGACGGCTAGATCATTGATCTAGGGTTTCAATGAAGCCCTAGATGAGTAATAGGGTTTTATTTATGCTTTTGTTTTAGTCTATTATGTATGGATGACAGTCACATGTTTAGAGGATTTTTACAAATAAATCGTACTTACACTGATTAAATCATTGCTTTCGGAATTTATTCTTGTCTTAGATCTATTTTGACTGTGATGTGCTCAACGATCTATTCTTGCTGTGCTTGTTTAGATTGTTTACATGTGATGGTGCTTTATTGATTCGTGCTATCAAGTATCCGAATAGTCCATGCCTAGGTTAGACGGATTAGATCATAACCCTAGTTTAGTGTGAGATAATTCGTGCTATCCGCGGATGGATTATGTTGGTGCTTGAACCATGATTATCTTCTTGTCGGAGGAATTAGGCTTGTAGCTATAATTCCCCATATTCATCCAACGTAATAAGCTAAAGTAATTCATAAATATTCCTATTATGAAACTAGTGGTGGATTTGCAATCCTAGGTTCCCTTAAACATTCATTAAAACACTTTTAATCGCTTTCATAGTTTAGATTTATTTTTATTGTTATTAGTTTAATTAAATCCAAATCAAACTCCGTTTTTCCTAATTAATTAGACTTAGGTTTTAAAATTAAGTAGTTGTAGTAATCAATCTCTGTGGGTTCGACCTTTACTTCCACACTGCAAATCTTTTGAAAAGTAAAGAATACTTTTATATCTTGATATTGACAACATCAATGGCCATCCTAAAGGGATAGCTCATGTAATGAGTGGAGGTCGACATGAATATGTTGAATCAGACAATAGTGTTTAATGGAAGACAGCCACTTCGAAGTATGTCACGATATCCTGCATCATATCTAGGATGATGTCCAACTTAAGGTTCATCAGATAGCTTGCCTAGCAGATTGTGTGAGGGAGGAAATTAATCAGTCTAAAATAGATCAAATTCTTTGGTCTGAACTCCCACCAGCTCCTACAAAGCTGGATGATATCAAGGTTGAAGTTTAAGACCTGTTGGAAGAGCTAAACTTACAGGGGGCAGATGATCCCAAGAGGATTATTACATAAGTCAACTTCTCCCAACGGATTTCAAAACGTGTTTGGTTAGTTTACTTCACCAATATCAAGATTGTTTCGCTTGGGATTATCATGAGATGCCTGGTTTAGACAGAAGCTTAATGGAACATCAGCTCCCTATAAAGCCAGGGTACAGACCTTACAAGCAGCCCCCAAGACGAATGGCAAATGAGATCATCGTGAAAGTCAAGGAGGAAGTGGAATGACTGCTAAAGGCTGGCTTCAACCGCACATCCAGGTATGTGGAATGGCTTTCAAATATCATTCCTATTTTAAAAAAGAATGAAAAACTAAGAATGTGCATTAACGTTAGAGATCTTAATAATGGAACTCCCAAAGACGAGTATCCCATGCCTATTGTTGATATGTTAATTGATTCAACATTTGGGCATGAGATACTTAGTTTTATGGATGATCACTCTGGCTATAATCAAATTTTTATAGCCAAAAAGGACATGGCAAAAATAGCTTTTTGATGTCTTGGGGCGATTGGGATGTTTGAATGGTTGGTAATGCCATTTCGGTTAAAAAAATGCTAGAGCCACTTACCAACGAGCTATGAATGCTATATTTCATGACATGATTGGAAAGTGGATGGAAGTCTACATTGATGACATGGTAGAGAAATCAACCTTTGATGATCATCTAAAATTTGTAACCAAAAGGTTTGAAAGGATGAGATGCCATCAACTCAAAATGAACCCCGTTAAAATGTGCATTTGGTGTATCGGTTGGAAATTTTCTTGGATTTCTAGTACATCAAAGAGGAATTAAGGTTAATAAAAATAAGGCAAAAGTCATCATGGAGGCCAAACCATCAGCTAAAAAAAATAATTACAAATATTGCTTTGCCAAATTTATTTTTTGCGCCGATTTATCTCTAATTGTGCAGGCAAAACTAAAGTATTTTGCCCATAGTTGAAATTGAAGGATGAAGAAGAATTTGTGTGGAGACAAGAACATTAGCTAGCTTTTGAGCAAATCAAGAGATATCTTGCCCAGCCGCCCATTTTAGTCTCTCCTAAGCCAAGCAAACCATTGAGATTTTATGTATCAGCCCCCAATGACTCAATTGGAAGCCTGTTGGTTTAAAATTGTGAGAAATACATATAATAGGCAGTTTATTATTTAATCTGTGTACTTACTGATGTTGAACAAAGATATACATCAATTGAAAATTTGTGTTTGGCTTTATTCTTCTCTTGCATTAAATTAAGGTATTATATTTTACCTGTAATAATGAAAGTCATGTGTAAAACTGATGTCATTAAATATATGTTGTCAAGACCAATTATCACTGGAAAAGTGGCAAAGTGGTCTTTAACTTTATTAGAACCCAACTTGCAATTTGTCCTACAGAAGGCCACTAAAGGACAAGTCCTGGCTGATTTCTTGGCTGATCATCTATGCTTATATATAAGCCCTAAAAATCTTAAAAGGGGTTAAAATCGGATATGTGTCTGTTACCCCATGGGTACTTTAGTTTGATGGATCTAGTATAGAGAATCAGCAGGTGTAGGAATCATCATCACATCCCCATTTGGAAAGAAGACACAATTTTTTTTAAACTTGATTTTAAATGCTCCAATAATCAGGCTAAGTATGAGGCTCTGATCATTGGCCTTAATATTTGTTAGAAATGAAGGCCATGGATGTGAAATTGATTGGGATTTACAATTAGTGATCAATTAATTAGGGGGAAAATATAAAGTGCATAATGACATTTTAGAAAATAATCATTCAGTTGCTTTGAGGCTGATTGATAACTTTTCTTAGTTAGTGGTAAAATATGTGCCTAGAGAAAAAGAGGAGGCTAATGAGTTGGCTCAAATTGCTTATGGACTTAGGATCCCCACCGATGTTTTCGGATGATGATCACAGTGGAAAAAGTGTCCATGTCCTCAGTTTTAGAGGAAGACGACATCGTTTATGCAATGCCTCTTCAGGCTGAGGAAGATGATTAGAGGATCCCAATCATTAAGTTCCTAGAAAATCCCAATGCCAACACAGACGTTAAGATCAGGAGGAAGGCGATGCAATACTTCCTGACCGATGGTTAGTTATTTAAGAAGGCGGCAAATGAGTTAATCTTGCAATGTCCCAGTAAGATAAAAACCTAAAAATTGATGAAGCAAGTGCACAATGGATTGTGTGGTGCTCATCAAGCTGGGACAGAGATGAGATGGTTGATAAGAAGGTATAACTATTATTGACCAACTATTCTAAAATATTGAATTAACTTTACCAAGGGTTGTCAAGCTTATGAAAAACATGGGCCAATCCAACATGTGCCCGCAATCAGTCTCCAATTAATTATCAAACCATGGCCATTCAGAGGGTGGGAAATGGATATCATCGGTAAAATTATCCCATCATCATCAAAGAATCATGCCTCCATTCTGGGGGCTACCGATTATTTCACCAAGTGGGTAGAAGCCATGCCACTGAAATCAGTTAGTTAGGCAGTTAATCAAATGTGTTAAAGAAAATATTATTCATATATTTGGATTACCACAAACCATCATGGTTGACCAAGGCACAACATTTACTGGGGATGACATGTTGGAATTCGCTTTTAAGTATCATTTCACTATCCTAAACTCAACACCATATTATGCCCCGGTCAATGGATAAGCAATGTCAGCCAACATAATCCTTTAGTTAAATATTCAGAAGATGGTTGATAATAACCCGAGGGTTTGGCATGAACTGTTGTCCAATGTACTCTGGGCATATAGAACTTCAAAGAGGTCAAGCACTAGAACCACTCCGTTTGCATTGACTTATAGGCATGATGTAGTTCTATCACTTGATATAGTAATAAAATCGTTAAGGGTTACTTGACAAAACGATATAGAGGTTGATGATTATAACCAAGCCATTTTAATAAAATTAGAGGACCTAGATGAGATCTAGATGATGGTGTTAGACCACCTCAGACTACAGAAACATAAATCTAAAAAAGCCTATAAAAAAGGATGAAGGCCAAATCTTTCTCAATGGGAGAATTAGTCATGAAGGCCATTTTACTACTTGGGCTCAAAGACCATAAACTAGGCAAATGGTCCCCTTATTGGGAAGGACCCTTTGAAATTCATGAAGTGTTAAAAGGGGGTGCCTACCATTTTAGAAATCTGGATGGTCAAATTCACAATACGCTTGTAAATGGTAAGTACTTCAAAAAGTAAGCCTTGTATGTGGGAATCATACTTGTGTCAGTTGGAGCAAGATAAGAGAGACCTATCAGGGGTACTGCTTACTCCTAATCAATCTGAGGACTCACTTCAAGAAAATTGAATTTTAGTGATGAAAATTTTCGTCTTTAAAGGTTAGATTTTCGTCACTAAAGGTCTTTAGTGACGAAAAACATTTCGTTGCATGTTTTTCACTAATTCCTCGATGCGAAAGGTCTTTCGCGAATCATATTTCGTCACCAAAGAGTAGCATTTAGCGACGAAATTTTTTGTTGCGAAAAGTGTATTTTTCCCAACGAACAAAATTTTGTCACGAAAGAGTCCTACTATTGGCCACAAAATTTCGTCGCTAAACGCACCCTTTAGTGACGAATATTTCGTCGAGAAAAGTGTATTTTTCCCAACGAACCAAATTTCATCACGAAAGAATCCTACTATTAGCGACGAAAGTTCGTCGCTAAAAGTACCCTTTAGCGAGACTGTTTTGGGAGAAATCTTAGTAGTTATATTTAGTGCAAAACCACAAAAGGTTAAGGGTCCGTTTGATAAAACTAAAAATTAAGTACTAAAAATTAAGTGCTGAATTTTAAGTACTGAAAAGTTTAAGTGATTGAATGTGCAATACTGAAAATAGTGTTTCAAGTACTGAAATATACTTCATTCAGTGATTATTTTCAGTGCAAAATTTTTACTTAAGGTTTTTAGTGGTTTTTTTTTTTTACTATTTTTTCAATTAAGTGGTATATTATCAAACGCATTGGAAAGAAATTAGTACTAAAACTTTTCATTTTCAGCACTTAATTGGGTTATCAAACACACCCTATGTGTCTACTTTTAAACCATAGAGGGGTAAAGTGAAAATGAGCTTAACCACATGGGTAAAATATAGCATTTGAGAATTGAGTAACTGCATGTTATTCAAATTATAAATTCCAAATTAGTTCACAAATGCTTTGTCAGTTATACCATTTGGTACCATGCACCTATCACTAATACAATTAATAGTACAACTGACAACCAGGAGTCTGATTCCCGTTCCGTTTCTGCCTACAACTTTCTTTAGACATGTGGGAGGTGCAAGTTATGTTTCGTGGTTATCAGATTGACGGTTTGCTTTTTGACCCCCCAAACCCCAAAAACTTAGTTTTTCATAGTCTACGATGTAAAAAAAAATGTTTTTTTGTGTATCTTGATAATCAAGAGTCCAATTACCATTCTGTTTTTTTTTTTTTGCAACTTTCTTTAGACGTGAGGGAGGAGCGAGTTAGGTTTCGTGGCTATCGGATCAACGGTTTGCATTTTGACCCCCCAAACCCCATAAACTTAGTTTTTCATAGTCTACGAGGTGAAAAAGTTATTTTTTAGTGTATCTTGATAACCAAGAGTCCAATTCCCATTCTGTTTCATCCTGCAACTTTCTTTAGACGTGTGGGAGGTGCGAGTTAAGTTTCGTGGTTATCGGATCAACGGTTTGCATTTTGACCCGCAAACCCAAAAACTTAGTTTTTCATAGTCTATGAGGTGAAAATTTTGCTATTTAGTGTATCTTGATAACCAGGAGTCCGACTCCCATTCGTATTCTTCCTACAACTTTCTTTAGATGTGTGGGAGGTGCGAGTTAAGTTTCGTGACTATCGGATCGACGGTTTGCATTTTGACACCCTAAACCCCAAAAACTTAGTTTTTCATAGTCTACTAAGTGAAAAATTTATTTTTTAGTGTATCTTGATAACTAGAAGTACGATTCCCATTTTAGTTCTTCCTGTAACTTTCTTTAGATGTGTAGGAGGTGAGAGTTAAGTTTCGTGTTTATCGGATTGATGGTTTGCATTTTGACCCCCCAAACCCCAAAAACTTAATTTTTCATAATCTACGATGTGAAAAAGTTATTTTTTAGTGTATCTTGATAACTGGGAGTCCGATTACCATTTTGTTTTATTGCAACTTTCTTTAGACGTGTGGGAGGTGCAAGTTAAGTTTCGTGGCTATCGGATTGACGGTTTGCATTTTGACCCCCCACACCCCAAAAACTTAGTTTTTCACAGTTTACAAGGTAAAAAAGTTGTTTTTTTAGTGTATCTTGATATTCGGGAGTCCGATTCCCATTCTGTTTCTTCCTACAACTTTCTTCAGACGTGTAGGAGGTGCAAGTTAAGTTTCATGGTTATCAGATCGACGGTTTGCATTTTGACCCTCCCAAACCCCAAAAACTTAGTTTTTCATAGTCTACGAGGTGAAAAAGTTATTTTTTTTTATTGTATCTTGATAACTGGGAGTCCGACTTCCTTTTTGTTTCTTTCTATAACTTTCTTTAGACATGTGGGAGGTACGAGTTAAGTTTCATGGTTATCGGATTGACGGTTTACATTTTGACCACCCCAAACCCCAAAACTTAGTTTTTTTATAGTTTACGAGGTGAAAAAGTTATTTTTTTAGTGTATCTTGATAACTGGGAGTCTGAATTCTGTTCCGTTCTTCCTGCAACTTTCTTCAGACGTGTGGGAGATGCGAGTTAAGTTTCATGGCTATCGAATCGATGGTTTGCATTTTGACCTCCTAAACCCTAACAACTTAGTTTAAAGAGGTTATACAGTATGTGGTACGTACAAACAATGACAATGCATTTGGGAATTAAGTAATTTCATATATAGCACCACTCATCACTATCACAATCTTTAAAAATATATGATTAACATGAATTTCTTTGGGACAATTAGTGAAAAACTCATTCTGATATAGTTTGTTTAGAGTTAAGGATAATTCAGATTCACTAATAAAAAAAATTGTATTAGTGTCGAAATCTTTCGTCGCTAATAGTAAGATTTCATCACCAAAAGTACAACAATTCTTGACAAAATTTTTCATTGGCAAAAGTAAACAATTCCCGACGAAATGTTTCGTCATGAAATGGTCAACTATTCCCCACGAAATATTTCATCACTAATAGTAAAACAATTACTGATGAAACAATTTTGTCACCAATGGTTACAATTCCTGACGAAATTATTTTGTCACGAAAGTTTAAACAATTCCTGAAGAATTATTTCGTCACTAATAGTAAAACAATTACCGACGAAACAATTTCATCACCAATTGTAACAATTCCCGACGGAAGTTTTTCGTCACAAAGGTTAAATAATTTCTGACAAAATATTTCGTCAGTAAAAGTAAAACAATTACCGACGAAAGTATTTCGTCGCTAATGGTTATAATTCCTGACGAAAACATTTCGTCACGAGAGGGTAAACAATTTCTGATGAAATATTTCATCACTAAAAGTAAAACAATTATCGACAAAAGTATTTCGTCGCCAATGGTTACAATTCCCGATGAAATTATTTTGTCACGAAAGGATCAACAATTCCCGGTGAAATGTTTCGTCACTAAAAGTAAAACAATTACCGACGAAAGTATTTCGTCATTAATTTTTACAATTACTGACAAAAGTATTTCATCACGAAAGGATAAACAATTCCCGACGAAAAATTATGTCACTAAAAGTAAAACAATTACCGACGAAAAAAATTCATCACCAATTGATAATGTTTCGTCGCCTAAAATTTTCCCACCAAATTTTTGGCGGGGAAATTTCCCGCCAACTATTAGTGACGAAATGAATTTTCGTCGGTAATTGTTCGACTTTTACCCGCGAAAATTGGTTTTGTCGAGAAAGGTAAACACTTTTGCTGACAAACGTTGATTTCGTCACTAATAATATACTATTAGTGACGAAAATAATTTTGTGGATAAAAATTTCAACACTAAAGGTCAGATTTGTTGTAGTGACTTGGACTTCGTGTTTGTCCAAAGCCAGACTGGTGAAGAATAAAAAATAGAAATCCATAGCAATATGATGTGATGGGAAGTAAAATCATGCATATATATATATGTAAAAAACCATACACACCATTCAAAAAGCCAAAATATGGCTAAATAAAATGAAATCCATAGTTTTGTCCCCATGACCAACTTGCAAAGGATTTAAACCCAACAATACGAAAGAGTCTACCAAGTATCTAAACATAAAAGAGATCAAGGGAAAAAAGGAGCAAGAAGTATCAAGGCCGGAGTCCACTAATCATCAATTTGAGCCAAAGTTTTGATCATTAATAATATTGTGAGAGTTTTCTCTTTGGTTCTTTGAAGAACTATTCGAACTTATCAGAATTACTCTGTGGCGTTCATACCTTGACTTATCAATCGAGTTTCCCATCCTTGATTGTGGCGTCTTCATCCTTTATACCAAGGTTCGCATCTGTTATAGGTGTTGGGTCGCGGTTTCCATTGAATCTGACAGTAGAACGGTCCGAGGCATTAATCGTGTTACGGGTTTCGTCACATTATTGGCGTGGTTCGTATCAATTTCACCCCTAATAATATGTCATAAAATAGTCCCAGGGACATATTCCTAATTTTTTAGCATATAAATATAGGTATTCAAAATCTATTTAAATACCATAAAAACCAATATTTATTATTTATAATAAATATATAAATAATAATTATATATCATTAAATATAATAATAATATCCATGTTATTAGAAATATTATTTATATAATATTACATAACTTAAAAGTACTAATTATATAACTAAAACTAATTATAATAATTAAAACCTTATAAACTTATCAATAAGTAAATAATAATAATAATAATTATAAACAAATCCATCGTGTTAACCCGAACTGACCCGAACTAAATGGACTATCCGTTTGCAGACACAAAGGAACCCAAGTGGGTGACCCATTGGGTTTGACCCAACCCGAACCTCATACAAAACGTACTACCCAGAAAAAGAACCAAGTAAAACCAACTTGAAGACCCATTGAGTCAGACCCTGACCCAAACGCAAACCCAAACCCAATCTTACTCACAATCTAAACCTACCCAATTACCCGAACCCAAACTAAATCTGAACCGAACTGAACCTGAACCCTAACCCAAGTATACACACAACATAACCCAATCCGCTAACCCCAACCTAAACCAAACCTAACCCAAACCCGAGACCCATCTATACACACAACTGCACCCGAACCAAAACAAGTCGCCCAACCTGAAACCTAAACGACGTCGTCCCACTTAGTCCCACCAATGGGTTATTTAAACCCGACCCCAGCCTAGACCCTAACCCACTTCTATACACATCCTAACCCGATCCATGCCTGACCCAAACACATGTGTTATAACTCCAACCCAATTTGGGTCATCTTCTTCTCCATTCACCCGGGCGGCTGCCGCTGAGCTCGATCTCACTGAAAAATTTCCAGGGGCTAGTTATTCTTCATTTCTCCATGCAAAATGGACAAACCAATGCCAAAATGATCATCCTTCCCTTCTCCACCACATGCTAGAGAGGATTAAGACCCAGTTTATTCGTTTAGACCTCAAACCAAAGGATTATTGTTTAGCCCAAAATTATGAATAATGGCTTGCATGGCCATTCAAACATCATCTATACCAAAAAAAATGTTCGAGAGGGGTCCTAATGGGATCATTAGGATTAGTTTGAGGTGACTTAGGGACTGTTTGGTACTACTCGAAAAATCAAGCTCCAATGTGGAGCTTTGATAGTAGTTGGGGCCTGTCCAGAGCTTAAGGCTCTGTTTGGACAACATCCATATGGTCCTAAGGGCATCTAAATGACATGTAGAAGGTCAGAAATGAAAGGGAAGGTTGGTTTACCTTAGTGAGTCTCGATTCTCTTCCCTCTTCTTCGATCTTCTCCTTCTCTCTCCTTCTTCTTCGTCTGCTTACTCCTTTTACCACTTCTATTCTTCTAGGAGTGTGTGTGTGTGTGTATACAAAGAGTGAGGCATTGAGGGAAATACAAACAAGGGGTGAGTGTAGTTGCGGGTGTGGGGTGTTTCTTCTTCCTAAACACTCTCTCTCTCTCACACTTCAATTCTCTCTCTCTATAAAATCTATAATGGACAGCATTAGGGTGGCTGTATAAATGAGAGAGTGTGATATGAGGGAGGGTGGGTGGTACATATATAGAGGGAGATGTTGGTGGGGGTATAAGTGTCCAAACACTTGTGTGTGTACACAAATGTGTACATGCATGTGTGTTTTGTGTGTCCAAGGGTAGATATTAGGGGACCAAATGAGGATAATGGTATGGGTCGTACTCTCGGGTTGGTATGTTAGGATATATGCATGAGTCCTTATTTATGTGCAATGCCGAGACAGTGTGTCACAGCCCGGTCCCACAATAGCAGGACCGGAGCCGTAGCACGCCACCGAGGCTACTCCAATTCATTAACGCTCCCAAAAGAATTAGTTTTAAGAACACGCAGCGGAAAAGAAACATAACTCTCATTCTAGTATGTACTGGAGTCAACCAAAAATAAACTTTTCGCCCGAAGGCTTCAAAATTCAATCCAACCAATTCTCCTTTAAAAGGGGTCCCAAAAGAAGCTTAAGTTTGTAATTAGAACTTTTGAAAAAGTTTGGAAGTAGGAGAACCAACTAGGCTAGCAGGGGATATCTCGACCGGTCGAACGTCCTTCTCGACCGGTAGAAAGTCCCATCGACCAGGTGACTTTGCTGAAGTTACAAGCAGAGGGGCATTCAACCGGTCGAAAGTCTCTTGACAGCAAAACCACTTGTTTCTATCCAACTTTAGACGCGACAAAAAGTGCTATATCCAATTCCGTTTCTTCCAAAACTTTACGAAAGTTCTTTAAACATATATAAGAACATGTTACTTGAAAGAAAACATTTACTAAACACATTAAGGATGCGTTTGGCACAAATCTCAATAGTGCTACCAGTCTTGAATAAACATGAATTATCGACTCCTTTGCATACTTAGATCCAAGCTTATGAGTTCTTTCACAACTCCAACATAGCAAAAGACATACGATATTATATTATAACGTTTCAAACATATCTAGAGCTTCTAATCTATAGATTCTAATACAATCTACTATTCAATTCTATTACAAGTTCCTTATGAAAACAAGGTAACAAAGGTTCTTGATAACAAAACTGCAGGATAAGCAAGATGAGTCGCCCTCTAAGTGAACTCTCAATACCCCGCAAGTCACTTCTCTAATTCCACTCCGAGATTAATACCTGAAATGGTTATTTGAATAACCACATATATTTCGATTTATTTAAGCTTACGCTTAGTGAATAAAACAACATATGCACATGAATGATAAACATGCTTGCATTCAGATCTCTACATTTCATACTAGTCACCGGGGACTCACGTCCATATTCCATACTCCCAATCTGCGATTGCTCGCCAATAAGTCCACGCGAAAGGGTAAGACCCACAATTTTCTTCTTCAATTGTGCGACCTTAATGCCTATATCGGCTCCACAAAATGGCTTAGTGACTATGTGCTCCTTCTGACCCAAATAAGCAACTTAACATGCTCAAATACATATCACCATGCTCTCGGTAATCAAAATATTTCACCGTGCAATTGGGCCTACTTATCAATATAATCGCCCAATATGAACTACACAATATATGTCTCTAAACTAATACATGATTTTCATATCAAAAATGAGTACATGTCAAGAAACCATTCCAATAACATACTTGAATCACTCATCTCCAATTTACGCTCGTATAATTCAATCCAAAGAAAACTCGTGCATAAAGAACGTGCAGAAATCCTTCTAGTACAATTCCTATGGATCAAAAATCCAATTATCAACTTTTATGAAAAATTCTAGAAAATGACTTTTCGAAAAACTTAGCCAAACATAGCCTAATAGGTATCAAAATGAAGCTCTTACCTCGAGGAGCTCGAATATGAAATCTAGGAGAAAACAGACGGACAGAAGGTCGTCGTTTAGCGTCGAGAAGCTCGAAGTAACTATATCTCCCTTTTTTGGCCTCCTCTTGCATTTTAGGTTAGAAGTTATAAAATTTATGAAAGTCATATCTATCTATATATAGGCAACACTTTGGGAAATTGTGTTTACCTCCCCCTTGAGTTTTCAAAACTCCTAATCAGTCTTTGAAACTTTCTACATCGCTAATTCATAGCTTTATAAGTGAAACCTCAAAATTATAAAAGTTTCCGACTAAGTTCTGTTTGGTTGCTAAAACGCAAAACCTACATGACTTTTTTGAGGTTGCTAATTAGCCTACCAAATTAATAGCGTGTTAATTCGTCCTCACCAGGATATTAAATCTAACAACAGAAATATATTCTAAGCCAGGAAAATAATACAGATAGTGTGTAAACATTTATTTTCAGTTAAACATTTAAGGTATTCCACAATGACCATCTCAATCTCGGAGAGACGTCACAACCACAAAACACTCTTTCACATCGTCTCAGAGGGTTCTCTAACACAAACACCCAAATCGACTCGTGAGTCAAAACTCACTCACACATGCGCCAAAATGCACAACACATCGCATTATCATGCAAGACAATGCAATGAAATGCAATAACACGATTACGGGTGTTATAATTCTCTCCCCCTTAAGAGAAGTTTGTTCCCAAACTTACACCGTCTACTAGCATTTTCACAACCCATGAGGAAAATAAATCCTCAAGTTCGTAAGGAAAATTACTCCTTTGTATCCCGTCTATATCCCTTTACAGTGTCAAATTGAACACATACAACCAATCAACATTTCTCCCGAGTAAGAATATCAAGACTCAAGTAGAACACGCTCATTCCTTTCTGTTAATATATCACAATGTCTCATACTCATTCTATCGTACCTTCTCTGAAACCACAAACTTCAATACACAAATTGAGAATATGAGTCAACTCTCCTCACTTTTCTTTCTCTCTGACCTACAGTCACTTATAATCGGTTCGGACCGTTTAGCAATTTTTTCTGATCCCATATCCCGAACAGAACTATCATCAAGTACGAACATCCATACATACTGCATTAATATGTTGATTCTTCAACCAATTGTTTGATACCTTCAGAATTCAATCTCTTATCTTTTCCAACCATGAAACCTTTGTGTAATACTTACACGCTCAAACTTCTTTCTATTTCTCACCATATGTCAACGCTTTTCTTCCAAGCTATTTTATAATGGTATACCTTGATATCTATAAGTATCATTGTGTCGTCTCTTTTTCTTCCGACTTCATCAACCAACTCATCAATATATTCCCCATTCATTCAATATTCTAGATTCCAACTGTAAATCTTTGCTATAATCAAACTTCCACAACTAACATCCTATTCACTCGAGCATAGTCAAAATGTCGTAATATCTTATCCTCCAACTATCCTTCTACTTGAACAAGTCATCAATTTATAAACAAAGAAACGATAAGAATTTTAATCTAAAACTTTCACTAAAATAAATACGTTTTCTTCTTTTTGTTTTAAAACAAACTTCTCAAATTTCTCATAAGCTTTTCTTCTATATCACCTCACTATGACTCCAATCAACGTCAATCGTAACAACCACCACCATTAACAGAACTTGATCCACCCGTTACTCAACACTCCCCATAATTCCTTCAATCCATGCCCTTCCTTGTAACATATTCAAGATTACAATACGATCTCTGATATTCTGTCCCTCTTATTGGTGACACTTCGAATCCATCCTAGTCATGTCCGAGCTGTTTCCCCTTCTATCAAGGATCGTTACATCAATCTCAATACCTCAGTTCATTTTTATCTCATAACTCATGGAAATCATCCTCGACTAATCTTATCCCAACTTTCAAATTCATCCATATAAATTAAATACCGATATAGCTATAATAGTCTCACAATATCCAGTCCTTCCCTCTACTGAAATAAACATCAAACACCACCCCTGTTCTTCTCAATTCTTTATAAGTATCTCATAACCAATTCGTTTGCATTTAAAAAACAAAACTTTTATTTCAAATCCACTTCCAGTAGTGATTTTGATCATTACCAAAAATATTTTAAAAGTTCAAAACTTGTGTCCTTTAGACAACAAATTTGTATTCCAGCTAACCATTTCATTCTCCATTTCCTCCTACACCATCTCTTTACATAAGTCAACCTCCATCCTCAAAATTTTAATAGTCACTTCCCAGTCTCTTTTTCATCATTCTCAATACTCCTTCGATCATTTTCAAATATTAATCTCAATATTCCATCGATAACTTTCTAACAAGATATTTACCCTCAATCAAGGCCATTACAGTCTCTTCTCTGATTTGACTACTTTCCTTCCCATCCATTCTTGTTCTGTATCTTTCTTCCAATTATTGCCTTCTCGGCATCGTACAAAATAAAGCTTTCATACACATTTTTTTGTAAAACAAATTCATTTAACCATAGTCGAGATCATAATTAAGTTCGTACCACCAGCATCCATTTTACTCATGTCATTCACTTACACATCAAGTACCATCTTTTTTATTTATACATTCACGTCCTCATAAACCACCTTTGTTTTCGTCCTCTTCTCCACAGAACTTGTTAAACACATTATCGATCAACATTCTTCTACTTACTACTTCGTCCATTCACTTTCTGAAATGTATTCTCAATTCAATATCCACTTACCACATCAATGCCTCAAGTGACAACGCGACAAGTGTTCCTCTACACACCACTCGCCTCACCTCTAACCAATCTTATAAATTGTTAAACTTCTTGTCTCATATATTCATTCCTTTGCTCTGTTCATCGTGGTAAAGGTCAAAACCTCAAATAATGTTTACATATGCTTCTCTCATTCTCATTCATTGTTACCCGCCAATATTCAATCCACGTTCACGTGATTGAGAACATCACAAGAGTCAGGTCTGCACCGCACCCATCACAAGTCTCGCCTAGATTGAGTTATTGGCTCTTCATATGAGCTCACCGTCCATGCACCCAATAGTTCTATCAATCCCACATTCAATCTAAATCTTGAATTTCACACCACGAATTCCATACTCAAACCTCACCCTCTTTTTGTTCCCCGTTCATTTCTGGCATCATCTTACTTCCAAGACCAATTAACGTCACATAACTCATCAAATCTTTGGCCGTATTCTCATTGTGGCTATTCCAAAATGCATATCGACCACACATAAAAAAATTGTCTCACAAAACAGAGATGATAGATTTAGTTGAGAGATTCCTCAACATCCCATAATACTGACCATAAGATAGGTTGAGAGATTCATCAACCGTCCACTATCCCAATGTCGTATTTAACTCTAAATACTTACCGTAATATAGGTTAAGAGATTCCTCAACCATCTGATACCCACCGTAAGATAGGTTAAGTGATTCCTCAACCATCCCCTATTTCAATGCCGTAAGGTAAGTTGAGAGATTCCTCAACTATACACCATATACCAAAAATATCCATATATATACTTCCTGACGCTTGCCATCTCATCAATTCTGCCGTCGTCCGTAATATACTCATGTCACACAATCTCATATACTTACGTCACAATCGTTAAACTAATCCTGAAACGATATTTTCCACAATCACTCACACTACCTGTATACGGAAAGTACTTCTCTCAACATGTGAACCACCATCAAACTTCTTCTATTGTTTACCATTCGAATTCCATCTCCATCTCATACCCAAAGAAAACTCGTTCCCATTAGTTTTGAAGACTTTTACGATTTAAGATTTTGAAAATCAAATGGTTACCAAGATGATATCATCTATCACCCTCGGCAACTCTACAGTGTCAATGGCACACACAGTAATCTTACCATTATCCAATCCCACTTCATCCCATCTCATCTCATATCATTTATAGAACTATTTTATAATCGTTTGGTACCAGTAGTGCATTGATATATCAAACTTCAACCGATGGAGCCTAAACATGCATCTGATCTTGTTCACTTACGACTTAAACAAAATTCCCCCACTATGTCCACTATCTAATCCATACACAATATAGTGGCAATTCTCTTATCAGCTCAGTCATAATGTTATCACGTATTCACCCGACTGAGTACAATGCATAAAGACAATGCATGCTATGTCACAAGATACATATGTGCACTGTTCATCATCATAATCAACCGATGCTAACATATGAGCATTTTTACAATGATAACAATAAGATCGTTACAATTACCCACTCCACTCAACGTCATTCAGCATATAACGTCACTCATTCCCAAGGCTCTACACATATATAGCTTTGATACCACTAAATGTCATAGCCCGGTCCCACAATAGCAGAACCGGAGCTCGTGGTGCGCCACCGAGGCTACTCCAATTCATTAACATTCCCAAAAGAATTAATTTTAAGAACACACAGTGGAAAAGAAAAATAACTCTCATTCTAGTACATACTAGAGTCAACCAAAAATAAACTTTTCGCCCAGAGGCTTCAAAATTCAATCTAATCAATTTTCCTTTAAAAGGGTCCCAAAAGAAGCTTAAGTTTGTAATTGGAACTTTTGAAAAAGTTTGGAAGTAAGAGAACCAACTAGGCTAGCAAGGGGTATCTCGACCGGTCGAACGTCCCTCTTGACCGGTCAAAAGTCCCATCGACCAGGTGACTTTGTGGATGTTACAAGCAGAGGGGCATTCGACCGATCGAATGGGTCCCTTCGACCAGTCGAAAGTCCCTTGACAGCAAAACCACTTGTTTTTATCCAACTTTTGACACGACAAAAAGTGCCCTAGCTAATTCTGTTTCTTCTGAAACTTTATGAAAGTTCTTTAAACATATATAACAACATGTCACTTGAACGAAAACATTTACTAAACACATTAAGGATGCGTTTGGCACAAATCTCAATAGTGCTACCAGTCTTGAATAAACATGAATTATCGACTCCTTTGCATACTTAGATCCAAGCTTATGAGTTCTTTCACAACTCCAACATAGCAAAAGACATACGATATTATATTATAACGTTTCAAACATATCTTGAGCTTCTAATCTATAGATTCTAATACAATCTACTATTCAATTCTATTACAAGTTCCTTATGAAAATAAGGTAACAAACGTTCTCGATAACAAAACTGCAGGATAAGCAAGATGAGTCGCCCTCTAAGTGAACTCTCAATACCCCGCAAGTCACTTCTCTAATTCCACTCTGAGATTAATACCTGAAATGGTTATTTGAATAACCACATATATTTCGATTTGTTTAAGCTTACGCTTAGTGAATAAAATAACATATGCACATGAATGATAAACATGCTTGTATTCACATCTCTACATTTCATACTAGTCACCGAGGACTCACGTGCATATTCCATACTCCCAATCTGCGATTGCTCGCCAATAAGTCCACGCGAAAGGGTAAGACCCACAATTGTTTTCTTCAATCGTGTGACCTTAATGCCTATATCGGCTCCACAAAATGGCTTAGTGACTATGTGTTCCTTCTGACCCAAATAAGCAACTCAACATGCTCAAATACATATCACCATGCTCTCGGTAATCAAAATATTTCACCGTGCAATTGGGCCTACTTATCAATATAATCGCCTAATATGAACTACACAATATATGTCTCTAAACTAATACATGATTTTCATATCAAAAATGAGTACATGTCAAGAAATCATTCCAATAACATACTTGAATCACTCATCTCCAATTTACGCTCCTATAATTCAATCCAAAGAAAACCCGTGCATAAAGAACGTGCAGAAATCCTTCTAGTACAATTCCTATGGATCAAAAATCCAATTATCAACTTTTATGAAAAATTCTAGAAAATGACTTTTCAAAAAACTTAGCCAAACATGCCTAATAGGTATCAAAATGAAGCTCTTACCTCGAGGAGCTCGATTATGAAATTTGGAAGAAAACAGACAAGACAGAAGGTCGTCGTTTAGCGTCGAGAACCTCGAAAAAACTATATCTCCCTTTTTTGGCCTCCTCTTGCATTCTAGGTTAGAAGTTATAAAATTTATGAAAGTCATCTTTATCTATATATAGGCAACACTTTGGAAAATTGTGTTTACCTCTCCCTCGAGTTTTCAAAACTCCTAATCAGTCTCTGAAACTTTCTACATCGCTAATTCATTGCTTTACAAGTGAAACCTCAAAATTATAAAAGTTTCCGACTAAGTTCTATTTGGTAGCTAAAACGCAAGTTTCTACATGACTTTTCTGAAGTTGCTAATAGCCTACCAAATTAATAGCGTGTTAATTCGTGCTCACTAGGATATTAAATCTAACAACAGAAATATATTCTAAGCCATGAAAATAATACAGATAGTGAAATACACAGGTAAGCATTTATTTTCAGTTAAACATTTAAGGTATTCCACAATGACCATCTCAATCTCGGACAGACGTCACAACCACAAAACACTAATTCACATCGTCTCAGAGGGTTTTTAACACAGACACCCAAATTGACTCGTGAGTCAAAACTCACACACACATGTGCCAATATGCACAACACATCGCATTATCATGCAAGACAATGCAATGAAATGCAATAACACGATTACGAGTGTTATACAGTGTATGTGCTACTGTAAAGATATAAATACAAGGCTGTGTTCGAATCCAAATGTAAGTCTAACTGTAAATTCTATAAAATATTCTAAATCGAGGTTATACCTATTCTAGCAGGTACTAGGATAGAATTAAAGTCGTCGCTAAGATGATTACTAAGATCCTAGAGACGATTCCTAATTATGGTCATTCTAATGGACCTTCTATAACTGTAGTCATGATGACATCATCACTTCTAAATCCTACGTGAAATTTTTTAAGGAAATTTAGGGTGCTTTAATATTGTTTGCACCATAAATTAAAAATTAAAATGGGCCCACTAAATCTAATTAGCAATTACATGTGGAGAGAGCGTGAAAGTAGACTGATGGAAAAGACTGGCTGATGCGACATAACAAATGCCATAACCAAGTGCATTAGCCATGTCAATGGCAGAACAATTATTGGCAGTTATTTCTATGTAGACCAATGACACATGCAATGTGAAGATCATGATAGGTACAGTTATGGACAAAGACCCATTATGCTCAAATCATGGATATAGTGGATTGTGCTCTCAACTATCAGGCAGCGGTTATTGTTATTATGATCTATTTAAGGAACTAAAAAGAGAGAGAGGAGGATCATTGATCAATCAAAACAATTAGCATTTTCACCTTTGTAAAGCTATCTTTTCTTTATCTTTTAATTCCAATTTACTTGCCTATTTAAGGAGTAGATCTGGAACTAAATTCCAATTAGAAGGCGAATTTCCACTTCTGATTGAACCTTGTTTGTAAAGGATTTAATAGGAATTCATTTTTATTTTTCCTATTGTTAATCTCGATGTCTCTCATACTTTAAGTCTTTAATCTTTGGTTAAAGCAATTGTCTCTTCATTCGTCTGATTTGTCAAATTGTTCACAATTTAAGAGGATAAATGTCTAGCACACCCACACTCTTATAATTATATTTTTTTAATCATACAATTTTTGGTAGGCCCGGTGGGATCGGTGTGAGAAATCTGATAATCTATCATGCCGCTAAGGAAGAACTTGACAAAAGATAAGGGGATAGCCGGGCAACTAGAGATAGCTGCACTAACTATTGAAGTTAATGTTTTTAATACCTGTAATTTTCTTTTCTTCAATAATATTAGTTTCCAAATTTTTGGCATTCGATTGTCTAACTTTATATTATTTTAATTATGTGACGATATTGACGTGTCATAGTGTTAGTAATTAGACTGTAAGCACCGCACTAGCTCAATCGTAATAAGACTTAAACTAGTTTCATACCTATACCCCGGACATTAGAAATAATACCCTATTGCACGTAAACTGAGAAAGTGGCACACAACCCAAGGTGGGCCCCACATGGCAGCCCATGCAATACCTCCTTCACATGTCACCCACACCCAAGCCACTTGTCTTGTACAAGGACACTTGTCCATGCATGTGTACACTAGCACATGCATGGAGACACCTATCACTACACCACCTCTATATAAACATGCATATACACTTGTATGATACTTTTTGATCATCTATAATCTACATATAGAGTTAGAGAGAGCTAGGAGATGAAATCCATGGTGAGATAAAAGAAGTTAGAAGGAGAAGAACAAAGAGCTTTCACCATTGAAGTTGAATTCAAGCTTCCTAAGCACAAATCCAAAGCCCAAGCTCAATTTCAAGATTTAGTGAGTATTCTAACTCACTTTAGAGCCTATATAGTATGTAGTAATGTTTAGCAAGTGTTTGATGTTGTATTTTGTGGTTCTATGCAACATGCAATTCAATCTTCAAATCTGGGAAGCAGAAACTTCCAGCAGAATGCTGTTTAGGAATGAGGCTAGGTTTTTTTGTAAAGAAAGCTAACTCATTTATCTACAAATAACTCTTCTATAGCTCAGTCTTAAAATCACTTTTTCATATGTGAAATGTACATACAACGAAGTACTTTAAATCTAAGAAACAGAAATCTCCAGCAGAATGTAGTTTAGTAAAATGAGTGTTTTAAGCAGCTCCGAAATCTGAATTAACCTAGGTTTTTTTTGTGGAGAAATCTAACTCGTTTATCTACAAATAACTCTTCTATAGCTTAGTCTACATTTCACTCCTTGATAGGTGAAATGCATGTACAACGCAGTGTTATAAATCTGGGAAACAGAAACTTTCAGCAGAACATAGTTTAGTAAAATGAACGTTTGGACCAGCTCAAAAATTATAAAGAGGCTAGGTTTTTTTTTTAAGAAAGATGACGCATTTATCTACAAATAACTCTTCTATAGCTTAGTCTAGATTTCAATCCTTGAAGGGTGAAATGCATGTACAACGCAGTGTTATAAATCTGAGAAACAGAAACTTTCAGCAGAACACAGTTTAGTAAAATGAACGTTTAGAGCAGCTCAAAAATCATAAAGAGGCTAGGTTTTTTTTTGTGGAGAAAGGTGACTCATTTATCTACAAATAACTCTTCTATAGCCTGGTCTAAAAATGAATCCTTCATAGGTGAAATGCACATGCAACGCAGTATTATAAATCTGGGATAGAGCAGTCCAAAAATATAGAAATGTCTAAGTAAAATAAATATTTTGAGTAGTTCAAAAATGTAATTGAAGCTAGATTTTGTTGTACATGAAGATAATCCAATTATATACAATGTTCTAGTTTTGAGTTTGATCTACAAAGCAATTTATCATGCCCAAATAAATCATATCAATTCAGTCGACATAGTAAAATTAATTCCTAGCAGATTGTATAAATACTTGTATGATGTGTTTATTGATGATGCTTGCGTTTCGGTACCTGTGTGGTTATGGATATCTTGTGCTATCGCATAGATGAGTATGTTAAGGCTTTCGTCTATATGGTTATTGATGTCAAATCCATGTTATAGATCTATGAGCTACATGCTATGTTTTTCCATTGTCGCGAATTTAGTGTATTGACCATTAAAAGTTCATACCCAAGCTTTTAGTATGTTGTACGACACGATTATTGCATCGATAGCGATTGGGTAAGTTTCTATCGTAAGTATATTATAACAAAATAGAATGACGGATGTATAACGTAACTTCAAAAGTATAAATGAAAGTAATTAACGAACTAAACTACGAAACGAGTGACGCGAATGCGGTCCACGATACGTACGGACTAGTTGTACTTGATTAGGAGTAGCGTATGTCAAGGATAAGTGTTGGATAGGTAAACCAAGCCATGGGGGCCGGGAGGGTAAGAAAAGCGATGTGTTGTTGAGTTGTGAATTGGTTACTCTTGAGTATTCTTTCGGTTCTTTGTGACGAAAGGGATGCAGTTAAAATGTGACTACTGTAAGTATACTTTTGGTTCCTCGTGACGAAAGGGATACGCGTAACGCTTTTAGTTCATCGTGACAAAGCGGTGATTCTTTGAGTAAAGACTCCTTTCAGTTCTTCATGAGAAAATGGATGTTCTTGTACTCCGTAACAATTTCGGTTCTTCATGACGAAGCAGTGATTCTTTAAGTAAAGACTCATTTCGGTTCATGACGAAATGGATGTTCTTGTACTCCGCGACGCTTTCGGTTCTTCGTGACGAAGCGGTGATTCTTTGAGTAAAGACTCCTTTCGGTTCTTCATGACGAAATGGATGTTCTTGTACTCCGTAACGCTTTTGGTTCTTCGTGACGAAGCAGTGATTCTTTGAGTAAAGACTGCTTTCGATTCTTCATGACAAAATGGATGTTCTTGTACTCCATAACGCTTTTGGTTCTTCGTGACGAAGCGGTGATTCTTTGAGTAAAGACTCCTTTCGGTTCTTTGTGATGAAATGGATGTTCTTGTACTCCATAACGCTTTCGGTTCTTTGTGACGAAGCGGTGATTCTTTGAGTAAAGACTCCTTTTGGTTCTTCATGATGAAATGGATGTTCTTGTACTCCGTAACGCTTTAGGTTCTTCATGACGAAGCAGTGATTCTTTGAGTGAAGACTCCTTTCGGTTCTTCATGACGAAATGGATGTTCTTGCACTCCTTTACACTTCGGTTCTTTGTGACGAAGTGATTGATGAAAGATTTTTTGGTTGATGAAAGATGTTTTGGTTGATTATTGGTTGATGAAAGATGGTTTGGTTAGTAAGAGATACTTTGGGTTTGTAAATGACGTCGGATGTTAGAAATGAATGGTAGTGGCATTAAGAACATCTAGATGGGTCTCCTGAATTATTGGTATTCCTATCGAATACATAGTCAGGTACGCTAATAGTTATAATTCGACGGAGAGAATGTAAAGATCCTAAAAGACATGTTGAAAGGTAGTAAATGTATTCTTATTGTATTTTACTCTATACGTTACATTTGATTTAGCTTACTCACTCAGCTTTCATAAGCTGGCGACGTTCATGTCGCTGGACATTCCCATGTCCAGCTTATCCAGGTGAGGAGTACCCAGGTTATGAAGCTATGTAAGAAGGAAACATTGAAGAAGATTATACTGAAGATAACTATGGTTATGCTAGTTAGAGAGAAGACTAGCAGTTTTCCTCTATAAATGTTTTTGATTATAACCAGAAGACTTAGCATATATTTCGTAATAGTTTTGTAAGGCCAAGAGCCATAAGACTCTGATGTATTTATAATGATGTATTAACTAACTAGGTACTTTGACTTCTCTTTGTATTATATTCCAGTAAGTAAATGATGGTGTTATCCTTTTATTGTATCCTATAGTTATTATTATTTGGTCATGGACAATTCGACACTGCAACCAGTCACGCGCCTCAAGGTCCAAGATGAAAATTTTAAAATTTTTCCATATTTTGGCTACGCCGGGGCATGACAGGGATTTTTGGTATCAGAGCCTTAGGTTAAGAAGTGTGCACCGATTGTCCTAAACACTTAAGATATGAACCTTAAGATAGTTTTGTGATTAGCATGGTACCTTATTACCTCCCAGATGGATGTCGATTACTTTTGGGATAGGATTCCCAATATCTAGATTTTTACTTGTAATAGGGTTAGTAGCCCATCTTTTGTGTATATAGTTATACTCAGGCTTGAAACACATGTTAGTAGACATATATGCCTTTTCTATGTACATGTTTTTGGTACCGTTGACCCTACTATGTATTTTTTTTAGCGTACGCGCTTTTTTATGTAAATATTTAGAGTTATTAATGAAGACTAGTTTATTTTATATGATAATATGAACTCTTCATGTGTTATGTGTTGCTATTTATAACCCAGTTATTCATATAGCTTGTATCTATGGTTAGGATTGGCGAGTAACCAATAGATATTCATGTAGGTACATAAGCACACTAGCACAATGGCAGGAAGACCAAGAAGAAATTATAACGGAGGATCATCAGATCCTATTCCTAAAGGAATTGATCCTACTAGAATCTTGGTGCATTTCTGCAGCGTCTGGACCATATAGGCAACAACCACGGTAATGGAAGTGGCAACAACAATGACAATCACCAAAGACCACCACCTCAGACACGCAACAGATTAATGGAAGGATTCAGGGCTTTGCATCCTGATAGGTTCGACGGCACCGGTGAATCCTGGTGAGCAGAATAATGGCTAAGGGATATGGATCGTATCTTCGAATCAATCGAATGCCCCGAGATAGAGAAGCGTCGTCTCGCCACTTTCCAACTCACTTATGCGGCAGCTGATTGGTGGGAAGCCGAGAGAGCAACAATTGGAGTAGAAGCTTCAAGGAGGATGACATGGACTACCTTCCGGGAGAAGTTTTTGGAGAAGTATTTCCCCGACAATGAAAAGGACCAGAAAGAGAAAGAATTCATCGATTTGACACAAGGAAATAGAAGTGTAAGAGAGTACACGACACAATTCGAACGCCTGTCCTGCTTTGCCCCTCACATGATTGACACTCCTCAAAAGAAGATCAAGAAGTTTCACCGAGGACTCAATCTGCACCTCCGGCATCTAACATTGGGACACCTGAATCAAACTTTCGAAGCTTTGGTCAGGTTGGCGGTAGGTTTGGAAAGAGATGGCTTCCAAGGTCCGAAGTAAATGGTACACCAACCACCCCTGCCAAGGAACGGACCATGAGGAAGACCTTTGACTCAGTTCCAAGGAAACAAGCGCCCATAGAACAGCGGCAAGAAACCAGGACCCACACTTCCCCGGGACAAGAACGTAGTACCCCCTGCACCACAAATATCAACCACTACTACCGAGAACAATAGGGTTGGATGCTTCAAATGTGGGATCCCCGGACACATGGCTCGATACTGCACAGTCCCCAGGGACAATTATCGAATTAATGTTGTCTGTTACAACTATGGAAAAAGGGGACACATGAGCAGAGAATGTAAGGCACCAAAAGGAAACTATCATGAGCCTACTACTCAAGGCCAAGCTGGTAAGGCTCGACTCAATGCTATCATACCCTAGGCAGCTGGCTATGATGAAGTGGAACAATAGAACTTGGAAGGTGCACTCTCATTATATGCTAGTCGAGTTAAAGTACTTTTTGATACGGGTGCTACAAATTCGTTTATTGCCTTTGAGATTGTACGACGATTGGATTTAGTACCCCAAGCACTTGAGGTAACCCTGAACGCGGTATCAGCTTTGGGAGTGACCGTGATGCTAGAAAGGGTGTGCAAGGACTGCACTTTGACATTGGAGGATAGGAACCTACATGCACAGTTAATTGTTCTGTCAATGAAGGAATTCGACATAATCTTAAGATTTGACTGGCTTACTAAGTATCATGCGAAGTTAGATTGTGCGGGTAGGTCAATTACATTTTCAGTACCTGGAGGTACACCCTTCAGTTTTTAATGCAACCCCACTAGTGATGCCTTTCTTACAAGTCGTTTAGCCACTATCAAAACTACAGGCTCAGATTTGACGATCGCTCAGATTTCGATAATCCTAGACTATGAGGATGTCTTTTAGGACATTTTCGGATTACCACCAAAGCGCGAGATCGACTTTTGTATTGAGTTAGTACATAGAACGACACCGATATCCAAGGCTCCTTATCGTATGGCCCCAACGAAAATGCTGAAGTTGAAGAAGCAAGTATAAGAGTTAGAAGATCTTGGATTTATTAGACCAAGCACGTCACCTTGGGGAGCGCCGGTTCTATTTGTTAGAAAGAAGGATGGAAATCTTCGACTCTGTATCGACTACAGAGAGTTGAATAAGGTTACTATTAAGAACAAGTACCCATTTCCCAGGATAGACGATTTGTTCGATCAACTACAAGGAGCGACGACCTTTTCGAAGATTGACTTACGATCTGGGTACCATCAGTTACTTGTCAGGCCAGAAGATATACCTAAAATAGCTTTCAGAACAAGATATGGGCACTACGAGTTCTTAAATATGCCATTTGGATTAACTAATGCCCCGGCGGTATTCATGGATTTGATGAATCGGGTGTTCAGACTCTTCTTGGATCAATTCATCATCACGTTTATCGACAACATCCTTATTTATTCGAAGAATGATGAAGAACACGAGAAGCATGTAAAGATTGCACTTCAGACACTTAGAGAAAATCGTCTCTATGCTAAGTTCAGCAAGTGTGAGTTTTGGCTGAAAGAAGTCAAATTCTTGGGGCATGTAGTCTCACAGAACGCAATTTCAGTGGACTCAACCAAGACGGACGCAGTTTCTAGTTGGAATAGACCAACCAACGCATCGAAAGTACGAAGTTTCCTTGGATTGGCTAGATACTATAGGAGATTTGTGGAGGGTTTCTCAAGGATCGCGTCTCCTTTAACCGGACTAACAAAGAAGGATTCAAAGTTTGAGTGGAAGGATAAGCACGAACGCGCCTTTCAGGATTTAAAGGAAAGGTTGACCTCAGTGCTAGTGCTAGCCATACCCAAGAGTGGTGAACAGTACACTATCTATAGTGACGCTTCATATCAAGGACTAGGATGTGTACTTATGCAGAATGGTCAGGTGGTCGCTTATGGATCTAGGCAATTAAAGCCACATGAATTTAAACTACCCTACACATGATCTGGAATTGGTTACAATTGTCTTTGCACTTAAGATTTGGAGGCACTACCTCTATGGAGAGAAGTTTAACCTTTTCTCAGACCACAAAAGCTTAAAATACCTATTCTCTCAAAAGGAACTAAACATGAGACAATGACGCTGGATGGAGCTACTTAAAGACTATGACTTTAATTTGCAGTACCACCCCGGTAAGGCAAATGTAGTCACAGATGCTTTGAGCAAGAAACCCCGAAGGTTGATTGCCTCACTTTTAATCAGGGAATGGAAAGCCTTAGAAGCTTTAACAGAATTTGACTTCCAGACTACAAGACCAGGTATTGAACAACCTTTTGGATATATTATGGTGCATCCAACCCTCATTAACTGAATACTCAAATCTCAAGAGAAGGACGATGGATTGGGGAAATGGTTTGAGAAGGCAAAAGCAAAGGACCTAACTGAATGGAACATTGGAATAGACGGAGGTCTCGGATGTAAAAATAGGTTATGTGTACCCGACACGGATAATTTGAGGAAAGACATTCTAGATGAAGCACAAAAGTCGAGAATGACCATACATCCCGGTGGAACCAATATGTACAAAGACTTAAAAAGGAACTTCTGGTGGGAAGGCATGAAAAGAGAAGTCGCAGAATATGTAGCAAAATGCCCTACTTGCCAGCAAGTTAAGGCAGAACACCAACGACCTCCAGGATTACTACAACCTCTACCAGTCCCAGAATGGAAATGGGAGCATATCACCATGGATTTTGTGGTAGGATTACCAAGATCCCAGCAGAACCATGATGCCATTTGGGTAGTTGTTGATCGACTAACCAAATCAGCCCATTTTATTGCATATAATATGACCTATCCTGTCGAGAAGATGAGTCGACTTTATCTGCAATAGGTTGTGCGGTTACACGGGGTACCAGTGTCAATAGTATCGAATCGAGATTCGAGATTCACCGCTGGATTTTGGGAGAGTCTTCAGAAAGTGGTGGGAACATCTCTGAAGTTAAGTTCTACATTTCATCCACAAACTGACAGACAAATAGAAAGGACGAATCAAGTAATGGAGGACATGCTTCGAGCATGTGTAATCGATTTTGAAAGTTTGTGGGAAACTCACTTACCGTTGGTTGAGTTTGTCTATAACAACAGTTTTCATTCGAGCATAGGGATGGCACCGTTTGAAGCACTATACGGAAGACCGTGCCGATCACCTTTGTGTTGGGCTAAAATTGGGGATGGAAAACTGTTAGGACCAGACTTAGTCCAGGAGACCAATAAAGGAATCAATACACTAAAGGAAAGAATGAAGGCAGCACAAATTAGATACAAGAGCTATGTGGATAAATGACGTCGAGACCTAGAATTTGAAGTGGGAGATCATGTTTACCTGAAAGTTTCCCCGGTCTGAGGCGTGGTAAGGTTTGGATAGAAGAAGGGAAAGCTATCGCCGCGCTACATTGGACAGTTTGAAATTCTGGATCGCATAGGAAAAGTAGCCTACAGGTTGGCATTACCACCCAAAATGTCAGGAGTTCATAACGTATTCCATGTAAGCATGCTGAAGAAATGTCTTCATAACCCGACACACGAGATCGACTTCAGAGATATCGAAGTAAATGATAATGCAACATTCATTGATGGACCTGTAAAGATTCTGGATCATGGAATCAAGAAGCTGAGAAACAAAGAGATTCCGCTGGTAAAGGTTCAGTGGAAACACCATGACGAAAGAGAAGCCTCTTGGGAGTTGGAATCGGAAATGTGAGAGAAATTTCCATTTCTTTTTAATGACTAGATAGTCCAAATTTCGAGGACGAAATCCTGTAATAGGTGGTAGAAGATGTAATACCTGTAATTTTCTTTTCTTTAATAATATTAGTTTCCGAATTTTTGGCATTCGACTGTCTAACTTTATATTATTTTAATTACATGATGATATTGACGTGTCATAGTGTTAGCAATTAGACTGTAAGCTCTGCACTAGCTCGATCGTAATAAGACTTAAACTAGTTCTGTACCTGTACCCGGACATTAGAAAGAATACCCTATTGCACGTAAATCGAAAAAGTGGCACACAACCCAAGGTGGGCCCCACATGGCCGACCACATGGCAGCCCATGCAATACCTCCTCCACATGTCACCCACACCCAAGCCACTTGTCTTGTACAAGGACACTTGTCCATGCATGTGTACACTAGCACATGCATGGAGACACCTATCACTACACCACCTCTATATAAAAGAAGTTAGAAGGAGAAAAACAAGGAGCTTGCACCATTGAAGTTGAATTCAAGCTTCCTAAGCTCAAATCCAAAGCCCAAGCTCAATTTCAAGATTTAGTAAGTATTCTAACTCACTTTAGAACTTATATAGTATGTAGTAATTTTTAGCAAGTGTTTGATGTTGTATTTTGAGGTTCTATGCAACATGCAAGTCAATCTTCAAATCTGGGAAGCAGAAACTTCCAGCAGAATGTTGTTTAGTAAAACGAACATTTTGAGCAGTTCAAAAATGGGAATGAGGCTAGGTTTTTTTGTGGAGAAAGCTAACTCATTTATCTACAATAACTCTTCTATAGATCAGTCTTAAAATCACTTCTTCATAGGTGAAATGTACATACAATAAAGTACTTTAAATCTGAGAAACAGAAACCTCCAGTAGAATGTAGTTTAGTAAAATGAGTGTTTTAAGCAGCTCCAAAATCTGAATTACGCTAGGTTTTTTTGTGAAGAAATCTAACTCATTTATCTACAAATAGCTCTTCTATAGCTTAGTCTAGATTTCAATCCTTGATGGGTGAAATGCATGTACAACGCAGTGTTATAAATCTGGGAAACAGAAACTTTCAGCAGAACATAGTTTAGTAAAATGAACGTTTGGAGCAGCTCAAAAATCATAAAGAGGCTAGGTTTTTTTGTGAAGACAGGTGACTTATTTATCTACAAATAACTCTTCTATAGCTTAGTCTAGATTTCAATCCTTGATAGGTGAGATGCATTTACAATGCAGTGTTATAAATCTGGGAAACAGAAACTTTCAGCAGAACATAGTTTAGTTAAATGAATGTTTGGAGCAGATCAAAAATCATAAAGAGGTTAGGTTTTTTTGTGGAGAAATTTTACTCATTTATCTACAAATAACTCTTATATAGCCTGGTCTAAAAAGGGAATCCTTCATAGGTGAAATGTACATGCAACGCAGTACTATAAATCTGGGACAGAGCAGTCCGAAAATAAAGAAATGTCTAAGTAAAATAAATATTTTGAGTAGTTCAAAAATGTAATTGAAGCTAGATTTTGTTGTACATGAAGATAATCCAATTATATACAATGTTCTAGTTTTAAGTTTGATCTACAAAGCAATTATCATGCCCAAATAAATCATATCAATTCAGTCGACATAGTAAAATTAATTCCTGGTAGATTCTATAACTACTTGTATGATGTGTTTATTGATGATGCTTTCTTTCTGGTACCTGTGTGGTTATGGATATCTTGTGCTATCGCATAGATGAGTATGTTAAGGCTTTCGTCTATATGGTTATTGATATCAAATCCATGTTATACATCTATGAGCTATATGCTATGTTTTTCCGTTGTAGCAAATTTAGTGTATTGACCATTAAAAGTTCATACCCAAGCTTTTAGTATATTGTACGACATGATTATTGCGCCGATAGCGATTAGGTAAGTTTTCATTGTAAGTATATTATAACAAAATAGAATGACGGATGTATAACATAACTTCGAAAGTATAAATGAAAGTAATTAACAAACTAAACTACGGAACGAGTGACGCGAATGCGGTCCAGGAAACGTACGGACTAGTTGTACTTGATCAAGAGCAGCGTATGTCAAGGATAAGTGTTGGATAGGTAAACCAGGCCATGAGGGACGGGAGGGTAAGAAAAGGGATGTCTTGTTGAGTTGTGAAGTTGTGACTCTTGAGTATTCTTTCGATTCTTTGTGACGAAAGGGATACGGTTAAAATGTGACTATTGCAAGTATACTTTTGGTTCTTCGTGACGAAAGGGATACGCGTAACACTTTCGGTTCTTCATGACGAAGCAGTGATTCTTTTAGTAAAGACTCCTTTAGGTTCTTCGTGAGGAAATGAATGTTCTTGTACTCCGTAACGCTTTTGGTTCTTCGTGACGAAGTGGTGATTCTTTGAGTAAAGACTCCTTTCGGTTCTTCATGACGAAATGGATGTTCTTGTACTCCGTAATGCTTTCAGTTCTTCGTGACAAAGTTGTGATTCTTTGAGTAAAGACTCCTTTCGGTTCTACGTGATGAAATGGATGTTCTTGTACTCCGTAACGCTTTCGGTTCTTCGTGACAAAGCGGTGATTCTTTGAGTAAAGACTCTTTTCGGTTCTTCGTGACGAAATGGATGTTCTTGTACTCCGTAACGCTTTCGGTTCTTCGTGACGAAGCGGTGATTCTTTGAGTAAAGACCCCTTTTGGTTCTTCGTGATGAAATGGATGTTCTTGTACTCCGTAACTCATTAGGTTCTTCGTGACGAAGCGGTGATTCTTTGAGTGAAGACTCCTTTTGGTTCTTTATGATGAAATGGATGTTCTTGAACTCCTTAACACTTCGGTTCTTTGTGACAAAGTGGTTGTTGAAAGATGTTTTGGTTGATGAAAGATGGTTTGGTTAGCAAGAGATACTTTGGGTTTGTAAATGACATCGGATGTTAGAAATGAATGGTAGTGGCATTAAGAACGTCTAGATGGGTCTCCTGAATTGCTTGTATTCCTATCGAATACATAGTCAGGTACGCTAATAGTTATAATTTGACGGAGAGAATGTAAAGATCCTAAAAGACATGTTGAAATGTAGTAAATGTATTCTTATTGTGTTTTACTATATACGTTACATTTGATTTAGCTTACTCACTCAGCTTTCATAAGCTGACGACGTTCATATCACTAGACATTCCCATGTCCAGCTTATCCAAGTGAGGAGTACCTAGGTTATGAAGCTATGCAAGAAGGAAATATTGAAGAAAGATTATACTGAAGATGACTATGGTTATGCTAGTTAGAGAGAAGACCAGTTTTCCTCTGTAAATGTTTTTTATTATAACCAGAAGACTTAGCATATATTTCATAATAGTTTTGTAAGGCCAAGAGCCATAAGACTCTGATGTATTTATAATGATGTATTAACTAGCTAAGTACTTTGACTTCTCTTTATATTATATTCCAGTAAGTAAATGATGGTGTTATCCTTTTATTATATCATTTAGTTATTATTATTTGGTCATGGACAATTCGGCACTGCAACCAGTCACGCGCCTCAGGGTCCAAGATAAAAATTTTAAAATTTTTCCATATTTTGGTTACGTCGGGGCGTGACAATGTTAAGGAAGGAGTTCATGGCAACACTAGCGATCAGTCTCGTACTGGTAGTCATGAGTCATTCAAGCCTTAGCCAGAAGAGGCTAGAGCCTCTGCTGTAGGTCTTCTGAAGGATTACGCAACCGCGATGCATTTTAGTCTTAGCGCAATACATGATTGGCTCTAAGCCAACTTACAACAAACATTCATGATTATGAAACTATTCACAGATATGATGCAAACTATGGGCGACCAAATTACAAAGAGTATTGACCGTCAAATGTCACATGAAAGAGAAATTGGGCCCAGCGTTATCCCTAAAGACATGTGAACAAAAGGAACCTATACAAGTCCCTATTAATCAGGCTCCACAGTTGAGTTACGGGAATGTTAAGCTCCTTAATCGCCTTGTAATCCTGAGTTTCCTTACCCACCCTAGGTCTGGCATGTTTAACCATGTATCAAGTTATAGTAACTAGCTAGTCCAAATCAGGTTGGTCAGGGTTTTGGACTTGCTGAGAGTCAATGAGGACTAATTGGTTCTAATATAAGGCCTCATATCAATTTCCAAGTGCGGTAAATGATGGTCCCAGTCCATCTGACTTAATATCATGAAGGTACTCAGCCTCAGATGCCTGCATTACCACCTTGTAGGCCATCTGTGCAACTATGATGCCAAATATGGGACAGACGACTCAGTCAGGCACTCCCATGGCGGCCGTACCTCAATCGCAGATGTGTCAAACTGGAGGCATTACCATCAGTCAGTAACGCAGCCTAAGGGGCACCATCAGCCTGCAATGCAGCCTGGGGGGCACCATTATCCAGCAACATAAACTAGAGGGCACTATCAGGCCACAGTGCAGATGGGAGGGTACCAGCAACCATTGAAGCACAATGGAGAACCATTGCAAGCACCTGTAGCAGGTTTACCAGGTCATCAGCCTGCCGGCAATGAGGCATGTATTTTCTATCAGCATGATTTTAATGGTCCTATTCCCATAGGGTAAATAAGGATGAAATGGTAGAAGCCATCAGAGAACAGGTCCACGGGCAAGTCAATGACCAACTGAGAGAATAGTTTGGGGCAGTATTTAGGGCCATTATCCATCCTCAATACCAAAAGCCATACCCAGACTTCATTGACTAAATGTTTGAATTCCCAAGGTATTATATGACACCTGAGTTTACTTTGTTCTCTGGTGGATAGGCATACTACACTAGAACACATTGCACGTCCACTATACAATGCGGAGAAGTTTCTCATAGTGAATGCTAAAATTGAGATTATTTGCCAATTCACTCACTGGACGTGCATTTACCTGGTACGTGAACCTTCACATAGGCTTAGTCCAAATCTAGAAAGTAGGGAAAGAATCTTTTATAGTTAGTTTTATCAAATTGGCCCAGATGTGACTATTGTTGATTTGGCTAGGTTGAAACAGAGTCTAGGAAAAAAATGTAGAAACACATATTGTAGGTTTAAATTTGCCCTAAATAGGTGTAGGGCTAGGTTATCAGAAAGGAATATCTGTAACTAGCTATAGATAATTTAAAATCAACACTCAGAATGTAGTTTGTAGGCCAACATTTCATAGACCTCTGCCACGTGGTGGATGTGTGGCACGATATGAGAAGGTTGTAGATGAGGAAAATCAAAAGGAAAACAATACTAGGGGGTATATTATAAAGGACATCATCAGCCTATATGTAGACACCCCATTTTGTCGGCTATCAGATTTAGGAGACCCATAGCTTGGTGGTTCACAATGATCGAAAAAGGACTCAAAAGGACTCCTGGAAGTTGGTTCTATTTCTCAAAATGCTCAGAATGACCAAAATGCCCCTGAAAGCCATAAAACTCCCAGATTTGGTCCCAAAGTTCTGGAAATATGCTACGTCGTAAGAAAAGTATTCAATTGAGTTTTAAAAGAAAAATCGGATGAAATCATCGGCTCCCAGAGACCCCCGGAAGTCCCGGAAGTTTCCGAAAAGTCCCCGTTGACCGGTTTGACCAAGGTTTGACCAAGGTTTGACCAAGTTTGACCAAAGTCATCTAAATTCACCAGAATCATTTTTAAATCATGAAAAAAGTGTTAAAACAAGCTCCGAAAGAAAATCGAGTGAAAACATCAGCTCCCGGGAACTCCCGGAGGTTCCAGAACTTCCCGGGAATCCCAGGTTTGACCAGTTTGACCAGAATTTGACTTTGGAACCGGAGCGCCATAACATTTTTCAAACATTTTTCATGGATACTAGAGGTCAATAGCTTTCCAACGGTATATCGCACATAATTTCCGGATTTAAAACGAATTTATTATGAATTTCCAAAGGCGAAAAAGGCGATCAAATCTGCTTTTATCGCAAATACCGCAAAACTTTTCAAACTGACCTATCCCCGAAATATTTCTTATGTAAAGTAGACTCCATTACCTTTCCAACGGTATATCACAACCTCAATTTGGAGTTCGTACGCATTTTCTGTGAATTTCGGACGAAATAGGGCCTTTTCGCGAATACCGGAACTTCAGGGGGCCTAAACAGCATTATCTGGACGAAGGGAGGAGCAGTGCCGCCGCGGCACTGGCCCACTGCCGCCGCGGCACTCCCCTCCAGAACAGTGAGTTTTTGTAATTTATTTTGGGGGTCCAATTTGATATATTAGAAATCAAAACGACGTAGTTTTGGTTCCCAGCTTATTTTGGACCAATGGGAGACCATTTTAAACTTTTTAAAACTCCATTTACCACCCCTCCTTTGCCTATAAAAGAAGCCATTTACTTCCATTTAGAGGAGAGACATGGAAGGTTAGAGAGAGCTTAGGAAGAAACTCTAGAGAAATATAGAGAGATAAAGAGAAGAAGTAGTCTTCTTCTTCCTTTTTTTTCAATCAAAGTGAGTTCCAATCTTGTTTTCCTCCACCATCCTTCTATATACCTCATCATCAACATACCCAATCATCATTTCTCTAAGCATTTTTGAGTTAGGAAGCTACTTCCATGTCCAAATGTCTATATCTATGAGTGAAACACCAAGCTACAAGTCCAATATCTCATTGAATATCATCTATTGATTGCTATCTATTTGCTTGCTTGTTTATATAATGTTCATCTCTTCTCACCTCATTTCTTTTTTTATTTTCTTTATTTACTTACTAGTTCATCATCATCTAGATGATGACATGAAGTTTGAGGTGAGTGAATCCTTATGGATAGTAGCTCTTGACCTCAAAAACATGTTTGATAGATGATGATTATAACTTCAATACCTCCAAGGTATCTTTGAAGTTATGTTCAAAATAAAAATGAATCTCTCCAATAATATTGAGAGTTCTTTGATGATTCAAGGTTGGATGAGGTTCTAAGTGGTCACATGGTCATCTCAAGAGTTTAAGTTCATGCTTTGAACATCTATTTCAAAACCCCCAATCAAGAACTCAAACTCTATTTCAAAACCCAAATCCATTTTCTTCAAGAATGATCCAAAATAGTGAACTGTTCAGATTCAAAGATTTGTTTTGAATTAAATACTTGAGTTATGATGATGAAACCACTTGGAAAATCTTCCTAAAACATCATATTTTGTCTCCAATTTTTCCCATCAATTATAGAGATGTAAAAGTATTTGTTTTGGATGTGAGAAGTTCATATTCATAATCTGCCTCTATTCTCACATAATGTTTACCTGACTTCTTGCACTTATTCTGGATTTTTTCGTCACTGTACATATATCTTTTATATTTGTTTTATGAAACTTGGGTGTCTTAGGAAACTTTTGGCATATAATGGGTCATCATAAACCATTTCTTTGATTTATGAAAAATCATACAAAATCAGTCAACAGTGCAGCTTTTATTTCTGAGTCATGTGTACATTCTGATTTATTTCTTTTAATCTGTGATAGCTATTGATGTTTGGCTTTTTGGGTTATTTTCTAGACACAATAAGGATGATCTCTGATTTTTTCCACATTTTTATAGGCACGTTTGACCTCCCATTATAATGTTATAAAGTGATGCATACAGTCTGTCCACTATTCACAGCATTTCACTTTTTGACTTTCACACTTTGATGCAACACTCTCTTGTATCTAGATGAACCCATATCCCATGCACATGTTCTTTACCACTTTTAGCATGCTATATCATATCATGTATCATCTATCCTCTCATGTATCATACTCTCATAGATTCTTGAGTTTGGTTTCCAAATAAAACCATGTTTTGCAAATACTTGGGAAGTTCTTGAAATGAGTTAGGAATTGATATTCCAAGTGGTTAAAATTTTCATCCAAGTTATGGAAGTATTCTTTAAAAAAAAACCCCATTTCAAACCCCCCCCCCCCCCCCCCTCTTAAACCCCTCATTTTGATTTCAAGAAATAAACCTTGTTTTTCTCAAAACCCTCAAAACAGTGAGTCATTTAAACTCAAGGAATTATTTTGAGTTCAATACTCAATGTATGAATGCAAGACCACTAGGAAAGTCTTTCTAACTCATTATAGAACATCCATGATTTTTGGCTTGACTTGGAAGCACTTGAAAATGGTCCATTCTTGCCCAAACATTCCTTCCAGACATTCTGTTTTTGCTGTCACAACAGCTTGGTCTACTTTCAACTTGTTTTACAGAAAACTTTTCCAAAACGAGTGGTCCTAACTTATTTTTCCCTTGAACTTCAATATCTTAGGGAACTTTCTGTATAAAATGGGTCTCTAGATCATTAGTATTCATTTTCGAAGATTTCTCAACATTTCAGTCGACAGTACGGACTCTGTTTCTGAGTGACCTTCATTGTTTATATGATTTCTCTCAATCTGTGATAGCTATTCAAGATTGGCTTTTTGGGTTGTGTTCTAGACACAATAAGGAACATCTTCATAAAAAATCATGCATTGAAAACATTCCTAACCCCTCTTTTCAATTTCCCAAAGATCTGGTCACTGTTCTGTCCACTATTCACAGCAAGCACATTTTAACTTTCGTTCTTTGTTTGGATGCTTGTATGCATTCCAAATTAGTTCATATCTTAGGGAGTAGTTCATACTACATTTGTACACATCTCATGTTGATTTCATTCATTCATTCATACACATTTTAGACTTCTAAGTCATTCTAGAAATCCATGTACCCAAAACACACTACAACCTTTGCACATTTTAGATATATACATTGCATTCATGCAAGATTTGGGGGTTTTGTAACTCTTAATCTAAGAAGATTATAAGGAATGATCACGATCACACGTTCATGCTTCCCCTTTGATCTAATCATGCTTTCTCATCTATCCCGGGGATTGAGAGGTCTTCTTTTCTCAAAGAATAACATGCATCATTTTAGCTTGTTAAGCATATTTTATTCTCTTTGATTTATTTGTTTCAAGAACAATTCATGCCCCCTGTAGATTAGGAAACTTGATTAATTGATATATGATTAGACGATTTTTCCTAGGTTTATTTGTGTGATTTTCACTTTACATTGTATGATATTTGACTTAGATTTTATGAATGATATCCTATCTTTTGATTTTCAATTTCAAGATTCTTACGTGATGTAATATACTATCATAGTATTAATTGCCGAACCAAACATAGTATAAGATGATTATTTGGATGCTAATTGAGGCCCGTCAAGAGACGGGGCGAGTTGAGGGTGTTTTAGTCGCGACAAAGGCTCCTTCCTCTCTCGTACCAAAACCCCGAGCCAAGTTCTTTGGTTATGAAGGACCAGTGCCCTTTATCCATTTGGGTGAGTCAAATTTGGGTTTCTTGGTTCCCTAAAGACCAAGTGGCGACTCTGTATCTGTTTTCAACAGACCTTTTCCTTTCCTTTTCCAAAATAATCTCAAACAAGAGAAGTGGTCCGATTCCGGTATCCACAATCTGGCGACTCTGCTGGGGACATTTATTTTCAAAACGAAATAATACAGAGGTTTGACTCATCAGAAGCATCCTTAAAATCATCTTTTTACTGCGTTTGGTTCACCGCATTGCACTTCTGCATTTTCCCCCCCTCCGACTGTGTCTGAAACGCGGCGCTGACATTGTTCAGGTCTTGCTGTGCCAGGGCACAAGTCACCGTTGATGCTGTACCTTCCAAGGTATATCAAAAAGAGTTAAAACCTCCGTACTGTCTCTCCGACGGTATATTGGAACTCTCGTCAACGGACCCTCTTTGACTAAACCCAGCCTTTGCATATAGATTCCTGTAGAACCTTTCATAGGACTATTCATTTATCTTTTCGGATAGGACAATGTGATATAACTGCTGTATGCCCTGGCGGGATTACCTGCGCGGTGTAGACGCTTATGTGGCATAGAACAGAACCTCTTTCTTATGATTCCCAAGGCAATCACTCACATGTAATCACATTGAGTTGACCTGCCTAGGCACCATGACAAAGATGTCTGCTACATGCTCACAAAGATATACACTGCAAACCTTGTTTGTTGGTCCTAAGACATAGGAGTATGAAAACCTACTAGACAGCATGATCACTATCACCATATTAACCAATTTCTTCCAGAAACTCTGTCAAGATATCCCAGATATGACCATATTAACCAGTTTCTTCTAGAAACTCTGTCCAGATATCCCAAATATAACCATATTAACCAGTTTCTCCCAGAAACTCTGTCTAAATCTCCCAGATATGCCAATTCCTCCAAGAAACTTTATCCTATCTTCCCAGATATACTAGTTTCTCCCAGAAACTCTATCCAAATTTCTTAAAAATACCCAAAGTACCTGTTTTCCCAGAAGCTCTGCCCAAATCTCTCGGATTCTCCAAAAATCCCAGCATCTCTACCCAAATCACCTAGAAATGCTCAGATATACTTATTTCTCCTAGAAATTCTATCCATATTTCTCAAAAATGCCCAAAAAACCAGTTTCTCCTAGAAGCTCAGTCCAAATCAACCAGAAATTCCTATTTCTCCTAGAAACTCAAATGACTTCTAGAAATTTCTCCGAATCTTCCGAATCCCTGTTTTTCCCAGAAACTCTGTCCAAATTTCCTGAAGTATCCCGGAAATCCCTGTTATCCCTTGGTGATCATAATGGAAAGTAAAGTTAGCACACTCTGTATGGCTAGGACCTTATTTGTTTAACTGCTATCTGTTGGAAATAGGAGCATCATATAGATTAGGGCTTGCATTCGCATGCTTGTCTCATGTGCATGCACCATTCTCATCAGTCTGCGCACATTATCTCAGTCAGTCTGTACATAAGCCGGTCCATCTTCCTTAACATCACTGTCATTGTCTATCTAAAGTCATCACTATCAAAATCTGATACACCTCTCCTCTCGAATCTATAGGTCATTATAGATTCCCAAAGTCAACCTCTGAGATCCCCATCCTGGGTCAGAAGTTCGAGCAGTCATTTGGTTAGAATCAGTTCGCCGAGAAAATTCAACATGAATCAAGAAACTTTGGAAGCCAAGGTCACTGAACAGTCAGATCGGCTGACTCAAGTTCTGAAATTTATGGAAGAGTTCCGGCAACAGCAGCCACAGTACCCACCTGGGTTCATGCCACCACCACCACCTGGATTTGGACCGCCTCCCAAAAATAATGGAGAACAAGAATGGTTTCAAGGGGTCCCGCCGCCTGCATATGAGAAAAAGCTCCAAGAAAAAATGGACAAGGTCGACAAGCTTGAGAACATACTAAGGAAGAGTAAGGGGGTCGACGATTACATGTTAGATCTGGAAGGATTGTTTGAGCCCAACAAGGTAAGGCTACCCGAGAACTTCAAGATGCCTGAAATTGACCGTTTTGACGGAACTGGAAATCCAAAGAGCCACGTGAAGTTTTGTATGAGCATTTTCCAGTCAATGGGCTGCACCCATGAACACATAGCTATGCTGTTCCCTCAAACCCTCCAGAAAGCCGCACTATCCTGGTTCCTAACCCTTAAAACTTCCAAGACCCGAGTTTGGGAAGATGTTGCTAGAACTTTCATTGATCACTACTCCTACAACCAAGAGCTTGATGTCACCATCCGAGATCTGGAAACTACCAGGCAGAATTTCAATGAGTCCTTCGCTGCATTCTTGAGCAGATGGAGGAATAAAGTAGCCCAAATGATCCACAGGCCTATTGAGAAAGAGCAAGTACGTATGCTGGTCAAGAACCTGCAACCAGTATACCATGAAAAACTATTCTACCAGTCCATCTCAACATTTGAAGAGTTGTTTGAGGTTGGGACTAGAATCGAGGATGCTATCTGTGAAGGCAAGATCAATGGAGCTGGGTCACTACAAAAGGAGAAGAGACCCCATACCTTTGGTGAAGATCAAGAGAGCCTAGATGTCAATGCCTTAAGCCCATCATCAAGCCAAAATGATTGCAGTAAGAGGCACAAGAAAGGAAACCAAAGAGTCTTCACACCACTTGACATGAGCTTATCCTCCGCTCTCAATCACCTTGTTCAAAAGGGCCACCTTGTACCTTTGGAGCCTAGTAAGCCTCCTAATCACCCACCTCCTGGGTACAATGAATCCAAGTATTGTGATTACCACCAAGACCAAGGCCATGAGACTGATAACTGTAAGAGGCTCCGTCACTCAATTCAGGATCTCTTAGATGATGCGCCACACCCCAATCCAATTCACTACCTCGGTCTGGACCAACCCACGACCTATCCATTTCAATGATCCCCTTCGCTGAGGACCATGAATGTTGAACCTGTGCCGGTGAAGCGATGGTGTTTGGGACTTTTGCTATCAAAACAAATGAGGATGCTCTTTTAAAAAAAAAAAAAAAAGAATAAGCGAGTCACTGTGATATTCCATTTAAGACCGGGTCAAGTCCAGTCGAGTCTGTTGTGTGTTTTGTCTATTTCAAGTTTAGTCTTGTGGTCGAGTCCGTCTGTCATCAAGTTGTTATGAGTCTGTAACCTTCTCTATAGATGGAATGAAGTCTCATTTTGCCTAATCTAATGTGCCTAGTCATAGATGCATGAATCGCTGAACTGAAGTGTCACTTTTCAAATTACCATGGATATTACTGTGCTAAAAAAAAAAATTTTTTTTTTACTCAAACAAAAAAAATCCTGAAAGGTCAAAGTCAATTTTGCGCTAACACCGATGAAGAGCCGAGAATTGAATAGCCTTACTTTAAGAATTTAAAGATTCTCTTACCTCAATCTTGAAAAGACATGCTTGGAACTGACTTGGGGCTTGCCCAACACCTTTCCTACCATTTCTACCATTTCAAAGCCTTGGGCCCAACCCAATTGATAGCCATGCGAACCTGCGCAGACTTGGTCCTTGATGGTAGCCAAACATTTCAATGAGTTTCATCTCCACTTTCAAAAAAAAAAAAAAAAAAAAAAGCTCGCTAGGTTGAAAACCCGAAAGGGCACCTAGGCAAAAGTTAGAGCTGAAAAGGTATTGATTTCCAAGATCTGACCTTAGCCAGTCAAAATGATGGAGAAAATGAAAGAAATTTTTGATAAAACAAATGAGAGAATCGTATGTGCCCAGATCACACTTCCAAAGGCACGGAATAGCCACAAATAAATTCCGAGAGCTGACATGCACATTTCGGAATTCTAAGATGGCGATTGGAAGATCTCACAAGAATCGACGACATTAAAAAGCAAAATTGACTGGCTAGGCGAAAGTGAAAAGGATCAATCCTCAAAACAAAACAAAAAGAAAAAGAAAAAGAAAGGAAAGGGAGATTGAAACTGAATCCTTTTATTCAAAGCTACCATAAGTGGCTCAAGTTTGAACTTCTTTGACGATTGGTTTGAAAAACCCTTATACCTCAAACCCCTTATTTTAGACCGTGCCTTGAACTACGCTTGACCTGAGTCCCACTCGGGGATACGTAGGCAACCATATCGGTTCGGTCAACACCATCATAATCAAACCAATTTCCTTCAAGCTGTGCCTTGAACTACGCTTGACCTGAGTCCCACTCGGGGATACGTAGGCAACCACATCGGTTCGGTCAACACCATCATAATCAAACCAATTTCCTTCAAGCCTTGCCTTGAACTACGCTCGACCTGATTCCCACTCGAGGATACGTAGGCAACCGCATCGGTTCGGTCGACACCATCATAATCAACCCTCCTTCTTTCAAGACTTTGGCCCGAACTACGTTGGACCTGATCCCCGCTCGGGGGTACGTAGGCAGACTTTCAAAAAGAAAAGAAGGATGGCTCGCTAGGTCGAAAATCCAAAAGGACACCTAGGCAAAAATTAGAGCTAAATCCAAGGTGAGCAATAACAAAAGAGAGAAAAGAGCTTGCTAGGTCACCTCATTGGTGCCTAGGCAAAAGTTATGAGCATTTGAGAGATTAAAGTCACGGTCCTTGCCTCAAGCCAGAAAATCACCTTCCATACTAGGGGCAAACTTCGGCTACTCGCCTCGTTTGCCTGAATTTTACTATCTACCCTTCATACAAGGGGCAAACTTCGGTCTCCTACCTCGTTTGCCCAAAACCTCCAATAAACCATCATCCAAACTAGGGGCGAACTTCGGTCACCCACCTCGTTTGCTTATGAATCCCACCTTGTACACCTTAAACTAGGGGCAAACTCCGTTTTCCTAACACAATCCCTTCGCACCGAGGGCGAGTTTTCAAGTTACCAAGTTGTTTTGAAAATTTTGAAATAGAGCATCTTTTACTCTAAAAGCTAAGGCACTAATTCAAAGCACTTCCTGGGAGAAGTAGAAAATTGACTAGATCACTAGGGAAGAATTTTCAAAAAAATCAGATTTATCAGCAAAGTGCTACCATGTTAAGATGAGGGGTGAACACCAGAAGAGAAATGGTACATCGTTTATGACAAAAGCACATCAAGTTTTGACAAGACGAGCTTGTTTCATTTTGGTGTCAAATGTGTCGTCCTCGTGCGTCAGTGTCTGTCAAGTTTTTGAGTCTGTTGTAGTCTTAAATGTGTAAGTCAATAGTGACTAATAAAATTTTCAAATCAAGTTATAAAGAGCATGCCAATACAAGCAGAAGTACCAAACACCATTACTGTACCGGTTAAGGCATCAGCATAAGAAGCGTCCAAACTTAGGGCAAATGCGAATTTCATCCCTTTCCAAACCATCGAAAGTTGACCATCATCTCCTAGCAACATAAGTCCATGAGTGGCTGTTGATCTTTTATTTTTCTTCATGCAACATAAGTCCATGAGTGGCTGTTGATGATCCTCCTCCGTCCATGCAACATAAGTCCATGAGTGGCTGTTGATGATCTTCCTTTTCTCCTAGCAACATAAGTCCATGAGTGGCTGTTGATCTTTCATCTTGTTTTCATGCAACATAAGTCCATGAGTGGCTGTTGATGATCTTCTTTCATTCTAGCAACATAAGTCCATGAGTGGCTGTTGATCTTTCATCTTGTTTTCATGCAACATATGTCCATGAGTGGCTGTTGATGATCTTCCTTTCTCCTAGCAACATAAGTCCATGAGTGGCTGTTGATCTTTCATTTTTCTTCATGCAACATAAGTCCATGAGTGGCTGTTGATGATCCTCCTCCGTCCATGCAACATAAGTCCATGAGTGGCTGTTGATGATCTTCCTTTCTCCTAGCAACATAAGTCCATGAGTGGCTTTTGATCTTTCATCTTTGTTTATGCAACATAAGTCCATGAGTGGCTGTTGATTATCTTCTTGCATCCTAAAGAAACATAAGTCCATCACTCTCCTCTTTCAAAATCAAAACCTTAACTGCCGCAGGCCATCTCCGTATTCCTCATCACAAATAGAATGATACCTCCAGCTCCCGAAGGCCCTAACCAGCTCTTTTGGATTGAGCATTACGAGATCTGACAAACCACGAGAGATTCAGAGATGGATCCTGGTTCTAGGTCAAGAATTGAATAGAGATTCTCAGAGAGTCCCCTACCATCCCCAACAGAAGATAATAGAAGTCCGAACCGATTCTCCGGACTTGTCATCATAAGGATCGGCCAAAAACATCACCCGCAGTCAAATCACCCCGTTTCCCTTGGCAAGCACTGTCTATTCACTGATTATCATGAGCTTTCTCACCTGTCAGTCATTATGAGTTTCCTCACTTATCGTGAGCCTCTTCACTCCAGTTATCTCACCTGTCAATTATCGTGAGCTACCCCACTTATCATGAGCCTCCTCACTTTGGTTATTATAAAACTGTCGGTTATCATGAACTCCCTCGCCTATGGGTTATCCTTAGTTGTCATCCTCAGGGACCCCACATCTGACTACATTCGCTCGCAAAGCACACTTCCCAAATTTTGGAAATTTGCCCCTAAACCTAGAGTCTTCTAAATCTTGATGTCCTCATCCGAGTCATCCACTACATCACGGTCACAAAACACTAGCACAACACCAGCCCACTCGGAGTGGCACACCCCACGGCACCTGCTCATACTAGGATCAGAACGCTAGGCATGATAGGACTCATGTACGAAATCATATCACATCCACGCATTGCATATCATCCTCATATAGCATATCATCCGCCTGATTGTTGTGTATGTGCATGTGTGATTTATTCCTTTGTGCCCTGAACTACGTCCTAATCTGATTTCCCTTGGGATACGTAGGCAGCTCACGCGGAGCACAACCAGCACAAACCTAAGCTTCTTGCATCTTTTGCAACGCTTTTATCCTAAATCTATAGCCTCCAAAAGACCTGTCTCTTCAAAGCTTTGGCACTCGCTTGCGACATGCGTTGCCTCGCAAGTTCATGCCAAAGAGGGGCAAACTGTAGACACCCCATTTTGTCGGCTATCAGATTTAGGAGACCCATAGCTTGGTGGTTCACAATGATCGAAAAAGGACTCAAAAGGACTCCTGGAAGTTGGTTCTATTTCTCAAAATGCTCAGAATGACCAAAATGCCCCTGAAAGCCATAAAACTCCCAGAATTGGTCCCAAAGTTCTGGAAATATGCTACATCGTAAGAAAAGTATTCAAATAAGTATTAAAAGAAAAATCGGATGAAATCGTCGGCTCCCAAAGACCCCCGGAAGTCCCGGAAGTTCCCGAAAAGTCCCTGTTGACCGGTTTGACCAAGGTTTGACCAGGGTTTGACCAAGTTTGACCAAAGTCATCCAAATTCACCAGAATCATTTTTAAATCATGAAAAAAGTGTTAAAACAAGTTCCGAAAGAAAATCGAGTGAAAACATCAGCTCCCGGGAACTCCCGGAGGTTCCAGAACTTCCCGGGAATCCCAGGTTTGACCAGTTTGACCAGAATTTGACTTTGGAATCGGAGCGCCGTAACATTTTTCAAACATTTTTCATGGATACTAGAGGTCAATAGCTTTCCAACGGTATATCGCACATAATTTCCGGATTTAAAACGAATTTATTATGAATTTCCAAAGGCGAAAAAGTCGATCAAATCTGCTTTTATCGCAAATACCGCAAAACTTTTCAAACTGACCTATCCCCGAAATATTTCTTATGTAAAGTAGACTCCATTACCTTTCCAACGGTATATCACAACCTCAATTTGGAGTTCGTACGCATTTTCTGTGAATTTCGGACGAAATAGGGCCTTTTCGCGAATACCGGAACTTCAGGGGGCCTAAACAGCATTATCTGGACGAAGGGAGGAGCAGTGCCGCCGCGGCACTGGCCCACTGCCGCCGCGGCACTCCCCTCCAGAACAGTGAGTTTTTGTAATTTATTTTGGGGGTCCAATTTGATATATTAGAAATCAAAACGACGTAGTTTTGGTTCCCAGCTTATTTTGGACCAATGGGAGACCATTTTAAACTTTTTAAAACTCCATTTACCACCCCTCCTTTGCCTATAAAAGAAGCCATTTACTTCCATTTAGAGGAGAGACATGGAAGGTTAGAGAGAGCTTAGGAAGAAACTCTAGAGAAATATAGAGAGAGAAAGAGAAGAAGTAGTCTTCTTCTTCCTTTTTTTTCAATCAAAGTGAGTTCCAATCTTGTTTTCCTCCACCATCCTTCTATATACCTCATCATCAACATACCCAATCATCATTTCTCTAAGCATTTTTGAGTTAGGAAGCTACTTCCATGTCCAAATGTCTATATCTATGAGTGAAACACCAAGCTACAAGTCCAATATCTCATTGAATATCATCTATTGATTGCTATCTATTTGCTTGCTTGTTTATATAATGTTCATATCTTCTCACCTCATTTCTTTTTTTATTTTCTTTATTTACTTACTAGTTCATCATCATCTAGATGATGACATGAAGTTTGAGGTGAGTGAATCCTTATGGATAGTAGCTCTTGACCTCAAAAACATGTTTGATAGATGATGATTATAACTTCAATACCTCCAAGGTATCTTTGAAGTTATGTTCAAAATAAAAATGAATCTCTCCAATAATATTGAGAGTTCTTTGATGATTCAAGGTTGGATGAGGTTCTAAGTGGTCACATGGTCATCTCAAGAGTTTAAGTTCATGCTTTGAACATCTATTTCAAAACCCCCAATCAAGAACTCAAACTCTATTTCAAAACCCAAATCCATTTTCTTCAAGAATGATCCAAAATAGTGAACTGTTCAGATTCAAAGATTTGTTTTGAATTAAATACTTGAGTTATGATGATGAAACAACTTGGAAAATCTTCCTAAAACATCATAGTTTGTCTCCAATTTTTCCCATCAATTATAGAGATGTAAAAGTATTTGTTTTGGATGTGAGAAGTTCATATTCATAATCTGCCTCTGTTCTCACAGAATGTTTACCTGACTTCTTGCACTTATTCTGGATTTTTTCGTCACTGTACATATATCTTTTATATTTGTTTTATGAAACTTGGGTGTCTTAGGAAACTTTTGGTATATAATGGGTCATCATAAACCATTTCTTTGATTTATGAAAAATCATACAAAATCAGTCAACAGTGCAGCTTTTATTTCTGAGTCATGTGTACATTCTGATTTATTTCTTTTAATCTGTGATAGCTATTGATGTTTGGCTTTTTGGGTTATTTTCTAGACACAATAAGGATGATCTCTGATTTTTTCCACATTTTTCTAGGCACGTTTGACCTCCCATTATAATGTTATAAAGTGATGCATACAGTCTGTCCACTATTCACAGCATTTCACTTTTTGACTTTCACACTTTGATGCAACACTCTCTTGTATCTAGATGAACCCATATCCCATGCACATGTTCTTTACCACTTTTAGCATGATATATCATATCATGTATCATCTATCCTCTCATGTATCATACTCTCATAGATTCTTGAGTTTGGTTTCCAAATAAAACCATGTTTTGCAAATACTTGGGAAGTTCTTGAAATGAGTTAGGAATTGATATTCCAAGTGGTTAAAATATTCATCCAAGTTATGGAAGTATTCTTTAAAAAAAACCCCATTTCAAAACCCCCCCTCTTAAACCCCTCATTTTGATTTCAAGAAATAAACCTTGTTTTTCTCAAAACCCTCAAAACAGTGAGTCATTTAAACTCAAGGAATTATTTTGAGTTCAATACTCAATGTATGAATGCAAGACCACTTGGAAAGTCTTTCTAACTCATTATAGAATATCCATGATTTTTGGCTTGACTTGGAAGCACTTGAAAATGGTCCATTCTTGCCCAAACATTCCTTCCAGACATTCTGTTTTTGCTGTCACAACAGCTTGGTCTACTTTCAACTTGTTTTACAGAAAACTTTTCCAAAAAGAGTGGTCCTAACTTATTTTTCCCTTGAACCTCAATGTCTTAGGGAACGTTCTGTATAAAATGGGCCTCTAGATCATTAGTTTTCATTTTCTAAGATTTCTCAACATTTCAGTCGACAGTACGGACTCTGTTTCTGAGTGACCTTCATTGTTTATATGATTTCTCTCAATCTTTGATAGCTATTCAAGATTGGCTTTTTGGGTTGTGTTCTAGACACAATAAGGAACATCTTCATAAAAAATCATGCATTGAAAACATTCCTAACCCCTTTTTTCAATTTCCCAAAAATCTGGTCACTGTTCTGTCCACTATTCACAGCAAGCACATTTTAACTTTCGTTCTTTGTTTGGATGCTTGTATGCATTCCAAATTAGTTCATATCTTAGGGAGTAGTTCATACTACATTTGTACACATCCCATGTTGATTTCATTCATTCATTCATACACATTTTAGACTTCTAAGTCATTCTAGAAATCCATGTACCCAAAACACACTACAACCTTTGCACATTTTAGATATATACATTGCATTCATGCAAGATTTGGGGGTTTTGTAACTCTTAATCTAAGAAGATTATAAGGAATGATCACGATCACACGTTCATGCTTCCCCTTTGAACTAATCATCCTTTCTCATCTATCCCGGGGATTGAGAGGTCTTCTTTTCTCAAAGAATAACATGCATCATTTTAGCTTGTTAAGCATATTTTATTCTCTTTGATTTATTTGTTTCAAGAACAATTCATGCCCCCTGTAGATTAGGAAACTTGATTAATGGATATATGATTAGACGATTTTTCCTAGGTTTATTTGTGTGATTTTCACTTTACATTGTATGATATTTGACTTAGATTTTATGAATGATATCCTATCTTTTGATTTTCAATTTCAAGATTCTTACGTGATGTAATATACTATCATAGTATTAATTGCCGAACCAAACATAGTATAAGATGATTATTTGGATGTTAATTCCGGCCCGTCAAGAGACGGGGCGAGTTGAGGGTGTTTTAGTCGCGACAAAGGCTCCTTCCTCTCTCGTACCAAAACCCCGAGCCAAGTTCTTTGGTTATGAAGGACCAGTGCCCTTTATCCATTTGGGTGAGTCAAATTTGAGTTTCTTGGTTCCCTAAAGACCAAGTGGCGACTCTGTATCTGTTTTCAACAGACCTTTTCCTTTCCTTTTCCAAAATAATCTCAAACAAGAGAAGTGGTCTGATTCCGGTATCCACACTACACATCTGGTCAAAATTGAGGATGATGAGCAGGCTGATGAAGATAATGAGAACGAATATGAATGTGTTGTAGCCGAAATAATGGCTCAGAAGCCATTTATATGCAATGTCCTGCAATAACCTCATAAACATGGTAAGAAGTATGACTTCGATATCACCAGAGCTGCTATGATCTTTGATTGGTTAGTTAAAGAAAAAAATATCAAACTCACATATACTTTGTCAATAAATGAAGAGCTTAAAGTAAAAACTTATTGTAGATGGCATAATAAATGGACCCATAGTACAAATAACTGTACAACTTTTTAGGAGTCCATACAAAAATGGATTAAAAATGGGACTGAGAAATTCCCTACTGATAAGCCTGCTCAACAGGTTGACAAGAACCAGTTCATAGCTGAGGTGCATGTTAATATGGTTTCAGCAAATTTTACCAACATAACAAGGCTAGCCAGGTCAAAATCATACGCTCATGTTTCTTCATCCTATGGTTGAAGTATGAAAAGTGTGGTTTCAAAGCCCAAAGGTTTAAATCCAGAGGCACCACCATTCGAGATAAGAGCAGAGGTGTACTGCTATGCTGCCAATCCTTATGATTCATACGTGACGTCCAGAAGGTCATTACACGAGTTGGCAGAATCGAGTAAACAAATAATCCTCTATATTAGCTATGTAGAGGATTTGGGAGCGCTACTCCGAAACCAACATCATGATTTTGAGGATGAAGAAATAATAACGTCGAGGGCAGAAGGCAAGCAGGGTAAGATGGTTCAACAACCAGGAGAATTCTAGGTCACGTTGAATAATAAGAAGTCTAAAGAAGAGGCAAAGATGTCTTAGAAAAATAAGTACAACAGTCCTAATACTATCAGGAAGTTCACCAAACAGAACAAATCCAAGGCTCTAGTCAACCAGGGGCAAAAGAAGACTAGAGCTTGAACCCTATCCAAATACCAAACCAAGAACGGTTCTTCCCCCCTATACCACTAGATGGACGGTGGATGTACGTTCAGCAACCTAAGTTTCCTCAATAACATGATCAACCCTTTATGACCAGAACTCAAAAAAGATGTATGTTGCTCAAGAAGGCTACCTAGAAGAAGAAATAGTCAGTCATTAAAAGATTTAAGGGTAAATCAAATCAATGGGTACGAAAAGCTAAAGATAAGTCTAAAAGTCAGGATGATAGCACTAAAAATGCGATCACTGTAAAAGTAGGTTATGACTTGTCAGAATTTGATGGACAAAGGGGACAAAAGATTTCGAGAAAGGCTGATCACCAATCCTCAAACCAAGAAAATCTTGATATATCGAAATTTGGAGTAATGATGTAGGATGATGTAGATCTTATTGGTGACCACGGTCAGACTGATGCCAACCACCCAGTAAATATAGTGGATTTAGATCAGTCAGATGGTGGCAATTCATGTAGTATCTCTAATAATGAGATGTTTTGGTTGGGTAAATCATTGTTGTGTCTTTATGAAAACATGGTATATACAATGTAATCTACTTTTGTGGCACAAGAATGGCAGCCTGATAGCCTAGAGGGAGATGCCAATGACAAATCAGAGCCCATGGTGCTTATCACTGAAGAGGCTCAATCACTTGAGCAAGTGATCCAAAACACACCAAGCTTAGACTCGAAACAAAAGATGGTCATAATGGTTGATAAGCCAAATGCTGAAATGGCTAGACACTTATTTTAACAGTGTCCTAGTATCCAAAGTCTTAGTGGATAATGCAGCTTCTATTAATCTATTGCTTTCACATATGCTTAAAAAATTATAAAAGACTAGCAATGATCTCATTGGCGTTAATGTTGCAATAATGGGTTTCTCTGGAGCATTAGTCCAACCAAAGGGAGTGCTCCCAATCATTGTATCTATTAGAAGCGCGCAGGACTGCCATAATAGCATTCTTTGTAGTCAATACTACCTCTCACTACAATGCTTTGTTAAGGCGAGATTGGATTCACACAGCATGGTATGTGCCATCTACTCTACATCAATGATTGATTTTCTGGAATAAAGACGAAGATGAACCGAAAATAATCGAGGTTGATAAGAAACCATTCTTGATAGAATCTCAAGTGGTTGAGGCAAAATTCAATGATATTTGTGTAGCCCTACTACGATTCTGGGGAATCAACAAAAATGGCCATCCTAAGGAGATCGCTCCAGTTTAAGCAAAGGTAGCCATGAATACACTGAATCAGACAACATTGTTTAATGGAAGATAACCATCTTGAAGTATACCTCGATATCTTATGACAAATTCAGGATGATGTCCAACTCAGTGTTCAGCTTAGCAGATTGCGTAAAAGAAGAGACTGGTAAATAAATCAGATTCATCTGTGTGAACTACCACTAGCCCCTATAAAGGTGGATGATACCAAGGCTGAAGTCCAAGATCCATTAGAAAAAGTCGACTTAGGGGGGACAGATGGTCCCAGGAGGAACACTTACATAAGTCAACTTCTCCCAACAGATTTTAAAACATGCTTGATTAGCCTGCTGAGTTAGTATCAAGATTGTTTTTCCTGGGACTACCACGAGATGCCTAGCTTGGATAGGAGTTTGGTGGAGCAACAACTCCCAATAAAATTATGGTACAAACCGTACAAGCAGTCTCCAAGACGAACGATAAATGAGATCATCCTAAAAGTCAAGGAGGAAGTGGAACGATTGCTAAAGGCTGGGTTCATCCGTACAACTAGGTACATTAAATGGCTTTCAAATGTTGTTCCCGATCTAAAAAAGAAAAGAAAATTGAGAATATGCATTGACTTTAGAGATCTTAATAAGGCTACACCCAAAGATGAGTATCACATGCCTATTGTTGACATGTTAATTGGTTCAACATCCGGCTATGAGATACTTAGCTTTGTAGATGGTCACTCTGGCTATAATCAAATTTTTATAGCCAAAGAGGACATAGTAAAAATAGCTTTTCAATGTCCAAGCGCAATTGGGACATTTAAATGGGTGGTAATGCCATTTCGATTAAAAAATGCTAGAGCCACCTTCCAACGAGCTATGAAGGATATATTTCATGACATGATTGAAAGGTGGATGGAAGTCTACATTGATGACGTGGTGATAAAATCAACCTTTGATGATCATCTAAATTTTTTAACAAAAAGAGAGGATGAGATGCCATCAGCTTAAAATGAATCCATTAAAATGTGCATTTGGTGTCTCAGCTGGAAATTTTCTTGGATTTCTTGTACATCAAAGGGGGATCGAGGTTGACAAAATAAGGCTAGAGTCATCAAAGAAGCTAGGCCACCAGCCAACAAAAAACAATTACAAAGGTTACTTGGCCAAATTAACTTTTTGCGCCGATTTATCTCTAATTGTGCAAGCAAAACTAAAGTTTTGTGTCCACTATTGAAATTGAAGGATGAAGAAGAATTTTTTAGTAGAGGAAGGAACATCAATTGGCTTTTGAGCAAATCAAGGGATATCTTGCCAAGCCGCCTGTTTTAGTCTTTCCTAAGCTAAACAAAACATTAAGATTGTATATATCAGCCTCTAATGATTCAATTGGAAGCCTATTGATTCAGAACAGTGATAAAAATGTAGAACATACGGATCATTATTTAAGCTGTGCGCTGACTAATGTAAAATAAAGATATACATTAATTGAAAAATTATGTTTAGCTTTGTCCTTCTCTTACATTAAATTAAGGTATTATATGTTACCTACAATAGTAGAAGTCATGTGCAAAATTGATGTCATTAAATATATGTTATCAAGACCACTTATCATTGGTAAAGTGGTAAAATGGTCTTTAACATTATTGGAATTTAACCTACAATATGTTCCACAAAAGGCTACGAAGGGACAATCCTGGCTGATTTCCTGGCTGACCATCCATATTTAGATATAAGTCCTAAAATCCTAAAAGGGGTTGAAATTGGATACGTTTCTGTCACCCCGTGGATACTATGGTCTGATGGGTCCAGCATAAAAGAGTCAACAGCTGCAAGAATCATCCTCACTTCCCTGTTTGGGAAGAAGACTTTCTCTTCCAAATTTGATTTTAAATGTTCAAATAATCAGGCTGAATATGAGGCTCTGATCATCGGCCTTAAGATTCTATTAAAAATGAAGGCCATAACAGTGAAATTAATTAGGGACTCACAATTGGTGGTAAATCAATTGAGGAAATATAAGGTGCATAATGACATTCTAGAAAAATATCACACAGGTGCTATGAGAGTGATTGACAATTTTTCTGAGACTGCAATAAAATATGTGCCTAGAGTTAAAAACAAAGAGGCTAATGAATTGGCCCAACTTGGTTCTGGACTTAAGATCCCCATTGATGTCTTTTGGAGGATGATCACAGTAGAAATGATGTCTAAATCCTTGATCTTAGAAGAAGATAACATTATTGATGCAATGTCTCTTCAGATTGATGAGGATGATTAGATGATCCCAATTATTTAACTCTTGGAAAATCCCAACGCCAATATAGAGGTTAAGATCGTGAGGAAGGCAATGCATTACTTCCTGGCTGACTGTAAGTTGTTTAAGAAGGTAGCAAATGAGTCAATTTTGTAATGTCCTAGTATGTTAAAAGTCTTAAAATTGATGATGCAAGTGCACAGTGGATTGTGTGGTGCTCATCAGGCTGGGACAATGATGAGTTGGATAATAAGGAGGTATAGTTTTACTGGCCAACTATCCTAAAAGATTGCATTAACTTTGCTAAAGGTTGCCAGTCTTGCCAGAAATATGGGCCAATTCAACATATACCAGCAATCATTATCCAATCAATTATCAAACCATGGCCATTCCAAGGGTGGGCAATGGATATCATCGGTAAACTTAGCCCACCGTCATCAAAGAATCATGCATACATTCTAGTGGCCACTGGCTATTTTACTAAGTGGGTAGAAGTTGTACCACTTAAATCAGTCAGCCACACTGAAGTAATCAAATGTGTTAAAGAAAATATTATTCATAGATTTGGATTACCTTAGACCATCACGGTTGACAAAGGTACACTCTTTATTAGGGATGGTATGTTGGAATTTACCTTTGAGTATGGTTTTACCATTCTGAATTCAACGCCTTATTATGCTCCGGCCAATGGGCAAGCAGAGTCTCTTTTTCAGAAAAAAAAAAAAAAAGGTAAATAAAATGGTAAAAAAGGGTCAACCAACAAAATTCTCAAGTTGAATATTCAGAAGATGGTTGATAATAACCCAAGGGTTTGGCATGAATTGTTGTCTAAAGCCCTTTGGGCATACAGGACTTCAAAGAGGTCATGTATAGGAACCATGCCATTTACGGTGACTTACGAGCATGATGTAGTTTTGCCACTAGAGATAATAGTAATATCGTTAAGGGTGGCTAGACAAAATGATATGGAAATTGATGATTTATAATCAAGCCATGCTAAAAGAACTAGAGGACCTGGATAAGATCAGTCTAATGGCTTTAGACCACATCAAGCTACAGAAACATAGAGACGAAAAGGCCTGTAAAAAAAAGGTAAAAGCCAAACTTTCTTTGTGGGAGAATTAGTCATGAAGGCCATCACAGGTTGGAAAAATGGTCCCTTAATTGGGAAGGACCCTTTGAAATTCATGAAGTAAAGAGAGGGGAAGCCTACCATTTGGGAAATCTAGATGGTCAAATTCATAATAGGCTTATAAATGGCAAATATCTAAAGAAGTATAAGCCTTGCATGTGGGAATCCTACTTGCATCATCTAGAGCAAGATGGGAAAGATATATAAGGAGCACAACTTACTCTTGATCAGTCTGAGGTTTTGGACCATGACTATGTTCGAAATCAAACTGATGATGGGTAAGAAATGGGAATATGTAACAACACGATGTGCTAAGAAACAAAGCCATGGATATATATTAAGCACATCACTCAGAAGCCAAAAACATGGCTAGAGCAAATTAAAGACCCATAGTTTTGGCCCCATTGCCAACTTACAAAAAATCAAACCCAAAAATACAAAGGAGTCTACCAAGTATCTAAAAACATAGAAGGAAATCAAGGGAAGAAAGGAGAAAGAAGAGTCAAGGCCTGGGACCACTGATCATCAATCTGAGCTAAGGTGTTCTCTGTGGTCTTCTCCACCATCAGCCATGACTCCTCTTTAATGTCTAGAGCAAAAATCTCATTGGTCAGTTGGTCTAGCTGCTCAGGGACTTTTCCAAATCAGCTAATGTTGTCAATATCAAGATATAAAAAGTGTTCTTTACTTTTCAAAAGATTTGTAGTGTGGAAGTAAAGGTCGAACCCACAGAGATTGATTAACTACAGCGACTTAATTTTAAAACCTAACTTTAGTTAATTATGAAAACGGATTTTGATTTGATTTGAATTAAACTACGAACAAATAAAAATAAATCTAAACTATGAAAGCAATTAAAGTTATTTTAAATAATGTTTAAGGGAACCTAGGATTACAAATCCACCACTAGCTTCATAATAGGAATATTTATGAATTACTTTAGCTTACTAAGTTGGATGATTATGGGGAATTGTAGCTACAAGCCCAATTCCTCCGACAAGAAGATATTCATGGTTCAAGCACCAACATAATCCATCTTCGGTTAGCACGAATTATCCCACACTAAACTAGGGTTGCGATCTAATCCGTCTAACCTAGGCATGGACTATTCGGATACTTGATAGCACAAATCAATAAAGCACCATCACATGTAAACAACCTAAACAAGCACAGCAAGCATAGATCGTTGAGCACATCACAGTCAAAATAGATCTAAGACAAGAATAAATTCTGAAAGCAATGATTTAATCACTAGAAGTTCGATTTATTTATAAAAATCCTCTAAACATGTGACTGTCATCCATACATAGTAAAACTAAAATAAAAACATAAATAAAACTCTATTACTCGTCTAGGGCTTCATTGAAACCCTAGATCTATGATCTAGCCGTCCATGGAAGTGGTGGATGGCAAGTAATTGATGGAGGAGGCCATGGAAACCCTTGGTCTTCTTCTTCTTCTTCTTACTTCCCTCCCTTCAATGGCTGGAAGTATGTATGTATAATAATTGCTAATAATGTCTAACCCCTTAATTGTAATAAAATAGGGTATATACAGATTTACAACAAGTTTTGGAAGCCTTCCTAACCCGAAACGAACTGAAACTGATGTAATTTACAGTCTAGACGTCGTTCAGCAGTTTCGTTTGCACAGGAGTCTTCAGTATACTGAAATACGCAACTTTGGTTTTTACTCATATCGCGCGAGCGGGTCGCGCGAGCGCGACATTTAGCTCCTCGCGCGCGCGGATCGCGCGAGCGATTCTGGGATTCTCGCGCGAGCGGATCGCGCGCGCGACTTGGCTTTTTCAGCTTCTTTCTTTGTGCTTTTTCATCCTGTTTAGCCTGGTTTAGGTGATTTCTTCCAAAACCTGTCAGAAAATAGAAAACGAAGTAAAAATATACAAAAACAGGATAAAAAGGTACTAACAAATGCTCGTTAAGGCGTATAAATAGGATTAGTTCTCTCCCGATCACACCCCCAAACCTACATTTTGCTAGTCCTCGAGCAAAACTAAAATAAAAACTAACTACTAATAAAATACTTCTCCATTTTCGCATGGATTGCGATTGCATTTAGCATATGCAACAATCCTTTTAAACCTCTAGGTGTCCCTAGTCGGACGAGTAAAGTCTCGTGAGGATTCTCGTCAACAAATCACCCACAACCATATTTATTAACTTGTAAATTTAAAAAGTTTTATTCAAATGAAAAATAAAACAATCAATACTCCTTATTATAAAACAATGATTCGAAATAGAATAATGAACAAGAAGAAACGGAATCAAACGTTCACCTACGTCCTGAAAAACAATCCCAAGTACATGAATTGTATAAATCAATAGAATTTCTTATAAAATTGCACGTGTGTGATATGGTAGTCAAATGAACACGCGCATGTCATAAACTTGGAATATAACTCGGATAACCATTTAACTATGTCTCGACTACGAATCTCACAATGTTAATTACACTCTCAAATGAAACACTCAGAAACAGGTGTAATTTTTCTAAAATATGTGAGTAAAGGAAATATGTTTTCAAAACGAAAAATGCTCACATATGACTCGAAAAGACGCATGACACAAAAGAATAGTAGTCTCATGGATAGGATGCCAACAATCACGAAAAATTAATCATTACCATGTTTTAATCCCCCTCCCATCGTTTACATATCAAAACCATGTCTCCTAGGATCAAATAGGACTTTTCAAAGGTTGTATTGTGGCTCAGGTAATGAAAAATGATAGAAATGATTCATTAGGTAGTTTTAGAATGTAAGGCATGTTCGATTTCTTTCATTCTTCTTCTCTACCAACTTTCATCTTTTCTTTCTCTTTATTCCTTTTCATTTATTTTTCTTCTTTTCTTTCATTTTTCATTTTTTTTTCAACCTTCCTCTTCTGTATTATGTTTCTTTTCCTTTTTCTTTTCTTGCTTCTCAAATGATTATTCATCGAATACCAAGCAACCACCCCAATAGCATCTTATTTTCTTCTTCTCAATCAACACATCGCCTTAATGCTACTAAAAGTTGATCACTCTTCCAGTGGTATACTCCAAGTTGATCAAGTTGGAGCTTTTAAAGAGGATAATGGTGAACAAAGAAAAAGAGGCATTGTAACGGCTCAAAGGGGCGAACTAAGGAAATTTTTATCTTTTATCGGTCGACTGTAAACAAAGAGGGCCTAAAATCATTTCCTAGGGTAATACGGTTCTTCAATGTTTACAATGGAAGATTATTTAGCATGGTAACAAATATTTTAACTTGACTCTCAACCAAAGCAAAAATAATGAGACTAAGCAACAAGTAGATGCGCTATTTCAATGAAATTCGACAAACATAATGTATTTATAACCCTCTAAAAAGTAAAGATAGGCTCAAAAGCTCACCGGGCTTAGTCTCCACCATGTGTTATCCAGAAATCCGAATCATATTATAGTTCACATCAGACATGTATTCAAGTGACTACATGCAGTGCATAGGTTTGTGTGCAAATCTATGATATAAAACTACGATTCAAACAATACATAACTTAAAACGTCATATCGTAACTTCAGCAAATGTTTAATCACATCTTCTCTTATTTATCTTTCTATAACAATCAAAGTTCTCTAACAAAAAGTATCAAATTGATATTGCAAAAACGTCGGTAACATCGTTTATTTAAACACACTTATTGAAATTTTAAAATTTTGCATAAACTAATGTGCATGTGTGTATACCCCCAAACCTAAACCTTTCATTGTCCCTAATGAAACAATAAAATGAAAGAATGGAAAGTAGGTAAGAAAGGAACGATAATACCTCGATCTCGGCAATTACAAACAGGTAAATGTAGAAGAATATGGCGATAAAGTTCAATTGCTCCAAATGGAACCACCTGTTTATACTAGATAAAAAAAACTAACAAAAGAATATTAAAAGTAAATGAAACCTAAATATGGAATATAAATCTAAAAACTAAGCTAAACTAAACTAAACGAGCAAATGGAAAAAAAATAAAACGAAAAAGTATAAATGTAATAAGGAAAACAACAACTAACTCAAACTAAACTGAACCAAATAAAGAAAAACAGAAAAGAAACACAAATAAAATAGGTAGGGGAAAGGATATAGAAAACAAAAGAGAAAAAACAGAAAAATGGGGAATCGCGCGAGCGGCCGTTGCGCGCGCGAATCCCAAGTTTTTTTTTTTTTTTTTTTTTTCACTAATCTCGCGCCAGCGAAGTACCTCGCGCCCGCGATATCTGGCGCGAGGAGAACCTGAGGGCTCAAAACAAGAAAAGCAAAGAAAAACATCTAAGGGGCAAACTCGCGCCAGCGGGCCGCGCGAGCGATGTCTCGCGCGAGCGGGTCGCGCGCGCGAGTTTAGTTTTTTCCATTATTTTGGTTAAAATTATGTATATAATATTAAAATAAATTAATTCTGACCCCCAAACCTGTCCAGAATGTCCAAAACAGACTCAAACAGACTCAAAAACGATCAAAAATAAGAAAAATGAACGAAATAAAGCTTGGGTTGCCTCCCAAGAAGCGCTAACTTTTACGTCTTCAGCTAGACCGTTCTAGCTCAAGACTTACGGAGGTTGAAAATCAGACTTCGTACCCCTAAGGATGTCAGGTAGAGCTCGGTGGTAAGCAGAAATCACGTCGCTTCGAATTAATTCAATCGCCGGTTTGTCAGTATGTTCAAATCGATTTCTTACCTTCTGAGTAGATTCAGCATTAGGGTCCGAGGTATTAGGATTCATCCAGTCATCATCCACTATGTCTTTTTCGTTACTCACATTTATTGCTTTGTTAGGCCCAATATTCCGTCTTACCTCACCTTCCGCCTCACATAGGTAATCGTCATCTTGAAGAGGTTGATCCATAGCGTTAAAAACGTTTAATTTTAAGTTCATGTTTCCAAACGACACCTTCATTACCTCCGTCCGACAATTAACACGTGCGTTAGCGGTTGCTAAGAATGGACGGCCTAGAATGACAGGAGTGTGTTTCCTAGCATCTAGCACGGGTTCAGTGTCAATGACCATGAAGTCTACAGGATAATAGCATTTATCAACCTTAACCAAGACGTCCTCGACGATTCCTCTAGGTACTTTGACGGAACGATCCGCTAATTGAATAGTAGCGGTCGTAGGTTTAAGTTCACCTAGTCCTAGTTGTTTATAGACGTGATAAGGTAAGAGGTTAACACTAGCTACTAAGTCAAGGAGAGCCCTATGAATGATAGTGTCACCTATGACACATGAAATCGTTGGCGTACCAGGATCCTTATACTTTGGAGGAGCGTGTTGAAAAATAGAACTTACTTTTTCCGTGAGGAAGACCTTTTTCGAGGTATGACTACGTATTTTGCGCTTTTGTGTACAAAGGTCTTTTAGACATTTAGCATAAGCGGGAATTTGTTTAATAGCATCGAGGAATGGAATATTGATTTTAACTTGTTTAAATACCTCGAGTATATCCTTAACCTTAGACTTTTTATTTGTAAGATTAGACGGCTCCTCAACATTAGGTGGATATGGCATTCTCGGAATATAATTTGTTGAGACCGGTTCATTTTCTTTCTTACTTTGATTCACGTCCTCACCCTTCTTCGTATTAGAGTTGATATTCATATCTTTCACATTCTCATTCGGAATTTCTATTACCTCTTCCTCTCGTGTAGTCAACCTAGTTGAGACGGCATTTACTTGCTCATTCGACCCCTTAACCTCATATTGTCCCTTAGGGTTTTGAATTGTTTGACTAGGCAACGTCCCCTCGTTTCTACGACTCACTACAGTAGCTAGTTGTCCCATTTGGGATTCAAGCTTCGCAATGGATTGTGTATGAGAGTGCACTATTTGTGCTTGTGCCTGTACTTGCGTTTCAATTTTATTAAGGGATGCCAACACCTTTTCCTCAAAAATGTTACCTCTTGGAGGGTTCGGATTAGGATGCGGTTGTTGGTATTGATTAGGTTGAAACTGAGGTCGATACGCATTAGGAAAATTAGTCGCCTCATTAGGATTATTATTATTATTTTTCCACGAGAAGTTAGGATGGTTTCTCCATGGCGCATCCGGATTATTAGTAGTCGAATTATAATTATTTCGTGGGTATTGAATAGAGTTAATGTGTTGCTCCACGAATTCCGGAAATTGACTCGCCGATGGACATGCAAGTATCGAATGTGAAGGATCAGAACATAATGCACAAATTTCATGAGCGGGTGGGGCTGTTGTTTAGTTCAGTGTTAAAAGTCGGTCAAGTTTTTTAGATAGTTCTTTTATTTCAATTGATTGACTTGACTCAAACTTTACCTCCCTCTTAGGTTGTGGGTATCCCTCAGCACGGACAGACACCGCTTGGTGCATCGAATTCTCGCTTAACGTTTCAAAAATTTTCCAGGCCTCATCGGCACTTTTGTGTAGGTAGGTACCCGCACAAACAGCATCGACGGTGTTACGGACCGAAGGAATAAGTCCCTCGTAAAAGACCTGGACCAACTGCTACTTATGAACCTGATGATGTGGACACGAACGTAATAATTCTTTAAATTTTTCCCACGTGTCGTAGAGTGATTCCCCATCTTGCATCACAAAGTTTGTTATAGATTTTCTTATCTGATTCGTACGCATAATCGGGAAAAACTTTTGTAAAAATGCGGTGTGTAAGTCTTCCCATGTTCTAATTGTGTTTGGCTCCAACGATTGGAGCCAGTATTTAGCTTTATCTTTTAAAGAGAATGGAAAGAGCCGCAATTTTAATTCATCATCAGTTAAGTTTTGGATTTTTAAAGTAGAACATATATCTTGAAAATCTCCTAAGTGTTTATATGGATCTTCATTTAAACGGCCATGGAAAGATGGAAGTAGCGAGATGGTAGACGACTTTATCTCAAAGTGAGATGCCGTCGCCTCCGGTAAGTCAATACATGTTTGTGGCGTGTATGTCGTCGGAATAAAATAATCTTTAAGTGGAGGAGGTGGTGGTATATTAGGATTATTCAAATTATTTCCGTTGTTATTTTGGTTGTTTTCGTTATTATTTCCAATGTCTGCCATTTTAATTGGTTCTATGTTATTAAAGCGTGGTTTCTTTAATCTTGTAAGGGTACTACGTATTTCAGATTCAAATAAAGACGTTGGTTTTGGTGTCAAATCGTCGTCTATTAAAAACCTTGTTCTAGAAGTTAAGTTTGAAGACTTGTTAAATCTTAATGTACGTTCAAGTTCAGAGTCAAAAGGTTTTAATTCCGGTTTATTTGAACGTGTACCTAACATAAACTAAAAGAAAGTAAACTAAAAACAAAAACTGACTCAACTAAAAAAAAAAAAATAGCAATCACGCAACTACGATAACAAGCACTCAACTACTGTGATGCATGAATATTATCCTGTAATGCAATGACCGCGTCAAGCCCAGCGCCCCGGGTTTCCTAGCTAATGCAGTGCAATTAACCCTAAACTAATGCAAATAGTGCGTCACAGCGCCCTGACTTACAGTGGTTTAAAGCGAGTTTCACAAGAAGCAATTTACTTAATTTTTATTTATTTTATTTGCGTAAGCTCCTTTGGTGTAATTAGCTACTCCTCCCGAAAACGTTAGAATTTTGACGACTCGAGAAACTACAAAATAAAAAGAAAAAGTTAGTAATTTAAAACAAAAACAGAAAATAAGAAGAATAAGAACTAATCTAATATTTATGAATTAACTAAACTAAGATTATAAAATTAAAGGTAGTAACGCAATCCCTGGCAACGGCACCAAAAATTGATGTTGTCAATATCAAGATATAAAAAGTGTTCTTTACTTTTCAAAAGATTTGCAGTGTGGAAGTAAAGGTCGAACCCACAGAGATTGATTAACTACAGCGACTTAATTTTAAAACCTAACTTTAGTTAATTATGAAAACGGATTTTGATTTGATTTGAATTAAACTACGAACAAATAAAAATAAATCTAAACTATGAAAGCAATTAAAGTTGTTTTAAATAATGTTTAAGGGAACCTAGGATTACAAATCCACCACTAGCTTCATAATAGGAATATTTATGAATTACTTTAGCTTACTAAGTTGGATGATTATGGGGAATTGTAGCTACAAGCCCAATTCCTCCGACAAGAAGATATTCATGGTTCAAGCACCAACATAATCCATCTTCGGTTAGCACGAATTATCCCACACTAAACTAGGGTTGCGATCTAATCCGTCTAACCTAGGCATGGACTATTCGGATACTTGATAGCACAAATCAATAAAGCACCATCACATGTAAACAACCTAAACAAGCACAGCAAGCATAGATCGTTGAGCACATCATAGTCAAAATAGATCTAAGACAAGAATAAATTCTGAAAGCAATGATTTAATCACTAGAAGTTTGATTTATTTATAAAAATCCTCTAAACATGTGACTGTCATCCATACATAGTAAAACTAAAATAAAAACATAAATAAAACCCTATTACTTGTCTAGGGCTTCATTGAAACCCTAGATCTATGATCTAGCCGTCCATGGAAGTGGTGGATGGCAAGTAATTGATGGAGGAGGCCATGGAAACCCTTGGTCTTCTTCTTCTTCTTCTTGCTTGCCTCCCTTCAATGGCTGGAAGTATGTATGTATAATAATTGCTAATAATGTCTAATCTCTTAATTGTAATAAAATAGGGTATATATAGATTTACAACAAGTTTTGGAAGCCTTCCTAACCCGAAACGAACTGAAACTGATGTAATTTACAGTCTAGATGTCGTTCAGCAGTTTCGTTTGCACAAGAGTCTTCAGTATACTGAAATACGCAACTTTGGTTTTTACACATATCGCGCGAGCGGGTCGTGCGAGCGCGACATTTGGCTCCTCGCGCGCGTGGATCGCGCGAGCCCTTCTGGGATTCTCGCGCGAGCGGATCGCGCGCGCGATTTGGCTTTTTCAGCTTCTTTCTTTGTGCTTTTTCATCCTGTTTAGCCTGGTTTAGGTGATTTCTTCCAAAACCTGTCAGAAAATAGAAAACGAAGTAAAAATATACAAAAACAGGATAAAAAGGTACTAACAAATGCTCGTTAAGGCGTATAAATAGGATTAGTTCTCTCCCGATCATCAGCCTATTGAGAAGCATCGTCAACTTCCATCTTCTTCAAGTTAGCCCTCAATTTCTTGACGTTTTCCAATAATAAGGCAGAGCTTTTCACTCCAACCTTAGTGGTGTTGGCCAAACGGATGCATTGGTTGGCTACTTCTTCCCTTTTATGGAAAAATTCCTTTACGTCAGCCATCTTCTGGGTAGCTTCAGCCATGTCAGTGGCAATTTTCTTAAATTGGTGCAAAAAGGATGTCAAGGATGATGAAGAAGAGGAGCCCGCAAAATCTATGGAAAGCAAGAACATTGTACTCTCTATAGCCTCTTGCTGGCCCATGACATTTTGAAAGGTTGAAGAACACAAAGAAGCCAAGAGATCCCTAGCTTGGAGTTGGCTTTGGGCATAGGGGACCTGAGCTTGGTCTCTGAGTGAGTATCAGTCTGATATTTTGTGCTATGAGATAAAGATCCTTGACATTCAGAGAGCTCGAGGAGGTTGAAGTGACAGAAGTCGATGAACTAGGTCCCATAGCTGAAGAAGGGGGTTGGGGAAGGAGAACTTTTGAAGAATGAGGGACCTTATATTGTTGAATCAAATCAGTCGAATCCTTGGAGGTACCAGTATCACTTTGACCACTTTGTGGAGAAGCTTTGCAAGAGGACTTTGGGGAAAGGAAGGAAAAAGTCTAGGAGTTTTCACAGCGTGCCAGATTGGTGAGTTAATTCAGAAGATGTTTGAGAAAAACTTAAAGTTAGCTCATCGGGTAACCATTTTTTTGTTCGGGCCTTTTTCCATACTTTCTTAACCATGCTGGGAGTTACTGGCAGAGGAAGGTGTCTAGTTTCCTCCTCTTCTAATTGGATAGGATGCTCTATGGTAGTTTGTTCCAGAATAGGTTTCTTCGCTATCGCCTTATAATCAAGACGTTTGGTGTCCCTGGAACTATGCTAGATTGGAGTTGAAGAATAAACTTTTGTAGGGGCAACAATCTTTTCAGCCCGAACAGCAATGAAAGACATGGAAGGACCTGACCAAAAGAAAAGGAAAAAGGGTTAAATTAATTTGATCATGAAAAGCAAATAAGTCAATCAGTCCTACTACCATGTTTTCTAACGGGTCTCGTAGAACTAAGTATGGGAGACTGACCAGTTGACCTGGAGGTTGCCCAAGCAGTCTGATGACTAACAATGGAACACCACCAAATATGGGAGTCGGGAGAATGCTAGACTGATAGCCAGCCACGGTGAATCCCGCAGATGCATCAATCTGGACAATTGGTTCTACAATCCCAAATTCAGCCTGGGGTGGAAAAGGGCATGTCTTCTTGACCCAATTTTCAACAGCAGCATAGTTGCTTCCAATTTAGAGCTTTCCATGCTTTTTCCTATACTCCTGAGCCTTGTTTTCTACCCTTCCCCTTTTTAGTCTGATTCGAATTCGATGTGCCTCCAAGATTGACTTAGAGGGCCTTTGAGGATTCTATTTTAACTTATAAAACTCTTCAAACTCTATGATGGAATCATAATCAACCTTAAGGTCAAGATCCATACATTGGCTCTTTTTTCGTTTGCTTGCAATCTGAACAATAGAAGGATTAGTTGTTGGTGACGGTGGCAATGGAGACAAAACATTAACAAAGCAGCATAATCATTAAAGCAACAATTGAACTGCTCGAGCCAAAATGTGTCAAAAGAGGGTGTAGAAAAAGGACTAGGGGAGAAAGGATGAAACTCAAAGCATCCAAGGAGAAGCTATTTTTGTTCAACCACTTGCTGGACTGCCTCATAAGTCTTAAACACAGTACGGGTCAAGAGATCTGGAGTGGCTGATGAAAAGTTTGAATAAGGAAGTGCTTGAGTTAGGCCAAACTGGTGTGCACAATAGTTTGGAAAATAGGACTCCATGCCACATTGGTTATTACCTGAGCTCTCTTTCGTCACTTGATGATGAAAGTCCCGAGAAGTTAGGTAATATGCCCATATAGGCAGATATTTGGCTCAATAAAAGAAGCCTTAAACCAAACCTGCCCGTATAAAAGAGGATGATAATAGGTCATGAAACTAGAAGGGAAAGGAGCCCAGAGAGAGAAGAAAAAGCTCGAGTAATTGGAGAACCCGAAGGGACTAGAAGAGAATGTGGCCAAGTTTAGGCCATAAACAAATGGATCAGATATGGCAGTACAAGAGGGGCTAACTTCAGGAAAGTACGAGTGAAGCCATAGTTGTAACATCCACAGAGGGCCACCTTAAGTGTCCAAATTGCTACTAATCAGCCTAAAACAACCTCTATATCTGAGCAAGACGAAAAGGACCTGAGGTGAGAACTTGGCAAGCTAGGGCCAGGGTCAGATCGGATTTGACAACCTTAAAGGAAGGGGGATAAGTCAGATATCTGATAACCCAGAAAGTCAGGAGAGTAAGGTAATCAGAATCAGTCAAGGGGCCATTTGCCTTCTTGTGTTCCAAAATAAAAGACTAGTAGCTTGTGTTCTTTTCGAAGTCTGGGGTGATAGTGGGAATTGAATAGGTTCATTGTGATAACAGGGCACTAATTGGGTCACCGTTAAGCCTCACCTCGATCAAGGCAGCCAGGTCAAGAAGAGTGGGGGATATCATCCTACAAGGAAAATGAAATGAATTGGTAGATATGGACCAAAAAGCCAAGGCGGAGGAAATAAGAGGAGTGTTCATAGGTAGGGGTATCGTGGTTAAATGAATCAAATCGTGAATATTCTGCTTCTTCAAGTCATATAATTTGTGAGGGGTGACCCTGGATACCCAAGCCAGCCATTTTGGCAAGGGCTTTGAAGGCTAAAAGTGGATATCATTGCTGTTACTCCTTCTATGAAGTGGGGGATTAGGGCGCATACACAGAAATAAGCCATTACGAGGGAAAAGTTTGGACACTCTAGGGAGGACAACTATTGGGCGACGCTCGGACCAAGGATGGGAGAAGTGAAGTCAAGAGAGGGTTCCATAACCTGTAGGCTGACACCTTTAATGGCAGCACTGTGCAATTATTTTAGTGCTTCTTGCGCTCATGACTAAGGATCAGAGGGAATGTCCTCTATGCTAGGTGATGAGGTAGACTTTTGTGGATTTTTGGCCATGGGAGCTAGAGTTTGAAGGTTCAGAAAAGAAATTGAGGGTTTAGAAGATGATGACAAGATATAGGATGCCAAAAGGAGTTCGCACAGATTTAAATTATAGAGGTACAAGGAGAAATAAAAAGGGTGTTAGGAGTTGGAATTTGAGTAAATTTGAAATTTCCTAAATCAGTGTTGGTTTCAAATTGGAATCCCCTAAGAATATGGATGGAAATAATACAATGGTATAAATCAACATTAACAGGGGTCAAGTCAGCATCTTCTTAAGGAAGAGTATCTTTACTCCTAGGCTGCCACCTCACTATTCTCGAAAATGGCGGTTGTGAGGAGGAAGGATGAGGATGACTCCTTTAAATGAAGTTATTTTCGTTTGGATTAGGTGGGCCAATGTTCAATTTGGCAACATCCCTTTAAGTAATGGTTTCTTGCACTTTTACTTGAAAGGGATGTTAGGGGGCATTGTTGTAGGAAATAGATTATTAAAATCTGATTTATGCAGCGGAAAAGTAAGTTTCAAAAACTTTATGCGAGCAGAATCTACTTCTCATGTGAATCTAGTTACGTGTAGAGAAGAAGACTACCTTAAAGGTCTTGAACCCTATTCTGAATACTTTATAATTTCGATTGGTTTTCCTTCTTTGGATATCCAGCAGCTTCCCCTAGACTGTCTTTCACTCCTATGTCTTCGTTGGATGAACGCGCGTAGACTAGAACTTGTGGGAGTTCAACTAGAGAGAGAAAAGGCAAAGGGAATACTATAAAACTGTTTCTGGAGACCTAGGGCTTCAAAAATGACGAGTAAAATAATTCTGCACGTACGTATCCTATTTATAAGTATTTCCACTGACTTTGGATCCAATCGATTGCCATTAATGGCAATCGATTGCCATCCCAATCGATTGGTATGATACCAATTGATTGCCATGCCAATCGATTGGATTGCTTCCAATCGATTGGTCTCCTTCTCTCTTGTGTTCTTTCATCCTTGGGTGCTAAGAGTAGGACCTCCTAGGTTCCTTATTATTGGCTTCGATTACTTATTAATCCCCATGACCAAACTCTTTGATCAGCAGATCAACTAACTAATCAGTTAACATTTACTCCACTATAAAACGGTAACTAAACTCCAACGCAAATGAACGAATCTGAAGCGATATCTAGACTTGTATGGTGTACTGATGTCCCTCTACCATCAGCATTCATAATCATATTCAGGTAGTCAGATAACTATTACTGTCAACCTGAATGATGATTATATCTTCCATTCCTTGAGTCTCATTCACCTCTTATGATTACCAAATATATTGACAAATACTTATCAACAATATTACAATTCTCAGTAATCAACTTGGTGACATTCTCAAGGGAATGCTTACTCTTTACCAGAGGGTAGATTTTATCTTGACAATATATGTTCATAACCCTATGAACATGACATACCCAAGATATCCAGGTGTTGATCTTTAAGACCTCACTAATTGGTAAGTTAAAGCAACCATATCCATAATCTGTGTTCATAATCGTCTCAAGATTGAGAACACGTACGTTATACAAGTTATGAGTTCCTATCGACTGTTGATAGTAATAAGTGTCAATAGGAAAGCTCAGGTCCGTCAATGCACTATAAGCACTAGCATATTAACTAAGAGTTACACACTAGTTATTGAGATTCAGCACTCCATCCAATGGTAGTTAATCATGATACAGTGTAAACCTAATGAGATATCCAGTCTCATCATCCACTGTGACAAATTCTAAATATCAAAGAATAGCAATTTGTATCTCACTTTTATGTATCTCATACATACACAAATTATTTATTATGATACTTAAGGATCAACTATCATCTCATGAAAGAAAACATACATAGTGAAATGTAAAGCTGATATCCATATATTAAAGTGTCAATGTCTCATACATAAAGTAATGGTTTGAGGGCACAAACCCAACAAACTCCCACTTGCACTCATAACCATTCAGGACTACATCTAAGACCTAGACTATCTAGATGATGATCAAACCTTCAGTGGCAAGGCCTTTGTAAACGGATCCGCAAGATTGTCAACGGTGGCAATCTTGGTGACCGTCACATCTCCACGTTGAACGATATCTCGGATCAGATGATATTTTTGCTTGACGTGCTTTCCCTTTCTGTGGTTCCTAGGCTCTTTGGACTAAGCCACTACCCCACTATTATCGTTGTATAGCGTAATAGATGTTAATGACGCTGGTACCACCTCAAGTTCTATGAGGAACTTCTTGAGCCAAACAACTTCCTTTATGGCTTCACAAGCAGCCACATACTCAGCTTCTGTAGTTGAGTCTACAATGCATTTCTGCTTAATACTCCTCTAACTAATAGCACCACCTACCAAGGTAAAGAGATGTCTGGATGTTGACTTCCTCGAATCTTTATCTGACATGAAGTCCGAGTCAGTGTATCCCACTAGAATTAACTCATCATCGCCATACATAAGCATATAATCTTTAGTCCTTCTCAAGTACTTAAGAATATGCTTAATGGCTGTCTAGTGTTCTGGACCTGGATTCGATTGATACCTACTGACCATGCCTATGGCAAAGCAGATATCTGGTCTAGTGCATAACATCATATACATGAGACTTCCCATTGCCGAATCATAAGGAACTCTTGCCATGCGATTCCTCTCCTCATGTGTCTTAGGACACTGGTCCTTGGAGAATGCTAGACCATGCTTGAAAGGTAATAAACCTTTCTTCGAGTTATGCATAGAAAACCTAGTTAGCTCTTTCTCGATATAACCAGCTTGAGATAATCTCATTATCTTCGACTTACGATCCCAAAAGAGCTTTATCCCAAGAATATAGCTCGCCTCTCCTAGATCCGTCGTATCGAAAGTACTAGCTAGCCAAACCTTAATCGTTGGAAACACCACTACATCATTTCTAATGAGTAGAATGTCATCAACATAAAGCACAAGAAAAGCGACCACTTTTCTTTCACACTTCTTGTATACACAAGGTTCATCTAGATTTTGTATGAAACCAAATGACTTGCCTACTTGGTCAAAACGAATGTTCCAACTCCTAGATGCTTGCTTAAGTCCATAAATGGACTTTTGCACCTTACATACCAAGTTTCCTTTCCCATAAGCTATAGACCCTTCTGGTTGCTGTATATAGATGTCCTCTTCAAGATTGCCATTCAAGAATGTACTTTTGACATCCATCTGCCAGATCTCATAATCTAGGTATGCATCAATGGATAAGAGTATTCTGATGGACTTGAGTATGGCTACAGGCGAGAAGGTTTCCTCATAGTCATGCCCTCCCTCTGAGTATAAGCTTTCTCTACAAGCCTTGTATTAAAGGTCTCAACCTTTCCATCAGATCCTCTGTTTCTCTTGTAGACCCACTTAGAGCCAATAGGTTTAATATTGGCAAGAAGTTCTACAAGATTCCAAACCTGATTAGAATCCATAGATTCCAATTCAGCCTTTATAGCTTTAACCCAATGAGCTAAATCAACATCAGCCATTGCCTCTTCGTATGTGGCAAGATCAGATTCAAATTCTATGGAGACAGCTTCAAAAACCTCTCCTAAGAACATGTATCTATCAGGCAGGCTGATAATCCTCCCACTACGATGAGGTACCGGTGCAGAAATGGGTGAAGAAGTGGTATTTTCTTATCTTACATTGTCATTAACTATGGGTAGGACTGAGGGCTCTCCTTCTATCTCTCTCAGACTTATCCTTCCCTTAGGTTTATGGTTCATGATATAATCGTCCTTCAAGAAAACAACATTCATACTAACAAACACTTTCTGTTCTCTTGGATCATAAAAATACCATCATAAGTACCCTTTGGATACCCTACAAAGTAACATACTTCCGATCTAGAATCCAACTTGCTCATCTTTTCTTTCAGCACATGTGCCGGACACCCCCATATTTGGAGATGTTGCAAAGAAGGCTTGCGACCAATCCACATCTCCCGTGGTGTCCTAGGAATAGATTTGCTTAGTACTAGATTTATTATGTAAGTAGCAGTTTCCAAAGGATAACCCCAAAGGAATAATGGTAACTCCGAATAACTCATCATTAACCTAGTCATGTCTAAAAGAGTCAGGTTCCTTCTCTGTGCTACACCATTTTGATGAGGCGTACCAGGTGTAGTCAATTGTGATAGAATCTCATTCTATGCAAGGTGATAAACAAACTCATTACAGAGTTGCTCGACACCTTGATCAGATCGAATGGCTTTGATATGTGTGCCCAATTGCTTCTCCACTTCATCCCTAAACTCTTTGAACTTTTCAAAGGCTTCAAACTTGTGCTACATTAGGTACACATATACATACCTAGAGTGGTCATTAGTAAATATAATGAAATACTCATAACCACCCTATTCTCTAATATTTATTGGTCCACAGACATCAGTGTGAACTAATTCCAACAATGCAGTGGTCCTATTGTCCTTTGCGGGAAAGGGCCTTTTGATCATCTTACCCTCCAATCTAAACAAGACTCGCAGACTTCCATTGGTTTGAGAACCAAATCACCTAAGACCCCTTCTTTGACTAGTCTTCCAATCCTATTTAGATTGATATGGCCAAGCCTCATATGCCAAAGCTTTGTTGGATTAGTCGTAGGTTCTTTTCTTTTAGATGATATAGATACCACTGAGTTATTAAGTTCCATACAAGAGTCTTCAGAAGTATTGGGAGTAATCATATATAAACCATTTGCTTTAACACCAGAACATATAAAAGGACCATTTCTTTTAATCACAACTTCAGTTCCAAAATGAAAAGAATAACCATTATCTAATAAATTAGAAATTGAAATTAAATTACGTCTCATTGAAGGGACATAAAGTACATCTAATAAAATAAAAACTTTATTGTCTAAAAATTCTAAAGCTACTACTCCTACTGTAACCGCTGAAACAGTTGCGCTTGAACCCAGAGTCAGCACAATCTCTCCATCACTGCATTTCTTGGTTGATCTGAACCCCTATAATGAATTACAGATATGGTGAGTCGCTCCAGAATCAATACACCAAGTGTTTGAAGTATCCGTTATAAAACTTACTTCAATCACATGTGATTAAATCATACCTTGAACTCTTGCAGCTAAGCATTCTGGACAGTTCCTCTTCCAGTGGCCCTTCTCACCGCATTAGAAACACTTTCCTTTGCCTTGGCCACCCACCTTCCCCTTACCCTTACCTTTTTCCTTAGATTTTGCAATCTTAGGGACTGGGCCAATAATTGGACCACTAGTGCCAGCCTTCTTCTTCCTTTTCTTACCTTTCATTATAGATCGAGAAGATGAAGAACTTTTTTCAACATTCAAAACATTGCCCCCAGGTTTGATCACTCCTTCCGCTGCCAGTAAAGAACTCATTACTTCGTTCATTAAGAAATTCATTTGATTCATATTGTAGTTAAGTTTAAATTGAGCAAATGAAGGCGACAACAAATTGACAATCATATCAACTTGGGTCTGTGCGCCAATGTTGGCACCTAGGGTCTCCAGTTCGTTAAAATAACCAATCATTCTTAAAACATGTTCTTTGACTAGAGTCCCTTTTGACATCTTTGCACTCATTATCTTATCCATGGCAACTTGTCTAGCAACCCTACCATGTTCCCCAAGCATTTCCTTTAGGGATTTGATAATCGCACTAGCAAAATCATTCGACTGGAATTGGTGTTGCAACACACCAGCCATAGAGGCTAGAATGTAGCAACGAGCCATTCCATTCGATCTCTTCCACTTATCGAACTCGCGTCTAGTAGCATCCATAGCATTTGCAACGGGTTCTTCGGGGCATTGGGTGGTGAGGACATATATGTGATCCTTCGCAGTTAAAACGATGTCAAGGTTACATTTCCATTCTGTGTAGTTATTTTCAGTTAATTTGTACTTAGTAAGTATAGGGGCAAGTGGACTAAATGCAAATCTAGACATTATGAGTTACTGAAAAATCAAACAAACAAAATAAATATGGATATCAGAATTTGACTATTTAAAATAAAAGAATCCTTAAAACTCTTATTTAAAACAAAGTCGCAGGAATATCGAAACGAAAGAATCAAGCCTCCGTGTGATGGTCAATATTCGATCTCTTGATTAATCATGACTTGTCTGCTATGCAAGTACCATTAACTAGGATCCAATCACAACTGCCTCAAGTAGAGCCTCCGTGTGGTGGTTATCCTCTACCATGTCTGATTGATCCTATCCATAGGAAGTTCATATATAGTAACCAATGAGTAGTGTACACTCCTCCGTATGGAATGATCACCCCTAGTGAGGTGACACAGAATGCACTACTCATCTTACAGTGAACTATTAATGGAAGACCATGGGTATTGTTAACAAGACCCTCTCCTACTAGATTTAATAGTATAGGATTTTGCTTTTGAAAAAATTGTTTCTACACATTACCCATAAATAGCCAATGTTTACTAATGCGTTGAAAATGATTTTTGATTTTTATTTTAGAAAACTTGTTTTAAGTGCATGCAAGTAGTAACAATGCATAAAACGCCAATCACAAACCAAGCATATAAAATAAAAAACTAAAACAGAAATAAAGGCATTCATATGCCTCTATCTCCCATGGCTCTATCTCCATAGAACCTCCTCTTGGTTTGGTCGCCTCTGGCTTCATCTTCATGGACAACAGCTTCTCTTCCATCTTCAGGGACTTTTTAATTCTATTACATTGGTCTTATGCTTCTTTTGAAGTTTACAATTTATCTAGAAATAAAAAATAACAATAAAATAAAGAAGGGTAGGGAAACTAGTGCGATTTTCCTTTTCATAGGATTGAAGTCATAGAGCCCTTTACATATGCCTTATAACCAAACCAAAACAAATACAACATACACCAATCTCAAAACATTTAAATGTAAATTTGAAGTTCTTTGGTACTATGGGAGATCCCAGACTTATCCTTGCTGCAAGGTTAGACAAACGCACATCCACGCATACATTTATAACAATATATTTAACTGGAAGTCCTAGATGACATGCATACTTCATAAATCGATTTTATGAATGTCTTAGTCTCATAAAACTGTAAATCATATTCTCTGTTTGACCCAATCGATTGCCCATAGTGGCAATCGATTGCCATCCCAATAGATTGGGTATGAACACCAATCGATTGGAAGAAAGTAGTAAGAAAAATTTTAAAATCTTTAAAAAATTGTTTATTAAAACATTTCTAGATTTATAAAAATTTCAGAGAACATATTCTGGGCAAAACAGTGTCAATCGATTGGATCTATACACCAATCGACTGCTACCAAGGATCAATTGCCAATCAATTGGATCTATACACCAATTGATTTCCTTGACCCCAATTAATTGCCTTGTCAACAGAAGACAATCGGTTGGTACCTTTTTGATCCAGAAGGTCATAGATCTATTTCTATAAACTAAACAATCATAAAAACACGTTTTTGTGATTACAGATTTATGAAAACAACTAAAACTCCGTATACAATCACATCTAGACTTCAGAAACAGATTACTAGATTCATTTGGGTGAGGCTCTAATACCAATTGTAGAAAATAGATTATTAAAATCTGATTTATGCAGCGAAAAAGTAAGTTTCAAAAACATTATGCGAGCAAAATCTACTTCTCATATGAGTCTAGTTATGTGTAGAGAAGAAGATTACCTTAAAGGTCTTGAAACCTATTCTGAATACTTCAAAGTTTTGATTGGTTTTCCTTCTCTGAATATTTACCAGCTTCCTTTAGATTGTCTTCGCTCCTATGTCTCTGTTGGATGCACGCGCAAAGACTAGAACTTGTGGGAGTTCAACTAGAGAGAAAAAATGCAATGAAATTCTATAAAACTATTTCTGGAGACCTAGGGCTTCAAAAATGACAAGTAAAATAATTCTGCACATAGGTCTCCTATTTATAAGTATTTCCACCGACCTTGGGTACAATCGATTGCCATTAATGGCAATCGATTGCCATCCCTATCGATTGGTATCAGATTGGTATGATATCAATCGATTTCCATCCCAATCGATTGGTATTAGATTGGTATGATATCAATCCATTGCCATGCCAATTGATTGAATTGCTTTTAATCGATTGGTCTCCTTCTCTCTTGTCTTCTTGCATCCTTTGGAGCTAAGAGTGGGACCTCCTAGGTTCCTTATTGTTGGCTCTGATTAGTTATTAATCCCCATGACCAAACTCTTTGATCAGCAGATCAACTAACTAATCAGTTGACGTTTACTCCACTAGAAAACGATAACTGAACTCCAATGCAAAAGAACAAATTCAAAGAGATATCTAGACTTGTATGGTGTACTAATGTCCCTCTATCATCAGCATTCATAATCATATTCAGGTAGTAAGATAACTGTTACTATCAACCTGAATGATGATTATATCTTCTATTTCTTGAGTCCTATTCACCACTTATGATTACCAAACATGTTGATAACTACTTATCAATAAGACTGCAGTTCTCAGTAATCAACTTGGTGACATTCTCAAGGGAATGCTTACTCTTTATCAGAGGGTAGATTCTATCTTGACAATTGACAAGCGGGGGTATTTGTAAAATACAACTGCGCTAAAAGAAGAAAACACACTGATTTAGTTTACAATTCCCTTGTATATCTGCAATTTGAATTACAATGCCAGTTTTTACACATTGTGATTAATCTATGATAAGTGGTATTATTTTAGTGGTTATTTGTGCAGATCACTGTTGCTGTGTGAGGAACTGAATGAGCAAGATAAAAGGAAGTGTTTGGTTTGAATGAAGACAACTCAAACATGAAAAGGAAGTTTTGAGCGATCGAAGAGGTCTCGAGCGATCGAGGTTTCGATCGATCGAATAAGTTCAAGCGCTCGAAGACCCCAGAAGTTCAATCGATCGAGGGATGTTCGATCGATCGAATATGGCTTTTATCAGAAATTACACGCACGCAGCAGAAACGGGATTTTAACCCTAGCCTAAGGTTTATGTATATATATTCATATTGTATACGTCCAGTAGGGGGAGCCACTTCATTTTTCTATCAGTTTTACATAGGGAGAAGAGAGTTTGTTCTTGTTTTGTAGGTTTAATAAAGGATTTCTATTGGTTTTGTTTGGATTCTATTAAGTTAATACAAGTTCGTCAGTCCAGGTTACTTTGTACTATTCTATTTACATTCTATTTGCTGTCTAGTGTAGTTTAATCTATTAGAACCATAGCTTTGCATGTTAGATAGGGTTAAATCATTGGTTTTCATAGATTTTATGTTTAAATCGCAAACAAACAAGACTTTAATGGACTTTTACATTAAAAACAAATCTAAGACACTTCAGACAATGTTTGAGTAGTCCCCAGATTGGGAGAGCATGATGAAATCGTGATCTTAAGCCTCTACCATGCAGCAGAATAATTCATGTGTTCGATCGATCGAAGTTAGTTCGATCGATCAGACTAGAGACATTGTCGACCGATAGAGGACAGTTCGATCGATCGAGAGATGTAGATATTCGATCGATCGAAAGCGTGTCAATCGATCGAACTCTCTGATTCTTGAGAACATTCTATGCAGTATCCCTAGACTTTCTGCTTTAGAGATTCGTTATCAAACTATCCCCAAATGCTCAGTTTGTCAAAACAGTCTCCGCACTTAAGGCCTTAAGGCATTTTTCTTCAATATCTTTTGCAAACCACCCTCAATGCTAACACCATTGTAGGTGCGAGTCTTAACTATTATTTTAAACCGCTTCCATGTGTTTCAAATTAACTGTGATGATATAGTCCCGGTCATGAAAGGACTGTGGATTCTTTATTCTAAGAGAAATACGGAATACTATAGAAAATGTACTCCATTGAGCTTTAATATAATTGCATGGTAGCTGGTTAGGTCGCAGTGGATTCGTGTAATCCCAACATTCCTTTATATTAAGAAAAATACATTTTAAAACATTGCTTGAGTTAATTAGTTAATCATTTGTTTAATTTAATTTAGTTGCTTTAACTTTAGTAGTCACTTTGTAGAACTTTGTGTTCTATAACCCTTCAAATATTGATTTTTATTTTCTCTTTAGAGATGAATCTAGGTATTTAGTTTAACACCTTCCCTGTGGTATCGACCTGGTCTTAACCAGATTACTACTTGCACAATTACCTACACTTGGGTATAGCACGTAAGCCCACGCACATTCTTAAACGTGTCAAGTTTTTGGCGCCGTTGCCGGGGAAGTGATAAGCTAACGCTTAGATTACCTCAATCTGTTCTTATCTCTTTTTGTTTTCTTTTGTCTTTTATTCTTTAGATTAAAATTACTTAGGATCTTTCCTTTTATGTTCGATCATTCTATCGAAGGAATCTACAGAAATCCATTCTATTTAGCTGATTCCTCCAATTCTATTAATCCTGTAACCACACCTACCAATTCAATGGCTGACAATCAGAGTGAAAACGGTGAGAATGTGGTTGTACCAATTGATGATTTGCTTCGTCCTTTGTGCGATCTCATGACACCTGAACACGCTCCAACACCTTCTTGTATTCTCATGCTGGCGAATTTCAATTTCGCAATGGAATGATTCAACTCCTTCCAACATTCCATGGAATGGATAGCGAGAAGGCATATCTACACGTCAAGGACTTTGAGGATGTTTGTAAAATATTTTCACAAAATTTCCCTATAGATGTGACACATCTAATGCTATTTCCTTTCACTTTGAAGGATAAAGCAAAAGCGTGGCTACTCACTTTGAAGCCGAATTTGATTTATACCTGGCATGCGATGAACATTACGTTCTTAAAGAAATTCTTTCCACCTCGCATGACCACTGAGCTTAAACGACAAATTAACTCTTATAAACAAAAGAGCAATGAAACCTTCATCCAAACTTGGGAGCGTTTCAAGGATTTGCTTCTATCATGCCCACATCATGGGTATGAAAAATGGCGAACCATAAGCTACTTTTATGAAGGGTTAAATGGTAAAACTAAAAAGTTGGTCGAAACCATGAGTTCAGGGCCATTTCTTCGCAAAAACATGGAAGAATCAGAAGCTCACTTTGAGTGGCTAGCTGAACATGCCCACGAATGGTCCAATTCGGAATATGTCCCACATTCACAGATATCCTATGTAGAGGAGAAGAGTCTAGATCAATTAAAAAGTGAGGATCATCTAATGAGTAAATATGAAGAACTAGTTAAGAAGGTAGAAGAGTTGGCAATGAAAGGAGAGAGTTCTAGGCAGGTTTTACCTGAAGAACTATGCAGCACATGCAACATGTTGGGACACACCAATCAATACTGTCCCAATGTGCCGTACTTTCAAGAACAACCCCCCATGGAAATGAATGCCATGCAAGGGTATAGGGGGGCGGGGAATTCCTACAATAATAACAATCGATGGAATCACCCCGAGTTTGATTGGAAAAATGATGTTGGGACCCAAAACCAATATCAACAACAACAGGCCTACAATAACAATAATCACTATCAAGGGCAATACAATAGGCAGTCCCAGCCATTCAATCAAAATAGATCAAATAACTATAATCATGCTCAACCCTCTAATAATCCGCAATCAAATGTCTACGTGCCACCGCACAAAAAGGTACATGAGGAAGATCCAATCTCTAATGCAAATTTAACACAACAGTTAATTCAAATGATGAGTGAAATGTCCGCAACATTAGAGAGAATGGATGCACGACAAGAGGGGTCGAGTGGAACATTTCCTGCTCAACCACTTCAAAACCCTAAGGGATACAACAATGGTCCCAATAATAATGAACAGGCAAAAGCCGTGACTACTCTGAGAAGCGGCAAGATTGTAGGGTACAATTTACCCCTCTCAACCCCTAAAGGGTATGAGGAGGATGAAGTGGTAAATAAAACCAAACCATCCACTCAAGAAGAGGAGTCGTCCACTAATGACAAACTATTAGAATCAAATGATGACACTCCTAAAGAAGCAGAAGAAGTCGAGAGAAGGCCCGGAAAGGAGCCTATCATTGATGAATTACCTAAATGCCCTTTTCCTGCGCCTTACCCTCAAAGGCTTAAGAAACCCAAAAACGAGGCAAAGAATCAGGAGTTTTTGGAGTTGTTTAAACAAGTCAAAATCAATCTCCCACTCCTTGATGCAATCAAACAAGTGCCGGCCTATGCTAAGTACCTTAAAGGCTTATGCACGGTCAAAAGGAGGCAAAGTGTAAAGAAACACGCATATGTTGCTTGCCAAGCAAGCCCAATCATCCAAAATGAATTGCCTCCGAAACTCAAAGACCCCTGTACCCCAACTGTCTCTTGCCGAATTGGGAATCAAAGGATAGATAATGTACTCCTTGATCTAGGAGCAAGCGTAAACCTGTTGCCATACTAAGTCTATAAACAACTAGGGTTGGGTGAACTCAAACCTACCCGAGTTGCGTTACAACTGGCAGACAGGTCAATCAAATACCCTAGAGGAATACTGGAAGACATTTTGGTGCAGATAGATTCATTTATCTTCCCGGTCAATTTTGTGATTTTGAACACTGAACCTGTGTCTAATCCATGTGCATAAATCCCAGTGATATTTGGACGTCCATTCCTCAACACCATAGATGCCACAATCAAAATAAGAAGTGGTATTATGACCATCATATTCGGGAACATGACTCTAAATGTTAAGATTTTTTCAAAGCCCCGACCTGAAGAATACGAGGATGAGGAAGAAATCAATTATATTGAAACGGTGATCGAAGACGAGTCTGATTTTGTAGATTACAAAGATCCTGTGGAGGTAGTTGTGTCACAATTCGATGCTATCTATCAACCTAATGATTCTACCCCATTGGATGCTGCTTTAAATCACACTTGCCTTATGATGGAGATAAAAGAGGAGGACAGAGCTGAGTGCATGTGGGTAACACCATATGAACCACTACCTCTAAAAAAACTAGTCATGCCTTCCAATTTTTAGTTTCCTGACCTAGTGTTAAAGGAGCTTCCAATAGAGCTCAAATACGCCTTTCTAGGAACTGAAAATACTTACCCTGTCATAATTTCATCTATATTAAAACCTGAACAAAAGGGTAAGTTAATCCAATTGTTAAAACAATATAAGGGAGCATTAGGATAGATGATTGCCGACCTCAAAGGCATAAGCCCATCTGTGTGCACTCATAAAATATACTTGGAGGAAAACGCTAAGCCTTCATGACAAATGCAAAGGCGTTTGAATCCCAACATGCAAGCGGTAGTTTAAAAGGAAGTGTTAAAACTTCTTGATGTTGGGATTATATATCCTATTTCTGATAGCCCTGGGGTTAGCCTAACCCAAGTGGTGCCCAAAAAGGCAGGGATAACAGTAATCCCAAACAAATACGGTAAATTGGTACCAACACACGTCCCCACTAGATGGCGGATGTGTATTGATTACCGAAATTGAACATTGTGACCCGGAAAGACCACTTTCCATTACCATTCATGGATCAAATGCTAGAGTAAGTGGCGGGTCATAAATATTATTGCTTCTTGGACGGATATAGTGGCTATAATCAAATCGAAATTGCTCCTAAAGATCAGGAGAAAACGACCTTCACTTGTCTGTTTGGTACATTCGCCTATCGTCGTATGCCTTTCGGCTTATGCAACGCACTTGATACCTTTCAACGGTGCATGTTGAGCATATTCAGTTATATGACTGAACAAATACTCAAGGTTTTCATGGACGACTTCTTAGTGTTTGGCCATAGTTTTGATAACTGTCTGGAAAACCTTAAGAAAGTGTTAGCGAGATGCGAGGACAAACACCTAGTATTAAATTGGGAGAAGTGTCACTTCATGGTGACTAAGGGAATTGTCCTCGGCCATATTATTTCTGATAAGGGTATCCAAGTTGATAAAGCAAAAATTGATATAATCTCGAACCTACATGTCCCCCGTACATTTAAAGATATCCGCTCTTTTATGGGACACGCGAGATTTTATCGCTGCATTATCCAAAACTTTAGTGCAATCTCCTGACCACTTTGTCAACTCTTAGGCAAAGACACACCATTTGAGTGGTCGGACAACTGTCAAACATCTTTTGACATGCTAAAAGAACACCTTACCTCTACACTGATAATTCAGGCACCCGATTGGAGTTTGCCATTTGAACTGATGTGCGATGCTAGTGACTATGCCATTGGTGTAGTCCTAGGACAAAGGAAGGATAATAAGCGTTATGTAATATACTATGCCAGCCGAACACTTAACGAAGCTCAAATGAACTATACGACTACCAAAAAAGAGCTACTGGCAATAGTCTTCGCTCTAGATAAATTTAGGTCATATATAGGGTCCCCAATTGTCTGTTTTACAAATTACTCGGTCCTCAAGTACCTGCTATCTAAGAAAGACACGAAGCAAAGGCTTATCCGTTGGATACTCCTACTCCAAGAATTCGATATAACAATCAAGGATAAAAAATGAGTAGAGAATGTGGTCGCCGACCATTTATCTCAATTGACATTTACTGACAATACTGAACCCATACCAATTAAAGATGAATTCCCAGATGAGCAACTGACAGCGGTTTCCAGCTTGCCTTGGTATGCGGATATAATAAACTATCTTGTTACGGGAGAGACCCCGAGCCATTGGTCGAATCAAGATAGGAAACGCTTCTTCTCGTTTGCACGTCATTTTTTTTTTATGACCCTTACTTATTTAAGTATTGTGTTAACCAGGTCATCAGACGTTGCGTCCCAAATGAGGATATAACCATGATTCTAGCCTCATGTCATTCTGAAGCCTGTGGAGGCCATTTTGCTTCGCAAAAGACCGCATAAAAAGTACTAAATAGCGGAATCTATTAGCCCACCGTGTTCAAGGATGCCTACTCATTTTACAAAAAGTACCAACGCTGTCAAAAGCTAGGCAAAATTTCAAAAAAGAATTCTGTACCCTTAACTCCCATCATCATAATTGAAATATTCGATTGTTGGGGCATAGACTTTATGGGCCCGTTTCCTAAATCAAATAACTGTGAATACATACTTCTAGCTGTGGAGTACGTATCAAAATGGGTGGAAGCGATACTGACGAGATGCAATGATCACAAAACAGTAATGTACTTTCTTAAGGAAAATATTTTGTCGCATTTTGAAACTCTGAAAGTATTAATAAGTGACCAAGGCAAGCATTTTTGCAACAGGCCTTTGGAGTCACTTCTCAAGAAATACGGGGTCAACCATAAGATCGCTCTAGCTTACCACCCACAAACTAACGAGCAGGCAGAGTTGGCTAACCATGAAATCAAGCATATACTAGAAAAGACGGTTAGTTTCAACAGAAAAGACTGGGCATATAAACTGACGGATGCTCTATGGGTGTACCGCACTGCTTATAAGACAAACTTGGGGATGTCCCCGTATAGGTTAGTGTACGGTAAGGCGTGTCACCTTCCTATTGAAATCGAGCACAAAGCATATTGGGCAACACGCTCATTAAACTTCGACATCAAAGAGGGAGGTCACCTTCGGAAACTCCAGTTGGCTGAACTGGAAGAAATACGTTGAGATGCATACGACAATGCTAAACTACATAAGGAAAGGTTAAAGGCTCGTCACGATAGAACAATTTTTCAAAAATCATTCGAGCCGGGGCAGAAAGTCTTGCTGTACGACTCTCGCCTCCACTTTTTTCCAGGTAAGCTCTGATCTTGGTGGACAGGACCATTCACTGTTAAATCTTTTTTTCCACATGGGGCCGTTGAGTTGGTAAATCCCAAGATCGATGATTGTTTCAAGGTTAATGGCCAAAGGTTAAAACCATTCTTGGAGAATTTCCTACTAGAAGCTGAGCACATCGAGTTAGATGAGCCCAGCTATTCCTCTACCTAAAACACCTAAAAACGTGTTCACATTTTTGTTGTTGTATTCTTTTCTTTACTGCATTCTTGTTTTATTTCATTTATTTCTGTCTCTTTTTTAGTGTGACTTCAATTATAATCTGCTATCATCTATCTCTCCCTTGCAGGCTGTCAAAATATGAGGGATGATGATATCCATTCAATCGGGACATGGGCTGACTCTGAATATCCTAATCCTCCATGGACTACCGAGGAGATTGCATTCTATCTCTCTCTTTATCAAGGGCCCGATGTGGACGATGTCATTGATTTAACCCAAGGGTACATCCCTTATGATCCTGCACTTCTCCAAATTAACCCCTTCGAGCATATGGACTTACCTGACGAGGAAGGTGAACTTGAAGGGTATTTTGTTGGGGAAGTCGATGATGCCCTTTTGGAACAATGGGAGAATGATTCAACGTGGGAACCATGGGAAGAAGAAGATTTACAGGATGTGGTGCCAGAACACCATAATGCTATCTTCACTTATGTTGATGACTTCCTTGTCATCGAGTTGGTTCCATACATTTATGTGCACTCGAGCTATTTGCTATTCTAGCTTCAATACCCCCTACCTGCTAGTGCACATGGTGATACCATGCCTATAGTGAGGTTAATTCCTTGTCACACTTCTTTTCCTTTTCATCTTTCTGCGTTTATTCCTTTCTATTGGTTTGTGCTTTTGTGTTACTTAATTTCTTCCTTTTTGGTTATCCTTTGTTTCTCCTTTGTCAGGATTTTCACTATGAATCATATGCTACTGCCGTTGTTCTTTCTGCACCAGCTGATCCATGGATTTGGACCATACATAAGGTCTCCAGGTACTCCGTCGTGAGAGAAAAGTTTGTTGCAAAATTACACTCCGATATCTTTGTCTCCATTCGGCTCACCTCTTGCATGTGAAATCAATCTTGGAGAGTTCAGACTTGCTCGATGATGTCCTGGCTACTTTTTGACTATTCTGGGAAAGGGAACCATCAAGTTTAGACTCCACATTCGAAGACTTGGCAGAGAAAGAAGAAATGGTGGAAGATGAAATTTTCATGCTTGAAGAGTAGTGTCTCACTTCAATTGTTTTCTGTCTTTTGGGTTTTCTTTTATCGATTGGAGTGTAAATCTAGATAAAGTTTTATTAGCTTCAGTTTATTTGCATAGTTTTTCTTTATTAATAAGGTCTTAAGTACCATTGTGGGAGCAACAATTTTGCAATATGGATGCTATTAAATAATTCTATTTATAAAATTTGCAACATTATACCTTATGAATGATGATGTCTGGCTTACATGTCCTGTCAATGAACTGTTCTATCATTTTTCCTGTATGTCTAGACTAATGTTGGTTAGATGGGGGTGTATAATTTCTCCATTCAGTAATATTGAAAAAAATTCTAGGTTCGATCGATCGACCTCATCTCGATTGATCGAGGGCGTCCCATCCTCAAGCGCTTCCACAAGTCTCAATCGATCGAAGGTTCGATCGATCGAACTTTCTCGATCGATAGAGACTTGTATTTAAATGAGGCGTCTTTCATACACTTTCTCAGTGTTATCATCACTCTCATCTCCTCAAGCGCTCGGAGACAGAGCATGTACAAGGGAGATTCTTGCCCTCCTTTCATTAATTCAGTTATTTTAGGAACACTAGATCCCTGCTGAACATCATCATCACCCTCATCCCCTCTCTGCACGAGGTATGGCCTGAGACCCCCCCTCTTTTCCATTTTCTTCAAATTCTTGTGGGGTTGCCCCCCTCCCATTGGTCCTAAGATAAATTAGTAGTAGTTTTAGTTACATATTCTTTGTTTTCTTTCCATTTCTATTCTTGTTTTGTGTTGACGCTGTTTCGCTGTGTTCGATCGATCGAATTGGGCTCGAGCGATCGAACCCAGTCCCTTTTCAATCGATCGAACTAGGCTCGAGCGATCGAGCCTTGCACCTTCTCAATCGATCGAACATTCCTCGATCGCTCGAACTTAAGCAGTGGTAGTTTTTTTTTTTTTTCCTTCTTCCTTGTTTTGATTTGTTTTCTTATTTTTTCTTCCATTTCAGCTTTTTGCAATGAACCCTATCACAGGGTATCATAAGTCCAAGCCACTCAACCTCACTATACCCGACCCTGTACCAGCTCACAGGCTCAGAAATGAAGAGGAACGAGTATGGTTTACTCGGTGGTTTTAGACACGTAAGGTCATGTAGGAGTGGCCACTAGAGTCCGTATGGCTTTCAGTTCCGTGGTTCCTAGGACAGATCAGAGACATGCCATTATGGTTCAATATGTTGATCCAGACCAAAACGATCAACATCCACTGGGTTTGTGAAGCCTGCTCCTCTATGATCAAGGATCCCGGGGCCCCGTTCACATACAGATCATCCTTCCGCGGGCGTGAGATCCTATTCAGCCCTACCACTAATTTTGCTACTTTGGGGTACCTAAGGTACCAGATTGTTTCTATCCTCGCCTACCAGGAGCCCCAGAGATGCCTCCAGCCACCATTATCCGAGAGCTTACAAGGGGTGCCATTCAGTTTTGGAATGGCGTATCTCTCATCGAGGATAAGCTTCTCACTGAGAACTATCACCTCCTCCATCTGACGCTGGTGAACTGTATTTTTATGACATCTTATCATGAGAAGTTCGCCGCATGGTATGCCCGAGCTCTGTATACTATTGGGACAGGACAGCGAGTCTGTCTGTCTCGCCTTTATATTGACTTCTTTGTTCAGCCCACGCGGTTCATTGCAGCCAAGCGCCATCTGAAGGGCGCTTGGCCTATACATCGGGTCATTGAGCAGGTTGGGCTAGTTCTATTGGTCACAGATTCGATTATGCAGGTCTCTAGTCGATTTGGCGAGACGGCGGCCCGCCTCTCTGATGCTCAGAAGAAGAGAAAAGAAAAGGGTAAGGTGAAGGTCAGGGCAAAGAGGAAGAGGGGAGGAGGCATCGATATAGAGGGTGTAGCTTCTGGGATGCCTACCGAGGCTGAGGAGCTTGAGTCAGATGATGAGGACCCCGTTGCTGCCGTGCAGCAGTTCGAGTTGAGACAGTGGTCTCAGGCTCAGGCCCAGGGAGAGTCGTCTTCCGTGTCCCTCCAGACTCTCCACTCATTGCTTCTTGAGCAGAGAGATGCGCTGATACGGCTCGAGGGAATTATCACATTAAATTCGAATTGGTTTTTCTTGAATAAGCGTATTAAATTCGTTGAATAGTCTCTAATTCTTCAGTTTGACTGTGTATTAGAGGAGAACGTTTAGGATTTACCAACTAAACTCAATGAACATTGAAGTGTTAAAACTAAGAAGTTGGGAAAATGATTTAAGCCATCGTTATTCATTTCTTACCTTTCCATATACCTGTATCGACATTTCAGAATATGCATTGTTCTTAACCCCACACCTAGTAAATACTGCCAAGTCTATTATAAAAATCTACATCCCTAATCTTTTACTTCGACCTCAACGAACCCATTGCATATCTAATGTGATTGAATTATTGAAGTATGTGATGAGGAGAGAGTAGTTGTGGGAGGGACCGCATAAAGAAGAAAAAAAGGAAAGAAGGAGCAGGTTAAAAAAAACCATATATGAGAATAGAGGATGGTTGGAATGGAGTGAAATAAAATTACTAAACTCAATCACATGATGAAGATGTGAAATTTCTTAACCCTCTCATTTCTGCCTTACTATATAAAAAAAATCGAAAAGTCAAAGCCTTGATGATTTTTAACAACTTAGTCTGAATATGAATGTGTAATTTGGGTTATCCATGGTATTTCGCTCCTCTAGTAAGTAGTATTCCTTTCTTGAGACTATACACTCTAAATGTTCGTCTTTTATTGAGTCAGGTGTGAAAGCATTAGTAACCAAACTTTCAATTTTTATAAAAATTTTCACACCATGTGCGATCATTATTAACCAAGTCTCTATGAGATGTTCATTCTTGAGTGTGAGACCATGTGAGAATTGAGTTAAAAATACAAGTTCTGAGAGTATGACAGTCTAAACAACTCCAAATAAAGTTGATGTATAGCTGTAAACTTCACACACACACGGATATATGGATGTGATGCATATGTTATTTTTATCTTGGTAATATGAGGAGCATGTGTATTTCTTTCATGGTTTGATTGAGGATGATAGGTTTTGTGAAGCTAAGTTTACAGTTGTATGGGAGGGAGTGTTTGCAAGTTATTCTATATCTTTTTGAGCTTAAAATCGGAAAATTTTGTGGGTATATTCACTTCAAACCCTCACGAGACAACACTCGTCCACTAGGGGGAACCTAGTGTTTTAACGGCTTGTTGCATTTGCTAAATGCAACCACTATTCCTGCGAAAGTGAGTTAGGTAGTTTTCTCTTTCTATTTTAGATTAGTTGCTTTATTTTATTGTGTTCAGTCGTTGTAGTATTAGTTTAGCTTGCTTTATTTTCGCTTTATTGCTAGGGATTAGCAAATCGCTAGTCGGGGGTTGTGACAAGCGGGGTTATTTGTAAAATACAACTGCGCTAAAAGAAGAAAATACACTGATTTAGTTTACAATTCCCTTGTATATCTGTAATTTGAATGACAATGCCAGTATTTACACAATATGATTAATCTATGATAAGTGGTATTATTTTAGTGGTTATTTGTACAGATCACTGTTGCTGTGTGAGGAACTGAATGAGCAAGATAAAAGGAAGTGTTTGGTTTTAATGAAGACAACTCAACATGAAAAGGAAGTTTCGAGCGATCGAGGTTTTGATCGATCGAATAAGTTCAAGCGCTCGAAGACCCCAAAAGTTCAATCGATCGAGGGATGTTCGATCGATCGAACATGACTTTTATCATAAATTACACGCACGCAGCAGAAACGGGATTTTAACCCTAGCCTTAGGTTTATGTATATATATTCTTATTGTATACGTCCAGTAGGGGGAGCCACTTCATTTTTCTATCAATTTTACATAGGGAGCAGAGAGTTTGTTCTTGTTTTGTAGGTTTAATCAAGGATTTCTATTGGCTTTGTTTGGATTCTATTAAGTTAATACAAGTTCATCAGTCCAAGTTACTTCGTACTATTCTGTTTACATTCTATTTGCTGTCTAGTGTAGTTTAATCTATTAAAACCATCGCTTTGCATGTTAGATAGGGTTAAATTATTGGTTTCATAAATTTTATGTTTAAATCGCAAACAAACAAGACTTTAATGGACTTTTACGTTAAAAACAAATCTAAGACACTTCAGACCATGTCTGAGTAGTCCCCAGATTGGGAGAGCACGATGAAATCGTGATCTCAAGCCTCTGCTATGCAGCAAAATAATTCCTGTGTTCGATCGATCGAAGTTAGTTCGATCGATCGGACCAGAGACATTGTCGAGCGATCGAGGACAGTTTGATCAATCCATAGAGGAAGATATTCGATCGATCGAAAGAGCGTCGATCGATTGAACTCTCTGATTCTTGAGAACATTCTATGCAGTATCCCTAGACTTTCTGCTTTAGAGATTCGTTATCAAACTGTCCCCAAATGCTCAATTTGTCAAAACAGTCTCCGAACTTAAGGCCTTAAGGCATTTTTCTTCAATATCTTTTGCAAAACACCCTCAATGCTAACACCATTGTAGGTGCGGGTCTTAACTATTGTTTTAAACCGCTTCTATGTGTTACTAATTAACTGTGATGATATAGTCCCGGCCATGAAAGGACTATGGATTCTTTATTCTAAGAGAAATACGGAATACTATAGAAAATGTGCTCTATTGAGCTTTAATATAATTGCATGGTAGATGGTTAGGTCGCAGTGAATTCGTGTAATCCCAACATTCTCTTATATTAAGAAAAATACATTTTAAAACATCAATTGAGTTAATTAGTTAATCATTAGTTTAATTTAATTTAGTTAATTTAACTTTAGTAGTTACTTTGTAGAACTTTGTGTTCTATAACCCTTCAAATATTGATTTTTATTTTCTCTTTAGAGATGAATCTAGGTATTTAGTTTAACACATTCCCTGTGGGATCGACCTAGTCTTAACCAGATTACTACTTGCACGATTACCTACACTTGGGCATAGCACACAAGCGCACGCACATTCTTAAACGTGTCAATAATATATGTTCACAATCCTATGAACATGACATACCCAAGATACCCAGGTGTTGATCTTTAAGATCTCACTGATTGGTAAGTCAAAGCAGCCATATCCATAGTCTGTGTTCTAATCGTCTCAAGATTGAGAACACGTACCCTATACAAGTTATGAGTTCCTATCGACTGTTGACAATAATAAGTGTCAATAGGAAAGCTCAGGTCCATCAATGCACTATAAGCACTAACGTATTAACTAAGAGTTACACTCTAGTGATTGAGATTCATCACTCCATCTAATAGTAATTAATCATGCTACAGTGTAAACCTGATGAGATATCCAGTCTCATCATCCACTGTGACAAATTCTAAATATCAAAGAATAGTAATTCGTATCTCACTTATATGTATCTCATACATACATGAATGATTTACTATAATATTTAAGGATTAATTATCATCTCATGAAAGAAAACATACACAGTGAAATGTAAAGCTGACATCCATATATTAAAGTGTCAATGTCTTATATATAAAGTAATGGTTTGACGGCACACATCCAACAATTGTTTGCACCATAAAATAAAAATTAAAATGGGCCCACTAAATCCAATTGAATGTGGAGAGGGGGTGAAAGCATACTGATGGGAAAGTCAGGCTAATGTGACACAACAAATTCCATAACCTAATACGTCTGCCACATCAATGGCAGGATGGTTATTAGCAATAATTTTCTACGCAGGCCAATGACACGTGCAATGTGAAGATCCTGATAGGTGCAATTATGGACGATGACCCATTATGCCCAAATCATGGATATAGCGGATTGTGCTCTCAACTACCAGGCAGCGATTACTATTATTACGATCTATTTAAGGAACTGAAAAGAGAGAGAGGAGGATCGCCGATCAATCAAAACACTTAGCATTTTCACCTTTATATTGTTATCTTTTCTTTATCTTTTAATTCCAATTTACTTACTTATTTTAGGAGTAGATCTGTACCTAATTCCAATTAGAAGGCGGATTTTCACTTTTGATTGAACCTTGTTTGTAAAGGATTTAATAGGAATTCATTTTTGTTATTTCTTTTATCAATCTCGGTGTCTCTCATACTTCAAGTCTTTAACCTTTGGTTAAAGCAATTGGAACCTGATATGTACAAAATCATCTAGCCATGAAGACAGTGCCACGTCACCCAGAGGTGCCAGTTATTCCGGTAAGGGCGCCCCCCGTGGGGCCAACCATTTTCGAGGTGTCTATTCAGACCGCGCGGTTCGCACCAACGGACCAGGGATGAAGGTCACGACGTCCCGCCATCCCGACCTGTCCAGCAGTTTCCTAAATCGACTACAAGTCTGCGAAAGGGAATATGACAGTTTCCTAAACCACTTAGGAAGCTCCCCTAAAATCATGCAAATCTATTGTGATTAGATTAGGCTTCCTAATCTTATCAACTTACCATGTAAGGGTGAACTCTTGCATCTATAAAAGAGCCCACCTACCCTGTTTACAGGGATCCGAATTCCAATCCAATTATTATTCTCTAGCTTACAAGCATTCAACAGAGAACTCACCATCAATACGCATACACCGGCCGGTATTACTGGTAGTGCCGCCCACCTTTGTTGGCTCACCAGGCCCGCCGGTGATCTGCTAGTGAGAGCGCACAGACGCAACCGTGGACGTAGGTCACCTCATTAACGGGACCGAACCACATACAAATTGTTCTCATCTCTCTCTCTAAACCTTTCTTACCAGTTTTAGGCATCATCAGTTTGGCGCTGTCTGTGGGAAGCGACTGAGTCTTCTCATCAACAAATTCTCAACTGATCAACATGCCGCTAAAGATGGGTAAGAAAGTCGCTAATCCGACCGGTCAGGAGAACCCGCAGCCTGAACAGCAGGCTGCCTCCATGATGACCGAGCGGATAACGGCAGATAACGGCAGCGCTGGCACAACTCTTGGAAGGCCAGCGCCGAACACAGGAACAAATAGAGGCGCTTATGGCCCGACAGGAGAAGCACCCCGCATCAGAGAATCAGCCTAAGAAGAGCGCCCCTATTCAGAGGCCCGCTCGGGCACGAAGGCACGCCCGTTCCGCCCCGGTGTCCTCACCGGATCGGGATCACCCCGGCGAGAGAGCAACGCCACCAGGCGCTCGCAAAGACGACCTCGGCCCAATCCTTGCCGAGTGGAGGATGCCAGAATTATTATCGATCGACGGCGCGCGGCCAGAGTGGAGGAGTCTGGACGGAGAGCCCGGGAATCGGCCGAGGACCCTCCGGCCCTGAGCCGGGGGGATCTTAGGCACAAGCTTTCCTGGACCCAGAGCTGGGCCCTATCCCCGAAGTTGACACGCTTTGAGGAAGAGGCCTCATCATCCGACCCAACCTACTGCTCGGATACAGAGAGGAGGACCGGGCGGGATGACGTGAAGGCCCAGGTCGAGGAGCTGCAGCAGCAAATTGAGAGGCTGAACCACAAGTCCAGCTACGACCTTACCAACACGGAGACTGAACCACCCTATACCGCTCGGGTGACACAGTTTCCTATTCCACGGAAGTTCAAACCCCCTCACCTCAGCTCCTACGACGGCACAGGGAGTCCGGTAGACCACATCCACACCTACAAGGCTCAAATGGCACTGATCACCACGATAGATGAGCTACTGTGCCTGGCCTTCCCTAGTACCCTCAAGGGGCCAACCACACAGTGGTTCCATGCTTTGAAGCCCCGGATGGTCGATGATTTCAAAGCCCTCAACAAGCTGTTCATAAGCCAGTTTATCGGGATGCTCGATCGGTCACAATCGGACACTCAGCTGCTGACCGTCAAGCAGCGCAAAGGGGAGTCCCTGAGGGAATATGTGGACCATTTTAACCTGCAAAGGCTCCAGATTCGCAATCTTAATGAAACGGCCGCAACCATGGCCTTCTGCTCGGGAGTTCAACACACCAAGGTCGCCATGTCATTCCATTATGACCGACCGGCAACCCTAGTGGAGCTCTCGGAGAGGGTCGAAAAGTACATTAATACCGAAGAGTTCCTGAAGGCGAAGCGTGCCGGCCAGGCGGGAGATGAATCCCTGAAGGGCAAGTGCAAGCATGAAGGATTCGAGAAGGGCTCAGGAAAGAAGCCGAAGCAAGATCAGAAGGATGCCCGGGGTTAGCCCCCGATCACTTTCACACCCCTTTCCCAGCCCATACATGAAGTCATGGCCGCCGCAGAAGCGCAGAGGTTGCTTCAGCAGCCAGCCAAACTCAGAGCACCGCCCAGTAAGAGGAATCGGGATAAATTTTGCCGCTACCACAGGGATCACGGCCATGAAATGGAGGATTGCTTCAAATTAAAGATGGCAATAGAGAAGATGATCGAGCAGGGATACCTCGTTGAGTTCGTCACAGCAGATAGATGACCCCGGCAGGACACCCGAGCTCCTGATCAGCCACCACCACTTGGCCACATCCACGTGATCTCTGGAAGAACGTCAGGCGGAGGTGATTCACAGTCGGCACGGAAAAGGCATGCTTGGGCATCCCGAGCGGATGTCTGGCAGGTCCAATCCACCGGCTCCTCCCCAACCGATGTTCTTACATTCACATCCGATGACCTGCAGGGCATCCACTGCCCCATGATGACCCGCTAGTAGTGACGCTTTCTATAGCAAACTATGTGTGGTCAAGAGAGTACTAGTGGACACAGGCAGCTCGTCCGATATTAGGTTCACGTCGGCATTCGATCAACTTGGGATCGCCAGGGATCAGCTCCGGCCTATTGCTACCCCCTGGTTGGATTCAACGGCTCCAGCACACAACCGCCCGGGACAATCGAGCTTCCGGTTCTCATAGGGACCTACCCTCAGCAGGCTTCTGTACTGACCAATTTCGTGGTCATAGAAGCCCCGTTGGCCTACAACGTCATCCTTGGCAGGCCGACCCTCAACAAGACCAGAGCAGTCGTCTCCACCCACAGCTTAATAGTGAAGTTCCCAACTCCTCAGGGACCCGGATGCTTGCGCGGAGATCAGACCACTTCCCGGAGTTGCTACGTTAGCTCGTTACGCCGGGGGGCAATCACCGAAACATTAAACGTTCAAGAGATGGACCCCGGGACCCGAGCGACGCGGTAGGTCCGGTGGAAGAATTGGAAAGTGTAGTGCTGAGTCCCGAGTACCCTGACCGCACGGTCAGCATTGGCAACTTACTGGATCCCGACCTAAAGGAAAAACTGACCCAGTTATTGAGGCAAAACTAGGACGTTTTTGCTTGGAGTCACGAGGATATGCCCGGGATTGACCTCCGGGTAATGTCCCATCGCCTCAATGTCAGTCCAGATTGCAGGTCGATGAAGTAGAAAAAAAGGGGCATGGCCCCCGAGAGACAGAAAGCAGTGAGTGAAGAGATCGAGAAGCTCCTCAAAGCCCACTCCATACGAGAAGTCCACTATCCCGACTGGCTAGCCAACGTGGTACTTGTCAAGAAAAGCAGCGGGAAGTGGAGGATGTGCGTGGACTTTACCGACCTCAACAAAGCTTGCCCCAAGGATTGCTACCCGCTACCCAGGATAGACCTCCTTGTGGACTCCACGACGGGTCACTCATTCCTCTCATTCATGGACGCTTACTCGGGGTACAACCAGATCAGCATGTACCCCGGGGACGAAGAGAAGAATGCGTTCATCACCGACCAAGGCACGTACTGCTACAAGGTGATGCCATTCGGTCTCAAGAATACCGGGGCCACCTACCAATGCCTGGTCAATTACATGTTCAAGGACCTCATTAGAAAGACTATGGAGGTATATGTGGATGATCTGCTGGTAAAGAGCCGGGACGAGCCCGACCACCTCGAGCATCTGGCCGGGGCCTTCAGCATTTTTAGAAAATTCAGGATGAGGTTGAACCGGCCAAATGCACCTTCGGCGTCTTGTCCGGGAAATTTCTGGGCCACTTAGTGAGCAGACAGGAGATTGAGGGAAACCCCGAGAAAATCAAGGCCATCATCAACATGCGGTCGCCCAAATCAACAAAGGAGGTTCAAAGCTTAGCCGGACGGGTGGCCGCATTAAACAAATTTGTCTCCTGAGCTACCGACCGGTGCCTGCCATTCTTCAAAATCCTCCACAAGGCATTCCAGTGGTCAGAAGAATGTGAAGAGGCGTTCCAAGAACTCAAGAAGTATCTGGCTTCCCCTCCTCTACTCTCAACACCTGTGCCCAGAGAAGAATTATTCCTATACGTGGCAGTGTCACCGTTAGCAGTTAGCCCAACACTAATCCGAGAAGAGCACGGGATACAGTTCCCAGTGTACTACACCAGCCAGGCATTACAGGGCGCAGAGAGCAGATACTCTCGCATCGAAAAACTGGCATTCGCCCTTATCACCTCGGCCTGGAGACTCCGCCCTTACTTTCAGGCCCATGCCATTGTGGTCTTCACAGATCAACCTCTCCGCAGAATCCTCAGCCGTCCGGACACATCCGAGAGGCTCGTTAAGTGGGCATTGGAGTTGGAAGAGTTTGAGGTGATCTACCGACCCCGGATAGCCATCAAGGGACAAGCCGTGGCTGACTTTCTGGTTGAGTTCATATATCCAGAAGACCCGGTTGAAGAGTCCGAGCCGCCGGCCCTACCACCCAGGTTACACTCTGATATCCCTACCTGGGTACTGCACGTGGACGGTTCAACCAATCAACAAGGCAGTGGGGCAGGAATCATCTTAACTACCCCCGACGGTATCCAACTTGAATATGCATTGAGGTTCGGGTTCCGTGCCTCCAATAACAAAGCCGAATACAAAGCCCTACTGGTAGGACCGCAGTTGTCCACCTCTATGAGTGCACAACAGGTCCAGGGATATAGTGATTCCCAGATCGTGGTCAACCAGGTTAATCAGGAGTACGAAACACGGGAAGATAACATGGCAGCCTACTTGGCCCTTGTCCGAGCGATTTCCAAGAAGCTCCGAGGATTCTCCATCACGCAGATACCGAGAGAAGAAAATACCGGGGCCAACCATTTAGCTCGCCTCGCCTCGTCTTCTGAGTCGAACTTGCCCGAGATACGGATACAATACCTACCCGAGCCGAGTGTGATCAACTCAGAAGGCATGGAGGTAGACCCGGTCACTCTGGGACCCAGCTGGATGGACCCACTCGTGACATTCTTGACAACAGGGGTGCTACTAGATGATAAAGAAGAAGCCTGCTGGGTCAAGTACCGAGTAGCACGATACCATCTGGTTGACAGCATTCTCTACAAGACGGGATTCACTGTCCTGTACCTCCGCTGTGTTCGTCCTGCGCAAGTCTAAGCTATACTATTTGAAATCCATGAAGGGGTGTGCAGGAACCACATTGGAGGCCGGGCACTCTCCAGAAAGGCCTTACTGCAAGGCTACTATTGGCCAACCATGGCCCGAGATTTCCAGGAGTACGTCAGAAGATGTAATAAGTGTCAGAGATACTCTCCTATGATCAACCGACCGGGAGAGCTCCAGACTCCAATCCACAGTCCCTGGCTGTTCGCCCAGTGGGGAATCAACATCGTAGGTCCTCTGCCAATGGGAAAAGGACAGGTCAAGTTCGCCGTCATCGCTGTTGACTACTTCACCAAGTGGGCAGAGGCCGAGCCCTTGGCGACCATAACCGAGCGGAAAATGGAGAGCTTTGTGGAAAGGAATATTCTTAGTAGGTTCGGCATTCCCCGGGTCCTGGTCAGCAACAACGGCAGGCAGTTTGACACCCCTATATTCAGGCAATTCTGCTCGGGCTACGGGATACAAAATCACTACTCCTCCCCCGAGCACCCACAGTCCAACGGTCAAGCCGAAGTAACCAACCAAACAATCTTGTAGTCAATCAAGACAAGGCTTGAAGGCGCCAAAAGGCTGTGGGCTGAAGAACTACTGACCCTCCTGTGGGCCTACCGCACTACACCCCGATCGACAACAGGCGAAACCCCGTTCTCTTTAACATATGGATTTGAGGTGGTGGTCCCCATAGAGCTCGGGCTGCCTACATATAGGGTGGCTAACTTCAGACTACCGGAAAAACGAAGAAGCCCTCCGGTCAGAACTGGATCTGGTGGAGGAAAAAAGAGACTAAGCTTATCTGAAGGTGGCGGCCTACAAACAACAGGTTTTTCGATACTACAACAGCAAGGTGAAGCACCGCAGTTTTCAAGTCGGAGACCTTATCCTCAAGGTGGTGAACCAGTCTACCCGAATCCCGAGCCACGGGAAATTGGGGGCAAACTGGGACGGCCCGTACAAAGTGACCCGGATCAACCGATCGGGAACTTACTGGCTACAAAGTATGGACGAGCATGATCTCTCTCATCCTTGGAAAGTGCAATACCTCCGCAAGTATTATCAATAGCATTGGGCCACGGGAGTCAGTACTGATAGAAAGATTTCCTTTTGTAGCTCTGATTGAGCAATAGCAATAAATTTTTGTTTGTAGTAAAATTAGAAAATTTATTTTGCAAAATTACTCCTGTCGGTACACCGTGCAATGCAGAAAAGACCTCGGGCCTAACCCCAGGGCATCAAAGACCTTGGCTAACAACCAAGGCATAAAAAGACCTCGGGCTCCGAACCCAAGCACCTAAAAAGACCTCGGGCTCCGAACCCAGGCACCTAAAAAGACCTCGGGCTCCAAACCCAGGCACTTAAAAAGACCTCAGGCTCCGAACCCAGGCACAAAATGACCCTGTAACCACCCATGATCCAAGTCGGTTTCCTACGGCTACTTACTCCCGTACTCCTGCCTTAGCAAAATGCTTGGGGGGCAGGGGAATATTAGCCCAAAACAGGAAATCACACCGATCACTTAAAGAACTTGGACGATATTCCCAGGTACTTACAGTGACTAGAGATTCTATCCCGGACGGTAAAACAGGATACACCTATGATACACCGGGACACCCGGACGGTAATACAGGGTATTCCTATAATACACCGGGCGTACCTTTTAAATAGGTCAGAAAGACTAGGTGTTCTACTGGTTACGGTCCTAAAACATTTTGCTAAGGCAGGTGTTAGGTTGGCCAAAAACCGAGCAGATACTAGCAATTAAAACAGGCACAGTACAGAAGAAAAACAACAAAAGAAAGACAGTTAATGGAAAGTTTGACCTCGAGGGCCTTTTCATTAATTAAAATAGAAACTGTACAAAGCCTGGGGGGCAGTTGTAGTAGCCTCCCCAAAAAAGAAAATACTACCATAAAAAAAAAACTAATCTACAACCACCACTTCCTCCTCCCAGCAACCTGCTCATCAACGGATGGGCCCCCGGTCGGTTCAGCTTCAGCGGCGACTTCAGCTTCGGCGGCGACCTCGGCTTCAACGGCGACCTCGGAATCAGCCTGGCCTTCTTTCCAATAAATGGACTCGGCCCAGGAGTACCCGGACAGATCCCAGTCAGGGTGGTCAGCAACAGCCCGCTTCACCAGGTCTGCGTAGCCAGTGAGGAACCCTGCCTCGAACTCTTCCTCGCTTCCTTGGTTTCAGCCTCCTGAGCAGCAGTAAGCTCCAAAAGCGTGGCCATCATGGCTACCAGGTCCTTCTTGGCAGAGATCTTTGCGGACTTCGAGGCTGCTACCTTGGCCTCAGTAATCTTCTCGGCGGTGATTCGCCCGGCCTCCGCAGACGCAGCCTTAGCCTCCGCAACCTTCCGGGCAGTTGACAGGGAGTCACGGACCTCCCCCAGCTACAGGGCCGTTGCCTGGGATTTTTCTTCCTCCACGGTGAGGGCAAACTCCGCGGACTCCTGAGCGGCCCTCTCCACGGAGAGGTTAGCCTCTGTAGCGGCCAACCTCTCAAAAACGCCGGGAATGGTGGCCTAGGCCCCGACCGCAATACAGCCGATCTGCAAGAACAAGGAAACGTCAGTATAGGCATGGAGGAAAAACTAATGTTCACATTGCAAAAAAGAAACTTACCAAGTGGCTGATGCTATATAGCCAACCGATAATGGCCTCGGGGCTCATCAGAGTGCACTTGTCAACGTGGCTCTGCAGCAACCCGGGCTGCACCCTTCCACGGACATCACCCGCTGTCTTGGTCTCCGGCAACGAAGAGGGGCCCGCACGAGCCTCCTCCTTGGTCGGGAAGGAGACCCCGGACGGTCTGGCTACTGGGGGGAATGGTGAAGGCGCAGCAATGGTTGCGCCAGGATGTGGTGGTGGTGGTGCAGCAACTGTAACAACGGGCGTGGAGGTAGCAGCCACCTCCTTCCCAGCCCGGATGGAAATCGCCCGAAAAATCCTCTTGAGGGGCTGGCCCTCAGCGGAGTCTGGCTTCTTCCTCTTCTGCCCAACCCGGGCCATCAGGGCCGCCTTCTTCTCCTTCAACGCCGCCGCGTTCTTTGGAGCCATTTCTGCAAAACCATAGAGCATGTTAGTTCCGCAAAATCCCAAACGAACAGTAAAATCGGACGGTCAAGAAATAGTATTTACCAGGAATGATCGTTGGGAGAACAAGAGCTTTGAGGCGCTGGGACTTGTAGGAAATCTTCGGACTTCCTGACCGGGTTAGCACCTTGTTAATATCAGTCGAGTCATCCACCAATGACAGGACCCTCGCTTGGAGCTCGTGAGGAAGACTTGGCGGATCAACTGCTCCCACTGCAAGACAAACACACAAATGTGTTAGTCAAGGCAAAGTAAGGAAACTAAACAAGAAAGAAAGAGTGCTTGGGCTTACTCCTCAGCTTCCCCGCCCAAGAGGTCCTCAGCTGAATACCCCTGAATACTCGGTGCCTTCTCACACAGACCTATGGTAGACACTTGGAAGAATTTCTTCTTCCACCCTATGTTGTTGCTCGGGCAATTCACGATTATCTTCCGCCCCTGCCTAGCCGAGAGCGAGAAGAAGCCGGCCTCCCCGTGAACTTGGAAAGGCCGGTGGGTCCAGAAGAACTCTTGCAGGGTCAGCTCATACCCGAGGACTTGGGGCCACAAAGAGATACACCCCATCAGGTATCACCAGCCGTTCGGGGCGAGATGCCCGGGGGCGATCCCGAGGTAGATGAGCGCGTCCTGGGCAACTGGGTGAAGAGGCAAGCAAAGGCCCATCATGAAAGCATCCTCGTACAGAGTGACGAAGCCCGACTCATGGAAGTGACCTTCGCCATCGTGCATGGCAAGAGAAAAGGGACCGGGAAGCTCATACCTGTTCCTGATTCGGTCCAAGTTAGGACCACGCAAAATACTAACGATGGACTCGCATGAAAAGACGACTCTGGGACTGTTCGGCACAGACCCTTCATCGCCCGACCCCCGAGACGTCAAGGCTACGGGAGAATCCTGGTGCGCTTCCTCGTGAAACGCCCGAGCGAGGATTATTCCCTCACTATGCTAGTCTGAGGGGGCTAGGGAAGGAGGGTCCGGGCTTGAGTTCATAGACCCTGATCGCAACTGTTCGTCTTCCGACCGGGACAACGAGTTGAAATCCGAATGACACATGACTACGTCTGAAGAAGACCTAAAGGGCAGACGACCTAGGAATGGGTCAAGAACTCCGAATCTGATCTATAGGGGAGGTAGATCTAACAACCTAAAGGGAAGGTCGTACAAGACTCTAGAAGACAGACAACACTCTCTCAAGACCCCCTCGGGAACTCCCGCTCAGTTAATCTGCTCTAGTTTACCTTCAGATTGGAAGAAATGACAAAACTGGAAAAAGAAGAAATCCCAGGCTCGCTCTAACCCAAGTGGGTTCGTCCCTTCCAGGTTTTTCAGAAAAGAAGAAGAAAAGATTGAAGAACTGAAGGTGGAAAGGGAGGACTTACAAAATTTAGCACAGAAAAGGACTCAGGAACCTTGCTCGGGAGTCTTGGTTGCTCTCAAACCGCTAGGGAAAATCTCTCTGTTGGCAGCAGGAACTGAAGAAATGAGCCAAATGTTCCTTATGTAGAAGTAGGGTACGATCCAGATCAATCAGATCCAACAGCTCAGGATTTTCCCCACCAAGAACCGTCAATAGCTGTCACCTCGGGCACTTGAAGGATGGCCTCAAATCTCGCGCGCATTAAATGCGTGACGTGACGGTCCGGTTACCACGCAACTGTTCGGTTACGTTCGAACCAACTCCGCTGGATCCTGACCAGGCCAATTACTCCCTGACACGTGGCAATATTCACACCCAAGCTCCCACCTGTACCGGTCGGTTACTCCACCGGGGAATCTAGAGTGTGGGCCCCATCCCGACCAGTGCTCCCGGACCACATCCGGACGGTTTCCAAGAAGCTACTGATTTTCGAATCCTTACCCGATTGCGCATCCAGTCAATTCCGAAAATGGGGGGCAACTGATATGTCCAAAATCATCTAGCCATGAAAACAGTGCCACGTTACCCAGAGGCGCCGGTTATTCCGGTAAGGGCGCCCCCCATGGGGCCAAGCATTCCCGAGGTGTCTATTCAGACCGCGCGGTTCGCACCCACGGACCGGGCATACAGGTCACGGCGTCCCTCCATCCCGACTTGTCCATCAATTTCCTAAATCGACTACAAGTCTGCGAAAGGGAATATGACAGTTTCCTAAACCACTTAGGAAGCTCCCCTAAAATCATGCAAATCTATTGTGATTAGATTAGGCTTCCTAATCTTATCAACTTACCATGTAACGGTGGACTCTTGCATCTATAAAAGAGCCCACCTACTCTGTTTACAAGGATCCGGATTCCAATCCAATTATTATTCTCTAGATAACAAGCATTCAACAGAGAACTCACCATCAATATACATACACCCGGCCGGTTTTACTGGTAGTGCCGCCCACCTTTGTTGGCTCACCAGGCCCGTCGGTGATCTGCTAGTGAGAGCGCACAGACGCAACCGTGGACGTCGGTCACCTCGTTAACGGGACCGAACCACATACAAATTGTTCTCATCTCTCTCTCTCTAAACCTTTCTTACCAGTTTTAGGCATCATCAGAACCTATTTGAAGAGATTTTATTTCTCTGTCACTTCACTTGTCTGATTTATCAAATTGTTGACAATTCAGGAGGACATTTGTCTTGCACGTCCGTACTCTTATAATTATAGATTTTCAGCCATACAAATATATAATCAGTTTTTGCATGAAATCAACGACAGACAAGAACTATCGAATTTTTTTTTTACCAAACCCATCAGTTTCATGGTCATATTGACTCGAACTTAAATTTTCAACTTGTTTTCCAAACCATCAATACATTTTACATGATTTTTTTTGGTGAAGTCGTGTTCACATCTGCTTGGTGAAATCAATTGATTTTGGTTCGATTTTTACATTACTAGAAATTCTTGAAAATCGACCGAAATGAAGGGTTGGGTCAGTTTGCTTTACACGCGTACCAAATTTTTCTTTGGAATACTTGCCCTTTTCATCAAATTAGTTACCCCAAAAAATTCAAGTTCACGACTTCAGAAAAGTTAAGGAGTTTGAGAAATAATTTGAAAAGTTGATGGTCCGATCAGTAAAACCCAAAATTTTACCCTTTTTGTCAAAATTTCGAAACTGTCAATACGATAAGCTGGTGAGTGTGCACTACACAATCACTGCCCATGCCAATTCGTCTATATATACGGCTACCCATTAATTAGGTTCTCATTCTATGCCCACAATAGATCGAACGTTGGGCGCTGAACACGAAAAAAAGGAACAGGATATGATCGACAATCATAACAACAAGCAATTGATCAAACTTCCAATCTGAATTCAACCGAAGGTATTATTAATATAGTTCGCTTTTCAAATTGTAAACTTTTTGTCAAACTCGGTTCGTCAAACCCTATATATATATACATATTTATTATATATGTATATATATGTATAATATGAACATGAATTTATGTGTGTTGTAGGAAGAAGGATGTCCGTCGATTTGCAATTGAAGCCGTCGTGTAGCGGCTGCGGATCGGCGAAAGATCTATATGGAAGCAATTGTAAGCACATGACTCTCTGTTTGTCTTGTGGAAAAACCATGGCCGAGAATCACGGAAAGTGCTTCGAATGCGGTGCCACAATCACTCGGCTCATTCGGGTTCGTTTTGATTTCTTCTATTATGTAATGTGTGTATTATATGTGGTTTGTTGCAATTAGTTTTTTTTCTTCAATAGTTGTGATATGTCAATCTTGCTTAACATTTGTGACCTAATTATAATTGTCTTGTTCTATAAGTTTGGAATAGAATGTATGAGATTTAATGTGGGGAAAGGTTATAGATTTATGAAATTTCAAATTTTTAGACAATCAAATTGACAACAATTGTCTCTTTACTCGCGTGGTCATCCATGTTCACTGATGAGGTATTCGAGTTAAAAGTGGGAAAATGATTTTGCAGTTATGCTAGTTCTTTGAGTAATAAATCCTCTCAAAGAACCACGGCAAATGCTTCAAATGCGGTGCCACAATCACTCGGCTTATTCGGGTTATATGTCTGTATTGCATGTGGGTGTGTTGCAATTAGTTTTTTTCTTCAATAGTTATGAGATGTAAATGTTGCTGAAGTGCTGACCATTTGTGACCTAATTATAGTTCTTATTCTATAATTTTGCAATAGAATGGATGAGATTTAACTTGGGAGAAGATTGTAGATTAATGAAATCTCAAATTTTTAGACAATCAATATTGGAATCAATTGCCTCATTGCTAGCATGGTCATCCATGTTGACTGATGAGATAGTCGCATTAAAAATGGGAAAATGATTTTGCAGTAATTGTAGTTATTTCCTACTGAATTGGGCTCCAATCAATGAAACATAAGGTCTAACTAAAAAAAAAAACAAGTGAGAGGATATATTACTCAAACAACTGCATCCAACAAGTGCGAAACAAAAATTGGGCACAACCAATGAACATGAGGAAATTAGGGATAATAGCAAACTTTGTTGTAGTTCCGGGTCTTAGGACTATGTGGGATTGGTTGTGTGAGGTCTTCTAACCGTTCACCCACTTGCTGGTTTTGGTCTTCTTTTAATCTGCAATTTTGGTGCGACATTTTTTGTTATACAATTTGGATGTTACTGTTCAAAGTGCTTGTATGAATTTTTGAATCTGAAGTTTCATGCACATTCTGGTTATGCCAACTCCAGGAATACAATGTCCGGGCTGCTTCTAGCAATGACAAGAATTACTTCATTGGTAGATTTGTTTCGGGATTACCAAGTTTTTCTAAGAAGCAGAACGCGGAGAATAAATGGTCTATCCAAAAAGAAGGTTTACAGGGACGACAACTAACTGATACCTTGCGGGTAGAGTAATTTTATGCTTTGCTCATTGCTTTTATACATACATATATATGGGTAAATTTCACTTACGCCCCCTGAGGTTTGGCCTTAATACACATACCTTCCCTCATGTTTCAGGAATCTCACTTACCTCCCGTATTTTAAATTTTAGTATCAGTTTCCCCCTTCCCTTTAAAAAATCGTTAGAAAATTTAAGGGAATCTAACACTAAAATTCAGAAATAAGGGAGGTAAGTGAGATTCTTGAAACGTGAGGGGAGGTATGTGTATTAAGGCCAAACCTCAGGGGAAGTAGGTGATATTTACCTTATATATAAATATTTTACATTTGTTTTAAACATGAAAATTTCTTGAACTGTGTTGGGTATTTGTGCAATATGTCTATAAGTGGATAAAGCTGAAACCTGTAGTTAATCAAATTAAAAGAAGCTCAAAGAATTGAATAGTAGTTCATATATCTTGTTTCAAAATTCAAAGTATCAGCTGGCCGATCAACTAGGTACTCTATGCCATTGAGATGGAATGGAGGACTTTTTACGTAAACCGGATAAGATAATGCCATTTCGTTGTCTGTCAAGAGATGTTGAAGACTTACGATGAGAAGCTGAAGATAAAAGTAAGGGTAAATATCACCTAGACCCCCTCAGGTTTGCCCCGATCACAGATGCCACCCCTCACGTTTGACATAACACCCACCACCCTTCACATATACCGTATGTATCATACACATCTCCTTAGTTGAACCGATGTTAGTGAGTAACAAATTTGCGCTATGTAAGTAACTTATTAGACTAAATTCCATAATTGCCCCTCCGTCACTTCTTCTTCTCTCTCACCCCAATATGTGTATATAGATTCGATATATATACATATCTCTTCCTCCATCAACCGCCATTACCAACCTTTACATAAATTACCAGCCCACCAACATCCCCCAATTATCCTCCCAATGAAATGCATATATAGCTGCACTTTTATACATGTATAATGTATATCTATACATACATACTCCTAGTTAGACATGAATGCCAATTAAACTTGTAAAGAAATTAAGACCCAAGTAGACCATTAGAGATAGAAATCCATACCCAATAAGCTTTTCGGACATATGTATACATACATGCATGAAATGGTTGTTGATTTGGGTTAAATGGGAGTGAATCGGTAAAGAGCAATTGCAAAGGTGGGAATGGTGGGCCATTTCTTCAAACACTTTAGGTCATATAATTTTTCAATCAGAGTAATTGGTGTATTGGAAATTTGGGAGATGTAGAAGATAGATTTTGCTGTAGAATAGTCCTATAGGAGTTGGCGTTCGTGACGGAATTCTAACCACACCAGGTCCATGTGCCTTGGTGAATCTAACAAGGTTATGGACTGAATTAACAGTTTTTCAGTACTTTTCAAACGCCAATGTGGATGTGGTGGTTGATATGCTTGGCTGGTGGTTAATTTAGCAGAAGACTTTTTATGTTGGTTGTTGATGCAGTTTAACTTTGTCTTACATTCCTTTATAGCCGAGTTAGGATTACAGATATTCTATGTATCGCTTGTTTTAGTCGCTTGTTCATTTCATTTTCATTCCCTCATTTTGTTAGCTCTGTGGAATTGAATTGTATAGGAGAAATACAGGAATAAGCCTTGGCTATTGGAGGATGATTCGGGCCAATTTCAGTACCATGGTCAGCTTGAGGGCTCACAATCAGCGACGTACTACCTATTAATGCTGCAGGGAAAGGAGTTTGTCGCTATTCCTTCTGGTTCTTGGTAGGCAGTAGCGACTGTCTATTTTAGCACTAGCATCAACTCAGACACACACACACACAAGCATATTCGATTTACCCCAGACCTATACATGGTCTATTTTTTCAACTTATCATTCTGCACATGGAAGTGCTAAATAATAGACAGTTAGTTTAGCCTTTATTACATGTTGTCAGTCTGGTGAATGGTTTTGGTTTCCTATGTTGGTCTAAAAATGGTAATTCTATGCGTTTAATGTGTCACTTTTTACAATCTCGAAATTTTAGGTATAACTTTAATAAAGTCGCACAATATAAGCAACTTACCTTGGAGGAGGCGGAAGAGAAGATGAAGAACAGAAGGAAAACTGCAGATGGTTATCAAAGATGGATGATGAAAGCGGCGAACAATGGGCCTGCTGCCTTTGGCGAAGTCGAAAAGTTTGATGACAAGGAGAGCGGAGCTGGTGGTGGAAGGGGTCGTAAAAAATCCAGTGGTGATGAAGAAGAAGCCAATGCCTCAGATAGGGGAGAGGAAGATGAAGACGAAGAGGCGGCAAGAAAAAATAGACTCGGCCTTGACCAAAAAGGCGGTGATGATGATGAAGAAGGCCCTAGAGGAGGAGACCTTGATTTGGATGATGATGATATTGAGAAGGGTGAGCATTTATCTTGTTTGTACCTCCATTGATATCTGTTTAGAATGTTCATGGGGGGTTTTTGTGTTCTTTATTTTAGTCAATGTTGTTCCACAAATTAGTAGAAGAGAAAGATGAAGATAATTTTTGTCTTACCCAATGTGGATGATAAAACGTTTGTGCCTTGTTGGATTGGTAGTGGCTTTTGCATTTAGGCAGGAGAAGAAGTAGAATCCCCAATCAACAAGCTCATGATGGGAATTAAGAAAAATTCATTAAAACTAAAATCTGCTTCCATCACGTTTGGCCATAAGCTCTGTGTTTCTGTCTGAACGTGCTCTTGGGACTCTAAATTGCTACGTAATTCATCCAATCAGGCTACTATATGTGTTTTGTGTCCCAAAAGCACGTTTGGGCCCAAATGTGAGTTTGGAAAGTGATTGCAAATCGGGCCATTGTCTATTTCTATACATAAATAAATACGAGATTAACATTGCTGCTTCTAAGCTGCTTCTTGAGAAATTGTGGATAACTTCTTGTTTACATATTCTTCCTATTGAAAGTGCATAAAAGAAGAGATTGTGAGTTTCTATGAAGCTCTGTTGCTCCTTGCAACATTCTATATCTGTTGCTCCAAGCAACATTCTATATTTTATTTGCATGCTTCATCATCTTCTGTTGCGGGGAGAAATTCTCCTTTTTGCATCTTTATTTAGTAGCTTTGAGGAGAGACTTATCTTCGTTTTTAATTCAGCAACACATTTCCGATGATTTGCTGTTGGGGTTTTGCTAGGTGATGATTGGGAACATGAAGAAATTTTTACTGATGATGATGAAGCTGTGGGTAATGATCCTGAGGAACGAGAAGATTTGGCCCCTGAGCTTCCCGCTCCTCCAGAAATAAAGCAGGTTGGTTGTGTTTAAATTGCTGTGACTTGCTAGTCAAATTTAACTGGTAAGATATTCACTACCACACATTCTCACTTCTAAAATGCTTTCTCGGGCTGGAAATGGATTTTAAAAAATGGTGTTTAAAATCAAGAACCACTTCTTTGCATGCTTAAGGATCTACCTCGACTTTATGCTAAACTTGAATTAGCTAGCTTTAATTTAGTTAGTTTTGCATATAAATTCTTGAGGTCGACTATTCAGGCAAGTTGGACATTAGCTCTAAGTTATGTGGAATGTGGGGAGTGGAATTTCATGGGTATGGAAATTTGTTTTGATATGATGCTTGGTATAATTTCCAACTCAACGAATTTCGTGGATACATTTGGATCCTTAACATACTCAAACGACTGCTGTAGGATTGAAAATGAATCGTAGCAATAATAACTTCGCAACCATGGATATTTATTGATAAATCTACAAGGTAGTTGGTTGGGATTTTCAAGAGTTAGCAATTAGTTAGCCTTAAATTGTAGAAATGTGATAAAGCAGTAAACATTACAGCCAAGTTAGATGGTAGCTTATTTGAGTTTTTTTGGAGCTCGATGAGCACTATAGTTTACAGTCTACACTCTATATTAGTTCTTAAGCTTTGGAAAAAGCCTGACCTTATCTGAGTTGGTTTTTGGAGTCTTCGAGCACTTAGGTTATAGTGGAATTCAAGTAAGGGTGCTTAGTATAAGTCATGGACGATGGAGTTAAGAGCGTATTGAGATCTAGTCAGATTTGAAAGGTTTTCTTTGGGTTCCCATTGGATGAAAATTTTGAATTATGCCCGATACAACTCCTATATGGAGCATGCTTGAAGCAAAGATGAGATCAAACTTTATTGCAATCTGGGCTATCCATTTGTTCTTAAGACGCAGTGTAATTTAATCTGAGCATTATTTCTCTGGTCATATTGGTGCCCTTTTTTCTTTTCCCCCACTGTATTCTATCGTTAATGTGTGCTTGCAGGATGACGAGGACGAGGATGAAGATGATGAAGAGGAAGGAGGACTGAGCAAATCTGGGAAGGAGTTGAAGAAGCTGCTGGGGCGAGCTGGTGGACTTGATGAGTCTGATGCAGACGATGACGATGACGATGACGAGGATGTAAGTTTCACTCATGTCCAACTATTTTTGAATCCTTTACCAAGTAGCTATATCATTTAACTTCTTGAATGCTTGTGCCTTGTGGGAGAGGTGACACTTTCCTAGTTGAGAATGGTGTATCGTTGGTTCTATGCCCTGATCTTTTAGAGACCCTCATAGGATTTTGTTATTTGTTCCATTTTTTTTAACCTGCAACCTTTCCTTTTATATGTTTGGTAGGGCAGGTGGAAAATGGAAGGAAGGGAATGGAGAAAGGTATCCCTAGGACAATTTGAATAAGAAGTCAGAAAGAAAGAAGGGAATGTTATTTACTGTACTATTGTACCCTTGCATTAAAAAAGTATCATTTTTTTAAGGGCAAACAAGTCATAAGAGGAGGGAAGCTTTTTCTCTCTCCTAGTTCATGCACTCTTGGACAGATTGAAATTTGTGGGTCCGAAGGGAAGAGGCATCCCCCTTTTTCTGAAAAAGTGATGTTACAATTCGTTTCATGTGTTTTCATATCTATGCAGTCTAGGCACATATAGTATTATTTGTCTTCTGAAAAAAGTGAATCTTACAAATTTACAATTCGTGTCACGAATGGACAACCATGATTCGACCCTTTTCCCTACTCTCTTCCCTCCATCCCTCTCCTTCCTTCCCCTCTTCCCTCATACCAAACATATTGTTAATATTAAGGATTGATTTTTCCAGATGGATGATGAAATTGGCATTTCTCCGGTGCTAGCTCCGAAGCAGAAGGATGCTCCGAAGGAAGAACCTCTTGACAAGAGTCCCTCAAAACCCACTGCTACAGGATCTGTTCGGGGAACCCCACCTACTTCTAAGTCAGCAAAGGGAAAGAGGAAAATAAATGGTGATGATGTGAAAGCAAGTAACGGTGCACCCCCCAAAAAAGTAAAGACAGAAAATGTACATCGTTGTCTTTGATGAACCTGCTTGATTATTAATGAAGTTCCAAGTTAATGCCAAAGTGATTGTACTCATGGTCGTTAGAATTTACAAGTCGATTCATACGAGTTTCATACAACCCAACGGTTCACGAGGGGATGATCGATACGATTCGCTGTTCATGGTTTTGAACTTTGAAGTTTTAGGTGGAGAAATTTCACAACATTTTGAGCTTGGATATCACATAAAACTAGTGTTAAATTGTTAGTTGTTCACGTTATGCTTTTTTACACATGTTTTTATACGTATAAAACTAATACATATATATTATTGCTTATTTTCTAGAAAAAATGAATCTTATGATTCACGATTCATAATTTTGGCAAACCCATTCAAGATTTAACAACATTGATGATACTCGGACTCTCACATGGAGTGAGAACAAACACCACAAGGGTGGAAAACCATAGAGGCACCTAAAGACTTGGTAACAATGATGATAGTCACTTATACCTCAATGTGTGAAGTTTGTGTTCTAACTCCTAATTCACTTGTTCAGGAAATGAAATCTGTGAAAGATGAGAATGTGCCTCCATCAAAAAGTAGCGTGCCTTTGAAAGGGGCGTCACCGACATCATCAGCTGCAAAAACTGGTCCACCACCGCCTACTGGACCTGTCACCGAAGAAGAAATCAGGGCTGTTCTAGTACAGAAGACACCAGTGACAACTCAGGATCTTGTTGCGAAATTCAAATCAAGATTAAGAAGTAAAGAGGTATGCCTTTTCAAGTTTTATAGGTTTTGTGTATTCTATCATTGTTGAATTTATGTCCTACTCCTCCAAAGCCACCTGTGGTCAACAATAATATTATGGGCCTGTTTGGAATCACCTCTCTAACTCATGTTTGGACCTAAACATGCTTGTGGGATCCAAAATGCATGTATTTACCTGTTTGAATAAATTTTAAGCCGCACGTACAGTCTTAAAAGCATGTTTTGGCTTAAGTTCATAGGTGCTTTAGGTCAAATGTGATGCAGGAAATAGATGTACCACTTTGGCGTCAATAATTTGTGGCTTCTGCTTCTGACTAAACGGTAAACACAAAAACCACAATCAATCCAAATGCGCCCCATGTTGTCTAAGTAATGGCGTGTCAAATATGTATCTAACGTTTCCTGGTTTTAATTGCATGATAAAATATTTGTGGATCGTCTTTGGATGAGCAAAAGCCATTAGTGTATTTGGGTTATTAGCATTGTAGAATATTCTATAGTCAAGGATGATGAGTTATAGAAGGATTTACATTCTAGCCAAGTGATTTTGACCAAAAGTGTGCTACATTGTATTAAACGAGATTCCTGGTATGTTGCTTACACTTGTGACTGTTGCCTATGCGTCTTTCTTTCGTTTGACTAGATGAAGTTTCTTGCTGCAGGACAAGGATGCTTTTGCCGCTATACTAAGGAGAATTTCCAAGATCCAAAAGACCAATGGGGCCAACTTTGTAGTGTTGAGAGAGAAATGACTTCTACAGTGTACATCCTACGACATAAGCTTTTCTGTAATTTCAACTCGTCTGCTTGTGCATTGAAGCCGCTAGCCCATAATACTGGACTTAAAGAATCAGTACCTCTAGTGTTCTTTCTTTTTGTGTCTTTTTTTTTTTATGTAATTTGTCTAGCTTTCTTCGTGGCTTCTTCTTCAACAAAAAGAGCCAAATAAGGGGGGAGCTATTAAGATGCTTCTTGTATCTTGAAGCAGTGAAAGAGCTAAGAACTTTGCTAGCATATATGGAGAGTGGTTAAAGCTGTGGGTGTGCTATCTTGTTATCTAGTAGTACAATCATATGAACAAATATTTATTTGAATCTGTTTTTGTACACTTCATTGGACATTTAGGCTCTGTTTGGTTGGATGTCGTGAGGGACAAGAAAAGGGAAAGGAAAACTAGTCCCCTCGTGCTTTATCTTGTATTTTACTTCTTGCTTAAATAACATTAAAAATTAAAAGCTTTCAAGTATGATTGTGATAAATGACTCACAACATTCAAAATGTTAATTTATTTATTACCTTATTCTATTTTCTTTCTATGTATTACAATTAAATTTTAGAAAATTTTAATTGTTAATGCTATTTAAGCATGAAGGAAATACAAGGGAAAACATGAGTGTATAGTTTTTCGTTCCCTTTTCTTTTCTTTCATGAAATTTATGAACCGAACAGAGCCTTAACCATTTTGTTGTGTGTTTTGTGTTCTTTAACGAGTTCGAATCTTCTCTTTTGATGGTTTGTATTTGCAAAAGGCTTTTCCTAAAGGCAATTTGATTAAAACACCACCGAGGAGAGAAATTATTTTGGTAATTTGTCCATAGAACATTGTTAGAATTTTTATGTAACATTCAAAGTTTCGTAGTTGCATATGAATAATGCGAGGTTTTCCATATTCTCTTCCCGAATTAGCTTTCCAACACTCGATAGTAGGACCACACTCAATAATAGCGAGACCATTTGCTATCACTGGAAGTTATTTTTGGTTGTTCCATCTTCACGTGTGTTGGAAAGTAATGCTGTCATGCAATGGTATGTAGTATCATCAATCAATGCTACACGTGGTGAACTCCAAAAAAACAAAAATTATTATAACATGTGGTGCGACTGTTAAAAGTATTTGGTAACCATATTTAGGATTCAAATTTGAATCATATCATGATTCTTCATTCTATGATATCAAGCTATAGTCCCTTCCTCGAGGAAGGATCCTCGACAGCACTTTGGGGTGCTGCTAGGAGGGTAGCACCCACATGACACTTGCAGGATCACACAATATTTTATTTTATTTTATTTTTTTCCACATCTTGAAAAAATACCCAAAAAAAATTTGTGTGATCCTACAAGTATCACATGGGTGTTGTCCACCCAGCAGGACCGTGCTATAGCTCGTGGGGTTTTTAAGTGGCTTGGATTTGGTGGTTACCTCTTTTTGGGTGTTTTTTTTTTGGGCTGGGCAGTCATCTTTATTGGTTAAATTATGAAATCAAAGGCTTTTTTTTTTGCACGTTATCTCTCTCCATCTGAAAGCTGATTGATTGCAATCCAATATTGCCTGCTGATAAATAAAAATAGTCACCTTGAAGTTCTAAGTTATGGACAATACATATATGTTACGAACTCCTGTAAAAATATGCAGATAGACAGTATAAAAAGTAATGTAAACTCATGACAATTTGAGAATATTTCTCTGCCTTTTAACAGCCCTCTCTTTTAACTGAAAAACCAGTGGTATTTGTCATAAGACTCATTACCAGCTATTTAACATGAAAATGGTAGAGCTTACAAACATCTTCCCCTTTTGACCAAACAAAATGACTCTCTCTTATGGGCTTTTAGTGTGTGTGCGCGCGTTCGCGCGTGTGTTTTCATCAATTGGATCACACACAAGTCACAACTCAACTGACCATCTAACCTCACTAGCTATTTCATTCCTTCTGTCTTCTCCAAGAAAGAAAAATTTAAGCCAAACAGCCCCTAATGCTTGAAATATACATTACAGACACTCCCAAGTCTCAATTCACTCTTCAAATGTGTCCTGGGGTGAGTAATATATAATTTTATCACCCTCTTCAGGCAACTTAAACCTCACCTTTTTTTTCAACTTGCCATTCTGCCCTCTACTCATTGAAAATTCAGTGAAGTCTTCTCTATCATCAATCTTCACTAATCTTTCAGATGAAAAACTGCTTCTTGGTGTAAAGAAATTTGTACCCATTTTACCCCTCTTGTGTCTCTGTTTGAAAACATGAAATTCACCTGCAGATATGAATCGAGAGGTCAAGTTTGGTGATGCAAAGAGACACTCCTCTAGAGTTACCATTGTGATTCTATTGTTTATAATCAACGGCTGTGATGAACCCAAATATTGATCAGATGAGTCTAGTGGTTTTTGCTTTTGATCTGAACTTGACTGCTTGAGACAGCAAAGATTTGCCCCCATTTTTGGTACTCTTTTTGAAAAGAAATGCAAGAAAATTTTATTGATGAATAAGCATGCTGTGAAATGGGTTGGACATAATTTTTTGAGGGGGATTTTGTAGCCCTTTCTCAGCGGAGAGCCCTGATCTACAAAAACCAAAGGTAGCTTATGTTGTGTTTGGCACAAAAGTGACGTTTTTGGTAAGTATCTGTATCAATATTGATATTTTAGACAGAGAGAGAGAGAGAGACAGAGATTGTGACAAAAACATGATTGATTGTTTTTGGTTATGCTCGTATCCTCTTATGAAAAGCATCATCCCAACTTAAAAAGAGAACCTAGACAGACATGCTTTTTCAAAAATATTCCGTATAAAATTATCAACAATGTTAGGGGCACTAACTAATTCTACTTACACTCACACCCACACTCGAGATAGAGTGTGGGTGTGAGTGTTAGTGGAGTTTGTTAGTGTCCTAAATATTACTCTAAAATTAAATTGGAGTGTATTGTAAAACTCAGTGAAATTAACATAAAGAGGATATCAAAATACAATTACCTACAAAGAATTCAGTTCATACATTTCAGTCCAAGCACAAGTTTAGGGCCCATTTGGTACTTGATATGTACAAAAATATCCGGTCAAAGTCAACCTTTGCCACCGTAGCAAATGGAAGTCAAATCACCTTGAATCTGACCCTACTGCTTAGCCTTCCTGGACCGTTACACAAAATCGCCCAGGAAGGTTGAGAGCCCAGGCGTTCGCTCCAGATTGGCCCCTACATGGGCGCACCTCTAGAAGGCATGGTTGCTTGTCCAGCGAGCAACCAGACAGTTACCTATCCCAACTAGAAGACTAAATGGAAGGAGCAAGTAGTTTCCTAAATCACTTAGGAAACTCTCCGAAATTCGTGTAAATCAAGTTGCAGATAAATTAGGCTTCCTAATCTGTAGACTTACCTTGTATGGGTGGTCTTTTGCACCTATAAAAGTGGCCACCCACCCCCATTGGAGGGGTCGGATTCTAAACCTAAAGAATCGCACATTATATTCACTCATACGCATACACCCGGTCGGTTTCGCTGGTAGTGTCGCCCACTGTGTTGGCTCAACAGTTCCCACCGGTGATATGTTAGTGAAAGCGCACCGACGCACCCGTGGACGTAGGTCACCTCATTAACGGGGCTGAACCACATCCAAAATTCACTGTGTCCATCTCTCTCATATAATTATTCTTACCCGAATTTTGGCATCATCAGTTTGGCGCCATCTGTGGGAAACGTTCAGTTTCTCATCAACAAATCTCTTGACTGATCAACATGCCCCCGAAGAAGGGTAAAAAAACTACCGCTCAAACCGGACAAGAGAATCAAGCCGGTCAGAAGGACTCACAGCCCGGCCGGCCAACTACCTCCATGACCTCCGAGCAAGTCACCACGGCCCTAGCACAACTCTTAGAGGGCCAACGACAAACCCATCAGCAGATTGAAGCGCTGCTGGCCCAGCAGGATGAGCTCCCCCAAACCGAGGAGCAGCCCGGGAAAGGTGTTCCCAACCGAAAGCATCCATGGGTCAGACAGCATACCCACACTACATCCGCACCCCGTCGGGTTGGAGACAGCGTGGGGATGATGAGCGTAACCAAGCCCCTAGGCGAACCCGACGACACGCCCAGGCTAATCTGCGCCGGGCGGGAGACGCCAGAGACCTCATTAATAGTAGGCGTGCTGCCAGAAAGGAGGGGCCAGGACTTATGGCCCGGGAATCGGCCGAGGACCACCCGGCCAAGAGCCGGGAAGACCTCAGGCACACGATCACCCAGAGCCGAAGCTGGGTCCTATCCCCAAGGACAACATACTTCGAAGAAGAGGCCTCGTCATCTGATCCGACCTACCACTCGGACGTAGAAAGGAAGACTGAGTCGAAAGACGTGAATGCTCAAATCCAGGACTTGTAGAAACAGTTCGAGCAGCTGTGCCACAAGCAGCGCCACGATCATACCAATTGTAATTCCCCATATTTTCAAGTGTATATCTCTAGTACTTTGCCTAGCCTTTGGGTAGGTTTGCATCCCAATCGATTGGCATCATATACCAATCGATTGCCACTTTTGAGAGCCCAATCGATTGACCTTATCCCAATCGATTGCTATCTCAATCGATTGAATGTTTTACCAATCGATTGCCTTGCTGCCGACTTTAATCAATGACGGGCAACATACAAATCGATTGACACCTGGTACCAATCGATTGACAATATCAAAACTTGGCCACCTCGTTTGTTTTGTGTGATTTGGATTGTATCCCCTCCCTATATATACCTCCTTTGATGCAAATCATTGCACGTCTTCAAGGGAACCAGTTCAAATTCCAATTGGACCGGTTATGAGGGCTCAGGCAAAGAAGTTCAAAGAGGCACTTAATGGGCTAATTCAAGAAGTTTGGTCTCCGAAAAATTCGTGGAGGCCTATTGAGCTTGGTCCACAAAGATGTCTCAATCTAATTCAAGTTCTAGAAGAATAATCCAGCAGTTCAAGATTGAATTCAAATTTTAGTTTTCCTAATATTAGAATTAGATTGTCATTTTTCTTAATTGCTTAAATTGCTGAATTGCAAGCTTGCATGCCAACTATGGAACTTTTCTTATTCTTTTAGTTTCGTTTTATTTTAATTTTGGGCGAATTTATTTTGGGACATAATATTTTGTAGGCTTATAGGGCCCAACTGTAAGCCTCAGCTATTTAAACAGTTTTAGGGTTTGTAATATTGAGTTTTGATCATTAATAATATTATGAGAGTTTTCTCTTTGGTTCTTTGAAGAACTATTCGAACTTATCAGATTTACTCTATGGCGTTCATACCTGGACATATCAATTGAGTTTTCAATTCTTGATTGTGGCGTCTACATCCTTTATACCAAGGGTCGCATCTGTTATAGGTGTTGGGTCACGGTTTTCATTCGAATCTGACAGTAGAATGGTCCGAGGCATTAATTGTGTTACGGGTTTCGTCACATTGTTGGCGTAGTTCGTATCAGTTGGTATCAGAGCACAGTTCTAGTCTCAGGTTTATCCTATCTTTTTTTTTTTGTTTCTGTTCTTATTCGTTCCTTCTGGTTCTATTTTTTATTCGTCTTCTTGTTTCTATTTTTTTTCTTTTTCTTATTCGTTCTCGTTTCTAAACCATATCAAAAAAAAAAAAAATTTAGAGTCAGATCTGGAAAATTCAGATCTAGGGTTTATTTTCGTTATTCGTATTTCAGTCGAGAAGAGATTTGGTAAATCGTCAAAAAAAAAGGTGTTCGGATTCAGATTTGGGAATTTCAAATTTGTGATTCGCAATTCTTGTTTCATTAGGGTTTCTGAAACTGTTTCGTATTGTCATTTAGATTAGTGATTCTTAGACCTGTTTATTTCGTGTTTGATAAATTGGTCATATCGGTCCTATTTTCACGATCTGTGTGATTCGAACGTGATCTTTTAAAAAAAAAGAAAGGAGAAACGAAAAGAAAGAAAAGAAGAGAAGAGAAGAGAAGAGAAGAGAAGAGATCGGTGAGCCGCGGAAAAAAAAAAGTACAAAAACTCGACTTAAAATTTTATTTTTGTTTTACAATATATGGGATCTAATGAATCCAAATCTGACCTTACTCCAGAGTGTGAAAAAAATTTCCCGAAAATTCCATTTTTTTGTGCTATTAGAAACCTAGTCATCTGCGTTCGTTTTAGTTGTGCTTTCAACTTCCAAATTTGATTGGTCTAGCTTAGGTGTGGATTGTTACTAAGAAATTCTAGAAATTGTTTGATCAGTTTCATAAGAACCGACTGAGAATCACTACTAGTGGAAAAAGGCAAGAGTGGTGAGCACATAAGAGGGTAAAAGTCGATTGATTTTGAGTGCAAACACGAGTGAATCATTTTCTTGACTGAAACACGTGAGAGAGTGTAGTGAGGATCTGTTTCTATTTCTAATCCGTTCTTGCAGGGATTATGGCTCAAAATCAGGGAAAAGTCACAAATAAAGAGGCTCAATAGCCAGTTGTTACAAATCTACAAATGTAAGCTTTAGTGGGGGAGATGAGGCAGATGATGAGGGCAGAATTGGAACCGATACATGAGAGATTGGATAGAGTTGAAGAGGGTACACCACAGAGGCAACAACAAAATGTTCATAATGTACAAAGAAGGGAGAGAGTTCAACCAAGGGGAGTGAGAGTTGAAGATGAGTAGTACTTTAGGGGAGGATTTGATGAAGAAGATGATCGCGAGTCAATAGATAATCATATGAGATATGGTGGGTGGTTTAGAGAAACTAGGAATCGGGAAGATAATAATTTGGGTAGTATTAAGATGAAGATTCCTTCGTTTCAAGGAAAGACTGATCTGGAAGCATATCTTGAATGGGAGAAGAAGGTGGAATTAGTATTCGATTGCCACAATTACTCTGAGATTAAGAAAGTAAAACTTGCTGCCATTTAATTTTCCGATTATGCTATTATTTGGTGGGATCAATTGGTACTAAATAGGAGGAGAAATAGAGAGCATCCAATAGAGACACGGGAGGAGATGAAAACTGTGAAGAGGAAGCGATTCATTCCAAGCTATTACTATCAGGCGTTGTATAACAGGTTGCAAAGGTTGAGGCAAGGTAATAGAAGTGTAGAAGAATATTATAAGGAGATGGAAGTTGCTATGATTCGAGCGAATGTAGAGGAAGATCGAGAGGTTACAATGGCTAGATTCTTAGTTGGGTTGAATCGGTAATGCAGTGGAATTGCAACACTATGTTGAATTGGAGGATATGGTATACATGGCTATTAAAATTGAGAATCAACTCAAGAGGAGGGGTAGCAGCACACGTCCAAGCTAAAATTCAAGTCCAAATCCAAGCCAAAATTCCAATACATCCGCTTGGAAACCAAATAATTGGAAAAGAGATAAGGCCGATGACGAGGAAAAGTAATATCAGAAATAGTTGCAGATAAAGATGATACATTCAATTGGAGAATATCGGTGTCAAGACCGAGGATAAGATGATACAGGGTTCTCAAGGTAATACCTCAACTTTAACTAGCAATACCTGGGCCACGACAGCCATAACATCGGTCAAATCAGACCGATGTCCAAAGCAATCAAGACAATAAAAGGTTAATTCACACCAACTTGTTATCGGTATGGAAACAATGGATATATCGGTCTTGATGGGTTAGGGTGATATAGAAGAAGCAGCGATAGACAATATTTTTGACCACAGGTGATAAGGTCGATGGCTACCCTTGCAGATCCTGCAGTGGTTAGACCATAGGATGATAGCTAACAACAGCAAAACAGGAGAGTGTAATATCGGGCTTGGGAGAGGATAAAGGCAACTTTTGAGAATGTAACATCAGTTGAACGAGACCGATGAATAAGTAGACTTCCTACTGAGTGGGAGGCCGACTTCCATTAATCAGCAAAAGGTTAAGCTACTCAAAGAAGGATGAAATTGGTCACCTGGGATTTACCCACAAGTCTGTCAAGCAGTTAGCTGAAATAAGAACGTGTGCTTTAGAAGATGCTGAGCTGGAAAGAAGGCAGCTATAGAAAGCAGGAACATGGCAGAAGAAGGTTAATTAATAGATCATGGATAATAGTGGGGTAAAGAGATGGGTGCAGTAACTTGTTCATGCCTGGAAATCAGGAACGACCACCCACTAATCCACTAACTTAAACAGTTCCTCTCCCTCAAAGTCTATAAATAGGGCAGGGTGTGCAACATTTGGAAGGGGGCTAACACACACGCCACTTCTGCTCTCCGTAGATTTTAGTTTCTCCTCATAACAACTCTACTTTTGTTCTTGAGTGATTTTGAGTGATTTGTGAGTTCTCTTGGTTCTTTGAGCATTTGTAACAATTACTTTTCTTTCAATCAATGAATAAGATGATGTCTATGGAGGTATTCTGAATCTTTGTGTTTCTTATTCTATTTCAAATTCCATTTGTAATTACTTGCTTGCATTAGAGTAAAGTAAAGGCCCATATTTTTGTTGTTTTCTTTTAGTATTGCTAACAACAAATCGCCTAAGGTAGAAGTCAGATTGAGTTATCACCACTTTGAGTCCACGTGGACTATGGCATGCCCAACGTGCACGACTACAAAATTTCTTGTAAACAACAATTGGCACGTCCGGTGGGACCCCGTGTCAAATGGCTGGAAAGGGAACACGATCTAAAGGAATTTCCTAGGAGGTGGGCTCACGCGAACCTCTCTTAGACCCTATCATAGAGCTTGTCAGTGAACCTGTCATAGACCCGGTCATTAGCTCAGTAGCCAGTCAGGCCGACTTATCTAACATGAGTAATCACTTAATGGGAATGTTCAACCAATGATTGGCTGAGATGTCTATTAGGCAAGACCAAACCTTTACCCAAGTGAGTGAGATGCTCCTTGAAATGAAGGAGTGGAAGGAGCATCAAGCGGGTGATCCTCCACAGCCCTCTATTCCACCAACTTCCCTATCTCGGGTTGGGTTGGGGGCAAGCCAGAATGCCCCTTCCTCCTCCCAGACTGAAAAATACATCACACCGCCAAAGAGGGATGGCAAGGAGATCTTAGGGTAGACTGTGAACCCACCCAAGGTTATAGCCTGACCAGGCATCACCATCAAGGATCCACTGATTTGTTTAAACGGACAAAGTTCAGACCAACTGTGGGGAAGGGTTAACCCGTTGTTCGGCGACAATTTAGTCACTGAAGACGAACACATGGAAAATGAGAGAATCGGTCTAGAACACGAAATTGGAACAAGAAGGGGTATCCCTGTCCAGACAGCTAGGGTAGACCGAGAACAGATCGCTGACATCATTCGCCAAGACTTTGGTGGTCTACTCCGTAGGACCCAGAGACCTATCTATAGGAGGCCGCATAGTGATGCCATCGAAAGAGTACCTATTCCTAGAGGATATAAGGTGCCCAATTTCACAACATTCTCTGGTGAGGGAGACCAATCGACCGTGGAGCATATCGGTCGTTTCCTACTTCAGAGCGGGGAGGTAAGTCACCGAGGAGATATGCTACTAAAACTGTTCCCTAATTCCTTGAATAGGGTAGCATTCAGTTGGTACATCAACTTACCTCCAAACTTATTCCACACTTGGAATCAAATGGAGGAAGCATTTTATGCCCAATTTTATCGGACCGAGCCCGAAGTCTCAATGGCCGATCTAACTAGGCTGAGTCAGCTTCCAAATGAATCCGTAGAAGCCTATATTGTCGGGTTCAAACGAACAAAACACCGCTGCAAGGTGATTTTGCCCGAAGAAGAGTTTGTTAATATAGCTATGGGAGGGCTCACCTTTGAGCTACGAAAAAAGTTTGAAGGCATGGGTTTCCACAACCTATTTGATTTGGCAACCCGGGCTTCCCGATATGAGCGTATGCTCGAGGAGGAACAGGAAACAAAGAATTCATCCAAGGGAACCTATTACAGGGATCCCAATTATGATATTCATGTCGCCGACTGCAAAATCAACACCGAGGTTGATGTGGTCGAGATCGTTTTGAAACAGCCTTATTTGTGTCAGCCGTTGCCAAATCCGACCGAAACACAGCAGTCATCGGTAAAGAAATAGCCTTTTGAGGCTGGCAAATAATACTCATTTAACATAGTGATGGCTGATCAAATTTTTGACTTCATGTTAGCCGATAAGCAGATTCGGTTACCTCACGACGTTAAATTACCTTCGGCCAACGAGCTGAAAGGCAAAGAGTATTGCAAATGGCATAACTCATGGCGCCATACCACTAATAATGGCCTGGTATTTCGAAATGTGTTGCAGGATATGATCAATAAGGGGAATCTAAAGTTTACCGAGAAAGAAAATGACGTAATGGGAGTTGACAGTAATCCATTTTCGGAGATAGTGGGGGCAAACATGGTGGTGCCCGATTTCACCATCCTGCGCAGGCCAAGAGAAAAAATTGATCTCAGAGGAGCTGACACCGCAGAAACAAGCGCGAGAGTAAACCCACAGGCAAGAGAAAGATTGGCTTCTAGAGTTGCGTCAGACAAAATGAAGGCTGAAACAGATAGGGTCTCGACACTACAATGGATGGTCAAGTTCATCGAGCAAGGGCTATATCCTAAATGCAAGGCTGAGGTAATCGAGCACACCGAGGCAAAGAAGGAGAAGGCGTCTCGACCACCAAGTCCGAGGAGGCCGATTCATACTCGCCTCACATATCCTAACCAGGAGTACCGCAGGAAGCCCGATTCCCAGAAGCGTGAGCATTATCGCAATGAACCAAGGCAAGAAAACAGGGACGTAAGAAGGAAAATGCACCAATGCCAAGATCGAGCCCCGCGGATGGTCGTTCTACCACGAACTGAAGTGAACCAATGGAAAAGAGTGGAGCACCCCAAATTCTCAGAGCATGCATATTTCAGCAAAACCCAGAAGAGAAGGATGCAAAGGCTAAGGCAATCGGCTAGGGATTGGGAAGCCAAATACCATTTGGAGAAAAAGCGAGCAGACTAACAAAAGAACATGGCACCGAGAACGATCCTAAGCCGTAAAGGAAAGGAAAAGATCGAGGCTGATGACCGAGATACAAAGCCTCAGAAGCTTGAAATAACATCAATTCCGGAAGCGAACGAGTCAGACTTGGGAATGGCCGATATCGTTTCAGATTACGAGGAATCACTGGACAGATACATCCAATTTGGAAGTATTCCAAAAGATTTCTCGGTAAATATGGTGTACACGCTGCCGACGTCTTTCGGAGCAATGCCCGACCAGGGAAACAAGAATGGGGTTGATGTGCAGGAGGACGAGGGTCCGTCAACTCCAGTAATCGTCAACCAAGAAGTAAAGATGGATAAGACAAAGGTCTCGATAATCAGGCTGAAGACCGAGGATGAAGAAGGAAAGAAACCCGCGAAAGTAGTTTTTGAAAAACCAGCTGCAGGAATGTCACAACATCTAAAGCCGTTATACATTAACGCGGCTATTGATGGAGTGACGTATTCAAGAGTGTTGATCGATAACGGAGCAGCAGTGAACATCCTGCCATCAATAATGTTGCTAAAACTGCAGCGTGATGAGAAAGAGTTGATCCCGACCGAGCTCACAATCTGTGGGTTCACAGGAACACCAACAAAGACAAAGGGGATTCTCCCAGTAGAGCTCACAGTAGGGAAGAAGACCACCATGACAGCATTCTTTGTGGTGGATTCTGGAGCTTCATACAATGCCTTGATCGGCAGAGACTGGATCCACACCAGCTGGTGTATCCCATTAACTTTACATCAGTTCCTAATTTTCTAGAATGGAGACGAAGTAGAGGTTGTGTGGGCTGATCATAAACCTTTTGTTGCTCGAGTTCACTGCTCGAAGGCTGTTTTATATGAAGACGATATCGGACCCGTCAAATTCATTAGAACAGATAAATACGGCAGGCCAAGATCGGCTACCATGGTAAAGGATCAGAAGAACTAGTTGATTCAGGTATACAAACAACTCGATCGGCCATCAATCGTGATTACGCCGATTAACGACGATGGAGAACTTAACTCCTTGAATGGACCAGAACCCATCATCAGTGAAGCATGAAAGAGCACTGGCCGTGCAGGTCAGTTTAGCCAGAATCCAAGCTTTTCTGGTAAACAAATGAGCACAAATGTCATCAGCTAATATGGTCGATATCCCAGAAAAACAAGAAGTCTTGGAGGATTGCATAAACCTCGACGAGTTGGCATCAGCCCCAGCAAAGCTCGACGACTTGAAAGCCGATGTACAAGATCCTACTGTCGTTAATCAGTTGCTCGAGCCCGACTTCCAAGCATCATTGATTTCTCTACCCAGAGAATTCAAAGATTGTTTTGCCTGGGACTACCACCAAATGCCCGGCCTTGCATGAGAACTCGTAGAACACCGATTACCGATCAAGGAAGGGTGCAGGCCATTCAAGCAATTGCCTAGAAGAATGTCCCCCGAGGTCGTTCTAAAGGTCAAAGAGGAGATTGAACGATTTTTGAAAGTTGGCTTCATAAGAACAACTAGGTACGTTGATTGGATTTCAAATATCGTACTCGTAGTCAAGAAAAATGGCAAGATAAGGGTCTGTATTGACTTTAGAAATTTGAACATGGCAACCCCCAAGGATGAATACCCTATGCCAATGGCCGATCAGCTCATAGATGCTGCGGCTAAACATAAAATTTTATACTTCATGGATGGGCATTCAGGTTATAATCAAATATACATAGTCGAAGAAGATGTTCCAAAAACCGCCTTCAGATGTCCGGGAGCAATTGGAACATTTGAATGGGTAGTAATGCCGTTTGGATTGAAAAACACTGGAGCAACATATCAGCGAGCCATGAACGCGATCTTCCATGATATGATTGGAAAAATCATGGAAGTATATATCGATGATGTTGTTGTGAAATCGGCCACACACGAGAAGCATTTGGCCGACTTAAGATCATTTGAGAGAATGAGGACTCATGGGCTTAAGATGAATCCCTTGAAGTGTGCTTTTGGTGTATCAGCGGGGAATTTTCTTGGTTTCCTAGTACACCAAAGAGGCATTGAGATCGATAAGAACAAAGTCTGAGCTATTCAAGCAGCAGAGCCCCCGAGTAACAAGAAAGAACTCCAAAGACTACTCGGGCAAATCAACTTTCTGAGGAGGTTCATTTCAAACTGCGCAGGACGGACACATGTCTGGTCCCCATTACTCAAGCTGAAGGCCAAAGAAGAATTCAGGTGAGAGGCTCAGCATCAGCAAGCCTTTGAGGCCATCAAGCGATATCTATCGGAACCACCAGTAATCATGCCCCCGAGGAAGAAGAGGCCGTTAAAGTTGTATTTATCGGCCTCAGACGAGTCAATAGCTTGTATGATAGCACAGGACAATGAGTGGGGAAAGGAACAAGCAGTTTACTATTTAAGTAGAGTTCTTACTCATGTCGAGCATAGATATACGTTGATAGAAAAATTATGTTTAGCCTTGTACTTTGCCTTACAGAAGTTAAGAGTATATATGCTTCCTATTTTGGTTTACTTGATATGCCAAACTAATGTCATTAAATACATGCTATCAAGACCGATAATGCGGGGGCGTATCAGAAAATGGACTCTAGCTATTATCGAGTTCACGTTCCAATTTGTTCCACAGAGATCGGTGAAAGGACAAGCCCTCGCTGATTTCTTGGGCGATCATCCTTGTTTGGATGTTGGCCCAGAAATAAATGAAGCAATTGATTCAACTCTATTATCAACAATTGCCTTGACCCCATGGATATTGATATTTGACGGATCAAGAAATGCCGAGGGAGCAGGGGCAGGGATAATCGCGATATCGCCAAGAAAACGGAAAATCGTTTTCTCATTCAAATTAGAATTTGAATGCTCTAGTAATCAAGCTGAATACGAAGCATTAATCATCGGCCTCGAAATAATGGCCGAGTTGGACGTATCAGCGATTCACATTATCGGTGACTCAAAGATCGTTATTAACCAGCTGAGTGGTGAATACAGGTGCAAGAGTTAGGAGTTATTACCCTTCAACTCAATTGCCCTGCAGCTACTGCGGGAATTCGATGACGTTAGAGTTCAGCACGTCGCTCGAGCCTATAATTCCGAGGTTGACAATTTAGCACAAGTCGCATCAGGAACTAAATTGGAGGTAACGGATAACAAAAAGTTAATACGAGTGCAAAAATGAATCTTGCCATCGGTGAGACAGCGCGAGATGGCAACGGAAGCATTCTCGGTTGTCATGGACGATCAGGATTGCAGAGTCCCAATAATCAGATGCCTCTTGCATCCAAGTGGACAAACCGAAAGGAAAACAAAATTGACTTCAGTCAACTATGTCCTACTTGATGGAGAATTGTTTAAGAAAAGCATTAAAGACGAAGTTTTATTGAGATGCCTGGACAAGCTCGAAGCCATGAAGGCAATGGCCGAGGTACACAAAGGTGTTTGCGGAGCACATCAAGCAGGCACAAAAATGAAGTGGCTTCTTAGAAGATACAATTATTATTGGCCGAGCATGCTGAAAGACTGTATTGACTACGCAAAAGGATGTCAAGCATGTCAAAAACATGGGCCAATACAGCAAACACCAGCTATCGAGATGCAAGTGATTGTCAGGCCATGGCCATTTCGAGGCTGGGCCATGGATCTGGTTGGGAAAATATAACCACCGTCATCAGGACAACACTGTTTCATAGTGGTAGCAACGGATTATTTTACAAAATGGGTGGAAGCAGTACCAGCCAAATCGGTGAACCAAGTATATGTGATCAAGTTCATTAATGAGCACATAATCCACCAATTCGGGCTTCCTGAAACAATTACAGTAGATCAAGGATCGGTCTTCACGGGAGATAAAGTTAAGGCATTTGCTGAAAGTCGAGGTATCAAAATCCTCAATTCAACTCCATATTTTGCCCAAGGAAATGGACAGGCCGAATCATCAAACAAAACAATCAAAGGGATAATAGAGAAGATAGTGGAAGGTAATCCTAGGATATGGCATGATTTGTTATCCGAGGCATTATGGGCATATCGGACATCAAAGCGATCAGCCACAATCATCACTCCATTCATGCTTACCTATGGTCACGACGCTATGCTACCTATGGAAGTCACTGTCCATTCAGTAAGACGAGCATTTCAACTCGGCCTCGAATTCGCCGAGTACTCTGAAGCAATGTTGGCCGAGTTGGAAGAATTAGATGATGTTCGTCTTAAAGCTTTGGATTGCATAAAGGCACAAAAAAACAGAGTCACTCGGGCATACAACAAGAAGGTCAAACACAAGTCTTTTGGCGAAGGAGACCTAGTTTGGAAAGCCATATTGCCACTGGGTGAGAAAGTTGGCCGATATGAAAAATGGTCAGCTAAGTGGGAAGGACCATATCAGGTAATATTGGTCATTACGGAGGGTGCATATCGGTTAATGGATTTGGATGGTGAAATGCATGCCAGACCAATAAACGGAAAATATTTAAAGCAGTATGTACCATCCCTCTGGGAATCAGCAAGAATAGATAAAGAATAGTGAGAATTCATTTTTATTGATTGTCATAAGAGTTTACATAGTACATGCCAGATACAAAAAAAAAAAAACAAAAAAAAACAAAAAAAAAAAAGAAGATACATTATTTCTTTGCAAATTTCAACCTAAGCTCCTCCCAAGCTTGGTCCAAGTACTCCAATTCCCTCTCGGCACTAGCTTTATCGGCCTCCCATTTGCTCGCCTCAGCCACAGTATCAGTCAAGGCTGCCACATACTCCTGCGCAGTACGCCCGACATTAAGGATAGCCTTCTCAAATAGAGCAAGGCCAGCATCAGTGTTCTTCAAATCGGCATTGATTTTGGCCAACTCGGCCTCAACCCGGGCCTTCTCCAGCAAAAGACTCTCCTTCATGGCCTTGGAGGCTTCATACTGCTGCTTGCAGACCCCCAGATTGTCAACATGCGCCTTCCGTACCCTTGATTTTTCCTCAATCTCGGACACTCGTTTGGTGGCGGCTCGATGTCTATTTAAATAATCTGGGAGCCTCACTTGCAAATCCCTGAGATGGGTCTTCATCTCATCAGTTATATCCAGGAAAGAGAGCAGCAGCCCCATGGTTGAATGAAACTCCTCAAAGCAGGAAGCTGAGAGAGTTTGCGTTGGACCGTAGTCCTAAACCACTCGTTAGCCCTCTGATATTCGGCAGTGGAGGGAGCAGCGCTAGCCTGAGCAACCATAGGTTCGGTCTGAAGGAGCTTCTCGGGGTTCAAAAGTGCGAAGAAAGCCTTAACCAATGAGACCGAGGTAAAATCAGGAATGGAAAGAGAGCTGGATGCCTACAAGGAAGAATTCAATAAGCATAAAGGCAGGGAAAAAGCATTTAGACAATAGTAAAGAAAGAAACCGATTTACCTGAACCAAGGGTGAGCTGGTCGAGGAAGTCGCCGGTGGTGGTGGAACCGATGGTGCTTACACCGGAACCGGCGGTGAGACCGATGTCTCGGTATATGAACCACCTGTAGGAAGAGGTTGAGTAGGGTCTTCTCTCTCACCCATGATCTCAGTTTCCCGGGGGGATCCAGGGTCACTGAGATTAATGGGATCAATGTGATCCAAACCAGAATGCCTCTCGCCCTCAGCAGTGCCCAAGGCATCACCGGCCCCGGTACTGTCAGTGGTAGGGGATAATACCTCGGCCGTACCTTTCAGAATGACCTGCCTTTCTTCATCAAGCCCTCTTAACCGACGAAGCTCAGCCATCAGTTGTTCATAAGTCATCTGAGGAGGGGCCTCGGTAGGAACAGCAGAAGGAGGCAGAGGAGATTTGGAAGGCGGCATCCTTGCCCGAGAAGATAAAGGCTTCATCGTGGCTTGACCAGTCTTTTTGGAAGCAGCACCTCTAGCTCCCTATCACCAAACAAAAAGGATTCAGCTCCAAGAGTTTTTATGTTTGAAATAAAAGAAAAACAAGGGGGATGTGATACCTTGGTCGATTTTACGGTGGCCGTGGCCACACTACGATGTTGATGAGTTGAGAGAGGGACGTCTTTGTCCGACTCAACATTGGTCACAACGGATGGATTCTCTCTCGGAAGGGCATCTGTATAACCATAGAAAATAAAATCAGTTAGAGAGATGGAACGCTTTATGAAACATAAAAAAAGGAAGTACCTAAAACTGGTGCTCCAGTTTCTACAACCCATATGGTTGATGAACGATCGGCCACACCGAGATCATGCAGTCTGGTATAAGTAACTCTTTCCCAGGGTTCCATTGTTGATGATGCTTGCAGATTCACCATCGGAATGGTAATTACAAAATCGGCATCCGTCAAGGGAGGAGGCCGACATTCAAAGGGTTTGAGGAACTCCTCAAAAGGAATGACGGATGAATAATCAGCCATCTGCAGGTATTTCCTATATGCTCTAGCTGTTTTCTCTCTGTGTTCATGTTCAAGCGCCCTTAAATGCCACTTCATGTCGGATCGCATGATCTTGGGGTGTCTGGGATCAAATTTGAATTTAAAGAACTTTTCAAAAGCAAGAATGGCTTTATATAGAGTTTTACCTTTGGAGGTGGTAGCTTTTCTCTTCTGACCTGCAGCATGAACTAAAGAGGGGTTAGTGGAACGAGATGGTTTCTCGGCGACAGGAGGAGAAATACGATTAAGTATAGCAAAAAGGGGCTCAAAACGTAAGCCCACTAGTGTTTTTGACCACTAAGTTTCGAACTCAGTGGATGTTGAAGGAAGCTCCTGGAAAGAAAAGAACTCCAATCCTTCTCGGGCCATTTGGTTAAAAGATTGGCACTTCTCGACCTTGGCCAGATCGGAAAGAAGAGACCGTCCTGACATAGAACGATTGAAGGTCCGGAAAGGAGGGATGGAAATGAGTTTCTTTAGCCCAAGTTGTCGGGCTAAAGCCGGAGCATTATAATTCTCTACCACACATTTGTTATTATGTTGAGGAATGGTGGGGCTATAAAATAGGTCTCGGCCAACTAGGAAGCTGGCCCAAATTGCTTCGTGTTCTTCTTGTTCGGCCTCTGGAGCTTGGCCCGGACAATGGAGGAGCCAGCTTGGACATCGACGCCAAGGGTGAAAAGGAAGAAATTATTGGGGTGATCGGTGTCCCATGAGTTCGTAAAAGAAAGAGAAGAGGTGATCAAAAGAAAGACCCTTCGGGCCAAAGCCAGCAAAATGAAAAGCAAAGGCTAATGAGTGCTCTTGTAAGGTATCGGGGTCAAAATTATCAACCAAGCACTTATCAGGAAAGTAAGATTGAAGCCAGCATTGAAGGAGCCAAAAGGTTCCCCCTGAAGTTTTAAAATTAGAAAAAATAAGCTCGAGGACGCCGCGATAGAGATGAGAAAGGACGAGGGGTGCAAGAACAAGTTTTTTGCCCGAGGCCAAGGCCAGGGCGATGTGGTGATATTCTTTCGTGACCCATAAGAGGCCGAGCAGAAAACAAAACAGTTCAACCAATAGATCAAGAAAGCAACGTGTTCTTGATCAATGACCTCCCCTTGACTCGTACAGGCCGAGATGAATTGCCCGAAGGCTGTGATGGCCCGAGAACCCTTGCCCGTAGTGGTCTTAGGATGTTCGAATTCTAGAGATGAGGAAAGGCTGGGAGTGATTTCTTCACCATGGGCAGGGAGACCGGTAAGGAAGCAAATATCCTGGATAGTTGGGCTCATAGGGCCGCAACGGAAGAAAAAAGCATTAGCCGAGGTTGACCAGAAGAAGAGAGAAGAAAAGAAGAGAGGCTTATCAAGGAAGAACCTCTCTCGGCTAAGCATGATGGCATCATAGATGTCAAGGGCCTTCCATAGGTCCTTTTTCACCTCCACCAATCGATCTACCCAAGAAACCCAGTCATTAGAGGGTTTGAGGGGGTATACTGGGAGCCCCAGTCAAAATTAGGGGATTGGTAAAGTAATTCATTATCTTCTACAATTAAAGGAAAATAGGGATCTATAGACAAGGGAGGAAAAGAGTCAAAGGAAGGTCCAAGTCCTATTGAAGAACTAGAAGGAGTAGGAATCAATACCTGAGGATTGATTAGCCCAGGAATGGTCTCGAGGGCTTGTTTAACGGTGGTGGCATTAGTTTTTGCCTCCGGTGCAGTACCAGTAGCAGTGGGAGAAGACGAGGTAGCACCGGTGGTTTGGGAAGTACCAATTGCAGAGGAAGAAGCCATGGAAATCTGGAAAGGAAAGAAAATTTTTCAGAAAAGTTTGAAGGCAAGAAAGGGAAAAGTGGAAAATGACAAGGACAAAAAGGTTTATATAGAAGGAGAAGGGGGGTCATCATGATTTGGGAATGGGTTCCCAAGAGGTACGCCTCATTTCTGGAAACGACGTAGGATGAGCTACTAGGGGGATGCCATGTGGAACCGTACGCCGCCAATTGCAGTTGGTATTTAAATTTGAATTTCAAACGTCTCATCAAACTAATTGCACAACATTTGACAAGACGTTTTGGGGGCATTGTTTACACCCTAATTTGGATTTGTCCAAAGCACATGACAATCACATGGCTTGATCATAAACGCAGGTAAGCAGATGAATAGGTGATAAGGCCGATGATGAGGGAAAGTAATATCAGAAATAGTTGCAGATAAAGATGATACATTCAATGAGAGAATATCGGTGTCAAGACCGAGGATAAGATGATACAAGGTTCTCAAGTTAATACCTCGGCTTTAACTAGCAATACCTGGGCCATGACAACCATAACATCGGTCAAATCAGACCGATGTCCAAAGCAATCAAGACAATAAAAGGTTAATTCACCCCAACTTGTTATCGGTATAGAAACAATGGATACATCGGTCTTGATGGGTTAGGCCGATATAGAAGGAAGCAGCGATAGACGATATTTTTGACCACAGGTGATAAGGCCGATGGCTACCCTTGCAGATCCTGCAGTGGTTAGACCATAGGATGATAGCTAACAGCAGCAAAACAGGAAAGTGTAATATCGGGCTTGGGAGAGGATAAAGGCAACTTTTGATAATGTAACATCAGTTGAACGAGACCGATGAATAAGTAGACTTCCTACTGAGTGGGAGGCTGACTTCCATCAATCAGCAAAAGGTTAAGCTACTCAAAGAAGGATAAAATCGGTCACCTGGGATTTACCCATAAGTCTGTCAAGCAGTTAGCTGAAATAAGAACGTGTGCTTTAGAAGATGCTGAGCTGGAAAGAAGGCAGTTACAGAAAGCAGGAATGTGGCAAAAGAAGGTTAATTAACAGATCATGGATAATAGTGGGGTAAAGAGATGGGTGTAGTAACTTGTTCATGCCTGGATATCAGGAACCACGACCCACTAAACCACTAACCCCACTAACTTAAACTGTTCCTCTCCCTCAAAGTCTATAAATAGGGCAGAGTGTGCAACATTTGGAAGGGGGCTAACACACACGCCACTTCTGCTCTCAGCAGATTTTAGTTTCTCCTCATAACAACTCTACTTTTGATCTTGAGTGATTTTGAGTGATTTGTGAGTTCTCTTGGTTCTTTGAGCATTTGTAACAATTACTTTTCTTTCAATCAATGAAGAAGATGATGTCTATGGAGGTATTCTGAATCTTTGTGTTTCTTATTCTATTTCAAATTCCATTTATAATTACTTGCTTGCATCAGCGTAAAGTAAAGGGGCCATATTTTTGTTGTTTTCTTTGAGTATTGCTAACAACAAATCGCCTAAGGTAGAAGTCAGATTGAGTTATCACCACTTTGAGTCCACGTGGACTCTGGCATGCCCAACGCGCACGACTACAAAATTTCTTGTAAACACTAACCCATATTCTTCTAGCAGAATTAGAGCTATTATTAGAAACAAATTCCCAATTTTTGAAAACTTTTTTCCTAGTGACATCCTTATTACACAGTTTAACCTTAGTTTCAACAATACTTAAAACATCAATGTTATTATCATAAATAAACTTATTAACTTCAGTTTGCTTTGAAGCCCAATTTAGGCCTCTAATATTCCAACAGTTAATTATCATTAAAAATGTCTAGGAGATTGTTACTTTCTCCCTGAAGAACGATTATGTTTGTTCTTCTTGTTCTGATTATTGTGATTATTGTGTTGCTTACCTCTTATGGAAGATCTAGAGGGTGAAGAAATAACCTTGCCAGTAGAAGAGGGAGCTACTGGACAATCAGAAATAATAGCAGTGGAGTTAGAAAATTGGCCCTCAGATCCATCCCCATCAACCTCATTAACCTGTTGATCAGTTGCTCCATTAACAACCAAAGTTAGACACTTAGAGAAAACTCCATCCTCTAACTAGGTAACAATGTCTTTGGGGGCAGCTATCTCCTCAGATTTGGTACAGTTATTATCTTCTTGAATATTTTCTTTCGCACAATGGGTCTCACCCAGAATTGAGAGTTGATTATTGTTATGACTTTATGTTTTGATAAATTTAGATCACCCCTAGACACTTAGGAACAACTTGGGGCAGCTGGATTTGATTCATAGGTGGATGGCAGCAAAGCCCCTCTCACACTTTTCAGCTCAAATCAAGATAATCCTCCATGCTAATGTCCCTTGCAAGTTCTGTATATACCACTTTTCCCTTTCCTTTAACCATCTAGGGGCCTTCTTCATTGGTGATGATTGGAGTAGGAATTGAAGGTGTAAGGTTTTGCACTTTTTGAGACTTGGGAACCTTAGAGCAATCGTGCCCAAATCTTTTACATTTTGCACACCTAATTGGAGTCCACTGACACTTCACTCCAATTGTTATACTTTCGAATTCAGATCCCTCAACTTTAATATCAAAATTATGAAGCAGTTCAAACTGAGCATTAACCTTAATACAAATTCTTACATAAGAAATCCTCCTACATGTTGCTGTCATTCTATCAACATGCAGAGGTTTACCAATGGCACTTGCAATATGACTAAGCCCTTCTTGGGTCCAAACTTCCGTAGGGACATTAAAGAAGTGCACCCATATATGCACAGTTGATGGAGCCTTGTTGTCCAGAACAAGACCTGGGTGCCATTTTTTGAGTAAGATAGGTTGGGCTGCTACATGCCAAGGCCCTCCTTCTAGGATATTATCGCAGTCCCTTCTTCAGTGTTAAATTTGAAGAAAAAGTAACCCGAATCTGTGGCCAGCATATCAAATAATCCCTTATTAGTCTAGAGCTTAGCAGTAGCATTCTTCACCAAAGTATATGGGAGCATTTTGCCTATGAAGGATCCTACGAGGGTATTATCCCATTGAACACTTCCAACAAATGGTAGCTGTCATGCCCCGACGTAGCATAAATATGGAAAGCATTTAATTTCCTTTATGGACCCGTAGGTCGCGACAGTTTGAAGGATCGATTCCGTCCCAAACATCAACAACAAAAACATAATAATCAGAGCAAAGCAATCAAGACTTACAAATATTTTCTAACTTGTTACATATTACAATACGGGGTCAACTAAGGCACAAGTCGCCTTAAGACAAAACAATATCTATCGTCTATTACAGTCATCCTTATTACAAAATAGTTTATAACTTAAAATATAGGATATTGATAATAGTTCTATCTTCCAAACCAGCCGTTCTCAGTTTGCATAATCATAGGGCCCAACATAGTCATAACCTGAAAAGCCTGAACACGAATGTCCAGGGCGCATCGACGCCGTCAGCTTCAAGAAGCTGGTGAGTATTAAAAATATAACTTTGAATTTAACACATACTTATTTACCATTTTCCAATTCTCATTTAATCCAATAAGTTTACATTAAGGATAGGAGTTCATTTTAGAAAAACAACCACAATGTCATATGAAAGATATAATTCACATATATGTGACCGTGTACGAGAACAATGAACCATCTCATCTTACCGACTCGTTTCTTTTGACAACACCCAACAATCCACTATCTCATACCAGTATCTTTGAAATACTCCGATAGCCACACTTTAGCACAGGGGTGCCAGGGAATGTCCAGTTTGCCTCACACTTTGGTCCGGGGTACCAGGGAGTGTCCAGTGCCTCACACTTTAGTACCTAATCTGCCTCGCAAATACCGGAGGTAACCTCACGCAGTATCCAGACTCGGGAACCAGGGAGTGTCCGTAGGCCACACTTTAGCACTACCATGGGTGCCAGGGAATGTCCAAGTTCGGCTTCACACACTTTGACGCTACCATGGTTGTCAGGGAGTGTCCAGTTTTGCCACCGTCACATTTCAAAGACACCCTCTGTAATACCCTATATTTTTAGGTATATATAGATCCCTAGTACCTTTCTTAGCCTTCGATGAGGTTGTGTGCCAAATTAATTAACCTTATCCCAATCGATTGCTTTTCCAATCGATTGGATGTTTTACCAATCGATTGGCATTCTACTGACCTAACCTCAATCGATTGGCACCTGGTACCAATTGATTGAGAGTAGCTGAACTTGGCCACCTCGTTGGTTTTGTGTGGTTGTGATTGTTTTCCCCTCCCTATATATACCCTCTCCCTTATACATATATATGTTTGCTTGTGTGTGTGTTTGGAAGAGAGAGAGAGAGATATATATATACTCTTATATATATACACACATACATATATATTATATATATACACACACACTCTTGGGTTAGAGAGGAAGAGAAGAGAAGAAGAAGAAGAAGAATGAAGAGAAGAGGAGCATAGAGAGAAGGAGAGAAGGGCAGAGAAGAAAGAGAGAGAGAGAATTCACCATAGCCATCGCCGCAGAGCTCGGGACGCCGTCAACGGAACGCCGGGATAAGGTGAGTTTCATTAACTCACTCAAGGAGGTGTTTTTGAGATGTTTGTATGTGTTTAATACGTTTATAAAGAGAAGAGGATCCCCACATTTTTGTAATAAAACCAGCAGTTTTGAGGAAGAAGACAGAGTCCAATCGATTGGCATTGGATCCAATCGATTGGATAATTTCCCAATCGATTGCCATGAATCCCAATCGATTGCTATCCCAATCGATTACCAGCTTGTCCAATCGATTGGTATTGTTTCCAATCGATTACCATGTTTGGTCAATCGATTGGATATGAGCAGAATGCTATTTGTATGTTGTCTTATACTTGTGATATATCAGACTTGCTAATAGTTGTACCATATACGTTATTGCGCTGTGTGGGTAATATCTATAAGTACTATGTTAGGACTAGACTTATATGCAATTATCATTGATATTACAAGCTGAATTATCCTATGTCAACTATTGATATGAGATGAATTGTTTAACTGTCATATGTTATTGTCAAACTGAATAGTAGAACGGAATACAACTGCATGTTAATAATCAGTAATCAGTAGATATGATTAATACAGAGCATGTGGCATTTCCTCTACTTAGTATATGAGCATTTCACAACATGTGTCAGCATGCATGGGATAGTGATATAAAGAGGTAAGAGAAGCTAATGAGAAATGGGATATGTGACTTATGTGGAATATGAGATATGTGTACTTTGGATCCATGGGATCAACGGCTGACGAGTCGGGTGGACGTGGGACAATTAGAGTTCCTAGTACGCCTCTTGCTGTTGAAGACGTCCAGTGTACCGTTGATGAATACGTCCGGCTAGTGCCCTAATGTATTTTTACCGTGTAGTCGACCAATGAGAATATACACAGCGTAGAAGACGTCCGTTGTGCCGCTTCCATCATTTACAGATAGGTGGTACCGTGTAGACGACCGATAACCCTATCAATGGATTATAGGACCTACTGCCTAGTCGGGTGATTCCGATTGGTATTATGGTATCTATGTATGGATACGGATCTGGATTATGGTATCAACGTATGGATATGGAGATGGATAGAAATATGAATATGAGTATGAATATGATAAGATAAATGTTCAGTCGTGGATTCAGCGTCCTGACGTAAAGGTATATACATGGGATGGATGCATGGGTTGCATGCATGGATTTGATGAATACGTGATGAGATATTTACACTATGATCTTTATCCTTGTCATTACTTAATATGTTTCCTGCTATCCCTGAATTAATGTATAGTTTACTGAGACCTCTGCTATGTTCTTGAGTTACACCATTGTAAAGGGATTAGCCGCATTTTAAGATGCTGAGCAGTTACGGTGAGGAGTGTTGTTTAATGTACTCACTCAGCTTTGTATTCAAAGCTGATGGCATTTGTGCCCTGGATATTCCAATGTCTAGAGCTTCGCAAGACTTGAGGACGAGAGGCTGATGTTTCACCGGACTTGGAGCTGAAGGCTGGAAGGAGAAGACGTGCTTCTTTGTAATAATTAGTTTGTATATCTGTTGTACTGTTGTTGTTATTATTATAGGCCTGAGACTATAAGCCAACTGTTGTAATAGATTTAGTGGACTTTTATAATTGGTACTTGGGCATCTGTTGCTTCCAAACCTTTTATAGTTTCTATTGTAGCCTCTGATTATGTTAATAAGATATGTTCTATGGATAACATCCTCCCTATCGTTGTGTTTGTTGGTTTGAGTAGGTGACAATACAGTTATTCACCCGTCATTCCCTATGAATCCATAAAGGAAATTTATTTTTCTCTATTTATGCTACTCTGGGGCGTGACAGGATTTTTGGTATCCGAGCCTAGGTTTCAATTGTTAACCGCTTGTCTTTTGTGTTAGAACCTGAGTTCTAAGTTACTAACGATAAAATGAGGATTAGTTGAGATGAGATAGAACTAGAATCTTGTCATGTAGACGAGAAGTTTGAAGAATCCATCTGAGAATGTTTCGTTAGCAGGTAGTAACTGCTAGAGCCGATAAGAATCGTTAGAACTGTTGATAGCTGAGTTCACAGAGAACAAGGCGTTGAGAATTAGTTGTGGTTGTGGAGATCCTATGTATAGAACCGTTGGATTTTAGACGCTAATGAATTCCTGAGCGATCTCAGAATAGTCGGTATGCCCTAGAAGTAGAAAGAGGTTATGGATAAGATTATCTTGTTACCTTGAATCACATGTTAGTTGAGCAGTACTCATAGTCTGGAACCTGGGAATGGAAAAAAAATGTTTAGATTTGATGTTACGTGTAGAACCTATAGTTTCGTAACCCGTGTCTTGAGCATAGATATATTGGAGTACACTTGGTAGATAGACTGACCTCTATAGTTATATTCTTATATCCGTATTGCTTAATGTGATCGTATTATATAGTGGTACTATATGTTGGTTACCACATGTTTTGTTCTTGCCTGAGCTGTAGGATAGAATGTGTCTGACCGAATAGATTTTCATTATAGGTAGCGACACTAAACACTACCAGTACTCGCTATGGTTAGGACGACTCAAGGAAACCTGGGCCAGCTGAATGGAGTACCTAGTGTAGTACCTCCTGAGATAGATCCAACAGGAATGGTCCGAGTTTTCATCCGTCGCATGGAACAAGTTATCAATCGTGCGGATCATGTCATTGGCAATGAAGCACCAGTACGTCAGACAAGAGTTAAGCTGCTAAAGGAATTTTGTGCTCTTCAACCAGGAACCTTTACAGGATTAACAGGAGTATGGCAAGCTGAGCAATGGATTCGCCAGATAGAACTGATATTTGAGACACTCGAATGTACTGACACTGAGAAAAGACATTTGGCTATATTTCAACAGACATTCTCAGCAGCAGATTGGTAGGACGCAGTGAAAGCTACGATAGGTGAAGAAGTTGTAGGAAGGATGACTTGGGAATCATTCAAGACTCGATTTCTAGAGAAGTACTTTCCAGAATCTGAGAAGAACAAAAGGGAGATGGAGTTCATATAATTAGTCCAAGGTAGTTTTACAGTGTCAGAATATACCACTCAGTTCGAGAGGCTATCACGATTTGCACCGCATATGATTGATACACCAAGAAGGAAGATCAAAAGATACAATTAAGGATTAGTTCCGCATATTCATCATATGACTATAGGACATTTAGACAAATCTTTCGAAGCTTTGGTAGAAATGGCAACGAAACTGGAGGACGACACTCAAATTAGTGAAGGACAACGATTTGATCAAGCCCTACCAGAAAATGATCAATTTCTCCTAGGAGATCGAACAGGAAGGGACAGTCAGGTTGTGTTGGCTCTAACCAAGTTCAACAAGGAAATACAGAGAGAAGTTACATGGGCAACAGCCAGAAGCGTAAGAGGTTGGGGAACAACAAGAAAGAATCAAAACCAGTGGCGACTCCAACACAACATAGAGAATGAGATATCTGCTACAATTGTGGAGTACCAGGACACCATTCCCAAGAATGTAGAGTATCAATGAAATCTAATGGACGTGGAATACAGTATTTTAACTGCGATAAAATTGGTCATGTCCGTAAGTTTTATCCAGAATTAGAGATGCAACACAATGCTCCATCGCAACAAGTACCACGAGGGCAGACTCACCATACAAATAATTGGTCTCAACTTAGACAAGGACGATAGACAGAAGGTACAACACTCAACACCTACATCATGTATTATATATGATCTCGATATTGCAGGAAGTTTGGTATTTGTTTGATTTGATTGTAAGAGGATTAGCCTACACCGTAAATTGTAGTTACCTGAACAATTCGTTTGACACTGATCAATAGTAGTTATCCAAGTATAGATATAACATCAATTGCATCCCATATGACTTCTTTCACATCCCTATAATACTTCAAATGCATCCTTATATGACGTCAATTGCCTCCCTATCGAAAGACTATGCCAACCATTGGTATGTTGGACAGAGACTAGAGATGAGGAATCTAAATTTGCTTTAGATGTAGCTTTGACAAGAGAGGACCAACTAGAAGATTGCGAGTATACGGGAAGAGATACGAGTAACGTAGAGACCACACCAGAATTACAAAGAGTATCATAGAAGGATTCTTTTCAACACCGATTGCCTGTTGCTTTCACCCAGTCGAGATTATATAACGGAACAACTCATAAAAATCAGTATATAGCTCTGCCTAACCTATTTAGGTAATACGTGGAAGCAGAACGAGTATTTAATGGATGGTACGACCTCGAGAGATGATTATGTCAATAGTACGTGGGAATTTGGAGATACGTGAGGAAGTTTAAATCACCAGTTATGATATTAGAGTCATAAATGCTTTCAAGTCAATATCCTGAGGGACGACGACAATAACACGGGAGTTAACAAGGATGTCGTGTGCAACAAGAGACAGACTGTGGATGCTAACAATCATGAAAAGAAGTCTAGAGATGGGAGACAACCAACAGATGATATAGTACAGACATCGTTAGCACAGTATGAAGTATCTTCGACGGTGGGAGTAGACGATAATGCTCTTCTACGACTTAGATAATATTAGAACACTTGATCAATAGAACCCTTACACCGTAGAGTTTGGCACGAGGAAGGAACCTTGTGTGTTTGGGGACTAGCCATTTTAGATTTGTGAGATGATTAGATTTTGCTACCTAGAACTGATGAGGGCTGATATTTGTAAAATATTGGCCCGATAAAGAGAAAAATTGGTTGAACTTAACCCCATTTCTCTAATTTGATCTACACTTGTGTTTTAATTCATTTCTTTCTACAATGATGTGCTTTCCTTGGTATGTTGTTGTTTTTAGCTCTTTGAATGCAGGTTTTGAAATTATAATGAATATCAAGTTGAAAGAAATAGATCAAGAAACAAGAAGGCAAAGATCAAGTACCAATCGATTGGTAATTTTACCAATCGATTGGTGAAAGCTGGGAGTCAAATTCCTTTAATGGTGCAAGATCTCAGGAATCAAAGCGACGACCAACCGTTACGTTGTGAACCTGGACGCCTTTAACTCGTTGAATTACTGTATAAATAGGGGGGAGTGAAAAGGGGTAGGGTTGGTTGATTCTTTATTGTTTTTGTAGGATTTTCTGGTGGAATTTTCGGATAAGAACGAGTTCAATTTTGTTTGGTTTGATTTCAATCCTGTTTTTCATTTGTTCAGGTGCTATTTCATCTTTATATTAGTTGTTGTTTGTTTAGTTGAAGTTCAATTTCAATTTTTAGTTTGAAACTCCATTACAATTTTAGATTTATAATAAAAACCATGTTTAGGATTGATTTCACTCTTTTATGTCAATTTATTTTCATTTCTTATATTCTAACCATGCTAGAGTAGAACCCTGGTTGGGAACAATGTGAAGAAACATTGTTTCCCAGCCATTGTCATGACTCTGTGAAAGAATCAATGGCAATCGATTGGAAACAGAACCCAATCGATTGCCATAGATTCCTAGGCCAATCGATTGGAACTTTACCCAATCGATTGGGAGTCATTTGTTTCCAATCGATTGCCATTAATAGCAATCGATTGGTATGCTTATGACTTGGGCAGATTCTTTTTAGTATTCCAGTAACTTTTACTTCAGAAACTAAGTCCAAATTGATCTTGCTAAGTTCAAATTGAAATCTGATTTTGGAATAAAAGCTTCTTTGGCCAATTAGTACAATGAATATATGGACGAACACATTGAATATTCTATACTCAATTTGTTAGTTATAGTTCATAGTTCTAATTAGCTCTTGTTTCTAACCTTCATAGTAAGCTAAGGAATTCAAATTACTAGTTATGTAATATTAACATTTTTAGTAACTAGAATTGCTTAATTTAATCCCCTTGTGAAATAAGGAATACTAGAAAGACGAAGTTCCAGTTGTGTGATAATGCTAAGTCATGATAGTGGTTGGTGCAATGCGGATCCACATGTTCCCAACATCTTTCCCATATTGATAAAACTATTTTGTTCAACTCTGTTTAATTTAATTACAGTCTAATTCTTTTTTCTTACATTGTAATTTTGAAATTCAGTAGGACTGTTAGAATCTCCACTCTATAAGAAATCATCTTTTATTTTCTTTAGGACACAATCTAGGTTTCTTTCCTCAATTTCCGTCCCTTGGGAAAATGACTCGGTTTTACCGGTTTTACTCGACGCGACCGTCTGCGCTTGGACGTACTCTTCAGAGAACACATTTTCAGTCGTGTCAAGTTTTTGGCGCCGTTGCCGGGTACGGTAACAAAGGCCAGAACCTTTCAAATGATCCGATCTTTTCTTTTCCTATTTCTATCTTTCTTTTTCTTTTTGTTCTTCAGAACACGAGCTGTATTGTTTGTGTCCTTCTATGTCCTTTGACTCCACTGAAGCTTTCATCACAGATCTATTTGAAGATTCCATTAATAGTGCTGATAATCCCATTTTTACCCCGTCTATTTCTAACCCAATGTCGGACACGGAAAGCCAACAAGGAGAGAATAGGCATGACCTCATTGATGACGGTCAACGACCTCTACGAGAACTCTTGGCCCCGGATCGAACAGCCACACCTTCTTGTATTCGCATTCCTCCGCACACGGGTACATTCCATTTTCGTAATGGGATGATTCAACTTTTACCCACATTTCACGGAATGGAGAAAGAGAAGGCATACTTACATATTCGAGACTTCGAAGATGTTTGTGGTACTTTCAAAGATCAAACCTGCCCTAGTGACATCATCCGGCTGAAGCTTTTTCCCTTTACCTTGAAGGACAAAGCAAAGTCATGGTTATTGTCGCTCAAACCGAATTCTATTTCGACGTGGCCAGCAATTCATGAAGCCTTTCTCAAAAAGTTCTTCCCTAATCGGTTAACGACTGACATCTTGAGACAAATCAAGATGTACAATCAAAAAGAGGAAGAGACTTTCGCTGAGGTATGGGAGTGTTTCAAGGATTCGTTACTGCTTTGCCCACATCATGGTTTTGAGAAGTGGCGAACAATAAGCTTCTTCTATGATGGCCTTAGTCCAAAGTCAAAGAAACTCGTAGAAACTACGAGTGACGGTGAGTTTATGAGCAAAAATGCCGACCAAGCAGAAGCTCATTTTGAATGGTTAGCTGAACATGCACCAGAATGGGAAACTCAAGTGACTAGAACTCAGACCAGTTCGAGTTCAAGTAAAATAGAGCATTTATCAGCTGAAAGCGGAAGATGGCTTAAAGGAGAAATACGAGGAACTGGCTCGTAAGTTGGAAGTTTTAGAAGCAAAAAAGGATCCAGTGATACAGTTTGCTTCTGAAGAATCATGTTCTAGTTGTCTACAAATGGGGCATACCTCTCAACATTGCCAAATATACCCTGTTTACCAAGAACAGAGTCCAGTAGAGGTACACGCTATAAATGCCCCTGGTCGTTTCAACCCTAATGATAGGTGGAGTCATCCTAGTTTCGACCAAAGAAACAGTGCTGCCACAGTAAACCCATCTCAACAGTGGCAGCCAAACAAAGGAAACCAGTATCGACCTCAAAATCAAGGGTACCAACAGAGTTACCAACCTCCTTACACTTATCAACAAAACCAAGGGTACCACCCGAATCAATACCAACAAAATCACTCACCTCAACCCAACTACAATCAGGGAAGCAACAACCAAACCTCATCTAACACCTATATGCCACCTCATAAGAAGGCACAAGAGGATCCTAATACACTCATGATGCAGCTAATGAGTAAACTCAACACAAGTGTAGAGAGGTTGGCTGCGCAGCAAGGGGATAGAGAATGAAGTATGTTCCCAGCACAACTAGAGCCAAATCCTAAAGGCCAATCTTCGAATTCCGGACAACATGAGGAGGCTAAGGCTGTGACTATGTTGAGAAGTGGAAAAGAGATCGAAAAAGTTTCTCTTCCCCCACACCCTGGAGTTGACAATGAAGAAGAGGTGGGGGATGAAGAAGAATTGGTGGGAGAAGAGAAGAAGGGCGAAACAGTTGATCCCAAAATAATAGTTCTCGAGGATACTGAGATAAAGAGAAGACCTGGAAAAGAACCTCTTCTCGAAATGGCTCCCAAAAGCCCTTTTCCAGCACCATATCCTCAAAGGTTGAAGAAACCTAAACAAGAAATCAAGAGTCAGGAGTTTCTGGAGTTATTCAAACAAGTAAAAATCAATCTCCCACTCCTTGATGCGATTAAACAGGTGCCTTCCTATGCCAAGTTCTTGAAAGACTTGTGCACTGTTAAGAGAAAGCAAAGTGTTAAAAAGAGTGCTTATTTGGCATACCAAGCAAGTGCAATCGTAAAACACGACTTGCCTCCCAAGTACAAGGATCCAGGCACACCAACGGTTTCTTGCATAATCGGTCAGAAGAAAGTGAACAATGCTCTGCTCAACTTAGGATCGAGTGTTAATCTTCTACCTTATACTGTTTACCAACAGCTAGGGTTGGGAGAACTCAAGCCCACTCGCATTACTCTCTAACTCGCAGATCGATCGATTAAATATCCGCGAGGAGTTTTAGAGGATGTTTTAGTCCAGATCGACACTTTTGTCTTTCCTGTTGACTTCGTCATTCTAGACACCGAACCAGTCCACAATGCTAAATCGCAGATTTCGGTAATCTTTGGGCATCCTTTTCTTGCGACGATTGATGCGACGATCAAAGTTAGGAGTGGAGTAATGACCATTGTTTTTAGGAACATGACATTGAACATCAAGATCTTCTCAAATCCCAAAATAGAAGATTTTGATGATGATGAGGAAGAAGTAAATTGGGTAGAGTCAATAATCCAGGATTGTTTTGATTCGAATGCTCCGTCAGATCTTGTGGAGTCCATAATAACTAACTCGTGTTACGAATTGGACAAATACACTCCACAAGATGAGGAGATGCATCAATTGTGTGTAATCTTGGAGGATGTAGAAGAGGAAGTTGCTAGGGCAATGTGGACGGCCCAATATGAACAATTGCCGCCAAAGACTAAGTTGGCTGTGCCATCAAACCTACAATTTTCGGAGTTAGATTTGAAGGAGCTCCCAAAAGAATTAAAATATGTGTTTCTGGGAGAAGAGAAGACCTTTCCTGTGATAATTTCATCCGTTTTAAAGCTAAAACAAGAAAGTAACTGATCAAGTTGCTCAAGCAACACAGGAGTGCGTTAGGATGGACCGTTACTGATTTAAGAAGAATTAGTCCATCCATATGCACCCACAAGATTTACTTAGAGGAAGATGCCAAACTATGTCGTCAAATGCAAAGGCGTCTAAACCCAAACATGCAAGAGGTAGTGAAGAAGGAAGTTCTAAAATTGCTGGATGTTGGGGTTATTTATCCGATCTCGGATAATCCTTGGGTAAGTCCAACTCAAGTAGTGCCGAAGAAAGCTGGCATTACTGTGGTAGAGAATAAGGAAGGAGAATTGGTGCCTACACGTGTGACCACTTGCTGGCGCATGTGTATTGACTACAGAAGATTGAATGCGGTGACTCGAAAGGATCATTTCCCATTACCTTTCATGGATCAAATGCTCGAAAGAGTAGCGGGTCACCAATTCTACTGCTTCCTGGACGGTTATAGTGGTTATAACTAGATTGAAATTGATCTTGCTGATCAAGAAAAAACCACGTTCACCTGTCCATTTGGAACATTCTCATATCGCCGGATGCCATTTGGCTTATGCAATGCACCTGCAACATTTCAGAGGTGTATGCTGAGCATATTTAGCGATATGGTTGAAAAGATCATGGAAGTTTTCATGGATGACTTCTCCGTATTTGGAAGTAGTTTTGATGACTGTTTAGGAAATCTCCAGAAAGTTCTGAAAAGATGTGAGGATAAGAACTTGGTCCTCAATTGGGAAAAATGTCACTTCATGGTGACGAAAGGAATTGTTTTGGGGCATATAGTTTCTGCCGAGGGAATACAGGTAGATAAGGCAAAGATTGATATAATCTCTAATCTCCATGTTCCTACTACAGTGAAAGACATTCAATCGTTCCTAGGTCACGCCGGTTTTTACCGGAGATTTATTAAAGATTTTAGTGCTGTATCTAGGCCACTGTGCCAACTCCTTGTTAAGGACCAACCATTCGAGTGGAGCAGTGAGTGCCAGGAATTCTTTGATAAACTCAAACATCATCTCACAACAGCTCCGATAATGTAATCTCCAGATTGGAGTCTTCCTTTTGAGTTGATGTGTGATGCGAGTGACACAGCGATTGGAGCTGTTTTAGGGCAAATAAAGGACAAGAAGCCTACTGTGATCTACTATGCTAGCAGAACTCTTGATGGAGCTCAACGAAATTACTCTACTACCGAAAAGGAGTTGCTGGCAATTGTATTCGCACTGGAAAAATTCAGGCAATATCTTATTGGTTCGCAGATCATTTGCTTCACTGATCATGCTGCGTTGAAGTATCTATTATCCAAAAAGGATACCAAACAGCGATTAATACGCTGGATTCTCCTACACCAAGAATTTGATTTAGTTATCAAAGATAAAAAGGGGGTGGAGAACGTCGTAGCTGATCACCTCTCCCGATTGACGTTTGAAGATAATTCCTCACAATCCGTCCCGATCCGTGAATCTTTCCCAGATGAACAACTTTTTGATGCAACTAGTTTGCCCTGGTATGCTGACATTGTCAATTACCTGGCAACAGGGGAGACTCCATCTCATTGGTCCACCCCTGACAGAAAAAGGTTTCTATCCATCGCCCGATGGTTATACTTTGATGATCCCTACTTGTTTAAATATTGTACGGATCAAGTAATTAGGCGATGTGTTCTTGAGGAGGATATCTCTCAAATTCTTGCCTCCTGCCACTCGGAAGCCTGTGGCGGCAATTTCTCAGCTCAGAAAATTGCTCAAAAGATTTTTAGTAGTGGTTTCTATTGGCCGACAGTTTTCAAAGACTGTTATGCATTCTGTAGAGCATGTTCTAGATGTCAAATGTTAGGGAGCTTGTCTAAGAGAAATGAAATGCCGATGACCCCGATCATCACTATTGAAATCTTTGATTACTGGGGTATTGATTTCATGGGACCATTCCCGCCATCCTCTCATTACGAATATATTCTTTTGGCGGTCGAGTACGTGTCCAAGTGGGTCGAGGCCATTCCGACAAGAAAAAATGATCACAGAATAGTGATTTCATTCTTAAAAGAGAATATTCTGTCAAGATTCAGAACACCGAAGGCCATCCTTAGTGATCGTGGAACCCATTTCTGCAATAAGCCTTTTGAGGCACTGATGAAAAAATATGGGGTTAACCATAAGATTGCTTTATCATATCACCCACAGTCAAATGGTCAAGCAGAGCTAGCTAATAGGGAAATCAAACATATCCTGGAGAAGACTGTTAACATTAACAGAAAGGATTGGTCGTCACGTCTAACTGATGCTCTATGGGCATACAGGACGGCGTATAAGACAAACCTTGGAATGTCTCCCTATAGGCTGATCTATGGTAAAGCTTGCCATTTACCTGTAGAACTGGAACATAAGGCATACTGGGCCACTAGACTGCTCAATTTTGACATTCATGAGAGTGGTACATTGAGGAAGTTACAGCTTAATGAACTGGAAGAGATCCGGAATGATGCTTACGATCGTGCCCGCACATATAAATCCAAATTGAAAGCTAAGCATGATCAATCAATCTTGAGAAAGAAGCTTGAACCTGGGCAGAAAGTGTTACTTTATGATTCCAAACTTCATCTTTTTCCTGGTAAACTGAGATCGAGGTGGATAGGACACTTTATTGTCAAAGAAGTGTTTCCTCACAGGGCAGTGGAAATCGTGAACCCCAAAAATGGGAATGCATTCAAGGTTAATGGGCAACGTTTGAAGCCATTTTTTGAGAGGTTCGAACCTGAGTCAGAGACCATCCATCTGGATGATCCTGACTATTCATCTTGAAAAAGTGAGAATCTTGTTGTTGTATATTAGTTTTCTCTTTCTTTGTGTATTTCTTTGCTCCTGTTCTTCCTTTGATTCTTATTCTGTCTATTTGTTGGTTATAGGATGAATCCACTGCATTTCCTGCCACATTTGCTATACCATGGGGTCCGCTCTCCAGGAACTCCAGAACAAATGGAGCAGGAAAGGCCATCTTTTACTCCACTATCCAGCTCATGCCCAGATTCTCCTAATGCGACAATTGCTAACATTAATACCTGGTATCTACTGTGTGTAGTTCGAGAAATTCTGGAAGATCTTCAGTTGAACTCGGATGGAGAAGTGGTGGAGTACTTCGTGGATTTTGCTGAGGGAGAAGATTTCTCTTCTCCAGAACCCGAGCTTAATTGATTTTGAATAATTCCTGTAATGACCAAATATGATAGATTATTGTTTCTGGTTTTCTTTTTTGTCTGTTATTTGTCATTCCAATCAAGATCTTGTAAGTTTGGATATTGAGAATCCATTTTGAGCAATAAATTGATGATGTTCGGAATATATGATCACTGTTTGGATATTTAAATTCTTGTCCTGAATCTTGAAAGTGCTTTCTTTTATAGTTGGAGGTGCCGTAATAAATCATTCCTTTGATCCTGTAATCCTTGGATACCAATTGATTGGAATTGATCACCAATCGATTGCTAATTGATCCCAATCGATTGCCAATAATGGCAATCGATTCATTCCAGATGTATAATCTGTTCATCTCCCTCTTCCTCATTTTATTTCAAAATTCACCGAGAGAGAGAGAGAGACGGCGATTTTGGGGGTAACCCCAACCCTAAGCCCATCACCACTACCACCCTCAATCATTGCCTCCTCTATTTCCCCATAATCATCACCTTTGTCCTCTTCAATCATCATCTTCATCACTGGCGCGAGGGAACGTGCAGCGAGGGGAGGAGTTTTTGTGGTTCGGTTCTACTTTGTGACCATCTTCGTTTCAATCATCATCTTCTATTTTCCTTCTCTTGGGTGTCTCCAATCGTTCATAAGGGAAAACTCAACTCCATTTCTTAGCTGCGACGGCCACTGAGGTAAACTCTAAACCCATTTCAAAATTTTCACTCTAAAAATTGATCAAAAGGATTAGAGGGAGCCCCTCATGGTCTTAAGACCAATAAAATAGATTGGGGGGACGTGAGACCTTGTTGTGGGCAGCCCCCCATTTTCGCTGTTGGCAATCGATTGCCATTGGGGCCCAATCGATTGGGATTGGATGGCAATCGATTGCCAATTTTTGCCAATCCATTAGCATTTACAGAGAAACAGATTGTTCCTTCCTATCATCTAACACCTCTATTCTCAATCTTTTCAGTTGCAATGGCTCCCAAAGCCAAGGATAGCAGCCTCCACCAAGATAAGTCCACCTCATTGGTTATACCGGACCCACCGCTTCCTCACGATTTTCACAAGGACAAGGAGAACATCTGGATCTCAAAATATTTTCAAACTCGTGAAGTGATGGTGGAGCGTCAGTTTGAAAACCTTTGGAGCGATTCCAAGATTCCATTCTATCTCTCTCAGCTTCGTGCCTATCCCGATTGGATGCCAGTTTTCACGACATCTAAAAAAGTCAACGCCTCGTGGATCCGAGCCTCCATAGCAAGTATGCTTAAGGTTCCAGGGACTTCATACACTTTTTCTTCCTGTGTTCGAGGGAAAGAGGTTTTATTCAGCCCGGCTACAGTCTCGACAGCTCTTGGTATTGCCGAGGTTCCTGATCATTTATTCCCTGTACACATTGATCGGCCTTTCCCCTCATTCGACCTGGTTGCCACAGAAATTTCAGGAGGCAAAGTAAAAAAATGAAATAGAGAGGGAACCTTCTGGGACTAGGATCTCACTTCAGCCTATCATTTGCTGCACTTAGCCATTGTTGGGTGCATTCTTCTGAAAACGTACAAAAAGGAGCTGGTTGGGTGGTATACGCAACTTTTTTATGCTATTGGAACTAAAAAGAAGGTTTGCCTCTCTCGTCTTCTATTGGATTTCCTTTTTGACTGCACCCGGCATTTGGGACGTACCCAGCACCTCAAAGGTGCATGGGTTATTCATACAGTGTGTGCAGCAGCAGGCATCCCTCAGCTTCAAGTTGATCTTCCTCTTAAAAGTTCAAATATTGGCGTTTTCTGCGAAGCCACAGCGAGACGATCAGATGCTCAGTTCAAGGCCCTTAGTAAGGGAAAAGGAAAAGTTGGAGAGGGTAGTGATAAGAAGAAAGACGATAAAGGGAAAAAGAGAAAGAGAAGAGATGAATCATCAGAGGAGGACGACGACCCAGGGACGCCAAAGGCGGAGGGTCAGGATACAGTGATGTTGGAGGAGGAGGATGACCCAGGGACGCCAGAGGCGGAGGGTCAGTATGAGTTGAGAAAATGTGAGCCCCCCGCAGCATCCACGTCTGCTCCGGTATCTCTCCAGACAGTTTACGATCTTCTTATTGAGGAGAGAGACGCGAGAGTACAGCTCCAGGGGATGGTTAGAGAACTCACAGCGCAGCAGTTATTAATGGCTACTCAGATGTCGTTCGATCGTGATTCTGTTCAGGCAAGACTCGAGCTACTAGGTGGTCAGATGGACCAGATTTTGATGTTGTTGGGGATAAAGCAGTCTCTGCGTTCATCTGTGCCACCTCCACCGATGGCTCCGGTCTCTACGTCAGCTCCCCCAGAGGGGGATACTTTTGGGACGGCGGCGCCACCACCACCTCCAGCTACTGCTCCCATGCCGACTACGAGTGACCCGGTAGCTGTCATTCAGACTGGGATAGCTACTGTGGGTGACAGTGAGGTTGCTGATCCTTCTCTTGATGATGTGCCTACGACTTCTAGTGAACCGCCATCTTCGGAGCCTCAGGATTGCGATTGAGGAGCGTATGAGCATCATGGTTTTACGTTATCTCTGTTTCGCTCTTTTGTGTTTATTTTTGTTTGGATCTGTGGATATTTTATTTTGGTTAGATATTTGGGATGGGATGATGATTTTTGGTCTTATATTTGTACATGGACTGCATTAGACTTTTGATATTACTATACAGATAGTTCTGTGTGCTCATGGATTGTGTTTCCTTTGTCTATACTCTCGATTACTATCCATGAATTTTTTTTATCTTGGTTGTTTGTGGAGATTGGTTTATTGAACCAGGTGAATTCACGGATGTGTACTGAAATGCGTGAATCAGGTGATATCTTCTAATTGAAATACTTCCATTGTGGACAATGTCGATTTTAGTTGGGGGTAGGAATAGATATTCACCTGTGTACTCTTGAATTTAAAATGCACACCTGTTTTAAAATTAGAATTTCCATGTTTATTTGATTTTCTTCCAGTTCTATTAAAAAAAATGATGAATGATGATGCTGTTGTTAAGCTTCTAACTTTCAAAACCTCGTTTCTCCTAGCTAATTTCATTGTGCAATGATGCATTCATGTCTTTCTTGTCATATTATGGACTTTGATTACATTTTACTTTGTCGCTAATCTGGTTTTACGTTCATAGCATGAATATATCCTGAAAGCATTTGCACGAGTTGACAATCACGAAAGAATCTTTGAATTAGAGTGAAATACGATTGTCATGTGAATGGATTAATAGTAAAACTTTAAACCCTAGTGAGTTTCGAGCCATTCTTTTATTCTGAGGGTTAATCACAAAAACTCGTGTTAATTCTTGAAATACACTTTTATCTCGTTGAGAGTCTCATTCTTGTTTCATTTGGCTAATGCTTAAGGAGAACATTCAGGATTTACTAATCTAAAACTCATGAAATAATCGAGATAAGTTAAAATATTTAGAGGATGATTTAGGCCATCGTTTTCTCACATTGTTACCCGAGAAAGTCTAATTCCCACTTACCTATCACAAACCAATGCCTCTACCTAAAATCATATATTTTCGAGCATGTGACAGTTTTGTGTGAACAGTTAAAAAAAAAAGATTGCAGAAGAAAAAGAAAAGAAAAAATATGTAGAGAATCGGTGGAAATAAAGAAACAAAAGGAATTGAAGAGTTGATAAATAAAAAGTGTGAAGTGAAATTTGATATTACCATGTCACATGTTTGAACCCAGTATAACATTTAACCATCTTTAACTTTCTTCATATTTCTGTCACAAGTCCTAAGGATTCTAGATAATTTTAATAAATCTCGAGTATGAAATGAGTTTTCCACAATAGATCGCTCCTGTAGTAATTGGTATTCCATTCATGAGACTCATGCACCTCAAAATAAGCGTTCTTCAGAGTCTAGTATGTAAGCATGCTCGATTACCTCTACATTTACTCATTTGAGCTTCATACTATGAGTGCATAAATTTTACGCCAGTTTCAGAGTGATTTTTATCTTGAGCGTAAACCGTGTGAGAATTGAGTTGAAACTATGAAATCTTGAACATGTTCAATCCAAATAATTCTGAGATAAAGATTTCAATTGTAGTTGTCAACTCCATACACACACACTTAGATATATAAAAGTTATGGATGTTAATTTGATTGGAATAGTTACTTTGTAACATGTTGTTTATCTTCATGATATTATAAAGGAATCTATGTCCTTGTTGAGCATGATCTTTAGCGTATGGGAGAGATTGAGATTCTTTGATTAATTGAATGCTGAACACTTGAATTTTGTGGGTAAATTCTCTGAAAACCTTCACGAGACACAACTAGTCCACTAGGGAAGACCTAGGGGTTCAAAGGCTTGTTGCATATGCTAAATGCAACCGCGATTCCTGCGAAAATGAGTTAGGGATTTTCTTTTTTGTTTTAGTTCAATAGAATTGTAACGTTGGTATTTGTTGTCTTAGCTTGATTTAATTCCGCTTCATTGCTAGAGACTAGCAAGACGCTAGTTGGGGGTCGTGATGAGGGCTGATATTTGTAAAATATTGGCCCGACAAAGAGAAAAATTGGTTGAACTTAACCCCATTTCTCTAATTTGATCTACACTTGTGTTTCAATTCATTTCTTTCTACAATGATGTGCTTTCCGTGGTATGTTGTTGTTTTTAGCTCTTTGAATGCAGGTTTTGAAATTAGAATGAATATCAAGTTGAAAGAAATAGATCAAGAAACAAGAGGCAAAGATCAAGTACCAATCGATTGGCAATTTTACCAATCGATTGGTGAAAGCTGGGAGTCAAATTCCTTTAATGGTGCAAGATCTCAGGAATCAAAGCGACGACCAACCGTTACGTTGTGAACCTGGATACCTTTAACTCGTTGTATTACTGTATAAATAGGGGGGAGTGAAAAGGGGTAGAGTTGGTTGATTCTTCATTATTTTTGTAGGATTTTCTGGTGGAATTTTCGGATAAGAACGAGTTCAATTTTGTTTGGTTTGATTTCAATCCTATTTTTCATTTGTTCAGGTGCTATTTCATCTTTATATTAGTTGTTGTTTGTTTAGTTGAAGTTCAATTTCAATTTTTAGTTTGAAACTCCATTACAATTTTAGATTTATAATAAAAACCATGTTTAGGATTGATTTCACTCTTTTATGTCAATTTAATTTCATTTCTTGTATTCCAACCATGCTAGAGTAGAACCCTGGTTGGGAACAATGTGAAGAAACATTGTTTCCCAGCCATTGTCATGACTCTGTGAAAGAATCAATGGCAATCGATTGGAAACAGAATCCAATCGATTGCCATAGATTCCTAGGCCAATCGATTGGAACTTTACCCAATCGATTGGGAGTCATTTGTTTCCAATCGATTGCCATTAATAGCAATCGATTGGTATGCTTATGACTTGGGGCAGATTCTTTTTAGTGTTCCAGTAACTTTTACTTCAGAAACTAAGTCCAAATTGATCTTGCTAAGTTCAAATTGAAATCTGATTTTGGAATAAAAGCTCCTTTGGCCAATTAGTACAATGAATATATGGACGAACACATTGAATATTCTATACTCAATTTGTTAGTTATAGTTCATAGTTCTAATTAGCTCTTGTTTCTAATCTTCATAGTAAGCTAAGGAATTCAAATTACTAGTTATGTAATATTAACATTTTTAGTAACTAGAATTGCTTAACTTAATCCCCTTGTGAAATAAGGAATACTAGAAAGACGAAGTTCTATTTGTGTGATAATGCTAAGTCATGATAGTGGTTGGTGCAATGCGGATCCACATGTTCCCAACATCTTTCCCATATTGATAAAACTATTTTGTTCAACTCTGTTTAATTTAATTACAGTCTAATTCTTTTTCCTTACATTGTAATTTTGAAATTCAATAGGACTGTTAGAATCTCCACTCTATAAGAAATCATCTTTTATTTTCTTTAGGACACAATCTAGGTTTCTTTCCTCAATTTCTGTCCCTTGGGAAAACGACTCGGTTTTACCGGTTTTACTCGACGCGACCATCTACGCTTGGACGTACTCTTCAGAGAACACATTTTCAGTCGTGTCAAGAACCTTTTTTCGAAGTTCGACTTATGAATTTTATATATCAAAACCCGGGGATTAGTAGCTGTCACCCTAGTACTCATAGATCGTTGATGTTTTCGTATCTCATGTCTAGAACTTTAACCCGTTGGCCGCTGATGTAATCGTTTATGTAAAACGAGAACGTGAGCATTTAGAGTCTGTCTTGCGAGATGGATTTCTTTTTGGTAATAGGGGCTACTGCTTCAGATTTCGAGGATGAAATCTTTTGATAAGTGGTGGATAATGTAATACCCTATATTTTCAGGTATATATAGATCCCTAGTACCTTTCTTAGCCTTCGGTGAGGTTGTGTGCCCAATCGATTGACCTTATCCCAATCAATTGCTTTTCCAATCGATTGGATGTTTTACCAATCGATTGGCACCTGGTACAAATCGATTGAGAATAACTGGACTTGGCCACCTCGTTGGTTTTGTGTGGTTGTGATTGTTTTTCCCTCCCTATATATACCCTCTCCCTTATACATATATATGTTTGCTTGTGTGTGTATTTGGAAGAGAGAGAGAGAAATATATACTCTCATATATATACACACATACATATATATTATATATATACACACGCACACACTCTCGGGTTAGAGAGGAAGAGAAGAGAAGAAGAAGAAGAAGAATGAAGAGAAGAGGAGCATAGAGAAAGGGGAGAAGGGCAGAGAAGAAAGAGAGAGAGAGAGAGAATTCACCATAGCCACCGCCACGGAGCTCGGGACACCGTCAACGGAACGCCGGGATAAGGTGAGTTTCATTAACTCACTCAAGGAGGTGTTTTTGAGATGTTTGTATGTGTTTAATAACGTTTATAAAGAGAAGAGGATCCCCACATTTTTATAATAAAACCAGCAGTTTTGAGGAAGAAGACAGAGTCCAATCGATTGGCATTGGATCCAATCGATTGGATAATTTTCCAATCGATTGCCATGAATCCCAATCGATTGCTATCCTAATCCATTGCCAGTTTGTCCAATCGATTGGTATTGTTTCCAATCGATTGCCATGTTTGGTCAATCGATTGGATATTAGCAGAATGCTATTTGTATGTTGTCTTATACTTGTGATATATCAGACTTGCTAATAGTTATACCATATGCGTTATTACGCTGTGTGGGTAAGATCTATAAGTACTATGTCAAGACTAGACTTATATGCAATTATCATTGATATTACGAGCTGAATTATCCTATGTCAACTGTCGATATGAGATGAATTGTTTAACTGTCATATGTTATTGTCAAACTGAATAGTAGAACGGAATACAACTGCATGTTAATAATCAGTAATCAGTAGATATGATTAATACAGAGCATATGGCATTTCCTGTACTTAGTATATGAGCATTTCACAGCATGTGTCAGCATGCATGGGATAGTGATATTAAGAGGTAAGAGAAGCTGATGAGAAATAGGATATATGACTTATGTGGAATATGAGATATGTGTACTTTGGATCCATGGGATCAACGGCTGACGAGTCGGGTCGACGTGGGACGATTAGAGTTCCTAGTACGCCCCTTGCTATTGAAGACGTCCAGTAATGTGTATCCACTGTTGAAGACGTCCAGTGTACCGTTGACGATTACGTCCGGCTAGTGCCCTAATGTATTTTCACCGTGTAGTCAACCAGTGAGTATATACACAGCGTAGAAGACGTCCATTGTGCCGCTTCCATCGTTTACAGATAGGTGGTACCGTGTAGACGACCGGTAACCCTATCAATGGATTGTAGGACCTACTGCCTAGTCGGGTGATTCCGATTGGTATTATGGTATCTATGTATGGATACAGATCTGGATTATGGTATCAACGTATGGATATGGAGATGGATAGAAATATGAATATGAGTATGAATATGATAAGATAAATGTTCAGTCGTGGATTCAGTGTCCCGACGTAAAGGTATATACATGGGATGGATGCATGGGTTGCATGCATGGATTTGATGAATACGTGATGAGATATTTACAATATGATCTTTATCCTTGTCATTACTTAATATGTTTCCTGCTATCCCTGAATTAATGTATAGTTTACTGAGACCTCTGCTATGTTCGTGAGTGACGTCATTGTAAAGGGATTAGCCGCATTTTAAGATGCTGAGCAGTTACGGTGAGGAGTGTTGTTTAATATACTCACTCAGCTTTGTATTCAAAGCTGATGGCGTTTGTGCCCTGGATATTCCAATGTCTAGAGCTTCGCAAGACTTGAGGACGAGAGACTGATGTTTTGCCGGACTTGGAGCTGAAGGCTGGAAGGAGAAGACGTGCTACTTTGTAATAATTAGTTTGTATATCTGTTGTACTGTTGTTGTTATTACTATAGGCCTGAGACTATAAGCCAGCTGTTGTAATAGATTTAGTGGACTTTTATAATTGGTACTTGGGCATCTGTTGCTTCCAAACCTTTTATAGTTTCTGTTGTAGCCTCTGATTATGTTAATAAGATATGTTCTATGGATAGCATCCTCCTTATCGTTGTGTTTATTGGTTTGAGTAGGTGACAATGCGGTTATTCACCCGTCATTCCCTATGGACCCATTAAGGAAATTTATTTTTCTTTATTTATGCTGCTCCGGGGCATGACACCCTCGCCGCAATCTCAATCGCAACACACTTTGGTACTCACTTACCAGGGAGTGTCCACAACACAATCTCAACCGTACTCACTATACCACACTGGCCATTACTCTTTTCCATACTGACCATCATTCACACTCACCATGCATGTACAACTGACTCCACATGTATGTCATGAAACCACCCACAGAACATATGTAGTGCTAGGAATAATAACAAGGTATGCTTTGAAAAGAATTGAATTCATAACTGTTCCTAAATGACCAATCATACCCAAAATATAATATGTTTTAACATTTTTCGCAAATAGAGCCTTAAAGACCCACAAGGTAACAACCAAACAGTTCCTTAACATGAAATAAGCAAAAACTAGAAATTGTCAAAAGTCGCACGCGCGAGACGCTCACTCGACATGCCCAGTTTTCCGTTTTATTATAAAAACTTTTCTTTCTGCCAGAATTCACACGGCTCGTGCGCGCAGGCCGCTCACGCGAGGGGTCGCTCGCGCAGTCTGCTCTCACGATTGCGAGCGAGTTCAGGCAGTGTCTTCGTCTTACTCGTTGGTTTTCCCCTGTTTCAGTCTTAAGGGGTCTTTTTGACCCATTTTGCAAATTCAAAGGATATAGGACATATAATATATGGATCTCTTTGGTTTTTCACAAGGATTATGAATCCATAATCAATTTTACATGAATCAATCTATAACTTTAGAATTTTATGAAAGATTACAAGATGACAAAACTTAATTTCTAATATACTTTTTCATATGAACAAATTAAGTTCTAAAACTTTAAACATTGCATCTACAACATGTAATCAATCATAATTATCTAAGAAAATGGATTTTGGTTGAGTTTGAAAAATCTTGATTTCAAGCTATGGAGTTTCAAACGTAAGATCAACAATGGTGATTGATAATTTCATACACCCAAGTAATAACTAAGCCTGAATTACATTTAAGAGTGAGTTTAAAATACTCACAGAGATAAGAGAGCAGTGTGTGTTGAGAAAGATAAGCAAAATAAGAATCTAATCCAAACTTTCGCTATGGAGGATTGAAGCTTCCTCTCTCTACAAATTTTCTGAAATTAAACTCTCCAGCTCTCTCTTTTCTCTGTGTGTTTTGTTTACAAAAAGAGTAAAAGGTGTGTGTGTGAGTAGTGTACATATATAGAGAAGGCCAAACTTGGCCACCAAGTTCAACCCCAAAGGCTCAACAAAATAATTTGATTTACAATTAATCAAGGCTGTAGAATATACATACACAGATATATACGTATATGTCTTCACAGATTGTGAAAGGGTAGTATAGGTCCATAGGGGTCAAGCTAGAAGTGTTTGGGAATCTTAGCTTATAGGCACAAATCAATACACAACAAAAAGGCTTTGCCAAACAAGGCACTTCTAATGATTACTTGTCATAAATAGCAATAAAGCAAATGTCTTGTATTTGCTTTACAAAGATTCCAGAATCTGTGGAGTGCAGACAGTTTTGAAGGTAAACTGGTATTTTCGCGGCGCGGTGTTCACCACAAAAATACAGAAAGTTCATTTTAACGTAAGAAATGGTTTTTTGGTTTTATAAAAATACAGTTTGAATTAAAAGAAAACATTTCCACCGTTTTGAAATACAAACTTTGAAATCTAACACAACTAATTTTGTAAAATTGCAGTTTGGCCCCAATAAGAATTTAAAATATGAAATAAAGCAAGTAATAAATTCTAAATATAAGAATTGTAATTAGATAAATGCAGACAATGTAATTTGATTTTAAATATGACAATGCAAATACAGATTAATTATGGAAAGGTCAATTTAAGATTAAATGAAAATGCAGGTTGTTACAGTAGCTCATTAGGTAACTTAAAGACCTTCCCATCTTTTCCCACTTTGGGCTTAACATAATCGAGTTTAAAATTTGGGGATGGGTTTCCTTTGGTAAGAGAGGCCCAGCTTGATTTGGTTGGAGAACCTAATTCCCCTAGATCAGATTTTGTAACCGGTTGAATTGAGATTGCATAGGATAATGGTTGATTAGCAGTACTAGCTGCATTACCTTAACCTTTATTTTCAAATCCATTCACATGACTAGGCAGAGGGGACAAGGCACCTAAATTCCCGGGAATAGCACATGATTTCAATTTCAATTTGGTGTTATTACCCAAACCATGCACGTGGCCTCCAATAGTGGACAAAGCGCCTAAAAACCCAGATCTTGAAACAACTCCTGCGTAATGACCTGATGAGTTATCTTTATCCATTGGACTAACATTGAGCTTTTCAGTCCACACATGAGGGGAGAGAATGCTATTCGGTGCCATTGTACCAGCATTATCTTCACTTTCCAGATGGGTGTGTGGTTGGTATGTAGATAAAGGATACTCAGCAACTTTTAGGGAAGCATTTAAGGCTCCAATATAGTCATTAGGCTAATATTGAGTTGATAGTGGGCCCCGGTCGTTGAAAACACTTTGTTTTGGAGCATCAAACTTACTCTTCGGATCAAAAAGAGAACTTTTCACATCTCTATCAAATTTTGAACAATGAATAACCCCTTTGTGCATCTCATCTTCAGAATTAGACTTTGACCCATTTCTCTTCCCATCCCGTACCTTGGTGCCATCTTTTGGGATTTCCCCTTCTTCCATATCAGATAAGGTAATATCTTTTTTTTTACATAGCTTTAAATGCTCTGAATGCTCTGAATCTAAAAAAGAGCATCCCTTTTTTTGCCTTCCGCACATAGGACCCTGACTTATTCATCTCCCCTTTATGCCCCAAACTACTAGTATAAGGTTTCCCTCTATTGATATGAGTTGTGAAAAGAGATTGTTTTAGGGCTTTAATTTCCAAAATCTCCATTTGAAGTTACCGAAATATGTTCTAGGCTTTAGCAAGATCATCGATGGCAGGGGCCTTTGATTTCCTTTTAAGAATCTCATTAGAGTCTTGAAGTGTAAGAAACTGAGGTGCTTTCCTTGTTCTACTTTCCTCCTGTTCATCTTGGCTTGTGGAAATCTCTTCCCATTCCTTCGCTATTTCCAGATCATCCTCGAAAATCTCATAGTTAGTAAACTTGGATAGATTAGAGATGCCTAAATCCCTGATTCCATACACAATAGAGTTTGAAGGATTTGAAATTATAAGACCCTTTTCTTCTTGCTCAGTAACCCATACCTCATTTTCAAATTGATTCTTGAAAGGAGTAGCCACATTAATACCTGGTGAGCTGAACTTTGAGGTAACTGTGGCACAAATAGAATCACCATTGGCATTCAAAATGCTAAAACCTTGAGTGATTTGATTCTCCAAAGTAGGAACACAATCCGTGGTTGATGAACCAACATCTGATTTAGTTGCCATTGTTTTCATAGCCCATGTAATCAGCGGATCATCACTTTGAGTATCAGTGGTGGCTTTTTTAGACTTTAGACCTTCTTTAAAAGGAACTTTTTTGTTCTTCATAATGCAATTATCAAGACCAGTAACAACAAAAGGAGAGAGACAAAAGGAGGAAAGACAAAGAAGTAAATAGAAATCAGAGTTGGGAGGGAATAAATGGAAAGAATTAGGAGCTAAAAGCACAAATAGAATGAAAACACTTTTCTTTTGAAACAACATTAGCCTTTTCTCTTTCCAAGTCTTGCTTTCTTCCCAATAGTTGGGTCAGGCTCACCATCCTTGACCCTTACTTCTTCTTCTCAAAACTTATGCCCTTAGGCTTAGTTCCAGAAGATGAAGTCATTTCAATGTTCTGAATATTTGACTCCTCTTTGAATATATCCTTCGTTGCCTCAAGGAGCTCATCAATTCAGTTGTTGAAAAAACTATTTTACTCATTTTAAAAACACTTTTAAACTGAGTGAATGATGAATGCAATGAATGCATGATTATGTCAACTTGAGTCTCATCATCAATGTCGGAACCCAAAATTTCTAGTACTTTGAAATAAGTAACCATTTTAAAAACAAGCTCTCTTATTGAAGGTCATTTCAACATTCTAGTGTCCATGACTAACTCCAAGGCTCTAAAGCCTTGCAGTTCGGCTCAGTTCTCCAAATATCTCATCGAGGTTCAATGTTATAGCATAGACCGTACGAAAAGGTTGATGTTGCTACTTCAACATAGAAGACAAAGAGTCCAAGATGTAAGAGCAAGCCATGCCATCAACTTTTATCCACCACCAATATTGATCCACAAGATCTGTTGGGGTATCGCAGCTTAGAATAGGTGGAAAGGGAATGGTATGAACGTATTTATATCCATTACTAGTGAATAATTCATCAAGGTCCAGTTTTCATTCAACGTAGTTATTTCCAATTAGCTTATTCTGAATTATGGTTATAATAAGTGGGCTAGACATAATGAATTTGAAATGTAAAATAATATAACAGAATCATAACATGGAAAACATAAATATGACAATTTATATGATATATTGGAGTTCCCTTAACCAATTCATTAATTGTTTTTAGAATGTCAAGCCTATGAAATTAGGTCTCTGTGTGGCAATCATAACTTCATAGCCTGATTGAAAAACCCATCATGAATGACATGCAACTCTTACAAAACTAATCATGACTCTTGAACTTTTGGTCTCCAAGTTTATGGATAATGCTTCGTGTGAAGTCCCTTGCCCATAGAATAGCTAGTGTTCACCATTAACTAGAATACAATGACAATCTCCACAAGTAGTGCTTCCGTGTGGGGGTCACCCTCTAACCCATCTCATTGATTCTATCCAAAAGAAGTTCATATCTAGAAGCCAATGAACAATCTATCCTCCTTATGGAATGATCACCCATAGTTGGGTGAGCAAAATATACTATCCACCTTATAGTGAACTGTTTATGGAAGACTGTGGGAGCTATATATAAGTCCCTCTCCCACTAGATATTTGTAAGGAGTTCATGTTTAGTAATCAATAAGAAATACCCTCCGTATGGAATGATCACCCATAAATGAGTGACAAAGAGTATCTCTCATACTTACAATGAACTAATAGGAATTTTTAATCTTGTATTGTCACACCCCGGCGTTGTGATAATTAAGGGAAGTAAGCTTCCTCATCAAACCCGTAGGCTCGTAATAAGTTACAAATTGCATGATTGTCTAATTCTAAGTTCAGCGGAAGCAACAACAGAGTCTTATAATCTCCATTATACATACTTGTATATTATAGTCATCCAAAACGAAAAGAAACATAAGTCTAAAGGCCAAACGACCAACAATAACAACAAAATAAAGATAGATAATAAAAATCCCCCAACGGGAACCAAATGGCTTCATCACTAGCTCTTCTTTAACTAGCGAAGCCCTAGCCTTCTCCGTCGATGTACTCTTCCTCATGGTATTCTCCCTGAGGAACAACATCTCTAGCATCTAGAACTATAGCAGCTAGACACGGATGTCCAGTTCCACACACCCATTAGTTCAAAGTTGAGTGAAATACTGCAAAGCACGCACAATATGAACATATACACCATTTATGTTATCATTGAAAAATTATCGCGACTAAGGCCGCTCAAAATCCACTCGCGCGCCAGACTCACCCGACCACCCGACTTACCCGTACGCTTTTTATTGGTTTTTAAACAATGTGGGTGGAGTCATGTGTCTTGGGGGTGGAAACCCAACAGTTTTGGGTGGAGTCACGGGTCTAGGAGGGTGAAAACCTGATTCACCCGACCCAACTCAAAGCACACTTATTTTTAAAAAAAATATATATGCAATATGCTTATATCAATATATGTATTATGTATTATAGTCTGAAATATATATATGTAATATGCTTATATCAGTATATGTATTATGTATTATATAGTCTTTATATATATATATATGTTATATTCTTGTATCAGTAAAATATATATGCCACTAGCGAAGATATAAAAACATTAAAACCGTCAAATTAGCACATGACTATGTTTTTGTTTTTTGTTTGGTCAGAGCTTTGGTTAGCCCATGACTATGTAGACAAAAACATTCAAAGTAAAAAAAAAAGAAAAAGAAAATGAAGACAAAGTCATGTGTATAGCAAATGCTTGATTAAGACAAATGAGATGGTTGGGTTTTACCCGACCACCCTATGAGTCGAGTGCACCCGACAAAGTGAGTGGATGACGGGTGGAAGGAGGACAAACCTGACTATGTTCGGATGGATGAGCAGATGAGGGTCAAACCCGACTCACCCGACTCGCGATCACCCCTAATCGCGACGTTATGCAAGTTCTCGCCCAAAACCCAACATTCTCCTGACTACACAATCACAACAATGCAACACAATGCGCACGAATCCACCGTGCCAACAACTCATAAATTGATAGTACTAGCTCCCGTCACACACGACCACAACACTAGCAGTACTAGCTTTTGCCCGAAACCACAACATTGAACCGACGGTGCTAGCTTCCGTCACATACAACACAAACACAAGCCCAATTTTGCTACAACACAACTCCTAGCCCAATTTGACCTTAACTCAATCGTCTTAGAGAACAATTGGCCCTAACTCAATCGCATTCTTCCACACGGCCAGACATGACCCTCAAATGCAAAATACAGCCACACGTGGCCCTCATATATGTTATACGACCACACATGGCCCTCATTTCATCACCTAGACCACAATTGGCCCTAACTCAATCGTCCTAGCCCACACTTGGCCATAACTTGACACTAAAACAACACAATTGACCACAACATGACTCGAACTCAACACCATTCACGACGAGACCATTAAGTTACACAATAAATGCAACCAACCACGGAACAACTGACAAGGTTATTTAGCACAACCATGCTCTCACACATCCGTCAACACACTTATTCATTTAAATACATTATTCGCATACTATCCTTTATTATACTATTTAGTGATTCGACCCGACGCGCTACTACTAACATCACAAAACTGACCATAACAATACAGAAATATAGAACTATAGGTTATATAAATTGACATATAAATAATGAATTGATCATACTCTTTAACCTGGTACTACTAAGAATGCATATAGTATAACTACAGAATTGATAAGCTCATTTATATACAATCTCATATTCAGTTAACCAGGCTAAGAGTACAACACATGGCATGACTACATTAACTTCATCATATAAACAAGCAAGGAAAACAAAAACTGTTAGGCTCGAGAGCTCAAACCACTCGAGCGCTCGTGCTAGCTCGAGCACTCGGGTTTTAGCAGTTTTTGACATACTATTTTACTTTGAATATAATTACAAATTTGATTTTAAAACTTTAAAATCTCTACTCAAAGTACACATTTAACTTAATAAACGTATTGTACATGTACATATACACATCATATATGAATTATAACATCTACAAGGTGATCAACAATCAAATGGATCATAAATTTATGAAATCTTAAGGAATAGATGAAAGTTATGATGATAATGAACTAGATCTTCTACAATTAGCCACATGCAATTTAATTATAGCTAATATACATGCATATATCAACATTGTAAGTGAGTTGAAGTACTCACAATGAGATCAAAGCTAAATGGATGATAAATATGTTGAGAAAGATGATGTTGTTGATGCACAAGATTAGGTTTTCTAAAACATAAACATCAAAATATTTTAAATAAAATATTTCAAAACATAGTTTTCAAAATACTTTTATTTACAAAATATTTCAAAATACTTAATACACAAATTTTAAAATTTTAAAATAATTTTAAAATTAAAATATAGGGTCTATTCGAAGCAATCGATTGCTTGCTAGCTAAAGCCAATCGAATGCAGGTTCTAACCAATCGATTGCCTCCTCTAGTACTCACCAATTGATTGCCAAATTAAGGCAATTGATTGGACCCCCAATCGATTGCCACTCCAATTGATTGGACTATATCGTAGAGTTATATTTTCAGATCAAATCGTGAAAAATACTAGATTATGCATTTTAAATGCACCAAAATGTTTTCTAATTAATCTAATTAGTTTCAAACTAATTGGACTGAAATAAGATCAAAACTAGATGATCTTAACAATCAAAGAATACTTGAATAAAAAGGATTTAACTTTGATTAACCCTAATTCATCATACTTCATAATTGGATTGCAAGTAGTATAAACGAGATGGCTCTTATACCAATTGAAGGAAAATTGGATCTCGATCTGTGCGTAGCGAAATATGGGTACCGTTTAAAACTTTGATCAAAAGTAGATCTACTTCTCGTTTGTATTACATACAATCAGTATACATACAAAAACATAGATATAGATATACATTTGCAATTTGTGGAATCATTTCGAGCACTTTTCAATGATTGTTGTGATGATTCAATCCTGATCACATTGATCTGACATAGATGTGCTCGGCAGAGGGACTAACGATCTCTGATTGACCTCAAATTTTGATAGTAGCTGCGTCTCCACATCAGTTCATCGTGTCCACAATTCGTCAAGTTTTGATAAGTATTGAGCAGTCCAATCTACTTTAAGTAAGCAATTTCCAGCGCTAGTGATTTTCGCTCCTAGTGTATTCTTGATCGTTCAGTGCTAAAGGTTTTCACTCCTATGTCTCTTGAATATGCTTGGATGCTAGGGTTTGGTGGAAACTCCTCTAGAACAAACTTGGGAGGCTTAGGAAAGGTTTAGAAAGTCTAGAAACAGATCTAGAACATCTAGGAGAAGAAAAGACGTTCATCTATTATTCTGCCTGCAGTTCCTATATTTATAAACTTTTAAACCTATCTAAGTGACAATCAATTGCCAAAAGTTGCAATCGATTACCTTACCAAATTGATTGCCTTAGGGAAATCGATTACTCATCCAATTGATTGCATGATTTCTTTATAATCGATTGGATCAGAACACCAATCGATTGGCTTCAACATTTTCCCAAATTTCCCATTGCATTGTTCCTTCCCATCCAAACATGCTTTTGAGCAAAGAGTGGGATCCCTAGGTTTTTAATTACTGGCTCAAATTAATTATTATTACATCTAGTCAAACTCTTTAAACAAGGAATTAATAGTTAATCAGTTCTCATTAATACCACTATATAGACACCTCGATTTTGACCGACCGTCGAATTAAGGCGATTAATACCTCCGAAACTGTTGATGACAATGTCTGAAGAATTTGAAGTCTTTTAAGGGGATTCAAGCGCTTCGAAAAGCTCCTCTATCTCAAAAAGTAACATAATTTGAAAGTAAAGAAAGGAAAGACCGGCTGTTCAGGAAATTTCAGGCATAAAATACGAATAGGAAAAGAAATAAAAATCAGTTTGAAAATGTAATATAAAAAGGGATTTTGGTTTAAAGTATTTCAAGAAAAGAATTTTCAAAAGGAAAAAGAAAAGAGAATTTCAAAAGAAAAGAAATACAAAAAAAAAAGAAGAAGAAAAATAATAGAAAGAAAACAAAAGAAAATAAAAGAAAAGAAAATAAGAAAAATAAATATATATATATATATATATAAAGAGGATAAGGAGGCATATGGCGAAGTCACATGCACTCACTGAGTGTCGCACCGGTAGTCCGTGAGTGCCGTGGACAACTCACTGAGTGCCGCCCGCTGTAACAGTCTATTTTTTAAAAATACGTAGTCAACAACCAAAGATGCCTTTGCTCATAGGTTTTACCCCAAAATAACTGAAATGACCCTCAAGATGGGTCTATATAAGGAGATGTGTATCTCTATTAGAAGGGGTTAGATAATTAATATACAACTTAAAATTGAGAGAGAATCAAGAGAGAATTAAAGGAGAAGGCATTGAAGAGGAGTTGAGAGCCTGAAGAAGACTTGAAGACCCTTGAAGACCTTCATTAAATCAAAAGAAATCTGAGGATATTTGGAGGTAATTATCTAATCTTAGTGTATTTCTAGTCTAAATTCAATCGCAATTCATAGAATTCCTTAGGAACATTTACATAATTTTCAATAAGTCTCTTCTAACATCATTTCATCATTTACCACTTGAATTGAGATTGAACTTCCATTCATGTTTGTTGATCTGGATCTAATTAACCTTGGATATGATATGAAACAAGTTTTCTAAAAGAAAGTGGACTTGTATTATCAATTGGGTTTGGATTTTATCTCTCTTGTTTTGTGCTCTTCTTTTAAAAACCATGAGATCTCTCATATCTCATTGGGATTCTTTGAGTTTAATCTCTCAATTTTTCTGTAAAATTATGATTTACATGAGAATTGGGATTGATTTTGGTCATGTTTTTGTGTAATCAATGTATCTAAGTCCATGTCCATGACTTGGGTCCATTAAATTTAAGTTTCATGAAGCTTACATCATGTTTCCTTGAAATTTATGAGGATTAGTATCTAGAATCTCCAAGGACCATTAATTTGAGAGGAGGAATGAATAAGTTGAGTCTTAATTCCTCAAGGACCATCAACTTGAGAGAGGGGTTGAGATTTGAACAAACCAATTTTCATGGTTTGGAAGTTAAGTCCAAGTAATCCCAAGCATTAAAGGTGTATTCATGAGTTTGGATAAATCATTGAAAATCTTCTTTCAAGCCTCATTAAGGTTAAGTTTATGAACCTCTTTTGATGGACTTGAGTATTGTATTAGTGGTCATAATTCTTGTTTGATCCAAATTCTCTCTAGAATTTTGGGTCTAATTAGATTCAATAAATAGGTGACCATTCAACAATGGTGCAGTGAATCCGTTGGCATGCTATGATCAAGGGTTTTTAATTAAATAAAGATCTGTTAGAATTGGATGAGACCAATTGGGATGTATTCATAACACCTAAGTTTAGCTTTGTAATTTTTATTTTGATCATATTGAATGATTAACATGGGAACTAGACTCATAGAGGCACATCATATCTAAAAATCCCTTAGATCAAGCCATGGGAACCATGGCTTTCCTATTTTTTAATGTTTTGTTTCTTCTCTATAAATCTTGAATCCTAAGACAGATTTTGATGTACCACACTCATGATGATTCCAATGACTTCCTAAGGCCTTAGGGCTTAAACTATGTTTTGAATAAGGTTAATTAAGTTTAAACCCAGAGTTTAAAAGACCCAAATCAAAAGATAATTCATGTCTTGTTTATGTTCATATATTCATGATCATCATGTTTAGGTATTGATACTTGAATTCTACGACATTAGCTTGTAGATTATTGATATAAATGATGATTGGTTGAATTTAATCATGGATTCCTTCCGAGCATGTTGATATCATACCATTTCTTTATGGACAGTACATTGGCTCCTCGTTGAGACTTTTATATCTATAGAGGTGTTGTGATTTCAATAATCAGAAGGAATTTATAATCTTGTCAACTTTCCCATTCTTGATAGATTAGGTTAAATTAGACAAAATGATGTGTTCACGCATGTGGACTAACCCTTGATTTGTAGCGCTATTAATATATGGCTTCTTGAACCACCCCTTGTTTCTTTTGTTTTATTTCATTTTATTAATTTTTGACTTCATACGCGGTGTAGACACCCCATTTTGTCGGCTATCAGATTCAGGAAGACCCATAGCTTGGTGGTTCACAATGATCGAAAAAGACTCAAAAGGACTCCTGGAAGTTAACTCTATTTCTCAAAATGCTCAGAATGACCAAAATGCCCCTGAAAGTCCAAAAACTCCCGGATTTGGACCAAAAGTTCTAGAAACATGCTACGTCATAAGCAAAATGATAAAATGAGTTTCTAAGTAAAACCGGAAGAAATCGTCAGCTCCCAGAGACCCCCGGAAGTCCCGGAAGTTCCCCGAAAGTCCCCGTTGACCGGTTTGACCAAGGTTTGACCAGGTTTGACCAGAGTTTGACCAAGTTTGACCGAAATTGTCCGAATTCACCGAAATCATTAGAAAAGTATTAAAATAAGTTTTAAAAGAGAATCGAGCGAAAACGTCGGCTCTTGGGAGCTCCCGGAGGTTCCCAGAACTTTCCGGGAATCTCAGGTTTGACCAGTTTGACCAAGATTTGACCAAGATTTGACTTTGGAATCGGGGCACCGAAACAATTTTCATAAATTTTTCATGGATACTAGAGGTCAATAGCTTTCCAATGGTATATCGCACATAATTTCTGGATTTAAAACGAATTTATTATGAATTTCCAAAGGCGAAAAAGGCGATCAAATAGGCTTTTATCGCGAATACCGCAAAACTTTTCAAAGTGACCTATCTCTGAACTATTTTTTTATGTAAAGTAGACTCCATTACCTTTCCAACGGTATATCACAACCTCAATTTGGAGTGCGTATGCATTTTCTGTGAATTTCGGACGAAATAGGGCCTTTTCGCGAATACCGGAACCTCTGGGGGCCTAAACGTAATTTTCTGGGCTTCTGAGGAGCAGTGCCGCCGCGGCACTCAACCCTCGCAGAGTCCATTTTTGTAATTTTTTTGGGGGTCCAATTTGATTAATTGAAAGCCAAAACGACGTAGTTTTATGTTCACAGATGTTTGAGACCAATGGGAATACTTCTAAAATCCCAAAACCACCCCAAATTGGCCTATATAAACCCCCCATTGCTTTTCATTTTAGGGGGGCCAAGTGCAAATCTTGAAAAGTTGTAGAGAAGAAGAGAGATAGAGATAGGTTTAGAAGAGAGAAAGGGAGCTTCTCCCATTGATTTTCCATAAAGAAAGTGAGTTTTAATCTTGTTTTCTTCCACTATCCTTCTATATACTTCACATTCTAAACACCCCCAATCACCATTCTTGAGCATTCTTGAGTTAGGAAGCTACTTCCATGTCCAAATGTCAAAATCTATGAGTGAAACACCAAGCTACAAGTCCAAAATCACATTGATTATCATCTATTGATTGCTATTTACTTGCTTATTCATATTATGTTCATCTCTTCTTACCTCATTTCTTTTTATTTTCTTTATTTACTTACTAGTTCATCATCATCTAGATGATGACATGAAGTTTGAGGTGAGTGAATCCTTATGGATAGTAGCTCTTGACCTCAAAAACATGTTTGATAGATGATGATCATAACCTCAATACTTCCAAGGTATTCTTGAAATGTATTGAAGTTATGTTCAAATAAAAATAAACTTCTCCAACAATCTTGGAGGTTCTTGATGATGAGTTTAATGTTGGCATTCTAAGTGGCTATAGTCCTTATTGAGTATTGAAAATATGCTTTCAAAACATCTATTTCAAAACCCCTCTCAATCCCTCTCATTTTGGTTTCAAGAAATAAAACCTTGTTTTCTCCAAAATCTTCAAAACAATGAGTCAAAACAGTGAGTGAGCCGAGTTCAAAGATTTCTCTAGAACTCAATACTCAACATATGGATGCAAGGCCACTTGGAAAGTCTTCCTAACTCATTAGAGAACACCCATGATTTTTGGTTTGACTTGGAAGTACTTGAAAATGGTCCATTTGGATCCCAACATTCCTTCCAGACATTCTGTTTTTGCTGTCACAGCAGCTAGGTCAACTTACGACCTCTTTTCCAGAAAACTTTTCCAAAAGGGGTGGTCCTAACTTATTTTTCCCTTAAAATTCAATGTCTTAGGAAACCTTCTGTATAAAATGGGCTTCTAGATCATATGTTTTCAGTTTCTAAGATTTTTCAACATTTCAGTCGACAGTACGAACTCTGTTTCTGAGTGACCTCTGTTGTTTATATGATTTCTCTCAATCTGTAATAGTTATTAAGGATTGGCTTTTTGGGTTGTGTTCTAGACACAATAAGGAACATCTCCATAAAAAATCATGCATTGAAAACATTCTTAACCCCTCTTTTCAATTTCTAAAAGATCATGCTACTGTTCTGTCCACTATTCACAGCAAGCACATTTCAACTTTCATTCTTTAATTTGATGCCCATATGCATTCCAAATTAGCTCATGTCCTAGGAAGTAGTTCATACTACATTTTTACATATCCCATATTGATTTCATTCATTCATTCATACACATTTTAGACTTCTAAGTCATTCTAGAAATCCATGTACCCAAAACACACTACAACCTTTGCACATTTTAGATACATACATTGCATCCACGCAAGATTTGGGGCTTTTGTGACTCCTAATCTAAGAAGATTATAAGGAACGATAATGATCACACGTTCATGCTTCCCCCGATCTAATCATCCTTTCTCATCCATCCCGGGGATTGAGAGGTCTTCTTTTCTTAAAGATTAACATGCATCATACTAGCTTGCTAAGCATATTTTGATTTCTTTGTTTATTTGTTTCAATAACAATTCATGTCCCCCTTTAGATTAGGAAGTCTTGATTATTTGATATATGATTAGACGATTTTTCCTAGGTTCATTTGTGTGATTTTTTCACTTTACATTGTATGATATTTGACTCAAATCTTATGAATGATATCTTATCTTTTGATTTTCAATTTCAAGATTCTTATGTAATGTAATATACTATCATAGTAATAATTTCCGAACCATACATAGTATAAGATGATTATTTAGATGCTAATTGAGGCCCGTCGAGAGACGGGGCGAGTTGAGGGTGTTTTAGTCGCGACAAAGGCTCCTTTCTCTCTCGTACCAAAACCCCGAGCCAAGTTCTTTGGTTATGAAGGGCCGGTGCCCTTTATCCGTTTAGATGAGTCAAAATTAGGTTTCTTGGTTCCTTAAAGACCAAGTGGCGACTCTGTATCTGTTTTCGACGGACCTTTTCTCTTTCCTTGATTCAAAATCAAACGAATTTCAAAACCCAAATAAAGAAGCGGTGGAATCCCGGTGTCCACAATCTGGCGACTCTGCTGGGGATTTTTATTTTAAAACAAAATAATACAGAGGTTTGACTCATAAGAAGCATCCTTAAAATCATCTTTTTACTGTGTTTTGGTTCACCGCATTGCACTTCTGCATTTCCCCTTCGACTGTGTCTGAAACGCGGTGCTGACATTGTTCAGGTCTTGCTGTGCCAGGGCACAAGTCACCGTTGATACTGTACCTTCCAAGGTATATCAAAAAGAGTAAAAACCTCCGTACTGTCTCTCCGACAGTATATTGGAACTCTCGTCAACGGACCCTCTTTGACTAAACCCAGCCTTTGCATATAGATTCCTGTAGAACCTTTCATAGGATTGTTCATTTATCTTTTCAGATAGGACAATGTGATATAACTGTTGTATGCCCTGGCGGGATTACCTGCGCGGTGTAGACGCTTATGTGGCATAGAACAGAACCTCTTTCTTATGATTCCCAAGGCAATCACTCACATGTGATCACATTGAGTTGACTTGCCTAGGCACCATGATAAGGATGTCTGCTCCATGCTCACAAAGATATACACCGCAAACCTTGTTTGTTGGTCCTGAGACATAGGAGTATGAAAACTTGCTAGACAGTATGATCACCATCATCACCTATTCCCGTCGTATATCCCTATTTCTTCCAGAAACTCTACCCAACTCATCAGGATATCCCTGTTTCTCCTAGAAACTCTGTCCGAATCACCAATACTTCCTAGAAATCCCTATTTCTCCCAGAACACCCAGAAACCTCAATTTTTCTTAGAAATTCCGATTTACTTGTTTCTCCCAGAAACTCTGTCTGACTTACCCAGTTATGTCTATTTTCCCATAAGCTCTATCCAAATCTCCAAGATTTCCCAAAAATTCCGACAACTCCATCCAAACTTCCAAAAATTCCTAGATGTACCAATTTCTCCCAGAAATTCTGATTTCCCAATTTCTCCTAGAAGCTCAGTCCAAATCAACCAGAAATCCCTATTTCTCCTAGAAACTCAAATGACTTCTAGAAATTTCTCCGAATCTTCCAAATCCATGTTTCTCCCAGAAACTCTATCCAAAATTCCTGAAGTGTCCCAGAAATCCTTGCTATCCCTTGGTGATCATGCTAGAAAGTAAGGTTAGCACACTCTGTATGGCTAGGACCTTATTTGTTTAACTGCTATCTGTTAGAAGTAGGGGCATCATATACATTAGGGTTTGCATCCGCATGCTTGTCTCATGTGCATGCACCATTCTCATCAGTCTGCTCACACTATCTTAGTTAGTCTGTACATAAGTCAGTCCATCTTCCTTAACATCACTGTCATTGTCTCTCTAGTCATCACTATCAGAATCTGATACACTCCTCTCAAATCTATAGGTCATTATAGATTCCCAAAACCAGCCACTGAGACCCTCATCCTGGGTCAGAAGTTCGAACAGTCGTTTGGTCAAGATCTGCCCACCAAGTTACTTCAGCATGAATCAAGAAGAATTGGAAAATAAGGTCACTGTGTTGGGAACAACCATAAGCCAGCAATCTGATCGCCTGGCCCAAGTTTTGAGTTTCATGGAAGAATTGAAGCAGCAACGGCCGCAACCTCCGCCTGGGTTTCCACCACCGGGGTTTGAACCACCCCCACCTGAGAATAATGGGGAAGAAAACTGGTTTCAAGGGGTCCCACCCTTTGCGTATGAGAAGAAGCTTCAAGAGAAAATGGATAAGGTTGATAAGTTGGAAAGCGTACTAAGGAAAAGCAAGGGGGTCGATGATTACATGTTAGACCTTGAAGGTCTCTTTGAACCCATCAAGCTGAAACTGCCAGAGAATTTCAAGATGCCTGCTATCGAGCGTTTTGACGGAACGGGGAATCCAAAAAGTCACATCAAGTTGTGCATGAGCATCCTCCAATCGATGGGCTGCACTCATGAGCATATTGCGATGCTATTCCCGCAAACCCTTAAGAATGCTGCACTATCCTGGTTCCTAAACCTTGAAGCCTCCAAGACCCGAGTCTGGGAAGACGTTGCTAGAACTTTTATTGATCACTACTCTTACAACCAAGAGTTTGATATCACCATCCGGGATCTAGAGACTACCAGGCAGAACTGTAATGAGTCTTTCACTGCGTTCTTGAGCAGATGGAGGAATAAAGTGGCTCAAATGATCCACAGACCTGTTGAGAAAGAGCAAGTACGTATGCTGGTCAAGAACATGCAACCAGTATATCATGACAAGCTATTCTACCAATCCATCTCCACATTCGAAGAGCTATTTGAAATAGGCACCAGAATAGAGGATGCCATCAGAGAAGGAAAGTTCAAAAAGGATGAGCCCCAACACCAGTCCAAGAGACCAAACTACTCCCTGGACTCCCCGGATATCAATGCACTTAGCAACCAATCAATGGCCTGCGCCCTCCGTCCATACCAGTCCATTCCGCCAAATCGCCCAAAAGGCCCTCGCAAATTCTCCAAACTTGATGTTCCTCTTTCCACAGCCTTGGACCACCTACTCAAAAAGGGCCACCTGCAGCTCCTCCCTCATAAGCTGCTACCAGATCCTATACCCTCCCACTACAACATGAGCCTACGATGTGCTTATCACCAAAATCTAGGCCATACCACCGATCAGTGCATCCGCCTCCGCCATGACATTCAGAACCTAATAGAAGATGTCCCCTATCCTAATCCCATCCACTATCTTGGCTTGGACCAACCGATCGAATGATCCCTTCCGTTGATGCTAATGAATGTTGAAGCCACGTAGTAAAGTGATGGTGTTTGGAACCTCTGCTAAAAAAAATAGAATAAGAATAATAAATGGGCCGCAAAGATACTCCATTTGAGACCGAGTCGAGTTAAGTTGAGTCGGTTCTATGTTTCGAGTCCATTTCAATTCTAGTCCTGTGATCGAGTCTGCCTGTCATCAAGTTGTTAATAAGTCTGTAAACCTTCTCTGTTGATGGAATGAAATCTCATTTTGCTTAATCTGATGTGCCTAGTCATAAATGCATGAATCACTAAACTGAAGTGTCACTTTTCAAATTACCATGGATATTACTCTGCTAATAATTTTCCTATAACAAAACAAAAAAGAATCCTGAAGGGTTAAAGTCGATTTCACGCTAACGCTGATGATGAGCTGAGAATTGAATAGCCTTACTTTAAGAATTTAAAGATGCTCTTGCCTCAATCTTGAAAAGACATACTTGAAACTGACTTGGGGCTTGACCAAACACCCTTTTTCCACCATTTCGAAGCCTTAAGCCCAATCCAATTGGGAGTCACGCAATCTGTATGATTGAAAAGCAATGCGAACTTAGCCCTTGATGGTAGCCAAACATTTCAGTGAGTTTCATCTCCACTTTCAAAAAAAAAAAAAAAGAAAGAAAAAGAAAAGAAAAGAAAAGAAAAAGCTCGCTAGGTTGAAAACCCGAAAGGGCACCTAGACAAAAGTTAGACTTGAAAAAGGTGTTGATTTCCAAAATCTGACCCTAGCCAGTCAAAATGTTGGAGGAAAATTTTAATAGAATCATACGCTTCAAAATACATCTTAAGAATGTGCCAAGATCACATTTCAAAAGGCACGGAATGACCACAAATAAATTCCGAGAGCTGACATGCACATTCTGAAATTCTGAGATTGCGATTGAAAGATTTCACAAGAATCGACTACATTAAAAAGCAAAATTGACTGGCTAGGCGAAAGTGAAAAGGATCAATCCTCAAAAGAAAACAAAAAGAAAAAGAAAAAGAAAAAGAAAAGAAAGGGAGATTGAAACTAAATCCTTTCATTCAAAGCTACCACAAGTGGCTCAAGTTTGAACTCCTTTGACGATTGGTTTGAAAAACCCTCATACCTCTAACCCCTTATTTCAGACCTTGCCTTGAACTACGCTCGACCTGATTCCCACTCAGGGATACGTAGGCAACCGCATCGGTTCGATCGACACCATCATAATCAACCCCCCTTCTTTCAAGACTTTGGCCCGAACTAGATTGGACCTGATCCCCGCTAGGGGGTATGTAGGCAGACTTTCAAAAAGAAAAGAAGGATGGCTCGCTAGGCCGAAAATCCGAAAGGACGCCTAGGCAAAACTAGAGTTAAATCCAAAGTGAGCAATAACAAAAGAGAGAAAAGAGCTTGCTAGGTCACCTCACTGGTGCCTAGGCAAAAGTTATGAGCATTTGAGAGATTAAAGTCACGGTCCATGCCTCAAGCCAGAAAATCACCTTCCACACTAGGGGAAAACATCGGCTACCCGCCTCGTTTGCCTGACTTTTACTATCTACCCTTCATACAAGGGGCAAACTTCGGTCACCTACCTCGTTTGCCCAAAACCTCCAATAAACCATCATCCAAACTAGGGGCAAACTTCGGTCACCCACCTCGTTTGCTTATGAATCCCACTTTGTACAGCTCAAACTAGGGGCAAACTCCGTTTGCCTAACACAATCCCTTCACACCAAGGGCGAGTTTTCAAGTTACCAAGTTGTTTTGAAAATTTTGAAATAAAGCATTTTTTTACTCTAAAAGCTAAGGCACTAATTCAAAGCACTTCCTGGGAGAAGCAGAAAATTGACTAGATCACTAGGGAGGAATTTTCAAAAATCAGATTTATCAGCAAAGTGCTACCATGTTAAGATGAGGGGTGAACACCAAAAGAGAAATGGTACATTGTTTATGACAAAAGCACATCAAGTTTTGACAAGACGAGCTTGTGTCAAATATGTCATCCTCGTGCGTCAATGTCTGTCAAGTTTTTGAGTCTGTTGTAGTCTCAAATGTGTAAGTCAACAGCGACTAATAAAATTTTCAAATCAGGTTATAAAGAGCATGCCAATACAAGCAGGAGTACCAAACACCATTACTGCACCGGTTAAGGCGTCAGCATGAGAAGCGTCCAAACTTAGGGCAAATGCGAATTTCATCCCTTTCCAAACCATCGAAAGTTGACCATCATCTCCTTGCAACATAAGTCCATGAGTGGCTGTTGATTACCTTCCCTCGTCCATGCAACATAAGTCCATGAGTGGCTGTTGATTTTTTTTCATCTCCAAGCAACACAAGTCCATGAGTGGCTGTTGATGGATCCCGGTTCCAGGCCAGCAAGATTTGATCAACTATGAGAGATTCGAATTTGAATCCTGGTTCCCGGTCAAGAGAAGTAGTTGAAGAGAGATCCCAGAAAGAGTCGCTTCATCCCCAACAGATTCAGTTTAATCCCCCAGCAGGCATATCGATTTGTACATCGTCAGTTCAATCACAACAGTCACAGTAGTTCACTGTCGACTCGTCTTCTCGATTAGTACATCGTCAGTTCAATCTATGACAGTCACAGTAGTTCACTGTCGACTCGTCATCTCGATTAGTACATCGCCAGTTCAATCACAACAGTCACAGTAGTTCACTGTCGACTCGTCTTCTCAATTAGTACATCGTCAGTTCAATCTATGACAGTCACAGTAGCTCACTGTCGACTCGTCATCTCGATTAGTACATCGTCAGTTCAATCACAACAGTCATAGTAGTTCACTGTCGACTCGTCTTCTCGATTAGTACATCGTCAGTTCAATCCATGACAATCACAGTAGTTCATTGTCGACTCGTCATCTCGATTAGTACATCGTTAGTTCAATCTATGACAGTCACAGTAGTTCACTGTCGACTCATCATATCGATTCGTACATCATCAGTCCAATGTATGACAGTCACAGTAGTTCACTGTCGATTCATCATCTCGATTCGTACATCATCACTTCTTCTAGTCACGGTTAGTCCAACTGTTGATCCAATCCATGATAGTCACAGTAGTTCACTGTTGACTCATCCTCTCGATTCGTACATCGTCACTTCTTCTAGTCACGGTTAGTCCAACTGTTGATCCAATCCATGATAGTCACAGTAGTTCACTGTTGACTCATCCTCTCGATTCGTACATCGTCACTTCTTCTGGTCACGGTTAGTCCAACTGTTGATCCAATCCATGATAGTCACAGTAGTTTACTGTTGACTCATCATCTCGATTCATGCATCGTCGCTTCTTCCGGTCACGATTGGCCCAACTGTTGATCCAATCCATGATAGTCATAGTAGTTCATTATCGACTCATCATCTTGATTCGTACATCGTCAGTTCATTAATCATCATTAGTTTACCATCACTCTCATTCAAAATATGCCGTGTTCATCATTCTCATTCAAAATCTTATGTCCATTAATGGGGCTTCCATGTTCATCGCTTGACATCTCGGGATTTCATGTCCATCGCTTGACGTCTCAGGACTTCTGTGTCCGTCTCTTAATTTCCAGGGCTTCCATGTCCGTCGGTTATCTGTCAAACTGCATCTCCAATTATAGTCCTCAGGGACCCCACATCTGACTACATTCGCTTGCGAAGCACACTTCCCAAAATTCAGAAGTTTGCTCCAAGACCTAGAGTATTCAAACCTTGATGTCCCTATTCGGGTCAATAACTGCATCACAGTTAGAGATACTAGCACAACATAAGTCCACTTGGAGTGGCACACGCCCCACAACACCAGCTCATACTAGGGTCACAACACTAGGCATGATAGGACTCATGACATAATTCATATCACATCCATGCATTGCATATCATCCTCATAGCATAGCATCCGCATGTCTTGTTGTGCATATGTGATCTATTCCTTTGTGCCCTGAACTACGTTTTGGTCTGATTTCCCTTGGGATACGTAGGCAGCTCACACAGAGCACGACTAGCACTGACCTCAACATCATTGCATCTTTTGTAACGCTTTTTATCCTAAATCTATAGCCTCCAAAAGACCTGTCTCTTTAAAGCTTTGGCACTCGCTTGCGACATGCGTTGCCTCGCAAGTTCATGCCAAAGAGGGGCAAACTGTAGACACCCCATTTTGTCGGCTATCAGATTCAGGAAGACCCATAGCTTGGTGGTTCACAATGATCGAAAAAGACTCAAAAGGACTCCTGGAAGTTAACTCTATTTCTCAAAATGCTCAGAATGACCAAAATGCCCCTGAAAGCCCAAAAACTCCCGGATTTGGACCAAAAGTTCTGGAAACATGCTACGTCATAAGCAAAATGATAAAATGAGTTTCTAAGAAAAACCGGAAGAAATCGTCAGCTCCCAGAGACCCCCGGAAGTCCCGGAAGTTCCCCGAAAGTCCCCGTTGACCGGTTTGACCCAGGTTTGACCAGAGTTTGACCAAGTTTGACCGAAATTGTCCGAATTCACTGAAATCATTAGAAAAGTAGTAAAATAAGTTTTAAAAGAGAATCGAGCAAAAACGTCGGCTCCTGGGAGCTCCCGGAGGTTCCCAGAACTTCCCGGGAATCTCAGGTTTGACCAGTTTGACCAAGATTTGACTTTGGAATCGGGGCACCGAAACAATTTTCATAAATTTTTCATGGATACTAGAGGTCAATAGCTTTCCAACGGTATATCGCACATAATTTTTGGATTTAAAACGAATTTATTATGAATTTCCAAAGGCGAAAAAGGCGATCAAATCGGCTTTTATCGCGAATACCGCAAAACTTTTCAAAGTGACCTATCTCTGAACTATTTTTTATGTAAATTAGACTCCATTACCTTTCCAACGGTATATCACAACCTCAATTTGGAGTTCGTATGCATTTTCTGTGAATTTCGGACGAAATAGGGCCTTTTCGCGAATACCGGAACCTCTGGGGGCCTAAACGTAATTTTTTGGGCTTCTGAGGAGCAGTGCCGCCGCGGCACTGGCCCAGTGCCGCCGCAGCACTCAACCCTCGCAGAGTCCATTTTTGTAATTTTTTTGGGGGTCCAATTTGATTAATTGAAAGCCAAAACGACGTAGTTTTATGTTCACAGATGTTTGGGACCAATGGGAACACTTCTAAAATCCCAAAACCACCCCAAATTGGCTTATATAAACCCCCCATTGCTCTTCATTTTGGGGGGGCCAAGTGCAAAGCTTGAAAAGTTGTAGAGAAGAAGAGAGATAGAGATAGGTTTAGAAGAGAGAAAGGGAGCTTCTCCCATTGATTTTCCATAAAGAAAGTGAGTTTTAATCTTGTTTTCTTCCACTATCCTTCTATATACTTCACATTCTAAACACCCCCAATCACCATTCTTGAGTATTCTTGAGTTAGGAAGCTACTTCCATGTCCAAATGTCAAAATCTATGAGTGAAACACCAAGCTACAAGTCCAAAATCACATTGATTATCATCTATTGATTGCTATTTACTTGCTTATTCATATTATGTTCATCTCTTCTTACCTCATTTCTTTTTATTTTCTTTATTTACTTACTAGTTCATCATCATCTAGATGATGACATGAAGTTTGAGGTGAGTGAATCCTTATGGATAGTAGCTCTTGACCTCAAAAACATGTTTGATAGATGATGATCATAACCTCAATACTTCCAAGGTATTCTTGAAATGTATTGAAGTTATGTTCAAATAAAAATAAACTTCTCCAACAATCTTGGAGGTTCTTGATGATGAGTTTAATGTTGGCATTCTAAGTGGCTATAGTCCTTATTGAGTATTGAAAATATGCTTTCAAAACATCTATTTCAAAACCCCTCTCAATCCCTCTCATTTTGGTTTCAAGAAATAAAACCTTGTTTTCTCCAAAATCTTCAAAACAATGAGTCAAAACAGTGAGTGAGCCGAGTTCAAAGATTTCTCTAGAACTCAATACTCAACATATGGATGCAAGGCCACTTGGAAAGTCTTCCTAACTCATTAGAGAACACCCATGATTTTTTGTTTGACTTGGAAGTACTTGGAAATGGTCCATTTGGATCCCAACATTCCTTCCAGACATTCTGTTTTTGCTGTCACAGCAGCTAGGTCAACTTACGACCTCTTTTCCAGAAACCTTTTCCAAAAGGGGTGATCCTAACTTATTTTTCCCTTAAAATTCAATGTCTTAGGAAACTTTCTGTATTAAATGGGCCTCTAGATCATTCGTTTTCATTTTCTAAGATTTTTCAACATTTCAGTCGACAGTACAGACTCTGTTTCTGAGTGACCTCTGTTGTTTATATGATTTCTCTCAATCTGTAATAGTTATTAAGGATTGGCTTTTTGGGTTGTGTTCTAGACACAATAAGGAACATCTCCATAAAAATCATGCATTGAAAACATTCCTAACCCCTCTTTTCAATTTCCAAAAGATCATGCTACTGTTCTGTCCACTATTCACAGCAAGCACATTTCAACTTTCATTCTTTAATTTGATGCCCATATGCATTCCAAATTAGCTCATGTCCTAGGAAGTAGTTCATACTACATTTGTACATATCCCATGTTGATTTCATTCATTCATTCATACACATTTTAGACTTCTAAGTCATTCTAGAAATCCATGTACCCAAAACACACTACAACCTTTGCACATTTTAGATACATACATTGCATCCACGCAAGATTTGGGGCTTTTGTGACTCCTAATCTAAGAAGATTATAAGGAACGATCATGATCACACGTTCATGCTTCCCCCGATCTAATCATCCTTTCTCATCCATCCCGGGGATTGAGAGGTCTTCTTTTCTTAAAGATTAACATGCATCATACTAGCTTGCTAAGCATATTTTGATTTCTTTGTTTATTTGTTTCAATAACAATTCATGTCCCCCTTTAGATTAGGAAGTCTTGATTATTTGATATATCATTAGACGATTTTTTCTAGGTTCATTTGTGTGATTTTTTCACTTTACATTGTATGATATTTGACTCAAATCTTATGAATGATATCTTATCTTTTGATTTTCAATTTCAAGATTCTTATGTAATGTAATATACTATCATAGTATTAATTGCCGAACCATACATAGTATAAGATGATTATTTGAATGCTAATTGAGGCCCGTCGAGAGACGGGGCGAGTTGAGGGTGTTTTAGTCGCGATAAAGGCTCCTTCCTCTCTCGTACCAAAACCCCGAGCTAAGTTCTTTGGTTATGAAGAGCCGGTGCCCTTTATCCGTTTGGGTGAGTCAAAATTAGGTTTCTTGGTTCCTTAAAGACCAAATGGCGACTCTATATCTGTTTTTGACAGACCTTTTCTCTTTCCTTGATTCAAAATCAAACGAATTTCAAAACCCAAATAAAGAAGCGGTGGAATCCCGGTGTCCACACGCGGCACCTTAGATTAGGATTTGCCTTATATGTATATATGTGTTAGAGACCTATTTTAGGTTTTCTATTTTATTGTATGCATTGCACGTTGCCTTTCGCAGCTGGATCCCACGTAAGCTCCTTTGTTCCTTATTGTATATCATTTTGTTTGCTATTCAAATTATGTGGTTTTGCATGACATTTTATCGTTAGCAATATTACACCCATTTCAATGTGCCTTTTGGAATGTATATTTATATTTATGTATTAGTTGATGCCATGTTTAGATTATTAATTCAATTAAAAGGTTATTGAGTAGAGGCCTACCACGAGATAGGATGAGAGGGGGTGCTTTATTCCGCCGGACTCCTTCCCCTCTCATTCCATAATCCATGGACCTAGAAATCTCTGGTTTTCAAAAGATCAGTTTGCTTTCAAAATGATTTCTTAAATTTTCCTCAAAATTAAGTGGTGACTCTAATCATTTGTTTTATTTTAAATTTTAAATATCAAGTACGGTTCCGTATCTACAATCTAGCGACTCTGCTTAGGATCGAACCCAGAATCTCTAGTTTTGCAGAGCAGAATTTTGATTTTGGATTCACTCGAGGATTAGACTTGAAAACATCATTTTAATCAAATTAATTCATTTTTGTGTGCCCATTGCATTTCACTTGCATATCTCACTTGTCGATTGCACGGAACTATGGCCTTCGAGGCTCGGGGCAACCCAATTTGTTAAGTTTCCATAAAGCCGTGTGATCACCCTTGCTCTTGTACCATGTGTTGGTATATGAAAGCATCCACGTACCATCCAACCTTGTAATGAGGGGTATATCGGATGTCCGTCAAAGGTCCCTTATTTGACAAAAACCCAGCCTTTGTATGATAGCTTCTATAGAACCTTTCAATCCTAAGAAATAAATTCTTGATTCGGATTATGTGCTGGGGAGTTTTCCATGCTCGGAAGGGATTATTTGAAATGATGACGACGCTTGCTTGATGTAAGATGTGTGATCTTTTAATCACCTTGTAGTAATTCCTCTTCATGTCCCGTGACATTTGGGAAGATGATGAATCTTGATCATGAGATTACATTTCTTATATCTTGTTAGCTAAGTATCATTGATCTTGTATGTATCCGAATTCATGAAGATTACAATGACAATCCAATCATGTGATCCTTATACCCGAGAATTTAAAATCCACATTTGTGAGCAAAAAAAAAAAAGATTTTGATTATTCACCTCCTTTAGCCAAAGTGTTTTTAAAATCACTCTTTCAAAAAATTTGAAGCTCACTTTTTGATCAAGCGAAGTGCAAACCCAATCATCTTTTATTGAAAAATGTTTTCTTTTCAAAAGAAAAATTCAAAATTCTTGAGGATTGTTTCAAAAGATCCTATCACACTTTTTCAAATAAGTTTCAAAAAATTTCAAAATAACGAACATTGGAAAGGGTAACAAGGATAACAATAAAAAAAGAAATTGGCGCACTTGACATGGAGGGGGATTTTTATGTGTTTATGTGTCTTTTGTGCTAGGATTAGGATTTTCTCTGGTTTTGGCATATAGAGTAGGCACACACACGTGCATTCATCCATGTGACATATGAAACATTCATGAGCATTTCACTTGGCATAGACAATTAATAAAATCAGTAAATACATAAGATTCTTTTAAGAAAATCAGTCAAAATTGATTAAAGATAAATGTGGTTGTAGGCGAGATAGCACCCGAGTCAAGCACTGTTTGGTACAGAGATTCAAGCACGTGATTAATCAGAAAGGAACAGATAACAGAAAGAGAGATATTTATGCACACAAGCTGCTAGTGAGGTGATTGTGTTAGCCACTGCTGAATCAAATGTGGATGCTCTTGGGAACCCAATAAATTGAAAATCATTTGTGACATTCCAATTGAGACCAAGTCAAGTCTAATTCGGTAGTCGAGTCATATTAAGTTAGAGTCAAATGTCAAGTCCAATCGAGTCTTCTAGTCAGTCTGTTATCGATTTTATTTGCAAGTCTTTGTCGAGTTTATGGAGTCAAATGATGTAATCCTCTTCTCTAATAGTTGAATAAAATCTCTTTTTGATTGATAAAGTGTGCTAAGTCATGAAGTATGGATCACTAAGCCAAAAAGAAAAGAAAAGAAAAGTCATTTTTTCAAACGATCATGGAAAATATTTTGTTAATAAATCTTTGCATTGAAAAGGATCCCAAAGTGATCAAAGCAAATTTTGTGCCAAATCCAAAGAGGAGTATAAACTTGATTAGCTTTACTTTAAGAACTTAAACATATTGATTGACCTATTTTCTAAAAAAAAAAATGAATTTCAATATGTTCTTGCTCAATCTTGAAAAGATGAACTTGGAGCTTCTTCAAGCTTGCTGACTTTCTCAAATACCAAGTCTAAAAGATGAGCCCAACTAGTCCAAACCATAAACTTGGTCCTTGATGGTAGCTAGATATCTTAAATGAACTACTTCTTCCAAAATCAAAAAAAAAGAATAGAAAAAGAAAAAGAAAAAAGAGCTCGCTAAGATGAAAACCCAAAAAGGCGCCTAGGCAAAAGTTAGAGCACAAAGAAAAAAAGAGAAATAAGAAACAGAAAAGAAAAATAAGAAGAAAAAGAAGAAAGAGCTCGCTAGGATGAAAACCCGAAAGGACGTCTAGGCAAAAGTTAGAGCAAAAATAAGATGCGTGTCGATTTCAAAATCTGAATCCTATATTTACCTTTTTCTGAAAAATAAAATCAGAATCCTAGCTAGCCAAAATCATGAATAGAATAAGAGATACTAAGTAGAGAAAAGAAAGGAAAGAGAAAAGAAAAAATAGATAATAAATAAGATTGAGAATTCTTGAGCACTTCAAAGTACATCATTAGCACACGAATTATCTCAAGGCTTTTTGTTGTTCTAAACAAAGAAAGAAATTAGAAATGAAAAGAGAGATTTGAAAGTATCAATTAGTCTGAAAATTTTGTGAGACGCTCAATGGCTAAGTGGGTCTAAAACAATGCAGAGGTATCTATAAAAATGAACAAAGAGATATTTAGAGGGATGATATTACTTTGTGAGTGTGATAGAGTATGATTAATGCACGATGCATTATGAGAGTTATAAAGATTGACTGGCTAGTGAAAAGGTGAAAAGAATCAACTGCCACAAACAAAAAAAAAAGAGAAAAGAAAAGAAAAAAAAAAGAGAGAAGAAAAAAAGAAAAGAAAACAAGAAAATAAAAGGGAGAAGTTTTTCATGTTCTCATCATCCTGTTCAAAAGCTACCACAAGGGACCCATTTCAGAAAACATGCCCAAGAAAGAGCACTCATTGGATCCTTATGGAAGCATGGCTCGAAAGACCCAACAATTCTTGAAGCCTTATTCTTTCAAGACCTCTAGAGTACATGAACTACATCTTGACTTGATTCCCACTAGGGTATACTTACGCAGCCTGCGCGGTTTGGTCACAAGCATCGTCGCACCAAATGATATTTCTCTTTCAAGCCTTAGCCAAACTACTATGATGCCCATTTAGGGATAAGTAGGCGGGCCTCTCAAGGCTTTTGGTCCAAAAAGAACCCATCCAAGAAATGTCTTGTCCCTTAAACTAGGAGCAAACTTATGTTTGGCCAGAAGCTGCATCATCACCCTCGCCATCTCATGGGCATCTTTTTTTTTTTTTTTTTTTTTTTTTTTTTTTCAGGCCTTGTGATCTCGTCAAAATCAAGATATAAAAGTATGCTTACTTATGCTTTACTTTCAAAAGATTTGCAGTGTGGAAGTAAAGGTCGAACCCACAGAGATTGAATACTATGCACTTTAATTTTTATAACCTAAATTTAGTTAATTAAGAAAAACGGATTTTGGATTTAATTTTAATTAAACTAATAACAATAAAAGTACATCTAAAATATGAAAGCAATTAAATATTTGTTTTTATAATAAGTTTAAGGAACCTAGGATTGCAAATCCACCACTAGCTTCATAATAAGGGTATTTATGAATTACTTTAGCTTATTAAGTTGGATGATAATGGGGAATTATAGCTACAAGCCTAATTCCTCCGTCAAGAAAATAACTATGTTTCAAGCACCAACATAATCCATCTTCAGTTAGCACGATCTGTTTTTTTTAGCTTCTTTTATTATGCTTTTTCACCCCATTTAACTTAGAATTCTTACTTTTTTCCAAATCCTGACAGAAAATAGAAAATGAAGTAAAAATATACAAAAATAGGATTAAAAAGTACTAACAAATGTGAGTTAAGGCGTGTAATTAGGATTTGTTCTCTCCCGATCACCTTGGTTGAACTACTTTGGACCTGATTACCCAGTAATAAGTAGGCAAGCCTCACTTTGTTCCCAGTCTGCAAACACTAGCAACATTGTTTGTGCTTGTAGATCCCTCATTCCTGACTAGGGACAAACTTTGTTTGCTGAAAGCCCCTTTGATCCTAGAAGTAAACCCCCAAGTCTTATTCAAACTAGGGGTAAACTTAGTTTGCCAAAATCCCTCTATCTTAGAGGCAAGTTCTTAAGTAATTAAGTTTGTTTTGAAAGGATTGAAATAGAGTACCTTTTATTCTATAAGCTAAAGCACTAATTTGAGCATACTCTAGATGGGCAAAGAATTCACTAAATCAAAAGGGCGAAGTCTTCAAAGTTTATATTTATCAGCAAAGCACTACCATGATATGATGATGAATAAATAAAAGGGAGATGACACATTATTCATGATGAAAGCACATTGATTCATAATAATAGTGTAGAGTTTGAGTCAGTCATCTTATGTAACTGATTTTGTTAAGTTTGTCCTCCTTTGATGAGTCAATAATGGTCTCAAATGCGTGGGTTTAAGATGAATAAAGATTTGATAAGTATCCATGAGCATCCTAAGAGCAATGCAAGCAGAAGTTTTAAACACTATCACAACACAATGCTAAAGAGGAAATATGAAGGGTCCAAAACTAGGAGCATAGGTGACTTCCCTCTTTCAAAAATCATTTTATTTCCTTCAAGGGTCTGCAAATGAAGGAAATCATTTTCTCCAAAGGCTACTTTTGTGGAAATTATCTTTGAAAGCCTATTCATATGGCACTTTCTTATCCTATGCTCAATTTCGTGACAAACCATCAATCTAAGCCCATTAATATGGCACCCGCTCATCTAAAGCCCACTTTTGTGGTGACCCCATCATAAGCCCATTCATATGGTACCCTCTCATTGAAAGCCTAATTTCAGGGCAACTCTCGTTATAAGCCCGCTTTTGTAGAACTAATAGCCCATTCTCATGGTATGCCAATCCCACTCTCAAGTGGTATTTCTAAGTCCACTAATGTAGTACTTGTAGTCCACTCTTGTGGAACTTTTAGCCTAGCTTAGTGGCAAGCTTCTGTCGTAAGCCCATTTATGTGACAACCTCATCCATGTAAGCCCACCCCGGTGGCACTGATCGGGAGAGAACAAATCCTAATTATATGCCTTAATTCATATTTATTAGCCATTTTTATCCTGCTTTTGTATAATTTTACTTTATTTTTCACTTTTCGTCAGGTTTTAGAAGAAAGTAAGGATTCCAGGTTAAATGGGGTGAAAAAGCAAGAAGAAAGAATCTAAAAAAGTCACTTCGGGCGAGCGGCCCGCTCTCGCGACATTCTCACCAATCTCTCGCGCGACCTCCCATTTACGCGCTTGCGTGGCCCAACGCGTATTTTTATGTGCTGAAGACCCCTGTGTGGACGAAATTTCCTAATTACATCCAGAAAGCAATTTACAGCAGTTTTAGTCAGATTAGGTTTGGAAAAACCTTCCTAATCTCTCTAAAACTATATATATCTCATTTTACATCAATTAAGGGGTTACACATTCATTCATACATCAACTTTGAAGGTAAGAGGAGGAGGAGATCTAGCTTGAAGGTCTCTAATGGAAACCATCAACTCAACCTTCATGCTTTCATCAACCATGTGCAACTTAACTCTTATTCTAGGGTTTCAATGAAACCCTAGCTATGTAAAGGGGGAATTCTATGCTTTCTTATTTTAGGATTTTATGTATTGGATAGTAATTGTATGTTGGTGGATTCTTTATATATAATCAGTTTTTAATGATAATAATCAAGAGTATTTTGAATCTATTCTTGTCTTAGATTTTTCCTTATGCTTATTGAACTCAATATTCTTTGATTTCTATGATTGATAAGAATATTTACATACAATAGTGCTTATGTGATTGTGATGTTTACATCTTTTATAATTCATGCCTAGGAAAGATTAGTTATGCTACACCCTAATTATAGGTAGATAATTCATGTGAACCGAAGATGAGTTATGCTTATATTAAACTAGCGATATCCTCTTGTTGATACTATTGGGCTTGTAGCTACGATAGATCGTGACTATCCAAATATAGAACTTAAAATAGGAAGTATAGACCCCCGATGCATAATTAGTGGTAGATTTACAATCCTAGATCTCATCCATTCATACTTAAAACAATCTTAAATTTTGCACATTAGTTTACTTTAGATTTAATCTTAATATTTTATTTCCATAATTTACAGTTTAATTTCATTTAATTTCATAGTTTAATTAATAGTAGAATTTAAACCAATCAATCAAACTTCCGTTTTCAAATAACTAAATAGATTTAGGTTTTCTAAATTAAAGGACAAAAATATACAATCTATGGGTTCGACCTTTACTTCCACACAACAAATCTTAAGAAAGTAAAGCATACTTTTTATTTTGATTTTGACAAGATCAATTTTTGGCGCCGTTGCCGGGGATTGAAATATTTTTGTCGTTAATTTTTAGAATCTTAATTTAATTAGTTAAGTACATATTAGTTTAGATTTAGTTTCTTTATTTCTAGTTAATTTTAGAGTTGCATAGGGTTTGACGCGAATCACTGCATCATGATGATTTCATGAATCATAGTAGTAGTGTGTGCTTGCATGCTTGATTATTAGCGTAGTTTATTTTTCCTATTTGAGTCAGTCTTTTTAGTAGTGACAGTCTTTAGTTCATGTTTGGTACCCGTTCAAGTACACCTAAATTAAATCCACTTAATCATGAACTTGAACGCACCCTTAGAGTCCTTAGGTTGTCAGTACAAGTTTCTAGAGCTCGGTTGATGCTAGACGACAAATCCATAACTGAACCGTCGTCTTTGTTTAAGTCAAAAATTTGAAGTACTCTTAACTGTCTAAGGAAAACTAAAACGATAAAAATTGAACCTATTCCAATGGCTGATTTTGGATATAACAGGAATAACCACAATAATCAAAATAATGGAGATAACCTCAACATACCTCCACCACCACCCTTAAAGGATTACTTTACTCCTACCGCTTACACGCCACTGTCGTGTATAGAATTACCGGACGTGATTGTAGCCCACTTTGAAATGAAATCATTGACTATTGAAGATCCTTACAACCATTTAGGCGAATTTTAGGGTATCTGTGCTACTTTAAAATTCAAAACTTAAAGGATGATGAGTTGAAATTATGTCTTTTCCCGTTTTCACTTAAAGACAAAGCGAAGTATTGGCTCCAATCTTTGGAGCCAAATTCTATAAGAACATGGGATGAACTGCATACTGCTTTCCTACAGAAATTTTTCTCCATCACCCAAATAAACCAAATTAAAAAATCTATAACTAATTTCACAGTGCAAGATGGAGAAACTCTTTATGATACATGGGAACAGTTTAAGGAACTCTTACGTTCATGCCCTCATCACCAGATACCTAAATGGCAACTTGTACAAGTCTTTACGAGGGACTAATTCTCGCTGTTCGTAACACGGTCGATGCTATTTGTGCGGGGATGTTCCTCCACAAGAGTGCCGATAAAGATTGGAAGATATTCAAAACATTAAGTAAAAATTCAATGCACCAAGCTGTATCTGTACGCCCCGAGGGACACCTCCCACCACAACCCAAAAGAGAGGCTAAAGTTGAATCAAGCCATTCATATAAAATTCAAGAATTAAATAGAAAAATGGACCAACTTATGATGATGGGCCACTTGCAAGGCCTACCTCCTCTTGCCGAATTTGTCAGTTATGCTCGGATACGTCTCATTCTACCTCCTCTTGCGTCATAGTTTTTGAAATTTGTAGAACAACACATTAATGTTGTTCAATAGTTCCAAAGACCCAATTATAACCCTGCAGGTTATAAACTAGACTTAACATGGGGACCTCACCCAAATCTCTCATGAAAATCTAATAGTGAAGGTCTGTATTCAAAACCTGCGACGACGAATTTCCCAAACGCGTAAAAGCCTCCTTCTAATCAATATCAACAACCTCCCTTCCGGGCTAATCCTCTTAGGGATAAAAATTTCAAAGAGAGCGTGTTGGCATCGTTAAAAAACTTAGACGCCCAATCGTAATCATAGTCTCAACTTGTTAACTCCCACACACAATCGATAGCTAAGCTCGAATTCCAAATGGGACAACTAGCTAATACATTATATCGACGTAATGAGGGAAAGTTACCAAGTCCACCGTTCTAAAACCCTAAAGGGAAATATGAGGTAAGTATGGCGAGTGACCAAGTAAATGCGGTGCCGACAAGAGCGACTGAATGTCCTGAGGAGATCATACCTCCTCCCGTGCCTCGAAAAGATAAATGTAAAGAAATCAGTAAGGAACAAGATGGAGATACTAATAAAGTTACGAAGGACCCTGCTCCTTCGATATCTAATATGTCTAAAATGACAAACCGATCAAAGTATATATCTAGGATGTCGTTCCCTCCAAGCGTAGACGGCCCATCTCACTTCTCGAAGAAGGGAACACGTCCGAAGGATATCTTAGAGACATTTAAAGAGGTAAAGATTAACATTCCATTACTCGATGCTATAAAGCAAATACCTCCGTATGCTACATTTCTAAAAGACTTATGCACCCAAAAGAGTAAATCTAGAAATCATTTGTCTAAGAAAGTCTTTTTAACGAAAAAGGTTAGCTCTATGTTCCACCACAACACTCTAAAATACAAGGATCCAGGTACTCCAACTATCGCTTGTCACATCGGTGACAAATATATCCACCGGGCTCTACTTGATAGGTCAATTAAAGTTCCACGTGGGGTAGTATAAGACGTTTTGGTAAAATTTGATAGATGCTATTACCCGGTTGATTTCATTGTACTAGACACCGAACCAGTCCTAGATGCTAGCAAACATGTCCCGGTAATCCTAAGACGACCATTCCTAGCCACGCCAAATTATATTATTAACTGTAGGGCTGGGGTAATGGATATAACTTTGGGTAATATGACCGTTTGTTTGAATGTATTCAATGCATCTAATCAAGCATATAGAGATGACGAGGAGGTAGATTGTTATGCAATAGACCTAATTGATGAATTAGTCGAAGAGGTAATGCCTTTTATGTTGACCAAAGAAGCCTTGGAAGCATGTCTATCTCATTTCAATTTTAACGATTTCAACATTGATACTAATATTGAAGATTTGAATAATTTATTGGAATCGGTAATATGACTAGTGTACTTCTATGGACACCTAAAATATAGGCCCTGCCACCTCTTGCACATGAACCGACATTACGATCCATTGAGTGCCCCCAACACTTGAACTTAAACCGTTACCCGACTCTCTAAAATACACATTTCTGGGACCGAATACTACACTTCCAGTTATAATTGCATTAAATTTAACAATAATTCAAGAATTACAAATGGTATAGGTCCTAGGTAATCATAAGAAAGCGATTGGATGGATAGTCGCCGATTTAAAGGGAATTGGTCTGTCTGTTTGCATGGATAGAATAAATTTAGAAGAAAATGCCAAACCATCTAGAGAAATGCAACGACGTCTCAATCCTAACATAAAAGAGGTGGTTATGAAGGAAGTCATTAAACTCTTAGACGCAGGTGTCATTTATCCAATTTCTGATAGTAATTGGGTCAGCCCCACACAGGTTGTCCCAAAGAAATCGGGTATTACAGTAGTGCCTAATGAAAAAGAAGTTCTCATACCCACTCGTCAAACTACTGGTTGGTGAGTATGTATTGACTATAGAAAACTTAATACCATGACTCGTAAAGACCACTTCCTCCTTCCATTCATTGATCAAATCCTAGAACATCTGTCTGGTCAAAGTTACTATTATTTCGTAGATGGATACTCTGGTTATAACCAGGTGCCCGTCTATCCCGATGACCAAGAAAAAGACAACGTTCACATGTCCCTTTGGTACTTTTGCTTATCGTCGTATGCCATTTGGTTTGTGCAATGCACCGGCCACCTTTCAACGGTGTATGATGGCAATTTTCTCAGACATGGTTGAAAAATTTCTAGAAGCATTTATGGATAATTTCTCTGTTTTTGGGCCTACGTTTGATGAATGTCTCCAAAACCTCACAAAAGTCCTCGCACATTGCGAGGAAGCGAATTTGGTTTTGAGTTGGGAGAAAAGCCATTTTATGGTTCAGGAGGGAATAGTCTTGGGTCACGTTGTATCCAAGCGTGGTATAGAGGTCGATAAAGCCAATTGAGTTAATTGACAAACTTCCACCGCCATCGTCCATTCGTCAAATCCGTTCATTTCTAGGGCGTGTGACAAACACTGAATATTGCACATTCATGTGCCAATACAATAGACATAACACTCATTTAATCCCCCAAATCTCTAATTTTACATGCATATTTGAATTAATATAATTTAACAGTGATGTCACTCAAATGCATGTAATTATGTGTTTTTACATATTTTATATGTTTAGGTAAAAATGAAGTGAAATAAAGGGAAGGAAAGAAGTAGCAACCACACTAGAATCTCCCATATTGTTAGTAAAAAAATGTGAATAGTAACAAATCAATAAACTAATCTATATATATCTATATATACATAAGATAAAAAAAGAAGGAAAAATGCATCAAACAAAACCGAAAAAAAAAAAGTCAAAGAAAGAAATAAAACCATCCAAACATATGCATGGATGGTGATGTGTCATTATACAAATATTTTTTCTTTTCTTTCTTTAACAAAATAGTTGGTTCTTTCTCTCTTTCTCAACTGTTGCAGGATCAGTTTTCAAAACTGTCAGAGCACCAAAGAAATTGAAGGCGAGCACGAAGAAAAAAATATCAACGCTGATGAACGAGATGATGATTCGTCTCTCAAATTTCATCTATAAAAGACGCATACAACAACACACAACTGAGAAGTTGCAAAACTACAACCAACAGTTTACAATCACTATTAGGGAGAGAATAGTTTAGGGAGGTTATCATGTGAGCACTTTATATTGTCCCTAGAAATAGGAAATTTTAATTTTTCTTTACATTTTCTAGTTCTAGTATTGTAAAAATTTACTTTTATGTAATTGATGATTTCATGTTCTAAAATTATGTAGGAAAACTTTGTGTACTGTATTTCTTAAATTTTAAAATTTTGTTTTCTTGTAGGACCTTTGTCACTTTGTAATAGTAAAATGTTCCTCACAAAATTTAGATTTAATATTTTTAGTCTAGTTAGTACTTATAGTTGTCCCCTAAAATAGTTTGAAACCCAACTTTCCAGTTTTCATAGCAATATTTTCATTCACTAGAAGATAGATTTTGCAAGTAAATGCCAGATTTCTTAACCACGTAGTTGTTATAATTACCTACTAAATTCCAAAAGTACATCATACCAATATCTCACTCCAAAAGTAGATTAGCATTCGGTTTGACTTTATATGTGTTCTTGGAGTTCAATCACTGTGACCCCATAAGAATCCAAAGTCAAAGGTTTAGTATTTTATCATAAATTCAGTATTTTCATTTATGTATATTTTATTAGCCTAGTTGTACTAAACTTTGCTATTTTGCAGATTTCACAAATTCTACCCCAACTCATTTTAAGTGGAGAAAATAATATAATAATATTAGTTTTTACCCTTACCTTGGTTTTACAACTTTAATTTTAATTGGACGGTGATTGCGTGCATCTATTTAATTTATCTTTAAATTTTATTTGGAAGACAGTTTCAATTCCAAAATGGTAGGCTAAAACTTTAATTGGGGATATGCAATAAAAACTTAGAAAACACAGCTTCTGTGCACTAATCTTAAATGGGAAAATTTATCTAGATGAGTTGTTTTTCAATTTATGGTCAAAAATATCTATGTATCTATAGTTTATGACCATTTAACATGTTTAAATACTATGGCTATATTGGGCTCAAAAGATTACATATTTGAAATAAGAATCTAATTATGTGGATTGTCAAACTATGCCTTTTGTCATAAAAAACACCTAGCATACTCAAACAACTCATATGACAAAATTTATATTTCAAATATGTGTTTATATATATATATTTCTATCCACTAATTGACATGCAATTGTGTAGTGGCAGAGTGGTGGGGACTGGACGCCGAATATCCCACGTCCGCGGCGGGGCACGGTTCGAACCTGGCTACTGCCCAATTGCCTTTTTATTTTTCTTTAAACAAAACGACATCGTTTCATATCAAACCTGACACACTTGATATGACCCTAACCAGTGAAAGTTTATTTTTAAATAAAGAATGACTCTGCGGTCATAAATGCCAAATGCTTTTCAAATGCACAAAAGTTGTGGGATCTAGTGTTGGTTTTCATATTCCCAATTTCTTTAAATCATTTCTTCCAACTTAATTAATATTTCTTGTTTTTAAATATCTGTACCATTTCTATCTTTCGCTATTATTAAATTCAAAAAGTTTATCTCACAAAAATTTAGCTTTTATTTATTTTTCTTCATTTTCTTACTAGTACTTAGTTAATTTATTTTGCACTGTTAAAATCTTTACCGTAAACTACTTAAAAAAATTGCTTTTAATTAACTTATTGCAAAAAAATAAAAATTAGTAGTTTAGTAAAACTCCACAAAATATCTATCATCTTTTATTTTCTTTTTAGTGACATAATAGTTATTGCCTATCTTTCTTTTCCATTCCCTGTGGTTTCGACCTGGACTTCCAGAACTTTATTACTTGTACGATCACCTACACTTGGGTGTGATAAGAAAGCGCGTCAATATGATGTCGTCAAGTTTTTGGCGCCGTTGCCAGGGAACGGTTAATAAAAATAATAAATAAAAAAAGTTAGGTTTATAACTATTTTTCCTACTATATCTATATCTATATATAAACCTATTCTACTTTATAAATAATTTAATTTTCATTTAAAAAAAATAATGATAACATAAAAAAATAATAAAAATAAACTATATATATTTTTTCCTTGTGAAAAATCTATAAATATAAATTTATAAGTATGTTCATAGCTATCTTCTTAAAAAAAAAAAAAGAAAGCATTTATATACATATAATATAAGCCTATCTTCTAAAAAAAAAAGCATTATATACATATATAAGCCTATCTTCTAAAAAAAAAAACATATTATTATAAATAAAAAAAAAAGTGTTTTATTTTTACTTAGCTTTAATAATAATATATTTAAAACTTAGTTTTTCTTTTACTTCATATGTCCTTAGATACTGCTAAAGCTTTATATCAAGTATCACATAATTCGAATATTTCTAGTGATTTATCTAGTTTACAGTTTCCTAGAATCTTGGTTGAAATTGAAGGCATGGAAGGAATAACTGATGATACTCATAATAAATATGGGGATAATATACCACAACCTGTTTTATCAGAGCGTGAACGCTGGTCTTTACGTAATCTATTTATCCCAAAAATAATCATCACTCCTTCTTGCATCACTCTACCTAGACATACAGGAAATTTTCATTTTAGACATAACATGCTACCATGCTTACAAACTTATCACGGAATTAAAAAGAATATGCTATGTTCATATTCATGAATTTGAAGAAGTTTGTGATACGTTTGCTGATCAAACTTGTCCTATTGAGATAATCTATCTCAGACTTTTCCCTTTTTTCTTTAAAAGATGAAGCTGAATCTTGGCTTTCTCTCTCTATCCTGGATCTATAAGTTCATGGCATGATATGAATGAAGCTTTTCTAAATAAATTATATCACAAAAATTTAACTTATAGCTTAATGCGAGAATATAAACTTTTCACTCAAAAAGATAAGAAACCATGCATTGAAGACTGTGAATTTTTTTATAGATCTCCTACAAACATGTCCACATCATGGATTTAAAAAATGGCGTATAATTCATTTCTTTTATGAAACATTAGATCCAGAGTCAAAGGAAATAATTGAAGCCATGTATCAAGGGGAATTTTTTAAAAATGCTGACGAAGCTGAATCATATTTTGATTGGTTTAGCGAAAACGCTCCACAAAGGGAAAAAGAAGAAAATGCTAGGAAAGAAAGGCTAAAAAATCACAACAATCACAAACTGAAGATGAATTAGTTATAAAAATTGAAGAATTAACTCGTAAGTTAGAAACTTTTAAATTGGAGAAAACTAATACACCTCTATCTAAGAAAAAACTAGCTAACTTTGCAGTACATGTCATATGATGGGGTACTCTATTGTCATAATCAAAAAATTTTATTTAACGGTAATTGGGTAATTTTGCCTTTCCAGATATTTATGTGGGCTCTTAATTTATTTAGCTGTATAAAAAATTCAAGAGCATGACTACATTATTTATTTTCTCTTTCATATGCTTTAAAATTAATTTATGTTCATGTGGGTGTGTTTGTTTAATTTTGGAGTTTACACTGTTAGGTTATACTATTCATAGATACACTAGTTTAATTAAAATGAGCTGGTAAAACAAAGTGGACCCCACCCATTTGCCTATAGTTGACTGAATGCTCCCATTTGGGAGCATTCACGTTATTTTGTTTTTCTCTTCTCCTTCCTTCTCTTTTTCTCTTCTTCTTCTCTTCTTCTTCTCCTTCAAGTCAAGAGCCAAGAAAATCCAAAGTTCTTCTTCTTCCTTGGGTTTCCTTCTACAAGATTATTAGGGGAGGTCAAGATCATAATTCTCCATCATCTCTAACCTTCCTAGAGCTTGTAATCGTCATTTGGTAAGCATTCTAGCAAACCCCCAATTTCTAGGGTTTACATAGATTTCAAAATTTTGGTTAGTAATGATCATCTCCTTCTTTGTATAGCTTCTTGGGAGTATTTAGAAGATATCCTAACAATCCTAACCATATTCATTAAAGGATTCTTAGTGTGGGTAAGTTTTCCAATCTCTAACACCTAGGGTTTTTGCTAGTTTTGTGATATCTATCCTAACCTTGGGTTATTCTTGCTTAGAGTGGTATTCTTGGAGCTTCCTTAATATCCTAGCAACCTCATTGAAGTTATTTTGGGATTGCCTAGCTCTCTTGAGTTGTCTTTGAATTTCATGGAAGCTAAGCTTTAAGGTAGATTCTTGTTGTTTCATTTCCATATGATATTTATGATTAAAATGTAATGGGTAACCTTTATGTGCAAACTTAGACACATGTTTAGGTCTTTTCCTCAAATTTGAAAAATTAGGGCTTTTAGCCCCTTTGTGATTTGAATGTGTTAATTGCCAAATTTGTGATTGTGTGTTGATTAGATGTGATTAGGATGCTCCTTTTTGTGTAGAAACATGTTAGGACGTTAGTCAATAATTGTTATAACATATTGGTTGCAGCACTTGGAACTTTGTTCCATTATGTTATCTATGTAAATTGTTGAGAAATGCCATGAATATGTTATCGATCATATTGTCATCGCATTCATTGAGCATTGAGGCCAAATCGGCAAGAATAACATTTGCACGACATTCAAAAAGATTTGTTTTGCAAAAGAGAAAAACCCCATGTGCGGGTGTTTGATTTGAAAGTGACAAAATTCGGATATGGGTTGTGATGTGAGACAAGGAGAATGGGCTTAAGAAACATTCAAACTCCAACTATGGGTTGGTATGCTACACTCCTTGTGTGGGTGGCTCATAGTCCGGTGATGAGAGGAGTGCACATTTCATGCATAGCCTTGTGGCTCAATCTCATTTCATTGACGCCGTGGTGGCGAGCATTGCACCTCATTGCATTTTAATCATGGGTAGCATATAGACTTGTTACAACATGATCTACTAAGCCGTCGTGCTTAGAGAATCTAGTCTCACCCTTTTTCAGGTGATTTCAATAAAGGCATGGGGCATGTGTGACCCGACACACGGATATCGTCACTTTTGTTCACATTTGAAAACAAATACTTGATTTCTACATGTATAGCTCTCTCGCATATTTTAGACTCCGTAGAAATTTGTAATAAGTTAATACCTTGGACTTGTTGTATTACGAAATTACAAAACTTCGTGGACCTAACATCTTATTCTTTTGTTCTTGAGGTTCATAGATTTAATGGACAAGTGTTTAGTCCTTGCTTTGCTTACCTGTTAAACTTGTTGACTTTGTTGATCATATGTAACTAAGTCCCGAGATCATTGGACTCCATTAAACTTATTACCTTTAATTTCATTTCAAATTGTAAAGCCTTGCCGGCTTCTTTTCTTGATTGTGAATCCTTGTCGGATTCATTAATTCGATGTAATGTCTTGAGGTTTCATTATTTAGTTCATTTTGTGTTTCGATCCTTGCCGGATCAAGTTTAAATTTTGTTTTCAAAGAGTTCAAAGGTTTCAAAAGAATGTATTCTTTCTTTCTCCATCTCTCCCTCAATCTCTCTCCCACAATCTCTTTCTCTTTTTTTAAAATCTCTTTCACTCTCTCGAGTTTTCATTTCCTTATAACTACGTTATTTTAATGTTTTAGAATGTTCCCGTATCGTTTATTACATGTGTATGAATATTTAAAACCTCCTTGCACTTCTTTCTCCGCATCTCTCTCCTTTTATCTCTTTCAAAAATAAAAAGGGATAAATCTCTCCCGACCTCTCGTTTTATTAAATTGTGCTCGGATTTAGTTCCGGTTAGTTACCATACATGTTATACATCTATTCGGACTTGTTTATGTACGTTTTGGAGGTCAAATTTGAGGAATTATCAAATTTGGTGTCGATGTGGAATTGCTGTCAAAACACACTGCTGCTGCCAAAAATCTGCTGCTGTAAAAAAAAAAAAAAAAAAAAAAAAACTGCTACTGAAATTTTAGTTTTCTGCCCAAACGTTGCGGAATCGGGAAAAATGTCAGTAGGCGAAAGTTGTGCGAAATCACATTTTACATGGACCACCATGGACGGAATATGAAAATTCCAAAAGCATAATTAATTACGAACTTTATAAAAATTCAGCATTTATCAAAATGATTTTTTTCCAGCACTTTTTGGTATCTTTCTTTCTTTCTTTCCTCGCGCTCGGTTTTTGGGGCATGACAGATTGGTATCAAAGCTAACCGGGTTTGTATACCTAGGGGCTATGGGTGTTTTCTTTGGGCTTATTGCATTTCCGTACGTTTATGTTTCTTTTTGCCTATGTTTACGTTTGAGTTCATTCATCATTTTCTTTACATGTCGAGGTGTTGTAATGTCGAGTGGGCATACGTATATGTTGAGTGCCTTCGGGACTTACGTGGTTACATGTTCAAAGGTTCACATGTTTCTTTCCTTTGGTAATCGATGTGCTGTGTGCTTGCATGTTAAAGAGTTATATGTTTGATGTGCTATGTGTTTCATTTGTCATAATATGAATTAACTCATGCTTGAATTAGACGCTTACTTGAATGTTCGATCTAATTCTTTGATAGTTGTTTCTTTTACCTAGCTATGTCATCGTTTGCTTTAAGCGTGTGAGTATGATGTGAGTTGATTTTTACTTTCTTTAAGTTTTGATATGTTGCGATACCACATGAGCATGCGTATATATATCTTCATGATTGTGAGACGACATGTTCAATGTTTACATGTTCATGTTCTATGTGCTTTCATGGTCATAATATATGTTGATGATCATACTTCTATGTTGAAAGGCCTACAGGATTATGATAGTAAACATGTTTTACGTACTATAAGATTACATGTTAAAATGTTTACATGTCCTAGGGACTATGCAAGTTACATGTTAAGTGCATACATGTTTGTACCATACGTTAATGTGAACATGTTCTATATTCTTTATGCATATATTTATATGTTAAGGATTTACATGTTTGATGATGAATGCTTCCATGCGCTACGTGTATTATGTGTTTACATGTGAAGTACACACGTTCTAAGTGATTCTACTTTAGTCATTTTATAATTTGATTAATGTTGCATGGATTAAAAGTATAGATGTATAAGCGTATGCTATTATTCATTTGGGTGAATTGTTAAGGATGACCTTTGGATCAGCGTGACTTCTGAGTCGAGTTCAAAATTGGTGGGAGTTAGTTGTGACTTCACAGACATTGGAGAGTATGTTATAGGACACCTTCACCCGGTTATTTCTTAAGAAATGCTTCTCGTCATCCGTAGTTCATCAAGCTAAGAGGAGTGAATTTCAACATCTCCATTAGCGAGACATGACTATTACCGAGTGTGAGGCTAGCTTGAGACTTAGCCAGTTTCACTTTCGATATAACGTCCAATAGAATGAAAGCAAGAATATTTGGGAATATTTGAGATTGGGCTTCATTGGGTCCTTCGTACGAAAGTTGTGGGATTTGAGTTGAACACTTATGGTAAAGTAGTTCAGAAAGTGTTAGTGTTTGTTTGAAGAAAAGTATTTGAATTCGAATAAAGATAAAGAACTTTATGCACCGACTAAGAACAGTCAGTTGGATTATCGCCAGTTCGTCCACCCTTTCAACAGGCTTATAGACCACCGTTGTTGGCATTAGACTGAGTGCCCTTAGGGGATAGTATCATTGTGTAGATCACCGTGGTTGAGGACAGCAGGTCCTGAGGCCACCTCCGAGTGTGTTTAAATGATTTGCCTCCATGGGTAACGCCAATGCTTCAGTGATTCGAGGTATGTCATTAGTGCTTCATTCCTGTTCTACCGTACTTATATAGATACCAGTGCATTATGATTATTCATTGGGTTTAGAAATGAACCATTTAACTTCTGTATTTGTAGTTGATACTCTCACTGGAGGATTAGTTTCCTTAGACCGAGTGTGTTATGGTTGCGAGCTTGTGATAACATATCAGCACATCATCCTTAATTTGGTTGGTATCAATATGCTTAGTTTTGATGTGATTATGGGTATGAACTAGTGGAGCACCTACCGCACATTTGTAAATTCTGTTAAGAGAAATACCACATTTGTATTACCATTCAGGGGTTTTGGTTGTTTTGAGAATGATCGTGTAGATGTCCTGATGCATTCACTTCACTATTGGTGTAGAGGTAAGAATCAGATTAACTTCTAGTTTGTTCTCCAATGATATTTAACCAAATTTGATTGAGTTTTCTCCAGTTGTGAATGGGGGTATACCGATGTGTTTCTTGAGGATTTTACCTAGTTTGCCACCTATTCGTGAGATTGAGTTTGCGAAAGCGTTAGTGCCCGATACATCGTGAGTGTCAATTTCGCCTTAGTGTATGCCATCCGCAGAATTAAAGGAAAAATGACTCAGTTCGAGGCCTTAAAGCCTAAAGGTTTTGACCGTCCTATTACATTTCCTTGGGGAACACCCGTTTTGAGATCAGGTTATCCTCTGTGAGTATTAGAGAATGTGAGCATTACTGAGATAGCCTTCCGTTCACGTTACGGACATTTTAAATCCCTTGTTATGCCATTCGGTTTAATGAATGCACCTGCCACTTATGCTTAGTCCATGCTGGGATAAATTTGTGATTATGTGTCGATGACATCTCTGCATTGTGTGTTAAGAGATCTTGTGAGGGCACCGTTTGTGTATGTGAGTGTGCATAGTGTTTGAGGTAAAATTTGTGACCATGTTGTTCCGTTCCGAGTGATGGGATATCCGTGGATCCTTCTAACTTTGAAAATTGTTAATGATTTACAATCATCGACGAATGTAATTGAGGTTCATAGCTCCTTGGGACTAGTAGGTTAGTACCGTTGCTTTGTGGGAGACGTTTCTGTTTGGCTACGCCATTGACATTGGTTGAGATGAATTGTGTGAGAATGTGTTTCATCATAGTTACAAGACTTGTTTGACTTCAACATATACCCTTGTGATTCCTGAGCGTGAATCGACTCTGTTTATTGTAACACTTCACTTGATGACTTTAGTTTTGTTTTATGCAAGAAGATTATGATAGTAGTCTATGGTTCGAGGTAGTTAGAGCTTGGATGGGTTCGAGGTAGTTAAAACTTGGAGATAGTACTTGTATGACACATTTCTCGTTCAGAGACCCTAGCTTGAGATAACATCGTGGATGGAATACTTTAGTAGATGACTTTGACTTGCAGTGCCACCCGAGCAAGGCCACTGTCGTGGCTGAGAAGTATGACTATGACTTAGCGTACGTACCTATGCAATAGTGGAAAATGTTAAGACATTTCAAGAACTATAACTTTGACTGCAATGCCACCTGTGCAAAGCCAATGTTGTGACCGAAGTACTTAGTTGTAAACTACGTGAGACCTTAGTATATAAGTGGAAAGTGTGGAGACATTTACATAACTCTGATGTTTGTTGGGTTGAGGCTTTCGAACATGCTTTGATTTAAATGTTCAATATGTTAGAGATATAGAAATCCGATGATGAGACCTTTACCTTGAAATTCCGCATACTTGGTGGAAATTGTAGAAAGGATTGAACTTTTGATGACACTCGAGATTTGAGATTTTGAGAGCGAGTTTTGTTCCTGTAGCATGTCACGTGGATGTTTTGAAAGAGTTTCACCATTCCCCTTTGTCGTCCATCTGGGAGGCATTAAAGATTCGAAAAGGTTTGCTTTGCATCACCAGTATTGGAGGAAAGGTTTGATAGAACCAATGTTAAGGTTGTTAATAGTTATTGAGTTGTCAGCAGATAAAGACCAAGCACCAGAGAACCGCAGGGTTGGTTTTTATAATTGTTTCCAATTCCTGAGTAAATGTAGGACATATTGCCATGAGCCTTGTTACAGTATTTTTGAAAGGTTTGATAAAGCTGCACCTTCTTTGTCGATCAAAGTGATAGACACCACAGATTTGCTTCGTGTGATCTACCTCCCTGAAATTATGAGACTTCAAAGAGTACACATGAACAGTGCCCGACCGTAGTTTGACATTTGTATCGCAGTTATGAGTTCAGAGAAACCTTCAGGTACGCAACTTTTTCTTCTTAGCACCACATTTCATCCCCATTGAGATGGACAGTTAAGAACGAACTATGGAACTATAGTGATAGGTGAAGCATTCTGTGTTATAGACCTTGATGGCTGTTGGAGTGAACATTTGTCGTCGGCCGAGTTGCATACAACATTAGTTACCAAATGAGTATTCAGACGACACTGTTTAGGGCATTGTATGGTCATTCGCATTGATCATCGTTGTATTTGGGTGAGGTAGATGAGTCTGTCATCTATGGTTCCGATATGATTCGAGAAATTGAGAAAGGTTGATTACAACTCAGAGTCGTCAGAGATCGTATACCGATCGTCGTCGTTGACCGTTAGAGTTAGAGATTGATGATCATATAATTCAAAAGATTTCACCTCATCATGAATTGCAGCATTCCGGTCAGAGTGGGAGGCTAGCACCATGTTTGTTGAACCGTTTGAGATCCTTGAGAGGATGGCACAGACGAGTACTGTTTGGATCTTCCGTCTCAGTTGTCGATAGTGCGCAATGTGTTTCTTGTGTAGATGATCAAAAAGTGTTATCCCGACCCATCACACGTGTTGGCATGGACCACATTGTCTTTAAAAAAAAAAAAACCATTGGTAAGGATTCGGATTCAACAGAATCAGTATCGCCGAGCTGAGAGTGAAGCGAGGGAAAGTTATCCTTACTTCTTCATAAATGGTGTAAGTTTTTTTTTATTGCTTTACTTTAATTTGTTGGTTAAGGTTTGAGAAAACTGTTGCTCCCTTCTTGTGCTTAGCCGTTCCGGATTCCGGGACGGAATCCTTTCAAGGGGGGTAGATTGTCATAATCAAAAAATTTTATTTAACGGTAATTGGGTAATTTTGCCTTTTCAGATATTTATGTGGGCTCTTAATTTATTTAGCTGTATAAAAAATTCAAGAGCATGACTACATTATTTATTTTCTCTTTCATATGCTTTAAAATTAATTTATGTTCATGTGGGTATGTTTATTTAATTTTGGAGTTTACACTGTTAGGTTCTACTATTCATAGATACACCAGTTTAATTAAAATGAGCTGGTAAAACAAATTGGACCCCACCCATTTGCCTATAGTTGACTGAATGCTCCCATTTGGGAGCATTCACGTTATTTTGTTTTTCTCTTCTCCTTCCTTCTCTTCTTCTCTTCTTCTTCTCCTTCAAGTCAAGAGCCAAGAAAATCCAAAGTTCTTCTTCTTCCTTGGGTTTCCTTCTACAAGATTATTAGGGGAGGTCAAGATCATAATTCTCCATCATCTCTAACCTTCCTAGAGCTTGTAATCGTCATTTGGTAAGCATTCTAGCAAACCCCCAATTTCTAGGGTTTACATAGATTTCAAAATTTTGGTTAGTAATGATCATCTCCTTCTTTGTATAGCTTCTTGGGAGTATTTAGAAGATATCCTAACAATCCTAACCATATTCATTGAAGGATTCTTAGTGTGGGTAAGTTTTCCAATCTCTAACACCTAGGATTTTTGCTAGTTTTGTGATATCTATCCTAACCTTGGGTTATTCTTGCTTAGAGTGGTATTCTTGAAGCTTCCTTAATATCCTAGCAACCTCATTGAAGTTATTTTGGGATTGCCTAGCTCTCTTGAGTTGCCTTTGAATTTCATGGAAGCTAAGCTTTGAGGTAGATTCTTGTTGTTTCATTTCCATATAATATTTATGATTAAAATGTAATGGGTAACCTTTATGTGCAAACTTAGACACATGTTTAGGTCTTTTCCTCAAATTTGAAAAATTAGGGCTTTTAGCCCCTTTGTGATTTGAATGTGTTAATTGCCAAATTTGTGATTGTGTGTTGATTAGATGTGATTAGGATGCTCCTTTTTGTGTGGAAGCATGTTAGGACGTTAGTCAATAATTGTTATAACATATTGGTTGCGGCACTTGGAACTTTGTTCCATTATGTTGTCTATGTAAATTGTTGAGAAATGCCATGAATATGTTATCGATCATATTGTCATCGCATTCATTGAGCATTGAGGCCAAATCGGCAAGAATAACATTTGCACGACATTCAAAAAGATTTGTTTTGCAAAAGAGAAAAACCCCATGTGCGGGTGTTTGATTTGAAAGTGACAAAATTCGGATATGGGTTGTGATGTGAGACAAGGAGAATGACCTTAAGAAACATTCAAACTCCAACTATGGGTTGGTATGCTACACTCCTTGTGTGGGTGGCTCATAGTCCGGTGATGAGAGGAGTGCACATTTCATGCATAGCCTTGTGGCTCAATCTCATTTCATTGACGCCGTGGTGGCGAGCATTGCACCTCATTGCATTTTAATCATGGGTAGCATATAGATTGTTACAACATGATCTACTAAGCCGTCGTGCTTAGAGAATCTAGTCTCACCCTTTTTCAGGTGATTTCAATAAAGGCATGGGGCATGTGTGACCCGACACACGGATATCGTCACTTTTGTTCACATTTGAAAACAAATACTTGATTACTACATGTATAGCTCTCTCGCATATTTTAGACTCCGTAGAAATTTGTAATAAGTTAATACCTTGGACTTGTTGTATTACGAAATTACAAAACTTCGTGGACCTAACATCTTATTCTTTTGTTCTTGAGGTTCATAGATTTAATGGACAAGTGTTTAGTCCTTGCTTTGCTTACCTGTTAAACTTGTTGACTTTGTTGATCATATGTAACTAAGTCCCGAGATCATTGGACTCCATTAAACTTATTACCTTTAATTTCATTTCAAATTGTAAAGCCTTGTCGGCTTCTTTTCTTGATTGTGAATCCTTGTCGGATTCATTAATTCGATGTAATGTCTTGAGGTTTCATTATTTAGTTCATTTTGTGTTTCGATCCTTGCCGGATCAAGTTTAAATTTTGTTTTCAAAGAGTTCAAAGGTTTCAAAAGAATGTATTCTTTCTTTCTCCATCTCTCCCTCTATCTCTCTCCCCCAATCTCTTTCTCTTTTTTTAAAATCTCTTTCACTCTCTCGAGTTTTCATTTCCTTATAACTACGTTATTTTAATGTTTTAGAATGTTCCCGTATCGTTTATTACATGTGTATGAATATTTAAAACCTCCTTGCACTTCTTTCTCCGCATCTCTCTCCTTTTATCTCTTTCAAAAATAAAAAGGGATAAATCTCTCCCGACCTCTCGTTTTATTAAATTATGCTCGGATTTAGTTCCGGTTAGTTACCATACATGTTATACATCTATTCGGACTTGTTTATGTACGTTTTGGAGGTCAAATTTGAGGAATTATCAAATTTGGTGTCGATGTGGAATTGCTGTCGAAACACACTGCTGCTGCCAAAAATCTGCTGCTGTAAAAAAAAAAAAAAAAAACTGCTACTGAAATTTTAGTTTTCTGCCCAAACGTTGCGGAATCGGGAAAAATGTCAGTAGGCGAAAGTTGTGCGAAATCACGTTTTACATGGACCACCACGGACGGAATATGAAAATTCCAAAAGCATAATTAATTACGAACTTTATAAAAATTCAGCATTTATCAAAATGATTTTTTTTCAGCACTTTTTGGTATCTTTCTTTCTTTCTTTCCTCGCGCTCGGTTTTTGGGGCGTGACATCTATAGAAAAATGTCTTAATGCACTTGTTTATTAAAGATTTACCCCTGCGCAAAAAGTTCTATTATATAATTCAAAATTACATTTTCTTAAAAGAAAAATGAAATCTCGATGGACTGTTTCATATATTGTAAAAAATGTTTATCCTTATGGAACTATTGTGATTGAGGACCCTAAAGATGGAAATACATTTAAAGTTAGTAGGCATAAATTAAAGCCATTCTTAGGAGATTTTGAAACTGAGTTGGAATCATTTCCTTTGGAGGACCCCCAACTATGATATCTCATAAATTATAAATCATGATTAGAATTGTACATAGTAGGAATTTTATTTTTATTTTATTTTATTTTATTTTTCTTACTATTTAATATTTTTCAGGAACTATAACATATTATCTGATGTCACAGGTAACAAAGAGATATGAATCAATCTAATCATCGCAGAACTGCAAGAATGAGTATAAACCATGTCAGTTCGTCTAACAATAACAACTATCCTTCAGAGGATAGAACTTCGTCAGATGATGATACACGCCCACACTTTGAATAGCTCATGGACTCTGACGAGGATGAAATGTTCTACACTAAGTGTGTCAAAAAAATTTATGACGACACTGATGAAGAAATTGATTATTTAGTGGAACCTGACCAACCTATGGAGTGGGATGGTGGGCCAATATTTGATGGATTAGATGACAGGCAGAATATTAGCACAAACTACGATGAATGGGAACAAGCTCAATATGAGGTGTTCCAAGAACTATATCATGAATATGAAGAAAATGAATGGGAGTGATACTTAACATCCTTAGTACAATTCACCATTTATGATGATAATGACATTATTTTTGGATGGTGGCGTTTGTTAACTAGAGTTGTTAACGGGGAAATGTTAAGGTACGCCTTTTAAAGGGATTGGTTCTTTTTCCTACCCGAATGGGGGACATCTCTAATCCCTATCTTCATTGAACAATTCATGCCTCAAAGAGTTATTGTCGAATATAGTATATTCATGGAAATAACAGTGTATGATGATTCTGATATATGTGATTATGACACCTACTTGAGGTTTCGAGTCTACTGTCCTAAACCTCGAAATGATCACCTTTCATGAGCAATAATCCCAGTCAACGTCTAGATATGTTAAAATAAAATTTTTGTCTTTATTTTTATTGTAATTGTACTTTTCTTTTTGTTATATATATAAGAAAAAAATCATCACTGTGTTTTAAGTATCAGAACCACTTGTACTTATTATTTTATGAGTTCTGATTTTTATCAAGTCTTACAAATCTCAAATAATGCTATCTAATAAATGTACTAATTTGTATGTTTAAACTATCCCATTGCAGTCCAAAATTAAGAGGCACATCAAAAGTATTGCTAGTTTAAAAACTATGTTGCTAAAACTGCCAGATAGCAAAATTTGAATGCAAGATTGATCCTTTGAAACTGCAGTTCAAAAGATCAATTGTACAGTAATTCTTGATCATTTTATAGTGATAGTACTTATATATATGTATATATGAGTTAATTTTGTCATCATTATTATATCTTTTCTTTGTTTATCTCTTTTTATTACAAGTGTTATCCTTGGTTTTTTTTTTCTCATCTCACTCATTGAGGACAATGTCTGACTCAGTTGGGGGGGACGGTTTCACGATTAATACCTATTTGTTTATTTTATCTTTATTTCATAAAAAAAAAATAGCTTCTCTAGAGAGAGACACTGAAAAAGAGAAAATGGCTTTATATAGGGTTTTGAACCCTAAAAACTTTCCCTATCTCTCTTTTTCCTTTCTTTTTCTTCTTTTCTCTTTCCTCTCCATCGCAGATCTCTCTCTCACTCTCTGCAACTCTCTCACTCTCGCTCTGATCTCTATCATTCTCTCATTTTCTTTCCATTTTCTCGATCCAAAATCAAGATCTACTCTATTAATTACTAAAGGTAAGATCTATAATCTAGAGAAAAACTTGATTTTGATTTTATTCTCTATTTTTCCGATTCGGCTTTAATTTTTATTTTTGATTTTTATTTTCTCTCTTTTCTATTATTTAAACAAAATATAATACATAAGTTGTAGGTACCCACTCACCAAAGAAGCTTGGAAATACCATTCGATCTACGGCCCTACCAGGTTCTCAGATTTCCAAGAGACAGGTGATATTTTTCTATTTCTTTACCAAAAAAAAAAACCAAAACAAAAAAATGGACGACGCACTAGCTATTCGCTTTACGTATTTTGAACTTTACCTTGTCATTTTTTTAATTACTGTTATGATAATGCTACGTTGTCCTTGTTAAAAAAAATCTAATTGTTTTTTTTTTCTTCCAAGTTTTCTATTTTTTTAAATAAAAAAAATATATATGAATGACGAACACGTCACCGCTCTTTTGATTTTTGAACTTTATACCATAATTTTTCTTATTATTATTATTGTCCTAATACGTTGTCTTGGACTTTTCTAAAAAAAAAAGAGTGAGAAAAATGTAGTTTTTCTTTTTGTTTGTTATAGTTTTTTGTTAAAAAAAAATTTGTAGTTCTTCTTTCTAAGTTTTTCTGTTCTAAAAAAAGAAAAAAAACTTAGTTTCTGAATGTATATACATTTTTTAATATAAATATTTTTAGTTTTCCCACCCACCCCCTCTAAGCTCTCTTTAATTAGATCTTAGTTGATAGTTGGAAGGAGTGTGTTGAAGCTTGATATACATTGTTGGGCCCATTCTCTAACAGCTTAAGCTTTTGGAGTAGTTGGTAACTTAGCATGGTATCAAAGCCTTGTTTGTGGGAGGTCCTGGGTTCGACCCTCCATCCCCACTTTGTTGTGCATATTTGCATTTTGTATTTGTCTCTGCTATGTTTGGTTTGTTTGCTGTCCACGTGCAAGTCGGGGTTGCACGTGAGGGAGGGTGTTGAAGCTTGATATACAATGTTGGGCCCATTCTCTAACAGCTTAAGCTTTTGGAGTAGTTGGTAACTTAACAGAGTGGAAGGGTTGAGTCTAGCCTCTCTTATTGGCTGAGAGTATAAAAAATGGATCCAATAGTCGATGACCAGACGTTAATGGGTCGCTCACTTGTTTCTGAGCAGAAGAAACCCTGTGCTGACACTAGCCTTTATGCCATCAAAAGGAAAGCTAAAATGTTAGGATGATGTTTGAATTGTTATAGAGAAGAATGTCTTGGTTTAATTGCTCATAATCTTTTAAAGTTTACCACTGTTACAAAAGACAATTCAAATCAAAACAAAAGAAAATTTTAGTTGAGAAAGAGGATTGGATCCTTTGATACCCAAATAAATTTTATTTTCCCATCCCTCATTTCTTTTTATTTTTATTGTTTTTGTTTTTAAATTTATTTTTAGTACATTTCAATAATTTTCAGTCAGGTGATACTTTAAAATGATCCTACGTGTACATCTGGATTTCATTAGCTGGTTCGATAGGAGTAATTTTCATGATCCCAACATCACCAGATATGTCTAGTGCGGTGAATGACTCTAGAAGTAGCGAAAGGTAAAGCCAGAGTTATCTCCTAGCCTTTTACTGATGTTTTAGCTTGCTAGTGATTCTAGACCCATCTCTTTTACTAGAGGTGGATGGGCTATCATGACAACTCGGACGCTCCGGATTGCGTAGCCTCATTTTGCATAGGTGCAGAGGATACTAGTTTGCGCCATATATGTATCCAACTTAATGGATGCGCTTAGTATTTTTTTGAAAAGTTTTTCTTTTACTTTATATAAGATAAATTTGACACGTTAATGTTATTTTGGGTATGTTAATAGCACATAACACATTGTCACACGTTTTACAATTTTCAAATGCTAGAAACTCTTTAGATTTTAAATCTTTTTGAAACAGTGTGAAAATATTTACTAAATCTAAGTGGATTAGCAAGCACAAACTATGCAGTTTATAGACAAGTAGTGGAAAATAATTAACCCATGTGAGCTTTTGTGCCAATCTTCCTATGAGGGTTATTATTCTTTTCAGTCTCACTTTATTCTCTTTATCATATCACTCATTGAAAGTCTCGTTATTTTTTTTTCCTTTGACTGATCATTAGAAGAGAACGTTCATGATTTACCATTAGAACTTCTAAGTTACTTGAATGAACAAAGTCAATCGATTTTTAAAATGATTTAGGCCATTTTTTTAAATGCACCCCCCTTCAACTTATATTGCCTTACTCTCAATTCTCTCCAAATCATGCATTGCTCCACCTGGGAGTATAAACGTCACTTCTATAACCAGGTATGTGATTGGACTGTATTAATATTGCACGAAGTGGTAAAGAAAGAAAGGAGTTGATTTCAAAAAAGAAAAAAAGAAAAAAAAATTGATAAACTAAAAAAAAAAATGTACAAATGATAAAAAGGAGAAGAAAAAGAAGAGGTTGGAATAAATTGTGCAAACACTCCAGTCACATGCTTAGAACAAATATACCACAAATCTCCTACTCATCTTAATTTCTAACCTACCAGTCCAAGCCCTAATGATTTAAAAGAAATTGATTTTTAAATTTAATTGATAAGGATGTTCTCCATGGTAGATCGCTCTTCTGATACTAAGTATTCTTTCATGAGACTTGTTGTACTCTAAATGCCTATATATTGAGTCATCAAAAAAAAAATGGAAGTAACTCCTTTATCTTTGCTTCCTTACTAAGTGAGATGTTCTCTACACCAGTTTCTGAGAGTTTCTCATTAAAAGAGTGAATCCTAGTGAGATTTGAGTTAAAACTACAAGTTTTATGACTGTTGATAGTTATGTAAACTTTGACATTAAGATAAGTTACTTGACTTTTCAAGTACACACTGTAAGTTTAAAGAGTATAAAAATGTTATCATTGACAAGCTGTGAGTATATGTGTTACATTACTATTACATACTTGGAAATTTCATTTTATTGTCAAATTTAATCTTATCTGTTGTAAAAAGAGAAAATCTACCTTTATTTTTATTTTACTTTATTTTTACATTTAAAAAAATATATATTTTAAATGAATTTTGTGGGTATATTCAGTGCAAACCCTCATGAGACAACACTCGTCCACTAGGGGTAACCTAGGGGTTTAACGGATTGTTGCATACGCTAAATGCAATCACGATTCCTACGACAGTGAGTTAGGCTTTATTTTCCTTAGTCTACTCCTACATTTTAATAAAACTTTTAGAACAATTTCTTTTTCACTTCATTGCTAGGGACTAGCAATAAGCTAGTTGAGGGGTGTGACAAACACTGAATATTGCACATTCATGTGCCAATATAATAGACATAACGCTCATTTAATACCCAAAATCTCTAGTTTTACATGCACATTTGAATTAATATAATTTAACAGTGATGTTACTCAATGCATGTAATTATGTGTTTTTACATATTTTATATGTTTAGGTAAAAATGAAGTACAATAAAGGGAAGGAAAGAAGTAGCAACCATACTAGAATCTCCCATATTGTTAGTCAAAATGTGAACAGTAACAAATCAATAAACTAATCTATATATATCTACATATATACATAAGATAAAAAAAAAAAAAAAAGGAAAAACGTATCAAACAAAAAAAATAAATAAATAAATAAAAGTCAAAGAAAGAAACAAAACCATCCAAGCATAGCTTAAAATGGTGATGTTTCATTATACAAATATTCTTTCTTTTCTTGCTTTAACAAAATAGTTGGTTCTCTTTCTCTTTCTAAGCTGTTGCAGGATCAGTTTTCAAAACTGTCAGAGCACCAAAGAAATTGAATGCGAGCACGGAGAAAAAAATACCAACGCTGACGAACGCGATGATGATTCGTCGCTCAAATTTCGTCTATAAAAGACGCTGATCGGTGACGAATAGTTACCATTTATAGTCCTAAAAATACGCTTTGTTAGCCCATTTCATGTAGTTATTAGTTATTTTTTAATAAGTATTCTAAATTTTGTAGGATTTGGAGCTTTAACTTGAAAACGCACAAAAATCCAATGATTAGTGACTTTGGAAGTCATTCTGGGCTCAAACGGTGATTCCGATGAAAGCTGAATGTAGTAGCAGCCTTGGAAAATTGCATTTTTGACAAGGCATACTTTGGATTTGAGAAATTCCTCCAGAGATAAAAAATGTAGATCTTTGAGTTACGGAGGCGTGGCTTCAAACGGTGAGTCAATCCGAGTTCTGAACAAAAGGTTATCGCAATTCTACGAAAGTCGCGCAGTGCAGCGAAAAGGACCTCGCGCGAGCGGGCCGCGCGAGCTACCTGTGAAAAAACCAAAAACGCGTATTTTGTCAAATTAAAGTGCCCAGCGAAGGTGGTTTGCGCATATGACGTCCAGAAACGTAAAAACAGCTGTTTTAGTGCGATTTGGCTTAGGAAAGCTTCCTAAATCCTTCCAAACTCTATATAAATCCTACTCTAAATCAAATTTAGATATACAAATCATTGCACACTATTATACACATCAATATACATCCATAATATACATTATTTTCCAGCCATTGAAAAGGGGAAAGCAAGGAAAAGAAGAAGAAGACCAAGGATTCCCATGGCCTCCTCCATCAACCTCTTGCCAATCTTCAATTCTATGGCCGCTTAAACCTAGATCTAGGGTTTCAATGAAACCCTAGCCAAGTAATAGGGTGTATTTTATATTTTTATTTTTGTTTTATTATGTATGGATGACAGTTACATGTTTAGAGGATTTTTATAAATAAATTGTGCTTCTATTGATTAAAATCATTACTTTCAAAGTTTATTCTTGTCTTAGATCTAGTTTGACTGTAGTGTGCTCAATGATCTATGCTTGCTGTGCTTGTTTAGATTATTTACATGTAATGGTGCTTAAATTGAATTGTGCTATCAAGTATCCGAACAGTCCATGCCTAGATTAGACGGATTATACCACAACCCTAGTTTAGTGTGGGATAATTCGTACTAACCGAAGATGGATTATGTTGGTGATTGAACCATAGTTATTTTCTTGACGGAAGAATTGGGCTTGTAGCTACAATTCCGCATTATCATCCAACTAAATAAGCTAAAGTAATTCATAAATACCCTTATTATGAAGCTAGTCGTGGATTTGCAATTCTAGGTTTCTTAAACATATTCATAAAAACAATTTTAAATCGCTTTCGTAATTTAGATTTATTTTCATTGTTATTAGTTTAATTAAAATTCAAATCCAATTCCGTTTTCTTAATTAATTAAATTTAGGTTTTAAAATTAAAGTGTTTTAGTATTTCAATCTCTGTGGGTTCGACCTTTACTTTCACTACTACAAATCTTTAGAAAAGTAAAGTATACTTTTCATATCTTGATTTTGACAACATCAATTTTTGGCGCCGTTGTCGGGGATTGCATTACTACCTTTAGTTTTAGAATTCTAGTTTAGTTAATTCGTAAATATTAGATTAGGTTTTCTTTTTATTATTTTTCGTTTTATTTTAAGTTACTAACTTTTCTTTTTATTTTGTAGTTTCTCGAGTCGTCAAAATTCTAACGTTTTCAAGTGGATTATCTAATCACATCAAAGGAGCTTACGCGAAAAAAATAAAATAAAAGAATTCAAGTAAATTGCTTCTTGTGAAATTCGCTTTAAACCACTGTAAGTCAGGGCGCAGTGACGAAATATTTGCATTAGTTTAGGGTTAATTGCACTGCATTAGCTAGGAAACCCATGGCGCTGGGCTTGACGCGGTCACTGCATTATAGGATAATTTGCATGCATCACAGTAGTTGAGTGCTTGTTATCTTAGTTGCGTGATTGCTATTTGTTTTTTTATTATTTGAGTCAATTTTTATTTTAGTTTAGTTTTCTTTTTAAGTTTATGTTTGGTACGCGTTCAAATAAACCTGAATTACATTCTATCGATCTTGAACTTGAACGTACTTTAAGAGTTAGTAAGTCCGCAACCCAAGCTTCTAGAGCTAGGTTGCAAGACGACGAATCAACGCCGATTCCGTCGTCGTTGTTTGAGGCCGAAATTCAAAGTACCCTTAAACGGTTAAGGATAACTCGACCTTTTAAAATCGAATCGATTAAAATGGCTGACGGAAACAACGGAAATAATATGAATAATCTTAATATACCGCCACCTCCTCCACTTAAAGATTACTTTATTCCTACGACTTACACACCACAAACTTGTAGAGACTTACCGGAGGCGACGACATCTCACTTTGAGATAAAGTCATCTACCATCTCGCTACTTCCTTCTTTTCATGGCCGTCTAAATGAAGATCCATATCAACACTTAGGAGATTTTCAGGATATATGCTCTACTTTAAAAATTCAAAACTTAACTGATGATGAATTAAAATTGAGGTTCTTTCCATTCTCTTTAAAAGATAAAGCTAAATACTGGCTCCAATCTTTGGAGCCAAACACAATTAGAACATGGGAAGCCTAACACACCGCATTTTTACAAAAGTTTTTCCTTATTATGCGTACGAATCAGATAAGGAAATCCATAACAAACTTTGTGATGCAAGATGGGGAATCACTTTACGACACGTGGGAAAAATTTAAAGAATTATTACGCTCGTGTCCACATCATCAGGTTCCTAAGTGGCAGTTGGTACAAGTCTTTTACGAGGGACTTATTCCCTCAGTCCGTAATACCGTCGACATTGCTTGTGCGGGTACCTTCCTACACAAAAGTGCCGACGAGGCCTGGAAAATCTTTGAAACATTAAGCGAGAATTCGATGCATCAGGCTATGTCAGTACATTTCGAGGGATATCATTCACAACCTAAGAGAGAGGTAAAGTTTGAGTCAAGTCATTCAATTGAAATAAAAGAACTATCTAAAAAACTTGACAAACTTTTAACAATGAACCAAACGACAGCCCCACCCGCTCATGAAATTTGTGCATTATGTTCTGATCCGTCACATTCTATCCTAGCATGTCCATCGGCGAGTCAATTTTTGGAATTCGTGGAGCAACACATTAATTCTATTCAACCATACCCACGAAATAATTATAATTTGACTACTAATAAGCCGGATGCGCCATGGAGAAACCATCCTAATTTTTCATGGAGAAATAATAATAATAACAATAATAATGAGATGAGCAATTTCCCTAACGCTTATAGACCTCAACAATGTCAATACCAACAACCTCCTCCTCAACCTCCATGTAATAATGCATTTGAGGAGAAGGTGTTGGCCTCACTTGAAAGTTTTGATCCGGTGATCCAGTTAGTACATTCCCACACCCAGTCCATTGCAAAACTGGAGTCCCAAGTGGGACAAATAGTTAACACGCTAAATCGTTTAACCGAGAGTAAGTTGCCAAGTCAACCTATTCCGAACCTTAAGGGACAATACGAGGTGGGTGGTACAAATGAGCAAGTGAACGCTGTGTCAACAAGGACGACTACTCGAGAGGAAGAAGTTGTTGAGATTCCGGATGAGGTTGAGAAAAATAAAAATAAAAATTTGAATAAAGAAAAGGGTGAGGAAGTGGATAGAGTTAGAAAAGAAAATGAACCAATCCCAACGAATTATATTCCGAGAATGCCATATCCACCAAACATTGAGGGACCGTCACATTTGTCTAAGAAAGGGTCAAAAACGGAAGATATACTCGAGGTATTTAAACAAGTTAAAATTAATATTCCATTCCTTGATGCTATTAAACAAATTCCCGCTTACGCTAAATGTCTTAAAGACCTTTGCACTCAAAAACGTAAATTACGTAGTCATACTCCTAAAAAGGTCTTTCTCATGGAAAAAGTAAGTTCTATTTTCCAACACGCTACTCCGAAATATAAAGATCCAGGTACGCCTACAATTTCATGTGTCATAGGTGACACTGTAATTCATAGGGCTCTCCTTGACTTAGGAGCTAGTGTTAATATTTTACCCTACCATGTTTACAAACAACTAGGACTAGGTGAACTTAAGCCTACGGCCGCTACTCTATAATTAGCGGATCGTTCTGTTAAAATCCCTAGAGGAATCGTCGAGGATGTCTTAGTTAAGTTGACAAATGCTATTATCCTGTTAACTTCATGATCCTTGACACTGAACCGGTGCTAGATGCTAGGAAGCACACTCCTGTTATTCTTGGTCGTCCATTCTTACCAACCGCTAACGCTCGTGTTAACTGTCGGACGGGGGTAATGAAAGTGTCATTTGGGAACATGAACTTAAAATTAAACGTCTTTAACATTATTAATCAACCTCCTAAAGATGATGACTATCTATGTGAGGCGGAGAGTGAGGTAAGGTGAAAAACTGAACCTAATAACGTAATAAAGGTGAGTAATGACAATAATATATTGGAAAATGAGCGGACGAATTTGAATAATTTAGATCCTAATGACGAATTTACTCAAAAGGTGAAGAATCGATTTGCAACCGAAAAGGATGAACCATTGAATGAAGTAATACAAAGCGATATTGTTTCTGCTTACCACCGGGCTCTTCCTGATATCCTCAGGGGTACAAAATCTGAGTTACGGCCTCCATAAATCTTGAGCTAGAACGGTCTAGCTAAAGACGTAAAAGATAGCGCTTCTTGGGAGGCAACCCAAGCTTTATTTCGTCTGTTTGTCTTATTTTTGCATGTTTTTGGGTCATTTTGGTCAGTTTTTGAGTTTTCTGAATAGGTTTGGGGGTCGGGGATAATTTATTTTGAACTTATGTACATTTTTTATACTAAAAAAGAGGAAAGACCACAGTCGCGCGCGCGACCCGCTCGAGCGACAGGTCGCTCTCGCGGTCCGCTCGCGCGAGATTCCCTCTTAGATAAAATTTTTCAAGTTTTTATATATAGCCTTAGTATCTACTCGCGCTTGAATTCGCGCGCGCGAGGGATCCGCTCGTGCAACCCGTTCGCGCGAGCTTGTGCCTTAGAAACTTTTCTAAAAATAATAAAACAGAGGCCTCAGGTTTACCTCTCGGAGGGATTCGCGCGAGCGGATGGGGATTTTCCACTTTTACTTGTTGGTCTTTTACCTTCTGTTTCCCACTCCTGGTTAGTTATTTTTGTTTTTGTTTGTTCTTTTTAGTTCTTTTCATTTAAGTTTGTCTTTGTTTAGATAGTTTTATGTCTATTTGTTTTCTTTTCATTACGTTCTTTTACTTATAGTTTGGTTTATAATATTATAAAATAAAAAAAAATAAACTTATATGTTAGCTTTTATTATTTATTTTGCTTGTTTAATTTTCTTTTGTTAAGAAGTAACAGGTAACATTGAACTTTATTGCCATAACCAAGTCCCTTGTGGCCGAGTGGTAAGCTTCTTGGGTATACTACCCAAGAGGTTTAGTGTTCGAGTCATGGGGGGCGTGGCCACTGGAGTATTCACCCGGCGCCTCCAAGCCTCGGGGGATTAGTCGAGGTGCGCGCAAGCTGGCTCGGACACCCCCGATTACCAAAAAAAAAAAAGAACTTTATTGCCATATTCCAATGTGTTCACCTGTTCTATGAGTGTCGAGATCGAGGTACTATCGTTCCTTCCTTAGGTACTCTCATTTCTTTCATTTTATTGTTTCATTGGGGACAATGAAAGGTTTAGGTTTGGGGGTATGCACATTATTATGCACTAATTTTGAAAAAAAATTTCGATTCTTGTGCTTAAATAAACGATGTTATCGACGTTTTTGCAATCTCAATTTGATACTTCTTATTATGTAACTATGAATGTTATAGAACGGTAAACAAGAGAAGATGTGATTAAACATTTGCTGAAGTCATGATATGACATTTTAGGTCATGTATCGTTCGAATCGTAGTTTTATATCATAGATTTGCACACAAACCTATGCACTGCATGTAGTCGCTTGAATACATGTTTGATGTGAACTGTAATATGATTCGGATTTCTAGATAACACAAGGTGGAGACTAGACCCGGTGAGCTTTTAAGCCTATCTTTTCTTTATTGAGGGTTATAAATACATTGTGTTTGTCGAACTTCATTGAAATAGCGCACCTACTTGTTGTTTAGTCTCATTATTCTTGTTTTGGTTGATAGTCAAGTTAAAATATTTGTTACCATACTAAATAATCTTCCGTCGTAAATATTGAAGAACCATATAACTATAGGACATGATTTTAGGCCTTCTTTGTTTATTACCGACCGATAAATGATAAAATTTCCTTATTTCACCCTTTGAGCCATTAAAATGTCTTTTTCTTTAACTACTATTATCCTATTTTTGCTCCGACTTGACAAACTTGGAGTTCACCACTGAGAGATTTGTCAACTTTTAGTGGTGTTAAGGCGATGTGTGATTGAGAAGAAAAAGAAGATAAGATGATGTTTGGGGTGGTTGCCTTGGTATTCAATGAATGGTTGTTTCAAAAGCAACGAAAATAAAGGGAAAAGAATAAATAAAAAAAAAAAGAAAAAAAGAAGAGGAAAGAAATTAAAAAAGAAAATATGAAAAGAAGGGAATGAAAAGATGAAGTTAATAGAAGAGAGAATAAAAGAAATCGAACATGCCTTACAATGCCATTCTAAAACTACCTAACAAATCCTTTCTATCCTTTTTCACTGCCTGAGCCACATTACAACCTTTTAAAAGTCCTATTTAATCCTAGGAAACATGGTTCGGATATGAAAACGATGGGAGGGGGATTAAAACTTGGTAATGATTAATTTTTCTTGATTATTGGCATCCTATCCATGAGACTACTGTTCTTTCATGTCATGCGTCCTTTTCGAGTCATATGTGAGCATTTCTTGTTTTGAAAACATATTTCCTTTACTCACATATTTTAGAAAAATTACACCTGTTTCTGAGTGTTTCATTTTAGAGTGAAATGACATTGTGAGATTCGTAGTCGAAGCATAGTTAGATGGTCATCTGAGTTATATTCCAAGTTCATGGCATACGCGTGTTCATTTGACTACCACATCACACACGTGCAATTTTATGACAAACTCTATGGATTTATACGATGCATGTGCTTATGATTGTTTTTTATGATGTAGGTAGACGTGTGATTCCGTTTCTTCTTGTTCGTTATTCTATTTTAAATCATTGTTCTATGATAAGGAGTATTGAATATTATGTTCTTTGTTTTTAATAAAACTTTTTAAATTGATAAGTTAATAAAGATGGTTGTGGGTGATTTGTTGACGAGAACCCTCACGAGACTTCACTCGTCCGACTAGGGACACCTAGAGGTTTAAAAGGCTTGTTGCATATGCTAAATGCAATCGTGATCCATGCAAAAATGGAGCAGTAATTGTAATAGTAGTTTTATTTTTCTGTTCTTTTTGCTCGAGGACTAGCAAAGTGTAGGTTCGGGGGTGTGATTGGTGACGAATAGTTACCGTTTATAGTCCTAAAAATACGTTTTGTTAGCCCATTTCATGTAGTTATTAGTTATTTTTTAATAAGTATTCTAAATTTTGTAGGATTTGGAGCTTTAACTTGAAAACGCACAAAAATCCAATGATTAGTGGCTTTGGAAGTTATTCTGGGCTCAAACGGTAATTCCGATGAAAGCTGAATGTAGTAGCAGCCTTGGAAAATTGCATTTTTGACAAGCAATACATTGGATTTGAGAAATTTCTCCAGAGATATGAAATGTAGATCTTCGAGTTACGGATGTGTGGCTTCAAACGGTGAGTCAATCCGAGTTTTGAACAAAGAGTTATCGCAATTCTATGAAAGTCGCGCAGTGCAGCGAAAAGGACCTCGAGCGAGCGGGCCGCGCGAGTGACCTGTGAATAACCAAAAATGCATATTTTGTTAAAATAAAGTGCCCAGCGAAGGTGGTTTGCGCATATGACGTCCAGAAACGTAAAAACATCTGTTTTAGTGCGATTTGGCTTAGGAAAGCTTTCTAAATCCTTCCAAACTCTATATAAATCCTACTCTAAATCAAATTTAGATATACAAATCATTGCACACTATTATACACATCAATATACAGCCATAATATACATTATTTTCCAGCCATTGAAAAGGGGAAAGCAAGGAGAAGAAGAAGAAGACCAAGGATTCCCATGGCCTCCTCCATCAACCTCTTGCCAATCTTCAATTCTATGGCCGCTTAAACCTAGACTAGGGTTTCAATGAAACCCTAGCCAAGTAATAGGGTGTATTTTATGTTTTTATTTTAGTTTTATTATGTACAGATGATAGTTACATGTTTAGAGGATTTTTATAAATAAATCGTGCTTCTATTGATTAAAATCATTACTTTCAAAGTTTATTCTTGTCTTAGATCTAGTTTGACTGTAGTGTGCTCAATGATCTATGTTTGCTGTGCTTGTTTAGATTATTTACATGTAATGGTGCTTAAATTGAATTGTGCTATCAAGTATCCGAATAGTCCATGCCTAGATTAGACGGATTATACCACAACCCTAGTTTAGTGTGGGATAATTCGTACTAACCGAAGATGGATTATGTTGGTGCTTGAACCATAGTTATTTTCTTGACGGAGGAATTGGGCTTGTAGCTACAATTCCCCATTATCATCCAACTTAATAAGCTAAAGTAATTCATGAATACTCTTATTATGAAGCTAGTGGTGGATTTGCAATCCTAGGTTCCTTAAACATATTCATAAAAACAATTTTAAATCGCTTTCGTAATTTAGATTTATTTTCATTGTTATTAGTTTAATTAAAATTCAAATCCAATTCCGTTTTCTTAATTAATTAAATTTAGGTTTTAAAATTAAACTGCTTTAGTATTTCAATATCTGTGGGTTCGACCTTTACTTTCACTACTACAAATCTTTAGAAAAGTAAAGTATACTTTTCATATCTTGATTTTGACAACATCAGACGCCTACAACAACACACAACTGAGAAGCTGCAAAACTACAACCAACAGTTTACAATCACTGTTAGGGAGAGAATAATTTAGGGAGGTTATCATGTGAGCACTTTATATTGTCCCTAGAAATAGGAAACTTTAGTTTTTCTTTGCCTTTTCTAGTTCTAGTAGTTGTAAAAATTTACTTTTATGTAATTGATGATTTCATGTTCCAAAAATATGCAGCAAAGCTTTGTGTACTATACTTAAATTAAAAAAATTTGTTTTCTTCTAGGACCTGTCACTTTGTAGTAGCAAAATATTCCTAGTAAAATTTAGATTTAATATTTTTAGTCTGGTTAGTACTTATAGTTGTCCCCTAAAATTGTTTGAAACCCCAACTTTTCAGTTTTTATAGCAATATTTCCATTCACTAGAAGACATATTTTGCAAGTAAATGCTAGATTTCTTAGCCACGTAGTTGTTATAATCACATATTAAAGTCCAAAAGTATATCATACCCATATCTCACTCCAAAAACAGATTAGGATTTGGTTTGACTTTATTTGTGTTCTTGGAGTTCAATCACTGTGACCCCACAAGAATCCATAGTCAAAGGTTTAGTATTTTATTATTAATTCAGTATTTTCATTTATGTATATTTTATTAGCCTACTTGTACTAAACTTTGCTATTTTGTAAATTTCACAAATTCAACCCCAACTCATAGGGGTGTTCATCACAGCCCGTGAACCCGACCCATCCACCCGACCCGACCCCACCCGACCAATTTTGTCGGTTTTTTCATGATATGGTTCGAGTCTCGGGTGTATAAGTGTTCATTTTCATGGGTTCGGTTCGGTCGTCGGATTTTATAACTCTGCACCCGATAAACCCGACCCGACCCGACTAATACACAAGACATTTGAAAATGATTTTTTTTTTTAATATATGCCTAACAAGGATAACACTCATAAGTCATAAGTTCATAACAGACTAAATATACTAATTAATATAGAGATGAGATTAGAGGGTATATATAGTCTTTTAACGATTTTAGGGTTAAAATCATTTCTCTGCCTCTCTCAGACTCTCACTCTCAGACCCCAAAGGGCCAAAACTCTCTGACTCTCTCCATGGACCATCATCCACACTTCATCATCGCCACCACTGGCCACCGTCTTCCTCCCTCCACCGACCAGTGACCACCGTCACTACTAGCACGCAGCACCACTACCTTCGTCCCCTTGATGTTCTGTGACTTCTATCGTCACTTGAAGTAGGCCTTAATGCGATAGATCTTCAACTTTTTCTTCAATATCTTCTTCTATTTTTTGATATATGTTAGATATACAACTTATATGAACAGATTTTATATTTTGTAGATAGAGGGTTCCAACTTCCACATTTTATTTTCAGATCTACAGACTACAAGCCTACAATTGAGGGCTTTGAAACTATTCCACTCAGGTACATTTTTCTACATTTTGTTTATTCTAATATGCTCATTACTCTAATTTTTTTTTTCAGAGAACCAGTGAAACATAAAATTTCGTGTGAACCTGTCTACCTATGCTTCTTTAATTATTTTGTATATTTGACTATTTGAGGCATTCCACATTTCAGATCTACAAATTACATTTGAGGGCTTGAAAAATAATTCCACTCACTCAGGTATATTTTTTTACATTTTTTTTCTTCTAATCTTCTCATTGCTCTTATTTTTTTATTTTTTGTAGATCCAGTAAAACAAAAATGTTCATGTGAACTTTTCTGATTATGTTTCTTTAATTATTTTAACATTTTTTTTTCTTTTCATTACTCTTATTTGTAGTTCCAGTTAAACATGTAAATCTATTATATGAATCTGTCTACATATGTGTCTGTAATAATTTTTACATATTTGTTTTCTTCTCATTACTCTTATTTTTTAGATCTAATTAAACATGCAAATCTATGATGTGAACCTTAGAATCTGTGTGAATAATGAACATGTTTCTCTAATAATTTTTGTATTTAATTGTGTGAATAATGAACATGTTTACTCTTATTTTCTTATTTCTTATAAGGAATGGAGTCTGCTGCTACTCAGCCTACTTGTGAAGTTATTGATGTTACTCAAGATTCTCTTAACCAAGGCCAAGATGGAGTGGATATGCAGGCTATGCAGCAACCAAATGATGTGGAAAAGAATGATGAAAATGATTCAACTCCAGCCGCAACTGAGAGACCGCCACTTCTGCCCAAAACCACGGTGAGAAACATTAATGAAACCAGTGGTAGGAAGAAATCTATTGTATGGGACCATTTTATAAAAGTACAAGGAAGTGATGGTTTAGCAAAGGCAGAATGTAAGCACTGTAAAAGACAATACCGAGCCGATTCAAAGAATCACGGGACAACTAACTTGAAAAATCATTTGGAAGTTTGTCCCAGTGATCCTTTGGGTTTGAAGGAAAAAAAGTCCAAGGGACAAAGTACATTGTCTTTTCAACCCAAAAAGGAAGGGGAAGAGGGGTTTAATCTTGTTGCAACGACCTTTACCGTAGAGGCTGCTAGGAAAGCTCTTGCTGAAATGATAATTGTTGACGAGTTACCCTTTAGGTTTGTTGAAAACTACGGGTTTAAGAGATTTTGTACTGTTATGCAACCTAAATTCAGAAATATCCCATCTCGAATCACAATTGCTAGAGATGTTGTTAAAATATACAATGTGGAAACAAGAAAGTTGAGAAAAGTCTTGAGCAATCGTAGAGTTTGCCTAACCACTGATACCTGGACCTCGATTCAAAATTTAAATTACATGTGTCTTACTTGCCATTATATAGATGATGATTGGAAGTTACAAAAGAGGATTATCAACTTTTGTCAAATTGATGACCACAAGGGAGAAACCATTGGCAAAAAGGTTGAGTCTTGTGTGCTTGAGTGGGGCATAGGTAGCATTTTCACGTTGACTGTAGATAATGCTAGTTCTAATGCAGGTGCAATTAGGTTCTTAAAGAGAGTAGCAAAAGATTGGAAGGGTACGGTCTTAGGGCATGAGTTTTTACACATGAGGTGTTGTGCTCATATCCTTAATTTGATTGTGACTGATGGGTTGAAAGAACTCGATGAGTCTGTTGTTAAGGTACGTGAGGCTGTCAAGTATGTGAAGTCCTCTCCAAATAGATTTGAAACTTTTAAGAAGTGTGTTGAGAAATTAAAAATTGAGTCCAAGAGTCTTTTGAGTCTAGATGTACCAACTAGGTGGAATTCAACCTATGTAATGTTGGAAAGTGCTGAAAATTTTGAAAAAGTATTCGAGAGAATGGAGGATGAGGATTCCAATTTCAAAGCGTATATTGAATCATCTAGTGCAGGGGGGCCTCCAAGTGAAGAGGATTGGGAGAAGTGTAGGGCTTTTGTTAAGTTTTTGAAAATCTTTTACTCGGCAACCAAACGATTCTCGGGTACTTTGTATGTCACATCAAATGCTTTTTTTGATGAGATTGTTGTGATTCAAACCTCAATAAACAAATTAATTAGAGCACGAGAGAATGCAGTTAGCAAAATGGCAATGAATATGCAAGCCAAGTTTGACAAATATTGGGGTAATGCGGATAAAATAAACCTCCTTTTGTATGTTGCGGTTGTGCTTGATCCACGAAAGAAATTGTCTTATTTGCAATTTTGTTTTATCGAGATGTATGGTGATGTTGTTGCTAATGAATTGAAAGATAGGGTGAAAGTTGCATTGACACGGTTGTATGATCATTATGCTTCGATTGTTTCACCAATTGTGGAAGTTCCAAATGTTGGTGGGGCATCAAGCATGGAAGTTGATATGGATGATCCACATCAACTCATTGCCTCTCGATTTCAAAATTATTTGGATGGAAGATTATCAATGGGGTGTAAGAATGAAGTTGAGAAGTACTTGGTTGAAACTCCGGAAGGAACAAGTGATCAAAAGTTTGACATATTAGGTTGGTGGAAGAACAATTGTGGTAGGTACCAAGTGTTGTCTCAAGTAGCGCGTGATGTCTTAGCGGTCCCGGTTTCAACAGTTGCTTCAGAGTCATCATTTAGTACGGGAGGTCGTATACTTGACCCATTTCGTAGTTCACTCTCTCCTTTAATGGTACAAAGTCTTATATGCACCCAAAATTGGCTTCAAGCATCGATGCCGATTAATCTTCGACAAATGTTGGACCATGTTGAGGAACTTGAAGAAGTTTGTGAATCAGGTATATTTGGATATTTTGCATACTTTTTCTAGTGCATAATTAATGGATTAGTGTTAACATTTAGTGTATTGTTTTAAAATGTTATTTTGTAGCGGATTCAAAATTGGGACCGAGTTCTAGTTGAAGTGTCAGTATTCCTGACTCGAGGCATTGTAAGTTAACTTGAGTCACAACCTCTCTTTTATTTCACATTTCAAACTATACTTAACTCGGTTAGTTTTTTGTCTTTGCCCTTTACATTAAGGGTTGTGCATGGAGTTGGAGGAAGTTGGTGACCAATGGACTTTGGAATTTGATTTAAGGATGATTTGATGGTTTTATTTTGGACTCTAATTTGCATTAGCTTTGAGTGTTGGATGACTGTAATATTTATACTCCTATTTTATCTTTTGAATTACTATTTCAGTATTTTGGATGGTTTGAGACTTTGAGTAGAGTTAACTTATTGTGTAATTTGAATTTGGAAGCTAGGTAATATCTGGTAATTAGTTGATGTTTATCATGTTGGGCAGGTTTTAGATAAATTTTCAATCTTCTAGCAGAATGTGTGTATATATATATTTTGTGCTCACTGTGTGCTTGAGCCCAAAACAATTTTAAAAAATTGATTGCAAAAAAGCCCAAAACAACTCAAAACTAATGAAAATTTGGCCCAAAACAGATGAAAACTTGGCCCAAAACAGCCCACCATAAAACTGTGGTTTTTCACCCGAACCCACCCGACTCCACCCGAACCCGATGAGTCGGTTTCACCCGACCAAGTGGGTGGATGACGGGTGCGAACTTTCCAACCCGACTATTCACGGGTGGATGAGCGGGTGAGGGCCAAACCCGACTCACCCGACCCGTGAACACCCCTACCAACTCATGTTAAGTGGAGAAAAATAATATAATAATATTAATTTTTTCCCTTACCTTGGTTTTACAACTTTAATTTTAATTGGATGGTGATTGCGTGCATCTATTTAATTTATCTTTAAATTTTATTTGGAAGACAGTTTTAATTCCAAAATAGTAGGCTAAAACTTTAATTGGGGATATGCAATAAAAACTTAGAAACCACGACTTCTGTGCACTAATCTTAAATGGGCAAATTTATCTAGATGAGTTGTTTTTCCATTTATGGTAAAAAATATCTATGTATCTATAGTTTATGATCATTTAACATGTTTATATACTATGGCTATATTGGGCTCAAAACATTACATATTTGAAATAAGAATCTAATTATGTGGATTGTCAAACTATGCCTTTTGTCATAAAAAACACCTAGCATACTCAAACAACTCATATGACAAAATTTATATTTCAAATATGTGTTTATATATTTCTATCCACTAATGGACAAGCAATTGTGTAGTGGCAGAGTGGTAGGAAATGGACGCCGAATAACCCACGTCCGCGGCGGGGCACGGTTCGAACCTGGCTACTGCCCAATTGCCTTTTTATTTTTCTTTAAACAAAACGACGTCGTTTTATATCAAACCTGACACACTTGATATGACCCTAACCAGTGAAAGTTTATTTTTAAATAAAGAATGACTCTGCGGTCTTAAATGCCAAATACTTTTCAAATGCACAAAAGTTGTGGGATCTAGTGTTGGTTTTCTTATTCCCAATTTATTTAAATCACTTCTTCCAACTTAATTAATATTTCTTGTTTTTAATAACTTTGTTTAAATATCTGTATTATTTCTGTCTTTCACTATTATTAAATCCAAAAAGTTTATCTCACAAAAATTTAGCTTTTATTTATTTTTCTTCATTTTCTTACTATTACTTAGTTAATTTATTTTGCACTGTTAAAATCTTTACCGTAAACTATTTAAAAAGAATAGCTTTTAATTAGTTAATTGCAAAAATATAAATATTAGTAGTTTAGTAAAACTCCACAAAAAATCTATCATCTTTTATTTTCTTTTTAGTGACATAATAGTTATTGCCTATCTTTCTTTTTCGTTCCCTGTGGTTCGACCTGGACTTCCAGAACTTTATTACTTGTACGATCACCTACAGTTGGCTATGATAAGAAAACGCGTCAATAGGATGTTGTCAGCATGCTAGAGTTTACCGAAGGTTTATCACAGATTTTAGTAAAATTTCATGTCCCTTGTGCAATTTGCTCACCAAGGATGTCCCCTTTGTTTTTGATAATGAATGCCTAAGGGCATTTGAAACATTGAGAGCTTTACTGTCCACAGCTCTGGTAATCCAATCCCCTGATTGGTCATTACCGTTTGAACTAATGTATGATGCATCCGATTATGCCGTTGGAGCCGTCCTAGGCCAAAAAGTAAATAAAATCCCACACATCATTTATTACGCTAGTAAAACCTTAAATGACGTGCAATTGAATTATACGACTACGGAAAAGGAATTGTTTGCGGTCATGTTCGCCCTGGACAAATTTCGTTCATATCTATTGGGGTCATAAGTTATAGTCTATACCGATCACGCCGCATTACGTCATTTATTGAATAAGAAAGAAACAAAACCTCGATTAATCTGATGGATTTTACTCCTGCAGGAGTTTAATTACGAAATACGAGATAAAAAGGGTTCTGAAAATGTTGTGGCCGACCACTTGTCACGAGTTCTTGTTGAATCTAATGATATCACACCTCTTAAGGATTCATTTTTGGACGAACATTTATTTGCGTTATCTACCTTAAATCGTCCGTGGTTCAGTGACATCGTAAATTTCTTAGCCACAGGATATATCCCTCATACTTGGTCAAGTCTAGATAAAGATCGTTTCTTTTCTCAAATCAAACACTATTACTGGGACGAGCCGCTTCTTTTTAAACATTGTTCTGATCAAATTATATGATGTTGTGTTCCAGAGAGTGAGTTCAATTCTATTTTGAACTTTTATCACTCTTTAGAATGCGGAGGTCACTTTGGAGGCCATCATACGACCGCTAAAGTCCTATAAAGCGGATTATATTGGCCAACCCTGTTTAAAGACGCTCATGAATTCTACCAAAATTATGTACACTGCCAACAAACAGGTAGCATGTCACGTCGTGATGCGATGCCCCTTAACCCAATCCTCAGTATTGAAATATTTGATGTATGGGGCATTGACTTTATGGGTCCATTTTCGTCATCCTTCGGGTTCGAATACATTTTAGTCGCGGTCGACTATGTTTCTAAGTGGATGGAGGCAATTGCGACAAAAACGAACGACCATAAAGTCGTGGTTCAATTTATTAAAGATAACATATTTTGTCATTGCGACACACCACGAGCGATTATAAGTGACGGCGAAAAACATTTTTGTAATCATCACTTTGAGGCGCTCGACTGAAAATGCTCTGTCACTCATAAAGTAGGAACCACGTACCATCAGCAAACCGAAGGCCAAGTAAAAGTCTAAAATTGAGAAGTGAAAAGTATATTGGAAAAAACGGTTTGTCCAGATTGCAAGGATTGGTTGCAACGACAAAGCGATGCACTTTGGGCATACCGAACAACATATAAAACTCCGATAGGAATGCCACCATACTGACTAGTCTTTGGAAAAGCGTGCCGCCTACCGGTGGAACTTGAACATAGATCTGACTGGGTTGTAAAATTGCTTAACCAAGATATAAGGGCGGCAGGGTGCCATCGAAAATATCAATTATAAGAACTTGAAGAATTGAGAAAAGATGCATATGAGAATGCCAAAATCTATAAAGAACGATCTAAAGCTTTCCATGATAAGATGATCATAAGAAAAAATTTTGAAGTTGGGCAACGTGTATGGTTGTTCAATTCAAAATTAAGGTTGTTCCCTAGAAAGTTACGTTCCTGTTGGGACGGTCCATTTATAATAACGCAAGTGTTCACGCATAGAGTGATTGAAATCCAAGATATAAACGGCGGAACACCTTTTATGGTAAATGGCCAATGGCTTAAGCTGTACCGGTCTGACTAGATAGATGAAAGTGAGAGAGAGAATCAATCGATCTGGTAGATCTAATCTATTTCGACTGAGCGAATGCATCGGTCGAGCTAGCGACGTAAAACTTAGCGCTTCTTGCGAGGCAACCCAAGCTTTTGTTAGAGTTTTCTTTCATTTTATTCACTTTTTAGGAGTTTTTTCTGCCAATGTCTGACTTTTGAACACCCAAAAAGAGAAAAAAATTTATTATTAAAACCCTTATACAAGAAAATAGAAGAAAAAAAAATGAGAAAAACAGATTCTCGCGTGCGCGGTCCGCTCGCGCGAGAAGGCTACTTAGACAAAAATTTTGACAAACTTTAAAAACTGGCCTCAGTTTTTACTCGTGCTTGATCTCGTGCGCGCTAGATGTCTGCTCGAGCGGACTGCTCGCACAGGTTTTGGGCCTTCAGAAAATTTTCAAAATCTTTTGTTAAGAGCCTTTGCTTCTTCTCACGGTTGAGATCGCTCGAGCGAAACCTTCGCCAGAAAGGCCCGCTTGAGCGATATTTTGACTTGGAAAATAATTTTATCAAACAAAAAAAATAGCCCTCAACTTCTCCTCGCGGAGGGATCCACTCGCATGAAGCTCGCTCGCGCGGTCCGCTCGCGCGAGGTACTACATTCTCTATATATAGGGTTGTGCCATAGTTACTCAGAATACCCTCTCTCTATTCTCTCGCTTTCTCTCGCAACTCTCTCTCTCTCAAGATCTCTCATCTCTCTCCCTCTTCCCACCGTCAACCACCACACGCCATCGTCCATCGTCACAGGACCACCAGCATCGCAACACACCGATGCCACCACTACACTGCCGCCACCGTAGACGCCGCAATTTGCGGCCAAAATACCCTTTCTTGCCCCATTTTCTCAACCCACAGGTATACATATCTATATATAATATTTAGTAATGTATATTACTCTCAGAGAATCACCCACGTCGCAATATACAAGACTCCTAGGATATCCACATCAACTCTTTTGGGTATCTATGTATATATATACATACACACACATCTATATACCCTCCAATATTTCCCAAAAAGAGTATTTCCCAATCACAAACATAACATTAACTGCTACACTAACATAACACACCCACACCACTTCTAACGGTTTCCTATTCCTCTCATGATCCTCTCTCTCTCTCATCAACTAATTAACCTTCTGGAGATTCGCTTGCAACGAGTAGGCATACTCATTTGTTAGAAGATTGATCACTGCCGAAACCTTATCATGATATCTGGCTGCCGCAAACTGCCTCACGATTCCTTCAACTTGTACAAAATCCACACAAATTGAACCATTATAAACACATACACACACACACACATATAAGTTCGTGTTTACGCTGATCAAAGGGCTACACAAATTGGACGTTATAGTTTGGAACAACAACACTCTCACCTCCGGTGATTTCATTGGCACCAGAAAGTAATTACTTTTTTCTTTAATCTGAAGTTGTTGATTGTGATTGCTACAGATTTTTTGTTTTCTTCTATTCATGGCATTATGGGGTTTTTTATATGTGGCATATCCTTTTGTGGGTGTGGGGTCTTTAATGCACTCCAAATGTTTGTAAATTTTTCTGATTTAGGCTAGAAGTTTTTGTGGGTTAATAATTTGTTTATTTCTTTGATGGGCATTATAAAAAAAAAGTTCTTTATTGGGATATTCAAGTCAAAATTGTCTGTATTCTTGAGATGGGTTTTGGTTCATCTTCTTTGCAATTCCTTCTCAATTAATGGAATTGTGTTCTGAGTTCCAATATACATATATACATATACAAATTTGACTTCTCTTTTTGTATTGATGTAAGATGTGTCTTCATTTTAGAAAACATCAAAACACACAATATTCATTACTTGTCTGCATCACATTGATGTATAGGTACCACTTTTAGTTATTTGATGTATGAATGAGAATATAAAAGTTCAAATAATGTGGAGTTAGTGTGTTTCTTTTTGTTCAGAAGAAGAAGTAATTTCCTATATATACTTCCATTTTGTTTAGTTTTAGTGTTTAACGAAGAGTTTTTTTATCATTTGGGAACCATAGCGTCATTCTTGGAGTAAACAATTTAGTTTACTCATATAAAAATGTTACGAAGTACAATGTAGGCTTATCAGAGATATCTTTATTTATTTAGTTAATTACACTTTACCCCATGTGGTTTGGCCCGATATCACTTTTCCATTTTGTGGTTTAAAATTGACCAATTAACTCCCCTGTGCTTTGGGTAAAGTGTCACAGCTAAAAGAAGTGTTAACTTGACACTTTACTCCGAAAGCGCATGGGGGTTAAAGTATCATCGGGCCAAACTGTAAGGGATAATCAGACCAAACCACAGGGGAATAAAGTGTCACTAATTTTAGTGCTGACACTTTACCCCAAAGCACTAGGGGGGTTAAGTGGTCAATTTTAAACCACAGGGGGTAAAGTGGTATTGGGCCAAAACACAGGAGGGTAAAGTGTAATTAATCCTATTTATTTTTATCATACTCTTGCATAGCATAGGTCAATGCTAGAATATAATATATAGGAATGTATATTGCTCTCAAAGAATCACCCACGTGGCAACACACAAGACTCCTAGGATATCCACGTCAGCTCTTTTGGGTATCTATGTATATATATACATACACACACATCTACATGGCCACCAATATTTCCAAAAAATAGTTTTTTCCAGTCACACACACAACATCAACTGCTACACTAACATGACACACCCACACCACTTCTGACGGTTTCCCATTGCTCCCATGATCCCTTCCTCTCTCTCTCTCATCAACTAATTAACCTTCCGATGATTCACTTGCGACAAGTAGGTGTACTCATTCGCCAGAGGATTGATTACTACCGAAACCTTATCATGATATCTAGCTGCCGCAAACTGTCTCACTATTCCTTCAACTTGTACAAAATCCATACAAATTGAACCATTATATATACACACACATATATAAGTTCTTGTTTACTCTGTTCAAAGGGCTACACAAATTGAAAGTTGTAGTTTGGAACAACACCACTCTCACCTCTGGTGATTTCATTAGCACCTGAAAGCAATTGCTTTTTTCTTTAATATGAAGTTGTTGATTGTGATTGCTATAGATTTTTTGTTTTCTTTTATTCATGGCATTATGGAGTTTTTTTATATGTGGCATATCCTTTTGTGGAGGTGGGGTTTTTAATGCACTCCAAGTGTATGTAAATTTGTCTAATATAGGCTCAATGTTTTTGTGGGTTAATAAGTTTCTTATTTCTTTAATGGGGATTCTAAAAAAAAAATTCTTTGTTGGGATATTCAAGTCAAAACTGTCTGTATTCTTGAGATGGATTTTGGCTCATCTTCTTTGCAATCCCTTCTTAATTAATGGAATTGTGTTCTGAGTTCCAATTTATATGTATATATATACATATACATATTTCACTTCTCTTTTTGCATTGATATAAGATGTGTCTTCGGTTTAGAAAATACCAAAACATACAATATTCATTACTTGTCTACATCACATTTATGTATATATACCACTTTTAGTTATTTGATGTATGAATGAGAAATTAAAAGTTCAAATAATGTGGATTTAGTGTGTTTCTTTTTGTTCAGAAGAAGAAGTAATTTCCTATATATACTTCCATTTTGTTTAATTTTAGTGTTTAACGAATAGTCTTTTTATCATTTGGGAACCATAGCGTTATTCTTGGAGTAAACAATTTTGTTTACTCATATAGAATTGTTATGGAGTACAATGTAGGATTATTAGTGATATCTTTATTTATTTGGTTAATTACACTTTACCCCCTGTGCTTTGGCCCGATATCACTTTACCCCTCTGTGGTTTAAAATTGACCAATTAACTCCCCCGTGCTTTGGGTAAAGTGGCACTGCTAAAAGAAGTGTTAACAAGACACTTTACTCCGAAAGCGCATGGGGGTTAAAGTATCATCAGGCCAAACCGTAAGGGATAATCAGACCAAACCATAGGGGGATAAAGTGTCACTAATTTTAGTGCTGACACTTTACCCCAAAGCACTAGGGGGGGTTAAGTAGTCAATTTTAAACCACAGGGGGGTAAAGTGGCATTGGGCCGAAATACAGGAGGGTAAAGTGTAATTAATCCTATTTATTTTTGTCATACTCGTGCATAGCACTGGTCAATGCTAGTATATAATATATAGGAATGTATATTGCTCTAAAAGAATCACCCACGTGACAACACACAAGACACCTAGGATATCCACGTCAGCTCTTTTGGGTATCTATATATAGGTATATATACATACACACACATCTACAAGCCCACTAATATTTCCCAAAAAAAAAAATTTTCCACTCTCACACACAACATTAACTGCTACACTAACATGACACACCCACACCAGTTCTGACGGTTTCCCATAGCTCTCATGATCCCCTCCTCTCTCTCTCTCATCAACCAATTAACCTTCCGGTGATTCACTTTCGACAAGTAGGTGTACTCATTCATCAGAGGATTGATTACTACTGAAACCTTATCATGATATCTAGCTGCCGCAAACTGTCTCACGATTCCTTCAACTTGTACAAAATCCATACAAATTGAACCATTATATATACACACACATATATAAGTTCTTGTTTACTCTGTTCAAAGGGCTACACAAATTGAAAGTTGTAGTTTGGAACAACACCACTCCCACCTCTGGTGATTTCATTGGCACCTGAAAGTAATTGCTTTTTTCTTTAATATGAAGTTGTTGATTGTGATTGCTATAGATTTTTTGTTTTCTTTTATTCATGGAATTATGGGGTTTTTTTATATGTGGCATATCCTTTTGTGGGGGTGGGATTTTTAATGCACTCCAAGTGTATGTAAATTTGTCTGATTTAGGCTCAAAGTTTTTGTGGGTTAATAAGTTTCTTATTTCTTTGATGGGGATTCTAAAAAAAATTCTTTGTTGGGATATTCAAGTTAAAATTGTCTGTATTCTTGAGATGGGTTTTGGCTCATCTTCTTTGCAATCCCTTCTTAATTAATGGAATTGTGTTTTGAGTTCCAATTTGTGTGTATATATATACATATACATATTTCACTTCTCTTTTTGCATTGATATAAAATGTGTCTTCGGTTTAGAAAATACCAAAACATACAATATTCATTACTTGTCTACATCACATTTATGTATATAAACCACTTTTAGTTATTTGATGTATGAATGAGAAATTAAAAGTTCAAATAATGTGGATTTAGTGTGTTTCTTTTTGTTAAGAAGAAGAAGTAATTTCCTATATATACTTCCATTTTGTTTAGTTTTAGTGTTTAACGAATAGTCTTTTTATCATTTGGGAACCATAGCGTCATTCTTGGAGTAAACAATTTTGTTTACTCATATAGAAATGTTATGGAGTACAATGTAGGCTTATTAGTGATATCTTTATTTATTTGGTTAATTACACTTTACCCCCTGTGCTTTGGCCCGATATCACTTTACCCCTTTGTGGTTTAAAATTGACCAATTAATTCCCCCGTGCTTTGGGTAAAGTGGCACCGCTAAAAGAAGTGTTAACTTGACACTTTACTCCGAAAGCGCATGGTGGTTAAAGTATCATCAGGCCAAATCGTAAGGGATAATCAGACCAAACCATAGGGGGATAAAGTGTCACTAATTTTAGTGCTGACACGTTACCCCAAAGCACTGGGGGGGTTAAGTGGTCAATTTTAAACCACAGGGGATAAAGTGGCATTGGGCCAAAACACAGGAGGGTAAAGTGTAATTAATCCTATTTATTTTTGTCATACTCGTGCATAGCACTGGTCAATGCTAGTATATAATATATAGGAATGTATATTGCTCTCAAAGAATCACCCACGTGACAACACACAAGACAACTAGGATATCCACGTCAGCTCTTTTAGGTGTCTATGTATATATATATATACATCTACATGCCCACCAATATTTCCCAAAAAAAAAGTTTTTTCCAGTCACACACACAACATTAACTGCTACACTAACATGACACACCCACACCAGTTCTGACGGTTTCCCATAGCTCTCATGATCCCCTCCTCTCTCTCTCTCATCAACCAATTAACCTTCCGGTGATTCACTTTCGACAAGTAGGTGTACTCATTCATCAGAGGATTGATTACTACTGAAACCTTATCATGATATCTAGCTGCCGCAAACTGTCTCACGATTCCTTCAACTTGTACAAAATCCATACAAATTGAACCATTATATATACACACACATATATAAGTTCTTGTTTACTCTGTTCAAAGGGCTACACAAATTGAAAGTTGTAGTTTGGAACAACACCACTCCCACCTCTGGTGATTTCATTGGCACCTGAAAGTAATTGCTTTTTTCTTTAATATGAAGTTGTTGATTGTGATTGCTATAGATTTTTTGTTTTCTTTTATTCATGGAATTATGGGGTTTTTTTATATGTGGCATATCCTTTTGTGGGGGTGGGATTTTTAATGCACTCCAAGTGTATGTAAATTTGTCTGATTTAGGCTCAAAGTTTTTGTGGGTTAATAAGTTTCTTATTTCTTTGATGGGGATTCTAAAAAAAATTCTTTGTTGGGATATTCAAGTTAAAATTGTCTGTATTCTTGAGATGGGTTTTGGCTCATCTTCTTTGCAATCCCTTCTTAATTAATGGAATTGTGTTTTGAGTTCCAATTTGTGTGTATATATATACATATACATATTTCACTTCTCTTTTTGCATTGATATAAAATGTGTCTTCGGTTTAGAAAATACCAAAACATACAATATTCATTACTTGTCTACATCACATTTATGTATATAAACCACTTTTAGTTATTTGATGTATGAATGAGAAATTAAAAGTTCAAATAATGTGGATTTAGTGTGTTTCTTTTTGTTAAGAAGAAGAAGTAATTTCCTATATATACTTCCATTTTGTTTAGTTTTAGTGTTTAACGAATAGTCTTTTTATCATTTGGGAACCATAGCGTCATTCTTGGAGTAAACAATTTTGTTTACTCATATAGAAATGTTATGGAGTACAATGTAGGCTTATTAGTGATATCTTTATTTATTTGGTTAATTACACTTTACCCCCTGTGCTTTGGCCCGATATCACTTTACCCCTTTGTGGTTTAAAATTGACCAATTAATTCCCCCGTGCTTTGGGTAAAGTGGCACCGCTAAAAGAAGTGTTAACTTGACACTTTACTCCGAAAGCGCATGGTGGTTAAAGTATCATCAGGCCAAATCGTAAGGGATAATCAGACCAAACCATAGGGGGATAAAGTGTCACTAATTTTAGTGCTGACACGTTACCCCAAAGCACTGGGGGGGTTAAGTGGTCAATTTTAAACCACAGGGGATAAAGTGGCATTGGGCCAAAACACAGGAGGGTAAAGTGTAATTAATCCTATTTATTTTTGTCATACTCGTGCATAGCACTGGTCAATGCTAGTATATAATATATAGGAATGTATATTGCTCTCAAAGAATCACCCACGTGACAACACACAAGACAACTAGGATATCCACGTCAGCTCTTTTAGGTGTCTATGTATATATATATATACATCTACATGCCCACCAATATTTCCCAAAAAAAAAGTTTTTTCCAGTCACACACACAACATTAACTGCTACACTAACATGACACACCCACACCAGTTCTGACGGTTTCCCATAGCTCTCATGATCCCCTCCTCTCTCTCTCTCATCAACCAATTAACCTTCCGGTGATTCACTTTCGACAAGTAGGTGTACTCATTCATCAGAGGATTGATTACTACTGAAACCTTATCATGATATCTAGCTGCCGCAAACTGTCTCACGATTCCTTCAACTTGTACAAAATCCATACAAATTGAACCATTATATATACACACACATATATAAGTTCTTGTTTACTCTGTTCAAAGGGCTACACAAATTGAAAGTTGTAGTTTGGAACAACACCACTCCCACCTCTGGTGATTTCATTGGCACCTGAAAGTAATTGCTTTTTTCTTTAATATGAAGTTGTTGATTGTGATTGCTATAGATTTTTTGTTTTCTTTTATTCATGGCATTATGGGGTTTTTTTATATGTGGCATATCCTTTTGTGGGGGTGGGATTTTTAATGCACTCCAAGTGTATGTAAATTTGTCTGATTTAGGCTCAAAGTTTTTGTGGGTTAATAAGTTTCTTATTTCTTTGATGGGGATTCTACAAAAAAAATTCTTTGTTGGAATATTCAAGTCAAAACTGTCTGTATTCTTGAGATGGGTTTTGGCTCATCTTCTTTGCAATCCCTTCTTAATTAATGGAATTGTGTTCTGAGTTCCAATTTATATGTATATATATACATATACATATTTGACTTCTCTTTTTGCATTGATATAAGATGTGTCTTCGGTTTAGAAAATATCAAAACATACAATATTCATTACTTGTTTGCATCACATTTATGTATATATACCACTTTTAGTTATTTTATTTATGAATGAGAAATTAAAAGTTCAAATAATGTGGATTTAGTGTGTTTCTTTTTGTTTAGAAGAATAAGTAATTTCCTATATATACTTCCATTTTGTTTAGTTTTAGTGTTTAACGAATAGTCTTTTTATCATTTGGGAACCATAGCGTCATTCTTGGAGTAAACAATTTTGTTTACTCGTATAGAAATGTTATGGAGTACAATGTAGGCTTATTAGTGATATCTTTATTTATTTGGTTAATTAGACTTTACTCCCTGTGCTTTGGTCCGATATCACTTTACCCATCTGTGGTTTTAAATTAACCAATTAACTCCCCCGTGCTTTGGGTAAAGTGTCACCGCTAAAAGAAGTGTTAACTTGACACTTTACTCCGAAAGCGAATGGGGGTTGAAGTATCATCGGGCCAAACCATGGGGGGGGGGGGGGGGGGTAATCAGACCAAACCACAGGGGGTAAAGTGTCACTAATTTAGTAGTGACACTTTACCCGTAAAGCACTGGGGGGTTAAGTGGTAAATTTTATACCACAGGGGGTAAAGTGGCATTGGGCCAAACCATAGGAGGGTAAAGTGTAATTAATCCTATTTATTTTTGTCATACCCGTGCATAGCACGGGTAATTGCTAGTTTATAATATATAGTAATGTATATTGCTCTCAAAGAATCACCCACTTGGCAATACACAAGACTACTAGGATATCCACGTCAGCTCTTTTGGGTATCTATGTATATATATATATATACATACACACATATCTTCTTGCCCACCAATATTTCCCAAAAAATTGTATTTCCCAATCATACACACAACATTAACTGCTGCACTAACATGACACACCTTCCGGTGATTCGCTTACGACGAGTAGGTGTACTCATTCCTCAGAAGATTGATCACTGCCGAAACCTTATCATGATATTTGGCTACCGCAAACTGCCTCACGATTCATTCAACTTGTACAAAATCCACACAATTGAACCATTATAAATACACATACACACACATATATAAGTTCGTGTTTACACTGATCAAAGGGCTACATAAATTGAAAGTTGTAGTTTGTAACAACAACACTCTCACCTCCAGTGATTTCATTGGCACCTATAAGTAATTACTTTTTTTATTTAATCTGAAGTTGTTGATTGTGATTGTTACAAATTTTTCGTTTTCTTTTATTCATGGCATTATGGGGTTTTTTATATGTGGCATATCCTTTTGTGGGTTAATAAGTTGTTTATTTCTTTGATGGGGATTCTAAAAAAAAAAATATTCTTTGTTGGGATATTCAGGTCAAAACTGCCTTTATTCTTGAGCTTTTGGCTCATCTTCTTTGCAATCCCTTCTCAATTAATGGAATTTTGTTCTGAGTTCCATTTTACATATATATATATATATACATATTTGACTTCTCTTTTTGTATTGATGTAAGATGTGTCTTCGTTTTAGAAAACATTAAAACACGCAATATTCATTACTTGTCTGCATCACATTTATGTATATATATACCACTTTTAATTATTTGATGCATGAATGAGAATTTAAAAGTTCAAATAATGTGGAGTTAGTGTGCTTCTTTTTGTTCGGAAGAAGAAGTAATTTCCTATATATACTTCCATTTTGTTTAGTTTCAGTGTTTAACGAAGAGTCTTTTTTTCATTTGGGAACCATAGCGTCATTCTTTGAGTAAACAATTTTGTTTACTCATATAGAAATGTTAGGGAGTACAATGTAGGCTTATTAATGGTATCTTTATTTATTTGGTTAATTACACTTTACCCCATGTGGTTTGGCCCGATATCACTTTACCCCTCTATGGTTTAAAAATGACCAATTAACTCCCCTGTGCTTTGATTAAAGTGTCACCGCTAAAAAAGTGTTAACTTGACACTTTACTCTGAAAGCGCTTAGGAGTTAAAGTATCATCGGGCTAAACCATAGGGGGTAATCAGACCAAACCACAGTGGGGTAAAGTGTCACTAATTTTAGCGGTGACACTCTATCCTGAAGCACTGGGGGGTTAAGTGGTCAATTTTAAACCACAGGGGGTAAAGTGGCATTGGGCCAAACCCCAGGAGGGTAAAGTGTAATTAATCCTATTTATTTTTGTCATACCCATGCATAGGAAGGGTCAATGCTAGTAATATACATATATAGATGTAGATAGAGATATAAAATCCTATATATATATATCTGTAATTAAACACATACCAAACTTTACCTTCTGATTTGAGCACCCACAATCGCATACACGTAGACAAAATTTTAGGGTTTGTATAATAAGGGATTTCTAAACCCCTCTCTCTAAACACACACTAACTGCATAGTCTTAACTGCATCCATTTGTAGGTAGAATTAGGGTTTGTGTTTTGGGGGTTGATTAACACACAGTTATAGGCATATATGTAAATATACACATATGTATATATTTCTGTATTGCACATACACTTTGAATTTTCCAAACCCTAACCCCCTGAATGGGACATACGGTTTAGGGCTTCATATGTGGGGTTAATCTTATCTACATAGTTACATACATTTGTAAATATATTTACAGATTTGAAACTGGATAGATGGACCAATACACTCACATTGTTTAATGAACATATGTGTTCCAACCATGGGATTAAGTCTGGGCTAATTAAAGATTAGGGTTCAATTTGAGATCCATGTTGGATATGCAAATTTATATGCACCCTATTTAGATAGATTCTTATATTTACCTACACTGGTTTCCATATCTTGATCAGCACACACAAATCGACACACAGTCTTCCACTTGTATACATTCAGAAACCCTAACCTCTATCCACATAAAGATTAAGATTTGTGGCCCCGTACACATACACTTTTACATGTATGCAATTTGATCATTTAACTAAGAAGTAATCATAGAACGATTATAAACTTAACTTAAGTTCATCTAGATTTAGTACTGTCATGTGCATGCTTCTTAATTTTGATTCCATTGAGCATCTAATATCTAACCCTTATTTAGACATACGATTAGAAAGTTCATACTTTCTAATTTGGTGAGATGAACTAAATTTGTTAATACAACGTCAACATCATGAATGACGAATAATTAATGACTTAATACAAACTCGTAAACACCCTCTTAAGTATCTTAATTTTTTTTAAGAAACTATGTTACTATCATAACTGATTTATTCACATTGATTATAAACACGCGGCAAGTACCCCGTGACTTGCCACAATGTGTGTGCCCTAGCCGGGACAGTCAGTGGGAAGGGGGAAGTCCCTTCTCACAATTGTTGGGTGTTCCCCCAAGAACCCCATTTTATTTTAACTGTTGAAATTATTTATTGATTGCATCCCTTGCTGGGATTGTTTTCTTTGCAGGTGACCCATTCCCTTCCCCTTTCCTTCTTTTCTTTTGTGGGCATATCCATATTTTAAAGCCCACTTTTCAAATTTTTTTAAAGAAAAATCTGTACACCTTTTAAAATAAAATGACCAAACGACCTGTTAAATCTACCTCCTCCTCCTAGCCGCCTCAAAAGAAAGCCAAAGGGAAGGAAAAACAAACTGACCCTCCACGTCGCGACCCTCCACGTCGCGACCCTCCACCTGACGACCCAAACCCAAATGAACTCAGCCCTAAATATGCCAACCGCGGACTAAACTTTGAGGCCGCTATCGACGCTGAATTTTTCTTGTCGGATAAAGACACACCAAATGGGGCAACAACACCTTAACTGCCTAAAAATTGGCCCCATAGCTCTATCACAGTAATCCCGACCAAATTAGTTACCTATGCCTGGTACGCCTCTTTTACCAAAACCTCCAATACCACAAAGCCTCCCTTAGCCAACACGCTTACATCTCCACTACTATAGATAACTGTCACGTCACCCTTAACCCATACAATATTTCTGACATCCTCAAAATCCCCTCCTATTCCTATTAGGTACCTAAATTAAACATCCTAAATAAAGCCCACTCCTTTATCCACATTATCTAGGACATGTGTGGTAGCCGGTCTGGTTTGAGGCAATCTATACACCGTTCTCACATGCCCCGCCAAATGTGGTTTATTGACCATGTCTTCAAAAGAAACCTGTACCCCCTTGGTCATGAGCAAGAACGGACCAAGAAAATCCACCATGCCCTTCACGTAGTTTACCGCGGACACCAGTTTCACCCAAGTCTCATGATTATGGAGGGCATATGCTTCGCCGTCCAGGCCATTGACCATTCCATAGACTCCAAACTCCTATTGCCTTACCCATGCACCATCACGGCCATTCACCGGGCCAAGGCCTTTCCTATACCGCCTGACGAGCTGACTGATGGACGTATTCCAGAGTTTGCTTCTGCCGATTGGATGTTAAGCCTGGATCTTCTAGATTTAGAAGTTAGGAGGGCCCGAGAGTAGGCTCAGGCACGTCGAGAGCAGGAGGCGCGTCCACGTCCGTCGGAGGATACCCCCTTTTGCTTGGACTTATGAGGACGTATGTGCTTTCCTTGGAGAGACCCTTAGGCTACAGTCCTACATGCGTTTGTATTTATAGCTGGCCTATCCAGATCAGTTAGATGACATTCTAGCCCAGGACGAGGCTGCTTACCAGTCTACTTTTCTGAGACTGACGCAACAAGTGGTTGAGGAGTCGGGTGAGGAGGAGTAGGCTGGAGATGATAGAGGTGATGGGAGTGACGGAGATGGCGATGATGCTGGTGACACTCACCAGGGGAGTACAGGGTTGGAGATTGTGTTGGTGGAGGGAGAGGATGATTGATGTGGGTTGGGTATTCTACAGACATTTGTTTTTGATTTCTTGTATTTGGTTGGGTAGATTTTGACATTTTCGGACATCTGGCATGTATATTATTTTATTCCTTTGCTTTTACTTCAGTTTTATCTTTTGTTTATTATTAGAATTATGATGTACCCGACTTTGACCGACCTAGTTTATTTTCTGTCTCTCTTTTCATTTTTATCATTTGGGTCTGTAATTAATTTAGTTTTGCACTTTTTCTTTTCTTTTGTAGTTTGATTGTAGTTCTGGCATTTACATTAGTCGCACTATTCACATTTCTATTTATTGATTATGTATCCACATTCCTAGCTAGCTATATAATGATTGGACTTATTCACTTATGCCATTGTCCTCAATTCTATTAATACAGAGCAAATTCCAACCCCATTGCACTTTAACAGGAATCTCTTAGGTTCATGTTTGGGGGAATTAATGCTGAAATTCTAATTGGAATTCAATATTAGAAATTTAAGTGCATAAGTAGATCATTCTTGTGATCAATAACGTAATTCTGTTTTCTTATTCTAATAACGTAAACTAATAACATTTCAGTTGTGACTTATTTTTGGTTCCAGGCTTATAGCTCCCACATATCCATGTAGTGTACATCATTCCTCATATCTCATTGTCATCTCATTATGAAGAACCATCCTATTTTTCCTCCTACTTCACCCAATAGGTCTTCGAGTGTGTCGAGTTATTTTTCTGATTCTAGCTCATCCTCTGATATCACTATACTGAGTCCTAGGGTAGCCAAACATCACGGTCCAGTCGGTCGTCCCGGTTGGTCCTGTCGCTGTCCTCGTGTCCCCATTCATGTTTGTTCTGATTCTTCGGACGCCGAGGATGACCTCTTTGGTGATGACCCTACGATCCTTGATGGCCCTTATGGCATTCCACCTACATCCTCTAAGTATTCTTCTTCTTCGGATTCGACCGATTATTCGACTGATGATGATGATGAGGTCGAGGATGATGCGGATGTTATTTTGAGTCTAGCTCCCGTGTCTTTGAGTGCTCCCAATTTGATTGATGTACCTACACCTGAGGTCACCTATCCATATAGGGGACCTACCTGATTATGTGCCGGACATTATTCGATAATGTCCGGGTCACCCTGACTGGTCACCTGAGGACATTGCTTTGATATTTGCCCCTTATGCCGGTCCTGTGGATGACGTGGTTGATTTGGGACCTAGTACTGCTGATGAGTATGAGATAGCTGTGGGTCTGGAGTTGCCTATTGAGGATGAGGAGTATGTGATGTTGTTCGACCCTGTTGAGCATCCGGAGTGGGAGCTGGTTAATTGGTATTTTCGGGCTGGCGTGCAACCCCCTTCAGACATTTTTTGTGGCATGGACATCCCATTCATCTTCTATGCGGATTACATCCATGTTATTGTCATGTTCCCACCTGCATAGGGACATGGAGTGATTTGGTTTGGGGGAGAGTATTATGGATTTCGTTTATTTTAGTTGTAGTCTTTTATTTTTAGTTGTTACTTTGTTTTAGTAGTTAAAAAATTTTCGTCAGAATTTTTTGAATTCAAGTATATTTCGTTATTTCTTTTACTTTCGTTTATTTGTTATCTTTTCATTCGTTGATAAAAAAAAAGAACATTTAATTCTAGTAGTTTTAATAATAAATGAAGTACATTTTCTTACATGTTTTCTTACGATGTTGCATTATTTCTTATTTTAATTAAATTTCATTGAAATTTGAGATTGAGAGAGTATGTAATCCGATGTCTACTGAGGTTATGAAGGTATGTCTTGAGAATTATATCATTAGAATCATTGTTTTATATCTTATACCTGCATATCTTGTTGCACGACACTTAGTCATGTGGATGCATGTTGATATTGAATTATAATATAAATTGGATTTCTTATTAGCAATATTGGGAGACTAAACCCAATGAGCTTAAGAGCCTGTCTCTTTTTCTGAGGGTTTTCAATTTTATGTTTATCGAATCTCATTTGACATAGCGCTTTATTTCGTTGATTAGTCTCAATATTTCTTTATCTTGATTAAAAGTCAAGTTAGTATTGTGATTACCATGTTTAATAATAAAAAAAGAAAATCTATTTCCGCTGACATCGTAACATTGAAGAATCATGTGACTCAAGAAAAGGATATAAGGCCATCTGTTTTAATAGACCTTTTTGACCTTTGACCTACCCAACAAATATAATTTTACATCCTTTGTGTACACTTTGAAGCCTTATAATAAGCCTTTTCTTTGTTCGCCTATTATCCTACCCACTCCGATATGGAGTTCGCCACTATAAAAGTTAACCTAACCCATGTCCAAGAGTAGTTGAAGAATAGTCTTTCATAAAGAAATTGGGCTAATAACGACTCATGTAAAGGGGAGTATCGAGTAGAAAAAGAAATTAAAAGGAAGAAAAAGAAGGATGGATATAAAAAAGAAAAATAGATATTGGAAAAAGGATTAAAAAAAAAGAGATGAATCTCTTGAAAATCTAAAAGAAGAAGAAATTAATAATAAATAGTCGTTGTAGTAAAGCCTTGTGTTACAAAAATTATGGCTATTCCTATCTACCCAAAGACTTTTTGAATCCCTTTGACCTTTCTTCTCGTAGCTATAACCCTTGACCAACATTACAACCTTTGTAAAGTCTTAATTGATTCTATGGGAATATGATTTGAATGTAATCGATAGAAAAAGGGAAGAAAAGCATGGTAGGAACAATATTTACTTTACGATCGATATCTATTCATGAGACTATTTTTCTATTGTGTCATACGTTGTTCAGTGTCATATGCGAGATTTATTTGCTTTTTATATAATTATCCTCTTCACATATAATTGAGTGATTACACCTATTTTCGAATGATTTTATGTTAGAGTATAATTAATAATGTGAGGTTTGTAGTCGAGGCATCACTAGATAGTTATCCAATTTATATTTCAAGCTCATAGTCACCGTGTATCCACTTGATTACTATTCAAACACATGTGAGTCTTTGATATATTCTATTGATTCTGTTGATATATGGTTAAATCCCTGAAGTCAACACATACTTGGATTCTTCCGTCCTTCTTCGGCACATGAACTATATTGGCTCTCCATTCAGGGTATTGGGTTACCATTTGGAATCCAGCTTTCAACTGCTTCTTAACTTCGTTAATTTTTAAATACCATTCGAGTCTCATGCCTCTCAATTTCTGCTTAACAGGTTTTGAATTAGGAAAGAGAAGATTATGGTGTTAGATAATCTCTGGATCAATGCCTTGCATATCTTCATAAGACCAAGCAAATACATCTTTAAATTATTTTGATAAATTGATTAGTTCATTGCTTTCTTGTGAAGTGAGTGTGGTGCCAATATGAACATTTTGTGGATTATCTTTATTACCCAAGTTTATTATCAAATTTTCTTCAATAGTCTAGTATGCAGATTCATTTTCATTTTCAATTAATCTTTGAAGATCCTTAGATATTTCAAAATCAAGATCATCAGACACAGAAGAGTAAGAAAAATCTTCGTTCATTTCATTAACATTTTTGGGTACATCAAAAGCAAAAGCAGACTCAATCTCACCGCGCATATTGGCCTTTATAGACTTCTGGGGGAGTGGGGGAGGGGATTTGGTGACTCCTGACTCTATCACCTAATTGTTCAGAGCTCCCTCTATCAGCTTGATTTCTTTCACATTTCCCGGTGCTTTTTCTGCATCCATCAACATGTTTAGTTCTTCACCCATTAGTACGTTCAGATCATCACTTATCATCAGATTAGCCCAATCATTTATTTTTTTCTTGGTAGATGGAACACATAAGAACAGATTACCATAGTCAGAGAACTCATGCTAGAAGAAAATCTCAAACCTAGGTTTGATGCTTTTGGTAGGTGAATCATACCATGGTTTAGGAAAACCACAGAAGGGGAAGTCATCACCTTCTTTCACAAAGTACCCATTCAGGATTCTTGACCCAGAAACAACCATCAGCCCTTTTCCTTTTATAATCTGCCCTTTATCTTCTTCATTCAATTGATACTCGAGTCCAGAATTATCTTTTTGCTCATGGAAGTCAGGAGGTTCAGTTATTCCTTGTTGACGACGACATAGTCCCATTCCAAGGAAATAATTCATCTTTCGCATCATGTGAGCTACTTTAGGATTTGCATGCTGGTCAAAGTACAATGGCATGACTTCAGGTATCTAATTCTTTCCCACTCCTTATAGATCTTTGACAACTGGGTTTCCTCTCTCACGCATCTTTCTATACTCGCGTCCGGTGATGACTGGCTTCTTTTTCTTGAACGGTGTGATTTCTTTGCCCCAGACAGATGAATCAGGAAGTCTCTTCCCTTTGTCATAACTGAGTCAATCCCAAATGAATTTCTTTTGTGGATCCCCATACAGTTTCTTTCCTTCGTCTAGCATCCACATAAAGTTGAATCCTCCTAACTCATTTACTTCTTCTAGTGTCTAGATTTCTAGCACAGGGCCATGGTTTGTCCCTTCTTCATTGATCCAGCTATCCCCAAAGATTGTAACCACATCCTCTTTCCATATGAACTTGACTTTCTGGTGGAGAGTGGAGGCAACTACATCATTTATATGTAACCATGGACATCCCAATAGCAGATTGAAGCTAGTTAGTATATCAATGACTTGGAATTGAGTTTCTTTATTTAATGGCCTAACTTAAATTCTCAGCTTAATCATTCCCACGATAGCCCTTTTAGTATTATCATAGGACATTACAGTCTGTGTTGATGGCAAGAGTTCTGAAATAGATAGTGATGATGCCTAAAATTGGTAAGAAGGGTTTAGAGAGAGAAAAAGACAAGAGCAATTTATATGTGGTTCGGTCCCGTTAACGAGGTGACCTACGTCTACGGTTGCATTTGTGCGTGTTCACTAGCAGATCACTGGCGGGCTTGGTGAGCCAACAAAGATGAGCAGCACTACCAGTAATACCGGCCGGGTATATGAGTATGATGGTGAGTTCTCTACTGTATGCTTGCTAGCTAGAGAGTTATTAAGATTGGATCCCCGTTGACAGGGTAGGTGGGGTCTTTTATAGACGCAAGAGTCCACCCTTACATGGTAAGTTAATAAGATTAGGAAACCTAATCTGATTACAATTAATTTGCATAATTTGGGAAAAGTTTCCTAAGTGGTTTAGGAAACTGCCTCATTCCATCTTGTAGACTTGTAGCTGGTTTAGGAAACTGCTGGATAGGCTAGGTCCTCGGGACGCCGCGGTCTTTCATGCCTGGCCTGCTTGTAAGAACTGCATGGTCCTGACGAACACCTCGGGATTGCTTGGCTACGGCACCCTCACTACAATAATCTGCACCTCTCGGTGACTTGGCAGACTCTGGATTATTTTGGACATATCAGCTGCCCCCCATTTTTGGAACTGGCTGTATGCTTCATCGGGTGAAGATCAAAAATCAGTATTGCCTTGGAAACCGTCCGGATAGCCTCCGGGAATGCTGCTCAGGATGGGGCCCACCTTCCAGATCACCCGGTGGAATAACCGACCAGTACAGGAAGAGGCCCGGGCGGTGGTATTGCCACGTGTTAGGGAGTAATTGGCCTGGTCAGGATCCAGCGAAGTCGATTCGGACGTAACCGAACAGCTGCGGGGTAACCGGACCATCACATCACGCATTTAATATGAGCGCATTTTGAGGCGACCTTTCATGATCACGAGTTGACAGGTCTGGCGGCTCTTGGCGGGAAAGATCCTGAGCCGTTGGATCTAATCGATCTGGACCGCCCGTTATTTCTATATAAGGAACACTTCCTCATTTCTTCAATTCCTGCTGCTAAGTGAGAGAGTTTACCGAGCGGTTTGAGAGCAAACAAGATCCTGAGCAAGATTTCCGACCTCTTTACTGCACTAAACCTTGTAAGTCTTTCCTTTCTATCCTCGGTTCTTCATTCTCTTCTTCTTTTCTGAACAAAGCTACAGGGAGCGAACCCACTTAGGTTAGAACAAGCATGGGATTTTTTCTTTTTTAGGTTCTATCATTTCTTCCAGTCCAGAGGTACGCTAGAGCAGTTAGACCGAACGGGTGTTCCCGGGACAGTCTTGAGAGAGTGTTACCTTTCCTCTAAAACCTTGTATGACCTGCCCTTTAGGTTGCTAGATCTACCTCCTTTATATATTAGGCTTGGAGTTCTTGACCCATTTATAGGTTGTCTGCCTCTTAGGTCCACTTCTGATGTAGACATGTGCCACTCAGACTTCAACTCGTCATCTCGCTCGGAAGATGAACAGTCACGGTCAGGGACCTTAAGCACAAGTCTAGATCCCCCCTCTTCAGCCCCCTCTGACCAGCATAGTGAGGGAAGGATACCTGCCCAGGCGTCTTCCGAGGAAACGCACTGGGATTCTCCTATAGGCTCAACGTCTTGGGGGTCAGGCGATGAAGTGTCGGTACCGAACAGTCCCGACGTCATCTTCGCCTGCGAGTCCATCATCAGGACCCTGCGAGGTCCTGACTTGGGTCGAATCAGGGAGAGATATGACATTCCCGGCCTCTTTTCTCTTTCTGTCCATGATGGCGGGGCCCATTTTCATGAGTCAGGCTTCGTCACTTTGTACGCAGATGCCTTTATGGCAGGCCTTCGCCTACCTCTCTATCCTGTTGCTCGTGACGCCCTCATGTACCTCGGGATCTCCCTCTGGCAGCTCACCCTGAACGGATGGCGATATCTGATGGGGTACATCTCCTTGTGGCCTCAAGTTCTAGGATATGAGCTCACCCTACAAGAGTTCTTCTGGTCCCACCGGCCTTTCCAAGTTCATGGGGAGTCTGGTTCTTCTCGCTCGGGGCCAGGCAGGGGCGGAAGATAATAGTGAACTGTCCGAGAAACAATAAAGGATGGAAGAAGAAATTCTTCCAAGTGTCCACCCTGGGGCTGTGTGAGAAGGCGCCGGGTGTTTAGTTGAGGACCTCCTGGACGGGGAAGCTGAGGAGTAAGCCCGACCACCTTTCTTTCCTGATTAGTCTTTCTATTTTGCCTTGACTAACCCATTTGTATGTTTGCTTTGCTGTGGGATCAGTTGACTTGCCAAGTCTTCTCGACGAGTTCCAAGCAAGGATCTTGTCTTTGGTGGAGGACCCAACTGACATCAAGCAAGTGCTGACCAGGTCGGGAAGTGTAACAACCCTAAAATTTCTATGTAAATAATTATTTTAATTATTATTTTCAGTTATCAATATTATATGAGTGTGCCTATGTAAGATATGTGTTTGAAAAATTTTAAGTGTTTGGTGGACATATAAATTAAATCATGAGTGAGCGCGTTTAGTTTGAGAGTTATATTCTATTAATTTATATTTGTTAAAAAAAAGTGAAGGGTTGATATATATTTTTGTTATATAGTGTTTACAGGCCCGCGAATGTGTTAAATAATGTAATTAACATTAAAACTTAGTACCGGGATCATGGGTACCCATTGGGCTACTCATTTTAACACTTTGTACAGCATTTTGGGCCCACATGAGTCTCTTTTGTGAGCCCATTAGACAAAAAACGGGATTTGATATATATATGAGTTATTTGTATATGTTGTGTATGTATATAGTATACTATGTGTGTAGTACATATATACTTATATCAGTAACCCTAGCCACCCAAAGAGAGAACAGACGTGTGTGTATGTGTGTGTGTGTGTGTGTGAGAGAGAGAGAGAGAGAGAGAGAGAGAGAGAGAGAGAAGAAGAAGAAGAATAATAAGAAGAAGAAAGGAGAATGGTCTCGGGTTCGTGGGCACGTGGGGAATCGCGGAGCATTCGTGGTGGTCGATTTTTGATCAACGAGGTGAGTTAAATTTTGTGTATGCGAGCATATATATATACACGTATGTATATATGCATGTATACGGGAGTAAATTAAAGTAGTACATGTTTAATTTAATTGTTAGGGTTAAATCTTAGTAATGGATATACGTTGTTGTTGAAGTAATCTAGATATTTTCTTTCCCCTTCGTGTGACTTTGTGATTTTGACTTTAGGGTATTCGAAAAGGTTAGGTGAATAGTGAGTTTGATAAAAACATATGTGAAATATTCATGGTAATTAAGAAATATGTGTGAAATTCATTTGTTTTTAATTAACACAATTGCAGAAACTTTATAAAATTATTGTAAAATCGTGGCTTTAAATTTGAACATTCTGTCCCTTGTTCTTATGAAAAACGCAATTCTGCACACTTTTCGTCTAATGGAGTTTTTCCTGATTCTGCACCGTTTGGGCAGAAATTGAAGATTTCAGTAGCAGTTTTTAGTATATTAAAATGTACGACATTGGAGAAATTTGATTTGTTGTGTTTTTTTTTATTCGTTCGTATGACTTAACGAAAGTTACTTAGAGATACATGAATTCTCATATAATGTTGAGCTATAAAAAAAATGGGTGATAGTCACTAACGTTGAGTCCGATGAAAATATTATGGAACGATTGTTACAATACTTTACGATATGAGAATTTGAAATTTTATTATGGGTTTCATGTAGGCTAATATTAAATGTTGGGTTGATGTTATTGTACCTGAAATAACTGACCTTATTGTGTAGTCATTTGATAAACAGGAGTAAATTTGATACGTTGAATAGTATATTGGGGATCTTGTAATTTGTTTGGAAATTTTTGAGGGAAGATTGTTATGGATTAATTGATAAAACCCTTTATTGTAAGAAATTGGAAGACATCTAAAAGTTAGAGATGTGATTGGATGATGAGACGCAACTTTGTGATAAATGTGAAATTCACAATTATTGGGATAATACAAACGATAAGTGATAATCGCAACATAATTCTTTAGTGTTCACTGCTCCCCGTTGTGTAATATGTATATTTGGTAGCTCGCACTCTTTTGCCAGTGGCTTCGTGATCAAGCTGGCTTAAGACTTGCTGAGTGTACTCTTTTGCCAGTGGCTTCGTGATCAAGCTGGCTTAAGACTTGTTAAGTGTACTTTTGCCAGTGGCTTCGTGATCAAGCTGGCCTAAGCCTTATGCTCGGCTTATATTGTATAGATGTCTTGACATATTGACCAGCCGTCCGTTGTGTATACCTAGTTTGGTTGATACCCCAACCAAACTGGCACCGGAGTGGGTGTTGGTAGTATGTCCGCGCACACATGGGATATATGTGTGGGCTGTACCATGGAGGGTGGCCAAGTGGTGAACCTAGGGAATACAAAGATAAATTTAATGCTAATAAATAATGAAAATGGATTATTTCATAAGACTGATAAGTGTGAAATAATGAACGCGACGTTTGAATTAGAATGTGGACGGTTTGTATACGGAATTGTTTGCTTGGTTTGTGATCATTCAATTTGCAGGATGGTGGGCCCACTAATGTTTTACAGGTTTGGCTCACCATAAGTAAATGGGTAAGTATGAAATCGTAGTAGCTTTGGGTTTTGGGCAAGAAACTACTTGCCACCACATAAATGGAAACTACTCCTTTGTCCAAATATGTGTGTGGAACTACCTGTCTTGGCCCAATAGTGTTGTAATGTGGTTTGTAGTCTACAGGTTAAGGTAGGAGCCCTCAGATTTTATTATTTTTGTTTAACTCATACCAGTCATGTGACTGACCCAAGTGTGTTATGTATTCGGGTATCTTTCTGTTTGAAACGTAGTTGAATGACATGTGCAGGATATTGCTTTTGATGATGTGACCATTGTGCTTGGCTGTGGAGTCTTTGGGCATTTGAACGTTGTAGTTGCTCTGACCATCGGATGTGTAGACTTTATTTCTTTTTTCTGAACTTTGTAAGAAATTTTATTTAACGAACTTTGTATTCCTTTTTTAAAATGGTATTATATTTGTTATGGAATATTATTTCTTTTATAATGAAATGGAGGATTGGGAATAAGTTTAATAATACATAGTTTTTATATTAACACAGGATCACGTGTCCTTATTTAATGAGTATTAAATTCTATTTTCAAATAAATTATTTATTAGCCTGTGTGAGGGTGTCACTCTCAGTGTTTTGAAAATTGAATATTAGTCTGGATACATGCTCTGGATTAAATATTTGGTTGTCCAAAAAATTGGGGTGTGACAGGAAGCCTGAAGATCTCCTACGAGCCCCAGCACCACTTCATAGCTCCCATCCTCCCGGCGATCATTCCTGGTAAATACCATCTCTTGACCATCCGATTTTCTTTTTACTTGGTACTTTGCTGAATTCTCACGTGCTCTTCTCCGGTTTTGCAGAGATGGCCCCTAAGAGCGCGGCGGCTTTGAAGGAGAAAGAGGCGGCCTTGATGGCCCGGGCTGGCCAGAAGAGAAAGAAGCCAGACCCCACCGAGGGCTAGCCCCTTAAAAGGATCTCTCGGGGGATCACCATCCGGGCAGAGAAGGAGGCTACCGCGACCTCAACACCTGGCGTAACCATCGCTGCGCCTTCGCCACTTCCCTCGGTAGCCAAACCGTCCGGGGTCTCCTTCCCGAGCATGGAGGAAGCTCGTACGGGGCCCTCTTCAAGGCCGGCGGTTGAGACAGCGGACGACGTCTGTGGAAGGGTACATCCCGGGCTGCTGTAGAGTCAGATCGACAAGTGCACCCAGCTCAGCCCTGAGGCCATCATCGGCTGGCTATACAGCATCAGCCACGTGGTAAGTCACTTTGCAATGTGAACATTAACTTTTCCTCCATGCGTATACTGATGTTGTCTTGTTCTTGTAGATTGGCTGTATTGCGGCCGGGGCTGTGACCACCCTTCCCGGCGTTGCTGAGAGGTTGGCCGCTGCAGAGGCTGACCTGTCCGTGGAGAGGGCTGCCCGGGAGTCTGCGGAGTTCGCTCCCTCCGTGGAGGAAGAAAAATCCCGGGCAGCGGCCCTGGAGCTGGGGGAGACCCGCGACTCTCTTTCTACCAAGCGGGCTGCCCAGAAGGTTGCGGAGTTGAAAGTTACAGCCGCGGAGGCCGGGAGGATCACTACCGGGAAGGACTTGGCATCCATGACGGTCACGCTTTCAGAGCTCACTGTCGCTCGGGAGGCTGAAGCCAAGGATGCTGAGGAAGAGTTCGAGGCAGGGTTCCTCACGGGCTACACTGATCTGGCGAAGCGGGCTGCTGCCGACCACCCTGACTTGGACCTGTCCGGCTACTCTTGGGCAGAGTCCAGTTACTGGAAGGAGGGCCAGGCTGACTCCGAGGTCGCTATTGAAGCTGCACCGATCGAGGACCCCTCTGTGTAAGAGTAGGCTGCCGAGGAGGGAGAGGTGGTGGTTGTGGACAACTAGTTGTAGTTTGTGTTTTTTATTTTTATTATTGTAGTTTTTTCTTTTTTGGGGAGGCTACTACAACTGCCCCTAGGCTTTGTACAGTGTTTTTACTATTAATGAAAAGGCCCTCGAGGTCGAACATTCTCTCCATTTTCTGCTGACTTTTCATTAACAATTTACTTTTATCTGTACCGTGCCTGTTTACGATTGCTAATGTCTGCCCGGTTTTTAGCCGACCTAACCCCTGGCTTAGCAAATGGTTTAGGACCGTAACCAGTAGAACACCTAATCTTCCTGACCTGTTTAAAAGGTAATAGCCCAGTATGCCATAGGAACTTGTCCTGTTTAGCGTCCGGGATCGCCCGGTGTATTATAGGAGTACCCTATTGTAGACATCCCGATTTTGACCAAACGTCGAATTAAGGAGAGTATCACCTCCATATCCGATGATGACAAGGACCAAAAAATTCGAAGTGTTCCAAGCTCTTCAGAAAGTCTCCAAACGCGGTAAAATTTTCACAAAATGAAATACCAGGTATTTAGGAGAATTCAGGTATAAGACATCACTTTTGAAAAAATCTTCGAAAATAAGTTTCTTTAAGAAAAAGGAGGAAAGAAATGACCTAAAAATGGGAAGTTCAACAAAAACCGGCATACGGCAGTATTTTACGTCACTCAGTGAGTGCCGAACGGCAGTCACAGAATGCCGGCACGACATTTACTGAGTGTCGCCGACAATTTCTGACTACCGTTTGCTTTAATAGTCCGTATTTTGTGGTATAATACGTATATGTATGCGGATAAAAACAAAAACCTGATAAAGTAAGGTTGACGAAAATGCGGCAATCAATAATTTGACGCGGCACTTACTGAGAGCCGCGCGGCAGTCACGGAATGCCGCAGCGGCTTTCACGGAGTGCCTCAGCGGCTTTCACGGAGTGCCGCAGCGGCATCCACTGACTACCGCAAAGGATTTTTGACTGCCGCCTTCTGCAGCATCCTGTCTATTTTCAGGAAGTACGTATTGTACCACCAAAGGGGACATTTACACCTGTCTTTTACTCCGAATTCACTGAGAATACTTGGTATTTTTTGTCTATAAAAGAAGGAGGATCTTCCTTGGGAGGAGATACAAAAAAAATATACAAGAGCAGAAGGAGCTACCATTACACTAACATATATTTTGAGAGAGAGTTTAAAAGAAAGAGGGAGAAGAGCTTGGAAGATCTTCAAAGGGAGAGAAGCTTTGAGGATTGTTTGGAGGTGATCCTCTAACCACAATTTGTTTTTTCTTCATCCTTTTGAATTTTTTTTTGGTCTTTTGATTAACCTTTTTAGAAGTTTTATTAGGGAACTTGCAAACTTTAATTGCCTTTTTCTTTTAGTTCTTTATTTTCTTTCTTTTGTTTATACTTCTCTTGAGATTCTTGGAAGTCTTCCATACTTCACTTGAATCTCATGAGTTGGATCCTTTGATTCCATGTAAGCTTATGCTTCACATGGGAGTCAAAGTTTTATCATCACTTCATTTTTTAAGCAAATAGATGGATCCAAGTCCATACTTATGACTTGAGTCCTCTACCTTGATGTTTCATGGAATCCTTTCTATATTCCTTTGAGATTCATGAGTATTAGTCATATCTTCATCTTCAATGACCATCAAATGGTAGGATAAAGTAGTATTGAGTCTAAGCCCATCTCCATGGTTTAGATTCTTTATCTTGAGATTTCATGACGTTTATTCATACTTCATTTGAAATCTAAAAATATAAAGGTCTTTGGCCTCCAATGACCATCAAATGGTAGGAGAAAATGGTTTAGTTTAAGTCCAACTTCATGGTTTAATAGTTGGGGTTAACAAATGAAAGTTGAACTTGACAATGAAACAGCGGATCCATAAACCGGTTTTGATTAAAGATTTTTAGTTCGAAATCTAACCGTTGGAATCAAGTGAAACCACCGGGAAAGTGTCAATAACACAATGTTTTACCACTGTAATTTTTGTTTTAAGGAGATTTCATGTTTAAAGTGGTTTGGTCATGAGTTTTGTGAAGTCACTACAATCTGTCCAGAGTTTCAGAACAGCAACAACCCTTTGAAATAAGCAAATCAGAACCTTAATCAAGTATTTGGGACCCAAAATACTTTTTTCTAAGTAGATTAATGTGTTAGGAAGTCACCCTAAAAAGAACAAAGCATTTTTGATTTTTTTGCTAGTTTTAAAAAATCGTGCAAGAACTCTGGACAGAAGGTTGTAGAATGCTGAGTGATGTCAGGTTTTTGTCCAATTCCCGGAGATCCAACCGTTGGAACTTTGATTTCTTTTTTGGGTTAAAAACTAGACACACTGAGGCATCTTGTGTCCAAAATTCATCAAGATCAAACCATGGGAACCATGCTTTGTATTTCTTTAAAGTTATGATCTGCTCTCAGCAATTTTTAGAATTCTGCAATAGTTTTAACTAATCTTGCGAATAATGGCTTAGATGATATTTTCATGATTTAAGGGTCAAACCATGTCTCAATAATGATTAATTAAGCTTGAATTCAAAGTTTAAGCGATCTAAATGATTGGGTATTTCATAATTTATTCTTGTTCATGAACATATTCATCCATATGGCTTAACACTTGTAATTAGGATTTATTTGCTTTGGATTGAATTGCATTTGATAGATTTAAGTTATAAATGTAGGATTGTTATTTCTAACTTTATATCTTGTATATCATGTGGACTAACCCTTTGTTTTTTAGCGCTATTAAGGTATGACTTCTTGAATCCCTCTTTAGTTTATTTTAATTTATTGATTTTATCGATTTTTCAACCTTATGCGCGACACATTAGAATTAAGATTTTGCCTTACATGTATATATGTGGATTAGAGACTCTTTTCCTAGGTTTTATTTAATCGCATGCATCGCACGTTTAATACCCACGGCTGGATCCCGGGTAAGTTTTCTTGTTCTTTATTGCATATCATGTTGCTTGCTACTTGAATTACGTGACTTTTGAATGATATTTTGTAAATTGGTAATTTTGCACCATTTTGACATGTTTGTGTAATGTATACGTATATCTATGTATTAGTTGAGGGCATGCTTAGATTAATAATTCAATTAAAAGGATGTTAAGTAGACGCCTATCGCGAGATAGGATGAAAAGGGGTGTTTTAGTCCAATGGGCTCCTTCTCTTCTCATTCCATAATCCCCGGACCTAGTTAATCTTTGGTTTCGCAAAAGATCAGTTGCTCTAAAATGGTTTCTTAATTTTCCTTTTAAAAATTAAGTGGCGACTCATTTGTTTTGAATTTGAAATTTAAAAGAAACTTTAAAAGAGAAGTTGTGGGTAAGAAAAATTGCGATATCCACAGCGACTCATTTGTTTTGAATTCGAAATTTAAAAGGATTTTAAAAGAAAAGTTGTGGGTAAGAAAAATGCGATCTCCACAATCTGGCGACTCTGCTGGGGATCGAACCCAGAATCTCTGGTTTCGCAGACCAGAATCTTGATTTTGGGTTCACTTGAGGATTAGACTTGAAAGCATCCTTTTGATCGAATTAATTAATCTTTGTATGCCTGTTGCATCTCACTTGCATGTCCAGCCAGTCGATTGCACGGAACTATGACCTTGGAGGCTTGGGGCAACCCGGTCGGTCAAGTCATCATGGGACTGTGTGATCACCCTTGATCTCGTACCATGATTTGGTATATTAAGCATCCTATCGGATGTGTGTCAAGGGTCCCTTATTTGACCGAAACTCAGCTTTTGCATAGTAGTTTCTATAGAACCTTTCAATCTTAGGAAATCAACTCTTGATTAGGATTATATGCTAGGAAGTTTTGTATGCCTAGAAGGGATTACTTGAGATGATGACGATACTTGCTTGATGAAAGATGTATAGTCTTTTAATCACCTTTTAGCAATTTCTCCTCATGTTCCACGACATTTGGAGAACATGCCGAACCCTGATTATAAGATTATACTTTTTATATCATGTTAGCTAAGCATCATTGACCTTGTATGCATCCGAATTCATGAAAGTACGGTGATAATCTGATCATGTGATCCTTCTACCTGAAGAATGCTAAATCCATCTTTTAAAGCAAACAGTCTTTGCCATCTTTATTCTAAAGTTTTCAATCGCTGTTTCAAAAAATCAAAAATTCTTTAAACAGTCTTTGCCATTCTAAAGTATTCTAAAGTCTTTGGAGTTCACTTTTTAATTAAAGCTCCAAACTAACCTCTATTAAGTATATTTTCACATGATCATCTTCTAAGAAACAATCAAAAATTTTGGGAATTGTTTTTGAAGGAAATGCTTTTCAAATGAATTTCAAAGCAGAATTTCAATCTAATCACCTTTATTGAGAAATATTTCCAGATCCTCTTTTTAATAAAAGATTCAAAATTCTGTGGAATTGTTTTTGAAAGATCTCATCTAAATAAATGCTTTTCGAATGAATTTTGAAAATTTAAAAAAAAAGAAAAAAAGAAAGAAAGAAAGAACTGACCTTTGAATGGGTTGTGGGGATCACAATGAAGGGAGAAATTATTGCACTTGACATGGGTGAGGATTTTATGTGCTTATGTGTTTACCTGTTAGGATTAGAATTTTCCTTTGCTTTGGCATATAGAGTAGGCACACACACACTTGCATTTCGGTCGCGTGCTATATCAAATCATAAGAGCATGTACATTTTGCACTCTCACCAATCGATACCATTACATACGTGTAGCATACAAACTCACAACATCTTCTTCCCAATTAAGATTAAAGTCCTTCAAAAATCCCTTACTATTCAATTCTGCATGAGTACCTTTTTTTCCTATCTGTTTTTTTTTAAAAAAGAAAGAGTGAAACAACCAGAGTCCCTAGTAAGGACACTTCTAATCTTCTTGGGTTCATCTCTTTTAATTAGAGGAAATCATGGACCATCATGTCGAGACAAACCCAACAATGGCCCATAGTGCTTTGGAGGAGAAAGTGAGCAAACTGCAAATCGTTGTTGAGCAACAAGATTCTAGGGTAAAGTAATTGGAGGGGGTCATGCTTGAGTTCATTCAATTATTGAAAGATCAAATGGGAACTGATCAGAGAATAATGGATTGCTTAAAGAAGCACCAACAGGCATGTCTGAACCCACCTATGCACCGAAGCCCATGTCCAAACCCAACCAATCATCAAAGTCCATACACAAACTTAACCATTCACCAAAGCCCCCATCCAGGCCCAATCCCAACTAACCAAAGAGCTATTCCAAGTCCACATCTCAATCCAAAAACCAACTCTAACTCAAAGTCGAATTCAAAATCAAACCAAGCCCGCAAGCCAAGAATCTTCACCAACCTTGGCATGCCATTTTCCATGGCCCTTGGTCACCTTGTCAAAAATGGTCACCTCAACCCCCTGGACCCAAAGCCACTACCAAATCCCTTATCCCGCAAATGTGACCTGTCTTTGTACTGTGCCTACCACCAGACCCCTGGCCATACAACTAACTATTGCATGAAACTCCGCCATGATATCCAAAATCTCATTGAGCATAAAATCATCACTCCTTTGCTGAACCCACCGAGTGGCATCTGGCATGACATACAATCTGTTCAATCACAACCATCGCTGATTACTCTCAAGGGATTCGTTGCCTCCATAAGTGCGTAACAACCAAGTGGCCCCGACTCAATCAACAGAATTGAAAAAGGCATTGACAATACTCGGTATGAGACAGAGAAGGGTCGTTCGACTGAAAAATGGGCCATAAGGACAGATGATGTTCCTACAAAGATACAAAAGGAGAATGATGAACCTGAGGAAGGTGCTAGTGAGGTAATAGCGTTTGGAAAAGCTACTGCTGAATCAACTGTGGATGCTCTTGGGGAAAATTATCCATGACATTCCAATTGAGACCAAGTCAAGCCTGATAGTCGAGTTATGTTAGTTTGGAGTCAATTGTCAAGTCCAGTCGAGTCTTCTGGTCAGTCTATTATCAAGTTTGTTTGCAAGTCTTTGTCAAGTTTATCGAGTCGAGTGATGTGACCCTACTAGTTGAATAAAATCTCATTTTTTTTTGATTCAGTGTGCTAAGTCGTGAATGTATGGATCATTAAGCCCAAAACAAAACAAAAAAGAAAAAGAAAAAGTCCTTTTTTCAAACGATCATGGAAAATACTCTGTTAATAATCCCCAAAACAAATTTTGTGCCAAAACCAAGGAATAGTGGAGAATTGATTAGCTTTACTTTAAGAATTTAAAGATGCTCTTGCTCAATCTTGAAAAGAGGAAATTGGAACTTGAAGCTTGCTCACCGTTTCCTTTTCTCAAATACCAAGCCTCAAAGATGAGCCCAACCAGTGTAAAGCCATACACTTGGTCCTTGATGGTAGCCAGACATTTTGAATGAACTGCTTCTTCCAAAAAAAGAAAAAAAAGAAAATATAAATAAAAAGAAAAAGAAAAAGAAAAAGAAAAAGCAAAAGAAAGAAGCTCGCTCGGATGAAAACCCGAAAGGGCGCCTAGGCAAAAGTTAGAGCAAAAATAAGATGCGTGTTGATTTCAAAAATCCTAATCCTAGCCATTCAAAATCATAGAAAGAATAAGAGATAGTAAGGAAAAGAAAGGAAAGGAAAGAGAAAAGAAAAGGCAAAGAATAGATATGATTGAGAATTCTTGAGCACTTCAAAGCAGATCATTGGCACATGAACTATCTCAAGACTTTGTGTTGTTCTAAAGAAATTGGAAATGAAAAGAGAGATTTGAAAGTATCATTTTGTGAGAGGCTCAAAGGCTAAGAGAGCATAAAACAATGCAAAGATATCTTTGAGAAAAATAAAGAGTAATTTGGAGGGCTGATATTACTTTATAAGTATGATATGAATGAAACGTGATTAACTGGCTAGTGAAAAGGTTAAAGAATCAACGTCAAATAAAAAAAAAGAGGAGAAGAAAAGAAAAGAAAGAGAAAAGAGAGTAAAAGGAAAAAGTAGTTCATCATGCTACACAAGGGCTACCACAAGTGATATGCACCCCCTAGACCCAAATGGCAACATGGCTCGTAAAGCCTACCAATGCTTGAAGCCTAATTCTTTCAAGACCTCCAGAGTACTTGAACTACACTCGACCTGATTCACACTCGGGGACACGTAGGCAACCTATCTGGTTCGGTTACCAACATCGTCATAATATGGTGTGCTCTTTCAGGCCTTGGCCATATTACCTTAGACCTGATTCCTATTCAGGGATAAGTTGAAACTAGGAGCAAACTTGCATTGGCCTAGGACCACATATGTATTGCCAAACTAGGGGCAAACAAAGTTTGCCGATCAGCATTGGGACATCACCCTTCAGCACCATCACATTCATGATGGTTACCTCTAGATTGGGAGTAAATGCATTGCAAGCATCCTGTACCAACATGTTCTCAAGGCCCTTGGGATGAGCCTATTTGCCCTTAAGACTAGGGGGAAACTTCATTTGCTGAAAGCCCCGTTTTACCCTAGAAGTAAGCTCCAAGTCTCTTTCAAACTAGGGACAAACTCTGTTTGCCAAAATGCAAGTTCTCAAGTCACCAAGTTTTTTTTGAAACGCTTTGAAATGGAGTGTCTTTTATTCTATAAGCTAAAGCACTAATTTGAAGCATACTGTAGATAGGCAAAGAATTCAATAAAGGGGAAGTTTTCAAAGTTTTGATTTATCGCTTGTAAGATGATGAGTAAACCAAAGGTTAGATGATACATTATTCACGATGAAAGCACATTGATTCATAAATGTAGAATTTCCATAAGTGATCTTGAATAACTGGCTATGACAGGTCTGTCCTCCCTTGATAAGTCAGTAATGATCTCAAATGTGTAGGTTTAAGATGATGAATAAAGATTTGAAAAGTCTCCATAAGCATCCCACGAGCGATGCAAGAAAGAGTTTAAAACACTATCACAACACAATGGTAAAAGTGGAAATATGAGAATGGTCCAAGACTAGGGTCAAAGGTGACTTCCCTCTTTTAACACAACCATTACGTTTCTCTTCCAAATGGTCTGCAAGTGCAGAAATCATGCTTTTAAGAGACTACTAGGGCAGGACAAACCCCGTCAGCTCCGTTCAAATTCTTTGAGTCCAAGGACTCCCTGTTTTGTAAAATCAATTCTTTGAGTCCGTAGACTCCCCGTTTTTGTAAAATCGATTCTTTGAGTCTGAGGGCTTCCTATCTTTGTAAAACTAGTTCTTTGAGTCTGTGTGACTCAATTTGTATAAGTAAAGTTTGTTGGGTCTGTATGACTCTGTTTGTGTAAAAAGTGAATTAGTTGAGTCTGTATGGCTTTGTTCGAATAAAGAAATTAAATTCAAGTCTGCGTGACCCCGTCTTTGTAAAATATGAAATTTTGAGTCTGCACATGAATTTTTGAGTCTGCGTGAAATATGAATTCTTGAATCCACTTGGCTCCGTTAGTATGAAATATAAGCTTTGAGTTCGCATGACTCCGATTATATGAAATAATGTTTTTAGTCTGCACGACTCCTGATTTTGAAAATTGGAATTTTTGTTGAGGCAATTTGACTCCAATTTCGAGATTTGAGATTCTTGTTGAGTCAAAATTGAATCTGATTAAGAAAATTTGAAATGTTAACCCCCGATTTTGAAATAAGAAATTCTTTGAGTCCGTATGACTCCATGAATTTCATTGAGTCCGAGTGACTCTGTTGTCGAAAAATGCAAATTTTGAGTCTGAATGACTCCGTGGTTGTAAAATGCGAGTTTTTGAGTCCTAGTGACTCCGTTATTGTGGAAATGTGGGTCCATGGATCCGAATGACTCTTTTGTTTTAAAATGTGAATCTGTTGACTCCTTGTATAAAAAAATTAAATTTTTGCGTCCACGTGACTCCCTTTGAATTTGTGAGTCTGCTTAACTCTGAATTTTGTTGGGATTGAATTCTTTGAGTCTAACCGACTCCGAACTTTCGAAAGTTTGGGCTAAAATGGATCTAACTATCGCTAGATTTTAATGTTAAATTAAGTTAAAAACTGATTGGTTCCCAATTACGAAAATTAAAATCATTAAGTCCGTCTGACTCCCGATTCATGAAAGTCTAACTTAGCACCCGAGTTCAGAAATTGAATATAATTGAGAAATTCATTTGAGTCTGATTGACTCCAAATTTTAGAGTTTTGAATAGAGTTGAGTCTAATTGACTCTGTTTTTTAATTTGAAATTCTGTGAGTCTGATCGACTCCCAATTTTAGATTTGAGTCTGATTGACTCTCGTTGTTGTGAAATAGAATCCAATTCGAGTCCAATTGACTCCAGGTCTTGAAAAATAAACTGATTTTGAGTCTGTTCGACTTCGACTTTGAAATTAGAAATTCTTTTAAGCATGATTGACTCATGGTTTAAAATTGGGAATTCTTTCGAGTCTGATAGGCTCATGTTTTTTGAAATTAGAAACTCTTTTGAGTCTGGTTGACTCCCAATCTTGTAAAATAGAAATTCTTTGAGTTCAATTGACTCCCAATTTTGTAAAAAATCTTTTGTGAAATAGAAATTCTTTAAGTCCAATTTTGTGAATCTAAATTTCTTTGAGTCCGATTGACTCTTGGTTTTGTCCGATTTTGCGAAGTAGGTATTGAATCAAGTCTGATTGACTCCTAATTTAGGATTTGAATTTAAATTTGATTTGAGTCAAATTGACTCTGGACTTGGCGAAATCGAATTTGTTTGAGTCTGGCTGATTCCTGATTTCAGAATTAAGTCGAAGTCTAGGCGACTCTTAATTTAGCATTTTAATTTGAACTTAAATTGAGTCGAATCGACTTTGGACTTGGTGAAATTGAGTTTAATTGAGTCTGACTGACTCCTGATCAAAATTTTAAAAAATTTATTATTAAGCTCGATTGACTGCCAATTTTGGAAAATTGAATTAAATTGAGTCTAATTGATTCTCGATTATGGAAATTGAAGTGGATTTGAGTCCATTGGACCCCCGACTTTAGATATTTAAAATAATTTAAGCCCATCGGATTTCTGATGTAGAAATTTGAAATAATTTGAGTCTTAAGTACTAGACTCCGAATTTCTGAAAGTAAATGAAATAAGATTTATTTTACTAAGAAGGGAATTTGTTGAGTCTAATAGACTCTCGATTTTAGAAAATCAAATTAAGTCTGAAGAACTCCAGATTTTTGGAATTGAACTGATTCGAGTCTGACTGACTCCAAATTTTGAATTGAGTTAAGTCTGGTTGACTCCCAATTTTGAAAAATAAAATAAATTTGAGTCTGTCCGACTCCAGGTCTTGAAAAATAAAATGAATTTGAGTCTGTTCGACTCCAAGTTCTGAAAATTGAAATTGAGTCTGATTAACCCCGAATTCAAAGCAAACATATCCGATGAGGCCGAAGCAGTCTTTCAACACATTTCCTGATTCGGCACCGGAGTCTAAGATGCAAAGCGCATCTCAGTCGATCAGATAATCCTCAAAAGACATCGGAGTATAAGACGCAAAGCGCATCTCAATCTTTCAGCACATTTCCTGATTCAGCATCAGAGTATAAGATGCAAAGCGCATCTCATTCGATCAGATGATCCTCAAAAGACACCGGAGTATAAGACGCAAAGCGCATCTCAGTCTTTCAACACATTTTCTGATTCGGCACCGGAGTCTAAGACGCAAAGCGCATCTCAATCGATCAGATGATCCTCAAAAGACACCGGAGTATAAGACGTAAAGCGCATCTCAGTCTTTCAGCACATTTTCTAATTCGGCATCAGAGTCTAAGACGCAAAGAGCATCTCAGTCTATCAGTTGATCCTCAAAAGACACCGGAGTATAAGCCGCAAAGTGCATCTCAGTCTTTCAACACATTTTCTGATTCGGCACCAGAGTCTAAGACGCAAAGCGTATCTCAATCGATCTGATGATCCTCAAAAGACACCAGAGTATAAGACGCAAAGTGCATCTCAGTCTTTCAACACATTTCCTGATTCGGCACCGGAGTATAAGACGCAAAGCGCATCTTAATCGATCAGATGATCCTCAAAAGACACCGGAGTATAAGACGCAAAGCGCATCTCAGTCTTTCAGCACATTTCCTAATTCGGCACCGGAGTATAAGACGCAAAGCGCATCTCAGTCGATCAGATGATCATCAAAAGACACCGGAGTATAAGCCGCAAAGCGCATCTCAGTCTTTCAACACATTTCCTGATTCGGCACAGGAGTCTAAGACGCAAAGCGCACCTCAGTCGATCTGATGATCCTCAAAAGACACCGGAGTATAAGATGCAAAGCGCATCTCTGTCTTTTAGCACATTTCCTGGTTTGGCACCGGAGTATAAGACGCAAAGCGCATCTCTGTCTTTTAGCACATTTCCTGGTTCGGCACCGGAGTATAAGACGCAAAGCGCATCTCAATCGATTAGATTATCCTCATAAGACACCGGAGTATAAGACGCAAAGCGCATCTCAGTCTTTCAGCATACTTCCTGATTCGGCACCGGAGTATAAGACGCAAAGCGCATCTCAGTCGATCAGTATTCTCATAAAAATGATAGTCGTGACTTTCCCAAGATAGGACGTCATTGGCATAGAAGAATTTTGAGACAAAAAGGTGCATTTTGCCACCATAAGGAGTAGCATTGTCCTAAGTCATTGAACCTGAGAACATGGAGCATAAATTTGCTTGAGGATGCGCATCACGATAGGATATGTGCATCCATCCGTGTGACTACTTGTGCTTGTGTGTGTTTGACCCCGTGCCCGAACTAAGTTTTGGTCTGATTCCTGATGGGATACGTAGGCAGCTCATCATGGAGCATGACCAATTAGAATTCCTCCGCGCGCTCGCTTCCCTTTGCAACACGTTTTGTTTTTCCTTTAATCCAATAATTTGGTCAAAGGCCTGTCTTCACACAGGCTTCGACGTTCGCTTGCGGTTCACATTGCCCCACAAGCTCCGTCAAAGAGGGGCAAACTGTAGACACCCTGATTTTGACCAAACGTCAAATTAAGGAGAGTATCACCTCCATCTCCGATGATGACAAGGACCGAAAGATTCGAAGTGTTCCAAGCTCTTCAGAAAGTTCTCCAAACGCGGTAAAATTTTCACAGAATGAAATATCAGGTATTTAGGAGAATTCAGGTATAAGACATCACTTTTGAAAAAATCTTCGAAAATAAGTTTCTTTAAAAAAAAGGAGGAAAGAAAAGACCTAAAAATGGGAAGTTCAACAAAACCCGGCATACGGTAGTATTTTGAGGCACTCAGTGAGTGCCGAACGGCAGTCACAGAATGCCGGCCCGGCATTTACTAAGTGCCGCCGACAATTTCTGACTGCCGTTTGCTTTAACAGTCCGTATTTTATGGTACAATACATATATGTATGTGGATAAAAACAAAAACCTGATAAAGTAAGGTTGACGAAAACGCGGCAATCAATAATTTGGTGCGGCACTTACTGAGAGCCGCGCGACAGTCACGGAATGCCGCAGCGGCTTTCACGGAGTGCCGCAGCGGCATCCACTGACTGTCGCAAAGGATTTTTGACTGCTACAGAAGTCTATTTTCAGGAAGTACGTATTGTACCACCAAATGGGACATTTACACCTGTCTTTTACTCCGAATTCACTGAGAATACTTGGTTGTTTTTGTCTATAAAAGAATGAGGATCTTCCTTGGGAGGAGATACAAAAAAAATATACAAGAGAAGAAGGAGCTACCCTTACACTAACATATATTTTGAGAGAGAGTTTAAAAGAAAGAGGGAGAAGAGCTTGGAAGATCTTCAAAAAGAGAGAAGCTTTGAGGATTGTTTGGAGGTGATCCTCTAACCACAATTTGTTTTTTCTTCATCCTTTTGAATTTTTTTTTTTGGTCTTTTGATTAACCTTTTTAGAAGTTTTATTAGGGAACTTGCAAACTTTAATTGCCTTTTTCTTTTAGTTCTTTCTTTTCTTTCTTTTGTTTATACTTCTCTCTTGAGATTCTTGGAAGTCTTCCATACTTCACTTGAATCTCATGAGTTGGATCCTTTGATTCCATATAAGCTTATGCTTCACATAGGAGTCAAAGTTTGATCATCACTTCATTTTATAAGCAAATAGATGGATCCAAGTCCATACTTATGACTTGGGTCCTCTACCTTGATGTTTCATGGAATCCTTTCTATATTCCTTTGAGACTCATGAGTATTAGTCATATCTTCATCTCCAATGACCATCAAATAGTAGGAGAAAGTAGTTTTGAGTCTAAGCCCATCTCCATGGTTTAGATTCATTATCTTGAGATTTCATGAAGTCTATTCATACTTCATTTGAAATCTACAAATATAAAGGTCTTTATCCTCCAATGACCATCAAATGGTAGGAGAAAATGGTTTAGTTTAAGTCCAACTTCATGGTTTAATAGTTAGGGTTAACAAATGAACGTTGAACTTGACAATGAACAGTGGATCCATAAACAAGTTTTGATCAAAGATTTTTAGTTCGAAATCTAACTGTTGGAATCAAGTGAAACCAACGGGAAAGTGTCAATAACACAATGTTTTACCACTGTAATTTTTGTTTTAAGGAGATTTCATGTTTAAAGTGGTTTGGTCATGAGATTTGTGAAGTCACTACAATCTGTCCAGAGTTTCAGAATAGCAACACCCTTTTGAAATAAGCAAATCAGAACCTTAATCAAGTATTTTGGACCCAAAATAATTTTTTCTAAGTAGATTAATGTGTTAGGAAGTCACCCTAAAAAGAACAAAGCATTTCTAATTTTTTTGCCATTTTTAAAAAATCGTGCAAGAACTTTGGACAGAAGGATGTAGAATGCTGAGTGATGTCTGGTTTTTGTCCAATTATCGGAGATCCAACCGTTGGAACTTTGATTTCTTTTTTGGGTTAATTACTAGACACACAGAGGCATCTTGTGTCCAAAATGCATCAAGATCAAACCATGGGAACCATGCTTTGTATTTCTTTAAAGTTATGATCTGCTCTCAATAATTTTCAGAATTCTGCAATAGTTTTAACCAATCTTGCAAATAATGGCTTAGATGATATTTTCATGAGTTAAGGGTCAAACCATGTCTCAATAATGATTAATTAAGCTTGAATTCAAAGTTTAAGTGATCTAAATGATTGGGTATTTCATAATTTATTCTTGTTCATGAACATATTCATCCATATGGCTTGACACTTGTAATTATTATTTATTTGCTTTGGATTGAATTGCATTTGCTAGATTTAAGTTAGAAATGTAGGATTGTTATTTCTAACTTTATATCTTGTATATCATGTGGACTAACCTTTTGTTTTGTAGCGCTATTAAGGTATGACTTCTTGAATCCCTCTTTAGTTTATTTTAATTTATTGATTTTATCGATTTTTCAACCTCATGCGCGACACATTAGAATTAGGATTTTGCCTTACATGTATATATGTGGATTAGAGACTCTTTTACTAGGTCTTATTTAATCGCATGCATCGCACGTTTAATACCCACGGCTGGATCCCGGGTAAGTTTTCTTGTTCTTTATTGCATATCATGTTGCTTGCTACTTGAATTACGTGGCTTTTGAATGATATTTTGTAAATTGGTAATTTTGCACCATTTTGACATGTTTGTGTAATGTATACGTATATCTATGTATTAGTTGAGGGCATGCTTAGATTAATAATTCAATTAAAAGGATGTTAAGTAGAGGCCTATCGCGAGATAGGATGAAAATGGGTGTTTTAGTCCAATGGGCTCCTTCTCTTCTCATTCCATAATCCCCGGACCTAGTTAATCTTTGGTTTCACAAAAGATCAGTTGCTCTAAAATGGTTTCTTAATTTTTTTTTAAAAATTAAGTGGCGACTCATTTATTTTGAATTTGAAATTTAAAAGAAACTTTAAAAGAGAAGCTGTGGGTAAGAAAAATTGCGCTATCCACAGCGACTCATTTGTTTTGAATTCGAAATTTAAAAGGATTTTAAAAAGAAATGCTGTGGGTAAGAAAAATGCGATATGTCCCCTTGGTCAGTGATAAAGGAAGTCTTCTCTTTGTCCCCGGGGTACATGCTGATCTGGTTGTACCCCGAGTAAGCATCCATGAATGAGAGGAGTGAGTGACCTGCCATGGAGTCCACAAGGAGGTCTATGCTGGGTAGCGGGTAGCAATCTGTAATACCCCGTATTTCAATAAATATTTAATGCAGAGAGATTCTATATACTTCCTTTGACCATTCATAAAATTTAATCTTCGATCGATCGAAGCTAGTTCGAGCGATCGAGACCCTTCATTTCAAGCGATCGAACCCTTTTCGAGCGATCGAAACCCTACCGACATAAATTTAATACGTGGTCTCCACTTTAATCGATCAAACTGTTTTCAATCGATCTAACCTGACCGATCTGAGTTCGAGCGATCGAACATACTTCGATCGATCGAACGTGTAATGATTTGAATTCCAGTTTCTGCGCAGAAACGGCCACCTGCACCCCATCCTCTCCTATATATACACTGCATTCGTGTGTGTGGTGGGTTTGCTGAACATTGTGTTTGAGAGAGAGTTGAGAGTGTGTTTATGCTTGTGTTATACACACATACCTCCATATATATATATTATATATCCACACACACATATCTATATATGTATACTCAGCAGAGGAGAAGAAGAAGAACAGAAGAAGAAGAAGAAGAAGAACAAGAGGGAAGGAGACAGAAGGAGACAGAGAGAGACAGAGACAAGGCGAGAGAGAGAGACCGCCATTAAAGCTCGAAGCTTTCAACCGAACCAAACGCGCCCTTACGACTTGTGGTGAGTTCCAAACTCACTCGGTAACTTAGATATGATGTTTTACATATTCTGAACGTATAATTATAACCCAAACACCCCTAGCACGTTCTGCACGTTCACTGGCAGAATCTGTAGAAGACGAAGTTCGACCGATCGAACTGAGTTCGAGCGATCGAACATCACTGATCCCAATCGATCGAACTGAGTTCAATCGATCGAGACTACCTTCACTTCGAGCGATCGAGAAGACCTCAATCGATCGAACAGCACTTTCTTCGAGCGATCGAGAAGACCTCAATCGATCGAACAGCACTTTCTTCGAGCGATCGAGAGGACCTCAATCGATCGAACAGCACTTTCTTCGAGCGATCGAGAGGACCTCAATCGATCGAACCTAGCAGAACATGAATGTTTTCCTTTCAGTTTATAATGCATAGTGCATAGTTGTTTAATTGTTGTTTCATGTTCTTATTATGCGATATTATGGATAACGGAGGTAATGGGAAACGATAACGAGATTGATATAATATGGTGAGTAACGTAGTCGGGTTCGGAACGCTAGAAATAGTACGACGCGATAACGTAGTAAGTTGAGATGATAATACTGGGTAGTATTGGATAAGTGAGAAGTGAGCCAGTAAGAGGATTTGTATGTTCAAGGTTGTGTGTGTCGAGCTGATGATTCGCTCAGGTTGAATCCAATAAGTGTATGTCAAGGATTTGATCAGGATCGTGAGAATTATGGGTGCACAGTACTCGCAAGAGTTCTTAAAAGCGGTGAACAGTAAGAGTTCTTAAAAGCGGTGAACAAGAGTAGATGTGGCACGCCCATGATTTGAATTACCAGAGCTGTGTATGTATCGTACTCGCAAGCGTTCTTAAAAGCGGTGAACAGTAAGAGTTCTTAAAAGCGGTGAACAAGAGTATGGGTATATCCATGGACCAGTCGTTATATGAGAACAATGTATGGGTGCTCGCAAGAGTTCTTAAAAGCGGTATAGCGGTGAACAAGAGCACTGGTATGTTGTGCTGATATAATCAGTTCGAGATAGTCAGTTGGGTATTGTGAAATCAGTCTTAGAGTGGGAATTGATAAGAATTGATTAATGATATTTCTAAATAATGAATGAGGATTATATATTTAGTATCACTGTCATCTATTGTTCATAATGGTAATTATGTCATTTCTATGAGACTGTGTTAGTTAGTGCTCACTCAGCTTTCAACAAGCTGGCGGCCTTTATTGCCTGGACATTCCCCGTCCAGACTATCCTATCCTTTACAATGCAGATGACGAAACATATGGTAATAACTATTATCCTGAAGGGAGTTACGCAGAGGATGGCCCCACTGATGCAGTCAGGCTGATGACTATCCGTACGCCAGCTGAAGACCTGAAGATAGATAGTAGTTTATGTTACTACTTTTCTTTTACTGTTGTACTTTGTAGTTAACGGGTACTTGGGCATATGTTGTCTCCAGACCTGTTGTGATCCTGTGGACCGTACTCTGATGTTTGTAATAGATAGAACCGTGTTTTTATTTCAGTCGTTTACTGTTCCTGTTTAGACTAGTACTGTGTGGTGTGGATTATCAGTGACTTTCACTTGTCATTCCCTATGGACCCATAAAGGAAATTTATTTTTCTCTATTTATGCTGCTCCGGGGCGTGACAGGGTTTTTGGTATCAGAGCACCTGGTTATATTACGGTTAGGTTCTGATATTGTCGTTCACTGATGGATCCCACACCATCTGGTTCTAGTATTTAAGATTTTCTTGAGATGAGATATGAGTATAAGATAAGTTCGTCTTCCTGACGATAGATAGTTTTCCTTTGCAGGATAGCATGGATCCAGAGTTCCATCAGTTTGTTACCGATGCTTATGGAGGACACGTGATCCATGGGGATACCGTGGAGCCAGCTGACCCAGAGTTTTATCGTGAGCGTGTATGCCAGATAGCTAGTAGACATTTGGAGGAGGACATGTGGAGAGCACTTTATGTGACAGAGAGGACTCACCCGACGCAGATGCGTATGGATGCTTACCATACTGCGAGGATTGGTAGAGACATTTGTCAGGAAATATTACGGTTAGTGCAGAGTAAGCCCGAGATGGATGAGATTGAGTTGAGAGCTATTGTAGCCGGTCCACCAGAGCCTGTAGTTGCAGCAGCACCACCATCACCGGTACCCGATATACCAGTTCCAGAGCATGAGCCGATTCAGGAGGATGAACATGCCGATGAGGACATAGACGGAGATGGAGAGGAGGAGCCGATAGATGACGAGGACCCAGTAGAGGATGAGCATCCAGACGATGCAGATGATGATGAGCCTGAGGATGACCCCGAGGAGCCAGAGTTTGAGCCAGAGGATCCAGTACCAGACCCAGAGGCTATTGAGGCAGACATAGTAGTAGATGAGGATGCAGTCGATGAGGAGGTAGTTGTGCCAGAGGTACCAGTTGTGCTTCAGATACCAGCTGGACCCATTATGCATATGGCAGCTATGGCCGATATGGCAGTAGGATGGATAGCTCAGATGGTCGCACAGCCAGCAGATTTTATTATGGGAGAGGCAGCCATAGCAGGAGCTCTTGATATAGCTGATGGATTCGCCGCAGTAGCAGTTGATGTCGCCAACCAGGCGATAGCAGACGGTATAGAGGATGATGATGCAGAGATAGTAGAGGATTGGGATATAGGAGTTGTAGTCAGAGATCTTGTTGCACCAGTTGAGGATGACCCACTCGAGGAGATGGAGATTGATTCAGAGGATGAGGCACCACCAGCAGGATCAGATGCTGACGACTTTTGAGTCAGGACCTGTAGGGCTTAGTTTTGTTAGTTTTATCAGGACATGTTGTCCACTAGATTTTTGGGAGCTTGAGAGATAGCTATTTGACCATAGTTTTGTATAGATGTTAACAGTAGTATTAGTAGTTGACCCTAGTGATGTGTTGCTTATGTCCCACGTGGTACATGGTATGGTTACTGTGTACTCCATGGTACATCTTTTGGATATCTATATATATACGAGCAGTACTTTTGATATTGATTGTTGGTTGTTTGATGTGTTGTTTTGTAGAACTGTTAGTTCTTGTTGCTTCTCGTTCTATCTTGGTTTCGTTTCTACGAGAAGACTTTCAGCTGATCAACTTGTCTCTTGTAGGCAATACTCGTTATCATCATGGTAGGACCCTTGAGAAATCACCAAGCACGTAATGGAGCACCTATTCCGGAAGGGATGGATCCGACGGGAATTTTCGAAGCATTTATGCAAAGGATGGAGCATGTGGGGGATACCTATAATCATTCCACCCACCAGAGACCTTTTGCACCCCCGCCACCAAGACAGACTGGAGATAAGTTGTTGGCAAATTTTCGTGGGTTACGTCCAGAGAAGTTCGATGGACTAACAGAACCATGGAAAGCAGAACAATGGATAAGAGAAATGGAGTTGATATTTGAAGCATTGGAATGCAGCGAACAAGAGAAACGTCGCCTTGCTACGTTTCAGCTCACTTATGCCGCCGCAGATTGGTGGGAAGCCGAGCGAGCCACTATTGGGATCGATACTGCTAAAGCTATGCCATGGGAGACATTCAAAGGATGATTTTTGGAGAAGTATTTCCCAGAGGATGAGAGAGATCAACAGGAAAGGAACTTCCTCAATCTAGTCCAAGGAGGATGGAATGTCAGGGAATATACAACACAGTTTGAGCGCCTATCCAGATTTGCTCAGCATATGATAGACACTCCACAGAAGAAGGTGAAGAGATTTCACCAAGGATTGAATCCCCATCTCAGACATATGATGGTTGGTCATCTGAATCAATCCTTTGAAGAGATTGTCAGATTTGCTGCAGGATTAGAGAAGGATGCTTATCCAGCACAACAACCACAGATGAATCGATCTCAGTTATCTAGAAGTTTTCAACAGAGAAATTTCCAAAACCAATCGCAAAGGAATACCCAAGGTTGGAGACCACAGGGAAATTTTCAAGGTAACAAGAGAACCTGGGAAGGAACCAGAAAGCCACAGCAGGGCTATACCCGACCCCAGCAATATCGTCAGCAAGGATCACAGCCGCAAGCACTACCGACAGCACCGCCAAGCAATAGTGGAGGATGTTTTAATTGCGGAAAGCCAGGGCACGTTGCCAGATTCTGTACAGCCCCTAGAGTTAATCGCAGAATGGATATTGTCTGTCGGAATTGCAACAAGCCAGGGCACTTGAGCGAGGATTGTCGTGCACCACAAGGAGGGTACTATGGAGCATCAATTCAAGGGATACAAGGACCTCCAGATCAGACAAGGATGAATGCTATCATTCCAGGAGAAGCAGGCTTTAACGCTAATGAGCAGCAACATTTGGAAGGTACGCTTGTACTCTTTCATAGTCCAGTTAAAGCTTTATTTGATACTGGAGCCGCACGTTCATTTATTGGTGTTAAGATTGTGCGTCAATTGGGTTTAGAACCCCAGACACTTGAGTCAACACTGAATGTGGTGTCACCTTTGGGAGTGACAGTTAAGTTGAGTAAAGTGTGTAAAGATTGCCCATTGACTTTGGGAGATAGGAATCTTCCTGCAAACTTGGTAGTTCTGTCAATGTCAGGATTTGATGTTATCCTAGGAATGGATTGGTTGACTAAGTATGGTGCCAATTTGGATTGCCCTACTAAGACGATAGTATTTCCGAGACAAGGAAGGCCGACGATTAGATTTCAGTGTCAGCCGACGAGCGACATGTTTCTTACGAGTAATTTGGCTACGATCGAGAGTACAAGTGCAGAGCTCACGATGGATCAGATTCCTATTGTACAAGACTTTCAGGATGTATTTCAGGATATTAAAGGACTTCCACCGAAAAGAGAAATAGACTTCCGTGTGGAACTAGTACCTGGTACATTGCCGATTTCTAAGACTCCATATAGGATGGCACCAACTGAGATGTTAGAACTGAAGAAGCAAGTTCAAGAGCTTGAAGACTTAGGTTTCGTTCGCCCGAGTACGTCACCTTGGGGAGCACCAGTTCTGTTTGTAAAGAAGAAAGACGGAACACTTCGACTCTGTATAGACTACAGGGAGTTGAACAAGGTTACAATTAAGAATAGATATCCACTACCTCGGATAGATGACCTATTCGACCAGTTACAAGGATCTAGGATCTTTTCCAAGATCGATCTGCGTTCAGGATACCACCAGCTGTTAGTTCGACCAGAGGATGTATCGAAGACTGCATTCAGGACAAGATACGGGCATTATGAGTTTCTAGTTATGCCTTTTGGATTGACGAATGCGCCAGCAGTATTTATGGACTTAATGAATAGAGTATTCAGACCATATCTGGATAAATTCATTATAGTGTTCATTGATGATATACTGATCTACTCAAAGATAGAAGAGGATCATAAGGAGCATTTACAGGTTGCCTTACAGACACTTCGAGATAGCAAGTTGTATGCAAAATTCAGCAAGTGTGAGTTTTGGCTACGGGAAGTCAAATTCTTGGGACATGTTATATCTCAGGACGGTATTTCTGTGGACTCATCTAAGATTGATGCAGTCTTAAGCTGGAATAGACCGACCAATGCAACAGAGGTCAGAAGTTTTCTTAGATTAGCAGGATATTACAGAAGATTTGTAGAAGGATTTTCCAAGATAGCTGGACCTTTGACAAATTTAACAAGGAAGGAGACAAAGTATGAATGGACGGACAAGCATGAGGGTGCATTTCAGGAGTTAAAAGAGAAATTGACTTCTGCACCTGTACTTGCGATACCTAAGAGTGGAGAAAGATATGTGATCTACAGTGACGCATCGCACCAGGGATTGGGTTGTGTACTTATGCAAGACGGGAATGTTATCGCGTATGGATCAAGACAATTGAAGGTACACGAGAAGAATTATCCGACGCATGATTTGGAATTGGCAGCAATAGTATTTGCCTTGAAGATTTGGAGACACTATCTCTATGGAGAAAGGTTTGATCTGTTTTCCGATCATAAGAGCCTGAAGTATTTGTTCTCTCAAAAGGAGTTGAACATGCGACAACGAAGATTGTTGGAGTTACTCAAAGACTATGACTTTTTATTGCAATACCATCCAGGTAAACCAAATGTCGTAGCAGATGCTTTGAGCCGTAAACCTCGACTAGTGATCGCTGCATTATTAATTCGAGAATGGCAAGCATTGGAAGTTTTAGCCGAATTCAAGTTTCAGCCAGTGGAACCAATGGAAAGACAACATTTTGGATGTCTGATGGTACAACCAACTTTGATCAGTCGTATCATAGAAGCTCAACAGACAGTAGAAGATTTCAAGTTATGGTTCATGAAGATGGCAGCAAAAGAACCTGAGATCTGGAGTGTTAGTACAGATGGAGCTTTACGATGTAAAGGTAGACTCTGTGTACCTGACAAAGAAAATCTCCGGAAGGACATATTGGATGAAGCTCATAAATCACGGATGACGATTCATCCTGGAGGTACAAAGATGTACAAGGATTTGAAGAGAAATTTTTGGTGGGAAGGAATGAAGCGAGAAGTGGCTGAATATGTTTCTCAGTGTCTTACTTGTAAACAAGTAAAGGCAGAACATCAGAAACCACCTGGATTTCTGCAGCCATTACCAATTCCTCAATGGAAATGGGAACACATCACCATGGATTTTGTGGTAGGATTACCAAAATCGCAGCAGAATCATGACGCTCTTTGGGTAATCGTGGATCGACTTACGAAGACAGCACATTTTATTGCCTACAGTATGACGTATCCAGTGGAGCGATTGAGCCGAATGTATCTGTAACACATAGTACGGTTACACGGAGTACCTGTTTCTATCGTATCAGATCGAGATTCGCGCTTTACTGCAGAGTTTTGGAAGAGTCTTCAGACAGCAATGGGAACAACTTTGAACTTGAGTTCAGCTTTTCATCCACAGACCGATGGACAGACGGAGAGAATTAATCAAGTAATGGAGGATATGTTACGCGCTTGCGTTATTGATTTTGAGAATTTTTGGGAGACACACTTACCTCTGATAGAGTTTGCTTACAACAACAGTTATCATTCGAGCATAGGAATGGCGCCGTTCGAAGCTTTGTACGGAAGACCTTGCCGATCGCCGCTATGTTGGACTGAAGTCGGAGATACTCAACTTCTTGGGCCAGAGATGATACGAGAGACTAGTGAGAAGATTCAGATTGTACGTGAGAAGATGAAGACAGCTCAGACCCGACACAAAAGTTATGCTGACAAGCGACGCAAAGATTTAGAGTTTGCAGTTGGAGATCATGTGTTACTCAAGGTTTCGCCTGTTCGAGGCATCGTCAGATTTGGTCAGAAAAGAGGCAAATTATCGCCACGATTCATCGGACCGTTCGAGATTCTAGAGCGTGTTGGAAAAGTTGCTTATCGCCTTGCGTTGCCCCCGAAGATGTCAGGAGTGCACAACGTTTTCCACATCAGTATGCTGAGGAAATGTGTTCATAACCCAACGCACGAGATCAACTTTGAGGATATTGAAGTCAACGACAATGTTACGTTCCACGAAGGACCAGTTCGCATTTTAGATCGTGGAGTCAAGAAGCTCAGGAATAAAGAGATTCCATTAGTCAAGATTCAGTGGAAGCATCATGATGAAGGAGAAGCTTCATGGGAACTAGAGTCAGAGATGCTTGAGAAGTTTCCGTTTTTGTTTTAACTCTGTATGTTTCCGATTTCGAGGACGAAATCTTTTGTTGGGTGGTGGATGATGTAATACCCCGTATTTCAATAAATATTTAATGCAGAGAGATTCTATATACTTCCTTTGACCATTCATAAAATTTAATCTTCGATCGATCGAAGCTAGTTCGAGCGATCGAGACCCTTCATTTCAAGCGATCGAACCCTTTTCGAGCGATCAAAACCCTACCGACATAAATTTAATACGTGGTCTCCACTTCAATCGATCAAACTGTTTTCAATCGATCTAACCTCCTGACCGATCTGAGTTCGAGCGATCGAACATACTTCGATCGATCGAACGTGTAATGATTTGAATTCCAGTTTCTGCGCAGAAACGGCCACCTGCACCCCATCCTCTCCTATATATACACTGCATTCGTGTGTGTGGTGGGTTTGCTGACCATTGTGTTTGAGAGAGAGTTGAGAGTGTGTTTATGCTTGTGTTATACACACATACCTCCATATATATATATATTATATATCCACACACACATATCTATATATATACTCAGCAGAGGAGAAGAAGAAGAACAAAAGAAGAAGAAGAACAAGAACAAGAGGGAAGGAGACAGAAGGAGACAGAGAGAGACAGAGACAAGGCGAGAGAGAGAGACCGCCATTAAAGCTCGAAGCTTTCAACCGAACCAAACGCGCCCTTACGACTTGTGGTGAGTTCCAAACTCACTCGGTAACTTAAATATGATGTTTTACATATTCTGAACGTATAATTATAACCCAAACACCCCTAGCACGTTCTGCACGTTCACTGGCAGAATCTGTAGAAGACGAAGTTCGACCGATCGAACTGAGTTCGAGCGATCGAACATCACTGATCCCAATCGATCGAACTGAGTTCAATCGATCGAGACTACCTTCACTTCGAGCGATCGAGAAGACCTCAATCGATCGAACAGCACTTTCTTCGAGCGATCGAGAAGACCTCAATCGATCGAACAGCACTTTCTTCGAGCGATCGAGAAGACCTCAATCGATCGAACAGCACTTTGTTCGAGCGATCGAGAGGACCTCAATCGATCGAACCTAGCAGAACATGAATGTTTTCCTTTCAGTTTATAATGCATAGTGCGTAGTTGTTTAATTGTTGTTTCATGTTCTTATAATGCGATATTATGGATAACGGAGGTAATGGGAAACGATAACGAGATTGAGATAATATGGTGAGTAACGTAGTCGGGTTCGGAACGCTAGAAATAGTACGACGCGATAACGTAGTAAGTTGAGATGATAATACTGGGTAGTATTGGATAAGTGAGAAGTGAGCCAGTAAGAGGATTTGTATGTTCAAGGTTGTGTGTGTCGAGCTGATGATTCGCTCAGGTTGAATCCAATAAGTGTATGTCAAGGATTTGATCAGGATCGTGAGAATTATGGGTGCACAGTACTCGCAAGAGTTCTTAAAAGCGGTGAACAGTAAGAGTTCTTAAAAGCGGTGAACAAGAGTAGATGTGGCACGCCCATGATTTGAATTACCAGAGCTGTGTATGTATCGTACTCGCAAGCGTTCTTAAAAGCGGTGAACAGTAAGAGTTCTTAAAAGCGGTGAACAAGAGTATGGGTATATCCATGGACCAGTCGTTATATGAGAACAATGTATGGGTGCTCGCAAGAGTTCTTAAAAGCGGTATAGCGGTGAACAAGAGCACTGGTATGTTGTGCTGATATAATCAGTTCGAGATAGTCAGTTGGGTATTGTGAAATCAGTCTTAGAGTGGGAATTGATAAGAATCGATTAATGATATTTCTGAATAATGAATGAGGATTATATATTTAGTATCACTGTCATCTATTGTTCATAATGGTAATTATGTCATTTCTATGAGACTGTGTTAGTTAGTGCTCACTCAGCTTTCAACAAGCTGACGGCCTTTATTGCCTGGACATTCCCCGTCCAGACTATCCTGTCCTTTACAATGCAGATGACGAAACATATGGTAATAACTATTATCCTGAAGGGAGTTATGCAGAGGATGGCCCCACTGATGCCGGTCAGGCTGATGACTATCCGTACGCCAGCTGAAGACCTGAAGATAGATAGTAGTTTATGTTACTACTTTTCTTTTACTGTTGTACTTTGTAGTTAACGGGTACTTGGGCATATGTTGTCTCCAGACCTGTTGTGATCCTGTGGACCGTACTCTGATGTTTGTAATAGATAGAACCGTGTTTTTATTTCAGTCGTTTACTGTTCCTGTTTAGACTAGTACTGTGTGGTGTGGATTATCAGTGACTTTCACTTGTCATTCCCTATGGACCCATAAAGGAAATTTATTTTTCTCTATTTATGCTGCTCCGGGGCGTGACACAATCCATGGGGCAAGCCTTGTTGAGGTCGGTGAAGTCCACACACATCCTCCACTTCCCGCTGCTTTTCTTGACAAGTACTACATTGGCTAGCCAGTCGGGGTAGTGGACTTCTCGTATGGAATGGGCTTTGAGGAGCTTCTCGACCTCCTCACTCACTACTTTCTGTCTCTCGGGAGCTATGCCCCTCCTTTTCTGCTTCACCGACCGGCAATCTGGACTGACATTGAGACGATCGGACATTATCCGGGGGTCAATCCCGGGCATATCCTCATGACTCCAAGCAAAAACGTCTTGATTTTGCCTCAGGAACTGAGTTAGTTTTTCCTTCAGGTCGGGCTCCAACAGGGTGCCAATGCTGATTGTGCGGTCGGGGTACTCAGGATTCAGTGTCACACTTTCTAATTCTTCCACCAGACCAACCGCGTCGCTTTGGTCCCGGGGGTCCATCTCTTGAACATTTAATGTTTCAGTGATAGCCTCCCATCGTAACGAGCTGACATAGCAACTCCGGGCGGTAGTCTGATCTCCACGCAAGCATCCGGGTCCTTGAGGAGTTGGGAACTTCACTGTTAAGCTATAGGTGGAGACGACCGCTCTGGCCTTGTTGAGGGTCGACCTACCAAGAATGATATTATAGGCCGACGGGGCTTCTGCGATCACAAAGTTGGTCAGCACAGAAGCCTGCTGAGGGTAGGTGCCCATGAGAACTGGAAGCTTGATTGTTGCGAGCGGTTGTGTGCTGGAACCATTAAATCTGACCAAGGGGGAAGCAACCAGCTGAAGCCGATCCCTGGCAATCCCGAGTTGATTGAATGCTGACATGAACATGATGTCAGACGAGCTGCCTATGTCCACTAGCACCCTCTTGACCATATAGATGGCTATAGAGAGCGTCACAACTAGCGGGTCATCATGGGGGCAGTGCACGCCCTGTAAGTCATCAGATGTGAATGTTAGAACATCAGTTGGGGAGGAGCCGATGGATTGGACCTACCAGACATCCGCCCGGGATGCATGAGCATGCCTCTTCCGTGCCGACTGTGAATCCCCTCCGCCTGACGTTCCTTCAGAGATCACGTGGATGTGGCTAAGTGCTAGTGGCTGATCGGGAGCTCGGGTGTCCTGCCGGGGTTGTCTATCTGCTGTGACGAACTCCGCAAGGTGTCCCTGATCGATCAACTTCTCTATTGCTATCTTTAATTTAAAGCAATCCTCCGTTTCATGGCCATGGCCCCTATGGTAGCGGCAGAACTTGTCCCGATTTCTCTTACCGGGCGGGGCTCTGAGTTTCGCCGGCTGCTGAAGCAGCCTCTGAGTTTCGCCGGCTACTGAAGCAGCCTCTGCACCTCAGCGGTGGCTATGACTTCTTGTATGGGTCGGGATAGGGGTGTGAAAGCGATCGGGGGCTGACCCTGGACATCCTTCTGATCCTGCTTTGGCTTCTTTCCCGAGCCCTTCTCAAATCCTTCACGCTTGCACTTTGGCTTTCGGGGATTCGTCTCCCGCCTGGCTAGCACGCTTCGCCTTCAGGAACTCTTCAGTGTCTATGTACTTTTCGACCTTCTCCGAGAGCTCCACCAGAGTTGTCGGTCAGTCGCGATGAAACGACGTGGCAACCTTGGTGTGTTGAACTCCCGAACAGAAGGCCATAATTACGGTCGTTTCATTGAGATTGCGAATCAGGAGCCTTTACTGGTTGAAACAGTCCACATACTCCCTCAGGGACTCCCCTTTGCGCTACTTGACGGTCAGCAGCTGAGTGTCCGGTTACGACCGGTCGAGCATCCCGACAAACTGGCTGATGAACATCTTGCTCAGGGCTTTGAAGTCATCGACTGTCCGGGGCTTTAAAGCATGGAACCACTGTGCTGCTGGCCCTTTGAGGGTACTGGGAAAGGCCAGGCACAATAGCTCATCTACCGTGGTGACCAGTGCCATCTGAGCCTTGTAAGTGCGGATGTGATCCACCGGGCTCCTTGCCGTCATTGGAACTGAGATGAGGGGGTTTGAACTTCCGTGGAATAGGAAACTGTGTCACCTGAGCAGTGTAGGGTGATTCCATCTCTGTGTTGGTGAGGTCATGGCCGGACTTGTGGTTCAACCTCTCAATCTGCTGCTGCAGTTCCTCGACCTAGGCCTTTATGTCATCCCACCCAGTTCTCCTCTCTATATCTGAGTGGTAGGTTGGATCGGATGACGAGGCCTCTTCCTCAAAGCACGTCGACCTTGGGGATAGGACCCGGCTCCTGGTCCGAGAAATTGTGTGACTAAGATCCCCCTGGCTCAGGGTCGGAGGGTCCTCGGCTGATTCTTGGGCCTTCCGTCCTGACTTCTTCCCTCTGGCCGCACGCCGCCGGTTGATAATAGTCCTGGTGTCCTCCACCTGGCGAGGATTGGGCCGAGCTCGTCTCTGCGAGCACCTGGTTGCCTGGCTGCGATCACCATCACGAGGCGTTCCCGGTCCGGTGGCGACACCGGGGTGGAATGGGCTTGCCTTCGTGCCTGAGCGAGCTTTTGAATAGGGGCGCTTTTCTCAGGCTAATTGTCTGATGTAGGACGCTTCTCCTGCCGAGTCAAAAGCGCAGATCTATTCCTGTGTTCGGCGCCGGCCCGCCAAGAGTTGTACCAGTGCTACCGTTATCTGTTCAATGGTCATGGAGGCAGCCTGCTGCTCAAGCTGCAAGTTCTCCTGACCGGTCAGAACAGCGGCTTTCTTACCCATCTTTGGCGGCATGTTGATCAGTCAAGAATTTGTTGATGAGAAGACTTGTCGCTTCCCACAGACGGCGCCAAGCTGATGATGCCTAAAATTGGTAAGAAGGGTTTAGAGAGAGAAAAAGACAAGAACAATTTGTATGTGGTTCGGTCCCGTTAACGAGGTGACCTACGTCCACGGTTGCGTCTGTGCGCATTCACTAGCAGATCACCGGCGGGCCTGGTGAGCCAACAAAGATGGGCGGCACTACCAGTAATACCGGCCGGGTATATGCGTATGATGGTGAGTTCTCTACTGTATGCTTGCTAGCTAGAGAGTTATTAAGATTGGATCCCCATTGATAGGGTAGGTTGGCTCTTTTATAGATGCAAGAGTCCACCCATACATGGTAAGTTAATAAGATTAGGAAACCTAATCTGATTACAATTGATTTGCATAATTTGGGGAAAGTTTTCTAAGTGGTTTAGGAAAGTGCCACATTCCATCTTGCAGACTTGTAGCTGGTTTAGGAAACTGCTGGATAGGCTAGGTCCTCGGTACGCCGTGGTCTTTCATGCCTAGCCTGCTGGTAAGAACCGCACGGTCCTGACGAACACCTCGGGATTGCTTGGCTACGGCACCCTCACTGCAATAATCTGCACCTCTCGGTGACTTGGCAGACTGTCTTCATGGCTGGATTATTTTGGACATATCAGATAGTCCCATTTTGAGAGCTGTTTGGAGAGGACATACATTCAAAACTAATCCATTATCTAACAACCAAACTGGTACTCTATTCCCCGGGCAGTGTATAGTGATGTATTGAGTCCTGTTGTGGTGTGCCCCTTCTGGCGGTAAATCTTCATCTGTGAATGTGATTATAGGCTTACGAGATTTTGCAGAGATCATGTTTACTAGATCTTTGGGAGTAGTGTTGACAAAAACATCCAATCAATTGAGTGTATCGAGCATAGCCTGCGTGTGTTTGTGAGAGGTCATAAGCAATCCCCATACTGAGATTCAGGCTTATGTTTTCTTCAACTGCATTAGGATTTCATTTTGTTCTTCACTCATGGTCCCTTATCAGATTCTTTTGCTTTGACAACTTTTTTCTCTTTCCATGTTTATTTATCATAGTTTTCTAAATCATGAGATTTGAAATGACGCCCAGAATGGGTTAAGTGGTTGGCTTTATTAGTGATCCAGATAGACTCAAGTTCTTTGGCCAACTTTTCAGTGCCAGTAGTGACTTTCCAAATAGAATCATCTGGGATTATGGTGTTATTAATGGAATCACCCTTATCATCATACCACCAATCTTCTTCTTCTTCCGTCATTGCAGCAAGATTATCTTTGAATTCAAAGCTTTTGATGGACTCCCCCAATTCTTCTATTGGTTTAGTGCTTTCTTCTTTGGTGATTGCTTCTATGGGCTTTTCTTCATCATACCAGATCAAGTCATCAGTGATGGTATTAGGATCCCACCATTCAATTATGAGATTTCAGTTGGCTATCTCCTCTTCAAAGGCTAGTGATTCTTCGAAACACTCTTCTTCTTCTACATTCCTTAAGATACAAATTGCGGTGCTTTCCAGGAGCTAAACATCCACAGTTGGATAATCTAAAGATGTGATGTAGATCATAGGGTTATAAATCTGAGACCCTTCTTCCACAAATTGACATTGGCAGGTTCCCCTTATGATTAGGGAGAGGATGCTTCTGAACATTTGGCTGAGCGGGAGGACGGGAGATGACTCAATTTTCAATCAAATCTTCAATCTCATGGCAAAACCTCCAGCATCTATCTGTGCTATTTCCACGACCTTGATGAAAGTCACAATAGAATTCAGTTTTGAAACCCGATGGAAGTGGATCAGGCTCTGGCTTGGGTTCCAATTTTTGCAAATACCCCTTTTCTAACATTCTCTCAAGTGCGGTGCTTAGCGACATTCTGAAATCAAAAAATTCTCTTTTCTCTTTTGAATGCTTCTGGTTCTGATTTCCTCTTTCATTAGTCATGCTTTGATGCTCTTTCTGAAAACGCTAAGAAGATAGTGTATTGATGTCAGCAGACTAATGATACACTGGCCTTTCTGTCTTTCTATACCGATTGCTCGTGCTCTCTTTCTTGATCTTTCCATCCCTAATGGCATCTTTTATTAAAGTTCCCACATCAATTAGCTATTCGAAACTCACAATGGACTGAAATTCTAGCCTCTCCAAGTACTTGGGCTGTAGATTTCTGATGATCATTCGAACTTGATCCTTTTCGTCGGCCTACTAGTCATCTGAGCAGCTTTAGCCCTCCAACGCGGAAGGAAACCTGTGAAGGATTCCCTAGACTCCTGTCTAGTGATTTCTAGATCTCTTGTAGTTACATCAAATGACTAGTTGTATGAATACTGAGCCATGAAAGCTTTAGTCAATGCCTCCTAATCTCTAGTTATGGTTGGTTCTAGCATCTGGTACCATGAAAATGCTACCCCACTCAAAACTCTTGGAAACAACAGAGCGAAGAAGTCAGTCCCGATGCCCATGGGCTGCAATGTTCCTACATAAAGCCTCAGATGGCTCTTCGAATTTTCAGTTCCATTGAAGAATTCAATGTGCGGCATCTTAAACTTCTCTGCAAGTTTGGCTTTTGGAGTATCACACAACCCCTCCATGTCGAACAAATATTCATCCACCCCTTTGCTTTTCCTGATCACACTCTCTAGTTTGTCGATCTTAGCCAACTTCTCCTGAGTTTCGTGATCTAGCTGAACCTTTAGTTGAATTGTCTCCCCAAAGTCTTCTTCATCGGGTGCACTAGAGGCGGTGGTTGTGGCAGATTAGTCAGCTACTCAATCATTCTCATTATGGTGGAAAGTTGTTCCTGATTCTGTTCCTTGCTCTGATCTAACACAGCTTGTATTGCGGCCAATTTGGCTTCCATATCAGCTTTGTACGTCATATCCTCAACCCTAGTCGACTCGGCTGTTCCTTCCTCAAACCCTGATCTGATCAAACGATTGTTCGGAGCTCTGACCCAGGAGGGAGTACAAATTTTTGGTCCTATCTTCTTTTCTGGTTTATTAGGGATTTTTCAAATACGAAAGTATCTTTATTGCAACAGAATTTTCAAAGAACGATATTTACAAAAATGGATTTATAAAGATGGAAAATCTTTTCCTTTTCAAATACATTTTCTAATATCAAAGAAATCTTTTTCAAAATTATGAGGAAAACAAATCTTCTCTTTTCAAAAGTATATTAGAGAGTCGCACTCGTGAGTCGTATATGCAATGCTTATGTAGTGTATGTAATGCAGATGTGATGCAATCTAATCTAAATGCAATGCACCTTAATCTAGCTTAGACCTAGCATATCAGCACATAAACACATCAGATTCCTTGAGTATGCTAATCACCCTACTAATCCAATCATTATCCAAGGAGTTTTAGCTTTGAAATTCTTGATGGCTCATGTTTACAAAATTGAATTTTTCATGAAAATCATGAAAGAGAGGGGGAGATTTGCAATTTTCAAAAGCATTTTGAACCATCAATGCTTATGGTGCGAAATCACAATTCTTTAAAATCGAGTTATGAATTGGAATTTCTAAATTCTAAGAGGAAAAATTTGAAATTGAATCATTAAAATTTTGAAATTCTCTAAAATCTGGGGAGAATTCTTTTTGAAGGATTTTGCGAAAGTGTATCTCAAAGATAATTTTCAAAAGGGATATTCCCAGAATTTTCAAAAGACTTGGGGTTTTCGAAGAAATGCTTGCATTTTCAAAATTTTCAAAATTTTCAAAAGATCATCCTAGAATAATGATTGGATATTCGGATATATGAAGACCATACTACCCTAGAGTAATCTACCATACAAGGTTTGATGATGCCTTCGCATACACATCCTCATCATCCACATAATCTCTTACGGGAAAACCCAAATAATTCATCACATTGTCCTAATCAAAGATGATAATCAAGATCCTAATTGAAGGGTTCTATAGAAACTATATGCAAAGGCCGGGTTTTAGTCTCATAAAGGGTCCATTAGCAAGCTCAGCGGTGTGGGTGACCGTCTCCCTAAGGGCATATCGTTCACACATGGGCTCTATATACCGCACGCGGTACAAGGCTAATGGTGACTACATGCTACCAAAGTCTCTTAACAAATGGAGGAAAGGGGGCGCTCCACCTACATGGCAATGGTCTCAAGCAGTCGCAGTGAGAGAACAATGCAAATACAAATGCAGGCAGAAACAACACGATTATCAAATTAATAACAAGGATATTCATTAGCTCAAGTCAAACCCTCGAAGAACAAGAAACTATAAGTTTCATGTTCAAATCCCTAGTAGAGTCGCCAGATTATGGGCATGCGGGAGAGGGGCGTCCTGGCATTCCTTGACAGTGTCCTGGGATGGATTTCAAGGCACACACTCAAGGAACTAGAACTTCCTCACGCAATCCTAGAGACAAAGTGTCTCCGTCTAATTTTTATCGGGAATTAGGAAACCCAAGTTTGACTCGCCCAAAATTGAATAAGGCTACTCGCCCTTCATCACCAAAAACTAGGTTCGGGGGTCTTGGTACGAGAGGGGAAGGAGCCCGAGTAGGACTAAAGCACCCCCTCCTCGCCCTACTGAACAGTAGGCCTTGATTCAAATATCCTTGTTCTTAATTCATAATTGGTGTTGTTTTCTAAAAAATACTAGAGAATATATACATGGAAAAAAGGAACATCTAATAAAAATCATTTCAAGAGATTAAATTAAATAAAAATCAGATGCACATGCAATACAAGAGAGAGGTATACTCACAGTGGCTAGTCATGCCCAGGACCGATGCAAATAAAGGAAACGTGTCATGATATGCAAGATGGAATGAGAAGAATTACATTAGGTTGACTCAAGTGGAGTTACAAGAAACTAAAGAAAGGAAACGTGCAATACAATCATGTAACAATCCTAAATAAGATGCCTCTAACATATAAGCACATAAACGGAGACTATCCTAAAGGAATTGTATCGTTGAAAACAAAGTTGTAAACCTAGAAAAATTCTAAGAGAAAGGGTAGAGATAGTACATGATACATGGGCACTAAGCCAAAAATAGATGAGGCAAATCCACAAATTGAAGTCCGGATCCACTGCATTCAATCTCTAAACTAAGACACCAAGGAATACCCAAGCATTGTAAAAATACAAGCAAACAAATGATATGCATGAAAAACAAGAAGAAGATGTCAACAATCAAATTTCCAGATTCAGCAACCTAGAATGAATCCTATCAAAAGTGGTCTTAAACATGAGTTGGGTTGAAAATCCTTTTACAGAAAGTTAGATACATGTCTTAGGGAAATTTTCCAAAATTTAGGACCTCATTAGCATTTTTGAAGTTTGAGAAATAGGAGTTTTGGGAATAGTGGATCAAGACTATCCACTGTTCTTGTAAAAAACATAATTAATTCTACAAAAATCATATGAAGCTCTATTTGGTGTCCAAAGAAAGCTATTTCATTGTAGTTTATGAAAAAAATAATCCCATGGAAATATCATCAATTTAAGGTCTCTAAAATATTTTTTTTAACCAAACTCTGTTATTCTTGAAATTTGGTATCATTTGAAAAAGGAATGCAACATATGATAGAAATTCATGAATCATGTTTATCAAGTTGATCTAAGCTTTTAATCTCTCATCCATTTATCCTAGGTGACTTCTAAACCAAGTTTTATTTATCAATTGTTGTTGAGTGGTCAAGGTATGACCATTTTGTATACATAGTCATGATTGTAGTTAAACTTAGAAAATTCCAGAATAGTTGTATTCAAAGGCTTAGAAAATAATCTTAATTCGATTGTATGCTCATGATTTTACATCGGTATATAGATACATGAGTTAGGAATCATCCCCAAAAAGAGGATCATTGACAACTATCATAGATTTTCTAAAATTCAAGCACAAAGAGACTATGTTCAAATCTGTCAACCGATTTCTCAACAATTTTTAAAAATAGCATATGGATCCTAAGGATTCTCAAACGGATCGAATGAAAGCTAATTCATCAAAGTTTACCTAGAAATTTTGAAATGCATCAAACTATGGGTTTTGCTGGACAAGACCAATTTGTTATTCTGAATTTTGACTTAGTTCATTTTAAAGTGTGAGAGAAACATCTTAGGTGTTAGTTGAAGCTTATTAGAGAGATCAAAACTCATAGACCAACTTAATTATCATTATTCCCAATAAATTTAGCCCTCAAGTTCTATGAAGAACTATAGATCATGGATCAAAGGGACTTACAAATATCCTATTTGAGATGAAATTCCATAGGAATTCTAGGTAATAGGAATAATCAAGAGATAGGTATGAACATAGGAATCATCCTTCTAATAGATCATTCATCCAAACCATCATAGAATTCAAAGTAGATACATATATATAATCATGTATGCATGGATCTAAACTAAATGAAAGAATAAAATCAAAATTTGAAAATCAAAGTGAAAATCAATCTCCAATTAAGAATTATCAACAAAATCAAAGAGGATTTGGATCTAGCTTTGTGAGTTTGTAAAGAACAAGAGAGAAAGAAGATGAGTGTTCTAAAAAAAAACTAAACTAGATCCAAACCTTATAGATCTATATATAAAAGTAGGAATTAGAGATGAATTGTGATGTCTACCTCTTGGAGGATTCTCAATTATGAAATCAAAGTTGATTTAAAGAGTCTTTTTCTTCAAGTGTTCTTCAAGTTTTTCAAGCACTCATCCATGGAAGTTGAGGGAGGAAATTGATGTCAAATTATGATCTAATTAACCTAAGATTAGTTTAGAAAACTTTAATTCATAATTCTCTCTCTAGAAATCTCTTAAATTGAAAGTATATGTGATGATATTCAAGTATATTCAAGGTGTTCTTAAAGCTTCTTCAAGATGATCTAAGCTCTCTCTAAATGAGTTCTCGATTAGCTGATCTCATATAAGATGCATGAGATCTATGTATAGAGTTTTGAAAACTTAACTCTTAAGTTTCAGGGTTAAAATATGGATTTTAGAGAACAAAAATGGGTTAAAATGGCCATTTCAGTGCCTAAACGCAGTTTCCAGGCAATTTCCTCGCAGTGGGAACCTCTTGGAAGGGTCTAGAACCAGAAAAATGCGATGGAGAACACCCCATGTAGCTGGTGGTTAAGGTCGGACCCACCACCCCCTTACCCAAAATCGCCACTTGCTTTTCTGGTTCCCCTGGTTGCCCTTAAGCCCTGTTTCAAAAATTACGTGCACTGCTTTTCCAAATTTTTGTAAAAATGCTTTTTGGTGTCTGAAATCATCCGTTTATGTACCGTTGGAAATCTATCAAGTAGAATTTCAGTGTAAAAATATTCTAGAAGGTTTTGAAATGAAAATCGAAGTCCAATTGAAGTTTGGAAGTCCTCTAGAACTTTCGTCGTCTTTTTGAAATCAAACGACTTCTTTTTCAAAATTGCTTTTCAATGTGCATCGATTTTGAATTTTTCTTTAAAATTGAATCTCTAGATACCTGGAATATTGCATGTAGAACACTTCATGTTCATATAACCCTGAGTGAATATAAATTCCCAGGGACGATTTTGACAAAACCGAGATTTATTCATGGAAAAGGGCTTTTCTAAACTTGAAGTCACTTTCCAAAGTTTGATCTTTCGATTGTGTGGAATCCAGTACCTTTCACGGGGAACTTTTCATCATCAAATCCTCCAAGACATTGTCCACCCTAAATCCTATCAGTGTGGTCAAAATTGGGTGTCTACAGTTAATTTGCTGATCCAAGAGTTTGATCATGGAAATTAACAACTGTTCTGAGTCAACAATAAAGAGCCAAGGAGGTCCCACTCTTAACACCGCTAGGATGTATGGAAAGGCACATGAGGATGTTGTCAAGACAGATTCGATTGATCGAACGAGTTTTAATTGATTAAAGTCAAGACAGGTTTGATCGATCGAACACGTTTCAATCGATTGAAGGTTTTCAATCGATCGAAGCCACTTCGATTGATTGAAAGTAAAGTCAATTATGGGAATCTATAAATAGGGCAACTGAGTCCAGAATAAGGAGTTTTTCATTTTTAACATCCCTAATTTGCAAAAACTATTTTAGAGTTCCCAAACCTTCCCTATCCTCTCTATTAGGGTTCCCACCAACCGTAGTCTCTCCGGGAGCATCCATAGGAGTTATAAGAGTGAAGACCATCTAGTGGAGGCTGGTGGAAGTCAGATTTCGAAATTGGGCTCAAGACTTAAAGGTATAATTATCGTACCCTCTCTTGTACGCATCTATAGAGTTAACGAGTAGTAGATCAGGGCTGCCAATTAGTTTTATAAACAATATTTATCGCTGTGCATGATTTAAACTTTTTGAAACCTAAATCCTACAATTAGTATTAGAGCCTCGCTTGTTTGGATCTATAGATGCATTTTGGAACACTAGTTTTGATTTGCATGTTAATTTTAGAACTATTTTTGAAAATCGTCATAGATCTATTTCAGCAGTAGTTTTGTAGCAGAAAACAAATCTGTGATAGCATTGGATGCATGGCAGTTTCGATCGATTGAACTTGTTACGATTGATTGAAACTGTTTGTGTTCGATTGATCGAAACTGTCTACGTTTGATCGATCGAAACAGTGCAAGTCTCAAGCGATCGAACTTGGTTTAATCGATCGAATGTATTTTTCTATCTAGAATTCTTTTCACTATTTTAAAAGTTCTAAAATTATTTACTTACTATTTTATACTATTCTGCAAAAAATTTAATCAATTTGTGAAAATTTAAGTTCAATTGATTGAAGCTTCTTCAAAAAATCGAAGTGTAACAGAGAGCTAGGACGTTGTTTTAATGTTCTAAATAATTTCATGAAGAGTTTATGGAATATGCAAGTCAATTAGGGGTTCCAATAGATGTATATATATATATATATATTTTGTTGTACATACTCGTGGATGTTTATACGTCTAACCCTTTTGCAGCAAGTTAGACCGCTATCTCCCATGGCACTAAGTCTTTTTAGATTTCATATTTTTGAGGTTGGTGCATGTTGTTTTAATTTTGGTTTGGGTTTACGGCATGTGTAAAGGGCACTGCAACTTCAATCCTACGAAAAGGAAAGTAGCACCAGTTTCCCTAGTCTTTTTATACTTCTTGTTATTTTATATTTCTAGATGAATTGTAAGCCATGACAGTTAAAAGTCACCATATTGTCCATAACCAAGTCTAATCATCAGAGTAATAATCAAATGACAAATTTGGATATCTAAGTTCAACACATGTAAAGTTTGGTACTAACAATTACAAACCATAAGTATCTACAAAAACATAAGTAAAGTATCAAGATCACATACACCAATAATAACCGTAACTATTGTAGCAATCAATAAAAACATAAATATAAACTACAGTCAAGCTCCAGGTCTTCAGCTGGTATAGTAATCATCATCAGCATAGCCTCCACCATCGTAGGCCTCATCCTCGTAGCCCCTATCCATGTATACATATCCTGCATACTCATAACCCTGGCCAACTGGACGTAGAATATCCAGCGGCATAAACGCTATCGGCTACGAAAGTCGAGTGAATGCAAATACTAACAATCTATAGATTTGCAGTATATAAAACAACATCAATAAAAGGATTATCTCATCGTTCCCATGCATTTATGCACCAATCCAATATATCTCAACGGACATCATCCCAAACATAACATAGACTCTTGGGTCCACCTTAATCAGATGCATAGTCCCATACCTACGGCCTGTCAAACCTTGACACACATCCCCATATATCCTAGCCAAAACGCCCTGATATACTTTGGCCAACATGCCTCGATATACTTTGGCCACTATGCCCTGACATACTTTGGCCACTATGCCCAGCCAATACACTCGATACATTATGGCCACCACGCCCAGCAAGCATGCTCAATACATTACGGCCAACACGCCCAACAAATATACTCTATACATTATGGCCAACACGCCCAGCCGGCACGCTCAATACATTATGGCCAACACGCCCAACCAGCACGCTCAATACATCACAACCAACGTTCCCAATTCATTACGTTCTAGCCAACATGCCCCTTAACACATTCTGGCCAACACGCCCTTAACACATACAAGCCATCCCGCCCTGATGTATTAAACTTGGTACAAAGTCCCACTCTACCATACGATCTTATTGATCCCATTCACTTATACCATCATAAGCAGTATCGACTTCTATTGTCGATAGACCCATTACTATGCACATCGGCTTATTAATCTCATTATTGTCTCAAAATTACCTAAATGGTTCCACTATTCAATGCATTAAGTCTATTATTCCACGTGTATTATTCCAATACAGCTTCTACCAATCAATGCATGATAATATACAGCTTAATAGTTCATCAGTTGTAAACAAACTAAACATTCAACATTCTGTTAGGTTCGATAGATTGAACTCACTTCAATCAATTGAGGTAAAGCTAGGTTTGATCAATCTAAGTCAGTTCGATCAATTGAGGAAAGTGAATTCTGATCGATTGAGAAATGTTCGATCGATTGAGAGTGGCCTGTGTTCAATCGCTCGAAAGCAGTTTGATCGATTGAACGCAGCTTTCATCTCAAAACTGAACTGGACCATTCACGCACGTTTAGGGTCCACTCTTTCTTGTCAAAACACATATATACATACGTATCTATGCAACTAAGTGAGTATAGGCACTCACCGTTAATGTCGATGATGCCGGCGAGCTTGGGTAGTCGTTGGTTCCTTGGTGCTTTCTCTCCTCTTTTTCCTTCTCTTCTCTTTCTCTTCCTCTCTATCCTTTGTCTTCTTCCTCTTCTTTCTTTCCTTCTACTCCTTCTCTTCCCCCAAAATTGAGAGTATGTGAGGGAGTGTTTGTATATAAATATATATATATCCGGGTGTGTATATATATGAGTGTGTATATATATAACCTCTATATCTCTCTCTCTCTAACTCTCTAACGATTTTAGTAACCTCAAACCAATACATATGAGGGGTTATATATAGGCAAAGAGGGAGGGCAGGTGGCAGAACACGTAAACTAATAATAACAAGTTCGATCAATCGAAGGGAGCTCAATCGATTGAGAATAGGTCTGTCAGGGTTCGATCGATTGAGAATAGGTAAATTGCTTGAAAATGGGGACACGTCATAAATTCAAGTAGGCAGAGTTTCAAGAGATCGAAGTGGGTTTGATCGATTGATATGAAACTCTCGATCGCTCGAAGATTGCTAGATCGATTGAAACTGAAAATTACAGGAAAGGTAAGACAAGCACACTGAATCTTATTTATATTAAAGAGGGTATAAAGTACAATGAAAATATAGGGTATTACATGATCATTCCATATGGAGGGTAAACTACTCATTGAGTACTAGATGTGGACTTCCTACGAATAGGATCAATCAAATGTGTTAGAGGGTGACCACTACTTGAGGCGGTTGTGATCAGATCCTAGTTAATGGTACACACTAGCTAAACTATGGATAAGGGATTCCACGCGGGGCATTATTCAGAAATTTAGAGATCTGATAGGTTCGAGAGTCATAACTTGTTTTGCAAGAGTTGCATAGCAGACAAGTTATGATTAATCAAAAGATCGAGTATTGACCACCACACGGAGGCTCTACTATTTTGTTTAGATATTCCAGCAACTTTGTTTTAAAATGAGAGTTTTGAGGATTCTTTTATTTTAAACTGTCAAATTCTGATATCCATATTTATTTTATCTGTTTGATTTTTTAGTAATCATAATGTTTGGATCTGCATTCAGTCCACTTGCCATCTGCATTCAGTCCACTTGCCACTATACTCACTCAGAACAAGTTAGCTAGAAATAACTATACTGAATGGAAATGTAACCTTGACATCATCTTAACTGCGGAGGATCACATATATGTCCTCACCACCCCATGCCCTGAAGAACTCGCTACAAATGCTTTAGCCGCTGCTAGACGCGAGTCCAATAAATGGAAAAATCGAATGGAATGCTTCATTGCTACATTCTAGCCTCTATGGCTGGTGTGTTGTAACACCAATTTCAATCGAATAATTCTGCATGTGCTATTATCAAATCCCAAAAAGAAATATTTGGGGAGCAAGGCAGGCCTGCCAGACAGGTTGCCATGCATAAGATAATGAGTTCCAAGATGTAAAAGAGAATCCAGTCAAAGATCATGTTTTAAAAATGATTGGTCATTTGAACAAACTAGAGATTCTGGGCGCCAGCATCGACGCACAGATCCAAGTTGATATGATCCTCAATTCGATGTCGCCTTTATTTGCTCAATTTAAACTAAACTATAATATGAATCAAATTAATTTCTCAATGAGCGAATTAATGAGTTCTTTATTGGCAGCGAAAGGGGTGAACAAACCAAGGGGCAATGTTTTGAATGTTGAGAAAAGCTCTTCCTCTTCCCAATCTACACCGAAAGGTAAGAAAGGGAAGGAAAAAGCTAGCACTGGTTGTCCAAATGTTGGACCTTGTCCCTAAAATTGCAAAATCTAAGAGAAAGGGTAAGGGAAGGTGGGTGGACAATGTAAAGGAAAGTGTTTCCAATACGGTAAGAAGGGCCACTGGATCGCATCTCTGACTCCAATTCCCAAAAAGCTTCTCTTTCGTCGTGAAACTTCCACTGAATCTTCACCAACAGGATCTCTTTATTCCTCAACTTCTTAACTCCTTGATCTAGAATTTGCACTGGTCCTTCGAGGAATGACACATTATTGTTAACCTCAATGTCTTCAAAGTTGATCTCGTGACTTGGATTGTGAGCACACCTTCTTAACATACTGACGTGAAACACATTGTGTACTCCCGACATTGATTCAAGGTGAAAAGTGCATGTTCATAGCGTATTATATGGTCTTTTATGCATAATTTTGTCCCCAAAATCCCTACATTTAGGTATATTCTAATAATAATATTCTTTTTATTGTGTTAATGCTAAAATATATGTTTTTGCATTGTTTTATAGGTATTAGGATGTAAATCAATGAAGTGGAGCTAAAGAAAAGTGATTCTGGTGGATAGAACAACGGAAGCAGCTGAGAAAATACCAATTTTGACAATGAAGACTCAGATTTCGAAGATTTTCCCAAAGATATAAAATGTAGATCTTTGAGTTACGGTCGCGTGGCCGCAAACGGGAGGTCAATCTGAGGTCCGAGTGAAAAGTTATGGCCATTCTCCCATCAGTGCGCAGAGCTGTCAAAATCAGAAGAAGTTCAAGCGATTGAGGAGAGTTCAATCGATCGAACCTTCGATCGATCGAACTAAGCTCGATCGATCAAACTTTATATTCACCCAAAATTTGCGTAAACTCTGCGGGAACCCTATATATAAGTCGTTTTGACGCCAGACGAAGAGAGGACGCTCCAGAACGCAGAAAACAGCAGTTTAGGGTAGTTTTAGGGTTAGATTAGGAGTAGATTAGGTTAGATTTATGTTCTTATTCATCTTTTCCATTGTTATTCTCAAGATTATTGAAGATTCAAGTTTATTACAAGTTATAATCTGATTATTTCAAGGTTTTTCTTCTCCTTTTCTTTGTTTCATTATTTATTGCTTTAGATGTTAATGATTACTCTAGGTTACTGTTTCTGAACTAGTTTTATTATGTTTTCGTAGTTTAGACGTTGGGAATATGTGTTGAAACATTGATTTCCAACCTCTGCCATGCAACCTTTAGAAACTTTGGGCTCTATCGATCGAAGGTATTTTGATCGATCGAACCAGGGCCATAGTCAAGCGATCGAAGGCATTTCGATCGATTGAAGGATGATGCAGTCCGATCGATCGAGAGCGCTTAGATCGATAGAACATGTTAAATCCTGAGATGATTCTTTTAAGTATTCCATGACTTTTTGTTTTAGAAATCTGTCATCAAATTGTCCCAATAAGCTCAGTTTGTCACAACAGTTTTTAGAATTTAAAGCCTTAAGGCTATTTTCTTCAATGACTTTTGAAAACAACTTTGAATGCTAACACTATTTAGAGTGCAAGTAATTACCATTGTTTTAAACCGTCTTCTAAGTATTTTAAATCACCTATGATGATGTAGTCCCGGTCATGAAAGGGCTGTTGATTCTATATCTTTAAAAAAATACGGAATGCTGAAAAGGAATGAACTCCATAGAACATTAATGAGTATGCATGGTAGATGGTTAGGATCAATGCGGATTCACGTGTTTCCAACACCTTTAGTTTATTTATTTACTTAGTTACATTTCTTTATGTTTAGTTTATTATTTAGTTTAATTTAATTAATTAGGATTTGTTAGAACATCCACTCCCAACATTCTTATTTTCTTTTCATTTTCTTTAGGTTGTAACTTAGTAGACATTCTCCCTATTCCTTCCCTGTGGGATCGACCTGGACTTATCCAGTATTACTTGCACGATCACCTACACTTGGGTGCTGTACAAGAGCGCACAACTATTTAGTCGTGTCAAGTTTTTGGCGCCGTTGCCGGGGAAGGCAACTAGGCTAGAATTTTACTAAGTTATTTCCAATTTTTTTTTCTTACTTTGCAAAAAAAAAAAAATAAATAAAAACCTTTGGACTTTTTCTCTCACAAGTACAAAAAAAATAAATAAATAAAATTTTATTATTGAAAAATTTTGGATAAACATGTCTTATCCATATTACCCTCCATACAACACAAACACAAATAACATGAATAGGTACACAATTGAAAATCAAAATAGTTTTTCCCCAAGTTGGCAGGCACCCACTTATGACGCGCATTATCAACCTGAGTGCTACCAACCACCACAATGGGAAAACAATAGTTGTAGACCCCCGTATTATCAAACGTATCAAGAACCTCCATATGAAGAGTTCTCTCAACCGCAATGGGGATATAACCAAAATGATAATATCGAATATAGTAGTAGTTCCCACGATTACCAAACGCACCAAGATTTTCCCTTTGGCGAGTCTTGTCCACAAACACAATGGGATGAGAATTACTACCAACCACAATGGGGCGAAACTTCATATAGTAATAATGAGAAGAATAACTAAGTTGAGGACAATGGTATGTTAAAATTGCTGCTTAGTGAAATGAAAAGGCTAGATAGTGCACTTGATAAATTAGAAACTAGATATGGAATGGCTAGCCAACCTTTAGAAGACTATACCAGTCCTTCAACACTACAACCTAAATTTCAAGACACTAACAATGGAATGGAATTAGAGGACAATGATAGGTTTATACCAAATGAGATTAACAACTCACTCGAGAAAGTCATAACCCAACAAGACCTCCAAAACCAAACCATTGAACATGAAGTTGTAGAATCATCTTCTCTTCAATATACACCCCCAGACATCAACTCCTTCACTACCTTGATAAAATTGCACAATCTCTTTGTCCAAAGCACCTCTATAGATGATATATATAGTGAGGAGAGTTACAAGGATGAGAATGAGGTTATAAAAGATGATGAGAGTTTAGTTGATTACACGCAACTAGGAAAGGAGGAGTCCCTTGTTGACTCTTTCCCTAACTTTAATAGTGACCCTAGGGAGGACATACTTGAAAAATCTAAATCTGATTTAGATTCTTGTGATATTCATGAACCCTCACCTCTTTCAGCCGAAGAGGTGGTGTCACCAAGTTGCCCATCACCTATCCTCTCTATTATTCAAAGCTCTCATCCCGAGCTTGAAAGTTATGTGTACCCCACTATTGAACAAATAGAATGTGTTGTGGAAGAGTATGGTAAGGATTCTAGCATATGTTCTTCACAAAATTTAACTTTCAAAATTCTTTGGAAGCAGACTTGGAAAATATTGGGCCCATATTAGATGATCTTAAACTTCAACAAGAAGCTAGTAATCTGCTAGACTGCTTGACTTTCTTGAGTAATAATGATATTGAGGCCCAAATAAATACTTTTATCCAAGTCCAGTCCAAAACTATTTACATAGAACAGAAATACCATTCCTATGATCATATCTCCATAGATTTTGTTCTAGAACAAGAGGAGGGTAATGAAGCTAAATTAGAACACCATTTAGAGTGCAAGTAATTACCATTGTTTTAAACCGCCTTCTAAGTATTTTAAATCACCTGTGATGATGTAATCCTGGTCATGAAAGGGCTATTGATTCTATATCTTTAGAAAAATACGGAATGCTGAAAAGGAATGAACTCCATAGAACATTAATGAGTATGCATGGTAGATGGTTAGGATCAATGTGGATTCACGTGTTTCCAACACCATTAGTTTATTTATTTACTTAGTTATATTTCTTTATGTTTAGTTTATTATTTAGTTTAATTTAATTAATTAGGATTCGTTAGAACATCCACTCCCAACATTCTTATTTTCTTTTCATTTTCTTTAGGTTGTAATTAACTTAGTAGACATTCTCCCTATTCCTTCCCTGTGGGATCGACCTGGACTTATCCAGTATTACTTGCACGATCACCTACACTTGGGTGTTGCACAAGAGCGCACAACTATTTAGTCGTGTCAAGTTTTTGGCGCCTAGACCCTGCCCCTTTTATCGAACCATGGCCCCCGCCTGTTTTTGATAATAAAAAAATAGAGGTTGTTATAGAAAATACCAACACCAAAGATCTTTCCTTGAGTGTAATTCCTAAAAAGTGTGGTATCCCTCTTATAACTGTCCCCAATAACTTTGGAAGCCATAGGTTTTGCATCATCTCCTCTGACCTTGAGCCTGACATTAGTTGGGGGGAGTTGCATTTTTATGAGGATCCCAATGTTCTTCTCACTATTAAATTATTTCATTGGGAGGATCATCAAAAATTTCGGTTATTACTTTATGATAAAAATCTTGATTAACCGAATTTATTTACTGAATAGTTGTAGTATATTCTCTATTTTTCCTTGTTGCTACTAATGATTTTGCAAGTAACTTAAAAAAAAATAAATTGGATATTAACGCCTCGAGGTAACATCCTTCCTTCTCTCGCTTTACTTTACATGTCCATGTGCTTAGTTTAGAATATTGGGGACAATGTTTAGTTTTAGTTGGGGGGGAGTGAGTCATTGCATGCCTCATTTCTTTCTTATTATGCTTTAATGTCAATACACCTGCTTAGCAACATGCAACTCAAGCTCAGTAAATTAAAATTATCAAAAATTTTAAAATTTATAATTTTTTTAATATAATAAAATGGTTCTTGTATTTCTCTCTTAGTCAATGTAGTTAGTTATGATGCATTAGTGCTATTTTCTGTATGTTATTAGTATGTAATATACAATGGTAGTTTGTTTACTATCTTAGTCATAGTATATTTTACACTTTTTAATCTTCAAACAACTTTAAGCACATTGTGACAACCTTGTACATAGCTAAAATGGATTAGTAAGCATAGCTTAGGTGTCTTGAGAGACTGTAGTGGAGACTAATAACCCAAGTGAGCTTTTGTGCCATTCTTTATTCTTAAGGGTTTTATAAAATTACTCTTACGTTTTGAAAAGCGTATTAATTCGTTGAAAGTCTCATTTTCTTCATTTTGACTTATCACCAGAAGAGAACGTTCAGGATTTACCAAATTTAGAGCTCTTGAATTTACTGAAATGAATAATCCTATTAACTTAGAAGATGATTTAGGCCATCTTTTGACCATACATGCAAAATACAGCTTTGGCCTACCTCCAAGATATTCCTTTATTTCACCCTTTGAGCCTTACCATAATCGTCTTGTCTTCACAATCCTAAAGTCTATACCTAACTCCAAATTAGGAGTTCAAGCCTCAGTTCTTTATTTGGGTGTGATTGGGATGTGTTGATATGACAAGAAGTTTGGTTGTGTGAATAAGGGAAAGTTGGCAAAGGAAAAAAATGATGGAAAGAAAAAAAAAGGGGGGGAAAAAGCATGAAAAGAAAAAAAAAAGTGTCAATGGTTGTTACAAAAGAAAAATAATAATAATAAAAAGAAGAGTGTGAAAAAAAATTTAAAAAAAATTAAGAGAAGAAGAAGAAGAGAGAGAATGGAGATGTGGGGAAGTTTGAAAAGTTGTAGTAGACATTCTAATCACATCCTTTGACCCAATTGAATATTATGAGCCTCTTTCTTCTTAACTTAACACCTCTTTTTCAAAGCCTGATGATTTTAAGTAAATTGGATTTGAAGTTAAGGTAATGAGAGAGTTTTCCACGGTATCTCGCTTTTCTAGTGAAAAGTATCTTTTCATGAGACTTTATGCACTATAAAATGTTCATTTTTCAATTTAGATATGAGAAGCGTTAGATTCCATCTACATTTACTCTTTATAGCTTCCATATCATGAGTGATAATTATTACACCTAATTCGGAGTGATTTCATCTTGAGAGTGTAATCCCGGTGAGAGTTGAGTCAAAATGAACGTCTTGATAGTATCTTAGGTTATGCCAGCTTTGAAATTAAAGTTTTGTATTTTGGTTGTCCATTCACACACACACTTGAAGATTGATAGGTATGGAATATTCTAATGACTTTGATAGTAGATTAACTGTAATGTGTGTGTTGCATTGCTATGGCTTACTAGAGAGTTTCATGAGATTGTTGAGCTTAACTATATTTCTAAATGAAAGGAAAATATTTCTTGAAAACATTTAAACGAGAACCATTACCAATAACATGAATTTTGTGGGTAAATTCACTGCAAACCCCCACGAGCCAACACTCGTCCACTAGGGAGAACCTAGGGGTTTAAAGGCTAGTTGCATACGCTAAATGCAATCGCGATTCCTGCGAAAGTGATTTAGGATTTTTACTTTCTTTTGTTTTCGATTGTTATAGTTAATTAAACACTGTTGTAGTTCGCTTCATTGCTAGGGACTAGCAACGAGCTAGTTGGGGGGTGTGATTCAAGGTGAAAAGTGCATGTTCATAGCGTATTATATGGTCTTTTATGCATACTTTTATCCCCAAAGTCCTTACATTTAGGTATATTCTAATAACAATATTCTTTTTATTGTATTAATGCTAAAAATATGTGTTTTTGCATTGTTTTATAGGTATTAGGATGTAAATCAATGAAGTGGAGCTAAAGAAAAGTGATTCTGGTGGATAGAACAACGGAAGTAGCTGAGAAAATGCCAATTTTGACAATGAAGACTTCAGATTTGGAAGATTTTTCCAAAGGTATAAAATGTAGATCTTTGAGTTACAGTCGCGTGGCCGTAAACGGGAGGTCAATCCGAGGTCCGAGTGAAAAGTTATGGCCATTCTTCCATCGGTGCGCAGAGCTATCAAAATCAGAAGAAGTTCAAGCGATTGAGGAGAGTTCAATCGATCGAACCTTCGATCGATCGAACTTTATATTCACCCAAAAGTTGCGTAAACTCTGCGGGAACCCTATATATAAGTCGTTTTGATGCCAAACGAAGAGAGGACGCTCCAGAACGCAGAAAACAGCAGTTTAGGGTAGTTTTAGGGTTAGATTAGGAGTAGATTAGGTTAGATTCATGTTCTTATTCATCTTTTCCATTGTTATTCTCAAGATTATTGAAGATTCAAGTTTATTACAAGTTATAATCTGATTATTTTCAGGTTTTTCTTCTCCTTATCTTTGTTTCATTGTTTATTGCTTTAGATGTTAATGATTACTCTAGGTTACTATTTATGTACTAGTTTTATTATGTTTTCGTAGTTTAGACGTTGGGAATATGTGTTGAACATTGATTTCCAACCTCTTCCATGCAACCTTTAGAAACTTTGGGCTCGATCGATCGAAGGTATTTCGATCGATCGAACCAGGGCCATAGTCAAGTGATCGAAGGCATTTCGATCGATTGAAGGATGATGCAGTCCGATCGATCGAGAGCGCTTCGATCGATCGAACATGTTAAATCCTGAGATGATTCTTTTAAGTATTCCACGACTTTTTGTTTTAGAAATCTGTCAAGAAATTGTCCCAATAAGCTCAGTTTGTCACAACAGCTTTTAGAACTTAAAGCCTTAAGGCTATTTTCTTCAATGACTTTTGAAAACCACTTTGAATGCTAACACCATTTAGAGTGCAAGTAATTACCATTGTTTTAAACCGTCTTCTAAGTATTTTAAATCACCTGTGATGATGTAGTCCCGGTCATGAAAGGGCTATTGATTCTATATCTTTAGAAAAATACAGAATGCTGAAAAGGAATGAACTCCATAGAACATTAATGAGTATGCATGGTAGATGGTTAGGATCAATGTGGATTCACGTGTTTCCAACACCTTTTGTTTATTTATTTACTTAGTTATATTTATTTATGTTTAGTTTATTATTTAGTTTAATCTAATTAATTAGGATTCGTTAGAATATCCACTCCCAACATTCTTATTTTCTTTTCATTTTCTTTAGGTTGTAACTTAGTAGACATTCTCCCTATTCCTTCCCTGTGGGATTGACCTGGACTTATCCAGTATTACTTACACGATCACCTACACTTGGGTGTTGCACAAGAGCGCACAACTATTTAGTCGTGTCAGACATCTTAGGCGGTAACATGAGTCTGCAGGCAACCTTTGCCATGCATTCAAGAATCTCAAATGGTCCAATAAAATGCAGTACTAGCTTTCCTCTCTTCTGTCAAAATCTAACAGTTCCTCGAATTGGAGATACTTTATGTAGCACTTGATCTCCAACACTAAATTCTAAGCTTCTACGACATTTATTAGCATAACTCTTGTGTCTACTCTGCGCTGTTTGTATCCTCTCTTTTATAATTTGGATCTTCTCAATAGTTTCTCGAACTAATTTAAGTCCAAGCAATTGATTGTCTCCAACCTCTGCCTAACACAAAGGCAATCAACACCGTCTTCCGTATAATGCCTCAAAGGCTGCCATTCCTATACTTGAATGGAGATTGTTGTTGTATACAAATTCTATCAGTGGTAGATGAGTCTCCCATGAGCTCTCCAAGTCAATGATACATGCTGGCATCATGTCTTTCATTACTTGGTTAATTTGTTTAGCCTGCCCATCAGTTTACTGGTGAAAGGCAGTGCTCAAGTTTAATAAAGTTTCTAAATCTGTCTATAGACTTTTCCAAAACTCTACCGTAAATTATGAGTCATGATCTGATATGATAGAAACTGGTACACCATGTAGTCACACAACTTCCTGTATATATACGGCTCAAATGTTCGACCGGATACGACATACTGTAAGCTATGAAATGCGCCAATTTGGTATGTCAATCCACAATTTCCCAAATAGCGTCATAGTTTTACTGAGATCTTGCCCATATTACCATGAAGTCCATAGTTATGTGTTCCCACTTCTATCCGAGAACTGGTAGTGTTTGCAGAAATTCGGGTGATTTTTGATGTTCCACTTTCACTTGCTTACACGTAAGACATTGAGACACATGCTTAGTAACTTCTCGCTTCATTCCTTTCCACCGAAATTTTCTCTTTAAATCTTTGTATATCTTTGTACCTCCTGGGTGGATAGTCATTCATGACTGTGAGCTTCATCCAATTTATCCTTTCTAAGATTACCTTCATTGAGCACACAAAGTTTGCTTCTTCATCTGAGTGCTCCGTTCACATTAATGCTCTGACTCTCAGGTTCTTTCACTGTGTTGCTTGCGAACCACTCCTAAAGTCCATCATTCTTCTTTTGTGCCTCCAGAATATGACTAATGAGGGTCGGTTGCACCATGAGACATCTAAAGTGTCGTCCTTCACTTGGATCTAAGGCCTGAATACCGAATTCTGCTATAATTTCTAATCCTTGACATTCCTTGGCCATAAGAGAAGCTACTACTATCTTCCAAAGTTTTTGGCTCTACGCATTGACTACTACATTCGCTTTCCCAGGGTGATATTGTAATGTGAATTCTTAGTCTTTTAATAATTGCATCCAATGTCATTGCATTATGCTCAACTCCCTTTGCGAGAATAAATATCTCAGTCTCTTAAGATCCAAAAATAGATCAAACTTTTTGCCATAGAGATAATGTCTCCAAATCTTGAGAGCAAAGACAATCGCTGGTAGCTCAAGGTTATGTGTTGGATAATTCAACTCGTAAGGTTTCAGCTATGGTGATCCGTATGCGATTACCTTCCTATCTTGCATCAAAACACATCCCAAACCTTGGTGTGATGCGTCGCTCTAGATGGTGAATTGCTCACCGCTCTTGGGTATTGCCAGCACTAGTGCTGTGGTCAACCTCTCCTTCAATTCCTGGAATGCGCATTCATACTTGTTACCCCATTAAAACTTCAAGTCCTTCTTCGTTAGTCTGATAAGAGGAGCTATGATCTTAGAAAATCCTTCAACAAATCTCTAGTAGTATCCAGCTAGACCAAGAAAATTTCTGACTTCTGTTGCAGTGGTTGGTATTTTCAAATCTAGAACTACGTCTATCTTTGACGAGTTTATGGCTATTCCATCTTGTGAGATGACATATCCTAAGAACTTGACCTCTTTCAGCTAGAGCTCACACTTGCCAAACTTTGCATATAGTTGGTTATCCCGATGGGTATGTAGTGCAATCCTTACATATTCCTTATGTTCAACCTCGGTCTTTGAGTAGATTAGAATATTATCTATGAACACGATAATGAATTGGTCCAAGTAAGATCTAAATGATATATTCATTATGTTTATAAATACCGCTAGAGCATTGGTTATTCTAAAAGACATAAGCCCAGACCTTGTCCTGAAAGCAGTCTCTGAAATATCCTCAGGTCGAACAAATAGTTGGTGATGTCTCGAACATAAGTCGATCTTTGAGAAAGTCGTCGCACCTCGCAACTGATCAAATAGATCATCGATTCTAGGGAGTGGGTATACTTATTCTTAATTGTAACCTTGTTGAGCTCCCTATAGGCGATACAAAGTTGTTTAGTTTTGCCATTCTTTTTAACGAACAACAATGTCACTCCCCAAGGCGACGTGCTAGGTCAAACGAACTTCAGATCTTTTAACTCCTGTACTTGCTTCTTCAGTTCTTACATCTCCATTGGTGCCATCCGATAAGGAGCCTTCGATTGTGGTAAAGTACTAGGCACTAACTCACTACATAAGTCAATATCACGCTTAGGTTGTTGGGAATATGCCCTCAAACTAGTTAGTTAGACAATGGAATATCATTATGTAGTTATACATATTAGTTCATGAGATGAATATTAGACTGAATTCCTTAAACAACATTGTATATGGTTCGTTTGTGTATGTGATTGCACATGTGAGATATGAATCACAAATCCTTCTTGTTTCCAATAAGTCACAGTAAATGATAAGTCTGGATAACTTATCAGGCGTACATTGTAGCATGATTAACGTCTATGGGGTAGAATGATAAATTTCATTCATAAGAGTCTTTGACTCTTGGTTAATATGCTAGTGCACACGGTGCATTGACAGACCTAAGTTAAACCTATTGCCACCTAAATGATGTCACTATCAATAAGAACTCAAACTTGTAAAGGGATACATGTCATTAATCCTGAGATAATTATGGACGCAAGTTGTATGCTTTGGTTGCTTTGACTTACCAAGACTTGCAAGATCAACACCTGGGTATCTTGGGTAATCAGGTTTACAATGTTGGGAACATATTGTCAAGATGGAATTCTACCCACTTCTATAAAACGAAGAGTAAGTATTCCCTCGAGAATGTCATTAGGAGTGATTACTGAGAGCTGGTCAGGCTTGTCAATAAAGTGTTATTGTTGACATGTTTAGTAATCCAAGTGTAGTGAATGACACTCGATGAATATAAGACGTACTATCTATTGGGTCAACAGTATCTTAAAACATACATCCTAATGATAGATACGAATACTACCTGGTAATCGCTTATGTATGTGTGATTTTGTTCTTATGCACTGGAGTGCAATTATCATTTTATAGTGGAATTAATGATAATTAATTAATTATTGATTCCTTAGTTAAGAGTACTGACTAGATGGAATAATAATTAATCGAAGCCAGTAATTAAGAACCTAGGAGGTCCCACTCTTAGCTCCGTCAGAATGCTTGGAAAGGCAAATGAGATGATGTCAAGACTGGTTCGATCGATCAAAGCTTTTTTGATCAATTGAAGTCAAGACAAGTTCGATCAATCGAACATGATTTAATCGATTGAGGGTTTGATCGATCGAAGTCACTTCGATCGATCGAAAATAAGGTCGGTTCTGGGAATCTATAAATAGGGCAGCTGTGTCCTGAAAAAAAGAGTTCATCATTTTATTGTACTAGTTGCTGCAGAACCTGTTTAGGGTTCCCAAACATTCCCTATTCTCACTATTAGGGTTCCCACCAACCCTAGCTGTTTCGAGAGCATTCAAGGAGACATAAGTGTGAAGATCTCTTAGAGGTTGCCACTACACATTAAAGTAGGACTAAATTAGAATTGGGTTCAAGACCATAAGGTAATGCACTTGTCCCCTCTCGTGTACGCATCTATGGAGTTAACGAGTAGTAGATCCAGGCTACCAATAAAAGTTTTGAACTTTGTTTTTCCGCTGTGCGTTTAAATTTTAAACCTATTTTTTCATCAATTGGTATCAGAGCCTTGCTCATTTGGATCTATAGATGCGTTTTGGAACACTTTTTTTGATTTGCACGTTGATTTTAGGACTATTTTTTAAACTGCATCATCACATATCTATTTCTGTAGTGTTTTGCACAACAGAATACAAGTATGTGATTGCATTAGATGCATGATAGATTTGATCGATCGAAGTAGTTTCGATCGATCAAAATTCCTCTATTCTCAAGCGATCGAACTTGTTTCTATCGATCAAACGTTTATTTTGTTCGATCGATTGAATGGTGTTCGATCGATCAAGACTGCTACTCTGTCCAGGTGTTCTATTCACAGTTTTAAAGGTTTTGAAATTATAAACATTTTTTTATTACATTCTATAAATTTTTTCAAATCACTCTATGAGATTGAATGTTCAAGCGATTGAACAATGGTCAATCGATCGAAGGTTCGAGCGATCGAACGGTCTTCGATTGATCGAACTATGATAGAGAACTGAGATGCTATATTATGTTCTAAATCAATATATAAAGAGTTTATATACTGTGCGAATCAATTAGGTATTTCAATAGGCACTTATATTTGTTATATATATATGGATGTGTGTATATCTAACCCTTTTGCAGCAAGTTAGACCGCTATCTCCCACGGCACCAAGTCATTTTAAATTCTGTTTTTAATTATTTGAGATTGGTGTATGATGTATGTGTTATTTCGGTTTGATTTTAAGGCATATGTAAAGGGCGCTGCGACTTCAATCCTACGAAAAGGAAAGTCGTACCGATTTCCCTAGCCTTCTTTATTTTATTGTTGTTTTCTATTTCTAGACAAATTGTAAACTTTAAAAGAAGCATAGGACCAATGTAATAGAATTAGATGTTCCATGAAGATAGAAGAGCAAGCCGTTGTCCATGAAAATGGAGTCAGAGGCAATTAAACCAAGAAGAAGGTTCTATGGAGATAGAGCCATGGGAGATAGAAGCATTGTTGAATGCTTCTATTTCATTTTAGTTTTTGTTTTATGTGCTCACTTGTGATTGGCATTTTATATATTGTTACTACTTGCATGCACAGAAAATAGGTTTTCTAAAATAAAAAAAATTCAAAAACTTTTTCAACACATTAGTAAACATTGGGTGTTTATGGGCAATGTGAAGAAACATTTTCTTTTTCAAAATTAAAAATTCCTATTAGTTCATTGTAAGTATGGGAAATACTCTGTGTCACCCAGCCATGGGTGATCATTCCATACAGAGGGTATTTCTTATTGATTACGAGACATGAACTTCTTATAAAAATCTAGTGGCAGAGGGACTTATTTTTATAACTCTATTTAATAACTACCACGGTCTTCCATAAACGGTTCATTATAAGGTGGATAGTATATTGTGTATCACCCAGCCATGGGTGATCATTCCACACGGAGGATAGACTGTTCATTGGTTATTAGATATGCACTTCCTTTGGATAGAATCATTAAGATGTGTTAGAGGGTGACCACTACACTGAGGGCACTACTTGAGGTGGTTGTTATTGGATTCTAGTTAATGGCGAACACTAGCTAAACTATGGATAAGGGATTCCACACGGAGCATTATCCATAAACTTAGAGACCAAAAGTTCAGGAGTCATTAGTTGTTTTGTAAGAGTTATACGACATTCATGATGGGTTTCCCAATCAGGCTATGAGGTTATGATCACCACACGGAGACATAATTTCGTATGCTTGACATCTTTTTTTTGGAAAATTGGTAAATTAATCGAAAAAAGAGAGAACAAAAGTATAAGGGGCATACCCCAGGATATACAATGAGCGCAGGAAACATGTGGAAATCACCACGGAGGACCACAAAACAAGAGGACAAAAAGCAAAAGCAACCTCACATCACAACCATGGCCAAAGGGTACAATCGTCAACCTAAGAGGCACAATCAACAAACCACCACAAGCCTCAACTAATCATATCCACCAAATCCTAACAACAAAACGAAAGAAAATGATACAAGAGGCCATTAACACCAGTTACAAAGATATCTATCTATGTTAATATGATTTTTCCACTTTACCCTGATTTGTGCTATAATTTGATAAACAATTTGCTTCAGAAGAATGCTTGGGGGAGTGAAGACCTTCTTAAAAGTTCTGGTGTTTCTCTCTTTCCATAACCCATAAACAGTCACTCTAAGGCATATCTTGGGAATCACTTGTTGAAAAGCTTTTCCTTTAAATCTTTGGTCCATCCATTCCAAAGTAGCAGTCCAATTTTGACTTTTCCATATGATGTCACACCTTTTCATTAGTTCCTGCCATACAAAACAAGAATAAGGGCATTCAAAGAACAAATGATCATGAGTTTCCATATTATTTTGGCAAAGCAAACATACTAAAGGTCCAGGAGTAAAACTATAAATTCTATCATGTGTGGATAGACGATTCTGGGCAGCAAGCCAAAGCACAAAAATTTGTCTGGGGCTACATCCAGACAACCAAACAAAGTTGTACCAAGGAACTTCAGTCTCATGATCCCTCAAACTGTCCCAAGTAAGGAAAGTATTGAACTTTCCGTTAGGGGAAGTAGTCCATTTAATAGAATCCATGCAAATATTGGGGCGATAGAAATTTGATAACACATGTCTAACCTCATTAAGCTCTAAAGAGTTTGAGCCAGGCCAATGCCACTCCATTCCTCTGACAATGCTACTAACCTTAGCGTCAATATTAAGAGCAGCATCATACATAATTCTATTAGAGAAATAATCCAACAAGGGGCCCAGGGGGAGCCAGTTATCAAACCAAAGGAAAGTGTCATTACCATTACCAATTCGGTGAATTAATAAGGGTTTAGCAACTTCTCTAAGCTTTAATAACTTTCTCCAGTACCAAGAGCATTGGGACAGAAAACTGGCCTGCCAGAAACTCTTGTTTTTAAGCATATACAAACGGATCCAATTTCTCAACAAGGAATCATTGGAAGGTTCCAAAAGATTTCCAATATGTTTCAAATTTAAGGTCTTGTTAACCAAAACAAGTTCTTTAAAACCCAGACCCCCTTCCCTCTTAGGCCTGCACACTTTGGACCAAGCAACCTTAGCCCCAGAAATCTTATCTATCTTACCAGACCAGAGGAAATGAGATAAAGCTTGGGAAACTTGTTTGAGGACACCTTTGGGGAGAATAAACAATCCAGACCAATAGAGTTGAATTCCTGTCAAGACTGAGCTTATTAGTTGGGCTCTACCTACATAAGATAAAAATTTAGATTTCCAAGAATTAATCCTAGAGCTAATCTTATTGACCATCCCTTCGCAATCTTGTTTTTTCAGTTTTGAAGTAATAAGGGGAACGCCAAGATACTTAACAGGAAGGTTGCCTTTTACAAATTGGAGGGCAGAAATGATCTCATCACACAAGTCATCCTCAATACAAGAGAAGAATAAGCAACTTTTAGAGTTGTTTGCTTGAAAGCCAGAAATGTGATAAAATTGGTTAAGAGTAAGCCTACTCGTTTTAGTAGACTCCACATCCCCATTAAATAAAATAAGAAGGTCATCCGCAAAACAAAGATGTGAAATCTTTAATTTATCACATTTCCAATGGTAGGTAAAAGACTCCCCAAGAGTATTATGAAGCAACAGTTGGCTAAGAGTATCCATAATAATAACAAACAAATAAGGAGAGATAGGATCGCCTTGTCTTAACCCTTTAGCACCCTCAAAGTACCCCACAGATTCTCCATTAAAATTAATAGAATATCTAGGAGTAGTGATACAAGCAATAATCCATTTCTTGAGGTTAGGAGGGAAGCTAAGGACATCAAGCAAATCAATAAGAAATTCCCAGCTAACACTATCATAGGCCTTTATAAGATCAACTTTAGCTGTAACTCTGGGTTTACCCGTTTGCTTATGGTAATCTCTAAGGAGATCTTGAGCAAGAAGGAAATTATCACTGATCTTCCTACCCTTCACAAAAGCAAACTGTGCTTGATCAATAAGATGGGGAAGAATAAGTTGGAGTCTGCTAGCAATTATCTTAGATATGCATTTATAAACAGTATTACAGCATGAGATGGGTCTAAAATCGCCCATCTTAGAAGGGTTGGAAACCTTGGGAATCAAAGCAATAAGAGTAGTGTTAGATTCTCTTAACAATTCACCGTTATGAAAAAATTCTTTTACTGACTCAGTAATAGAAGGACCAATAGTAGCCCAAGAATCTTTGAAGAAAAAAGCATTAAAACCACCAGGACCCAGGGCTTTGTTATTATGTAAACTAAAAAACGCCTTCTTGATATCATCATTCGAGGGGATCCTATCCAGATTAGCCTTTAACTCATCAGGGATCCTCTTATGGACAAATGATCTGATATGATCTTTCCCAGGGTAGTTGTTATTAGCGGGAGTTCCAAGTAAATTATGAAAATATCTAATAGCTTCCCCTTTAGCTTCATCACAATTGGCAGTAAAATTACCATCAGGTTTTTCAAGAATAATTATCCTTTTAAAATTCCTCCTTTCTTTTATGAATAGATGGAAATATCTAGAATTTTTATCACCCACATCAAGCCATTGTAGCCTAGATTTTTGTTTTAGAATTTCTTCTTCAATCCAAATGGCTTCATGGTATCTATCCAAACAAGGCTTTAGTTGTTCAATTAAATCTGTATTACTAGGATCATGAAGTAAAGAAGATTGCAAAGTTTTAAGGGCCTCCCTAGCGTTATCTGCATTGGCCTTTTCTTGGCCAAGATAGTTCTTCCCAAGCTTTTTCAGTTCCTGTTTAAGGATTCTAAGCTTATGACAAATTTGATATTGGGCAGTTCCTTCAACTCTTTGGTTCCAAGTATTAGAAACAATTTCAGAGTAGTGATCCAACTTAGTCCAGAAGTTATAAAATTTGAAGGCCCTACCTTTTCTTCTAATATTTTTGTCAATATGGACGACAATAGGAGAATGATCAGACATACCTGGGGCCTGGAAATGAGCAAAAGAATCAGTGAAGTGATCAAGCCAAGTTTGATTCACTAAAGCTCTATCCAATTTCCTTTGTGTGAAGTCAGGCCTTCCATATCTTCTATTACACCAAGTAAAAAATTCACCTACATATCTAAGGTCAACTAGGCAACAGTCATTAGTAACTTTAAGGAAATCATACATATCATTATCCCAACCATGATTATCATTGGAAATTTCACCAGGATTCAGAGTAACATTAAAATCCCCAAGAGTGATATAATTAATATTAAGAGTACTAGCATGAATGGACCTTAAATCTGACCATAGAGCACCTCGAGCTTGGCCAGAGTTGTAGCCATAGACAAAAGAGGCTTCCAAGTAAACAAATTTATCATCATTTTCAATGCTCACATGGATGAATTGAGAAGTAGTTTTAATCATTTTAAGGCAAATCTTATCAGCATTCCAGCCGATCCATATTCTACCAGCAGAGCTAGGGTTACTATTAGAAACAAAAGCCCAATATTTGAAAACTTTCTTTCTAATACAATCCTCATTAGCATGTTTTACCCCAGTTTCCACAATGCTTAAAACATCAATGCTATTATCATAAATAAACTTAGCAACTTCAGATTGCTTAGAAGCAAGGTTAAGACCTCTAATATTCCAGCAGCTTACTATCATTAAGAACGTCTATTGGATTGTCTACTCTTACCTGAAGACCTTGAGTGGGAGTTCCTTTGTTGCTTTGGCTTGCCATGGCCAGGGGAAGGCATTGGAGACTCTTTTGAAATTGAACCTGACTCATGTATGGGTCCTTTAGCAGAGTTAAGCATGAGAGATTCATCTTCAGCATTCTGTGTTTCCTCTGCTTTAGCTATTAGGTTTCCAGTAGGGAGAGCATTAAGATTCGTGGGACTTGTTTTGTCTGAATGCACAGATAGATCATCAATAACAATTTGCCTTCTCTCTTGAGGAATCTCATGTTGCTCTTCAACTGAACTAGGATGCAGAGCTGAGAATTTGTTACTCAAAGTAAGATCATTTTTGCCATTCAGGTTTAAAATAGTGGTTAATGATCCTGGTATAAGAGTGGCTTGCGATGTTGTCAAAATCAAGATATGAAAAGTATACTTTACTTTTCTAAAGATTTGTAGTAGTGAAAGCAAAGGTCGAACCCACAGAGATTGAATTACTACGACTCTTAATTTTTAAACCTAAATCTAATTAATTATAAAAACGAGATTTTGATTTTGAATTTAATTAAACTAAGAACAATAAAATAGATCTAAATTATGAAAGTAATTAAAGTTGTTTTAAAGATATTTAAAGGGAACCTAGGATTGCAAATCCACCAGTAGCTTCATAATAAGGGTATCTATGCATTCAATTAGCTTATTAAGTTGGATGATAATGGGGAATTGTAGCTACAAGCCCAATTCCTCCGTCAAGAAAATAACTATGGTTCAAGCACCAACATAATCCATCTTCGGTTAGCACGAATTATCCCACACTAAACTAGGGTTGTGGTTTAATCCGTCTAATCTAGGCATGGACTATTCGGATACTTGATAGCACAATTCAATTTAAGCACCATTACATGTAAATAATCTAAACAAGCACAGCAAGCATAGATCATTGAACACACTACCATCAAAATAGATCTAAGACAAGAATAAACTTTGAAAGTAATGATTTAATCAATAAAAGCACGATTTATTTATAAAAATCCTCGAAACATGTAACTGTCATCCATACATAATAAAACTAAAATAAAAACATAAAATACACCCTGTTACTTGGCTAGGGTTTCATTGAAACCCTAGATCTATGTTTAGTTGTCCATAGAAGTGGTAGATGGCAAGAAGTTGATGGAGGAGGCCATGGAAATCCTTGGTCTTCTTCTTCTTCTCCTTGCTTTCCCCTCTTCAATGGCTGAAAGTATGGTTGTATATTGTGTGTATAATATTTTCCAAGCCCTAAATTGAAGTAAAATAGGGTATATATAGATTTACAACAAGTTTTTGGAAGCTTTCCTAACCCGAAACGCACTAAAACTGCTTTATTTAGCTTTCCAGACGTAATTAGGCAGTGTCGTTCGCGTAGGAATCATCAGTATAGCAGAATATGCAACTTTTATTTTTTTACAGATCACGTGAGTAGGCCGCGCGAGCGCGTAATTGGAAAGGTCGCGCGAGCGAATTCTGGGATCTCGCGCGAGCGGGTCGCGCGAGTGATTTCTTGATTTTCGCGCGAGCGGGTCGCGCGCACGATATGGTTTTTCTTGCTTCTTTCTTCCTGCTTTTTCACCTTATTTAACCAGATCTCCTTGTTTTCTTCCAAAACCTGTCAGAAAATAGGAAACGAAGTAAAAATATACAAAAACAGGATAAAAAGGCACTAACAAACGTATGTTAAGGTGTATAAATAGGATCTGTTCTCTCCCGATCAGCTTGCTGTGGGATATGGTCCTTGATAGAAACCTCAGTAGATTGATCATCCATCTTGAGATGCAAAGTGGAGGAAGATGCCAATGATTCCTCTCCCTTCCCTTCCCCCTTCCCCCTTCCCTTCCCCTATCAACAAGTGAGTATGAACCTTATCTGGACTAGCCTTCAGCTCCTCAACAACAGGTTGTTGAACACTAGCTGGTGGGCTATTTATACCAGGGGTTGCTTGGTTTAACTTACACTTGCCTTTGGTTTCCCACCCATCTTCATCAACCTTGGTACGGTGGGTGCTAGTACCCTGAGCTTGAGGCTTAGTCAATTTCTGGGGAGCTTGAAACCTTGTACAATCATGACCAAACCTCTTGCATTTTGCACACCTTACTGGGGTCTACTGATATTCAACCCCAATGTTAATTCTATCAGACTCTGTTCCTTCCACCTCAATTTCAAAATTCTTTAAGAGTTCAAACTCAGCATTAACTTCAATACAAATTCGGGCATAAGAAATCCGTCTACAGGTGGCTATCATTTTGTTAACATGTAGAGGTTTCCCTATCATACTAGCTATATGGCTAAGACCTTCTGGTGTCCAGAATTCCATAGGAATGTTGAAGAAGTGAACCCAAATTGGAATTGAAGAAGGAGCTTCCTTATCTAAGACAAGGCCTGGCTGCCAATTTTTGAGTAAAATGGGTTGGCCAGCCACATGCCAAGGGCCACTTTCCAACACATTCTCACTTTCTTCCTTAGAGTTGAACTTGAAAAAAAAAATAACCAGAGTCAGTAGCAAGCATATCAAACATCCCATGCTTTGCCCAAATTCTAGCAGTAGCAGTCTTGACCAAGGTGTGGGGGAGTTTTTTACCAATGAAAGAACCCACAAGGGTGTTATTCCAATTTTGAGTTCCATAAGAAGGCAGCTCTCTTGGCAAAGAAACCAACTTTTTGTTATCACCGTTGGGTTTAATGTAGTTAAGCTTAAAGCTGGGATTAGTTTTACCTTTAACAAGGGAAGCCCAGCTAGAAGATATAGCAACTTTAGCTCCTATAGAAGTCCCGTGGGTAGAGTGAGGATGTAGGTCCCTTGGTTTATTGGGAGGAGAACCCTCGGAAGATATGATGTATGTATAAAGTTGAGGGGCAGTAGAGGATATACCATTACCAAGCTTAGCTGTCACATGGCTAGTGCAAGAAGGCACATTGCCAGTATTCAAATTGGTCCCCAATTGAGGGAAGCCAACCACCTAAAATGTGAGAGAAGCTGGTTTGTAATCCCCAGCACCTGGTTTCTGACTGTGACCATTCTGCCCTTTAGTGCTGGCATGTTCAATGCTAGCCACGTGCGGGACATCTTGAAGACAATTAATGAGTTAGTTTAAGGGAATTCCAATGCATCATATAACTATTCATGATTTCCATATTGTAATTCTTTTATTTTTATTTCAGATTCATTATGTCTAGCCCACTTGTTATAACCATGATCCAGAATAAGTTTGTTGGAAATAACTACATTGAATGGAAATTGGAACTGGATGAATTATTAACTAATAATGGCTGTCAATACGTTCTTACCATTCCATGTCCACCTATTCCATGCCATGACACCCTAACATATCTTGTGGATCAATATTGGCAGTGGATAAGAGTTGATAGTGTTGCTCGCTCTACCATTTTAGACTCTTTGTCTAATGTGTTGAAGCAGCTAGATCAACCTTTGAACACTGCCCGTGCTATAATATTGAACCTCGAGGAGATGTTTAGAGAACTGAGCCGAACTGCAAGACTTATAGCCTTGGAGTTAGTCATGGATAACAGAATGTTGGAAGGAACTTCTATAAGAGAGCATGTTTTTAAAATGATTACTTATTTTAAAGAGCTGGAAGTTCTGGGTTCTGTAGACACCCCGATTTTGACCGAACGTCAAATTTAGGAGAGCGTCACCTCCACGTCCAATGATGATAAGGGCTGAAAGATTTGAAGTGTTCCAAGCTATTCAGAAAGTTCTCCAAACGCGGTAAAATTTTCACAGATTGAAATACTAGGTATTTAGGAGAATTCAGGTACAAAACATCACTTTTGAAAAAAATCTTCGAAAATAAGTTTCTTTGAAAAAAAAAGAGGAAAGAAAAGACCTAAAAAGGGGAAGTTCAACAAAAAATGGCATACGGCAGTATTTGGCGGCACTCAGTGAGTGCCGAACGGCATTCACTGAGTGCCGGCCCTGCATTTACCGAGTGCCGCCAACAATTTCTGACTGTCGTTTGCTTTAACAGTCCGTATTTTGGGGTACAATACGTATATGTATGCGGATAAAAACAAAAAAATTGATAAAGTAAGGCTGACTAAAACGCGGCCATTAAAAATTTTCTGCGGCACTTACTAAGAGCCGCGCGGCAGCCACGGAATGCCGCCGCGGCTTACACGGAGTGCCGCAGCGGCATCCACTGACTGCCTCAAGAGATTTTTGACTGCCGCCCTGTGCAGCAGTCTGTCTATTTTCAGAAAGTACGTATTGTACCACCAAATGAGACATTTACACCTGTCTTTTACTCCGAATTCACTGAAAATACTTGGTAATTTTGTCTATAAAAGAAGGAGGATCCTCCTTGGAAAGACACAACAACAATATACAAGAAGAATATACCATTACACTAATACATTTTTGGAGAGAAAAAAGAGAGTTTGGAGAGCTTGAAGAAGAGTTTGGAAGATTTTCAAAGTAGAGATGCTTTGAGGATAGCTTGGAGGTGATCCTCTAACCATGAGTTATTTCTTTTTTTTCTTTCTTTTAAGTCTCTAATCTCCAAACTACTTAGTTTTCTTTGTTTCATTCTTTTTTTTGTGTGTCTTTTTTTTTTACTTCCCTCTTGAGACTCTTAGAGATCTTCAATATCTCTCTTGAAAACTCTTGAGTTTGATGTCTTGAATCTCATGTAAGCTTATGCTTCACATGGGAGTCAAAGTTTGATCATCACTTCATTTTAAAAGCAAATAGATGGATCCAAGTCCATATTTATGATTTGGGTCCTCTAGCTTGGTGTTTTATGGAATGCTTTCTATATTCCTTAGAGGCTCATGAGTATTAGTCATATCTTCATCTCCAATGACCATCAAATGGTAGGAGAAAGTAGTTTTGAGTCTAAGCCCATCTCCATGGTTTAGGTTCATTATCTTGAGATTTCATGAAGTCCATACATACTTCATTTCAAAGCTACAAATATAAAGGTCTTTAGCCTCCAATGACCATCAAATGGTAGGAGAAAATGGTTTAGTTTAAGTCCAACTTCATGGTTCAATAGATGGGGTTAACAAATAAAAGTGTAACTTGACAATGAAACAGTGGATTCATAAACTATTTTTGATCAAGGATTTTTAGTTGGAAATCTAACCGTTGGAATCAAGTGAAACCCATGGGAAAATGTCAATAACACAATGTTTTACCACTGTAATTTTTGTTTTAAGAAGGTTTCATGTTTAAAGTGGTTTGGTCATGAGTTTTGTAAAGTCATTACAATCTGTCCAGAATTTCAGAACAGTAACACTCTTTTGAAATGAGTAAATTAGAGCCTTGATAAAGTACTTGTGACCCAAAATAATTTTTTCTAAGTAGATTAATGTGTTAGGAAGTCACTCTAAAAAGAACAAAGCATTTTTGATTTTTTTGCTATTTTTAGAAAATCGTGTAAGAACCCTGGACGGAAGGTTGTAGAATACTGAGTGATGTCTGGTTTTTGTCCAATTCCCGGAGATCCAACCGTTGGAACTTTGATTTCTTTTCTGGGTTAGCAACTAGACTCACAGAGGCATATTATTTCCAAATATCATTAAGATCCAACCGTTGGAAGTATGGTTTTTTCATTTTTTTTAAGATCTGGTCTGCTCTCTGTAATTCATAAAAAACTGCTACTGTTTTTGTCTAATCTTGTTTATTTCAACTCAAATGGTCTCCTAATGTCTTGGGTCCCAAATCATACTTTGAATAATGATAATTTAGCTTAAATCCAGAAGCTAAGTGACTCAAACTAGTGAATAAATCCATGTCTTATCCTTGTTCATATTCATTCATGTACATTAATGCTTATAGTTAGAACTAAATTGGATTTCATGTTTGCTAGATCCAAGCTAGAGAATTAGGATTGATTGTTTGACATCATATTATTATGTGAAGCATGTGGACTAACCTTTTGTTTTGTAGCGCTATTAAGGTACGATTTCTAGGACTCCTCTTTAGTTCATTTCAATTTCTTGATTTTATTGATTTTTTAACCTCATGCTCGACATCGTAGAATTAGGATTTGCCTTATGTGAATACATGTGATTAGAGACTATTTTAGGATTTTCTTTTGTTTATATGCATTGCACGTTTAATATTCGCGGCCGGATTCCGAGTAAGTTCTCTTGATCCTTATTGCATATCATATTGCTTGCTACCTGAATTACGTGATTTTTGAACGATATTTTATCACTTGCAATCTTACACCCTTTAGACATGCTTTTGTAATGTATATTTATACATATGTATTAGTTGAAGGCACATTCAAATTAATAATTCGATTAAAAGGATGTTGAGTAGAGGCCTATCGCAAGGTAGGATGAAAGAGGGTGTCTTAGTCCGACGGGCTCCTTCCTCTCTCATTCCATAATCCCCGGACCTAGTTAATCTCTGGTTTCTAAAAAGATCAGTTTGCTTTAAAAAATGGTTTCTTAATTTTTCTTTTAAAAATTAAGTGGCAACTCATTTGCTTTGAAATTTAAAAGAATTTTAAAAGAAAAGCTGTGGGTAGGAAAAATGCGATATCCACAATCTGGCGACTCCGCTGGGGATCGAACCCAGAATCTCTAGTTTCGCAGACCAGAATTCTGATTTTGGGTTCACTCGAGGATTAGACTTGAAAGCATCCTTTTAATCGAATTAATTAATCTTTGTGTGCCTGTTGCATTTCACTTGCATGTCCAGCCAGTCGATTGCATGGAACTATGACCTTGGAGGCTCGGGGCAACTCGGTCGGTCAAGTCATCATGGGACTGTGTGATCACCCTTGATCTCGTACCATGATTTGGTATATTAAGCATCCTATCGGATGTGTGTCAAGGGTCCCTTATTTGACCAAAACCCAGCCTGTGCATGATAGTTTCTGTAGAACCTTTCAATTCTAGGAAATCAACTCTTGATTAGGATTATGTGCTAGGGAATTTTGTATGCCCGGAAGGGATTACTTGAGATGATCACGATACTTGCTTGATGAAAGAGGTATAATCTTTTAATCACCTTTTAGCAATTTCTCCTCATGTTCCACGACATTTGGAGAACATTCCGAACCCTGATTATAAGATTATACTTCTTATATCATGTTCGCTAAGCATCATTGACCTTGTATGCATCCAAATTCATGGAAAGTACGGTGATAATCCGATCATGTGATCCTCCTACCCAAAGAGTTTTGAGTCCATCTTTGAAAGCAAACAGTTCTTGCCATCTTTACTACAAAAATTTTCAATCGCTTTTTTCAAAAAAATCTTTGGAGCTCACTTTTTGATTAAAACTCCAAACTAACCTTTGTTAAGGTTTTTTTTCACATGATCATCTTCTAAGGAAAAATCAAAAATTTTGGGAAGAAATGCTCTTTAAATAAATTTCAACGCAAAATTTCAATCCAATCATCTTTATTGAGAAATATTTTTACATTCTCATTCAAAATCCTTGAGAATTGTTTTTGAAAGATCTCATCATTTTAAGAAATGTCTTTTGAAAAATTTTGAACACCCGACCTTTGAAAGGGTAGTGAGGATCACAATGAGAGGAGAAATCAGCGCACTTGACATGGGTGAGGATTTATGTGCTTATGTGTTAGGATTAGGATTTTCTCTTTTTGGCATATAGAATAGGTACACACGCACACATGCATTGCATCCGTGTGACATATAAAAGGAAAGTTTTTTTTTTGCATGATAAAAGGTAGATAAAAAGATTTTAAAAAGAAAAATTTCAAAATTTGTTGTAGGAGCGAAAATAGCATCAACGTCAAATCAAGCGTGGTTTAGGGATCCCACGGCAAGGCTGGTAAGAAGAGAATACGCTGATATGGCCAAAGAAAGAAACAACGAAGAAATGGCCGAGTTAAGGATACTGGTAGAACAACAAGCAGAGAGCAAATGAGGCGACAGGTGGAAAACATGAACCGTATGATGGGGATGATAGAAGAACTGAATCGTCGACCACCACATGTAGTTCCGCCCGTTATAGACCCACCTTTGGGAGGAGGGGAAGGAGATTGGTTCGATGATCAGGAAGCACAATGGACTGATGCACTACGGGCCAACAGGACAGGGAGAAAGCTGAAAAGGAGAAGTTACTGACTGAGAAAATAGAGAAGTTGGAAAGGGTGATGCGCAAGGCTCAGGGAGTTGATACCTATCTGATGGAACTAGAAGGGTTGTATGACGGAGTACGTGAGACACTGCCTGCCGGGTTTAAGATGCCGGTTTTTGACAAATTTGATGGGACTGGCAATCCTCGCAGCTATAGAAGAATGTGTATTGGGGCTTTCCAACCAAGCGGCTTAAGCACAACCATGATGGCGGTCCTATTCCAACAAACTTTGACTGGAGCTGCTCTATCCTGGTATCTTACTCTTGAACCAAGCAAAACCAGGGTGTGGGAGGAAGTGATCAAAGCATTTGTGGCACAGTACGAGTACAATCATGATTTAGATGTCACTGTCCGAGATCTGGAGACCACTAGGCAAGGGAGCAAAGAATCATTCGCCGAATACCTGAGCAGATGGAGGGGAAAGGCAGCTAAAATGGTACAAAGCCCGTCTGAGAAGGACCAGATCCGAATGCTGATGAAGAATCTACAGCCAGTGTATCAAGAAAAGATGAGATTCCAGTCGATCAACACCTTTGCTGAGGTGTTCGATGTCGGGACAAGGATAGAGGATGCGATCCAAGAGGGAGTAATCAAGAAAGAGGAGCAACCAAACCGGTACAGGAGGCCAAACTATGGGTCCAACGGAGGACAAGCGGGGGGTCACTCTGGCCCTACCGATGTTAATGCACTGAATGGGCCAGAAAGGAAATTCGACATAGCACCGAGGAGAGGAGGGGTTAAAGCACCAAGGAAGTTCTCAGATTTGGGAGTGTCACTGTCAACCGCCCTCGATAGGCTGTTAGCCAAGGGGCATCTCCGTCAGTTGGAACCCCGACCACTACCAAGTCCGCTTCTGCCAAATTTTTAAGGGGACCTCTTTTGTAAATTTCATCAGTAGAAGGGTCACTCAATGGATAGGTGTATGAGATTAAGGCATGAGATTCAGGACCTCATTGATAACAAGGTAATTTCGGAACCCCCCACCAAAACTCCGAATGTTACTAGAAATCCGCTTCCGAATCATCGAGTCGTGCCACCACCGCAGGGCCTTTATCTCTTGGCGATAGAGGAAGAAACCTTCGATCCGTCTAGGCTAATCACTAAGGCCGGGACGCCAAGAAAGCCATACCAGCTACCTGAGGATTTGACAATCTGTGCTTTAGAGGATCAGCCGAAGGAGAATGAAATGGGACAGTCAGACTGGTGGATTCAAGGGAGTGACAATCGAGACGTGAGCCAGGTGGAGGATGATCTTTGTTACGAAAGCGACAAAGAAACAGAGGTGGTGGAGGGTACTTTGAGAGTTGATTCAAAAATTGACAATCTGTGGGTAATGGAAGAAGTCAATCATTTAACTCGGTCTGGCAGACACTTTAAACTGCATGAGCTAGAGGAGGAGGATCCGGGGAGAGATCTAGACAAAGGAAAAGGGAAGATGAATGAAGAAGAGGAAGAAGACAGGGTTCTGAGGCAGATGAAGAAAACTCAGGCTAACATCACCATTTGGGGGTTGCTGATTGCCTCCAAACGCCATAGGCAGGCGGTCCTAGATGCTCTAAACCAATCTGACGTATCTATCGACACCACCCCGGAGGACCTCATAGGACTGATCGGCAAAATCCTGACTTTGGTCATTACCTTCTCATCGAATGACTTGCCTCCGGGAGGGCCCGTTTATAACAAACCATTATATGTCACTGTCGAATGCTTGGGGAATGTCATGCCTGCTTGCCCGTTGACAATGGATCGGCCATCAATGTATGTCCCTTCCGAACGGCTAAGCGAATGGGCTTGGATGAGTCGATATTTACACCGTCTGAGCAAAGGGTAAGAGCCTACGACAACACTCAGAGAACAGTCATGGGGATAATCCTCCTTCATCTCATTATCGGCTCTTTTGGAAAAGAAGTTGAATTCCAGGTCATCGACATCCCCGCTTCCTTCAACCTGTTGCTAGGTAGGCCTTGGTTGGACAGTTTGGGTGCTATACCGTCAACGATCTATGAAAAGGTTAAGTATGTCTGGGAGAATAAAGTCTGTGATATCCTCGGGGACAATTGGGTTCGTTCGCCCGAAGCATCATCAAGTGCACTGATTCTAGAATTACAGTTGCAAGAAGAAGAAGCAAAAATAGGAGGGTTCGAGTTCATCAGCATGCTGGAAGAGGACAAGCCAAGAGAGTTTCTACCACTCCATTTTGATCAGTATGCCAGTCTAGTGGTCGCAGGGATCATGAAGAGAATGGGTTTCTTTCCAGGATTAGGGTTGGGGAAGAAACTTCAGGGCATGCCTGAATTCCCGCTCATTCCGACTCAGACTCACACTTTTGGCCTGGGGTACCAACGGACAAAGAAGGAACTGAGGGCAAAGAAAAAGGCCGTCGACGCACCACTAGACCCTTACCTGAAGACACTCAATGGATATTTTATGAAGGAAGGAGAAGATTCCCCTTCTGTGGCTTCCGAGAGCCATGGATGGACCAAAGTAAAGTGTTTAAAGCAGGGGTTCGAGATCTTTTTCTCCCATGAATTCTCCGAGTCCAAAGATCCATTTTTGCAAAAGCCTGAAAAGCTTGCTACCGTCAACGATTGGATTAGTGTACTGGATGGACCGGTCATGCAGGACTTGTTGAACGAAGAAGGGGTGAGAGCCGAAGAAAAAGGGAAAGAAGACAAGGGCCTGGAAGTCGAGATTGAGGAGGAAAATGATGAGGATGCGCTGGAAGAAGAGCCGAAGCCAGAAATGGGAGAAAAGACGGAAACCAGAGAGCTGCCAGGTTGAAACACTATGGAGCTCAAGCAGGGGGCCAACAAGGAGTGGGTCTTTGAGTCTAGTGATAAGTATCCCCCTCACCCAGAGTCTGTAATGGCCCAAATGAGGCGTCTTACTATCGCTATGTCTGTTGTAATCACTTCTAACAAAATCAATGAAAGTATGACTGATTCCGCCTACTCGAATGCGCTTAATGAATGTGATGAATGTGAAATACCTGATGAATTGCAAAAATTAGTTGAAAAAGAAAATGAATCTGCATGCAAAATCATAGAGAACACCCTAACAATTAATCTGGGCAATGAAAATCACCCTCAAAATGTTTTTATTGGCTCAACACTTAGCAATGAAGAAAGCAAAGAACTAATCAATCTATTAAATGAATTCAAAGATGTTTTTGCATGGTCTTATTATGATATGCCAGGTATTGATCCAAAAATAGTCCAGCACCACATCCCTCTCTTTCCTAATTCAAAATCCATAAAACAAAAATTGAGGCGAATGAGGCCAGAATGGACACTTAAAGTAAAAGAGGAGGTTGAAAAGCAATTAAAGGCCGGATTCTTGATGGTCACCGAGTATCCTGAGTGGATCGCCAACATTGTACCTGTCCCAAAGAAGGATGGTCGTGTTAGGGTTTGCGTTGATTTTCGAGATTTAAACAGGGCTAGCCCTAAAGATGATTTCCCGCTACCCCACATCGACGTGTTAGTTGATAACACTGCGGGACACGAGCTTCTATCTTTCATGGATGAATTCTCTGGGTATAATCAAATCCTCATGGCACCCGAGGATAGGGAGAAAACCACGTTCATCACTCCGTGGGGAACATATTGCTATAGGGTCATGCCATTTGGACTCAAGAATGCGGGTGTGACCTATCAGAGGGCTGCCACCACTTTACTACACGACATAATCCACAAAGAGGTGGAGGTGTATGTGGATGATATGATTGTGAAATCCAAAGAGAGGGGAGGACACCTAGAGGCTTTGAGAAAGTTCTTTGAGAGATTGAGGGAGTTCAAAATGAGGCTAAACCCACAGAAATGTACCTTCGGAGTTACCACAGGAAAGTTGTTAGGGTTCCTTATTACCCAAAGGGGGATCGAAGTAGACCCGACCAAAATAAAAGCCATAACCAAAATGAACCCACCAAAAAATGAGAAAGAATTGAGAGGATTCTTGGGGAGAATACAGTTCATCAGCCGCTTCATTTCCAAACTCACCTTGACCTGCGACCCGCTATTTAAGTTACTCAGAAAAGGAGACAGGTTCGAGTGGGATGCCTTGTGTCAAGAAGCCTTCGATAAGATCAAAACTTACCTCCAAAACCCACCTGTCCTGTCACCACCATCACCCGGGAAACCCTTAATGCTTTATCTCTCCATATCCGAAGATTCGATGGGGTGTATGTTGGCCCAGGAAGGAGAAGAGGGGCACGTGGAGAAGGCCATTTACTACTTGAACAAAAGAATGGTCAGATATGAGTTAAAGTATTCGCCCTTGGAAAAGGCCTGTTGGGCCTTGGTTTGGTGCACCCGTCGCCTTCGCCACTACATGCTAGCCTTCCCTGTAATCCTGATATCCCGAATGGACCCATTAAAATACCTATTCGAAAAGCCCGTCTTGACCAGTAGGATTTCCTGCTGAACCATGATGCTAGCTGAGTTCGACATCAAGTATGTCACCGCCAAGTCTGTGAAAGGAAGGGCTGTCGCTGAGTTTTTAGCCGACCTCACTATAGAATCCAAGGATGAGGAAGAATTCAAGTTCCCGGATGAAAGAATAATGGAGGTAAAGGAGGACCTGTGGAAAATGTACTTCGACGGAGCAGCCAACCAACTAGGTTATGGAGTTGAAATCATTCTCATAGCGCCTGATGGGGCCCCTACCCCATTAGCCGTCAAACTCAAGTATAACTCAACCAAAAACACCGCAGAGTACGAAGCGTGCATAATTGGGATGGAAGCAGCCTTGGCTTTAAAAGTCGAACAGATTGATGTCTTCGAAGATTCCAATTTGATCATATCCCAAGTCCGAGGGGATTGGAGGGTAAAGCATGAGAAATTGAGACCTTACCACGATTACCTAGAAAGTCTGAAAGCGCAATTCAAGAAGATTTCTTTTTACCACCTTCCTCATGAAGAAAACCAACTAGCCGACTCCTTGGCCACTTTAGCATCGATGATTCAAATCCCCTCCAAAACTACTATGATCCCGCTGTCCATAGAAGTGAGGAATCAACCATCATTTGAAATGATCGCGGCCGTAGAAAGAGAAGACGAAATGCCTTGGTGTGAAGATGTGTGGAAGTTCATCAAAGAAGGAGAATACCCCGAAGGAGCCTCAGAGAAGGACAGAAAGGAGATTTGACGATTCGTCGCTCAATTTGTGATTTATGCAGATAAGCTATGGAAGAAATCCTACACCGGGTACAATCTGGAGTGCCTATATGGGAAGGAAGCTAAAAGAATGATGGAGGAAATACATGAGGGAGTGTGTGGGCCCTACATGAACGGGCACATGCTGGCAAAGAAGATCATCCGACAGGGGTACTATTGGATGACCTTGGACAAAGACTGTTGTGAATATGTTAGAAGGTGTCACAAGTGTCAAATTCATGCAAATCAGATGCATACCCCGCCGTCACAGCTCTATAGCATGACCACCCCTTGGCCACTTTCCGTATGGGGGATTGATATCATTGGTGAGATAGTTCCGAAGGCTTCCAATGGGCACCGATACATAATCTTGGCAATCGATTATTTTACAAAGTGGGTAGAGGCAGCTTCGTATGCAACTTTGAAAGCCAAAGACGTGGTGAGTTTCATCGAGAAAAACATAATCTGCAGGTATGGGGTCCCGAATGAGTTTATCTCTGATCATGGCAGTCATTTCCAAGGAGATGTTATCTCGCTCTTAGAGAAGTATAAGATCACTCGCCATCAGTCATCCCCGTATAGGCCTCAGACGAATGGAGCAGTAGAAGCAGCAAATAAGAATGTTAAAGCAATCCTGGGAAAAACGACGGATACATACAAAGATTGGCATGAGAAGCTGCCATTCGCACTATGGGGGTACCGGACCTCTGTAAGGACTTCTACCGGAGCTACGCCTTATTTACCGGTTTATGGTATGGAAGTCGTTCTCCCAGTCGAGGTCGGGCCGTACATCATAAAGACTCTCCTTTCTGGAGGGGCAGCCTATCTCATGGACCTGGACGGGGTTGAATTTAAGCAACCAATTAACCTCGATCGCCTCAAGAAATATTTTGCTTGAATTCGTTTCTTTCAAAACCTCCTACCTTGATGTACTACGCTCGACCTGATTCCCGCTAGGGGATACATAGGCAACCTACTTGGTTCGATCATTGAAAATAAAACTGCCCGAGCGGCGTCTTCCTTCAAGCCTTAAACCGAACTACTGCAGGCCTGATACCCATTCCGGGATAAGTAGGCGGGCTCTCAAAAGCCTTCGGCCCATGAAAATCGAAAGAGAAAAAGCCCTATGCTAAACTAGGGGCAAACTGGCATTTGCCCAGAACCCCTTCGAAGCCCTAAAACCAGGGGCAAACTTCGTTTGCTAGCCAAAGAACCCAGATACAAGACCCGCCTTTGGATCACCTGGCTATTAAAATAAGTACTATAAAGAAACAAACGAGAATTCATGGTATAGAAGGAGTAAAGCTGTAAAAAAAAAAAAAAAAAAAAAAAAAAAAAAAAAAAGGGGCCAAGTAAAGACATTGAAAGGAGAATCCTTCATAAAAGATTAATTGAAGGGGTGAGCACTTTGATTAAACATGTTAGAACTTTCGTAAAAGATGACAACACTTATTGAAGAAAAATAAAGGAAATCACATTCAAAAGCGTAAAAAGAGTAGGCAGGGTCTGTCAGAAGGTTTTGTAAAATGGCAAGCTTTTCCCTGTTTTCATCTACTTTATTATGCATATGTCTGTCAAGCTCGTCTCGCGACCAAGGCCTGGATCTCTAGAAGATACTGGGCAGTAGGCACAGTCAGAGCCAGAATCCTCGGGCACGGAACAGCCATCCTACTGTGCCAAGCCTCAATGAAAGCCTTCACAATAGAAGGGCGCAAAGTGGACTCCCTGGTGAAATTAGCAGTCACAGATTCAGTAGTGTCCTGCAAAAGTCCAAATTGACGGACCACCCGATCTGGAATGTAGAAAGTGGTAGCACGCAAGCCCGGTAGCCAGATGCCGGGTCACCCAGGAAGACGTATAGCAATGGAGCGATAAATCCACTACGGACAGATCCAGCAGATATCACTGGAAGAGAGGCCCTGAAGCCAACCAAGCCATGCATCGGCGGAGTGAAATAAGTTATGAATCTCCATACGATCGTAAGGAAGTGACCCACGAAGATGGGAAGGGTGTATAAAGAGGTCCAAATGCTTCATGAGCCAAATCTGCAGAATAAAAGGTGCCCCGGTAGATAATATGGCCCCGGTAGCATGAGCATGGTCCAGTCCTACCGAGTCTCGCCGAGAAATAGCATGACTGCACTCTTCATCTCCCTTAAACCGCAGGCAATGGATATGAGAATATCGGAGGATGACTAAAAGAGAAAGTAAGAAAGCATAGCAATCGATAGAGTGCTACGCCGAATAACTTGATACCCACCGTCGTAAGGATCCCCAATGGGAGCATAAACCGAGGAGAGGCGCTCAAAGTCGACGTGTCTATCGTGAATGAAAGAGCCTGCGGCACCGCGGGATACATGGAGAAGAGCCGCCAAGTCCTGAACATACCCGGCCTGTACAGGAGGAACAGTCAGATCCGCGGAAGGGTCAGTATAAAGGATAGCACTGAACTCTTCAAACAAAGGACAGATCTCTTGATGACTGAAACGGAAGACGTGGAGCGAAGGATCCCAACATTGGACAGCGGCTTGAAGCAAACTTTTGTTTAGAATCATTCGTCGGAAGGAGAAGAGATCATTTAGCCTGAAACACTCGAAGTTGAGCCTATCAATACCAGAAAGGGTATCCATCTATGGGAAAAGGATTTGAGAGCTAACAGGGGCCATTTGAGATAGGGGAGAATGAAATAAGGTGGTGTTTTGTGGAGTTTTGAAGAAAAGAGGGTATAAATAGAAGTAGATCTGCCTGAAGTCAGGGCGGCACTCGCTAAAGTGGAATGGCACTCGACGAAGTGCCGCACGGCAGTCCGTGAGTGTCGTCGCGGCATTCGCTGACTGCCACTGCGGCACTCACCGAGTGCCGCTGAGACCTAACTGAGTGTCGTTCCGGGTTTTTCATTGGCCAGGATCTGTTTGTAACACTTTTAGCCCACCTGCAAACAGAAAACTAGATAAAGGACAATAAAACGTACGCTTCATGTAACACGTGCAACAAAGAATAAGCCATGATCGCATACATTCATTCATTTCATTCATGAATAAAAGAGATAAAAACATTCAAAGATCAAATAAAAGGGGGACCAAGCTATGGTCCCACATAAGGCAAAAGAAGGACCAAGCTATGGTCGCACGTACGGTGAATATCAATGAAAAAGCAAAATATAATAATAAAGGTATTAAAAGTGCCTATCCTACCGGCTGTCATGGAGCCATCACCTAGATGAGAGTAAACATATATATATATATATATACAGTCCATCAAATAAAGTATGCATCCTCCCAAAAAAACACTCAAAAGAAATAAAAAATAAAAAAGCAGGATCAGCCTCGACCCCGGCCGCGAGTCTGACGGGTCATACGCCTGAGGGGCTCCTCCTCCGACTCTGTCCCGCTGCCTCCACCACTCCCTCCACGTCCACCGCTACCACCGCCCCTGCCTCGACCCCCGCCGCTGCCTCCGCCACTACCGCCGCCTCTACCTCGACTCCCGCTGCCTCCACCTCGTCCGGCATCGCCATCTCCGGGAGTGTCGCTGAGGGGAATGCCGAACTGCTGGAGCCACTGCTGAAGCTGCCCAACCTGCTAGGACAAGACTCTAATCTCCTCTGCCTATAGTGAGAATGGATAAGCCCAGAAAGTGTTGAAAGAAGGAAACTGAGCCGCAGCAGTTGCCCGAGCTCCCTCAGCCTAAAAACAAGAATCAAGAATAAAGATTAGTAAAAAAAGAGGTAATCAAAGTCAAAATCAAAATGAAAGACGGGGATAAGTTTATTACCATCCACTCTCGCCCGAGAACCCACTACCGCACGCTGTGGGCATACGTCAAGCCCTCCTCTGCGTAGGCATGCGGGACGACGTCATAGTGGAGAGGAATAGTAAGGGAACCCTGTGAGAGTCAGGGGATCGTCGTCAAGAAAGGCTCGCCAAATGAGATGGTTGACATGGTCCAATCCCACTCAGGTAAGGGAGGAGGACGAGCCGCGGCAGGAACAGGCTGCAAACAAAAAAAAAACCAAAACGTAAATAAAGAATGAAAGAAAACTCATAAAAAAATGAAGGAATCATTTACTCACCCGAGTCACTTCCATCAGAGGGAAGTTCGGCATCAGCTTAGCGGCGCGAAACGCTGGGTATCCAGTGGGGGGATCCACAAAGTCATGAATGCCCAAGCCCATCAGAGCAGCCGTCAGCTCGCTACCCTGGAGTGTGTCTGTGGCTCTCATAGAGTCGGGAGGAGGGAACGGCATAAAGAATCCCAGGGCTGCCAGTGACTGCCTAGTCACCCTCTCTCCCAAGTACCACGCCTAGACCTCTGGCCCAAGGAGTCGTCTCGTCGGATCATATCCAGCCGACTCTCGGATCTCCGCACGAGCCTCAGGAAGCACCCTAAGCCAGGGCTGCCAATGAACGTGCTGCTCCCTCAGGTTCGTCAAGAAGTTCCTGAACAAAACAAAATCGTGGGCCCCGGTCTTCCGCCCGACCCTATCCTTCGCCCATTTTAGCCCCTGGGGCATGATAAGGACGTCTGCCTCACGTGTCTCAGAGAACATCATGTGGAGGTACTCATGGGACCAAATTTGTAATAAAAAAAGGGGGAGGTTAGTCTCACAATTTAAATAAATTTCTGAAAGTGTAATAGCCACCAGTGGAGGCCGGCCTGTCCCGGGAGATGTCACCCATATGCCTGTACAAGACGGCTAACCCTGCACCAGCCCAGTCATACTCATCAATCCGGTCCAGGTGCTCCAGAAACGCTACCAGGGAAACAGAGACCCGATCACCCTTGGTGCTCAACAGAGAGCACCCCAGCACATACATGTGAAAACCACGGGTCATCTGCTCATCGGTGAAACCCTACTGACCCCTGAATGTATCCATGAACCATCGGGCTGTGACCAAAGGCTCATCTGGAACCACTCCCAACAATGGCTCCACCTGGTCCCACTCCTGATCCGTCAGATACCGTAAGCGCTCTCCGCCGAAGGCAATCCCCGTGATCATCGAGAAGTCCAGAGGAGTCATCGTCATCTCCCCGAAGTTGAAATGGAAAGTGCTGGTGGTGTCCCACCACCGCTCCGACAATGCATGAATCTGCCGCAAGTCATTGGAGCTCTTCGTCAAGAGTTTGACGAAGTCTCCAAACCCGGCCGCGTCCACCAAAGCTCTCACCGTCTCACTCAGCTGTGTGTACCACTCATACCCGTGAGCAAGGCTGCCATGCCCCTTCAGTACCTTGGGCTGTAGCTGCAAGAAAGAATCATAAGTTTTTGATATTAGTAATTAGATAAAAAGAAAAGTAAAAAAAAAATATATATATATATATATAATAAATAAATGAAACAGATGGTAAGTAAAGAAACAAGGAAAAGCGTCATAAAAAAAAGAGGAAAGGAAAGAAATAGAAAAATCTGGAAATACTCGTAGAAATTTCACAAGCATGGCACTCGTTTGCGTTCAGTTTAGCAGATGTTCACAAAATAATAAGAAGAAATAAGAGAAAGCACTCAATGTTCTAGCAAGGTTTCGAAGAAAGGGGAAAGAAAAGAGTAGTTTGTTTGCATTTTTTTGAAATACATGCATATATAAACATACGAAGGTGCAAAAGAATTTGAGTCCAAAAGAAGCGTAGTTTTAAAGAGAAGTTCGTGAGAATAATAAAAGGCGTAATTTGAGTCACAAGCGGTTAAGAATCAGTTTTGAATAATAAAAGGCGTTTGGAACGCTCAAGAAAATTCACGAGTTCAGTAAACACGAGTGAGAATAATAAATTGTGATTCATCGACCATGATATTCATAAAGTTCGTGAGAAGTAAAATGAAATGCAAGCTCTTGAATAAAGTACACATGAAAATGCTACAAGCATGGCATTTGCATTTGAAATAAAGACATTCAAAGTTATGATTCACTATACATTTCATTCATAAAGTTCTAACAGAAGAAAAGAAAAAGAAATAAAAGGGTAGCGTTTACCTCGTGCTTGAACGCGCGGGCAGATAAATGCTCATCCGAGTACCGGAGCAAGAGTGTGGCATCAGGATGATGAGTGGCCGTATACTTGACCTTCCTTTTGTGCCCTGAACCGCTCGCCATGATCTGCCAAGGAAAAGAGAGAATTCGCACGTTGTATTCGTGGAAATTTTGGAAAAATGAGGAAAGAAAAGAGATTAATCAAGTTTTGATCGAGTAGAACTAACCTGTGAGTACCGTAGATCAATACAGAAGAAAAGAGAGGATGGGAGAAAAATTTCTCCAGAGAGATTCCGAGCGAGAGAAGATTGAGAGAATGAGAAAAGTGAATCGAAACCGCGGGTTTTAGTCACTGCCGCTCAAACGCGGCACTCAGTTTTCTGTGCACGATAGTTGATGGACTGCCGTGCGGCACTCACCAAGTGCCGCAATGGCACTCCGTGAGTGCCGCACGCAGTCACGGACTGCCGCGAAAAGTCGCGTGTGCCGCGGTTACGTCGGTTCAAGAGATCTTTATTTTCCCCCCAAGAATTCAAATCAAGTCCCAAAAATTGGATTTGAGCCCCCCAAAATTTGCCCTCATTGCACTTTTGGCCCTCGAGGTCATTTTTAGGTTTAAATTGACTACAAATTTCAAAATTTAGATTGAATTTGAGCCCGCAGGTTCCAAATTCTGAAATTTGAAATAAATTTTGGCCCGAGGGCTCCTGATTTTGAAAACTTGAAATAAATTTTGGCCCGTGGGCTCCAGATTTCAAACGTAGAAATACACTTGAGCTTGTGGGCTCCAAATTTCAAAAAGTTGAAATAAATTCGAGCCTGCGGGCTCCGAAGCTTTGAATTGATTTGAATTTGAGTCTGCGGACTCCAAATTAAACTAAATATGATTCCCCTCATTTTGGGAATATAACAGATTTATATTCCTGATCCACGTAACAGATTTGCGTCGATCCTTGTTTTGAGAGTGTAACAGATTTACATTCTCGGTTCTCGCAACAGATTTGCGTTAACCCTCATTTTGGGAATATAACAGATTTATATTCTCGATCCATGTAACAGATTTGCGTCGATCCTTGTTTTGAGGGTATAACGGATTTACATTCTCAGTTCTCGCAACAGATTTGCGTTAACCCTCGTTTTGGGAATATAACAGATTTATATTCTCGATCCACGTAACAGATTTGCATCGATCCGTGTTTTAAGAGTGTAACGGATTTACATTCTCAGTTCTCGCAACAGATTTGCGTTAACCCTCATTTTGGGAATATAACAAATTTATATTCTCGATCCACATAACAGATTTGCGTCGATCCTTATTTTGAGAGTGTAACGGATTTACATTCTCGATTCTCCCAACAGATTTGCGTTAACCCTCGTTTTGGGAATATAACAGATTTATATTCGCGATCCACGTAACAGATTCGCGTTGATCCTCGTTTTGGGAGTGTAACGGATTTACATTCTCGGTTCTCGCAACAGATTTGCGTTAACCCTTATTTTGGGAATATAACAGATTTATATTCGCGATCCACGTAACAGATTTGCATCGATCCTTATTTTGAGAGTGTAACGGATTTATATTCTCGGTTCTCGCAACAGATTTGTGTTAACCCTTGTTTTGGGAATATAACAGATTTATATTCTTGATCCACGTAACAGATTTGCATCGATCCTTATTTTGAGAGTATAACGGATTTACATTCTCGATTCTCGCAACAGATTTGCGTCAACCCTCGAAGTCAAATCAAAAGCATCTTCATGTCCCCCGTAACAGATTGAGCATAGGTTAAGAATTAGGTGATCTTCCCTGACTAACACGTCACGTAAAATGCATCGTACGTGGGGAAGACATGATAAGCATGGCGCTTGTATGACCAGGCCGATTCAGAAAATACCATTGCATAGCACGTGCATCATGATAAGATAAGGTCCATTCATCCATATGGTTACTTGTGCTTATGTATGCTTGGCTCCTGCCCGAACTACATCCTGGTCTGATTTCTGAGCGGATACGTAGGCAGCTCACCGTTGAGCATGACCAACATGAACCGTTTGTGTAGCCGTTTTCACAGTGCATTTTGTTTTACCTAAATTTGACAGTCTGGTCAAAGGCTTGTCTTCACATAGGCTTTGACATTCACTTATGGGACGCGTTGCCCCACAAGCTCTGTCAAAGAGGGGCAAACTGTAGACACCCCGATTTTGACCGACCGTCAAATTTAGGAGAGCGTCACCTCCACGTCCAATGATGATAAGGGCCGAAAGATTCGAAGTGTTCCAAGCTCTTCAGAAAGTTCTCCAAACGCGTTAAAATTTTCACAGATTGAAATTCCAGGTATTTAGGAGAATTCAGGTACAAAACATCACTTTTGGAAAAAATCTTCGAAAATAAGTTTCTTTAAAAAAAAAAGAGGAAAGAAAAGACCTAAAAAGGGGAAGTTCAACAAAAAACGGCATACGGTAGTATTTGGCGGCACTCAGTGAGTGCCGAACGGCATTCAGTGAGTGCCAAACGGCAGTCACTGAGTGCCGGCCCAGCATTTACCGAGTGCCACCAACAATTTCTGACTGCCGTTTGCTTTAACAGTCCGTATTTTGTTGTACAATACGTATATGTATGCGGATAAAAACAATAAACTGATAAAGTAAGGCTGACTAAAACGCGGCGATTAATAATTTTCCGCGGCACTTACTAAGAGCCGCGCGGCAGTCACGGAATGCCGCCGCGGCTTACACGGAGTGCCGCAGCGGCATCCACTGACTGCCTCAAGAGATTTTTGACTGCCGCCCTGTGCAGCAGTCTGTCTATTTTCAGGAAGTACGTATTGTACCACCAAATGAGACATTTACACCTGTCTTTTACTCTGAATTTACTGAAAATACTTGGTAATTTTGTCTATAAAAGAAGGAGGATCCTCCTTGGGAAGACGCAACAACAATATACAAGAAGAATATGCCATTACACTAATACATTTTTGGAGAGAAAAAAGAGAGTTTGGAGAGCTTGAAGAAGAGTTTGGAAGATTTTCAAAGTAGAGAAGCTTTGAGGATAGCATGGAGGTGATCCTCTAACCATGAGTTATTTCTTTTCTTTCTTTCTTTTAAGTCTCTAATCTCCAAACTACTTAGTTTTCTTTGTTTCATTCTTTTTTTTGTGTGTCTTTTTTTTTTACTTCCCTCTTGAGAATCTTAGAGATCTTCAATAGCTCTCTTGAAAACTCTTGAGTTTGATGTCTTGAATCTCATGTAAGCTTATGATTCACATGGGAGTCAAAGTTTGATCATCACTTCATTTTATAAGCAAATAGATGGATCCAAGTCCATATTTATGATTTGGGTCCTCTAGCTTGGTATTTCATGGAATCCTTTCTATATTCCTTAGAGGCTCATGAGTATTAGTCATATCTTCATCTCCAATGACCATCAAATGGTAGGAGAAAGTAGTTTTGAGTCTAAGCCCATCTCCATGGTTTAGGTTCATTATCTTGAGATTTCATAAAGTCCATTCATACTTCATTTGAAATCTACAAATATAAAGGTCTTTAGCCTCCAATGACCATCAAATGGTAGGAGAAAATGGTTTAGTTGAAGTCCAACTTCATGGTTCAATAGTTGGGGTTAACAAATAAAAGTGGAACTTAACAATGAAACAGTGGATTCATAAACTATTTTTGATCAACGATTTTTAGTTGGAAATCTAACCGTTGGAATCAAGTGAAACCAACGGAAAATGTCAATAACACAATGTTTTACCACTGTAATTTTTGTTTTAAGAAGGTTTCATGTTTAAAGTGGTTTGGTCATGAGTTTTGTAAAGTCATTACAATCTGTCCAGAATTTTAGAACAGTAACACTCTTTTGAAATGAGTAAATCAGTGCCTTGATAAAGTACTTGTGACCCAAAATAATTTTTTCTAAGTAGATTAATGTGTTAGGAAGTCACCCTAAAAAGAACAAAGCATTTCTGATTTTCTTGCTATTTTTAGAAAATCATGCAAGAACTCTGGATAGAAGGTTGTAGAATACTGAGTGATGTCTGGTTTTTGTCCAATTCCCAGAGATCCAACCGTTGGAACTTTGATTTCTTTTTTGGGTTAGAAACTAGACTCACAGAGGCATATTATATCCAAATATCATTAAGATCCAACCGTTGGAAGTATGGTTGTTTCATGTTTTTTAAGATCTGGTCTACTCTCTGTAATTCAAAAAAAACTGCTACTGTTTTTGTCTAATCTTGTTTATTTCAACTCAAATGGTCTCCTAATGTCTTGGGACCCAAATCATACTTTGAATAATGATAATTTAGCTTAAATCCAGAAGCTAAGTGACTCAAACCAGTGAATAAATCCATGTCTTATCCTTGTTCATATTCATTCATGTACATTAATGCTTATAGTTAGAACTAAATTGGATTTCATGTTTGCTAGATCCAAGCTAGAGAATTAGGATTGATTGTTTGACATCATATTATTATGTGAAGCATGTGGACTAACCTTTTGTTTTGTAGCGCTATTAAGGTATGATTTCTAGGACTCCTCTTTAGTTCATTTCAATTTCTTGATTTTATTAATTTTTCAACCTCATGCGCGACACCGTAGAATTAGGATTTGCCTTATGTGAATACATGTGATTAGAGACTATTTTAGGATTTTCTTTTGTTTGTATGCATTGCACGTTTAATATTCACGGCCGGATCTCGGGTAAGTTCTCTTGTTCCTTAATGCTTATCATATTGCTTGCTACCTGAATTACGTGATTTTTGAACGATATTTTATCACTTGCAATCTTACACCCTTTAGACATGCTTTTGTAATGTATATTTATACATATGTATTAGTTGAGGGCACATTTAAATTAATAATTTGATTAAAAGGATGTTGAGTAGAGGCCTATCGCAAGATAGGATGAGAGAGGGTGTTTTAGTCCAACAGGCTCCTTCCTCTCTCATTCCATAATCCCCGGACCTAGTTAATCTCTGGTTTCTAAAAAGATCAGTTTGCTTTAAAAAATGGTTTCTTAATTTTCCTTTTAAAAATTAAGTGGCGACTCATTTGCTTTGAAATTTAAAAGAATTTTAAAAGAAAAACTGTGGGTAGGAAAAATGAGATATCCACAGGTTCCGACATTGATGGTGAGACTCAAGTTGACATAATCTTGCATTCGTTGCCATCATCATTCACTCAATTTAAAAGGGTTTTTAAAATGAGTAAAACAATTTTCTTAACAAGTGAGTTGATAAGCTCTCTTGAGGCAACGATGGATATAGTCAAAGAGGAGTCAAATGTTCAGAGCATTGGGATGGCTTCATCTTCTAAAACTAAGCCTAAGGGCATAAGTTTGGAGAAGGAGAAGCAAGACTCAAGGATAGGTGAGCCTAACCCAATTATTGGGAAGAAGGCAAGACTAGGAAATGAAAAGGTTGGTGCTGTGCCAAAAGAAAAGTGAAGAAAGGGAAAGGTTGGTGCTATGCCAAAAGGAAAGAGTTTCTATTGTGGCGTGAGAGGGCATTGGAAAAGGAACTATGTGGAATACTTGACTGTGAAAAGGCAAGGTATGATTCTATCACTAGCTTTTGAAGTAAGTTGAAAAACTAATACTTCAATTACTTGGGGCACTTATTCTAAATTTTTCTTATTAAATCTGTAATTGTTGCAGGGGATTGGAAGATAAGAATGTGAGTTGATTAGAAGACCTTGATTGCTTTTGGGATTTGATGCAAGAGTTGCTATTAGATTAGTAGTTTTATATTGTAATAAAACTTTGGAGTTATTAGATGGATTTCAGTTTTGAATTAATGAATAATATTTATTCTTTTGGTTTTGGTATTGAAATTGTTGATTAAAAGAAAGTGTTCTTTTAATGTGATATAATAACTTGTCAATCAAGTATCTCACCTATTTACTCTTGTTTTTTTTGTATATTAACTAACGTAGTATTTAAAAAAACGCATGGGTATTTTTACCATCTAAAAGGATAGCACCTTCAACTAATTCTATAACTTTTGGTTTTAGAGGCTAGATCAGATTAATCTAAAATGGATAAATAGGAAGTAGAGGATTGGATCCTAGACTTTTTGGTTGCTAATACCATTGCCTATTTGTCAATCCTATTTAGACAGTAACGTGATCAGATCAGATTAATCTAAAAAGGATAAATAGGAAGTAGAGGATTGGATCCTAGACTTTTTTGGTCGATAAGACCACTGCCTATTTAACAATCCTATTTAGAGCTAGGATGATTAGGTGATTCCTTTGTATGAAAGATCACTGCCTATTTGACAATCTTATTTAGAGCTAGTATGATCAGGTGACTCCTTTTTATCAAAGATCACACAACCGAAGGATCATTAGAATAAGGGCACACTCACGTATAAGGGCCAATAAACATTAGAGTTGTAAAGTAGTTTTGACTACTCTAGATACTGATATATATTTACTTATTGCACCTTCATCCTCAATTTTTGAAGAAATTCAAAAGTTTTGGAATGAAGAGTAATTGTTAAAAGAATATCATTGCTTTTTGATTTTATCAAAATGGTGAGTATCTATCTAATGCATTTATTGTCTATAAGAGGTAAGAATGAAATTCTTTCTCGATAGTCTACACCTAGTGCGCCTCCACGGGATGGTGTAGTAGGTAGAAGGAGCTATCTTCTTTTAGATATGACTAGGTTATGAGATGAGTTATTTAGAGTTACCATTGTTCCTTGTTTTTCTCGATAGAACTACAATGTATGTACTGGATCTTATTCAAAAGCGAATCTTTCCAAAAAAAAACAAAAGTTGGTTGAAGACCGAATTTTGTAATGGAAAGATAATATAAAAGAGTAAAGTTATTTATATCTTAAAGCAATCTATAAATCATTTAGAATTAAAATCTACTACCTCTTCATCCGTTCCTACATCGGTACTTCATTGTATTGGGAGAATTCTCAGCATTGTTGAAATCCTCTTGTACACTAAAGTTTTGTGATAAGGAAGCTCTGGTATGTGATTTGCATGAGTCTATAGACTTAAGCAATCATCCAGAGATAAGAACATCTGTTTTGACATTTTTGTCAAAATACTTTGGATTCAGCTAAAGTATGGATATGGCTTAAGTGGATGAAAGGATCCTTGCGTAAATGAAGTGTGGTGGTGATTATGGTTCCTCATATTGATGGCATCTTTATCATTGTGAGATGTTAAAGAAGTGTTATCAATGGTTGAGGTCAAGTTTTCAGTATACTTGATATTTTTTATCTCGGTGAGGCGAGCTATGATCTTTGGATTATGCTCATTGAAGATCGGAAAGTTAAGATAATGAAATTATCTCAAACTTCTATATCAGAGAGTTACTGGCAAGATTCAACGTAGAATATTTTAGAAAAGGTGATTCACCTTTTGAACATGACATGTTGCTCTTTCAAGACATGTATCTAGGGATATAAAATGAAAGAGGTCACATGAAAGGTGTATCATAAGCTTTCGCTATTGATAAACATTATATGTGAGGTTAGGTGGGATATCTGTTATACCATTAAGGTTTTTCACAGATACCAGTCCAAACGAAAGTTCAGTTCACTGAACTATCATAAAGTATATGTTCTCTAGGGCTTGAAGAAGAACTAGTAGACATATGCTAAGTGATGGTGCTTTGGACAAATGTTCGAATTAGCTTTACTGGATACATATTTGGTGACGTCTTTTTGTCTAGGGACATAGCATAACATGAAGATGTTCTACTATGGATTGTTTTAGTCGACGATCATCGAAGTCCCTTTACAAAACCTTACGGGTTAAGGATTTTGACAACTCACATAGACAATGCTAGTGTTAGTTTTTAACACTATATGGTTATGAGTGCAAGTGGGAGTTTGTTGGGAATATGCCCTCAAACCAGTTAGTTATACAATGGAATATCATAATGCCGTTATGCATGTTAGTTCATTAGATGAATATTAAACTAAAATCGTTAAACAACATTGTATGTGGTTCGTTTGTGTATGTGATTACACATATGAGATATGAATCACAAATCCTTCTTATTTTAAATAAGTCACAGTGGATGATAAGTTTGGATAACTTATAAGGTTTACACTGTAGCATGATTAACATCTACGGGATAGAATGATGAATCTCATTCATAAGAGTCTTTGACTCTCGGTTATTATGCTAGTGCACAGGGGTGCATTGACGGACCTGAGTTAAACCTATTGACACCTAAATGCTGTCACCGTCGATAGGAACTCAAACTTGTATAGGGATACATGTCCTTAATCCTGAGATAATTATGGACACAAGTTGTATGCTTTGGTTGCTTTGACGTACCAATCAGTGAGGTCTAACAATTGGGTATCTTGGGTAATCAGGTTTACAATGTTGGGAAATATATTGTCAAGATGGAATTTTACCATCTTCTACAAAATGAAGAGTAAGTATTCCCTCAAGAATGTCACTAGGAGTGATTATTGAGAGCTCGCCAGCCTTGTCAATAAAGTGTTATTGTTGACATGTTTAGTAATCCAAGCATAGTGAATGATACTTGAGGAATATAAGATGTACTATCTATTAGGTCGCCAGTGTCTTAAAACATACATCCCAATGACAGATATGAATACTACCTGGTAGAGGGGCATCCGTATCATATTATACAAGTCTAGCAATCGCTTATGTATATGTGATTTTGTTCTTATGCACTGGAGTACAATTATCATTTTATAGTGGCATTAATGATAATTGATTAATTATTGATTCCTTAATTAAGAGCACTAACTAGATGGAATAATAATTAATCGGAGCCAGTAATTAAGAACCTAGGATGTCCCACTGTTAGTTCCCCTAGAATGCTTGGAAAGGCAGATGAGATGATGTCAAGACTGGTTCGATCGATCGAAGCTTTTTCGATCGATTGAAGTCAAGACAGGTTCGAACGATCGAACATGGTTCAATCGATCAAGGGTTCAATCGATCGAAGTCACTTCGATTGATCGAACATAAGGTCGGTTCTGGGAATCTATAAATAAGGCAACTGCGTCCTAAAAAATAGAGTTCGTCATTTTACTATACCAGTTACTGCAGAACCTGCTTAGGTTCCCAAACCTCCCCTATTCTCACTATTAGGGTTCCCACCAACCCTAGGCACTTCAGGAGCATTCAAGGAGACATAAAGGTGAAGATCTCTTAGAGGTTGCCACTACACATTAAATTAGAAGGACTAAATCAGAATTGGGTTCAAGACCATAAGGTAATGCACTTGTCCCCTCTCGTGTATGCATCTACAGAGTTAACAAGTAGTAGATCCGGGCTACCAATAAAAGTTTTGAACTTTGTTTTTCCGCTGCACATTTAAATTTTAAACCTGTTTTTCCATCATAGGTGGCAATCCTAAAATGTTCTGAAACACATCCTCAAAGTCTCATACTATAAGAATCTATGCAATAGTGAGTTTTGAACTTGAGCTCTTGATAGCTGCTTGTTGGCTAGTGAGAAAAGCATCACTAGAGGGGTTGCATTGAAAATCAAAAGAAGGACTTCCTGGTACCGAAAAGGTAATCATCTTATTAGCATAATCTAACTTAGCATGATACTTTGTGAGCCAATCAAATCCTAAGATGATGTCAAATTCCTTCATTGACAATACGATTATATCTGCAGGAAGAATTCTGTCCTCAAGGGTTAAGGCATAGTCCTTGAACACTTTCCCTAATCTTACGGTCACTCCCAAAGGTGATGCCACATTTAAGGATACATCAAGAACCTAGGGTACTAAACCTAACACCTTAACAACTCCAATGGGGATAAACGATTTCAAAGCGCCAGTATCAAATAGAACTTTAACTCGAGTACTGAATAACTACCTTCAATCTTCTGCTACTCAACTTCATCATAACCCGCATCCTCTGGGATGATACCATTCAAACGAGCCTATCTGATTGGGCCCTGAGCAGCTAGCTCATTGTACGCTCTACGGGGTGTTCTGCTGTCCTTGCTAATATGGCCATGCTTGTTGTAATTATAACAGAGAACGCTCGCCTTGTTGTAGTTCTTGGGAGCTCGGCAGTCCTTAGCCACATAAACTAGCTTTCTGTAATTAAAGCATCCACCGGTACTATTTCTAGTAGCAGTAGAGAGTTCTTGTGGGGAAGGTACTTGGGTTGTAGCATAGTGGTTTTGGGAAAACATAGGTTGTGGCTTCCTTTCACTTGTCTAGTTGTGCTTGTTACCTTAGAACCGCATCGGAGGTCTCGGCCCTTGGTTATGCCTTCATGGTGGCCAATTCCCAAAGCATCCTTGCTCCCGACCATTGATATCCTCATGATCGATTGCCATTCCTACCATGGTCTTGAAATTCTGACCCTGATGATTCAACGTCATTAGTTGTAGTGGCAGTGAGAGGCCCTGGTGATACGGCCTGTTCTTCTTCTCTGGAGTATCAACCATATATAGGGCGAAACGAGATAGTCGTTCAAACTGCACTGTATATTCTCTTACGGTCTGGTTCCCTTGTCTTACCTTGATGAATTCTCTCTCCTTCCTGTTCCTCTCTATTTGAGGAAAGTAATACTCCAAAAATAGCCCTTTGAATGTGATCCAGGGCATCCTTCCAACCACATCTTCTCCTACGGTCGCCTTCTCCGATTGCCACAAATCGTCTGTCGCATAAGTCAACTGGAATTTTGCCAGTCGACGCTTCTCGATCTCATTGCATCCTACAGTGTCAAAGATCGCTTCCATCTCTCGGAGCCACTATTCTGCTTGCCACGGATCAGTATTCGAGTCAAACTTCTCTTAACAAAAATGACTAAAACGCTCTACTATTCGATCCTCAACTAGCCTCGGAGGTGGTCCATGATTATTTCCATTGTTCACGTTAGGATTGTTAATCCATACCATCCTCTGCACAAAGGTAATCCAATCTGATCAACAGCCTCAGGTGCCAGGGCTACATCCTTAATTTGTGCAGGATGATTCTAGGTAGGCAATCCTATTATCAATGTAGTAGGATCGGGTACCTATAGGGACAGCTATTGGTTAGTCTCCAATCCAATAATAATTGTAGAAATAGTTCACAACTAAATATAATAGTCATAACTATTATCACATTAATAGCACGGAGAACTTCATAGGGACGATCTCCAAAACAAAACTTAGAGTCAACCCTTATCTTAAGGAATCTTAAGGTTCAAATTCAAGGAATACTGGATAATTGGTGAACGCTACAACCAAACCTAGGCCTTGCAGTAGCAAAAATAGAGAAAATAAATTCCTTTTTAGACTCATAGGCCATGTCAATTGAAAGTCACCATATTGTCCATAACCCAAGTCTAATCATCAGAGCAATAATCAAATGACACATTTGGATATCTAAGCTCAATAAATGTAAAGTTTGATACTAACTATTATAACCATAAGTATCTACAAAAATGTAAGTAAAATCATGGTCACATATGCCTGTAATAACCGTAATTATTACAGCAATCAAGAAAAACAAAAACATAAACTACGGTCAAGCTCCAAGTCCTCAGCTCGCATAGTAATCAGCATTAGCATAGCCTCCGTCATTATAGGCCTCATCCTCGTAGCCCCTGTCTGTGTAGGCATCTTCTACTTACTCATAACCATGGCCAGCTGGACGTAGAATATACAGCAGGATAAACATCGTCAGCTATGAAAGCCGAGCGAATAAAAATACTAACAGAGTATCTATAGATTTACAGTATATAAAACAAAAACATCAATAAAAGGATTATCTCATCGTTAGCATGCATGTATGCACCAATCAAATATATCTCAATGGACATTGTCCCAATCTCACAGACATCGTCCTAAACATAACATAGACTCTTGGGTCCACCTTAGTCAGACACGTAGTCCCATACCTATGGTCTGTCAAACCTAGGCACACATTCCTTCATATCCTAGCAAAAATGCCCTAATATATTTTTGCCAACACTCCCTAATATACTTTGACCAACACGCCCCGATATACTTTGGCCAACACGCCCCTATATACTTTGGCTAACACGCCCCGATATACTTTGGCCACTACGCCCTGACATACTTTGGCCACTACGCCCAGCCAATACACTAGACACATTATGACCAACACGTCCAACCAGCACGTTCAATACATTATGCAATATGGCCAGCCAATATACTCAATACAATATGGCCAACACGCCCGACCAACACACTCAATACATTATGGCCAATACGCCCAGCCAGCACGCTCAATACATTATGGCTAACATGCCCAATTCATTGTGTTTTGGCCAACATGCCACTTAATACATTCTGGGCAACACGCCATTAACACATAATGGCCATCCTGCCTCGACGTATTAAACTTGGTACATAGTTCCACTCTATCATATGATCTTAGCGACCCCATTAACTTATACCATCATAAGCAGTATCGTCCTCTGTGGTCGATAGACCCATTACTATGCACGACGGCTTATTAATCTCATTAATATCTCAACATTACCCAGATGGTTCCACTATTTAATGCATTAATTCCATTATTCCACATGTATATTATTCCAATACAACTTCTACCAATCAACGCATGATAATTTACAGCTTAACAATTTATCAGATATAAACAAACTAAACATTCAACATTCTGTTAGGGTTGATTGATTGAACTCAATTCGATCAATTGAGGTAAAGCTAGGTTCGATCGATCTAAGTCTGTTCGATCGAATGAGCAAAGTGAAGTCTGATTGATTAAGAAATGTTCAATCAATTAAGAGCGGTCTGTGTTTAATCGCTCGAAAGTAGTTTGATCGATTGAACGCAGTTTTCATCTCAAAACTAAATTGGACGATTCACACACGTTCATGGTCCACTTTTTCTTGCCAAAACATATATATACACATGTAATACTCTGAATTTCTGGAGAGTATTAATAAAACTTCATTCTGTATACTTATATAAACTTTTGTTCCTTTTGGTGAAATTTGGTTACCAATCGATTGGATTGTTTCCCAATCGATTGCCACTTTTTCAGATACCAATCGATTGCCATTGTTCTCAATCGATTGCCATTCTACTGACTAAAAGTTATGATGTGGCAACATATCGATCGATTGCCATTCTTTCCAATTGATTACCTTCAAATATCTGTTACCAATCGATTACCATCATTACCAATCGATTGGCATAAGTTGATACAAGTTTTCTTCTTTACTTAAGCTTTGGATGTGTGGCACTCTAAATTTATATGTATATATATATGGATCCTTTTTAGGCCTTAGGTCTGTTTGGTTGGTTTTTGGTTGAGAGAGATTTAGTTATATATATATTCATACACACATATATCTATATCTATATCTATATAGATATACACACACTCACTGACTTGGACAGAGAGGAAGAAGAAGAGAAGAACAAGAAGAAGAAAGAGAAGAGCCAGAGAAGAGACAGCTGGACAGAGAAGGAGGAGAGAGAGGAAGCTTGGAGTTTTTCAAAGCAAACACAAGCCATACACACCCTTGGTGAGTCCTAACTCACTTGGTCCGTTTATGTGATGTTTACAAGTTATTATGAAGATTTGATGTAGAAAATGCATGAGTATTACATTTATATATGTTGATTTTATAATCTACTGGTGAAGACGAAGTGCCAATCAATTGGCATAATTACTAATCGATTGCCATCAGTCTGGACCCAATCGATTGGATAGAATTCCAATCGATTGACATTAGTTTAAACCTAATTGATTGCCAGTTTCCTCAATCAATTGTTATGATTTTTGTTCCAATCGATTAGACCTTTTCCTAATCTATTAGCATTAGCAGAACATGGATTCCTTTGCCTATTTATTATATTAAGGGTTCGATTGTTCGTTTCTCGATTCGGACTTCCATTATGCAATTTTTGGGTTAATCAGGGATAATGTAACAATAAAGTTAAGTATGATTAAGAATTATGGATTAAAGTAATGACGTGAGATACTATGCGGTTCATGTATAAGTTTGATTCCCATTTTCTTTTAATCAGAGAAGTCAGGCCACAGTGGGAAGTCTTGTATAAATGATAGTGCATAACCTAAGTAGGTTTGATAAGTTATGGGAATGTACAAGGGAAAATGCTTGGTTATGACATGCTTTCACATGCGGTGGATGGGTTATATCCTTAACAAGCAGTGAGCGGGACCATGTAGTCCTAAGGTAACTAGATGATCCATGTTATATCCTTAATGAGCGGTGGATAGTTTACATCCTTAATGAGCGATGGATAGAGGATCACTGGTATACAGCGAGAAGTCGTGGCAATAGAATTGATATGCTGTTGTTCAAAGCGTTATATTCCTGACATGCAGTGGATGGTTTATATCCATAACGAGTGGGGATGGACTGATGTGGTGTCCATGAATGCGATGGATGGTTTATATCCTTTACGAGCAATGGACAGAATAATGGTATATCTTTATAAGTGAAACAATTGAGTCTGTTCTTTCGGGAGAGTATGTTGGTCACCAGTCTTTGAGTAACAAGACGATAAGGGTTGGTTAATGACGTTGCACAAAGGAAGAAGATATTGTTATAATAAAATGTTAACTCGTGTATTCATAAGCTCATTTTTACTTCAGATAACTGGTACCTTGTTAGTTTATGCTCACTTAGCTCTCAGTAAGCTGACGACCTTTATTGCCTGGACTTTTCCCTATCTAGACTATCCTGCACCTTATTCTACAGGTCACGGATCCTACAACAACGGTTACTATCCGGGAAAGGAGTACACTGAGGGTGGCCCCACTGATGACACCTATGCTGGAGAGGACTACTATGCTGATGTGCGCGCCAGCTGAAGACCCGAAGATAGTTTTTAGATTATATTTTTGTTTAGATTGTTTTGTTATATTTGGCAGTTGGACATATGTTGCTTTCAAACCTTATACATACTTCCGCTGTAGTTTTACTGTTGCAATAACTCTGATATTTGTAATAGAAGCAACTGCTATTTGTATCCAATTTGTTTTTACTACTATTCTTGTTGTTGACTAGCACTGTGTGGTATGGATCATTAGTGACGTTCACCAGTCATTCCCTATAGACCTAAAAAGAAAATTTACTTTTCTCCATTTTGCTGGTCCGGGGGCATGACAATACATACATATCTACGTAACTATGTGAGTATTGGCACTCACCGTTAACGTCAGTGATGCTGGTGAGCATGGGTGGTCGTGGGTTCCTCGGTGCTTTCTCTCCTCTTTCTCCTTCTCTTCTCTTCTCTTTTTCTTCTTCTCTGTCCTCTATCTTCTTCCTCTTCTTTCTTTCCTTCTGATCCTTTTCTTCTCCCAAAATCATAAGTGTGTGAGGGAGTGTTTGTATATAAATATATATATATATATATCCGGGTGTGTGTGTGTATATATATATATGAGTGTGTATATATATAACCTCTATATCTCTCTCTAACTCTCTCAGGATTTCAACAACCCCAAACCCATATATATGAGGGGTATATATAGGCAAAGAGGGAGGGCAGGTGGTAGAATACGTAAATTGATAATAACAAGTTTGATCGATCGAAGGGATCTCGATCGATTGAGAACTGGTCGGTTAGGGTTCGATCAATTGAGAATAGGTCAATCGCTTGAAAATGGAGACACGTCATAAATTCAGGTCGGCAGTTTCAAGCAATCAAAGTGGGTTCGATCGATTGAGAAATGAAACTCTCGATTGCTCAATGAGATTGCTCGATCGATTGAAACTGAAAATTACAGGAAAGGTACGACAAGCTCTCTGATTCTTATTTGTATTAAAAAGGGTATAAAGTACAATGAAAATATAGGGTATTACATGATCATTTCATATGGAGGGTACACTACTCATTGATACTATATGTGAACTTCCTACGAATAGGATCAATCAGACGTGTTACAGGGTGACCACCACACAGAGGCACTAGTTGAGGCAGTTTTGATTGGATCCTAGTTAATGATACACACTAGCTAAGCTATGGATAAGGGATCCCACACGAGCATTATTCAGAAACTTAAAGATCAAATAGGTTCGAGAGTCATAACTTGTTTTGCAAGAGTTGCATAGCGGACAAATTATAATTAATCGAAAGATCGAGTATTGACCACCGCACGGAGGCTTTACTCTTTCGTTTTGATATTCCGGTGACTCTGTTTTAAAATCAGAGTTTTAAGGATTCTTTTATTTCAAACTGTCAAATTCTGATATCCACATTTATTTTGTTTGTTTGATTTTTCAGTAATCATAATGGTTGGATCTGCATTTAGTCAATTTGCCACTTGTGGATACTGGCATTTGGGCCCATTTTTTAAAATATTTCAAATACAAAGAGTTGCCACTTAATTTTTTTTAAAGGGAAATTAAGAAACCATTTTAAAAGCAAACTGATCTTTTTGCAAAACCAATGATAAGATTGGGTCCGGGGATTATAGAATGAGAGGGGAAGGAGCCCGGCGGACTAAAACACCCCCTCTCATCCTATCTCGTGATAGGACTCTGCTCAATATCCTTTTAATCGAACTATTAATCTAAGCATGCCATCAACTAATACATATATACATATACATTACAAAAACAAGTCTAAAGGGTGTAAGATTGCTAGCGATAAAATAGCATTCAAAAACCACATAGTTCAAAAAGCAAGCAAAATGATAAGCAAATATAGAACAAGAAAACTTACCCAGGATCCAGGTGCGATGTAGAAACGTGCAATGCATACATAAAATATAAATCCTAAGAAAAGGTCTCTAATCACATATACACATAAGGCAAGACCTAATCTAAGGTGTCGCGCATGGAGTCAAAAAATTAATAAAATCAAGAAGTTAAATGAACTAGAGAAGAGGAGAGAAGTCATACCTCCAAAGCACTACAAAACAAAAGGGGTAGTCCACATGCTTTGAACAGAATATAATGTTGATTCCTAAATAACATTATAAGTAGTTGGAAATACATATAATGTTGGAAATACAACACCTCCATAGATATACAAGTCTCAACTAGGAGCCAATGCAATCTCCATATGGAGATGGTGTAATCCTAACATGATCATAAAGAAACCATAGTTATTTTCAACTAGGTTCAATTTGAATGCAACCTTAAACTAAAGACTAATCCTATTCATAAACATCAACGTATATGGATGGATGTGTAGACATGAATAAGGATGAACTATGAACATTTCATTAATTTGGATCACTTAGCCTCTGGATTTATGCTTGATTATCATCATTTAAGACATGGTTTGAGTCCTAAGGCACTAAGAGGCCATTTGATTAGAGTTGTTCAAGATTTATCAAAACTATGACAGAATTGTAAGAATTACAGAAAGCAAACCAAACATTAAAAAATAGAAATCAAATACTTCCAATGGTTGGATCTTATTGATTTTTGAGTATGTTGTGCCTCTGTGAGTCTAGTTTCTAACCCAAAAAGAAAATCAAAGATCCAACGGTTCAATCTCTGGGAAAGGTGTCATGACCAGACATATACTTAGAAATTTTCAACTCTTTGTCCATACTTTTTGTATGATTTTCTAAAAATAGTAAAAAAATTTAAAATTCTTTGATCATTTTAGGATACCTTCCTAACTCATTAAACTACTTAGAAAAATTTATTTGAGGTCAAGAAAACTTGATTAAAGCTCTGATTTACCCATTTTAAAACGTACTTACTCTTCTGAAACTTTTGGACAGAGAGCAACCTACTCACAAAGCATAAGACCAAACCATCCTAAATATAGGATTTCATCAAAACAAAAGTTATAGTGACTCAAATTTAAGTTATGAGCATTCTCCAATTGGTCTCACTCAATTCGTATGGACCATGATTTAATTAAAAATCATTGACCTCAATGAGTTCACTCCACCTTTTGTGAAAATGGTGTTCAAAACATTAATTAATCTCAAACTACTCCCTATACCTCTCCCAAATGCATGTTCCTTTAGGAATATAGATCCATTTTTATTAGTCTTCCTCCGAAGGTAATGGTCCTTGGAGACTAAGATATTACTCAAAGTTATTTGAACTTGATAGAATATAGAAATAACTCTATGAGATTCATCTTGAAGGACTTAAGTTATTGTTCAAAACTTAAACCCAACAAAACATATGGATGTAACCATGATCCATCTTTAGTACCCACATAAATCATGAGACCATGGGAGACTAATAGATCAATACCAAAGGAGAACCCCAATGATATATAGGAGATCAACAAAGTCCCTTGTGGCCGAGTGGTAAGCTTCTTAGGTGTACTACCCAAGAGGTTTAGTGTTTGAGTCATGGGGGGCGTGGCCACTAGAGTATTCACCCGGCACCTCCAGGCCTCGGGGTATTAGTCGAGGTGCGCGCAAGCTGGCCCGGATACCCGATTACCCAAAAAAAAAAAAAAGAGATATAGGAGATCTCATGAGTTTCAAAACAAATGGAGGCAAGAAGAAGCATAATCAATGTTTACATAAAGTCCAAGTAAAAATACTCTTAAAATTTTTGTTTGGTTTAAATCCATGACTATATTGAGATCCAAACTAATGAAAACAAAACTTGAAAATTCAATCACAAACTCTATGTGGTGTGTGATGAAATGAGGTAGGAAGAGAGGTTTTGAAAATGTGTAAAAGTACTAAATCTATGAGTTTGTGATTTAATCTAGCCAAACTCTAGATAGAGTTAGAAGGTTACCTCTATTACCTCAAGAACTTCTTGATTTGTTGGTGAAGATCTTTCAACTTCTTCAACTTCTTCTTCAAATTCTTTATAGGAACTCTTGAATTCTTCAAAACTTCTTGATTTTTTTTCTCTTAAATCTCTATAGCTTTCTATAACTTGCAAAATGGAACTAGGGGATTGAGGGAGAAGAAGGATTGGATTGGAATCCTTGTAATGGAGGTGAAGGCCTCCTTATATAGGCTAAAATATGAGGGTCAATTCGGTAATTTTGGGTAGAAAACCTATGTGCAAGAATATTCCATACGTATTTGAAAGAAAATAGGTTGTCACAGCGAGCGACACTCACGGAGTTGTCTGCGGCACTCAGTGAATGCCGCAGCGGCATTCAGCGAGTGCTGCCGTCTATGCCGCGTGCCGCACAAACGATACTAACCCCTTTTATTCTATTTTAAAATATAAATGCTAAGTATATATACTTTAATTCAAGTAAATCATACTTATACTCTATAAATATTCTATTATATTATATTTCTCTTCTTCTTTTTCTTCTTTTTCCTTTCTTTTCTTTTCTTTGAAATTCTTTTTCTTTTCTTTTGTTTTCAAAATAATATATACAACTAATTTTGAAAATTGACTTTTAGACCGTTCCTTTCTCATACTTATTTCATACCTGAGTCTTTCTGAATCACCTGATTTCCCTCTTTTTCTCAATTTTGAAAATTAGTTTGAAGAATTTTCTGAAGAACTTGAATTGCTTGAAAAGTCTTCGAATTCCGCCGGTCTGGTCATTGTCATCATCGGTCTAGAGGTCCCCTGAATTCAACGGTCGGTCAAAATTGGGGTGTCTATAGTTTGCCCCTCTTCGGCAGAGCTTGTGAAACGTGTATCGCAAGTGAATGTCAAAGCTTGTGCGAAGACAAGTCTTTGACCGATCTGTCGTATTCTGGTAAAAACAAAGTGCGTTGCAAAAATAGGATGCCTAGATAGTCGGTGCTGGTCGTGCTCAATGTTGAGTTGCCTATGTATCTCAATGGAAATTAGACCAGGACGTAGTTTGGGGAAAGGACCAAACACACATAATCACAAATAGTCATACAGTTGAATGCTCCTATCCTATCGTGATGCACGTGCTCAAGCAAATTCATGCTCCATTCTCTTAGGTGCAATGACATAGAACCATGCTGCTCCCTATAGTAGCAAAATGCATTTTATGCCTTAAACTTTTTATGTCGATGACGTCTTATCCTGGGAAAGTCATGACTATCATAGATGCTCTTTCTATGCTTAATTCCCCAACATTCTTCATGAGTTATCTAATCGACTAGTGAACGACGGAGATACGCCTCGCACCTTATACTCCGGTGTCTTCTAAGAATCACCTAATCGACTGAGATGCGCCTCACGCCTTAGGCTTCGATGTCAAATCAAGAAGCACGCTAAAAGACTGAGATATGCATTGCGCCTTATACTCCATTGTCTTCTAAGAATCCTATGACCGACTAAGATGCACTTTGTACCTTAGGCTCCGATGTCGAATCAGGATGCACACTAAAAGACTAAGATGCGCCTCCCACCTTATACTCTACTGTCTTCTAAGAATCATCTGATCGACTGAGATGCGCCTCGCACCTTAGACTCCGATGTCGAATCAGAAAGCATGTTAAAAGACTGAGATACGCCTCGCACCTTATACTCCGATGTCTTCTAAGAATCATCTGATCGACTGAGATGTGCCTCATGCCTCAGACTCCGATGTCGAATTAGGTGCAAATTCATTGTGAAAAGTTGTAATGTGAATATGTTACATCCTCAAGCTTAAATCATTGCAAATCTATTGCGAGAATTGATGAATACAAACTTGTCATATCCCCAAAGCGAAATCTTTGCGTAGCCAAATTCAATTTAAAGACTCCTAAAATTTAGGAGTCTACCATAGTTATTTCAAATCAATCTTTTAAAAAATAAAGAGTCTATCATACTCAAATCAAATAACTTTTCAAAAATCAGGAGTCTATCAGACTCAAATCAAATCAATTTTCAAAAATCCAGAGTCTATCAGACCCAAATCAAATCAATTTTCAAAAATCCAGAGTCTATCAGACCCAAATCAAATCAATTTTCAAAAAATTTGAAGTCAATCAGTACTCAAATCAAATCAATTTTCAAAAAAAAATTTGGATCAATCAGACTCAAATAAAAAAATTTCAAAAAATTCGGAGTCTATTAGACTAAAATGAAATCAATTTTCAAAAATTCTGGAGTCAATCAGTACCCAAATCAAATCAATTTTTAAAAATTCGGAGTCTATTATATTCAATTCTAATTCGATTTGTCATAACTGAGGCCAACTTCAACTTATAATGAGGGCTTAAAAACTCCTATTTCAAACCTAGGGGGTTCTTTCGAAACGAGGAAAAATCTCGAAGGACATCTAAGTAAAATTCGGTGTTTTCCCATATAAATATGAAAATTTTCGGGGAAAAGGGCCACCTATCATACGCGCCGACACTCGATGAATGCGCAGTGGCACTTAGCGAGTGTCGGCGCAGCAGTTGCTGACTGTCGTGCGGCACTCAATAAGTACCGCTAGCCTTTCACCATCTACCTCTGGGTCAGGTAGTTTGTTTAAAACTCAACTTTCTTTTTCTTCTTTTTCATTCTCTTCTTCTTTACCCTCTTCCCTCTTGATTCCTAACTCAAGAATCAACCAAAGATCAAGGTATGTTCACTCTTTTACTAATCAAGATTGTATTTTTAACTTGATTCATGCTTTGAATCATAGTTATTTGATATATTCTCTTTGTTTTTCCCAAATCTTCCTTCATGATCTTGTTTTCCATCATGTTTTTTGTAGATTTCGAAAATGGCTAGTAGTTTCAGGATCCCATGGTCCCTCTAGGAAGAAGTACAAGCCCTCTACCGGCCATAGTTTGTCATTTATTCTTGCTAATCCCGGGGAACACCTCTCGGCACGAGCTTTTAATAAATTGGTATAACCTCAATTCCTCTTACTCTCTTATGACTATGAATGCAGTGCAATGTAATGCTTGATGATCAATGCATGTATGAGTATGTCCTAGATTTTGTGAAAATATGATATGGCCAAACTATTGTTATGCCCTCTTGATTAATTTTGAATGGACTGCCAAGATAATGTTCAATGCTTGAAATCATGCTTGCCTGTTTTCCTTTGTTTGGATTCATTGATTTTATGCCCAGATCACTTACATGAATTTGATTATTCTTATTTATTCATAACAAATGAGGGGTCGCACAAACCCCGTAAGGCACTCAAATTTTTTTTTACCTATACTAGGCTTATTTCATTGTATGCATACATACGGACCCAAGATTCATAGTCATGGAGTCCCTATGACTCGAGAATTTATTCTTGAAAATCATGGAGTCGCTTTGACTAAAAAACTTATTTCATTAAAATTACGGAGTCGTTGCGACTCATAAATTCATTTTTTTTCAAAACCACAGGGTCATTAAAAGAATTTCCCCTTCTGTTTTTTTTTCTTTTTTGCAAAACAATGGAGTCGCTAGGACTTGAGAATTTAATTTCTTTTGAGAGCCCAAAGTCGAGAATTTTATTCTTTTGAAAGCACGGAGTCACCAGGACTAAAAAATTCAAATTATTTTTCTTTGAGAACATGGAGTTGCTCAGACTCGAAAGTTTATTTTCTTTTGAAAACATAGAGCTGCTTGACCCCAAGAATTTACTTTATTATTATTCTTCTCAAAAACACGGAGTCGCTAGGACTCAAGAATCCTATTACAAAATCGATGATTTGCAAACATTTTTATTTATTATTTCCTCTCAACATGTGAAGTTATTAAGAATCAAAAGAAGTTCCTTTTCATCTTTTATTACCAGTCCTCATTGACTTTGTTATCCTTTCCACTTTTATTGCCTTTTCTTGACTGGTTATTCTTTCTTCCTGCCCTTAGCCATATTTGGTCCTTTTGCAAATGCCCGAGACTGCCCTTAAGGGTCATTGGAGCTTGGTTCATGGCTTTAGATGGTATGAGGAGCTCTCCGAGGAAGTTCAAACTGGGATCAATAATGCTGGCTTTGGGCTTTTCGTGCTGCTTTTGGAGAAAAGTTCAAATGACATGACCCATATATAGGCCTTAGTAGAGAGGTGGTGGGATACAACAAACACATTCCACTTGCCGTTTGGGGAGATGACTATGACCCCCTTAGATTTTGCTATGACTACTGGCATCCTGTTTGGCGGCCTTACTGCGGTCAGCTATGACGATCTTCTGAGCAGATTATTGACCTATGATTCGAAGTGAAAATTGCATATTTATAGTGTATTACGTAGTATTTTATGCATACTTTTATCCCCAAATTCCCTACATTTAGGTGCATTCTGATAACAATGTTCTTTTTATTGTGTTAATACTAAAATATATGTTTATGCGTTGTCTTATAGGTAATAGAATGTAAATCAATGAAGTGGAGCTACAGAAAGTGATTCTGGTCAAGAGAATAATAGAAGCAGCTGAGAAAATGCCAATTTTGACAATGAAGACTTCAGATTGGAAGATTTCCCCTGAAATATGAAATGTAGATCTTTGAGTTGCGGTCGCGTGGCCATAAACGGGAGGTCAATCCAAGGACTAAGTGAAATGTTATGGCCATTTTCCCATCGGTGCGTAGAGCTGTCAAAATCAGAGAGTTCAAGCCCTTGAAAAGAGTTCAAGCCCTTGAGATTTCGATCGATCGAGCTAAGCTCGATCGCTTGAGCTCTATTTTCTCCCAAAAGTTGCGTACAATTTGCGGGAATCCTATAAATAATCTGCTATGACACCAGACGAAGGGAGGACGCTCTAGAACGTAGAAAACAACAGTTTAGGGTAGTTTTAGGGTTAGATTAGGAGTAGATTAGGTTAGATTCTTGTTTTTCTTCCTCTTTTTCATTATTATATTGAAGATTATTGAAGATTCAAGTTGGTTTCATTTTTATTACAAGTTCTTTTCAGGTTTATTCCAGGTTTTTCGTTTCCTTTTCTCTATTTGATTGTTTATTAATCTAGCTATTATGATTACTCTAGTTTGTTATTCCTGTATTAGTTTATTCATGTTTCTGTAGTATAGACGTTGGAAATATGTGATGAAATATTAATTTTTAGCCTCTGCCATGTATGATATAGAAAACCTGGGCTCGATTGATCGAAAGTATTTCAATCGATCGAACACATTTCGATCGATTGAAAGATGATGATGTCCGATCGATCGAGAGCGCTTCGATCGATCAAACATGTTGATTCTTGAGATGATTCTTTTGAGTATTCTATGACTTTCTGTTTTAGAAACCTGTCATCAAATTGTCCCTATAAGCTCAGTTTGTCATAATAGTTTTTAGAACTTAAAGCCTTAAGGCTATTTTCTTCAATGACCTTTGAAAACCACTTTGAATGCTAACACCATTTAGAGTGCAAGTAATAACTATTGTTTTAAACTGTCTTCCAACTATTTTAAATCACTTGTGATGATATAGTCCCGGTCATGTAAGGGCTATTTATTCTTTATCTTTAGAAAAATACAGAATGCTGAAAAGGAATGAACTCCATATAACATTAATGAGTATGCATGGTAGATGGTTAGGATCAATATGGATTCACGTATTTCCAACACATTTAGTTTATCTGTTTAATTAGTTATGTTTCTTTATACTTTAGTTTGTTATTTAGTTTAATTTAATTAATTAGGATTCGTTAGAACCTCCACCCGTATATTCATCTTTTTCCTTTTCTTTAGGATATAACTTAGTAGGCATTTTCCCCATTCCTTCCCTGTGGGATCGACCTGGACTTCCAGTACTATATTACTTGCATGATCACCTACACTTGGATGTTGAATAAGAGCGCATAACTTTTTAGATGTGTCAATCTACTCGGGGCCCATCCTAAAGAGTTCATTGTGCCTGCGAAGTGGTTCATGAATACCTTCAGAGGCCAGGTCTTCACTGATGATCAGATGATCAGGGCCTCTATCATGTTTGTTCTGGGTTGCTCTCTGATGAGCGCAAGAGGAGACAGGATCAATCTGTACTTAGCCTCTCTGGAGAACATCGGCCACATATCCTAGAATAACTAGGGAGGGATAGGGCTGGCAACCCTCGACTGCCACATGAGTAATGTTTCCAGGGGCAATTTCTCCTCTACTAGTGGATACTGGAGAGCCTGGGAGGTAAAATCTTCCTTCTTTATTATTATTATTATTATTATTATTATTATTATTATTATTATCATTATTATTCTTTTCCTTATCCATTCATCTTTCCTGATCTTAATTTGAACGTTGGACTCACTTAACATTCTGTTGTTGCAGATATGGTCCCATGAGTACCTACGCCTGAGGGCTCCTAGTACTAGGGATAGTGAGGCTGCTATTATGCCATAAGGCCTAAAATGGAGGAAGGAGGCGACAGGTCAAAAACTGGGGGCCCATGACTTTGTTGATTATAGAAACCTCCTTACCAACTTGCGGGAGGTTCATGTGATGTGGAATCCATGGGAGGCATCTCTCCCAGAGGCTAGCACAGAGATCCAAGCTACTGTGGGTTTTACCAGAATAAGGATTTTGATGGTGGGGGAGGCATGCCGAGAGTGGTACCTCAGTGAAAGGGTGACCAGGCTGTCTCTTGCTGCCATAGCTTTTTACATGCCAAGGGCACCCCAGCTACTATGAGGAGCACTGAGACCCTAGACCATGAGAACTTCGTCGCCGCTCTCGGTGGGAAAAATATTCTGAATTATTTAGACGGTCCAGACGGCTATGCCAATTTTAGATTAACTTCACTCATGCACAATTTTTCTCTTATGGACGTCACGTGGGTAATTAAACTCCCTTTTATTCTTTTGAAAGTTTCTGTTAGCTTTGCAATATTGCTCACCATAAATTGAATTATTCCTTTTGCAACCTATTCCTGGAGCAGGTAATCCTCCAGCCCTTCCGCAATGGAATCGGAACATCCATATGGTGCATGTGGGCCATGAGTCTCTATACCAGTTTCTTCCCTATATTCTGGACATACCCACCATTCCCTTACAGTACGACACTATCCCTAGGGACAATGCTGAGGAGGGGTTATCCTATGCCCATTCAGTCCTACACTGGATTCAGGGTCGCTAGTGGAGAGTAAGTTTTGAATTTGCTCTCTCTTTTTATTTATTTTCTTTCTCCATTTATTACAAATGCTTACATCTTGATTCTTTTTCAGGCTGACGGGGCGAGAGTTAATGTGGAGCTTTAAGCCAGAGCTTTGGTAGGTATCTTGGCTCTTTTCTTTCTTTAAAGGGGAATCGCATCTAGCGAATTTGTAGATTCAAATTCAAAAGAATTTCACATTCACACAAATCGAGTTTAAGGACTCAAAGAATCTTATATATACATTTTACAAGGATGAATTTGAAAGAATTTTCAATATTATTTTTGGCAAAGTTGATCCAAGGACTCCACAGAGAATTGTTAACAAAGTACTTTCAACAAAACATATATTTATGGCCAAAAGAGCCTAAAATCCCAATATGTTTGAAAGGATTTTCATTCACAATCCTTGAATTTAAGAACTCCAAAGGATCTTTCTTTTTAAAGAGAACTTTACTTCACTTCTTATTCTTCCTTGTCTCTATTTTGTCCCTTTTTAGGAAGCTGAAAATGCGACTTTGAGAAGGCAACTTCAAGAGTTCCAATTGATCCAAGGCGGCGGCTATCATGGAGGTGCCAGAGGTAGCGGCCACGGTAGTGATGGTGGCGACGGCGGAGATGGTGGAGCTGGGGGAAGCTAGATAACTCCACAAGCACCCTGAAGGAATCCTCGTCGCCGACGAGGATGATCTAACAGTCTCTCTCTCTCTTTTTGTTTTATGGGGTCCCTGCGTGGAGAAGACACTAGAAACTTCTTTATGATTTTCTTATTTTGTTCATGGATTTTAAAACTAACATGACTTGCATGTATGACGGCTACTGAGCCGATCCTGATGGCTTATGTATAGCTTCTTGGGAATGTGAATGTTTTTAATGATGAATGAATGCAGGAGTTACCGCTTAGATGCTTGATTTAGCTAATGTATACATTTATTCTTGCTCCTTCCATGCAGGTTTCGGGCTAATTAGTGTTATAAACTGCACCTGGATCGGGTACTAACTGACTCAACTTTGAGTATTGACCGAATCAACTTTGATTGTTACTATTATTTTATTTCTTATGACTACCATTAGTCCCAACACTCTCTTTCCATGGATGGACTCTCTTTCAGGTATTGACTGACTCAACTTCGAGTCCCACAAATTGACGGACCTCTTTTCTTTTTGTCGTATGGCTCTAGACGAGGACTTACTCCAAGCTGCTATCGGATGTTGGGATCCTTCTTTGCATGTCTTCTGGTTCAGCCATGAGGAGGTTTTGTTTGCTTTTTGAGGAGTTTAGTGCCATTCTCCATACCGATCCTTTTGCTGATTTGATTGTCCCCCAGATACAGGTAAGGTACGTCCAAGATCTAGCGGCTCTTCTTCGTATTTCCCGTAGTGCTGCCAGCTCTTTCATTCGAGACCGACACATTGACTTTGATTATCTTTCTTCCATTTATGCCCCAATTGGAGATCCAGGTGACGGAGGATATCAAATCATCAGGCGTAATGCCCTTTGTTTGGATATGCTCTCCCACTTCTTGTTTCAGTCTTCTACTGACATCCTTATCCCCATTATCTGCGGTCTTCGAGAGATGACGAGTGCAGTCATGTTAGTCCTCGGGGAGACTCTATTGGGTCTTAACTACGCTCATGATACCGGGGCCATGCTTTCTTCTGGGGCTCCCCATATCCTTCAGGTTTGGGTTCTGGAGCATCTAGGTCTGTTCATTTATCCTTCTTACCCCGGGAGGCAACTCCCTTACAATTGCTCAGAGGTTCACCACCTTTTTCATTCTGTTAATGGTTGGTTCTCTTTGCTTCAGAGTCTCTTTTACGAGGAAATTCACTGGGTATGCCCCAGATGGAATTATTGCTTAGTCACGGTATAGCTCCCAGACGTCCCGGGGTTTGGCTACTAGGTTTGCATGCTGTCACTTTTTATTTCCTAGGCTGGGTGGTTTGCCAGTTTGGGTTGCTTCAGGATGTTCCAGATGCTAGTACTGTTTTTCGAGGAGCTCTGCCTTACATCCTTCTACCATGAGGCTCTTTGCTGATGCTTGGCACCACAGAGTGTCGGCTCCCTTCCGGAGGGTTCCTGCTTCAATTGTTCCTACTGCTGAGTACATCTTCTAGATTTTGACTTTGGTCGGGAGATAGCATTACGACTAAGTAGACATAAGTTAAAAAAAAAAAAAAAGGAAGCAATAGCAATACTTCAAAAAGCTTTGACAAATCCTGCTTACTCTTACTATGCTTTATTTAAATTATGTGATGCATTCTCATTTTCAATTTGAAAAGACTTTTCCTTGTATTTAGAAAATGTTCTAATCATGTTGAATCAACGTTTTCATTTTCCCAAGCTTTTTTAGGTTATGGAGATTTTCCTCTTAATATCCCTGTTGGCTTTTATTACCTTGCTTTGAGTCTTGCTTTAGAGCTTTAATCATTCTCTAACATTAATTCTCATTTGTTTCCACACAATATATATTTTGATAGCCAGCAGATCCAGAAATAGGTTTAGATATCATCTGGGTTCTTCGGATTAGCAAACGAAGTTTGCCCCTAGTCTTGGGGCACTGATTTAGTTCTAGGAAAATGCAAGTTTGACTCTAGTTTGGCATAGGGAAACTTAAGATATTAGATCTTATCAAGAGTTGGGTTTTATTAGGATCGAAGGCCTTAAGAGCCTACCTACTTATCCCCGAGCAGGTATCAAGTCCGTAGTAGTTCAGCCAAGGTAGGAGGTTTTGATAGACAAGGCTTCAAGCAAAAATATTTCTTATAGCATTCAAGGTTAATTGGATGTTTAAATTCAACCCCATCTAGGTCCATAAGATGGGTGCCCCGCCAGAGAGAAGCGTCTTAATAATGTATGGTCTGACCCAGATGGGTTTGAATTTTCCTCAAAACTGGCGCTTTTAAGCTCTTTGAGGACCAGGTCACCCTCAGCAAGCTTCCTTGGGTAATCCTTTTTGTTGAAAGCACGAGCTATCCTTTTTTGATATCCCCGAGTATGGTTTATTGCCGCCAACCTCTTTTCATCTAATAACATCAACTCTTCATATCTCCCCAGTAGCCATTCAAGTTCGGTTACTTCGCATTCTGCCAAAACTCTCAAAGAGGGTATTTCTAATTCAACCGGGAGGATAGCCTCCATTCTATAGACTAGCGAGTATTGCATAGCTCCCGTCGAAGTTCTCATAGAAGTTCGATATCCCCATATTGCAAAGGGTAATTTCTCATGCCAATCCCTGTATGTATCTATCATTTTTCCCAAAATTGCCTTAAAACTCTTATTAGCTGCTTCGACCTCTCCATTTGTTTGAGGTCTGTATCGGACAGATTGATGGTGGGTGATCCAATACTTCTCTAAGAGCGGGATGACTTCTCCTTGGAAATGGATACCATGATTGGAAATGAACTCATTTGGAACCCCGTATCTGCAGATTATATTCTTCTCGATAGAACTCACCACATCCTTAGCTTTCAATGTTACGTATGACGCTGCTTCCACCCACTTGGTAAAATAATCTATCGCCACCATTATATACCTGTCACGCCCCGGAATGGCAAAAATAGAGAAAAATAAATTTCCTTTTTGGGTCCAAAGGCAGCGACGGGTGAAGTCACATGATTGTCCACACCACGCAGTACTAAGCAACAAGAAGTAATAGTGTAACAACAATGAAGTCTAGGTTCTGATTCACAACATAACATAAGGTCAACAGAAGTTACTAACTATTACATATCAGAGTCTCGAATCAAACATAAGGCAGCGGAAGTACAAATGTCAAGGCAACATATGCCTGACTACAAAAAGGGTTCTAAAACGGTAAACACAATTAGCTACAATTCTAGTCTAGTCTTCAGTTGGCATAAGGGTAGTCCTCGGCTTAGTAGTCTTCTTCGGTCTGACCTCCGTCGGGGAAATCCTCCACAGGGACTCCGTCACTGGCATAGTAGTCCTCTCCTGCAGGCCCTTCACCTGTATAGTCATAACCAGGGTGCGCTGGAACGTAGAAATGTCCAGCGACATAAACGCCGTCAGCTTAATGAAAGCCGAGTGAGTTAGATACTAACAGGGTATCGACTATTGATATTATCACAAGTTATAAATAGTAACCAAATTAGAATTCAGTAAGGGTAACTCCTTTAATCAAACGAATGATCCGATTACTGACGTCCTATTTATTTTAAGATCGACAACGCGACACGATAGGGGAACAGACTCGACAGTAGTTCAACTCTATAACACACCATTGCTCATCCACCGCTTTTAAGAACATATGCACAGTCCACCGCATATCATGGATACCACGTTAGTCCATCCCCCGCTTTTAAGAACATATGCACAGTCCACCGCATGTCAGGGATATAACGCTTTAAACAACAGTACATCATTCTATGCCACGACTTAGCGATGTCTACCAGTGATCACGGTCCACCGCATGTCATAGACACCTTCGTCTGTCTACCGCTTTTAAGAACATATGATTAGATCATCTGGCTATCTTAGGGCAAATGGTCCGTTCCACCGCAAGTCATAGACACCTTCGTCTGTCTACCGCTTTTAAGAACATATGATCGACCAAAGCCCGCCCAAGCAAATTTCCCGAATCTTAGCAAACCTACTTAAGTTCGACTCTATCACCGATACATGACACTCCCAATGTGGCCTGACTACGCTGAATGAAATGAACGTTAACTCAAAAGGATTCACGACTATTCCGTTATCTAACGTCATCAACATTATCCATTAATCTTGTTATTACTACGATCCTACACTGCATTAACTCGTTATCATGTCTGTATTACAATAATAAAGCATGATGGGAAATACTGAACAGTAAATAAACAACTAAACAATTATTACATTTATCTAAACAAGTAAAACAGTAAACTGTAACTGCCAATCGATTGGTATAGATGTCAATCGATTGGTATAAAAGTGGCATCAATCGATTGGAAGAAGGTTCAATCGATTGGTATAAAAGTAGTGTCAATCGATTGATAAAAGTTCAATCGATTGGATCACAATCCATGTCAATCGATTGATAAAGATTCAATCGATTGGAACATGAAAGGTGTCAATCGATTGGTATAGATGTCAATCGATTGACACTTCGTCTTCTTCACAGAGAAGACTGCCCAGCAACATATAAACGGGAATACATGATTTCTCTTTCATTTCTTCTTTCAAACACGTCATAACATCAATGTAAGGCTACCAAGTGAGTTTAGAACTCACCTTAGACGTTAAGGGCGTGTTTGGTTGTGTTTTGAAGCTTGGAGCTTCAATGGTGGTTTCCCTCTCTTTCTCTCTAGTTCTCTGTCTTCTCTCTTCTCCTTCTCCTTCTCTTCTTCTTCTTTCTGGTCTTCTCCTTCTTTCTTCTTGACTCAGTCCATCTGTGTGTGTGTGTGTAGTCTGTGTGTGTGTATAAATATATGAATATATGTGAGTATATATATATATGAGTGTATATATATATAAACACACACAAAACCCTCCCTCTCACTCTCTCTAATTTCTGTAAACAGAAATACGCCCAAAATGGGCTGGTATATATAGAGAGGGAGTGTTCACGTGGCCTCTCCTCTGCCAGAGCAAAAGAATCTGCCCAGCTGCCTCCAATCGATTGACATAAGTGTCAATCGATTGATACAATCAATCGATTGATATAAAGTTCAATCGATTGGTATCCAAAGTAAGGCAATCGATTGGAACACTTGTCAATCGATTGGTATCCAAATTATACCAAGGTAAGGCCAAGCTCAAGCAAGTATTAAAAGAAGCATACAGGGTCTTATTCACATAATATATTACAAAAATACAGGGTATTACATCATCCACCACTCATAAAAGATTTCGTCCCCAAAATCCGAAATAAAGTGGGTTAAAACAAAAATGGAAACTTCTCTTGCATCACCGACTCCAATTCCCATGAAGCTTCTCCTTCGTCGTGGTGCTTCCACTGTACCTTCACTAGCGGAATATCCTTGTTTCTGAGCTTCTTCACTCCTCGGTCTAGAATACGCACTGGTCCTTCATTGTATGTCACGTTCTCGTTCACCTCGATATCTTCAAAACTGATCTCGTGCGTTGGGTTGTAGGCACATTTCCTCAACATGCTGATGTGGAAAACGTTGTGCACTCCTGACATCTTTGGCGGCAACGCAAGTCGATAAGCAACCTTCCCAACACGTTCTAGGATCTCAAACGGTCCGATGAATCGCGGCGATAGCTTGCCTTTCTTCGGTCCGAATCTGACGATACCTCGAACTGGCAAGACTTTAAGTAGCACATGATCTCCAACTGCAAACTCTAGATCTTTTCGTCGCTTGTCGGCATAGCTCTTGTGTCTGGATTGCGCTGTCTTCATCTTTTCTCGTACAATCTGGATCTTTTCGCTGGTTTCTCGAATCATCTCGGGCCCAAGTAGTTGAGTATCTCCGACTTCGGCCCAACATAACGGCGATCGGCAAGGTCTTCCATACAAGGCTTCAAACGGCGCCATTCCTATGCTCGTGTGGTAGCTGTTGTTGTAGGCAAACTCGATCAAAGGTAAATGCGTCTCCTATGAACTCTCGAATTCAATGACACAGGCTCGCAACATATCCTCCATCACTTGATTGACTCGTTCTGTCTGACCGTCTGTCTGTGGATGAAAGGCCGAACTCAAATTCAATGAAGTTCCCATTGCTGTCTGAAGGCTTTTCCAGAATTCTGCGGTGAAGCATGAATCTCGATCTGAAACTATTGAGACAGGTACACCGTGCAGTCGCACTACTTGCTGTAGATACATCCGGCTCAATCTTTCGACAGGGTGCGTCATGCTATAGGCGATAAAATGTGCTGACTTGGTGAGTCGATCCACTATTACCCAAATAGCGTCGTGGTTTTGTTGAGACTTCGGCAATCCAACCACAAAATCCATGGTGATGTGCTCCCATTTCCATTGGGGAATCGGTAGCGGTTGTAGGAGTCCAGGTGGTTTCTGATGCTCTGCCTTCACTTGTTTGCAAATAAGACATTGCGATACATACTCGGCCACTTCTCGCTTCATTCCTTCCCACCAGAAGTTTCTCTTCAAGTCCTTATACATCTTATTTCCTCCTGGGTGGATAGTCATCCTTGACTTGTGTGCTTCGTCCAGAATGTTCTTCCTGAGACCATCGTCATTTGGCACACAGAGTCTACCTTTGCATCTCAGTGCTCCGTCCGTACTAATACTCCATATCTCTGGTTCCTTTGCGGACATCTTGGCTAACCACAACTTGAAATCCTCGTTCGACTGTTGAGCTTCCAAGATGCGGCTGATGAGAGTCGGTTGTACAACAAAACATCCAAGGTGTTGTCCTTCTCCTGATTCCACTGGTTGAAGGTCGAATTCGGCTAACGTCTCCATTGCTCGCCATTCTCTAATCAAAATCGAAGCAACCAAAATGCGTGGCCTCCGGCTCAGAGCGTCGGCTACAACATTTGCTTTACCCGGGTGGTATTGCAAAGAGAAGTCATAGTCCTTGAGTAGTTCCATCCATCTCCGTTGTCGCATGTTCAACTCCTTCTGAGAGAACAGGTATCTTAAACTCTTGTGATCTGAGAATAAGTCGAACTTTTCTCCATACAAATAGTGTCTCCAAATCTTCAGGGCGAACACGATTGCGGCTAGTTCTAAGTCGTGCGTCGGATAGTTCTTCTCATGTGGCTTCAATTGTCTTGATCCGTATGTGATGACATTCCCTTCTTGCATTAGCACACAACCAAGTCCTTGGTGTGATGCATCACTATAGATTATGAATTGTTCACCACTCTTAGGTATCGCAAGCACGGGTGCTGAGGTTAGTCTCTCTTTCAATTCACGAAATGCATCCTCATGTTTATCGACCCATTCGTACTTCGTCTCCTTCCTAGTCAGGCTTGTCAACGGTCCTGCGATTCTAGAGAATCCTTCCACAAATCTCCGGTAATACCCAGCCAATCCTAGGAAACTCCTAACTTCAGTTGCGTTGGTTGGCCTGTTCCAGCTCAAGACTGCATCGATCTTAGATGAGTCTACGGAAATCCCATCCTGTGATATCACATGTCCCAGGAATTTAACTTCCTGAAGCCAGAATTCACATTTGCTGAATTTCGTATACAGACTATTGTCTCTGAGAGTCTGTAGAGCAATTTGCAGATGCTTCTTATGTTCTTCTTCCGTCCTTGAATAAATTAGAATGTCGTCAATGAATACTATAATGAATTGATCCAGATAGGGTCTGAATACTCTATTCATTAGGTCCATGAATACTGCCGGGGCATTAGTCAATCCAAAAGACATCACTAGAAACTCATAGTGTCCATATCTCGTCCTGAAGGCAGTTTTCGGTATATCTTTTGGCCGAACTAGTAATTGATGGTATCCTGAACGCAAGTCAATTTTTGAGAATATCCTTGATCCTTGTAGTTGATCGAATAGGTCGTCTATCCGGGGAAGTGGGTATCTATTCTTGATCGTGACCTTATTCAGCTCTCTGTAGTCGATACAGAGTCGTAGCTCTCCGTCCTTCTTTTTCACAAATAAAACTGGTGCTCCCCATGGTGATGTACTCGGGCGAACAAAACCTAAGTCTTCAAGTTCCTGAACTTGCTTCTTCAATTCCAACATTTCTGTTGGCGCCATCCGATACGGGGTCTTGGAAATCGGCAACGTTCCGGGTGCTAACTCAATGCAGAAGTCTATCTCTCTCTTCGGCGGAAGTCCTGAGATACTTCGGAACACATCTTTAAAGTCTTGAATAACGGGGATCTGGTTGATAGTAAGCTCCGTGCTTGAAGTCTTAATCGTGGCTAGGCGGCTCGTGATAAACATGTCGCTCAATGGTTGGCACTGAAATCTGATCTGCGGGCAACCAGGCGTCGAAAAGACAATGGTCCGACTAACACAATCCAGGTTAGCGCCATACTTAGTAAGCCAATCCATTCCTAGGATCACGTCGAACTCAGACATTGACAAGACTATCAAGTCTGCCGGAAAATTCCTATCCTCTAGTGTCAAGGGACAATCCTTGCACACCTTACCTAACTTAACGGATACTCCCAAGGGCAAAACGGCATTAAGGGTCGGCTCAAGTGCTAGGGGTAACAATCCCAAATCACGTACCATCTTAATAGCTATGAAAGAACGGGCGGCACCGGTATCAAACAAAGCTCTAACTTGACAGTGAAATAAAATGAATGTACCTTCCAAGTTTTGCTGTTCCTCCGCATTATACCCTGCATTGCCAGGGATGATGGCATTCACCCTAACCTGTCCTTGCTGTCCTTGAGCAGGCGCTCCATAGTAGCCTCCACGTGGTGCTCGACAATCCTTGCTTATGTGACCAGGCTTGTTACAGTTGCGGCAGACGAGGTCATTGCGGCGGTTGGTCTTGGGGGCTGTGCAATGCCTTGCAATATGTCCGGGCACTCCACAGTTGAAATATCCATCAATATTCTGTCGCTGACCGATGGGCTGTGCCTGAGGTGGTCCTTGCTGTTGATTCTGTTGTCGAGGAAAATTAGCTTGGGGCTTCCTTGTCCCATCCCATGTGCGCTTGGTTCCTTGGTAGTTGTTGGTCTGAGGTTTCCATCCTTGACTGTTCCTTGATGATTGCGCGGAGAAGTTCCTTAGTTGGAAGGTCCTGGGTGGAGGTCGATTCGCTTGTGGTCCTTGTATAGGGTAAGCATCCTTTTCCAAACTTGAAGCAAGACGGACAATCCCTTCAAACGACTGGCCCAGATGGCCTATCATCATGTGCCGGAGGTGTGGGTTGAGTCCTTGGTGGAATCGCTTGACCTTCTTGACGGAGGTGTCTATCATATGCGGAGTGAAACGGGAAAGTCGCTCAAATTGTGTAGTATACTCTCTGACTGTCCAGTTTCCTTGGGTTAGACTCAGGAAATTCCTCTCTTGTTGGTCTCTTTCGTCCTCAGGGAAATACTTCTCGAGAAATCGAGTCTTGAATGCTTCCCAAGGCATTCTCCTTGCAGCGTCAATCCCAATCGTGGCTCTCTCGGCCTCCCACCAGTCCGCGGCGGAGTAAGTTTGTTGAAATGCAGCTAGACGTCTCTTGTCAAGCTCACTGCACTCCAGGGCTTCAAAGATTAGCTCCAACTCTCGTATCCATTGCTCTGCTTTCCAAGACTCTGCCATGCCGTCGAACTTTTCGGGTCGCAGGCCACGAAATCGTTCCAACAGTTTATCGCCTGTCTGCCTTGGAGGGACAAAGTGGTTGTTACCATTGTCGTTGGTGGCATGATTGTAGGTATCGCCGATGTGCTCCATCCGTTGCATGAAAGCTTCGAAGACTCCAGTTGGGTCCATACCCTCGGGAATGGGTGCTCCAAGTCGTGCTTGGTTCCTTGTGGGTCCCACCATAGTGATCCGTGTGAGGTGTACCTATGAAGGATCTAACGATTAGCCGACAATCTCCTCGGGGAAATGATCATACTTAAGTAACAGAAAGCATAACATGAATAAAAATCACAACCATAACATAATAATGAGGTGATAACAGAAATAACCAAGAGAAACGATCTGCCATATATATATACCCAAAAGATGTACAGCGGAGTACACAATAGATCATCTGTGTATCGCGTAGTACATGATCCTATACAAGATCTAAACAAAAGAAAGATATACACAAAACCACTACTGGTGGCTACCTATACAAAAAGGCTACGGTTAATAGCTGTCTATGTAAGCGTCAAAAGTAAGCGGACAACATGTCCTAAAGTCAAACGTAAAAGTCTAAGTCCTAAAGATACTGGACTCAAAAGTTGTCCACATCGGATCCATAGATGGAAGCCTCGTCCTCTGGGGCAACCTCAGACAAAACATCATCCTCATCCATGTCATCGTCATCCATCATGTCCTCATCCTCTATCACAACATCCTCGATCAGCTCGGGTCCATCATGCTCCACAACAGCTCCCAAATCCCCTGCATCAGCGGCCATGTCAGCCTGGGCTGCATCAAATGCGGCTGCAAGTGCCTCAGCCTGTACCATAGCCTGTGCCAACTCTGGTGCTCCGATCTCGAATCCATGGGGATGTGCAGCCATCTCTACGGCCCACTCAGCTGCTAGCTGTGCTATAACGCCTCCTGGTAAGACTGGTACTACTGCATCATCGTCTGCGGCTACCTCCTCTTCCTCTATCGGATAACCCTCTGCAACCATAATATCTACGCCAACTGGCACGTCCATACCGGCTGGGTCCACGGGGTCCTCCTCCTCTGGATCATACCCCGGCTCCTCGTCATCGGTGTCCTCGTCCTCTTCATCCTCCATCTCCTCATCTGCATCCTTTGGCTCATCGTCGTCATCGCTCTCATCATCACCCTCCGGATCCTCGTCTGCTGGGGGTGCATCAGCCATGTCCTCTTCTGGTGGGGGTGGAGGTGCTGCTCTAACCTGTGCAAGTAGAACCTGGTACGAAGAACGGTCTCGTAACATCAGTAGAGAATCCTCCTCGATGCGTTTGAAGGTCTCCTTGCGGTAGATCATCTCCTGACGTATCACTTCTGGGTCCTGGGTCCCAAATCTCTGCTGCTCGATCCGCATGTCTCGCTCTGTCTCTGCAATAGCTCTCTGCCTAACCTTCCAGGCATAGTACTCTGGATCTGCTGGCGCAATACTACTCTCATACACATAGTATCCTCCGAACTCGTCTGGAACGAACAGCGGCGGTGCCATGCTACCTGAAAAGGGACTACCTTAAGTCAGAATTAATCTTAATATCCATCTATAGAATCTCAAGGTTCTAGGACCAGATGGTGTGGGACAATCTGTGAGCGAAAAGGTATACAACCTAGGCTCTGATACCAAAAATCCTGTCACGCCCCGGAACGGCAAAAATAGAGAAAAATAAATTTCCTTTTTGGGTCCAAAGGCAGCGACGGGTGAAGTCACATGATTGTCCACACCACGCAGTACTAAGCAACAAGAAGTAATAGTGTAACAACAATGAAGTCTAGGTTCTGATTCACAACATAACATAAGGTCAACAGAAGTTACTAACTATTACATATCAGAGTGTCGAATCAAACATAAGGCAGCGGAAGTACAAATGTCAAGGCAACATATGCCTGACTACAAAAAGGGTTCTAAAACGGTAAACACAATTAGCTACAATTCTAGTCTAGTCTTCAGTTGGCATAAGGGTAGTCCTCGGCGTAGTAGTCTTCTTCGGTCTGACCTCCGTCGGGGAAATCCTCCACAGGGACTCCGTCACCGGCATAGTAGTCCTCTCCTGCAGGCCCTTCACCTGTATAGTCATAACCAGGGTGCGCTGGAACGTAGAAATGTCCAGCGGCATAAACGTCGTCAGCTTAATGAAAGCCGAGTGAGTTAGATACTAACAGGGTATCGACTATTGATATTATCACAAGTTATAAATAGTAACCAAATTAGAATTCAGTAAGGGTAACTCCTTTAATCAAACCAATGATCCGATTACTGACGTCCTATTTATTTTAAGATCGACAACGCGACACGATAGGGGAACAGACTCGACAGTAGTTCAACTCTATAACACACCATTGCTCATCCACCGCTTTTAAGAACATATGCACAGTCCACCGCATGTCATGGATACCACGTTAGTCCATCCCCCGCTTTTAAGAACATATGCACAGTCCACCGCATGTCAGGGATATAACGCTTTAAACAACAGTACATCATTCTATGCCACGACTTAGCGACGTCTACCAGTGATCACGGTCCACCGCATGTCATAGACACCTTCGTCTGTCTACCGCTTTTAAGAACATATGATTAGATCATCTGGCTATCTTAGGGCAAATGGTCCGGTCCACCGCAAGTCATAGACACCTTCGTCTGTCTACCGCTTTTAAGAACATATGATCGACCAAAGCCCGCCCACGCAAATTTCCCGAATCTTAGCAAACCTACTTAAGTTCGACTCTATCACCGATACATGACACTCCCAATGTGGCCTGACTACTCTGAATGAAATGAACGTTAACTCAAAAGGATTCACGACTATTCCGTTATCTAACGTCATCAACATTATCCATTAATCTTGTTATCACTACGATCCTACGCTGCATTAACTCGTTATCATGTCTGTATTACAATAATAAAGCATGCTGGGAAATACTAAACAGTAAAAAAACAACTAAACAATTATTACATTTATCTAAACAAGTAAAACGGTAAACTGTAACTGCCAATCGATTGGTATAGATGTCAATCGATTGGTATAAAAGTGGCATCAATCGATTGGAAGAAGGTTCAATCGATTGGTATAAAAGTAGTGTCAATCGATTGATAAAAGTTCAATCGATTGGATCACAATCCATGTCAATCGATTGATAAAGATTCAATCGATTGGAACATGAAAGGTGTCAATCGATTGGTATAGATGTCAATCGATTGACACTTCGTCTTCTTCACAGAGAAGACTGCCCAGCAACATATAAACGGGAATACATGATTTCTCTTTCATTTCTTCTTTCAAACACGTCATAACATCAATGTAAGGCTACCAAGTGAGTTTAGAACTCACCTTAGACGTTAAGGGCGTGTTTGGTTGTGTTTTGAAGCTTGGAGCTTCAATGGTGGTTTCCCTCTCTTTCTCTCTAGTTCTCTGTCTTCTCTCTTCTCCTTCTCCTTCTCTTCTTCTTCTTTCTGATCTTCTCCTTCTTTCTTCTTGTCTCAGTCCATCTGTGTGTGTGTATAAATATATGAATATATGTGAGTATATATATATATGAGTGTATATATATATAAACACACACAAAACCCTCCCTCTCACTCTCTCTAATTCTGTAAACAGAAATACGCCCAAAATGGGCTGGTATATATAGAGAGGGAGTGTTCACGTGGCCTCTCCTCTGCCAGAGCAAAAGAATCTGCCCAGCTGCCTCCAATCGATTGACATAAGTGTCAATTGATTGATACAATCAATCGATTGATATAAAGTTCAATCGATTGGTATCCAAAGTAAGGCAATCGATTGGAACACTTGTCAATTGATTGGTATCCAAATTATACCATGGTAAGGCCAAGCTCAAGCAAGTATTAAAAGAAGCATACAGGGTCTTATTCACATAATATATTACAAAAATACAGGGTATTACAATACCGGTGTCTGTTTTGGAACCACTTCACCAATGATATCAGTACCCCATACGGAGAACGGCCAAGGGGTGGTCATGCTATAAAGTTGGGAAGGTGGGGTATGCATCAGATTTGCATGGATTTGGCACTTATGTCATTTCCTAACATACTCATAACAATCCTTATCCAGAGTCGTCCAATAGTATCCTTGTCGAATTATTTTTTTGGCTAACATGTGTCTGGTCATGTGGGGTCCACAAACTCCTTCATGTATCTCTGCCATCATCCTTTTTGCTTCCCTTCCATACAGGCATTTCAGGTTATAACCAGTATAAGACTTTTTCCACAATTTTCCCGCATAGATTACAAACTAGGCTAAAAACCTTTGAATTGCCTTTTTATCCATCTTTGAATCCCCTTCAAGGTATTCTCCTTTTTCAATAAAACTCTAAGCGTCCATATACCATGGTACTTCAATCTCTTATCTTTCTTCAATGGCTGCGATCATCTCAAATGAGGGCCGGGTTCTTTCTTCTATAGATAAAGGAATCATGGTAACTCCTGTAGGGATTTGGATCATTGAGGTCAAGGTGGCTAAGGAATCGGCTAGTTGGTTCTCATCACGGGGAAAGTAGTAGAATGAGATCTTTCTAAATTGCACTTTCAAGCTCTCCAAATATTCATCGTAAGGTCTCAATTTCTCATGCTTTATTCTCCAATCACCTCTCACTTGTGATATTATCAAATTAGAATCCGTAAATACATTAAGTTTCTCAATATTTAAGACCAGGGCTACTTCTATCCCAATTATGCATGCTTCATATTCTGTTGTATTATTTGTTGAATTGTACTTAAGCTTTACGGCCAGCGGGGTGGGGGCTCCACCTAGTAATATAAGGATGATTCCGACTCCATAATCTCTCTGATTTGCGGCTCCATCAAAATATATTCTCTATAAATCTTCTTTCATCTCCATTACTCCTTCATCAGGGAACTTACTCTCCTTTCTCCTGGGATTCTATGGCAAGGTCAGCTAAATACTCGGCAATGGCTCTTCCCTTAACAGATTTGGAAGTGACATATCTTATATCGAATTCAGCTAGCATCATGGTCCATTGAGAGATCCTACTGGTTAAGGCTGGTTTTTTAAATAGGTATTTGAGCGGGTCCATTCTGGATATCAAGGTCATGGGAAAGGCTAGCATATAATGTCTGAGGCGGCAGGTACACCATACTAGGGCCCAACAGGCTTTTTCTAGTGGTGAATAGTTCAGTTCGTATCTGATCATCCTTTTGCTTAAATAATATATTGCTCTCTCTACACACCTCCTTCTTCTTCTTCTTAGGCCAACATACACCCCATCGAATTCTCAGTTACGGATAGGTATAGTAGTGAAGGTTTTTCAGGTTTGGGAGGTGATAGGACAAGTGGGTTTTGAAGGTAGATTTTGATCTTTTCAAAGGTTTTTGGCACTGACTATTCAATTCAAACTTTTCCCCTTTCCTCAATAATTTGAACAGTGGGTCATAGGTCATGGTGAGCTTGGATATGAAACGGCTGATGAACTGTACTCTACCTAGAAATGCCCTTAACTCCTTTTCATTTTTCAGTGATGGCAATTCAGTTATGGCTTGAATTTTGGTCAGATCTACCTCAATCCCCCTCTATGTAATGAGAAATCCTAATAGCTTCCCCGTAGTGACCGCGAAAGCGCATTTTTGTGGGTTTAACCTCATTCTAAACCTCCTTAGCCTCTCAAAGAATTTCATTAATGCCTCTAAATGCCCTCCCCTTTCCTTGGATTTGACTTTCATGTCATCCATATATACCTCTACTTCTTTATGGATCATGTCATGTAGTAACGTGGTGGCAGCCCTTTGATAGGTCGCACCCGTATTCTTAAGTCCAAATGGCATAACCCTATAGTAGTAAGTCCCCCAGGGTGTGATAAAAGTTGTCTTCTCCCTATCCTCTAGCACAATTAAAATTTGATTATACCTCGAGAATCCATCCATGAAAGATAAAAGTTTGTGTCCTACAGTATTATCTACTATCACATCAATATGAGGTAAAGGGAAGTCGTCCTTAGGGCTGGCTTTGTTCAAATCCCAAAAATCAACACAAACCCTAACATGACAATCCTTTTTTGGGACCGGCACAATGTTAGTGACCCATTTTGGGTACTCGGTGACAATCAAGAATCCAACTCCTAATTGCTTATCAACTTCCTCCTTCATTTTAAGCCCCCATTCAGGCCTCATTCGCCTCAATTTTTGTTTTACTAGTTTTGATTTGGGAGAGAGGGGGATATGATGTTGTACCATCTCTGGATCAATTCCCGGCATATCATAATAAGACCATGGAAAGACATCTTTGAATTAATTTAATAAATTGATTAATTATTTGCTTTCCTCATTATTAAGTGTAGAGCCAATAAAAACATTTTGTGGATTATCTTCATTCCCCAAATTAATCGTTAAAGTGCTTTCAATGATTTTACATGCAAATTCATTTTCTTTTTTAACTAATTTTTGCAATTCATCAGGTATTTCATCACATCCATTACTTGCATTATAGTTATTTTTATGTGCAGTCGAGTAAGCTGAATTAGTCACATTTTCATTAATTTTCTTGGGGGTGATTACGACAGACATAGAAATCGAAAGACGCCTCAATTGGGCCATTACAGAATCTGGGTGAGGGAGATACCTATCACTAGACTGAAAAATCCATTTACTTTTTCTTTCTCCTCCCAGCTCAGAGATGAAGCATTCTTGTTGATCCTCTGTCTTGGTAATCTTTTCTATTTCTTCATTCTCTGGTTCTTCTTCATTCTCTAGCCAAACCCCTTTTACTTCATTTTCACCGATCTTTTCTTCATTCTTACTTTTCCCATCTTCATTCACAATCTTCTTTGGTTTACCCTCTCTGGTTCCCCTATGTTCTTCTTCTAGCAGATTTTTCATAACCAAGCCATCCAAAGTACAAATCTAATCTTAGATAATAGCGGATTTTACAGGCACCCGAAGGTAAGGATCTTCATAGTTAGAGAAGTCATGTGCAAAGAATATCTCGAATCCTGGCTTCTCACACTTATCTACACTTTTCATCCACAGTTCTGGGAAGCCGCAGAACAGAAAATCCTCCCCTTCTTTGACAAAATATCCATTGAGAGTCTTTAAATACTGCTCTATGAGCGCATCGGCCGCTTTATTCTTTTTCCTCATTTCCTCCTTTGTTGGCTGATATCCTAACCCATGAGTGTGGATTTGTGAGATGATGTTTGTAAATTCTGGCAATCCTTGGTTCTTCTTACCGAAACCCAACCCCGGGAAGAACCCCATTTTTCTCATAATTCCAGCTACCAATGGACTTGCATATTGGTCAAAGTGAAGTAGTAGGAACTCCTTCAATTTGCTACCTTCCACCATATTAATGAATTAAAAACCACCGAAGCTTACTTCTTCCTCTTGTATCTACGCTTCCAAAACCAGAGCACTAGATGACGCTTCAGACATACGAATCCAACTTTTCCCCAAAATCTCAGAAATTTCATTTTTCCAAATGTATTTGACTTTTTGATGGACGGTTGATGGGATGGCACCCAAGCTGCCTAGCCATGGTTTTCCCAAAAGCAAGTTAAATGGTGCGGGAATGTCAATGATATGAAATTCTGTTTCCTTTTCCACTGTTCCGATGGAGAGATTTAGAAAAATGATCCCCATGACCGTTCACTGAGTGTTGTCATAAGCCCTTACTTTTTGCTCTGATGGAATAAAGGTTAACTCATCAAGCCCCATCCTTTTGGTTGTTCAAAATGGGCATACATTTAGTGCAGACCCGTTGTCGACAATACAAGCAGGCAAAGAGTTCCCTAGACATTCAACAGTGATATGCAATGGTTTATTATAGGCAGGTCCCCCGGGATGTAGATCAGCTACGGTAAATGAGATGGCGAGAGTCGGACTTTTGTTGATCATACCGACGAGATCTTTAGAAGTGATGTCAATGGAAACATCTGACTGATTGAGGGTGTCAAGGACCGCCTGCCTATGACGCTTGGAAGTGATCAGTAGCCCCCAAATAGTGATATTTGCCTGTCTTTTCAGCTGTTTAAGGCCCTATCTTCTTCTTCTTCTTCTTCTAACTTGCCTTTCCCTTTTCCCAAATCCTAACCCAGATGGTCTTCTTCCAACTCATGCGGATTAAAGTGTCTCCATGACCGAGTCAAATGAGTGATTCCTTCCTTTGCCCATAAGTTGTCTTGTTCACTAGTTTCTTCCAAGCCTTTTTCCTTACCTTTGTCACTATCGTACCACAATTCTTCTACTTGATCGATGCTTTGATCATCATTTTCCTCATACCAAACTGAGTTATCCATCTCTGATGCCCAGCATTCCAAAGTAGAATCTTCCCCTGACTGTTTCTTGATCGTGCAAACTGACATATCCTTTGGCAGTTGATGCAATCACTTTAGTTCCCCCAATCTTGGTAATCAAATCGGACGGGTTAAAAGAAGTTTCTTCTATCCCCAAGAAATAAATGCCTCATGGTGGTGGTACTGCGTGGTGATTCGGTAGCAGGTTCTTGGTGACATTTGGCTGGTTGGACAGAGGCTCGGATATTATTTTCTTGTCAACCAAATCTTGAATTTTGAGCCTCAGCCTCAGGCACCAATCAGTGGAATGTCCTTGCTCTTGATGGAACTTGTAGTACAGGTCAGACTTGAAGTTCAGAGAATGTGGGTTCGGCCTTGGCCGTGGCTCCAACAAGTGAAGGTACCCCTTTGCCAATAGCCTCTCGAGAGCTATAGACAATGATACCCCTAGATCCAAACATTTTCTCAACGGCTTATTCCCTCCTCTTTTCGGATAATTCCATATTATATCAAACTTCTTCTCTGGTTCACTCAATGCATTTATATTTATAGGTCCTAAATGATTTCCTGAGTGCCCCCCTCCTGTCCCGTAGTTTAGGTGCCTTTATCTGTTCAATGGTTCTTCTCTCTTGATCACCCCGTCTTGTATTGTGTCTTCAATCATAGTTCCCATGTCAAATACCTGCGCAAAGGTGTTGATTGATTAAAACCTCATCCTTTCTTGGTAGATAGGCTGGAGGATTTTCATTAGCATCCAAATTTGTTCTTTTTCGGTTGGTCTCTGAACCATTTAGCTGTCTTCCCTTTCCAGCGGCTTAAGTACTCAGCAAAAGATTCTTTGTTCCCCTGTCTGGTAGTCACTAGATCCCTGACAGTAACATCCATGTCTTGATTGTACTTGTATTGGGCTACGAATAACTTGAAATCTTCCTCCCAGATCCTGGTCTTGCTTGGCTCTAATGTAAGGTACCATGATAGAGCGGCTTCGGTTAATGTTTTATTGAAATAAGACAACCATCATGGTTTTGCTCAAGCCACTTGGCTAAAAGGCCCCTATTCACATTTGGATATAACTTTGGGGGTTTTCGGTTCCATCAATTTTATCAAACACTAGCATCTTGAACCCGATAGGTAATATCTTATGAACCCCATCATATAACCCTTCCAAGTATAGTAGGTAAGTATCGACCCCTTGGGCTTTGTGCACTACCCTCTCTAGCTTTTCTACTTTCTCATTCATCATCCTTTCTTTCTCAGCTTTATCTTTTTCTACCCTTACCTTTTTTGCTCTTAGTACTTTAGCCCTTTCTGGATCATCAAACCAATCCTTCTCCCTAGCAGGCGGAGGAGGATCGACAACTGGTGGGTTAGCTATGGGCGACTGTCTTGCCATTGTTTCCATCATGGTCATCATCCTAGTCATCTGCCCTGCTTGCTGTTCCACTATGGCCCTTCATTCTGCTATCTCTCTTCTGACTAACCTTGCAGTGGAATCTATGTACCGGACTGTGCTTGTAACAGGTTCTATTTTTCACCTACAACCAGATATTCTTAATTAGTTTTGGTTCATTTCGAAAGAGAAACTTTTCATTTTATTTCTTTCCTTTTCAATTTTTCCAATTAATTTTACTAAATGCTTTGGTGATACATGAACGGTTCATATGTCATATGGATGCAATGCATGTGTGTGTGTGTGTGTCTCTGTGTGCCTATTCTATATACCGAAGAAAAGAACATCCTAATCCTAGCACATAAGACAATTAGGCACATAAAATTGTCATCCGCGTCAAGTGTGCCAACTTCTCCTTTCATTGTGATCCTCATTACCCTTCCGAAACTTACTTTGAAAAGCATTTCTGTAGATGATGAGATCTTTCAAGAACAATTCTCAAGAATTTTGAATCTTTTATTTGAAAATGAGGATGTGAAAACATTTCTCAATAAAAGATGATTGGGTTTCGACTTTACTTGATTTAAAAGATAAACCTTGGACCTTTTCTTTAGAAGAGTGATTTTTCAAAATATTTTTGGATAAAAAAATGATGAATAGTCAAAATCTGTCATTAATAATGAACTTTGAACTCTTGGTAGGAGTATCACATGATTGGATAATTATTGCAGTTTTCATGAATTCGGATGCATACAAGGTCAATGATGTTTAGCTTGGACATGATATAAGAAATGTAATCTTATCATCCAAATTCGGCATGTTCTCAAATGTCGTGAGGCATGAAGTGGAATTGTTCAAAAGTGATTTAGAGGTTACACATCTTTCATCATGCAAGTATCATCATCATCTCAAGTAATCCATTCCGAGCATACAAAACTCCTTAGCATATAATCCTAATAAAGAATTGATTTTCTAGATTGAAAGGTTCTACAGAAAACTATTATGCAAAGGCAGGGGTTTTGGTCAAATAAGGGACCCTTGACACACATCCGATAGGATGTTTCATATACCAACACATGGTATGAGATGAAGGATGATCACACAGTCCCATAATGGCTTCACTGACCGGGTTGCCCCGAGCCTCCAAGGTCATAGTTCTGTGTAATTGACTGGCTAGACATGCAAGTGCAATGCAACGGGCACACAAAAATTAATTAATTCGATTAAAAGTTCTGCAAAACCAGAGATTCTGGGTTTGATCCCCAATAAAGTCGCCAGATTGTGGATACTGGTATTTATCCCACTTTTTAAAACAATTTCAAATAGAAAGAGTCGCCACTTCATGTTTTTTTAAAGGGAAATTAAGAAACCATTTTAAAAGAAAACCGATCTTTTTGGAAAACCGATCTTTTTGGAAAACCAAAGATAAGACTGGGTCCGAGGATTATGGAATAAGAGGGGAAGGAACCCGACGGACTAAAACACCCCCTCTCATCCTATCTCGTGATAGGCCTCTACTCAACATCCTTTTTAATATAATTATTAATCTAAGCATGCCCTCAACTAATACATATATATGTATACATTACAAAAATATGTCTAAAAGGGTACAAGATTGCTAAAGATAAAATAGCAATCAAAAACCACATAGTTCAAATAGCAAGCAAAATGATATGCAAATATAGAACAAGAAAACTTACCCGGGATCCAGCTGCGATATCGAAACGTTCAATGCATACATAAAATATAAATCCTAAGAAAAGGTCTCTAATCACATATACACATAAGACAAGACCTAATCTAAAGTGTCGTGCATGGAGTTAAAAAATTAATGAAATCAAGAAGTGAAATAAACTAGAGAAGAGGAGAGAAGTCATACCTCCAAATAGCTACAAAACAAAAGGGTTAGTCCACATGCTTTAAACAAAATATAATGTTGAATCCCAAATAACATATCCAAATAACTTGAATCTAACAATCATAGGAAGGGTTGACATAATCATAAATTCTTTATAAGTAGTTGGAAATACAACACCTCCATAGATATACAAGTCTCAACTAGGAGCCAATGCAATGCCCATATGGAGATGGTATAATCCCAACATGGTAATAAAGAAACCATATTTATGTTCAACTAGGTTCAATTTGAATACAACCTTAAGCTAAAGATTAATCCTAATCGTAAACATCAACATATATGGATGGATGTATAGACATGAATAAGGATAAACTATGAACATTTCATTAATTTGGATCACTTAGCCTCTTGATTTAAGCTTGATTGTCATCATTTAAGACGTAGTTTGAGTCCTAAGGCACTAGGAGGTCATTTGATTAGAGTTGTTCACGAATTATAAAACTATGACAGAATTGTAAGAATTACAGAGAGCAAACCAGACTTTCCAAAATAGAAATAAAATACTTCCAATGGTTAGATCTTAATGATTTTTGAGCATGTTGTGCTTCTGTGAGCTTGGTTCCTAACCCAAAAAGAAAATCAAAGATCTAACAGATGAATCTCTGGGAAAGGGGTCATGACCAGACATTACTCAAAAATTTTGAACTCTCTGTCTAGAGTTTTTGTATGATTTTCTAAAACTAGTAAAAATATCAAAAACTCTTTAATCTTTTTAGTATACCTTCCTAACTCATTAAACTACTTAGAAAATTTTATTTGAAGTCAAGAAAACTTTATTAAAGCTCTGATTTACCCATTTTAAAATGTACTTACTGTTCTGAAACTTTTGGACAAAGAGAAATCTACTCACAAATCATAGGACCAAACCATCCTAAGTATAGGATTTCATCAAAACAAAAGTTCTAGTGACTCAAATATATGTTATGAAAATTTTCTAATTGGTCTTGCTCAATTCTCATGAACCATGATTTAATTAAAAATCCTTGACCTCAGTGAGTTCATGAGTTCATTGCACCTTTTGTGAAATTGGTGTTCAAAACTTTAATTAAGCTCAAACTACTCCTAATCCCTCTCCCAAATGCATAGATCTATTTTTATTAGTCTTCCTCCAAAGTTAATGGTCCTTGGAGACCAAGATTTAACTCAAAGTTATTTGAATATCATAGAATATAGAAATGACTCTATGAGATTCATCTTCAAGGAATTAAGTTATTGTTCGAAACTTAAACCCAACAAAACATATGGATATAACCATGATCCATCTTTAGGCCCCACATAAATCATGAGACCATGGGAGACTAATAGATCAATACCAAAGGAAAACCAAAATGAGATATAGGAAATTTCATGAGTTTCAAAACAAATTGAGGCAAGAAGAATTATAATCAAGGTTTACATAAAGTCCAAGTAAAAATACTCTTACAATTTTTGTTTGGTTTAAATCCAATACTATATTGAGATCCAAACTATTGAAAACAAAACTTGAAAATCCAATCACAAACTCTATGTGGTGTGTCATGAAATGAGGTAGGAAGAGAGGTTTTGAAAATGTGTAGAAGTTCTAAATCTATGAGTTTGTGAATGAATCTAGCCTAACTCTAGATAGAGTTAGACCGTTACCTCTATTACCTCAAGAACTTCTTGATTTGTTGGTGATGATCTTTCAACTTCTTCTTCAAATTCTTCAAAGGAACTCTTGAATTCTTCAAACTTCTTGATTTTTTTCTCTTAAATATCTCTAGTTTTCTATAACTTGCAAAATGGAAATAGGGGATTGAGGGAGAAGAAGGATTGGATTGGAATCCTTGTAATGGAGTGAAGGCCTCCTTATATAGGCTAAAATCTGAGGGTCAATTGCGTAATTTCGGGTAGAAAATCCATATGCAAGAATATTCCATACGTATTTGAAAGAAAATAGGTTGTCACTGCGAGCGGCACTCATGGAGTTGTCTACGGCACTCACTGAGTGCCGCCGCCTATGCCCGCGTGCCGCACCAATGATATTATCCCCTTTTGTTCTATTTTCAAATATAAATGCTAAGTATATATACTTTAATTCATGTAAATTATACTTATACTCTATGAATATTCAATTATATTTTATTTTTCATCATCTTTTTCTTCTTTTTCCTTTCCTTTCTTTGAAATTCTTTTTCTTTTCTTTTGTTTTCAAAATAATATATATTATCAATTTTGAAAATTGACTTTCAGACTGTTCCTTTCTCATATGTATTTCATACCCGGGCTTTTCCGAATCACCTGATTTTCCTTTTTTCTGAATTTTGAAAACTTAGTTTGAAGAATCTTCTGAAGAACATGAATTGCTTGAAAAGTCTTTGAATTCCGCCGATCATTGTTATCATCGATCTAGAGGTAGCCATCCCCTGAATTCAACGGTTGGTCAAAATTGGGGTGTCTACAGTTTGCCCCTCTTTGGTAGAGCTTGTGAAGCAATGCGTATCGCAAGTGATTGTCGAAGCCTGTGTGAAGACAAGTATTTGACCGATCCGTCGTATTCAGGTAAAAACAAAGTGCGTTGCAAAAATAGGACGCGTAGATGGTGAGTGCTGGTCGTGCTCAATGTTGAGCTGCCTATGTATCTCAACGGGAATCAAACCAAGACGTAGTTCGGGGAAGGGACCAAACACACATAATCACAAATAAGCATATGAATAAATGCACCTTTCCTATGGTGATGCACGTACTCAAGCAAATTCATGCTACATGCTATCAGGTTCAATAACATAGAACCATGCTGCTCCCTATAGTAGCAAAATGCATCTTGTACCGTAAATTTTCTATGCCGATGACGTCCTATCCTGGGAAAGTCATGACTGTCATAGATGCGCTTTCTATGCTTAATTCTCCAACATTCTTCATGAGTCATCTAATCGACTAGTGATTGACCGATATGTGGCTCGCGACTTATACTCCGCTATCTTCTAAGAATCACCTGATTAACTGAGATACGCCTCACGCCTTAGGCTCTGATGTCGAATCAAGAAGCATGTTAAAAGATCGAGATGCACCTCACGCCTTATACTCCACTATCTTCTAAGAATCATCTGATTGACTGAGATGCGACTCGCACCTTAAACTCCGATGTCGAATTAGGAAGCACGCTAAAAGACTGAGATGCGCCTCGCGCCTTATACTCTGCTGTCTTCTAAGAATCATCTTATCGATTGAGATACGCCTCGCACCTCAGACTCTGATGTCGAATCAGGTGCAAATTTATTGCAAAAAGTGGTATGAATACATTATCATTACAAATCTATTGCGAGAATTGAGGAATACAAACTTGTCATATCCCGAAAGTGAAATCTTTGCATAGCTAAACTCAATTCAAAGACTTCTAAAATTTAGGAGTGTACCATAGTTATTTCAAATCAATCTTTTAAAAAATTAGGATTCTATCAAACTCAAATCAAATCAATTTTCAAAAATCAGGAGTCTATCAAACTCAAATCAAATCAATTTTCAAAAAATCCAAAGTCTATCAAACTCAAATCAAAACAATTTTAAAAAAATCTGGAGTCAATCAGTACTCAAATCAAATCAATTTTCAAAAAAAAATCTGGAGTCAATCAGACTCAAATCAAATCAATTTTCAAAAAATCCAAAGTCGATCAGACTCAAATCAAAACAATTTTCCAGAAATATGGAGTCAATCAGTACTCAAATTCGATTTCTCATAATTGGGGCCAACTTTAACTTATAATGAGGGCTTAAAAACTCCCATTTCAAACCTAGGTGGTTCTTTTGAAATAAGGGAAAATCTCTAAGGACATCTAAGCAAAATTTGGTGGTCCCCCATATAAATATGAAAATTTTGGGGGAAAAGGGCCGCCTGTCATACGCGGCGGCACTCGATGAATGCGCAGCGGCACTCAGCGAGTGCTGGTGTGGCACTTGCTGACTGCCGTGCGGCACTCAGTGAGTGTCGCTGCCCTTTCGCCGTTGTGGATACCGGGCTTCCACCGCTTTGTTATGTTTTCGAAACTTGTTTGATTTTTGAATCAAGGAAAGAGAAAAATGGTCTGTTGAAAACAGATACAGAGTCGCCACTTGGTCTTTAAGGAACCAAGAAACCTAATTTTGACTCACCCAAATGGATAAAGGGTACCGGCCCTTCATAACCAAAGAACTTGGTTCGGGGTTTTGGTACGAGAGAGGAAGGAGCCCTTGTCGCGACTAAAACACCCTCAACTCGCCCCATCTTTCGACGGGCCTCAATTAGCATCCAAATAATCATCTTATACTATGTATGGTTCGGCAATTAATACTATGATAGTATATTACATTACATAAGAAACTTGAAAATGGAAGATCTAAAGATAAAATATCATTCATAAGATCTAAATCAAATATCATGCAATGTAAAGTGAAAGATCACACAAATAAACCTAGGAAAAATCGTCTAATCATGTATCAAGTAATTAGTTTCCTTAATCTAAAGGGGACATGAATTGTTCTTGAAATAAATAATCAAAGAGATCAAAATATGCTTAGCAAGCTAAAATGACGCATGTTAATTTTGAGAAAAGAAGATTTCTCAATCCCCGGGACGGATGAGAAAGGATGATTAGACCGAGGGGAAGCATGAATGTGTGATCAAGTTCATTCCTTATAATCTTCTTAGATTAAGAGTTACAAAAACCCCAAATCTTGCATGAATGCATTGTATGTATCTAAAAATGTGCAAAGGTTGTAGTGTGTTTTGTGTACATGGATTTCTAAAATGACTTAGAAGTCTAAAATGTGTATGAATGAATGAATTAAATCAACATGGGATATATACAAATGTAGTATAAACTACTTCCTAAGATATGAACTAATTTGGAATGCATATAAGCATCAAATCAAAGAATGAAAGTTAAAGTATACTTGCTGTGAATAGTGGACAGAACAGTAGCATCATCTTTGGAAATTTGAAAAGAGGGGTTAGGAATGTTTTCAATGCATGATTTTTTATGGATATGTTCCTTATTGTGTCTAGAACGCAACCCAAAAGGCCAATCTTGAATAGCTATCACATATTGAGAGAAATCATATAAACAACATAGGTCACTCAGAAACAGAGTCTGTACTGTCGACTGAAATGTTAGAAAATCTTAGAAAATGAAAACGAGTGATCTAAGGGCCCATTTTATACAGAAAGTTCCCTAAGACATTGCATTTTAAGGAAAAAATAAGTTAGGACCACCATTTTTGGAAAAGTTTTCTTTAAAAGAGGTTGGAAGTGGACCTAGCTGCTGTGACAGCAGAGGCAGAATGTTTGGAAGGAATGTTTGGGTCCAAATGGACCATTTCCAAGTACTTCCAAGTCAAACCAAAAATCATGAGTGTTCCCCAATGAGTTAGGAAGACTTTCCAAGTGGCCTTGCATCCATGTTGAGTATTGAGTCCTAGGGAAATCTTTGAACTCAGCTCACTCACTGTTTTGACTCATTGTTTTGAAGATTTTGGTGAAAACAAAGTTTTGTTTCTTGAAGCCAACATAAGAGGGATTGAGAGGGGTTTTGAAATAGATGTTTTGAAAGCATGTTTTCAATACTCAATAAGGATTATAGCCACTCAAAATGTCAACATCAAACTTATCATCAAGAACCTCCAAGATTGTTGGAGAGATTTATTTTATTTTGAACATAACTTCAATACATTTCAAGAATACCTTGGAAGTATTGCGGTTATGATCATCATCTATCAAACATGTTTTTGAGGTCAAGAGCTACTATCCATAAGGATTCACTCACCCCAAACTTCATGTCATCACTTAGATGATGATGAACTAGTAAGTAAATAAAGAAAATAAAAAAGAAATGAGATAAGAAGAGATGAACAACAAATAAACAAGCAAGTAAATAGCAATCAATAGATGATAATCAATGTGATTTTGGACTTGTAGCTTGATGTTTCACTCATAGATTTTGACATTTGGACATGGAAGTAGCTTCCTAACTCAAGAATGCTCAAGAATGGTGATTGGGGGTGTTTGGAATGTGGATTATAAGAGAGGTGATGGAAGAAAACAAGATTAAAACTCACTTTCTATAGCAAAATAGTAGGAGGAAGCTCCTTTTCTCTCTTCTAAACCTATCTCTATCTCTCTTCTTCTCTACAACTTTTCAAGCTTTTTCACTTGCCCCCCCCCCCAAAAAAATGAAGAGCAATGGAGGGTTTAAATAGGCCAATTTGGGGTGCTTTTGGGGTTTTAGAAGTACTCCCATTGGTCTCAAACAACTGTGAACATAAAACTATGTCGTTTTGGCTTTCAATTAATCAATTTGGACCCCCAAAAAAATTACAAAAATGGACTCTGCGAGGGTTGAGTGCCGCGGCGGCACTGGGCCAGTGCCACGGCGGCAGTGGGCCAGTGCCGCGGCGGCACTGCTCCTCAAAAGCCCAGAAAATTACGTTTAGGCCCCCAGAGGTTCCGGTATTCGCGAAAAGGCCCTATTTTGTCCGAAATTCACAAAAAATGCATACGAACTCCAAATTGAGGTTGTGATATACCGTTGGAAAGGTAATGGAGTCTACTTTACATAAAAAATAGTTTGGGGATAGGTCACTTTGAAAAGTTTTGCGGCATTCACGATAAATGCTGATTTGATCGCCTTTTTCACCTTCGGAAATTCAAAATAAATTCGTTTTAAATCCAGGAATTATGTGCGATATACCGTTGGAAAGCTATTGACCTATAGTATCCATGAAAAATATTTGAAAATTGTTTCGGTGCCCCGATTCCAAAGTCAAATCTTGGTCAAACTGGTCAAACCTGGGATTCCCGGGAAGTTCTGGGAACCTCCGGGAGCTCCCAGGAGCCAACGTTTTCGTTCGATTCTCTTTTAAAACTCATTTTAATACTTTTCTAATGATTCTGGTGAATTTGGACGATTTTGGTCAAACTTAGTCAAACTCTGGTCAAACCTTGGTCAAACCGGTCAACGGGGACTTTCGGGGAACTTCCGGGACTTCCGGGGGTCTCTAGGAGCTGACGATTTCATCCAGTTTTACTTAAAAACTCATTTTATCATTTTTCTTACGACATAGCATGCTTTCAGAACTTCGGGACCAAATCTGGGAGTCTTCGGGCTTTCAGGGGCATTTTGGTCAATCTGAGCATTCTGAGAGATAGAGCTGACTTCCAGGAGTCCTTTTGAGTCTTTTACGATCATTGTGAACCACCAAGCTATGGGTCTCCTAAATCTGATAGCCGACAAAATGGGGTGTCTACAGCCGTCTGCCGTCGAGTCAGGTAGTTTGTTTAAAACTCAACTTCTTTTTCTTCTCTTATGTTCTCTTCTTCTCTCCTACGAACTACCTCTCCAAAACCCTCTTCCCTTATGATTCCTAACTCAAGAATCAACCAAAGATCAAGTTATGTTCACTCTTTTACTCATCAAGATTGTATTTTTAACTTGATTCATGCTTTGAAATCATAGTTATTTGATATATTCTCTTTGTTTTTCCCAAATCTTCTTTCATGATCTTGCTTTCCTTCATGTTTCTTGTATATTTTGAAAATGGATAGTAGTTTAGGATCCCATGATCCCTCTAGGAAGAGTACAAGCCCTCTACCGGCCATAGTTCGTCTTTTCTTCTTGCCGATCTCGGGGAGCATCTCTCGGCACGAGCTTTTAATAAATTGGTATAACCTCAATTCCTCTTACTCTCTTATGACTACGAATGCAGTGTAATATAATGCTTGATGATCAATGCATGTATGAGTATGTCCTAGATTTTGTGGAAATATGATATGGCCAAACTATTTTTATGCCCTCTTGATTGATTTCGAATGGACTGCCATGATCATGTTCAATGCTTGAGATCATTCTTGCATGTTTTCCTTTGTTTGGATTCATTGATTTTACGCCAAGATAATGTTCACGAACTTTATTATTCTTCTTTATTCATAACAAATGAGGGGTCCCACCGACCCCATAAGGCTCTCAAATTTTTTTTTACCTATACCAAGCTTATTTCTTTGTATGCATACATACGGACGCAATATTTATAGCCATGGAGTCCCTATGACTCGAGAATTTTTTCTTGAAAATCATGGAGTCGCCTCGACTAAAAATTTATTTCAGAAAAATTATGGAGTCGTTGCGACTCAAAAATTCATTTTTTTCTAAACCACAGGGTCACTAAAAGAATTTCCTCTTCTGTGTTTTTTTTTTTTTTTTTGCAAAATAATGGAGCCGCTAGGACTCAAGAACTTCATTTCTTTTGAAAGAACAGAGTCACTACGAGTTGAGAAGTTTATTCTTGTGAAAACACAGAGTCGCTAGGACTTGAGAATTTTATTTCTTTTGAGAGCACAAAGTCGAGAATATTATTTCTTTTGAAAGCACGGAGCCACAATGACTCAAAAATTCATTTTTCTTCGAGAACATGGAGTTGCTATGACTCGAAAGTTTATTTTCTCTTGAAAACACGGAGTTGCTAGGACTCAAGAATCCTATTTACAAAATCGATGATTTGTAAACATTTTTATTTATTATTTCCTCTCAACATGTGAAGTTATTAAGACTCAAAAGAAGTTCATTTTCATCTTTTATTACCAGTCCTCACTGACTTTGTTATCCTTTCCACTTTTATTGCCTTTTCTTGACTGGTTATTCTTTCTTCCTGCCCTTATACACATTTAGACATTTTGTAGATGCCTGAGACTGCCCTCAAGGGTCATGGAAGCTTGGCTCATGGCCGTAGATGGTATGAGGAACTCTCCGAGAAAGTTCAAACTGGGATCAATAATGCTGGCTTTGGACTTTTTGTGCTGCTTTTGGAGAAAAATTCAAATTACATGACCCATATCCAGGCCTTAGCAGAGAGGTGGTGGGATACAACAAACACATTGCACTTGCCGTTTGTAGAGATGACTATGAACCCCTTGGATTTTGTTATCATCAGTGGCATCCCATTTGGCGGCCTTCCTGTGGTCCGCTATGACGATCTTCCAAGCCATCATGAGCAGATTATTGACCTACTTGGGGCCCATCTTGGAGAGTTCAATGTGCCTGCAAAATGGTTCATGGACACCTTCAGAGGCCAGGTTTTCACAGATGATCAGGGCTTTTATCATATATGTGTTGGGTTTCTCTCTGATGAGCACGAGAGGAGATAGGATCAATCTGGGGTACTTAGGCTCTCTGGAAAACATCAGCCGCATATCCCAATATAACTAGGGAGGGGCAGGGCTGGCCACCCTCTACCGCCATATGAGTGATGTTTTCAGGGGCAATTTTCCCTCTACTAGTGGATACTAGAGAGCCTGGGAGGTAAAATCTTCCTTCTTTATTATTATTATTATTATTATTATTATTATTATTATTATTATTATTATTATTATTATTCTTTTCTATATCCATTCATCTTTCCTGATCTTAATTTAAACATTGGACTCACTTCTTAACATTCTTTCTTTGCAGATATGGTCCCACGAGTACCTTCGCATGAACGTTTCTAGTACTAGGAATAGTGGGGCTGCTATTATGCTGTAGGGCCTGAAATGGAGGAAGGAGGCGACGGGTTGAAAAGTGGGGGCCCATGACTTTATTGGTTACAAAAACATCCTTACCAACTTTGGGGAGGTTCATGTGACGTGGAATCCATAGGAGGCAGCTCTCCTAGAGGCTAGCACAGAGATCTAGGCTATTGTGGGTTTTACCAGAATGAGGATTCTGATGGTGGGGGAGGCATGCCGAGAGTGGTACCTCGGTGAAAGGGTGACCAGGCAGTCTCTTGCTACCCCAGCTTTTTACGTGCCGAGGTCTCCCCTAGCTACTATGAGGAGCACTAAGACCCTAGACCATGAGGAATTCGTCGCCGCTCTAGGTGGAAAAAATATTGTGAATCATTTAGATGGTCCCGACGGCTATGCCAATTTTAGATTAACTTCACTCATGCACAATTTTCCTCTTATAGACATCACTCGGGTAATTAAACTCCCTTTTGTTCTTTTGAAAGTTTCTTTTAGCTTTCCAACATTGCTCACCATAACTTGAATTATTCCTTTTGCAGCCTCTTCCTGGAGCAACCGATCCTCCAGCCCTTCCGTAATGGAATTGGAACATCCCTGTGGTGCATGCGGGCTATGAGTCTCTATATCAGTTGCCTTCCTATACTCAGGACATACCCACCATTCCCTTATAGTATGACACTGTCCCTAGGGACTATGCTGAGGAGGGGTTATCCTATGCCCATTCAGTCCGACACTGGATTCATGGTCGCGAGTGGAGAGTAAATTTTGAATTTGCTCTCTGTTTGTTCATTTATTTTCTTTCTCCATTTATTACAAATGCCTACATCTTGACTCTTTTTCAGGCTGATGGGACGAGAGTTAATGCAGAGCTTTAAGCCAGAACTTTGGTAGGTATCTTGGCTCTTTTCTTTTTTTAAAAGGGAATCGCATCTAGCAAATTTGCAGATTCAAATTCTAAAGAATTTCACATTCACACAAATCGAGTTTAAGGATTCAAAGAATCTTATATATACATTTTACAAGGTTGAATCCAAGGGTTTGAAAGAATTTGTAATATTATTTTAGGCAAAGTGGAGTCTAAAGACTCAACAAAGAATTGTTAACAAAGTACTTTCAACAAAACATATAATTATGGCCAAACGAGCCTAAAATCCCAATATTTTTTAAAGGATTTTCATATTCACAATGCTTGAATTTAAGAACTTCAAAGAGAACTTTACTTTACTTCTTATTCATCCTTGTCTCTATTTTGTCCCTTTCCAGGAAGCCAAAAATGCAGCTTTGAGAAGGTAACTTCAAGTGTTCTAATTGAGCCAAGGCGGCGGCTATCATGGAGGTCCCGGAGGCAGCGGTCAAGGTGGTGATGGTGGCGACGACAGAGATGGTGGAAATGGTGGAGCTGGGGGAAGCCAAATAGCTCCACAGGTTGATATAACCCTCTCTCTTTCTCTCTCTCTCTCTCTCTCTCTCTCTCTCTCTCTCTCTCTCTCTCTCTCTCTCTCTCTCTCTTTGTTTTATGGGGTCCCTACGTGGACAAGACAGTAGAAACTTCTTTAGGATTTCCTTATTTTGTTCATGGATTTAAAAACTAACAAAAATTGCATGTATGACGGCTACTAAGTTGATCCTAATGGCTTATGTATAGCTTCTTGGGAATGTGAATGTTTTTAATGATGAATGAATGTGGGAGTTGCCGCTTAGATGCTTGATTTAGCAAATATATACCTTTATTCTTGGTCCTTCCATGCAGGTTTTGGGCCAATTAGTGTTATAAACTGCACCAGGAACTGCTTGGGACCTGACCGGAACTCAATGAGGGTAACCAGCACTCACTGAATGTCGCGCGACACTCAGCGAGAGCCAGCGCTTTTTAAACGAGTGCCGCAAAGTACTTTTTTATTTATAAAAGATGATTCTTGGTCATTTTTTAGATTTTCAAGCTTTCTCATTCTCATTCTTATCCATCCTCTTATCACATACTTATTCTTATTTTATTTCTTATGACTCCCATTAGTCCCGACACACTCTTTCCATGGATGGACTCTCTTCCGGGTGTTAACCAACTCAACTTCGAGTCCTACAAATTGACAAACCTCTTTTCTTTTCGTCCTATGGCTCTAGATGAGGACTTACTCCGAGCTACTATCGGATGTTGGGATTCTTCTTTGCATGTCTTCCGGTTCGACCATGAGGAGGTTTGTCCGCTTTTTGAGGAGTTTAGCGCCATTCTCCATACCGATCCTTTTACTGATTTGATTGTCCCCCAGATACAGGCAGGGTACGTCCATGATCTAGTGGCTCTTCTTCGTATTTCCTGTAGTGCTACCAGCTCTTTCATCCATGACTGACACATTGACTTTGATCATCTTTCTTCCACTTATGCCCAAGTTGAAGATCCTAATGACGGAGGATATCAGATCATCAGGTGCAATGCCCTTTCTTTAGCTCTGCTCTCCCACTTCCTATTTTAGACTTCTGCCGACATCCTTATCACCATTGTTCGTGGTCTCCGAAAGATAAGGAGAGCAATCTGATGGAAAAAACCATTTAAATTAAAAGTTTAAACACGCAGCGGAAAAGTAAAGTTATGAAACTTTATTGGCATGCCAGAATCTACTACCCGTCAATTCTATAGATGCGTACTAACTTCACTGAGGGAACAAGTATTATACCTTTGTGCCTTGAACCCAATTCTGAAATCTTCAACTTCCAGCGGCCTCCACTAGATGTCCTTCACTCTTATGACTCCTATGGATGCTCACAGGAAGGACTAGGGTAGGTGGGAACCCTAATGGAGAGGATTGGGAAGGCTTAGGAAAACCAAAATAGTTTCTCCAGCTTCTACGTATAAAAATGATGATTAAAACATTCAGTACGCAGCTGCCCTATTTATAGATTCCCAGAACCGACCTAATCTTCGAGCGATCGAAGTGTATTCGATCGATCGAACCTTCGATCGATCGAACAACCCTCGAACGATCGAACCTGCCTAGACTTCAATCGATCGAAACTCCTTCGATCGATCAAACCTGCCTTGACATGATCCTCATGTGTCCTTCCAAGCTTCCCAGTAAAGCTAAGAGTGGGACCTCCTAGGCTCTTTATTGTTGGCTCAGACCAGTTTGTTAATCTCCGTGACCAAACTCTTTGATCAGCAAACTAACTAACTAGTTAGTTAACGTTTACTCCACTATAAAACGATAACTGAACTCCAACGCAAAAGAACATATCCGAAGCGATAACTAGACTTGTATGTTGTACTAATGTCCCTCTACCTTCAGCATTCGTAATCATATTCAGGTAATCGGATAACTGTTACTATCAACCTGAATCATGATTACTTCTTGTATTCCTTGAGTCCCATTCACCTCTCATGATTACCAAACATGTTGATAACTCTTATCAACAAGACTGCACTACTCAGTAATCGACTTGGTGACATTCTCAAGGGAATGCTTAATCTGAAACAGAGGGTAGATTCTATCTTGACAATATATGTTCACAACCCTATGAATATGACATACCCAAGATATCCAGGTGTTGATCTTCTGTAGACCTCACTGATTGGTAAGTCAAAGCAGCCATATCCACAGTCTGTGTTCATAATTGTCGCAAGATTGAGAACACGTATCTTGTACAAGTTATGAGTTCCTATCGACTGTTTGACAGCATTAAGTGTCAATAGGAAAGCTCAGCTTCGTCAATGCACTATAAGCACTAGCATATTAACTAAGAGTGACACTCTAGTGATTGAGATTAGTCACTCCATCTAATGGCAGTTAATTATGCTATAGTGTATACCTGAGGAGATATCCAGCCTCATCATCCACTGTGACATGCTTTAAGTATCAAAGAATAGTAATTCATATCTCACTTGTATATATCTCATACACACACGAATTACCTACTATGATACTTAAGGATTCATAATCATCTCATGAAAGAAACATACATAATGAAATGTAAAACTGATATCCATATATAAAAATGCTAATGTCATACATAAAGTAATGGTTTGAGGGCATAAACCTAACAAACTCCCACTTGCACTCACAACCATACGGGATTACATCTGAGACCTAGACTATCTAGATGACGATCAAAGACCTTTTGTGGCAAGGTCTTTGTAAACAGATCAGCAAGATTGTCGACGGTGGCAAGCTTGGTGACAGTCACATCTCCACGTTGAACAATATCTCGGATAAGATGATATTTTTGCTCTACGTGCTTTCCCTTTCTGTGGTTCCTTGGCTCCTTGGACTGAGCCACTGCCCCACTATTATCACAATAAAGCGTAATAGGTGACAGCAACGCTGGTACCACCTCGAGCTCCATAAGGAACTTCTTGAGCCAAACAGCTTCCTTTGCGGCTTCACAAGCAGCCACATACTCAGCTTCTGTAGTTGAGTCTGCAATGCATTTCTGCTTAATGCTCCTCCAACTAACAGCACCACCTCCCAAGGTAAAGAGATGATCGGACGTCGACTTCCTCGAGTCTTTATCTGACATAAAGTCTGAGTCAGTGTATCCTACTAGAATTAACTCACTACCACCGTACATAAGCATGTAATCTTTAGTTCTTCTCAAGTACTTAAGAATGTGCTTAACGGCTGTCCCGTGCTCTGGACCTGGATTCGACTGATACCTGCTAACCATGCCAATGGCAAAACAGATATCTGGTCTAGTACATAACATCGCATACATGAGACTTCCCACCACTGAGGCGTAGAGAATTCCTAATATGCAATTCCTCTCCTCCTGTGTCTTAGGACAGTGTTCCTTAGAGAACGCTAAACCATGCCTGAAAGGTAACAAACCTTTCTTCGAATTATCCATTGAAAACCTAGTTAACACCTTATCGATATAACCAGCTTGAGATAATCCCATTATCTTTTGCTTGCGATCCCGAAAGAGCTTTATCCCAAGAATATAGCTCGCCTCTCCTAGATCCTTCACATCGAATGTACTAGCTAGCCAAACCTTGACCGTTGACAATACCGCTACATCATTTCCAATGAGTAGAATGTCGTCAACGTAAAGCACAAGAAAAGCCACCACCTTCCCTTCACACTTCTTGTATACACAAGGTTCATCCAGATTCTGTATGAAACCAAATGACTTGACGGCTCGATCAAATCGAATGTTCCAACTCTTGGATACCTGCTTAAGCCCATAAATGGACTTTTGCAACTTGCATACCAAGTTACCTTTTTGACCAGCTATAAACCCTTCTGGTTGCTGCACATAGATGTCCTCCTCAAGATTTCCATTCAAGAATGCAGTCTTGACATCCATCTGCCAGATCTCATAATCTAGGCATGCAGTAATGGATAAGAGTATTCTGATGGACTTGAGCATGGCTACCGGCGAGAAGGTTTCCTCATAGTCAATGCCCTCCCTCTGAGTATAACCTTTTGCTACAAGCCTAGCCTTAAAGGTCTCAACCTTTCCATCAGATCCTCTTTTCCTCTTGTAGACCCACTTACAACCAATGGGTTTAATATTGGCTGGAAGTTCTACAAGATCCCAGACCTGATTAAAATCCGTAGATTCTAATTCAGTCTTTATACCTTTAACCCAATGAACTGAATCAACATCAGCCATTGCCTCTTCGTATGTGGTAGGATCAGATTTAGATTCCATGGAGACAACTTCAAAAACTTCTCCTAAGAACATGTATCTATCAGGTTGACTGATAATCCTCCTACTACGACGAGGTACTGGTACGAAAATTGGTGAAAAAGTGTTGTTTTCTTGATTTACATCGTTATTAACTGCGAGTTGGACTGAGGGATCTCCTTCTATCTCTCTAAGATCTATCCTTCCCTTAGGTTTATGGTTCATGATATAATCATCTTCCAAGAAAACAACATTTGTACTAACAAACACTTTCTGTTCTCTTGGATCATAAAAATACCATCCATAAGTATCCTTTTGATACCCTACGAAGTAACATACCTCTGATCTAGAATCCAACTTGCTCATCTTTCCTTTCAGCACATGTGCTGGACACCCCCATATCTGGAGATCTTACAAAGAAGGCTTACGCCCAATCCACATCTCTCGTGGTGTCCTGGGAACAGATTTGCTTGGTAGTAGATTTAGTATGTATGCAGCGGTTTCCAAAGCATAACCCCAAAGGAACAATGGTAACTCAGAATAACTCATCATCGACCTAGTCATGTCAAAAAGAGTCCGATTCCTTCTCTCTGCTACACCGTTCTGCTGAGGCGTACCAGGTGCAGTCAATTGTGATAGAATCCCATTCTGTACGAGGTGATCAATAAACTCATTAGAGAGGTACTCGCCACTTCGATCAGATCGAATAGCCTTGATATGTGTGCCCAATCGCTTCTCCACTTCAGCCCTAAACTCTTTGAACATTTCAAAGGCTTCAGACTTATGCTGCATTAGGTACACATATACATACCTAGAGTGGTCATCAGTAAATATTATAAAATACTCATAACCAACCCTTACTCTAATATTTATTGGTTCACACACATCAGTATGAACTAATTCCAACAATGCATTGGTTCTATTGCCCTTTGCCGGAAAGGGCTTTTTGGTCATCTTACCCTCTAAACAAGACTCGTAGACTTCCATTGGTTCAAGAACCAAATCGCCTAAGACCCCTTCTTTGACTAGTCTGCCAATCCTATTTAGATTGATATGGCCAAGCCTCATGTGCCAAAGCCTTGTTGGATTAGTGGAAGGTTTCTTTCTTTTAGATGGTACAATTACCATTGAGTTATTAAGTTCCATACAAGAGTCTTTAGAGATATTGGGAGTAATCACATACAAGCCATTAGTTTTAACACCAAGACATATAAAAGAACTATTTCTTTTAATAATAACTTCTATTCCAAAATAAAAAGAATAACCATTATTCGATAAATTTGAAATTGAAATTAAATTACGTCTCATCAAAGGAACATAAAGAACATCTGATAAAACTATTGTCTTATTGTCCAAAAACTATAAAACTACTACTCCTATAGCAACCACAGAAATGGTTGCGCTAGAACCTAGAGTCAGCACGATTTTCCCATCACTGCATTTCCTGGTAGATCTGAACCCCTGCAACGAATTATAGATATGGTTAGTCGCACCAGAATCAATGCACCAAGTGTTTGAAGTATCCGTAATAAAACTTACTTCAATCACATATGACTCAATCATACCTTAAACTCTTGTAGCTAAGAATTCTGGATAGTTCCTCTTCCAGTGGCCCTTCTCACCGCATTGGAAACACTTTCCTTTGCCTTGGCCACCCACCTTCCCTTTGCCCTTACCTTTTCCCTTAGGTTTTGCAATCTTAGGAACCGGTCCAATATTTGAACCACCAGTGCCAGCTTTCTTCTTTCCTATCTTTCCTTTAGGCATAGATCGGGAAGAGGAAGCGCTTTTCTCAACGTTCAGAACGTTAACCCCAGGTTTGATCACCCCTTCTGCTGTCAGTAAAGAACTCATTAATTCGCTCATTGAAAAATCTATTTTATTCATATTATAGTTTAGTTTAAATTGAGCGAATGACGGTGACAGCGTGTTGAGGATCATATCAATTTGGGTCTGTGAATCGATGTTGGCACCTAGGGTCTCCAGCTCATTCAAATAACCAATCATTTTTAAAACATGTTCTTTGACTGGAGTCTCTTCCGACATCTTAGCACTCATTATCTTCTGCATAGCTACCTATCTAGCAGGCCTGCCATGCTCCCCAAACATCTTCTTCAGGGATTCGATAATGTCACTGGCAGAATTGTTTGACTGGAATTGGTGTTGCAACACTCCAGCCATTGAGGCTAGAATGTAGCAACGAGCCATTCCATTCGACTTCTTTCATTTATCAAACTCGCTTCTGGCAGCTGCCGAAGCGTTTGCTGTGGGTTCTTTGGGCCATGGGGTAGTGAGGACATATATGTGATCCTCCGCAGTTAATACGATAGGTTTCGTTTCCATTTAGTGTAGTTATTTCTAGTTAACTTGTTTTGAGTGAGTATGGTGGCAAGTGGACTAAATGCAGATCTAGACATATGATTACTGAAAATCAAACAAACAAAATAAATATGGATATCAGAATTTGATAGTTTGAAATAAAAGAATCTTTTAAAAACTCTTTAAAACAAAGTCGCCGGAATATCGAAACGAAAGAATAAAGCCTCCGTGTGGTGGCCAATATTCGATCTTTCAATTAATCATGACTTTTCCGCTATGCAACTCTTGCAAAACAAGTTATGACTCCCGATCCCTTTTGATCTCTAAGTTTCTGAATAATGCCCCGTGTGGGATCCCTTATCCATAGCTTAGCTAGCTAGTGTGTACCATTAACTAGGATCCAATCACAACCATCTCAAGTAGCGCCTCCGTGTGGTGGTCACCCTCTAACACGTCTGATTGATCCTATCAAAGGAAGTTCACATCTAGTAACCAATGAGTAATGCACCCTCTGTATGGAATGATCACCCCTGGCGAGGTAACACAAAATGCACTACCCATCTTACAGTGAACCGTTAATGGAAGATCGTGGGTGTTTATAAATAAGACCCTCTCCCACTAGATTTAATGAGAAAAGGATTTTTGCTTCTGAGAAGGTGTTTCCACACATTACCCATAAACATCCAATGTTTACTAATGCGTTGAAAACGGTTTTTGAATTTTATTTTAGAAAACTTGTTTTACGTGCATGCGAGTAGTGACAATATAATTAAATGCCAATCACAAAACAAGCACATAAAACAAAAAACTAAAATGAAATATAGGCATTCAAACAATGCCTCTATCTCCCATGGCTCTATCTCCATAGAACCACCTCTTCTTGGTTTGATCGCCTCCAGCTCCATCTTCGTGGACAACGGCTCCTTGCTCCATTTTCATGGACAACGGCTCCTTGCTCCATCTTCATGGATTTTCTAATTCTATTACATTGAACCTATGCTTCTTTCGAAGCTTACAATTAATCTAGAAAAAAAATATAATATAAAAGGCTAGGGAAACCGGTGTGACTTTCCTATTCGCAGGATTGAAGCCGTACCGCCCTTTACATATGCCTTAAAACCAAACCAATAAAATAAACATGCACCAATCTCAAAACATTCAAATACCAAAATTTAAATAGATCTTGGTGCCATGGGAGATAGCAGACTAAATTACTGCAAAAGGGTTAGTCGTACATGCATCCACGTATATATAATAATTGGAACCGCTAATTGATTCACACAGTACATAAACTCTTTATATACTGAATTAGGACTTAAAATAGCATCTAACTTCACTATCACAGTTCGATCGATCGAAGACCGCTCGATCGCTCGAATCTTCGATTGATTGAACATTGTTCAATTGCTTGAACTTTCTATTTCACAGAATGATTTTGAAAATTTTACAAAATAATTTAAAATTAAAGCATATAATTTTTTAAAACATTTAAAACTATGAAAAGAACAACCTGACAGAGAATCTGTCTCGATCGATCGAATGCCATTCGATCGATTGAACATATCCAATGTTCGATCAATCGAAACCCGTTCGATCGCTTGAGCACACAACATCTTCGATCGATCGAACCAACTTCGATCGATCAAATCCAACATGCATCCAATGCAATCACAGATTTGTATTCTGCTACAATAATGCTACAGAAATAGATCTGTGACGATGTAGTTTTGAAAACAGTCCTAAAATCTACATGCAAATCAAAACTAGTGTTCCAAAATGCATCTATAGATCCAAACGAGCGTAGCTCTGATACCAATTGATGGAAAAAGTTTAAAGTTTAAACACGCAGCGGAAAAGTCAAGTTATGAAACTTTATTGGCATGTCGGAATCTACTACCCGTCAATTCTATAGATGCGTACTAACTTCACTGAGGGAACAAGTATTATACCTTTGTGCCTTGAACCCAATTCTAAAATCTTCAACTTCCAGCGGCCTCCACTAGATGGCCTTCACTCTTATGACTCCTATGGATGCTCGCAGGAAGGACTAGGGTAGGTGGGAACCCTAATGGAGAGGATTGGGAAGGTTTAGGAAAACCAAAATAGTTTCTGCAGCTTCTACGTATAAAAACGACGATTAAAACACTCAGTATGCAGCTGCCCTATTTATAGATTCCCAGAACCGACCTAATCTTCGAGCAATCGAAGTGTATTTGATCGATCGAGCCTTCGATCGATCAAACAACCCTCGAACGATCGAACCTGCCTAGACTTCAATCAATCGAAACTCCTTCGATCGATCGAACCTGCCTTGACATGATCCTCGTGTGTCCTTCCAAGCTTCCTAGCGAAGCAAAGAGTGGGACCTCCTAAGCTCTTTATTGTTGGCTCAGACCAGTTTGTTAATCACCGTGGCCAAACTCTTTGATCAGTAAACTAACTAACTGGTCAGTTAACGTTTACTCCACTATAAAACGATAACTGACTCTAACGCAAAAGAACATATTCGAAGCGATAACTAGACTTATATGTTGTACTAATGTCCCTCTACCTTCAACATTCGTAATCATATTCAGGTAGTCGGATAACTGTTACTGTCAACCTGAATCATGATTACTTCTTATATTCCTTGAGTCCCATTCACCTCTCATGATTACCAAACATATTGATAACTCTTATCAACAAGACTGCATTACTCAGTAATCGACTTGGTGACATTCTTAAGGGAGTGCTTACTCTGAAACAGAGGGTAGATTCTGTCTTCACAATATATATTCACAACCCTATGAATATGACATACCCAAGATACCCAGGTGTTGATCTTGTGTAGACCTCACTGATTGGTAAGTCAAAGCAGCCATATCCACAGTCTGTGTTCATAATCGTCGCAAGATTGATAACACGTACCTTATACAAGTTATGAGTTCCTATTGACTGTTTGACAGCATTAAGTGTCAATAGGAAAGCTCAGGTTCGTCAATGCACTATAAGCACTAGAATATTAACTAAAAGTGATACTCTAGTGATTGAGATTAGTCACTCCATCCAATGGTAGTTAATTATGCTACAGTGTATACCTGATGAGATATCCAGCCTCATCATCCACTGTGACATGCTTTAAGTATCAAAGAATAGTAATTCATATCTCACTTGTATGTATCTCATACACACACGAATTACCTAATATGATACTTAAGGATTGATAATCATCTCATGAAAGAAACATACATAATGAAATGTAAAACTGATATCCATATATTAAAATGCTAATGTCATACATAAAGTAATGGTTTGAGGGCATAAACCCAACAAATCATGTTAGTCCTCGGGGAGATTCTACTGGGTCTCGATCATGTTAATGTTACCGAGGCCATGCTTTCTTCCAGGGCTCCCCTTGTCCTTCAAGTTTGGCTTCTGGAGCGTCAAGGTCTGTTTATTCATCCTTCTTACTCCAGAGGGCAGCTCCCTTATGATCATTTAGAGGTTTGCGCCTATTTCATTCTGCTGATGGTTGGTTCTCATGGCTCTAGAGTCTCTTTTACAATGACATTCACTGGGTATGCCCCAGATGGATTTATTGCTCAGTCATGATATAGCTCCCCGGATGTCTCTGGGTTTGGCTACCAGGTTTGCATGCTGTCACTTTTTATGTCCCAGGCCGGGTGGTTCGCCAGTTCGGGTTGCTTCAGGATGTTCCAAATGCTATTACTGCGGATTTTTTGAGAAGATCCTTCTACCATGAGGTTCTTTACCAAGGCTTGGCATGACAGAGTATCGGCTCCCTTCTAGAGGGTTCACGCTTTAATTATTCCTACTGCTGAGTACCTCTTCGAGACTCAGAGTTTGGTCAGGAGTTAGCTTTATGACTAAGCAGACATAAGTAAAAAAAAAAAAAAAGGAAACAACAACAATACTTCAAAAAGCTTTGACAAATCCCTCTTACTCTTACTACGCTTTATTTAAATTATGTGATGCATTATCATTTTAAATTTGAAAAGACTTTTCCTTATATTTAGAAAATGTTCTAATCATGTTGAATCAACGTTTGCATTTTCCCAATCTTTTTTAGGTTATGGAGATTTTCCTCTTAATGTCTCTTTTGGCTTTTATTACCTTGCTTTGAGTCTTGCTTTAGAGCTTTAATCATTATATACCATGACTTCTCATTTATTCCGCACAATATATATTTTGATAGCCAGTAGATCTAGAAATGGGTTTAGATATCATTTGGGTTCTTCGGATTAGCAAACGAAGTTTGCCCCTAGTCTTGGGGCTCTGATTTAGTTCTAAGCAAACGCAAGTTTGCCCCTAGTTTGGCATAGGAAAACTCAAGATATTAGATCTTATCAAGAGTTGGGTTTTATTTGGACCGAAGGTCTTAAGAGTCTGCCTACTTATCTCTGAGCGGGTATCAGGTCCGTAGTAGTTCAGCCAAGGCTAGAAAGAAAGTGCCTTTGAGGTGAAATTTTATGACTGAACCAAGTAGGTTGCCTACATATCTCCTATTGAGAATCAGGTCAAGCGTAGTTCACCAAGTTAGGAGGTTTTGAATGACAAGGCTTCAAGAAAAATATTTCTTGAGGCGATCGAGGTTAATTGGTTGTTTAAATTCAACCCTATCTAGGTCCATAAGATAAGCAGTGCGTCCAGAGATTAATAATGTATGGTCCAACCCAGTTGGGTTTGAATTTTCCTCTAGGGTCATAAACGGGCAATTTTAAGCTCTTTGACGACCCGGCCACCCTCAGCAAGCTTCCTTGGGCGAACCTTTTTGTTGAAAGCACGAGCTATCCTTTTCTTATATCCCCAAGTATGGTTTATTGCTGCCAACCTCTTTTCATCTAATAACATCAACTCTTCATATCTCCCCCGTAGCCATTCAAGTTTGGTTACTTCGCATTGTACCAAAACTCTCAAAGAGGGTATTTCTACTTCAACTGAGAGGACAACCTCTATTCCATAGACCAGCGAGTATAGCGTAGCTCCCGTTGAAGTTCTCATAGAAGTTCTATAGCTCCATAATGCAAATGGTAATTTCTCATGCCAATCCATGTATGTAACTGTCATTTTTCCCAAAATCACCTTAACATTCTTATTAGTTTCTTCTACCGCTCCATTTGTTTAGGGTTTGTATGGGAAAAATTGATGGCGGGTGATCCTATACTTCTCTAAGAGCGAGATGACTTCTCCTTGGAAATGACTACCATGATCAGAAATCAACTTATTTGGAACCCCGTATCTGCAGATTATATTCTTCTTGATAAAACTCACCACATTTTTAGCTTTCAATGTTGCATATGACGCTGCTTCCTCCACTTGGTAAAATAATCTATCACCACAATTATGTACCAGTGTTTGTAAGAGGCTTTCAGTACCACTTCACTAATGATATCAATACCCCATACAGAGAACGGCCAAGGGGTGGTCATGCTATAAAGTTGGGAAGGTGGGGTATGCATCAGATTTGCATGGATTTGGCATTTATGGCATTTCCTAACATGCTCATAACAATCCTTATCCAAGGTCATCAAATAGTATCCTTGTCGAATTATCTTTTTGCCTAACATGTGTCCGTTCATGTGGGGTCCACAAACTTCTTCATGTATCTCTTCCATAATCCTTCTTGCTTCCCTCCCATACAGGCATTCCAGGTTATAACCAGTATAAGACATTTTCAACAATTTTCCTGCGTAGAATACAAACTGGGCTAAAAACCTTCGAATCGCCTTTTATCCTTCTCTAAAGCCCCTTCAGGGTATTCTCCTTTTTCAATAAAACTCCAAGCGTGCATATTCCATGGTACTTCAATCTCTTTTCCTTCTTCAACGACTGCGATCATCTCGAATGAGGACTGGGTTCTTTGTTCTATGGATAAAGGAATCATGGTAACTCCTATAGGAATTTGGATCATTGAGGTCAAGGTTGCTAAGGATCCGGCTAGTTGGTTCTCCTCATGGGGAAGGTAGTAGAATGAGATCTTTCTAAATTGCACTTTCAAGCTCTCTAGATATTCATAGTAAGGTCTCAATTTCTCATGCTTTATTCTCCAATCACCTCTCACTTGTGATATTATCAAATTAGAATCCCCAAAGACATTAAGTTCCTCAATTTTTAGGGCCAGGGCTGCTTCTATCCCAATTATGCATGCTTCGTATTCTGCCGTATTATTGGTTGAATTGTACTTAAGCTTGATGGCCAGTGGGGGTGAGGGCTCCACAAGGTGATATAAGGATGATTCTGACTCTATAACCTATCTGATTGGCGGCTCCATCAAAATGCATTCTCCATAAATCTTCTTTCACCTCCATTACTCCTTCATTAGGGACCTTAAACTCTTCTTTCTCCTCGGATTCTATGGCAAGGTCAGCTAAATACTAGGCAACGGCTCTTCCCTTCATAGATTTTAAAGTGACATATCTTATATCGAATTCGGCTAGCATCATGGTCCACCAGGAGATCCTACTGGTTAAGGCTATTTTTTTAATACACTATTTTTTTCACAGGAAAGGCTAGCATGTAATGTCTGATGCAGTGGGTACACCATACCAGGGCCCAACAGGCTTTTTCTAGTGGTAAATAGTACAGCTCGTATCCGGTCATCCTTTTGCTTAAATAATATATCACTTTCTCTACACGCCCCCTTTCTTTTTCTTGGGCTAACATACACCCCATCGAATTCTCGGTTATGAATAGGTATAGCAGTAAAGGTTTTTCGAGTTTGGGAGGTGATAGGACAGGTGGGTTTTGAAGGTAGGTTTTGATCTTTTTTAAGGCTTTTTGGCACTGACTATCCCATTCAAACTTTTCCCCTTTCCTCAATAATTTGAACAGTGGGTCACAGGTCATGGTGAGTTTGGATATGAAACGGCTGATGAACTGTACTCTACCTAAAAATCCCCTCAACTCCTTTTCATTTTTGGCTATGGCATTTTGGTTATAGCTTGAATTTTGGTCGAATCTACCTCAATCCCCCTCTGTGTAATGAGAAATCCTAACAGCTTCCCCGTGGTGACCCCGAAAGTGCATTTTTGTGGGTTTAACGTCATTCTAAACCTCCTCAGCCTCTCAAAGAATTTCCTTAACGCCTCTAATTACTACAACAAAAAAGTGTTTTAGCGACAAAACATGGCAAAAAAGTATAAATTTTCTCGCCAAAAGTAGAGCATTAGCTAGGAAATAATATTTCATCACCAAAAAGGATGAAAGGCATACACATTTTGTGACAAAAGTTTTATTCCCTCGCCTAAAATGTCAATTTTAGTGAGAAAATATAATTTCCTCGTCAAAAGTAAAGTCTTTGGGCATGAAATATGATTTTCTTTGCCTATAGTGTTGAATTTGGCAACGAAAAATAATTCTTCTCGCCTAAAGTTAGTTCTACAAATTATCATTGCCCTTTTATTTGGTGACAAAATAACTTTCCTCGCCAAAAGTGTTATGTTAGTGACAAAAAATTTTTCCCCTCGCCTAAAGTGAAGTGTGGGAAAACAATTTTGCGAGGAAATATAATTCATTGCCAAAACCTACTTTTGACGACGGAAATTGTTTCTTCGCGTAAATTTAAGTTTAAAAAATTGAAGTGTGGGAAACATTTTTTGCAAGGAAATATGTTTCCTCGCTGAAACCTACTTTTTGCGAGAACAATCATGTTTCCTCGACAAATGTTAGTTTTTGGCGAGGAAAATTGTTTTTCCTTGCCTAAAGTTTAGTTAAGTCATTTTGGCAAAGAACATCATTTTCCTCGCTTAAACTAGTTAAGTCTAAAAGAAATTAATTGTGAAAAATACGTTTGGCGACGAAATAAGTGTTCTCGCAAAAAGTAGGTTTTTGGCAAGGGAAATTGTTTTTCCTTGCCTAAAGTTTAGTTTAAAGAAATAATTGCGGTAAATGCTTTTTTGCGACGAAATAAAGTTCCTCGCCAAAACCTACTTTTAGCAAGGAAAAACATATTTCCTCGCCAAAAGTTGGTGTTGGCAAGAAAAATCATTTTCTTCGCCTATAGTTAAACTAAAAAAATTATTTTAGATTCATACTTAAAAATTAATGGTGGTTATTTTCATTCAATTAATCATTTTCTTTGCAATTTGAGTCATCTCTGTATACAATTATACTTTAAAAAGTATATACACTTAAAAAAAATTTGAACCTAAAAAAATTATTTATAGAGTAATTGAAGTGGGCGAAGCTTTAGAGCTCGTTTGGGTTAGCTAAAATATTAAGTAATTGGTTTTTAAGTGATTAAATATCAAGTGATATTAAGTGATGAAATAAATAATTGATTGGTGTTTGGGTTAGTTGAAATATTTTATTACTTAAAAAACAATAGTGTTTGAAAAAAAAGCTAAAAAACTGAATGATTGTATAAAATGACCAAAATGGACAACATATAAATATTTTCAACATCGTTAAATTTTAGGGCATGAAGCACATTTTTATCTTTTAACAAGTTAAAAATGAAATTAAGTGATTATTTAAAAAATAAGCAACTTTTTCTATTAAATTTTCAGTTAATTAGTATAAGTGCTGAAATTTTAAGTTATCCAAAACACTTTTATTTTATAAAATTATCATTTTTTTTTTCTCAAAATCCGCATTTCATCAATTAATTTTTATTTTTCAACTAACCCATATAGCTCTTAGAGGGAGAGACATGGGGTCATTGTCCTCCAAATATTTGGAAATTATATAGTGCAACGATGTTAAAAAAACATATATAGAAAAATTTGAGTTAATTGGCCCCTCTAACGAGTTTCCATACACCCTACCTTACCAAAGTATTTTCTTAAAAAGAAAAATACAAAGCAGATGTGTTAACAGTTTACTTCTTGTTCTTATTTTCCCCCAATTCAGAATCAAACCAAGCCCTAGTTGCTTCAACTACTAGATCGGTGCCGCTACTGACTTTTTGTCGCGGAATCATCTCTGGCAACGAAGTCTTCTCCTTCAGTTCTTCCATTCACAGTAAGTTTCCTTTCATCTCAACTCTCTTTGATTTAACGACACTCACCCCAATCCCTAGCCGCCGGCGCCTTCATCGCTACCTGCCACTACCTCCATTAGTATATAGATATGTACATACATGATTAGAATGTGTGAATGTTTTCCTAAACTTAAAGATATATTTGTTGATCATTCAATTTGCTTAATGACATTGAAACCCGAGAATTGATTTGTACGCACATGCTTAATTTGTGTATTGTACTAATTACTCATTAATGTTCTTGTAGTTCATAACTTAGTTTTGAATGAAGTGGATAGGATTTAGATGAGCCAAAGCAATTGTGTTCTTTGTTAAATCTGCAATTTGGTTTTCATTTGACGTCATTAAACAATGTAAGCAATTTGGTTTTCATAAGAAATATAAATTCACTTTGTCATTAATGAACATGGTTTGTACCTTGTGGTCCTTATCAACCCTATATATCTCTCCTCAATTTTCTAATGGAATTCCAGTAGAAAATTGGTGGGGGTAGGTGTTGATTTTGATTTAGGTGCGATTGCCCAAATGACACAATGGTTCACTAGAAATTTTTTAAATACTTTGACTGGTTTGAGAAACATTCTGAATTGTGGTGGTTTTTTTTTTATTGCTGAAATCATAGCTGAAATGTGATTATGAAATTCTATTTCATTTTTCTGCAGCTCTGAGGGGAATGGCACGCTTGGGTAATTTATGTTTTGTCTTAAAATTCGGTTATTTAGGTCTATCTTTGTATTGCTTGTGACCATATTCATTATGGCAGTCATTATTTCTTCATGGGGAAATTCTATTTTCTATTATTTTTCTATTGTAATTTTTGTTCCTATTCAAGAATTTAACATGTGAACCTGTGTTATTTTTACTTGAGAAAATGATTGTTTCTAGGACTTTAAGGTTTGAAGGCTCTGTGACTTATGAATGAATTGGTTTACTAATTCAGATTACAATATGCCAAAGAAGATAGAACTTAAATTTTGCTTTAAGGCCTATCCATAGATTTTGAGTCTTCCAAATTAATACACCAGTATACTTGCTTCAGGTACGTGAATTCCAGCCCTCTAATATTAGTATTTGTTATTTCATTCCAATCAAATAGAAATTGATCTATTCATTTATCAACTCAATGTGTGTGAATTGCAGCCTTCTAGTATTTCTGTTATTTGATATCTCATTCCAAACAATTAGAAATTGATCTATTCATTCCTCAACATGTATCAAATCTCACATTGTTTGTTTCCACTATCTAGATTTTTGCGAGAAGTTGTGTTTTTTATATTATCTATTAACTACGTGTAACTGATGCTCAAATTATATCTACCTCCCCATCTCTCCTACACAGCTTGCCATGCCCTGCCTATTCCTGGGTGTTTGTTTTTTTGTTTGTTAGAAGAGGGTTGCCTTCTTTTGCTCGTGGCAGACATAGTACCATTGGAGTGGTATGTTTTGGTGGCTTCATTTTACGTCCTACTATAGTAATTATGTGTAAATTGAGTTTTAAATTAATGAGGAACTCTTTCATGTTAGAATAAAGGTGTGATTCCCAACTTCTGGCATGTCATACCAAAAAACACTATACATGGTATAATTTTAAAACATTTAGGTATCAAATTTGGTTTTAAATCTGCGAAGCATAGCAGTACTCTTTAACTTAAATTTGGTAGTGTTTGATTATGCGATTTCTCGAATGATACATTTAATTGAGTTCATACGCCTTCAACAATAATTATACTATTTGGTAATGGATTCATGTATTTACAATTATAAACTTTTAGACATTGTGTTTTTATCTAAAATTTTATTTGAGGTCATCTATTATCAATTGAATCATTGATATTTAGTTTTAACTCAATTTCAATTGAGGACAAATACGACAATTGAAAGCCTAAGAAATATCTTCAATTGTCATCATTCGAAATTGATTGAAAAATCAAGGGCCTTTTAAGTGATGTGATTTATATTAGGGGCATAAAATAGAATTTTGGAGAGTGGTAGATTTTGTTTGATCTGTGTATGGTGGTTATTTTTCTGTGGTAGGAAATGGATAAAAATTTGATTATTATTGATTACTACCTCAGGAATGACAGGCAATTATCTCTCAAGAGTAACCAAGTTGAGTTGATATTTTTATTTTTATTTTTTTTGGTTTGTTTTAACTTGGTACCTTAAATTGTATTTTACTATTTTAGGAAATCAAATGCTTAAAAGAAGACGAGCCCTTGAAATTTTTTTATGAGTAGCAGATTGGTCATTTATTTGTCAATGGAATCATTCTGCTTTATCTTCAAACTACTTGTATTTGATTTATAGTTCATCCAAATTACACTAGGGGGTTTTGTTATGCATTTGATAGAAATTTCTTAAAATAATGCACATTGTTATGATTCTGTAGGCATTGGAGAAAATTATGCAGTAATGTACATAACGACTCCAATTTTGGCTAAACTTGTGTTAGTATTCTCATCCTAAACTGGGTGTTGGTTTGTAAAATTTTAATTATAGTCATGGTTGGTAAAAGAAGTACTGTATCATGTTGTGTCTCCAAAGATTGTAAATTTAATCTCCTATTTTCACTAATTTCCTTCGCAGTAGTTGTGGATGGTGCTGGAAAGAGTAGTTGGGATTCTTGAATGGGAGTTGTACACACTTGGAAACCAATTTGATGTAGCATATTGTTACCAACAAATTTAACATGTAATAATAGGGGACTACTATACTTCTCAATTTTTTTATGAGAAAAATGGTTTCCAACACATATGGCAATAGGACTACCTTTAATAATGGTGGGAGCACTTCAACATTTTCCAATAACATTCCAATGGCCCCCACACAAGTCTTCCACATGTGTTGGGCACCATTTTTGGGATACAAATTAGCATAGCATTACTCAAAAGAGTAATAATCAGAAATACAATTAGCTTTAAGAAGTGTAGTTGTTACGTCCAAAGTTATACTACTTCGCAATGAGTTCATATGGCATAAAGTCCGTGCATAGCATGGGTTATCGACTAGTTTTTTATAGAAATTATGTCCAACTTGTACTTCATGCGTTCTTTTTTTTTTTTAAGACCTTATATTAATTTTATAATGCTTTCCATTTGTATTTGCTTTCCATTTGTTTTTGTCACAGATTTGGTATGGACGTGGTAGATTGGCCGAGCATCGGCTACATTTTATTTTGTTGAGGTGTTATGAACAAAGGAAGACATTAGTTTTTAGTTTTTTTTTCGTATTTTTTATATTCATTAGTTTATATTTTGAATGGAGACGATGTATTAGTTTTGTTAACGGTTTTTTTTAAATACCCAAAGCAGAAATTTAATCAATAAAATTTGTTTATGTTTTGGAGAGGATCTTGTATTGATATTTGTGTAACTACTATTATGTGATGTTGGGTGTAGAAACAGAAATAAGAATAGATTCGTCAGGAAAAAAAAATTTATTTGAGACAAAAAAAATTTTGTGTAGTGACGAAATTTTTTGTCGCCAATATTATTTAGTAAATTAGGAAAAAACTTATTAGCGACGAAATTTTTCTTCGCCAAATATATTTTTGATAATTATTTAGAAAATCTCTGGCGAGGAAATTTTTTTGTCGGCAATGATCAAATTTGTGGACAAACATCCGAATGTTAGAGAGGAAATGTTGCAATATGGCGATGAAATATTTACTCAATAGCGAGGAAAATGTTTGTCACTAAAAAATATTCATTGGCGAGGAAATTTTTTTTCCTCGCAAGATACTTTAGAAGACAACCCTTTAGTGGCAAAATTGGCGAGGAAATAAATTCCTCGCAAAAGGCTTTGGCGAGGAAATACTAACTTTCGGCGAGGAAAATGTATTCTCACTAAAACCACTTTTTGTTATATAAATGCCCTCCCCTTTCCTTGGATTTTACTATCATGTCATCTATATATATCTCTACTTCTTTATGGATCATGTCAAGTAGTAACGATGTGGCGGCCCTTTGATAAGTCACACCCGCATTCTTAAGTCCAAATGACATAACCCTATAGCAGTAAGTCCCCTAGGGTGTGATAAAAGTAGTCGTCTCCCTATCCTCCAGCGCCATTAAAATTTGATTATACCCCGAGAATCCATCCATGAAAGATAAAAGTTTGTGTCCCGCGGTATTATCTACTAGCACATCAGTATGGGGTAAAGGGAAATCGTCCTTAGGGCTGACCTTGTTCAAATCCCGAAAATCAACACAAACCCTAACACGACCATCCTTTTTTGGGACCGGCACAACGTTAGCGACCCATTCTGGGCACTCGGTGACAATCAAGAATCTAGCTCCTAATTGCTTTTCGACTTCCTCCACTTTAAGTGCCCATTAAGGCCTCATTCGCCTCAATTTTTGTTTTACGAGTTTAGATTTGGGAAAGAGGGGGATATGGTGTTGGACTATCTTTGGATCAATTCCCGACATATCATCATGAGACCATGCAAAGACATCTTTGAATTCATTTAATAAATTGATTAATTCTTTGCTTTCCTCATTACTAAGTGTAGAGCCAATAAAAATATTTTGTGGATTATCTTCATTCCCCAAATTAATCGTTAAAGTGCTTTCAATGATTTTATATGCAGATTCATTTTCTTTTCAATTAATTTTTGCAATTCATCAGGAATTTCATCACATCCATTAAATGCATCACAATTATTATTATGTGCAATCGAGTAAGCAGAATTAGTCACATTTTTATTAATCTTATTGGAAGTGATTACAACAGACATGGAAATTGAAAGACGCCTCATTTGGGCCATTACAGACTCTGGGTGAGGGGGATACCTATCACTAGACTCAAAAATCCATTCTCTTTTGCTTTCTCCTCATAACTCAGTGATGAAGCATTCTTCTTAATCCTCCGTCTTGGTAATCTTTCCCATTTCTTCTTTCTCTGGTTCTTCTTCATTCTCTAACCAAACCCCTTTTGCTTAATTCTCATCGATCTTTTCTTCGTTCTTACTTTTCCCATCTTCAATCACAATCTTGTTGGGTTTACCCTCTCTGGTTCCCTTGTGCTCTTCTTCTAGCAGATTTTTCATTACTGAGCCATTCAAAGTACAAACCCAATCATGGATAATAGCAGATTTGTAGGCACCTAAAGGTAATGATCTTCATAGTTAGGGAAGTCATGTGCAAAGAATATCTCAAATCATGGCTTCACATGCTTATCTACACTATCCATCCACAGTTCTAGGAAGCCCTAGAGCGGAAAATCCTCCCTTTCAATGACAAAATATCCATTGTGAGTCTTCAAATACGGCTCTATTGGCGCATCAGGTGCTTTCTTCTTTTTTCTCATTTCCTCCTATGTTGGCTGATATTCTAACCCGCGAGTGTGGGTTTGTGAGATGATGTTTGGAAATTCTAGCAATCCTTGGTGCTTCTTACCCAAACCCAACCCCGGAAAGAACCCCATTTCACTTATAATTCCAGCTACCAATGGACTTGCATATTGGTCAAAATAAAGTGGCAGGAACTCCTTCGGTTTGCAACCTTATACCATATTAATGAATTCAAAACCATCCAAGCTTGCTTCCTCCTCTTGTATCTGAACTTCCAAAACCAGAGCACTAGATGACGCTTCAGACATATGAATCCAACTGTCCCCTAGAATCTCTCAAATTTCATTATTCCAAATGTATTTGACTTTTTGGATGGATAGTTGACGGGATGGCACCCAAGCTATCTAGCCATGGTCTTCCCAAAAGCAAGTTAAATGATGCGAGAATGTCAATTATCTAAAATTCTGTTTCCTTTTCCACTGTCCCGATGGAGAGATTTAGAAAAATGATCCCCATGACCGCTTGCGGAGTGTTGTCATAGGCCCTTATTTTTTCTCTGATGGAATAAAGGTTGAATCATCAAGCCCCATCCTTCTGGCTATTCGAAATGGGCATCCATTTAGTGCAGACCCGTTGTCTACAAGACAAGCGGTCAAAGAGTTGCCCAGCAATTAATGCGACAAGTCACTGGTCTGACGCCCAGCAGTTGATGCGACAAGTCACTAGGTCCAACGCCCAGCAGTTGATGCGACAAGTCACTAGGTCTGACGACCAGTAGTTGATGCGATAAGTCACTGCTTTAACTTTTTTTTCACCACGTAGTTTAATATATTTAAATGAACCATTGTTTAATATCATGTGTCACTTCATTAAAACCATAATGTTTGAACAGCCTGCTTACCATGGATATCCACCCTGGCCCTGAGGATCCTTCAGTACTATTATTACTGGACGCACACCGTTCATCGGCCATCTAAGATGGTGAGATCTTGGGTGAGCTACATTGCCGGCGCTCTGAGGCGGTTTTACATCGATGTCTTAATCCAGATCAGCGCATACTAGATTACATCAGACAGATCGGGTTCTACGGTGTATATAGACTGGGCTTTATACAGTATGATTGGGGTTTTATCACTGTCCTAGTAGAGAGGTGGAATGTTGAGACTCACACGTTTCACCTACCTGTCGGCGAGACTATGATCACGCTGTAGGATGTTGGCATTCTATTAGGCTTGCCAATTGATGGGCGTGTAGTTACTGGCATTGATGTGTCACGCTCCAAGGAGTAGTGACAGGAGCTATGTCAGGAGTTGCTCGGTTTTACGCCACCCTAGCCACTATCTCTGGATCGACACTGGGGCTGGCTATGATACTGAACCATTTCACACCACAGATCGCCCAGCATGCCGACGACGCCACTATTCAGCAAATGACTCGATGTTATTGTATGATGTTGATAGGAGGGTCGTTGTTCCCAGACAAGTCTGGGAACAAGGTTAGCCTCATATATCTACCACATCTGCGACGCTTTGATGCTGGCTACAGCTGGGGTAGTGCAGCATTGGCATATCTATACCGAGAGTTGTGTGCTACCTCTCATCGTACCGCAATAGAGATATCCGGCCCGCTTATGCTTTTACAGGTTATATGTTATGTCAATTTTGTGAATTACGCATATTTTATGATTGTTCAGTCTATCATAAATAATTGAACTCAATTATTATCAATCGCAGCTTTGGGCATGGGAGAGATTGACCCATATTCGACCAGTCCCCTTACCAGTAGTTGTACCAGAGGATGGTCCATTGGGTTGTAGGTATACTTACATTGTTTTATACATTATTTTTTATTCATTACTCTTACATTCATTTAAGTACTAACAATTTTGTCATTACTTTAGGAGGATGACCCGATTCTCAGTTCGAAATGTGCTTACTCATGTTTAGTGTCACTTTCGGGACCAGTTGGACCAGATGAGGCCCAAGCAGGTAAAAATAATGACCGAGTTAAACCGTGATTTGCATTATTGTTGAAAATTGCTAATCTTTCCTATTTTTTTTCATAGATGATTCGGTAGCCGTACAATGCTGAGCTAGTCACTTCGTTACCTCAGTACTGTCGGGCTGGGCAGGTCACATGGATGGCCAGATGTCCGTTGATCATGTACGATGTGGTTGAATGGCATCATCCCGACAAAGTGGTGAGATAGTTCGGCATGAGGCAGGTAGTCCCAGAGCTATGTAACATTATGATGACATTACATTGCATTTATTAACGTGGTCATGTGAATACCGATTGTAGTCACTTTCATAGGGAGTATGTTGAGCTCTGGGACCATCGGCTACTGCATGTTGTTATGGTATAGCTGCATTACTGTGAATATCGCATTTTTCTTACCCACAGCTTTTCTTTAAAAAAAATCTTTTTCAATTTAAAACACAAAACAAAACAAATGAGTCGCCACTTAATTTTTAAAAGGAAAATTAAGAAACCATTTTTAAAGCAAACTGATCTTTCATAAACCAGAGATTGACTAGGTCCGGGGATTATGGAATGAGAAGGGAAGGAGCCCACTGGACTAAAACACCCCTTCTCATCCTATCTTGCGATAGGCCTCTACTTAACATCCTTTTAATTGAATTATTAATTTAGATGTGCCCTCAACTGATACATATGTATTAATATACATTACAAAAGCATGTCTAAAGGGTGTGTAAAATTGCAAGTGATAAGATATCATTCAAAAATCACATATTTCAAGTAGCAAGCAATATGATATGCAATAGGGAACAAGAGAACTTACCCGGGGTCCGGCCACGAATATTAAACGTACAATGCATAAGAAAAAAGGAAAATCCTAAAAAGAGTCTCTAATCACGTGTATTCATATAAGGCAAGATCCTAATTCTAATGTGTCGCGCATAAGATTGAAAAATCGATAAAATCAAGAAATTAAAATAAACTAAAGAGGAATTCAAGAAGTCATACCTTAATAGCGCTACAAAACAAAGGGTTAGTCCACATGGTATACAAGATATGAAGTTAGAAATAGCAATCCTAAATTTCTAGCTTAAATCTATCAAATGTAATTAAATCTAAAGCAAATGAGTCTTAATTACAAGTGTCGAGCCATATGGATGAATATGTACCTGAACAAGAATAAATTATGAAATACTCGGTGATTTAGATCACTTAAACTTTGAATTCAAGCTCAACTAATCGTTATTGAAACATGGTTTGAACCTTAACTCATGAAAATATCATCTAAGCCATTACTCATAAGATTGATTAAAACTTGTAGAATTCTGAAATTGCTGAGATCAGATCACTACTTCAAAGAAACAAAAAGCATGGTTCCCGTGGTTTGATCTTGATGAATTTTGGACAAAAGATGCCTCTGTGTGTTTAGTTTTTAACCCAAAAAATAAATCGAAGTTTCAACGGCTAGATCTCCGGAAATTGAACAAAAACCAGACATCACTCAGCATTCAACAACCCTCTGTCCAGAGTTCTTGCACGATTTTCTAAAAATAGTAAAAAAATCAGAAATGCTTTGTTATTTTTAGGGTGACTTCCTAACACACTAATCTACTTAGAAAAAAGTATTTTCGGTCACAAACACTTTATTAAAGTTCTGATTTACTTATTTCAAAAGAGTGCTACTGTTCTGAAACTTTGGACAGATTGTAGTGACTTCACAAAACTCATGACCAAACCATTTTAAACATTAAATCTCCTTAAAACAAAAATTACAGTGGTAGAACTTTGAGTTATAGACACTTTGCCGTTGGTTTCACTTAATTTCAACGGTTAGATTTCGAACTAAAAATCTTTGATCAAAATCGGTTTATGAATCCACTGTTTCATTGTCAAGTTCAACTTTTATTTGTTAACCCCAACTATTAAACCATGAAGTTGAACTTAAACTAAACCATTTTCTCCTACCATTTGACGGTCATTGGAGACTAAAGACCCTTATACTTGTAGATTTTCAAATGAAGTACGAATAGACTTCTTAAAATCTCAAGATGATGAATCTAAACCATGGAGATGGGCTTAGACTTAAACTACTTTCTCCTACCATTAGATGGTCATTGGAGATGAAGATATGATTAACACTCATGAGTCTTCAAGGAATATAAAGAGATTGCATGAGAACTCCAAGTTAGGGAACTCAAACCATGGTGAGGGTTTGGATTCATCCACTTGTCCTTATGTAAAAGATGGTCAACCTTAAGTCTTCCATGAGAAGCACAAGCTTACATGGAATTAAGGGATCAAACTCAAGAGTTTTCAAGAGAGATATTGATGATCTCTAAGAATCTCAAGAGGGAAGTATAAACAACAAGAAGGAATGAAACAAATAAAACTAAGTAGTTTGAAGATTACAGGCTTAAAAGAAAGGATGAAAAGAAACAACTTGTGGTTAGAGGATCACCTCCAAACTATCCTCAAAGCTTCTCTACTTTGAAGATCTTCCAAGCTCTTCTTCAAGCTCCCCAAACTCTCTATCTCTCTCAAATATATGTTGTTATAGTGGTATATTATGGTATATCTCTCTCCCCCTCATCCTAAGGAAGATCCCTCTTCTTTTATAGACAAAATAACCCAGGTATTGTTAGTGAATTCAGAGTAAAAGACAGGTGTAAATATCTCATTTGGTGGTACAATGCGTACTTTCTGAAAAAAGCAGACTGCTGGAGTTAACGGCAGTCAGGAAGTCTTCCGTGGCACTCTGGGAATGCCAGAACGGCACTCCGTGAAAGCCGCGGCGGCACTCCATGACTGCCGCGCGGCACTTACTGAGAGCCGCGTCAAATTATTGATTGCCGCGTTTATGTCAGTCTTACTTTATTAGTTTTTTGTTTTTATCCGCATACATATACGTATTGTACCGCAAAATACAGACTTTAAAAGTAAACGGCAGTAAGAAAATGTTGGCGGCAATTGATGAGTGTCGTAACGGCAGTTGGTGAGTGCCGCACGGCACTTATCAAGTGCCGCTAAAACTTCCAAGTGCTGCGTTTTAGCAAATTTCCTCTTTATCACCTTTTCTTTTCTTTCTTTTTCTTCTAAAAAGTTTACTTTTCCGAAAATAGTGTCTTGTACCCGAATTTTCCTGAACACCTAGTATTTCTCTTTTCCTGTGCAAATTTTATTGCGATTGGAGAACTTTCTAAAGAGTTTGGAATACTTCAAATCTTTCGGTCATTATCATCATTGGACTTGGAGGTGACACTCTCCTAAATTCGACGTTTGGTCAAAATTGGAGTGTCTACAATTACCCATAGACTTATTGGACCAATTAGAGATCCATCGACAATTGGCTTCCAGCCAGTTGGTACGATTCGCGGCGTTCTGGTGAGATGTTTTCCTTATCGTTCAACATATAAAATTTCCATTCTGCACATGCCATAAAATAACTCACTTAATTAAACTTTCCATTTTTTTTTTCAGGAGGATGGTGTGACTCGTGTATATGAGGTTGCACGATCGGTGTTGTCTAGATTAGCAGCAGACGACCCTCATTTCGTCCCTCCAAAGGTGATGGCGACATTAGAGGAGATTCGTACTAATAGTGAGCATTCATTACAAGTTGTTCATGAGTACCAATGTTTAGACGGGGCTGTTCCATCTTCCACAATATTCGTGCCATGCGCCTCAGAGCCACAACCACAGCCTCAGCCTCAGATGTATCCTCAGTCTCAGCCTCAGTCTCAGGAGTAGACAGACCCATCTACACGCTCTGAGTCTGAGCCACATACACCACATGATCAGCGTCCTACTGTGTATGCATATGATAATACGGTCGACTTTTATAGGGAGTGAGCTCTGAGTTCCGTATATCTCTGATTCGTGACTTCTCCATCCCACAGTACACATATGCAGATGCACCGTTGTCCTCCACCACATGATCCTATATCACCACGTCCAACTTCATAGAGGCGATGGTGGATAGTTTCACGCAGGTAGAGGCGGAGGAGATGCAGGTGGAGGCGAGAGAGACGACTGGACATCATACCCCCATGGCAGAGACACATGATGAGGGTTTGACACAGGCCGAGTCTCAGCGACGACCTCTGGCATGCACAGTTTATGCTAGGGGTAGAGGTCGTCATGCCCGGAGAGGGGTATCGCAGGTCATCTAGCCGCATGAGGAGGTTTTACTAGGGGAGGATCCACCATAGGAAGAGGGTAGGCCTAAAAGAACGAAGCAGGTTCCGTGGTGTGGGACACATTATAAACAAAGATAGTCGATAAGATTTGTTTTTTGATGTATTATAAACAAATAATTGCACATTTGTATATATATATATAATTTTTTTTATTGTGTACATCTATATCTATCACCCCCTCACTCTCTCTCTATATCTCTCTCTCTCTCTCTCTCTCTCTCTCTCTCCCCCACACACACTATTTATATCTGTCTTTATCCCACTCTTTCTATCCCACTCTCACTCTCTCTATCTCTCTCTATCCCACTCTCGCTCTATCTATCTCTCCCACCTATCTCTCTGTCTCTCTCCCACTATCTCTCTATATCTCTTCCATATCTCTCCCACTCTGTCCATCTCTCCCACCTATCTCTCTATCTCTCCCACTATCTATGTATGTCTCTCCCACTCTTTCTATCTCTCTCCCACTCTCTATCTCTCTCGCTTTTTTACAAAATACACATCTTATGCCTGGTGGTTGAATTCTGAAAATAAAAATATGTTGGTTAGTTAATGTGTATTGCAGGAGGCTGCTACTGTTAAAATGGACTGCTCGAAAAATTTAGCTGCTAAAGTCGTTATTTCAAGTAACGACTTATATCTTATATTAAAATTGTTATTTCAAGTAGCGATTTTGAGTTGTAATGTTTTGGTCTGAAGTCGCGACTTCTACCTTCTACTAAAGTCGTTATTTCTAGTAACGACTTCTTGTATTACTGAAGTCGTTACTTGAATTAGCTATTTTAAGTTTTAATGTTTTAGTCATCGCTAATTGAAGTAGCGAATTTTAAGAAAGTGATAAATTTAAAAAATAAGTTAAAACAATGACGTGAGATATATTCAGCCTATTCACCACAATTTAAAGCTTCGGTTAAGAAATTCAGTTTTTTGCACCGAATAAAATCAAGCCTCTTGAGCATAAAAAAAAAAGAGTAATACTTGGGGCACAACTAAAACCACAATTTTTTGTCCACAACCTTCATTTTGTGTCTATCTCTCTCCTAGTGGGCACTATAGGGTCACTGACACTGTGGAACCCATCAAGAGAGATAGACACAACATGGAAGTTGTGGCCAAAAAATTGTGAATTTGGTTGTGCTCAAGTATTACTTAAAAAAAAAAAAAAAAAAGTCAAGCTTCACTTTCACGCTCCAACGAAAAAACTTAACTCGAATCATCTCTTCTCTCTCTCTCTCTCTCTGAGTTCAGTCTTCTCTTCCTCGTTCTGTCAACAAGTAGGTTGTTCTTTCTATCTGTATATATACTCTTACTCTCCAACATATATAGACACAACAAATATATATATACACATTTATTCTCTGTGGCCCTTAAAGTAAGTTTTGGATCTATCTTACACACTCACTCTAACACCGGAATGGCGGAGCTACATCCACCGGAGGGTCTGATTAATGGCGTTCCACTGGTGGTGTCTCCGCCGGAGAACGTCGGAGCTAAGAGACAGCGAAGGCCGAGCGTCCGATTGGGTGATATCGGAGATCAAGCTTACGATTCGCACCTGAATCGAAGAACGAAGCAATGGAAGTTGCCGCCGATTAAGGACTCTGGACCTGGTAAGTCTTTGAAATCTCGAACTGTAATGAATTTGGGCGGCTCAGACTATCACGAAACCCTAGATGGTGCAGATAGAGAGGGCAGCAATATCGACAGTGCTGCGAGAGGGAGTTGGAAAGTCAAGAATTGGAAGTCCAAAGGCGGCTTGACCTTGACCACGAAGCGAGTGAGATCCAATTGGGTTTCCAAGGTCGATGATGGCTGTGATGAGAAGTACAGCGGCGGCGAAGACGTCGATGATGGGTTTAGGGATTTCGGTCCCGAGGAGGGTTCGGAGAGTCCTATGAAAGAGCAGAGTCCAATCCATTCATTTGATAACATGGTGGTAGATACACATCTTCATGGGCATAGTAGAGGTGGTGTTAGGGTTAGGGTTTCCGATGGTAGGGACCAACATCATGATGGGGTTGAATTCGAAGGGCCATCTGATACAGAAGGGCGAAATTGGAACAGTTTGGAGCGGGATGGGGTTAGGGTTTGGCTGAATCAGTTAGGGTTAGGACGGTACGCACCGGTTTTCCAGATACATGAGGTTGATGATGAGGTTTTGCCCATGTTAACAATAGAGGATCTCAAGGACATGGGAATAAATGCGGTTGGTTCGAGGCGGAAAATCTACTGTGCTATACAGAAGTTGGGGAAGGGATTTTCTTGAGTTTCGTTTGCGTGGTGGGCCGATGTCGTAGAGAGAGAAAAGCATCAACCATGGCAACGGAAGACAGAATGTCTGAACCAGTGTATGATTCTCTTGCTGCCCAGTAGTCTTCGAATGAAATAGATTTGTTGGTGTAGCTTTTATTTCTTGTTTACTTTGTGCATTTAATCTGCTATAATGCATTCTACTGGTAAAATGGTTCTCTGAATTGTAATAACCACTTTTTGGAATTGGAGCATTTCAAAAAACTACAAAATAGAGCTTTTTGAGGATGCCGTTTTTAGCTTTAAAAAAGAATCGAAATTTTAAAAATCTTTGAAAAAGCTAATCCAAGCGATCACAACTTTTTAAACAATCAATTATAATTTTCGGTTCGAAAAAACTATCCCCAAATGGGCTCTTAGAATGTTGATAAAGTTTGAATCAAGAGGTAGAGTGAGAATGGGCCAACTCGACGGGAAGAAAGTGTAAATTTATGCCTAATAAAAACCTACTGCATAGAAAGGAATATTAACTAAACATCCATCCAAAAAAGTAAATTCTCGAAGATTGACCTTATTTCTGACACCAGACAAAATTGGGGTCCACTTATCATGGTCTGTTACAAAAACTACAAAATAGAGCTTTTTGAGGATGCTGTTTTTTAAGCTTTAAAAAGGTATCAAATTTTTTATAAAGCTTTGAAAAAGCTAATTCAAACTATCACAACGTTTTAAACAATCAGGTATAATTGTTGGTATGAAAAAACTCTCTCAAATGGCTCTTATAGTGTTGATAAATTTTAGGATGCAATGAGTAAATGGATAGAGAATTATGCATATAGATTATGTGCACCTCATAATAACATCTACGCCTTGGCTTGACTGTTTTTTTGATATTTTTGTTACTGGCAATGCTAAGTGGACCCAATTTTGTCTGGTGTCAGTGATAAGGTCATCTTTGAGAATTTGCTTTTTTGAGGGAATGTGTAGTTAATATTCCTTTCCATTGGGCTGCTATTTATTAGGCATAAAGTTACACTTTCTTCCCGTTGTTTTGGCCCATTTTCACTCTACCTCGTAATTGAAAAATTGGTCTAGTACTTGAGACTAACTGCTAAGTGCGGAACCTATTGTGGTTAACTTTGATTTGGAACTAAGAATCCACATTCATCAAGATTTAGTCATTGTTTTTTTAAATATATTTTTTTTCATGACGGATTGTGGCGGTTGGTGGTAATGATTGTGAAGCACAGGGGGGTGTCAAATTTTGATCCTTATAGTAAAGTGAACAAACCATGGGGAATAAATTTTGCAATCAAAAAATGGGGATTGATCCTTATAGTCATAATGGCGTATTTTTGTAGAAAGAAGCCCTGGATGTTGTAAAAGTTTTGGTGGTTAGAGATCCTGATGTCCAGGTAAAAATTAAGTAGATGAAGGGGTAACAGAGGTTTGTCATATCCTCTTCACTGTTGCAAAGCTGAAAGTGTGAAAACAGAAAAGAAAAGAAAGAGGATTCTTGGATAACAAGCATTGAGGATGATAGATTGATAATTGGCGCTCTTATCCTAGAACCCTAATTGTATGGTATCAGGCGACTATAACTGTATTCTGGAATCTTTGTTTCTGAGTTTGAGGAGTTTGAGCATAGTCAAATCTCAACTCCTTGGACGTAGCCTTGTTTTGATTCAACTAGTTTTCTTGTGATTATTTTCGATTCTGCTTTCGTATCTCACGGGTCTTGGAATAGGGGATTTTGAATAGTTCTTGTGATCTCTGGTGGTGTTAAAGCAACAAACTGAACTATTTTAGTCAAACTCTAGCTTAAGAATTTTTGTAGTTCAATGTACGGGAATGATTTAGTTAAAAGTTTGAAAGTCTATACTCAAAAGATACATCACTCGAGAGTAGCGAGGGTTTCGGAAAGGTTGCTGACTTCCAATTTTGGATGTTGGTCAGCTAATTGAGCAGCGAAGAGTTTTTTCCTTCTTTATTGTTTATCTTTAGGCTGGAAAACATGATGTAACTTGACTCTTCCAATAATTTCTAGGAACACCAATAGAAAAGAGGGAGAACATGTTCAATCCTGAAACTAGAGAGAGGAAGAAGAGGGAGGAGAAGATTTTTCCAACCCAACAATTAGAGGGAGGTAGAAGAATGTGTTCCAACTCAAGAATTAGAGGGAGAGAAGACGATGTTCCAATCCAAGAACTAGAGAGAGAATATGATGTTCTAATGCAGGAACTAAAGAGAGTATTGAATAAAATATTAAAAACATATTTTATACAATAGTATATACATATTATTTTATAACTATTAGTGCATTAGTGTATACCTTTGCTATTATTATTTTCTATTATTTCTCTTTTAAACCCCCAAAGTTTTCAAAATTGTGTGAGGAGCTTGTGGTTTTTTTTCAAAAGAACACTACAAAAAAACACCCCAGTCACACTCCGAAAGAACTCAAAGAATCCACAGCGCACTAAGTGCGAGTGTGGTGGCCTTTTCGAAGAATATGTGCTTTATATGTAATTCAAATTCAAATAGAGTGCATCAAATTCTATTGGGACTATTTGTTTCATTATGTGGCATACAAATTTTAGGCTACCAAATTGAAATCATATTAGATAAATGTAGTGTCCGTCCTTGCGAAAGGTCCCTTTACAAGAAAAGTAGGAAGTTGAAAGTGATTTGTACCTTGTTGTTTGCCCGCGGATTTCTTTCCCTATACGTTATCGGAATTGAGTTTGTGACTTTTTATAATTGATCCTATCCTGTTGATAGACAGGAAATAATCATAAACTGAAGGAGTAACTATTTTTATGCATGTCGTATTAAGATGGTTTTAACTGGGAAAATAAATAAATAAAACAAGCATTGCGCTAGTGTGGTTGAATGGTAAAAATTGTGGAATTTTGTAGGTTAACGGCATGACTAGAGTTAAGGACGCTTTTTTGTATTTTAATTCTCCAGTGTTCGTTGGTGTACAAAAAAGGTAGGCATTGCCAGATGGGTTTTTATTACTTCTACTTCTCATTAGAGATACCCATTCAGGTCTTAATGCTTAAGCTATCAAATATATCTTAGAAACTATGATGTGTGGATACGAATATAACAGATTTATGGCTTGGAGTTGTTTCATTAAATTTATGGCGTAAGAAATAGAGATATGTAGGGTATTGATGTAGGAATTAGGATGAGATAGTCAAGTTGTTTTGGATTGGTATGCTAGTACCGTGATGCTTTTGTTGTTGATGTTTAGTTGTCTGTGGAACTTTGGTTTTTAAATTTTTTTATTTTTTTTTGGGTGGCAGGTTTCTTGTGTATCGAACTTTGGATGAAAGAACCGAGAAATGTGATGAGTGAATTACAAATGCTTGTCATAAGCGGAAGGAAATGTGGCTTTTAAGGTTGGTCACTTGGTATCAAATCATGTTGGTACTTGTTTTTGTGTTTCAGGAGGTGTAATCTCCCAATCGTATCACAGAGAATTTTGATTTCTTTGATGGAGCCTAGCACTTTTCTGAACTTGGCTCAGACTTATGTAAAGTAAAATGACTGAAATAGGTAGGTCCTCCACTCGAATACAAATTGTTCGTTTAGGTTGTTGATGTTGTTAGTGGGTGCGTGTCTCCATTCTCGTCTTTATTAATGCCCCCTCTTATTGAAATTATTTATTAATGAATGAGATGTATAATGGTAAAGCTAGGAATCACCGGTGGCGGGTGCTGGGATGTGTTGCAGGAACAATATCATTTTTTCCAAAAAATAAAGGGTGCTGGTGCGGGGCTGATTTCATAAATTGTTAAAAAAAATTGACTTTTATGTACTATAATGACTATACAATGTCTTGATTTTTCTTTTTGTGTAATAGGGTGATAACAACATAAATTAGCATTTTGACGTGGTATCCATCTCTCAACCTTCTTGAATTGACTTTAAAAATTTTTAAATTATTTTTGAGTCCCATTTTTTATAATAAAAAATGGGTTAATTACCTCCCTTGAGGTTTGGTGAAATTACACGGACTTCTCTTTTATATTGCAAAATTACACAAATCCCCTTGAGGTTTGGATTTGCATTACACACACCTCTAGATTACAAAATATACAGAGATCTCTCTTCTTAATTTGCTAATATCGAAAATACCCTTAGTTAAAAAATTAAAAAAAAAAAAAAATATATATATATATATATATATAACCTCCCCCTCTCTCTCTATTGTATATACATATACATGCATATATACATACACACCATATATACGGACCATGCACATATACATACATACATACACACACCATATATGCATACATATTTGTATACATATAGCTCTTGAATACATATATACATAGATATTTGTATACATCTTTGAGAGGGTTTAGTATTTTGCATTTACATCTTAAGAACAAATTAGTTTTTTTGGAATAAATTAACTTTGAATTTAAATCTTAGGAACAAGTTTTTAGAACAAATTGATTTTGAGTTTAAAATTTTGATGTTTTGAACAAATTGAATTCATATATATATATATATATATATATATATGTACATGTCCATATATTATGTATGTTCTTGTATATCTATATCTGTGTATACACAATAGAGAGAGAGAGAGAGAGGGGTGTAATTTAGTAAAATGATAAACAAAGTAAGGGTAAAATAGTCAATTCATGTTAGAGGGGAGGTCTGTGTAATTTTGCAATATAGAGGAGAGGTTTGTGTAATTTTGCTAAAGCTCAGGCAAGGTTGTGTAATTAACCTTAAAAAAATTAATAAAATGAAAATGCAGTTGTATCCTAGAAGAATCCAAGCTAGTGCGGATGCGCATCTGGTGTGGAATTTTCGGCCTTTCGAATAGTCCGTGCTTTCTTGGGTATTGCTGCATAGGGTTCAAATTTTGGCATCTCCCAAGCGAAGTGAATGAATACCCCCTTTCATAGGGCAGGTCAGTGGATCTTTGAAAACTCTTCACTATTATGATGCAAACATGAGAATTGGCAAAACCATTCAACTATTCAAGTGGAATGTTGTGATTGTGAACTTCGAAGCGTTGTTTATTCGCTATTAACTCCCGATGTTCCAGTTACACAAGTAAACTAGCCATTTTATGTTGTGATTGTGAGCTTCGAAGTGTTGTGTATTCGCTATTAACTCCCGATGTTCCAGTTACACAAGTAAACTAGCCATTTATTTTGAAAAGATAAAAATAATAATGCTATGGTTCTTAAAATGTATCCAAAATTTGTTTTCAGCACATGTGGTTTTGGAATCATAGTTAGTACAATGGACCACTTGCATTTCCATGCAAGTTCTTTTAGATGATCCATGGTCCTACGGTGATGTGGTACGACTTAGGAGCCACAGTGGTAATTTGTTTATGACTAATATTCAGGTCACATAAGTTTCACAAAAATTTACAAATACACTATCTCTTTTCTTAGTGACACTGTAGGGTCGCGATAATTTTAGTGGACCTCACAGCGTCACCTAGAAGAGAGATATAGTGTGTTTGGAAGTGTTTGTGAAACTTGTTTGTGCCCCTAGTATTGTTATTTATTTATTTGTTTGTTTATTTATTTTTCCGGAAAGAGGTTTTTATGCATGATGTCCATGTTACTAGTTGGAACTGCTATCTGGACACAAGAAGAAGACGAAGTCTTTCCTATTAAAGGCAAGTAGATACAAGTAGGAAAATGATACAAGTTATCATAGTTAGTTGTTCCCTAGACTTGGTTAGTATCCCTTTAAGTTAGACTTACAGATAGTCTATTATTGTGGACTTCAAATTATAATTTTTACACCCGATACTGTATCTACAATAAGCGAACAAAGATTATCTATTACATCTTTAGTCTATAGATTTTAATAGGGATAGGCCACCTGTCCTCTTTCCCGAGTTTCAAAAAGTGACCTTGTTTGGATTACTTTTCCTTCCTATTGTAGAAATCTCCACGTGTCCTGGATAAAGTTGGAATCGTTCCGGGGGATTTCTACTATAATTTACCTTTGGTTGGGTCTCACTATGCTTCCATTGCATTTACTAGATTTTAGTATATTTCATCATCAAAGTCGTGGTGGCTTTCGCCATCTCGGTCGTGGCTGAATTGTTGTGAACAAAATTACTCCACGTCAGCTACTGTCATGGACAGATCTAGAGTAAGATCTAGTTGATCTCTATTCTTTAGTCTTAGTAGCAGTTCTTATGCTTCTTTGACTTGTTCATCCATCCTCATATAGGTTATAGGTTGGTGAGTAACAAATGGTATTTTTCCATCTGTTACCATATATGAGAGGGTTACTAATCCGTTAATATCTGAAGCATTTGATGAGATAGACAAAAGACTATCTATTATGAGTGAAAGTTGATCGGTTCGGTAGGGGTTTTTCCAATATTTGCACTGAACTGAAACTTTCGATCTGGCAGAACTAGAGATCGAGCTAACTGAAGAGCTTTCTTCGCAGTTCGGTTTGGTTCAGTTTCGGGGTGGTTCGATTTTGGTCAGGGTTTTGGGGTAATTCGGGGTGGTTCGGGTGGGCTTCTGATAGGTGGGCTACTGATTTGGGCCAACTTTTTTGGGCCCAACTGTTTTATGTTGTTAATTTTTTGGGTTTGGGCTAGGGATTTAAACCCATGTTCGTGGGTTTGGGCCTTTTTTTTTTCCACCCATCTAAATAATAACAATAAGTGGCCCAAACTATACTCCCAACAAAAAAATTAAACCCTTGTGAACTATGAGATTATCCCAAAAGTACTAAATAAAAATGACATTCAGTAAATCACCATCACCAATATCCAATAGTACATGACCATAATAAGTAATAACAAACAACATATCCAAGTGCATACTCCATAGTACATGCCCGTAATAAGTAGTAACAGTCATAGTCCAAACACTAATAAAAACTAAAAGGTCCAACAAAATACAGTCCAAAACTAAAAACTCAATTGCAGCTCTAGGCATCAATGTCCTTTGATTAACTGGACAAACCTGAAAGGGTCAAGAGGGCGGGAAACTGAATTTAGAAAAACAATAATATTCATGTTAAGTTACTAAATACTCAAAAAGCTTAAGCTGTTAGAGAAGGTGCCCAACAATGTATATCAAGCTTCAACACCCTTCCTCACGCGCAATCCCAACTTGACGTGGAGAACAACCAAACCAAACTCCATCATATTAGAGACAAATAACAAAGTGCAAATATGCACAACAAAGCCCCTAGACCACAGCAACAAGACACTCGGCACGCCGGACGACAAGCCCAACCAAGCTTTGATACCATGTTAAGTTACCAACTACTCCAAAAGCTTAAACTGTTAGAGAATGGGCCCAACAATGTATATCAAGTTTCAACAGTCCACAATTAAAAAGGATTAAATAAGCAAGCAAACAATTAAATTACCCCTCGTGGTAAAATTTAGATGCTTAATCATCAATGATTATAGACTCTAATGAAGTCCCCTCCACATGAATTAAATAAATAAAAAAGAATTAAACGAGTTCATGGAATAAAAAATACTTGCAAACATTTTAAAAGACACAATTACCTGATTCAAGCATTTCGAGTTGTTCGATATCATCCCTAGCTTCATGAAGACCAATGGATGAGGACCGCAACCAATTTTGTGTGCAAATGAGTGCCTCGACCATGTTCGATGACAATGAACTACGGAAGGGTCAAGTACACACGTGCTAAATGCAGACTCTGAGGCAACAGTGGACACGGGAATCACTAGTACATCTCGAGTTATTTCACTAATAATGGTATATTTCTCGGAATTGGTCTTCCACCAACTCAATATATCAAAATTAGTGGAATCAACGCATATCCTTCGTTCAAGTATCTTTCTAATTCATTCTTGGATCTCATATCACTTTCACTTTCCAAGTGCCTCTTAAAGTATAAATCAAAAGACGCCCTAGATTCTTCATCATCCTCATCAATACCCATAACTCCCAATAAGTCATTCACATTTCATTTGAGCACTTGCATTAGGATTGTTCTTAGCATAACACTCGTATAGAATAGTCAACTTATCTTTCAATTTATCCATAAGTGCCTTCACCATACTTGATTCATACACTTTCTTAAAACAATATTCAACATATTGCAATCTACGACATGGATCAGGCACAAAGGCAACAAACAACTAAAAAATTGATTTTTTTTTTCAAACCTACCCTAATACTTCTCAAATTTGAGTCTCATGCCCTCTGCCATCAATTTCAAATTTAAATCAGCATTTGCACACATCTTGTTTATCGCATTTTGAATTAAAACAATCTCCACATTGAAGGCATTGGAAGGGACAAAAAAAATGCTTGAAAAGTGCAAGGTTGCCTTGTGAAAAAGTTTAAGGAACTTCGAAAACAACCTAGCTTTCATCCAATCAACACAATCTGGAGGTTCTAACATCTTCCTTCCACTATCTCTCCCACAATCATCCATTTCCACACCATCATTTCGATTTCCATCACTTCTAAAGCAAGAAAAAAAATGAAAATCCTCATCTGCTAGACGTTCAAATGCCTTTTCAAATACCACGACCCTTTCCAACGTTAAGTAGGTTTCCATCTAGTTGGCACATCTAGACAAACAGAATTTTTGGACTCAATGCTTTCTTTTTCGGCACATATCTTAAATTTAGCCAACCTAGATGGAGATGACCTCACATACCTCACGACATTATGCACCCTAGCAATTTATTCGTCTATTTCCTTCAACCCCTCACAAACAATCAAATTTAAGATTTGTGCGTAACATCTCATGTGCAAATAATCTTGCTCAAATAATCCCATTACTATTTTTAGTTTTTCTCTTCAAGTAATTAATGACATCATTATTAGAGCTTGCATTATCAACCGTCATAGTAAAAAAACTTATCAATTCCCCAGTCCAATAAGCACACTCAATTGCCTTTCCAAGTGTATCACCTTTGTGATTAGAAACTAAATTAAAACTAAGGATTTTCTTATGAAGTTTCCAATCAACATCAATAAAATGTCCAGTAAGACACATGCAGTTTAAATTTTAAACCGAGGTCCATATATCGGTGGAAAGACAAATACGGTGACCTCTAATACTACTCTTCAACAATTTCTTCTTATTTGCATAAAGAGTTAAAACATCCTTGGCAAGCGTAATCCTAGAAGGTATCTTGACCCACTTTGGCTGAACCACTAGCATAAATTCTTTGAATCCCTCAGTCTCCACAAATCTAAAAGGCAACTCATTTTTAACAATTAACTTTGCAAATGCTTTTCTACAAGCTTCAGCACTAAAAGTCATCGACACAAGTTGGCCAACACTCCCACCGGGTTCATCTTTCGGTTTGAAACCTAAGATAGTTTGGGACTTGTCTTGTTTTCTAAATGGATACTTTGCATTGAAAATTAAGGTGAGTTAACATGGACTTAGTACCATAAGCTAGGTATCACAAGCATAGTCAATCCCACAGTAATTACAAGAAGCCCTCGGTTTTTCATCGGTTTTACATTTGATCTTAGTAAAATGATCCCAAACTAATGACATTTTCTTACCCCGACCCTCAGGATTATTCGAAGGAAGTTTCGAAGGTTTACTCACCTCCGTTGCAGGTTTCGGAGTTTTACTCACCTCAGCCGCAGTTGGTGAGGGGTGTAGGTCTTGGATTGGCATCTGTTGGATTGGCATCAACCACATCACCCATAACTTTTACATGAGAAATAGCAGATCTGAATACACACCAAAAAAAATACACAAGAGAAAAGTTAAAAACAAAAACAAAAACAAAAACAAAAACAAAAACAAGAGATCTGAGTACACAAAAATAAATAAATAAATAAATAAAATACATAAGTGAAAAGGTCAAAACAACAAATACACAACTACACAAGAAAAAAAATACACAAGTGAAAAGGTCAAACTGTCTAGTTTTGTAGTCTTTATAGGTCAAATAGCATAGATCTAAGAATCAAAACCCTTTATCACCCATATAATAGTTACAATAATGTTCATTAAAAATAAAATCCCAACAGAAAATAACATAGAACTTCATGTATTTTGTAAATCAAATAGTAGAAAAATCTTAATATAGAGGTGAGATTGAGAGAGAGAGAGAGAGAGAGAGAGAGAGAGAGAGAGAGAGAGAGAGAGAACGAACCTGATAGAGATAGTGAGATTTGTACAACGCGAAACACACACAGAGAGCGAGAGAGAGAGAGAGAGAGAGAGAGAGAGAGAGAGAGAGAGAGAGAGGATGTCGACGGTGGAGGGGAGGAAGCCGACGGTAAGGAAGAGGAGGCCGGTAGAGTGGCGACGATGAGGGGTGGTCGGTGAACTCGTGAGGCGCCTCTCTCAGTGTGCTCTCGTTGAAATCTGAATACAAATGAGAAATGAGAGATACAAAGTATTTATACTTAGGGTTTTATTAGGGTTATGTAACATGTTCGGTCGGTTCGGTTTATTTCAGTTTTGCGAAATGCTCCACCGACCACTGAACCAAAATTTTGGTTTTTCATTTTCTTCTACCAACCAACTCAGGGAAGAACTGACCAAAACTGCCATTTTAGGTCGGTTTCGGTCGGTCGGTTCGGTTTTTTAAATAAAACTTTCACCCCTACTATCTATCCAATATTGCACTGGATCTAGTTTTCTGACCACATCTAATGAGTCAGATTTTATCAAGTCATTTTCAAATTCCCATTCTCCTGTGGGTTTAAGATACCAAATCTGACATGGGTGAAATAATTTTTCTATTTCTCTCCATCCAACAGTGCTTGCGATCCAAAAAGTGATGTATTTATTCCACATATAGTTTTTACTGTATAGGAAAGCATGCACTTAATTAATGCTGGGAAATGAATCCTACTATGTGGTTCAAGGATCTGGAAAATAACTTGATTAGCTACTTCCCATTGAATGTCTTCATAATACCATTTTTCATAGTTTACAAAGATGGTTATTTTAAGAATCCCATCATAAAAATAAATTTTCATGGGATCGAAAAGGAATACAAGAATCATATCTTGATGATCTTCCAATTTTCCTTGAATTTGAATAAAAATGTCTCTTAGAAGAAGATGTCTTGCTTTTTCAAAGAGACAGATTCTTTTAATTTTTTCAAAAATTGGATCTGAAAATTCATTGCTTATGATGTCAGATAATTGAAGAAAATTGTTTATTTTTTCAAAATTAAAATATTCTGCCCAATTCATTTGTTCAATGATTTTGAAGACTAGATAATTTAGCTGTTTTCTCAGCTAGTCTAGCTGTTTGCTCAGCTATTTTATCTGCCAAAGCACTCATATGCTTTCGAAATTTAGATCTTTCATTAGCATAATGGGTTTTCCATGCACCATTGAGTTCATCGTAAATTTCTATAGGTAATCCAGGATTTTAAAAATTAGAACTTGTCACGACCCATCCCACTACACGTGGAAATAGGAACCAAGGCTCATCCAACCCATTAAAAGATTATAGCAACGGAAAAGAACTCTTAAAACAATGTTGAGTATTTAAAACTTTTGGAAACGATACCTTCCAAGTTGTAAAATCTGTTGAAAATTGAAAACGTAATTATAATTCGAACCGAATGAATTTATGTTACAAGAGGTCCCAAAGGTACCCTAAGAACCAATCAAAACATTTAAATAATTTTTGGAAGGGGTAGAAAAATGTTTCCCGTAGGAGTCATTTCGATCGGTCGAACGGTTCCCTTCAATCGGTCGAATGACCCTTAGGCATAAGTCCTTTAAGGCAGATGGTCCTTCGATCGGTAGAACTAACTAAACCCCTCGACTGGTCGAGTGCTCCCTTGCAGAACTCTTGCCTAGAAGTCATCCAACCTTCATGCCTTGTAATACTTAAGGATTTAGATCCTTGATTCTAAACTTCGCCATCAATCCGACACTATAATAATACACATGGATCTTGCCAAACATTGAAAAGAAAGCGGAAAAGAACAAAGTTAATACTTGTTTGGATTGAAGCACAAAAGTGATCTTACCTTCCTCCAAACTTCAAAGTCGCCACGTTAAGCTTTCAAAATACGAGCCCTAGAGTTCGGATACATTACAACTTAACCAAAAGAAGTTTTAATACTTATTACAACATTACTAAACCATTCCAAACCTTCCAAGTCAAAACATAGTTCTAGCTATTCGAAAAGCTCACTATTACAACGATTGGAATGGAAAGCAAAAACATATACAAGAGGATCCTCGACATTCCCATCGGCCTCACTCTTCTCGTTTCTTTTTCCCTTTCTTTCTTTCACCTGTAATGGAGTAAATCTCCACTGTTCAGCTATATGCTGAGTGTATAATTCTAAACATATGTTTATATGACAATTCATGCTTTAAACATCGACACTCAAATAGACTAGTCTCCGGAGAGAGAGATACACATTCATCCGGTAATAGAACTATGAGATTTGATGTCGTGGAGGGCCTTCTTCCAACCACTCATCCAAGTGTCCTGGTAGGGCCTTCTCCCAAACCATGCACGGTGCCCTAGCAAGGCCTTCTCCCAAACCATGCACTATAGCCATCGCTACATTAATCCTCAAACATCGAAGAGCTTACCCCCAGAATAAAATTGCACTAACTCCCATTCGACCTACATAAACACATAACATGCTCATATAATCACATATACGTGCTTTTCTTGCATTCTCACGTGCATAATTAACGGGCCTAATTAATACATGAATTTTACCTGGATCCAAAATATCACATCGGATATTTAAAACATGTAAATTCTCTATAATTCATAAGCCTAGAATTCATACCTCGTGCGATTTCTCTCTAACGTTGAAGGATTAACTAGAGGCCTGATTAAACATCGGATCTCCGATTATACGCGATTCCTGCAAGTTATACATGATTTTTTCCCAAAATTCTAGAATTAGTATTTTTATAAAACTTAACCAAGCAAGGCCTAAGTGGTATCAAAACGAAGCCCTTACCTCAAGAAGTTCAAATATGAAATTTGAGAGAAAATAAATGGGCAAAAGTCCGTTGATTTGCGTCAAGAAGCTCTAAGCAAAATCACCCCTATAGCTTTTTAGGATTTGAAGAAAAGTTTAAATGAAAATATCTTGAGTTTTCTTTATATAGGCAATAGTTTCAGAAATTGTGTTTACCTCCTTACGAGTTTCTAAACCTCTTAATTATACGTCGAAACATCTTACACGTCTAATTCATTACTTCACGAGTGAAAACTGTAATTTAAAAGTTTCCGACTAGGTTCCGTTTGTCGCCAAAATTACGTTCCGAAACTAATTTCGTAGAATTTCTAGATAACCTACCTTTTATACAACGTATCCTAGTGGTTATCATCAAAACCATCAAAATGATCCTAAACAGGATTAAAATTATCAGAAATTACAATTATACTACACCGGTAATTTCACTATTCACAAGTATCAGAAATACCAAATAACATTTAAGTCACATAAATGTCGTTTAATCAAATCAATGCCTCGTGATTCTCAGATTACCGTGTCCTCAATTGACACCTCACCATTGACCCACATCAATTCTACCTCAAATATTAACCAATATTAATAATTCCCAAAAACTCCCTTATGCATTTAAAAAGAATATATATATATATATATATTCCAAGACGGGTGTGATAGAACTCCTAGATTCTTCATTTTTGGGTGTCTGGGTATTTTCAAATCTTGGAATGCGCTCAAATTGCTTGTTTAGCAATGACATAGGAGGAGTAGTGTAATAAGCTTTTCTAGTCTTTTTCATGCTTTCATAAGATTGATAGCATGCTTCTGGAAATTGATTATTTTGTTGATGGCATTTTGGCCATGATTGATAGATGCATGGCTGGCGTCTAGTGAAAACAACATAAGCTTTCCTTTGGAGTTCATTTGCCTTTTTGTCAATAGTAACCCAATCTCCTTGCGAGGGTTGTTTGCCCTTATCTATGCTCTTTTGCGTAATAGTTCTTGCTAAGCAAATCTGCAAGCAAATTATTAGTACCTTTAAGATGTTCTACCTCAAAAGTATATTTAGAAATTTTACCATACCAAGCTAGCCTTCTTCCTTGTTCAATAGATTTTTTATTTACAAGGAAATCTGTGACAATTTGTCTGTTCTGACAATAAAATTTTTTGGTGCTAAGTAAATATGAAATCTTTTTATTGTTAATTTAATAGCAAATAGTTCTTTTTCAAAAATGATATATTTCTGTTCATTTGGTTTAAACGTACTAGAATTACATCCACAATTAAGTTCTTGTTTTTGAAGATATAAAGGAATTGGTTTCTTTTTAGGTTTTATAATATTAATCGAAAGAAGTGGTTCCTCTTCTGGTAATAAAGAAACAAGAATAGCTTTTAATACACATCCCAACATGTATTAGAAGCATCTTCTAAGATAAATTTATCTCCATTTTTTGGAAGATAAATATCTGGTAATTGTGAGATATTATCCTTAATCTGTTTGAGTAAGGTAACATCCTTATCAGTCCAATAAAAAATAATATCTTTTCTTAGTTTGGCTAACTAAGGAATTTCTATTAGTTCTTGTAATAGAAGATTGGGCACAATTGGATTCAAGTTATTTTCCTTTGTAAACCACGAAGAATGGTGTTATGAAGGCATTCAATGGGGAAAAGCTAATCAAGTTATTCTCCATATCTTTGAACCACATAGTTGGATTCATTTTCCAGTAATGATTATGTGCATGCTTTCCTATATAGTAAAAAACTATATGTGGAATAAATACTTCACTTTATGGATCGCAAGTACTATTAGATGGAGAGAAAGAGATAAATTCTTTCAATCATATCAAATTTGATATCTTAAACTCACAGGTGAATGAGAATTTGAAAATGACTTAATGAAATTTGACTTATCAGATGTTGTCAGAAAACTAGATCGGGTGCAATATTGGATAGATGGTCTTTTGTCTATCTCATCAAATGCTTCAAATATTAACGGATTAGTAACCCTTCCATATATGGTAATAGATGAAAAAAAAATACTATTTGATACTCACCAACCTATACCCTATACGAGGACGGATGAAGAAGTCAAAGAAGCAGAAGAACTGCTACTAAGAGTAAAGAAGAGAGATCAACTAGATCTTCATCTAGATCTGTCCATGACAGCAGATGATGTGGAGTAATTTCGATCACAACAGTTTAGCCAAGACCCAGATGATGAAGCCCACCACGACTTTGATGATGAAGTACACCAAAATCTGGTAAATGCAATGGAAGCATAGTGGAACCCAGCCAAGGGTAAATTATTGTAGAAGACTTCGGAACGACTCCAACCTTATCCAGGACACGTGGAGATTCCTGCAGTAGGAAGGAAAAGTAATCTATACAGGGTCACTTTTTGAAACGTGGGAAAGAGGATATGTGGTATAGCACCCGTACCTGAAACAAGGATTTAATATTTGATATGTCCAAAATGATCTAGTCATGAAAACAGTGCCACGTCACCCAGAGGCGCCGGTTATTCCGGTAAGGGCGCCTCCCCGTAGGGCCAAGAATTCCCGAGGTGTTTATTTAGACCGCGCGGTTCCCACTAACGGACCGGGCATGAAGGTCACGGCGTCCCGCGATCCCGACTTGTCCAGCAGTTTCCTAAATCGACTACAAGTCTGCGAAAGGGAATATGACAGTTTCCTAAACCACTTAGGAAACTCTCCTAAAATTATGCAAATCTATTGTGATTAGATTAGGCTTCCTAATCCTATCAACTTACCATGTAAGGGTGGACTCTTGCACCTATAAAAGAGTCCACCTGCCCTGTCAATGGGGATCCAATCCTCAAACAATTCTCTAGCTAACAAGCATACCACAGAAAACTCACCACCATACGCATATACCCGGCCGGTATTACTGGTAGTGCCATCTACCTTTATTGGCCCACTAGGCCCGCCGGTGATCTACTAGTGAGAACGCACAGACGCAACCGTGGACGTAGGTCACCTCGTTAACGGGACCGAACCACATACAAACTGTTCTTGTCTTATTTTCTCTCTAAACTCTCTTTACAAATTTTAGGCATCATCAGTTTGGCGTCGTCTGTGGGAAACGACTGAGCCTTTTCATCAACAAATTCTTAACTGATCAACATGCCGCCAAAGACGGGTAAGAAAGCTGCTAATCCGACCGGTCAGGAGAACCCACAGCCCGAGCAGCAGGCTGCCTCCATGACTACTGAGCAGATAATGACAGCGCTGGCACAACTCTTGGAGGGCCAGCGCCGAACACAGGAACAGATTGAGGTGCTTTTGGCCCGACAGGAGAAGCGCCCGACATTAGAGAATCAGCCTGAGAAGAGCGCTCCTATTCAAAGGCCCGCTCGGGCACGAAGGCAAGCCCGTTCTGCCCCAGTGTCCCCACCGGATAGGGAACATCCCGACGATGGAAAGCGCATCCATGCCACCAGGCGCTTGCAAAGAAGACCTCGACCCAATCCTCACCGAGTGGAGGACGTGTAACGCCCCAAGAGATCCACTAGCCCAACAACTTGACGAGCCTACCACATTGGCCCTTAAAATGCTTAAGCTCAAGTTGTTAGTAGTAGCCCTCTTGGTTCTACATATACCAAATTAACTTTTTATATTTATCCGATGTGGGACGGGATCTCACAATCTCCCCCACTCAGAGACGCGGCGTCCTCGTCGCGTTGGCCCAGTTCGTCCCCTGGCTGGTCGATGTGGAAGCAGATCATTGGTGACCACAGAGTAGCCCATAAGCGTGCACAAGGTATACTACCTCGGGGCCTCTACCCCTCTCCGGAGCCTCTACTCCTCTGCCACACCGCCCACGGCGCCCTTACGGGACCAGGGTGTTGTCCAAAAATCGGGGTGTGACAGTTTGGTATCAGAGCTTAAGGTTAGCTTAGCGAGTCTAGGTGATCCTCGGAATGTGGAGTAAGGAGTTGGTCAGAGTTATAGGCTTGCGATTTATTGGGTTCGGGTCATGTGTGTCTATGTGTTTACTTATGTAAAAGTTAACTACAGATGTGTACCTATTATAAAAAAAATAAATAAATAAATAAATAAATAAAAATTTAGTTGATTTTAAATGTATACCATATTAGGAGTATTGGTAACGTTATTTAATATTGATTAGTAGAGCATGCATCATTTTAATTCTCATGGGATGAAATAGTAGAGGGGAGATGTAATTTTCTTCGTCAGGCGGTTGAGTTCAGGAGTAGTACTGGAATATCTTCTTTGAGTTATTATTATCTGGCAGTATCAACTTAACATTCAGAAGGGTATTATTCTATTGGAGTATCGGGATTCTCTTATTCTCAGAAGACTTATTATTTTATCAGCAGGATTTCTATTGTCCCTTTTATTATCTACTGAGTTGATTATTGGACTTCATTTGTTGGGCATTTGGATATTCTCAGAAGACTTATTATTTTATTAGCAGGATTTCTATTGTCCCTTTTATTATCTACTGAGTTGATTATTGGACTTCATTTATTGGGCATTTGGACTTCTTATACTATCGGCGAATCTGCCATATTCTCTATGGGTGTTCTGTACAACCGTCTATTATTACGGATTTTCTTGATTTCTGATTATTACTCTGATTATTACCAGACAAGGATATATTTCTCTTCAGTGCCAGTAAATATTTCTCAGATGTGGTTGGAGCAGTAAGTAAGTATTGGATATCCCGATGAAGTGTTGTGCGGGACACAGTAAGAGGGGAACATGTGCATACACATAGTCATATCTTTGTGAAATTAATCAATTGTTGCTTTTAATAAATGGTTAATATCTAGTGCTTTATGTGAAATTATGTGCTTTACCTTACTGGTGTTGTGTCTTGTGTGTCTGTTAAAATTTAACAAGCGACTATATGAGACTATGGGTATATACATGAGTGTTTCCTTGTTTGGATTATTCGCTCGATGTACCAGGTCTCATTACTGTCGGGAGTTAAACGATAGCGACACTTCGATGTTGGATTGCTTTCATTGTGTGTTTAACGTCATGCATATTAATTATCTGTATTTGTTGCACCCCAAATTTCGGGACGAAATTTCTTTAAGGAGGGTAGAATGTAACAACCCTAAAATTTCTATGTAAATAATTATTTTAATTATTATTTTCAGTTAGCAATATTATATGAGTGTGCCTATGTAAGACATGTGTTTGGAAAATTTTTAGTGTTTGGTGGACATATAAATTAAATTATGAGTGAGCGCGTTTAGTTTGGAAGTTATATTTTATTAATTTATATTTGTTAAAAAAATAAAATGAAGGGTTGATATGTATTTTTGTTATATAGTGTTTACAAGCCTGCGAATGTGTTAAATAATGTAATTAACATTAAAATTTAGTACCGGGGTCATGGGTATCCATTGGGCTACTCATTTTGACACTTTGTACTGCATTCTGGGCTCATATAGGTCTCTTTTGTGAGCCCACAAAAAGAAAAACGGGATTTATATATTTTTGTGTGTTTTATTGACATGTGTTGTGTGTGTAGTGTACATATATCTTATATTAAAAACCCTAGCTACCCAAAATAAAGAACAGACGTGTGTATGTGTGTGTGTGTGTGTGAGAGAGAGAGAGAGAGAGAGAGAGAGAGAGGGAGAGAAGAAGAAGAAGAAGAAGAAGAAGAAGAAGAAGAAAAGGGAGGAGAAAGGAGAAGGATTCTGGATTCGTGGTCACGTGGGGAATCGCGGAGCATTCGTGGTTGTCAATTTTGGATTGAACTAGGTGAGTTAAACTTTGTGTATCCGAGTATATATATATATACACGTATGTATATATATGTATGTGTATGAGAGTAAATTAGTGCATGTTAAATTTAATGGTTAGGGTCAAATCTTTGTAATGGATCGATACACGTTGCTATTGTTGAAGTAATTTAGATACATTCTTTCCCTTCGTGTGACTTTGCGATCATGACATTAGGGTATTCGAAAGGGTTAGGTGAATCGTTAGTTTGATCAAAACTATAGGTGAAATATTCATGTTTGTTAGAAAATATATGTGAAATTCGTTTTATGTGTAATTCACACAGTCGCAGAAACTTTAGAAAATTATTAGAAAATCGTGGCTTTGAATTTGAACATTCTGTCCGCGTGTCTCATGTAAAACGTGATTCTGCACGTTTTTCGTCTAATGGTATTTTTCCTGATTCTGCACCGTTTGGGCAAAAATTTAAGATTACAGTAGCAGTTTTCAATATAGTTCAACTTGCAAATTGGAGAATATGATTTCTTATTATGTGCTTTATGTATGCTAATATTGAATGTTGGGTTGAGATTATTGTACCTAAAATAACTGATCTTATTTTGTGGTCATTTTGAGAAAAATGAGTAAATTAGATACGTTGAATAGTATATTGGGGATGTTGTAATTTGATTGGAAATTATTGAGGGAAGAATTGTTATGGGTTAATTGATAAAACCCTTTATTGTAAGAAATTGGAATACATCTAAAAGTTAGAGATGTGATTGGATGATAAGACGGAACTATGTGATAAATGCGAAATTCACAATTATTGGGATAATACGAATGATAAGTGATAATTGCAACATAGTTCTTTAGTGTTTACCACTCCCGTTGTGTGATATGTTTTTTTGGTAGCTCGACTTGCTGAGTGTACCCTTTTGCCAGTGGCTTCGTGATCAAGCTGGCCTAAGCCTTATGCTCGGCTTATTTGTTAGACGTCTAGGCATATTGACTGGCCTTCTGTGTGTATATCTGGTTTGGTTGATACCCCAACCAAACTAGCACCAGAGTGGATGTTAGTAGTATGTCCGGGCACACATGGGATATATGTGTGGGTGTACCATGGAGGGTGGCCAAGTGGTGAACCTAGGGAACACAAAGATAAATTCAAGGCTAATAAATAATGAAAAGGGATTATTTCATAAAACTGATTAGCGTGAAATAATAAATGCGACGTTTGGAGTTAGAATGTGGACGGTTGGTATGCGGAATTGTTTGCTTGGTCTATGATAATTCAATTTGCAGGATGGTGGGCCCACTAACGTTTTACAGGTTTGGCTCACCATAAGTAAATGGGTAAGTATGAAATTCGTAGTAGCTTTGGATTTTGGGCAAGAAACTACTTGCCACTACATATTTGGAAACTACTCTATTGTCCACATATGTTTGTGGAACTACCTGTCTTGACCCAAGAGTATTGTAGTGTAATTTGTTGTTTACGGGTTCAAGTTGGATCCCTAAGACTTGTTGTTTTGTTTAACTCATATCAGTCATGTGACTGACCCGAGTGTGTTATACATTCGGGGGCGTTTCTATATGAAACGTAGTCGAATGTATTTGTGCAGGTTTAGTTTTTTGGAGATTTTCGTTGGAGCTTCTGTTTGGGTGAAGAGATGGTCGTTGTGTTGTTTATTATTGGAATTGTACTTATTTTTGTTGTACTTGATTGTATTTTATTTTCTGGCATTGTGGGCCAGTATGTATAATGGTAATAAATATGGTATATTGGGTATTGGGAACGTTGTAGTTACTCTGACCAATGGATGTATAGATTTTATTCTTATTTATTTTTATTTCCGCTGAACTCTGTATGTAGACATTTTATTTATGAAAATGATTTTTTTTTTAATTGAAAAGTGATATAATATTTATAATGGAACTTTATTTCTTTTACAATGAAATGGATGTTTGGGAATACATGTTTAATAATAAAGAGTTTTCTTTAAACACAAGATCACATGTCCTTATTTAAGGAGTATTAAATACTGTTTTCAATAAATTTTCTGTTAGCATATGGGAGGGTGTCGCTCTCGTGATTTTTGGTAATTGAATATTAGTTCGAATACAGGCTTTGGATTGAATATTTGGTTGTCCAAAAATCGGGGTGTGACAGGACGCCAGAACTATTATCGACTGACGGCGTGCGACCAGAGGGGAGGAGTCCGGACGGAGAGCCCAAGAATCGGCTGAGGACCCTCCGGCCCTGAGCCGGGGGGATCTTAGGCACACGCTTTCCCGGACCCGGAGCCGGGCCCTATCCCCGAAGTTGACCCGCTTTGAGGAAGAGGCCTCGTCATCCGACCTAACCTACCGCTCGGATACAGAGAGGAGGACCTAGCGGGACGACGTAAAGGCCCAGGTCGAGGAATTGCAGCAGCAAATCGAGAGGTTGAACCGTAAGTCCGGCCACGACCTCACCAACACGGAGACTGAATCACCCTATACCGCTCGGGTGACACGGTTTCCTATTCCACGGAAGTTCACACCTCAGCTTCTACGACTACACAGGGAGTCCGGTAGACCACATCCGCACTTACAAGGCTCAGATGGCGCTGGTCACCACGGTGGATGAGCTACTGTGCCTGGCCTTCCCCAGTTCCCTCAAGGGGCCAACCGCACAGTGGTTCCATGCTTTGAAGCCCCGGACGGTCGATGACTTCAAAGCCCTCGCAAGCTGTTCATCAGCCAGTTTGTTGGGATGCTCGACCGGTCGCAACCGGACACTCAGCTGCTGACCGTCAAGCAGCGCAAAGGGGAGTCCCTCAGGGAATATATGGACCGTTTCAACCTGTAAAGGCTCCAGATTCGCAATCTTAATGAAACGGCCGCAATCATGGCCTTCTGCTCGGGAGTTCAACACACCAATGTCGCCACGTCGTTCCATCATGACCGATCGGTAACCCTGGTGGAGCTCTCGGAGAGGGTCAAAAAATACATCGATATCGAGGAGTTCTTGAAGGCGAAGCGTGCCGGCCAGACAGGAGACGAATCCCCGATGGCCAAGCGCAAGCATGAAGGATTCGAGAAGGGCTCGGGAAAGAAGCCAAAGCAAGATTAGAAGTGTAACACCCTGTATTTTATTTTCATTAATAAAAGAGTATTTCATTTTAATTCCTTCGTTAATGCTATTTTCTGTATTTTTATTTCAACCATAATATACCAGTTTACGTTTTAATCTGCATCTTTATCGCGTTTCGTGCGTGGAAGCTTGTGAGCTCTCCACATGGGATCACCTCCCATGTTACTTGGAGCCTACCCAATCATATATCAGTTTTTTATATATATGTAAACACCTCTCAAAACTCTCATATCTCTCACAGTCTCAATCTCCCTCAATTTCTCTCAAGATCAATATACACACACACTTTCAGATTATATATATATTCAGTCACATACATAGACACACACATATATATACATATATTGGGCTACCAAAATCAAGAACGGAGGGGTATAATTTCATTGGCGACGGAATTCTCGGCGGAAATTCTCAATCCCAATTATTGTCCAATTAGCCTTGTGAGTATTATAAACTCACTCGCCATGTTTATATATGCGTATTTTCAGTATGTATATGTGTCTATATGTGTATATATATCAATACACCATTGAAGCTTGAGAATTGAAGTTTTAGAAATCGTAACCAAAATCAATTCTGTAAATTGGGAATGAATGATATTGCTCCCAATAGAGTACGGTTTGAATCCTACGAGTTAATTCGTCCGTATCGCGACGTACGGTTGATTTAAAGTTTTGACACCCTCACTTTTATCGCAAATATCTAGAGATATAATCCGTATTAGTTAAAATTGATCGCGTATTCTTAATCTACGCGGAAAACCGAAGAGAACCATATATTACATGTCCTAGTACGAACAGATTCTGAAAATGGGTAAATTTCAGGCTTAAAACCAGAAACAGGGGAGAAAGCGAAGAAGACGACATTCTGCAAGAACTCGCGCGCGCGACCCGATCGCGCGAGGCTCGCTCGCGCGGTCCGCTCACGCGAACCCTTTCCCCCCTTCGCGCGCGCGACCCGCTCGCGCGACCTGTCCTGCCCCTCCGCTCGCGCGACCCGCTCGCGCGATCCGGCCTTCCCCTTCGCTCGCGCGACCCGCGCGCGCGACATCACCTCTACCTCGCTCGCGCGACCCGCTCGCGCGACCTGGCAGTTTGAGCAGTTTCTGTGTCTTCTTATTAGGGACTGTTTGGAAAATGTTTTAAAAGTTTTTAAAGAACAGTTTGGCAAAAATATTGTTTTAAAAGTCTATGTTTTAAGAATTGTACGAACAAGAACAACTTAGGCCGAAATTTATGCTCGTACGATTATCCGGCTTTGCGATTTATTAATGGTGTTATTTATGGAACATTGACATACATATTAGGGTCGAGGTTGTGTCAACATGCATGTGTGGAATAAAGTGTAAAAAGAGTAAAGGGTGGCGGTTTGGTGTGCGACCTCAATATCGATCGGATAGTATTCCTGGTATTGGAGGCGACAGTGTTGTTTACGGCTTAGATATTGATCGGATAGTATTCCTGGTATCTAAGGCGCGCGTTTCGGATATTGATCGGATAGTATTCCTGATATCCGAAGCGATGGTGATAGTGCTGTGTATGACTTAGATATCGATCGGATAGTATTCCTGGTATCTAAGGCGCGCGTTTCGGATATTGATCGGATAGTATTCCTGATATCCGGAGCGATGGTTGGTTGTGATCGGTCTAGATATCGATCGGATAGTATTCCTGGTATCTGAGACAGTAGTGTGGTGTGTGACTTCAATACCGATCGGATAGTATTCCTGGTATTGGAGGCGATAGTGTAGCGTGTGAATTGGATGACTGAATACTTATTACTCCTGGTAGCTGAAATGATGTGTTGATTTAATTGGATTGTTCTAAAGAAAAGAATTGGCAAAATAAGATGTTTCACAATTTATGTACAATTGCGTATTTATTTCTTACTATATTCCCCCGCGAATTATGTTGGAATTGGAACCTTGAATATATTACTGTTAAAGTTAAATGGTACCGTTGTTTATTTGCTTATATATACATTGCGAGCATTTGTTTATTTTACTCACCAGCTTTCATAAGCTGACGGCGTTGATGCGTCCTGGACTGTATGTCCAGATTTTCAGGGGCAGGAGCAGCCAGGGTACTTCGACTATGCTAGTTAGAGGCAGGGAACTTTCCAGGAGGCTGTTTATTATTTTCCTGTCTTTCATTTCTGAAGTTGTAATAGACTGGAGAATAGCTTTTGAATAAGGGCGTTTTGTGCCTAAGACTTTGACTTATGTAATAGTTTAGCAAGTTTTAAATTTCGGAGCTTATGTTTATTAGTATCCTTTCTTTTAGAAATGTTGTTAAGTTATTTGTTGCAGGGACAATTGGTCATACTCACTTGTCACGACCTACGAGTCCATAAAGGAAATTAAATGCTTTCCTGAATTATGCTACGTCGGGGCGTGACAGGCTTTTTGGTATCAGAGCCAGGTTATGGCTCGACCAATTGTCCAGAACACCTAGGATCTCCCGTTAAGATAGAATTGAGATAAGATAGTTCGACTTCATTCCGTGTTTAGTCGCTGTCTATCGTTTAGAATTTTCTTTCTTTCCGAGAGTTTGACCGTATTCCGTTGATTGATGGATAGGTACCGTTCTCTCGATCAGATGGCTGGAAGAAATCTCAGGAATCGTCCCGCTATTGAAGATGCACCCCCGGTAATAGATCCAACCGGAATGTTCGAGGCTTTTGTAAGAAGATTGGAGAGGGTTAGTGATCAGAATGCGAGGAACAATAATCAGAATAGGAATTACAACGGGAATGGGAGGCAAGCCCACCAGACGGGAGACAAGCTTCTCAAGGAGTTTCGCGCTCAGCGACCTGAGTATTTTGCGGGGACTGATGAACCCTGGCAAGCGGAACAGTGGCTACGTCAGATGGAGCGTATCTTTGAGACCATAGAGTGCACTGATCTGGAGAAGAAGCGTCTGGCTATCTTTCAGCTGTCTTAAGCAGCGGCTGATTGGTGGGATGCTGAAAAAGCGACCATAGGGGAAGAAGCTGCAAGGAGAATGCCGTGGGTGGTGTTTAAGGAGAGATTTCTCGAGAAGTATTTTCCTGAAGAAGAGAAGGACAAGAGAGAGAAAGAGTTTATGGAGTTGACTCAAGGAAATCTGACTGTCCGAGAGTACACTACTCGATTTGAGCGTCTGTCTCGCTTTGCTCCACATATGGTGGACACACCCCAGAAGAAAATCAAGAAGTATCACCGAGGCCTCAACCTATCTCTTCGACATCTGACTATGGGGCATCTGGGCCAATCATTTGAAGCCCTAGTGAGATTGGCTACGGGGTTAGAAAATGATGGTTGTCAGAATTCAAAGCCACTTGGAAATCGACCTCTGCAGAAGGGTTATTCTGGACAGAAATCAGGGTACCCTCAAGGACAGAAAAGGACCTGGGATGGAGGAAAGAAACCTCAGCAGACACAAGCAGTTCAGCAATATCAGCCTCTAGCAATAGAAGGGGCCAAAAACAATAACTGCTTCAATTGTGGAGTTCCCGGTCACCGAGCTAAAGATTGCAGAGCACCGAGGCGTGCGGATCGTCCAGGAGTCGTGTGTTATAACTGTGGCATGCCCGGTCACATAAGTCCGGAATGCAAGGCTCCTAGGAAAGGCAACTATGGTCAGCAAGGACAGGCCCGCCTGAATGCTGTTATTCCCGAGGCTGCTGGCTATGAAGAATCAGGATATGAAGGAGGTGCTTATGAGGAGAGAGTGCCCGAGCAACAGACAGTGGAAGGTACTCTAACCTTGTTTAACTCTCATGTTAAAGTTTTATTTGACACGGGCGCTACACATTCTTTTATATCTGTTAAGATCGTTCAGAAGTTGGGTATAATACCGCAACGTTTAGAGGAAGCTTTGAGTGCTGTCTCACCTTTAGGGACCACAGTCAAGTTATTACATGTATGTAAGGATTGTCCTCTACGGTTAGGAGACCGCGAACTTTTGGCGAGATTGGTGGTTCTGTCGATGAAGGAATTCGATATAATCCTGGGAATGGATTGGCTCGAGAAGAATCATGCGAAGTTGGATTGTGCAAGGAAGAGGATCACATTTGCAGACAAGGGGAATCGACTCTTCGATTTCCAATGTAACCCTTCGGGTGATATGTTCCTCACTAGATGCCTAGCAAACATTGAGGTTGTCAGTGCAGAGGTGACAGTATCATCAATACCGGTAATCAAAGAGTTCGAGGAAGTATTCCGAGATATTTCAGGATTACCGCCGGAAAGGGACATAGAATTCTGTGTGGAATTGGTGCCAGGTACTCGACCTATAACCAAGGTTCCCTACAGGATGGCTCCTACAGAGTTGCTGGAGCTGAAGGAACAAGTTCAAGAACTTGAGAAATTGGGTTTTGTTCGTCCAAGTACTTCACCCTGGGGAGCACCAGTGTTGTTTGTGAAGAAGAAGGATGGGACGATGCGGTTGTGTATTGACTACCGAGAACTGAATAAGGTTACTATTAAGAATAAGTATCCTTTACCTCGGATAGACGATCTGTTTGATCAGTTGCAAGGAGCCACGACCTTTTCTAAGATTGATCTACGGTCAGGGTATCACCAGTTGAGGGTGCGGAAGGAAGACATACCTAAGACTGCTTTCAGGACGAGATACGGACACTATGAGTTCTTAGTGATGCCGTTTGGGATGACGAATGCTCCGGCTGTGTTTATGGACTTGATGAACAGAGTATTCAAGCCCTATTTGGATCGATTCGTTATTGTCTTTATTGATGATATTTTGATCTATTCCAAGTCAGAGGAAGAGCATGAACAACACCTGAGGATCGCGTTGCAGACTCTCAAGGACCACCGCCTGTATGCTAAATTCAGCAAGTGTGAATTCTGGCTTCAGGAAGTTAAGTTTCTCGGGCATGTGATCTCTCAACAAGGAATCGCGGTTGACTCATCAAAGATCAATGCAGTGGCGAATTGGACTCGGCCGACCAATGCTACAGAAGTAAGAAGTTTTCTGGGACTAGCTGGTTACTATCGGAGATTTGTAGAAGGTTTCTCAAAGATAGCAGCCCCGTTAACTGGTTTGACTAAGAAAGATTTGAAGATTGAATGGACTGATAAGCATGAACGCGCTTTTCTGAAATTGAAAGAGAGATTGACAACAGCGCCAGTGCTTGCGATACCAAGGGATGGTGAGAAGTTCACTATTTTTAGTGACGCCTCGTATCAAGGATTGAGATGTGTCCTTATGCAAGACGGAAAGGTTATCGCCTATGGTTCGCGACAGTTGAAGCCGAATGAATTGAATTACCCAACTCATGATTTAGAACTGGCAGCAGTAGTGTTTGCGCTCAAGATCTGGAGACATTACCTCTACGGGGAGAAGTTTGATTTGTTCTCGGACCACAAGAGCCTTAAGTATTTGTTTACTCAGAAGGAGTTGAACATGAGGCAACGTAGGTGGATGGAGCTGATTAAGGATTACGACTTTACATTAGAGTACCACCCCGGTAAGGCTAATGTAGTCGCTGACGCCCTAAGTCGGAAGCCTCGAGGAATGATTGCTTCATTGATGTTGAGGGAATGGAAAGCCTTGGAGACAATCGCAGAATTTGATATGCAGATTTCTGAGGGAAGTGTCGGGCAACACTTTGGATGCCTCGTAGTACAACCAACACTTGTGAGTCGAATCATCGAAGCCCAAAAGGAAGATGAAAAATTTCAAGCATGGTTCGCCAAGATGACAGAAAAGGACCCTACAGAATGGAAGGTTGGGACCGATGGAGGATACCGATGTCGAGACAGATTGTGTGTGCCAGATTTCGGAGATTTGAGAAAAGATATTCTCGAAGAAGCACATAAATCGAGACTGACAGTACACCCAGGAGGAACAAAGATGTATAAGGATTTGAAGAGAAACTTCTGGTGGGAAGGGATGAAGCGAGTAGTAGCCGAGTTTGTGTCTAAATGTTTGACTTGTCAACAAGTGAAGGCCGAACATCAGAGACCTTCGGGATTGTTGCAACCCCTGCCTGTTCCAGGATGGAAGTGGGAGCACATAACTATGGATTTTGTGGTTGGATTACCCCGGTCACAACAGAATCATGACGCGATTTGGGTAATTGTGGATCGTCTGACGAAGTCCGCACACTTCATCGCGTACAATATGACTTACCCAGTAGAAAGGATGAGTCGAATGTACCTACAGCAAGTGGTGCGACTGCACGGTGCGCCTGTGTCGATTGTATCAGACCGCGATGCAGGTTTTACCTCGGAATTTTGGGAAAGTCTGCAGAAGGCTATGGGAACTTCGCTCAAGATGAGTACTGCATTCCATCCTCAGACCGATGGACAGACCGAGCGTGTTAATCAGATTATGGAAGATATGCTGAGAGCTTGTGCAATCGACTTTGAAGAGTCTTGGGAGACGCACTTACCTTTGGTTGAATTTGCGTATAACAACAGTTATCACTCGAGTATTGGGATGGAACCATTTGAAGCTTTGTACGGACGGCCATGTCGATCTCCGTTATGTTGGGCAGAAGCGGGAGATACAGAACTTTTGGGACCAGATTTGGTGAGAGAAACCAATGAGAAGATTTCACTGGTCAAAGAAAGGATGACAACTGCACAGAGTAGGCATAAGAGTTATGCGGATCGGCGTCGAAAGGACTTGGAGTTCAGTATCGGTGATCACGTACTCCTAAAGGTTTCACCTGTTCGGGGAGTAGTGCGTTTTGGTCAGAAGAGAGGGAAGCTGGCACCTCGTTTCATCGGACCGTTCGAGGTTTTGGAGCGTGTTGGGAAAGTGGCTTATCGACTCGCGTTGCCACCAAAGATGTCTGGTGTTCATAATGTATTCCATGTCAGTATGTTAAGGAAATACATACGGGATCCTTCACATGTGGTTAATTTTGATGATATTGAGACAAGTCAGAATGTTGTCTACAAAGATAGACCTGTGAGGATTCTTGACCAGAGTATCAAGAGGCTGAGAAGGAGGGACGTTCCATTGGTTAAGGTTCAGTGGAGGCATCATGACGAGGGAGAAGCATCATGGGAGTTAGAGTCAGACATGAGGACTAGATACCCCGAGTTGTTTCTAGATTAGTTAGCTCAGATTTCGGGGCGAAATCTCTGTTAAGGTGGGTAGAGTGTAACACCCTGTATTTTATTTTCATTAATAAAAGAGTATTTCATTTTAATTCCTTCGTTAATGCTATTTTCTGTATTTTTATTTCAACCATAATATACCAGTTTACGTTTTAATCTGCATCTTTATCGCGTTTCGTGCGTGGAAGCTTGTGAGCTCTCCACATGGGATCACCTCCCATGTTACTTGGAGCCTACCCAATCATATATCAGTTTTTTATATATATGTAAACACCTCTCAAAACTCTCATATCTCTCACAGTCTCAATCTCCCTCAATTTCTCTCAAGATCAATATACACACACACTTTCAGATTATATATATATTCAGTCACATACATAGACACACACATATATATACATATATTGGGCTACCAAAATCAAGAACGGAGGGGTATAATTTCATTGGCGACGGAATTCTCGGCAGAAATTCTCAATCCCAATTATTGTCCAATTAGCCTTGTGAGTATTATAAACTCACTCGCCATGTTTATATATGCGTATTTTCAGTATGTATATGTGTCTATATGTGTATATATATCAATACACCATTGAAGCTTGAGAATTGAAGTTTTAGAAATCGTAACCAAAATCAATTCTGTAAATTGGGAATGAAAGATATTGCTCCCAATAGAGTACGGTTCGAATCCTACGAGTTAATTCGTCCGTATCGCGACGTACGGTTGATTTAAAGTTTTGACACCCTCACTTTTATCGCAAATATCTAGAGATATAATCCGTATTAGTTAAAATTGATCGCGTATTCTTAATCTACGCGGAAAACCGAAGAGAACCATATATTACATGTCCTAGTACGAACAGATTCTGAAAATGGGTAAATTTCAGGCTTAAAACCAGAAACAGGGGAGAAAGCGAAGAAGACGACATTCTGCAAGAACTCGCGCGCGCGACCCGCTCGAGCGAGGCTCGCTCGCGCGGTCCGCTCACGCGAACCCTTCCCCCCCTTCGCGCGCGCGACCCGCTCGCGCGACCTGTCCTGCCCCTCCGCTCGCGCGATCCGGCCTTCCCCTTCGCTCGCGCGACCCGCGCGCGCGACATCACCTCTACCTCGCTCGCGCGACCCGCTCGCGCGACCTGGCAGTTTGAGCAGTTTCTGTGTCTTCTTATTAGGGACTGTTTGGAAAATGTTTTAAAAGTTTTTAAAGAACAGTTTGGCAAAAATATTGTTTTAAAAGTCTATGTTTTAAGAATTGTACGAACAAGAACAACTTAGGCCGAAATTTATGCTCGTACGATTATCCGGCTTTGCGATTTATTAATGGTGTTATTTATGGAACATTGACATACATATTAGGGTCGAGGTTGTGTCAACATGCATGTGTGGAATAAAGTGTAAAAAGAGTAAAGGGTGGCGGTTTGGTGTGCGACCTCAATATCGATCGGATAGTATTCCTGGTATTGGAGGCGACAGTGTTGTTTACGGCTTAGATATTGATCGGATAGTATTCCTGGTATCTAAGGCGCGCGTTTCGGATATTGATCGGATAGTATTCCTGATATCCGAAGCGATGGTGATAGTGCTGTGTATGACTTAGATATCGATCGGATAGTATTCCTGGTATCTAAGGCGCGCGTTTCGGATATTGATCGGATAGTATTCCTGATATCCGGAGCGATGGTTGGTTGTGATCGGTCTAGATATCGATCGGATAGTATTCCTGGTATCTGAGACAGTAGTGTGGTGTGTGACTTCAATACCGATCGGATAGTATTCCTGGTATTGGAGGCGATAGTGTAGCGTGTGAATTGGATGACTGAATACTTATTACTCCTGGTAGCTGAAATGATGTGTTGATTTAATTGGATTGTTCTAAAGAAAAGAATTGGCAAAATAAGATGTTTCACAATTTATGTACAATTGCGTATTTATTTCTTACTATATTCCCCCGCGAATTATGTTGGAATTGGAACCTTGAATATATTACTGTTAAAGTTAAATGGTACCGTTGTTTATTTGCTTATATATACATTGCGAGCATTTGTTTATTTTACTCACCAGCTTTCATAAGCTGACGGCGTTGATGCGTCCTGGACTGTATGTCCAGATTTTCAGGGGCAGGAGCAGCCAGGGTACTTCGACTATGCTAGTTAGAGGCAGGGAACTTTCCAGGAGGCTGTTTATTATTTTCCTGTCTTTCATTTCTGAAGTTGTAATAGACTGGAGAATAGCTTTTGAATAAGGGCGTTTTGTGCCTAAGACTTTGACTTATGTAATAGTTTAGCAAGTTTTAAATTTCGGAGCTTATGTTTATTAGTATCCTTTCTTTTAGAAATGTTGTTAAGTTATTTGTTGCAGGGACAATTGGTCATACTCACTTGTCACGACCTACGAGTCCATAAAGGAAATTAAATGCTTTCCTGAATTATGCTACGTCGGGGCGTGACAAGAAGGATACCCGGGGTCAGCCCCTAATCACTTTCACACCCCTTTCCCGGCCCATACATGAAGTCATGGCCGCCACAGAAGCGCAGAGGTTGCTTCAGCAGCCAGCCAAACTCAGAGCACCGCCCGGTAAGAGGAATCGGGACAAATTTTGCCGCTACCATAAGGATCACGGCCATGAAACGGAGGATTGCTTCAAATTAAAGATGGCAATTGAGAAGCCGATCGAGCAGGGACACCTCACTGAGTTCGTCACAGCAAATAGACAACCCCGGCAGGACACCCGAGCTCCCGATCAGCCACCACCACTTGTCCACATCCACGTGATCTCCGGAGGAACGTCAGGCGGAGGTGATTCACAGTCGGCACGGAAGAGGCATGCTCGGGCATCCCGAGCGAATTTCTGGTAGGTCCATTCCACCGGCTCCTCCCCAACCGATGTTCTAACATTCACATCCGACGACCTGCAGGGTGTCCACTGCCCCCATGATGACCCGCTAGTAGTGACGCTTTCTATAGCAAACTATATAGTCAAGAGAGTGCTAGTGGACACAGGCAGCTCATTCGACATTATGTTCACGTTCTATACGAGAAGTCCACTATCCCGACTGGCTAGCCAACGTGGTACTTGTTAAGAAAAGCAGCGGGAAGTGGAGGATGTGCGTGGACTTTACCGACCTCAACAAAGCTTGTCCCAAGGATTGCTATCCGCTACCCAGGATAGACCTCCTTGTGGACTCCACGACAGGTCACTCACTCCTCTCATTCATGGACGCTTACTCGGGGTACAACCAGATCGGCATGTACCCCGGGGACGAAGAGAAAACGGCGTTCATCACCGACCAGGGCACGTATTGCTACAAGGTGATGCCATTCGGTCTCAAGAATGCCGGGGCCACCTACCAACGCCTGGTCAACTACATGTTCAAAGACCTCGTTGGAAAGACTATGGAGGTATATGTGGATGATCTGCTGGTCAAGAGCCGGGACGAGCCCGACCACCTCGAGCATCTGGCCGGGGCCTTTAGCATTTTGAGAAAATTCAGGATGAGGTTGAACCCGGCCAAATGCACCTTCGGTGTCTCGTCCGGGAAATTTCTGGGCCACTTAGTCAGCAGACGGGGGATTGAGGCAAACCCCGAGAAGATCAAAGTCATCATCAACATGCGGTCGCCTAAATCAACAAAGGAGGTTCAGAGCTTAGCCGAACGGGTGGCCGCATTAAACAGATTTGTCTCCCGAGCTATCGACCGGTGCCTGCCATTCTTCAAAATCCTCCGCAAGGCGTTCCAGTGGTTAGAAGAGTGTGAAGAGGCGTTCCAAGAAATCAAAAAGTACCTGGCTTCCCTTCCTCTACTCTCAACACCTGTGCCCGGAGAAGAATTATTCCTATGCTCGGCAGTGTCACCGTCAGCGGTTAGCTCGGCACTAATCCGGGAAGAGCACGGGATACAGTTCCCAGTGTACTACACCAGCCGGGTGTTACAGGGTGCAAAGAGCAGATACTCCCGCATCGAAAAACTGGCATTCGTCCTTATCACCTCGGCCCGGAGGCTCTGCCCTTACTTTCAGGCCCATGCCATTGTGGTCCTCATAGATCAACCTCTCCGCAGAATCCTCAGCCGTCCAGACATGTCCGGGAGGCTTGTCAAGTGGGCATTGGAGTTGGAAGACTTCGAAGTGATCTATCGACCCCGGACAGCCATCAAGGTACAAGCCGTGGCTGACTTTCTGGTTGAGTTCACATATCTAGAAGACCCAGTTGAAGAGTCCGAGCCACCGGCTCTACTGCTTGGGTTACACTCTGATCTCCCTACCTAGGTACTGCACGTAGACGGTTCATCCAATCAACAAGGCAGTGGAGCAGGAATCATTTTAACTACCCCCGACGGCATCCAACTTGAATATGCATTGATGAGCTACCAACCCCACCCTCCTGTGGGCTGATGAGCTACCAACCCTCCTGTGGTCTTACCGCACTACACCCTGAGCGGTAACGGGCAAAACCCCGTTCTCTTTAACCTACGGTTTTGAGGCGGTGGTCCCTACAGAGCTCGGGCTGCCTACATATAGGGTGGCCAACTTTAGTGCGCCGGATAATGAAGAAGCCCTCCAGTCAGAACTGGATCTGGTGGAGGAAAGGAGAGACCAAGCCTACCTAAAGGTGGCAGCCTATAAGCAAAGGGTCTCACAGTATTACAATAGCAAGGTGCAGCGCCGCAGTTTTCAAGTTGGAGACCTTGTCCTTAAAGCAGTAAACCAGTCTACCCAAATCCCAAGCCATGGGAAATTGGGAGCAAACTGGGAAGGCCCATATATAGTAACCCGAGTCAACCGACCGGGAACCTACTGGCTATAGAGCATGGACGGGAATGATCTCTCTCATCCTTGGAATGTGCAGCACCTCCGCAAGTATTATCAGTAGCCTTGAGCCATGGGAATTTAGTACTGGTAGAGAAATTTCTTTTTGTAGCTCTGATTGAGCAGTAGCAATAAATTTTTGTTTTTAATAAAATTGGAAAGTTTATTTTGCAAAATTACTCCTGTCGGTACACCGTGCAAGGCAAAAAAAAGACCTCGGGTCTAACCCCAGGGCACCAAAGACCTTGGCTAACAACCAAGGCATAAAAAGACCTCGGGCTCCGAACCCAGGCACCTAAAAGACCTCGGGCTCCGAACCCAGGCACCTAAAAGACCTCGGGCTCCGAACCCAGGCACAAAATGACCCTGCAACCACCCATGTTCCAGGTCGTTTCCTCTAGGGTACTTGACTGACCTGTCTGCCAGTTGTAACGCAACTCGAGTAGATTTGAGTTCACCCAACCCTAATTGTTTATAAATTGAGTATGGTAGCAGGTTTATGCTTGCTCCTAAATCAAGGAGTGCGTTGTCTATCCTTTGATTCCCAATTCGGCAAGAGATAGTTGGGGTACCAGGGTCTTTGAGTTTCGGAGGCAATTCATTTTGGATGATTGCGCTTGCTTGACAAGCGACATAGGCGTGTTTCTTTACACTTTGCCTCCTTTTGATTGTGCACAAGTCTTCAAGGTACTTAGCATGGGCCGGCACTTGTTTGATTGCATCAAGGAGTGGGAGATTGATTTTGACTTGTTTAAATATCTCCAAAAACTCCTGATTCTTTGCCCCATTTTTAGGTTTCTTAAGCCTTTGAGGGTAAGGCGCAGGGAAAGGGCATTTTGGTAATTCGTCAATGACAGGCTCCTTTCCGGGCCTTCTCTCAACTTCTTCTACTTTTTTATGAGCGTCATCATTCGATTCTAATGGTTTGTTATCAGTGGACGACTCCTCTTCTTGAGTGGATGGTTTGATTTTATTTACCACTTCATCCTCTTCATACTCTTCAGGGGTAGAGAAAGGTAAATTACACCCTATAATCTTGCCACTTCTCAGAGTAGTTACGGCTTTTGCTTGTTCGTGATTAGTGGGACCATTGTTGTATCTTTTAGGGTTTTGAAGTGGTTGAGCAGGAAACGTTCCACTCGGCCCCTCTTGTCTTGCATCCATTCTCTCTAATGTTGCGGACATTTTACTCATCATTTGAATTAACTGTTGTGTTAAATTCGCATAAGAGATTGGATCTTCCTCTTGCACCTTTTTGTGGGTGGCACGTAGACATTTGATTGCTGATTATTAGAGGGTTGGGCATGGTTATAGTTATTTGATCTATTTTGATTGAATGACTGGGACTGTCTATTGTATTGCCCTTGATAGTGATTATTGTTATTATAGGGCTGCTGTTGTTGATATTGGTTTTGTGTCCCAGCATCATTTTTCCAATCAAATCCGGGGTAATTCCATCGATTGTTATTCTGAATGTTGTTATTATTGTAGGAATTCCCCGTCCCCCTGTACCCTTGCATGGTATTCATTTTCATGGGGGGTTGTTCTTGAAAGTACGACACATTGGGACAGTATTGATTAGTGTGTCCCAACATGTTGCATGTGCCGTATGGTTCTTCAGGAAAAACCTGCCTAGAACTCTCTCCTTTCATTGCCAACTCTTCTACCCTCTTAACTAGTTCTTCATATTTACTCATCAGTTGATCCTCACTTTTTAATTGGTATAGACTCTTTTCCTCTACATAGGATATCTGTGCGCGTGAGACATCTTCCGAATTGGACCATTCGTGGGCATGTTCAGCTAGCCACTCGAAGTGAGCTTCTGCTTCTTCAGTGTTTTTGTGCAGAAATGGCCCTGAACTTATGGTTTCGACCAACTTTTTAGTTTCACCATTTAACCCTTCGTAAAAGTAGCTTATGGTTCGCCATTTCTCATACCCGTGATGTGGACATGAGAGAAGCGAATCCTTGAAATGCTCCCAAGTTTGAGTGAAGGTTTCATTGCTCTTTTGTTTATAAGAGTTAATTTGTCATTTAAGCTCAGTGGTCATGCACGGTGGAAAGAATTTCTTCAAGAACACAGTGTTCATCGCATGCTAGGTATAAATCGAATTTGGCTTCAAGATGAGTAGCCACGCTTTTGCTTTATCCTTCAAAGTGAAAGGAAATAGCATTAAACGTGTCACATCTACAGGGAAATTTTGTGAGAATGTTTACAAACATCCTCGAAGTCCTTGACGTGTAGATATGTCTTCTCGCTATCCATTCCATGGAATGTTGGAAGGGGTTGAATCATTCTGTTGCGAAATTGAAATTCGCCAGCATGAGGTGAAATGAGAATACAAGAAGATGTAGGTGCGTGTTCAGGTGTCATGAGATCACACAAAGGACGAAGCTAATCATCAATTGGTATAACCACATTCTCACCATTTTCACTTTGATTGTCGGCCATTGAATTGGTAGGTGTGGCTACGGGATTAATAGAATCAGAGGAATCGGCTAAGTAGAATGGATTTTCGTATATTCCTTCGATGGAATTATCGGACATAAAAGGAAAGATCCTAAGTAGTTTTAATCTAAAGAATAAAAGACAAAAGAAAACAGAAAGAGATAAGACTAGATTGAGGTAATCTAAGCGTTAGCTTGTCGCTTTCCCCGGCAACGGCGCCAAAAACTTGACACGGCTAAAAATGTGTGTGCTCTTATGTACTATACCCAAGTATAGGTAATCATGCAAGTCGTAATCTGGTTAAGACCAGGTCGATCCCACAGGGAAGGTGATAAACCAAATACTTAGATTAAACTCTAAAAGGAAAAGAAAAATCAATATATGAAAGGTTGCAGAACACAAAGTTCCACGAATTAACTACTAAAATTAAAGCAACTAAAGTAAATTAAACTAATGATTAACTAATTAACTAAAGCGATGTTTTAAAATGTGTTTTTCTTAATAAAAGGGAATGTTGGAATTACATTGAAGCTCAATGGAGCACATTTCCTATAGTATTCTGTATTTCTCTTAGATTAAAGAATCCATAGTCCTTTCATGACCGGGACTATATCATCACAGTTAATTTGAAACTCATGAAAGCGGTTTAAAACAATAGTTAAGACTCGCACCTACAATGGTATTAGCATTAAAGGTGGTTTGCAAAAGATATTGAAGAAAATTACCTTAAGGCCTTAAGTTCAGAGATTGTTTTGACAAACTGAGCATTTGAGGACAATTTGATAACGAATCTCTAAAACAGAAAGTCAAGGGATACTGCATAGAATGTTCTCAAGAATCAGAGAGTTTGATCGATTGACGCGCTTTCGATCGATCGAATATCTTCATCTCTCGATCGATCGAAATGTCTTAGATCGATTGACAATGTTTTTGATCCGATCGATCAAACGAACTTCGATCGATCGAACACAGGAATTATTCTGCTGCATGGCAGAGGCTTGAGATCACGATTTCATCGTGCTCTCCCAACCTAGAGACTACTCAGACATGGTCTGGAGTGTCTTAGATTCGTGATTAACGTAAAACTCCATTAAAGTCTTGTTTGTTTGCGAGTTAAATATAAATTCTATGAAAACTAATGATTTAACAAGAATCTAACAAGCAATCCTACGATTCTAGTAGATTACCCTACAATAAACAGCAAGTAGAATGTAAACAAAATGATAAGAAGTAACCTGGAATGACGAACTTATATTAACTTAATAGAATTCAACCAAAACAATAGAAATCCTTGATAAACCTACGAAAACAAGAACAAACTCTCTTCTCCCTATGTAAAACTGATAGAAAGTGAAGTGGCCATCCTTCTGGACGTATACAATACGACTATATATACATAAACCTAAGGTTAGGGTTAAAACCCCGTTTCTGCTGAGTGCGCGTAATTTATGATAAAAGCCATGTTCGATAAATCGAACATCCCTCGATCGATTGAACTTCTGGGATCTTCGAGCGCTTGAACATAGTTCGATTGATCGAAACCTCGATCGCTCGAAACGTCCTTTTCATGTTTGAATTGTCTTCATTAGAAACACATACTTCCTTTTATCATTCTCATTCAGTTCCTCACACAGCAACAGTAATCTGCACAAATAACCACTAAACAATACCACTTATCATAAATTAATCATATTGTGTAAAAACTGGCATTATAATTCAAATTGCAGATATACAAGGGAATTGTAAACTAAATCAGTGTATTTTCTTCTTTAGCGCGGTCCCGCTTGTCAGTTTCATAACCGTAGTCGAATCTGACTCAATTTTCAATTTAAACTCTCTAGTTCTTTATTTATGCTATCTGGGTGGTAAATTCTCACTCCGGTCACCAATGCCAATCGATTCCTAACTGTCATCTTTCAAGTGCTTCACACTTTGCAAATCTCATCGAGTTTTTGATTGATCAAAGTCTCAAATCATTCATTACCTCAGGTTACTTTAATACTTAAATCGAAGTCGAGCTCCCTTTAGAACTATACTCATGACCACTCCTTTAAGGTCATAACTTCCAATTAGCCAAATTCAGGTACACGACATTTCACCAACTCCTTTAAAATTCCTAAGTTCATAATCTGCCCACATAGAACTCATTCGTTTGACAACCACTGTTATGTCCCAAGCACTAAGCATATCATATCCTTCCACGATACCCGTCTTCCAAGATCTACTTGATAACTAGTCACAAGTATTTAAAACAAATTTTCTTACTCAATGAAAGTTTTATTTTAAAACATTTTAAACACTTTAAAATTTTCTTACGGTGAAATTCAATATTCTCAAAACTCTCCAACCTTGTTGGAATCCCGGACCCTGATATCGTATTTCATTGCATCCACCATTGTCCTCCAACCATTTTACATTTCTACTATCATATCCGATAATGTACTCAATGCACTACCATGTCTTCCTCCCATTCTTACCGTTTCTGTTCACTTACTCATTAAAGCTTCATCTTTCCAATTTATATTTCCTCTTCTCAATCTATATTGACTTACCCAAAGTCTAGTATCCAAAGTCTAAGCATATCTTCCAATGTCTGAATCGTCCGTTCTGACTGTCCATCGGTCTGAGGATGAAATGTATTACTGAAACTTAGTTTAGTACCCGTGGCTTCCTGTAGACTTCCCCAAAATCTCGATGTAAAACTACTATCACGATTCGATATAACCACCATCGGAACTCCGTGTAGTCTTACAACCTCTTTCACATACAATTATGCCAACCTTGAAGGTTTAGTCGTATTGATCGGTAGATAATGCGCTAATTTCATCAATCTATCAACCATAACCCAAATCTTATCATTCTTATTGAACGATCGTGGAAATCCCGAAACAAAATCCATCGTGATCCCATCCCACTTCACTCTGACACTAGTAATAGTTATAATAGCCCTGCAGGTACTTTGTCTCTCTACCTTGACTTGCTAATATGCTGAACACACAGACTCAAACTTGGCAACTTCTCGCATCATACCTCTCTACCAAAAGTTTTCTCGCAAATTCCAGTACATCTTATCACTCACTGAATATTTAGTACTGTGAGCCTCCTCTAAAAGTCGCTCCTGGATTAGCTTTACCTTCTCCGTAGTCAACTGTATCATCTTAGGTCTTAACAACTTTCTTTCCCCAACCTCGATCCAACAAATCAGCGATCGACATTTATGCCCATACAATGATTCATACGGTGCCATTTCCGATACTTGACTGAAACCCGTTACTTCTACTAATTGTAGTCTCAAACCGTCAAGACATACTCTATCATTCTCGGTCTTAATCCCTCATCCTAGGTTAATTCTTAAATACCACTTCCCACTAATACAATCAATCTGGTAGCTTTCCTTACTAACCTTTATACTACATCCGAATCCACCATGGTACCACGAACATTCGAAACCAGGTTCAGCTAAGAGATTTCTCAAAAACCACAATACTCATAACTCGTTGAGATATTTTTCAATTCCCAATACATACCATAAGATAGGTTGAGAGATTCCTTAACCGTCCAATACATACCGTAAGATAGGTTGAGAGATTCCTCAACCAACCAATCGTCTCAATACCGTACAATAAGTTGAAAGATTCTTCAACTACCTGACATACACAGTATATACCATAAGGTACTATCATAAGATAACCTCGTACGATCACACCGTAGGCTAACACCATAAGATAAGGTGAGAGATTCCTCACCCACCCTATACACGAGCAATACATGCTGATAGGCTATCTTTCTGTCATAACACCCAACTGTACATCTCTAGTCTCTCACGTCACAGCATCTAGCCCATGTCTGAAGAACTTAACTACGAACAATCATTTTCATTCTCAAAGTGATCTATAAGAAAATCTCTTCTGACGTTCACTGCTAAAACTCTGTTCTCGGTTAGATCCCCCAAAGGATACTTGTCATTATCGTTGAAAACATCCACCGATTCGATCAAAAATCATTTTAGTTTTGTTTAGAAATCCAACTGTTCATCACTACCAAGATATCATCTCTCCCTCGTGTCCCTTCACAAGGTCTATGATAACGCACGGTAAGCCTCATCTCATCACACAGCTCTATGTCCGTATGATTCCACCAATTCGCGAATGCACGAATACTATACATGTATGACAATAGCATAATCATGTATGTATAATAACATACCATATGCATCAAACATCTCTATAATATGTGGATGCATTCTAGAATATGTGGCGAAAACACTCAACACTCCACTTGTTGTCGTACATTCCCAAAGTTTTGTTACCCATAGCTCTGATACCAATAAATGTCACGACCCATCCCGCTACGCACGGAAATAGGACATGTGGCATGCCATCAAGGCTTATCCAGTTCCATTAAAGTAAAACTGCATCGGAAAATACAAGTAAAAACCTTTAAAATAAGAGTTATAAAAGTTTTGCCCAATTGGAAACATTGCCAAAGAATTCAGTTTTGAAAATAGAGGTCCAGTCGACTAATCAAGAGTCCAGTCAACTGAAGACCTAATGCAGAAAGTAAGAAAAGTTTCCCATCCCTGTCCAGTTTACTATGTCGGGGGTTCAGTCGACTGGGGTCTCAATTTTCAGTCGACTGGCACCTCCCAGTTGACTATGCCTTGATCACAAACAAAAATCAACAGTTTCGTTAGTTGTCCAGTCAACTGAAACATGGACCAATTGATTGGTTTTTCCATATTAAAAGTAGTGAGCAGAATTGAACAATAGTCCAGTCGACTGAAGCCTAGTTTAGTCGACTGATCCCCTAGCAGCTTCCTAAGTTGTGCAATTCAACAACCCAAAGTTCTCCAATTCAAAATCCACACCAAAGCAACTATATTACAACGATTTAACACATAATTACAAGTGTTCGAACACAAGATTATAGTACTACGAACCTACTCCATGGTTCTATTACACCATATTACGAATTCCCAAATCTTTATACAAGTTTAGGAAAAAGGAACAAAAGTATAAACAAGGTGATTTCCCCAGCATTCCTCGCCCTCACTCTTCTCGCTTCTTCTTTCCCTTTTTCTTTCCACCTGCAATGGAGGAAATCTCCACTACTCAGCTATATGCTGAGTGTACAATTCTAAACAAATGAATATGGGCAATTCATGTTTTAAACATCTAAATCACATAAGTTAGTCTCCAAGGAGAGAGATACGCATTCACCCAGTATATCGGCAAGTCTTAAATCTTAAACCGCGATGCCAATGCTTAGCCAAGGATCACTCCACCATTGCATCCATTTGCTCTGGTTGGCCACTTCCTACACCAAGCAAGTAGTCGTCACTACTATAAACTCTCAAATATCGAGAGGCGTGCACTGGCATAAAATTATAGCCAACTCCCCGTTGACCCACATAAACACTTAGCATACTCACATAAATTATGTCACCATGTTTTTCTATACGTACTCGCTAAAATTAACGGGCCTACTTTAATACAGGAATTTTGCCCGGATCACAATTCATACAAAATATTTAAAACATCCAAAATTGTCTATATTACAAAGGTTTGGAATTCATACCTCGAGTTATAGCTCTCAAACTTCAAGAGAAGTATTAGGAGACCAAATAAACGTCGGATCTCCGATCTTAACCGATTCCTACAAGTATAGACATGTTTTTCCCAATTTCTTAAAATTAACTTTTCAAAAATATTTTGCCAAACGAGGCCTAAGAGATTTCAAAATGAAGCTCTTAGCTCAAGGAGTCCAAATATGAAATCTGGCTGAAAACTGACGGACGAACAGTCACCTTTTGTCGTCGGAAAGGTTGTAGGATCAAATCTCCTTTCTCTCTCCTCTCTCTAGATAATTAGAAGTTGTGGATAATAATGAAATCTCATCCATTACTATTCATAGGCACAACTCTCGGGAATTATACTTAACTCCCCACGAGTTCTTGAAACTTCTAATTAACTCCTGAAACGTCGCACACGTCCATTTTATGCCTCTACGAGTGAAAATTATAAATTTATAAAAGTTTTCGTCTAGGTTTTGTTTGGGTCCAAAAATTACGTTCCGAAACTAATTTCGTAGAATCTCTAAACCACCTACCTTTTATGCCATGCATCACTCACGTTCTCACCACAGTATTCACAATGATCTAAGATAGGATCAAACTACTAGAAATTATACAAAATAGGTATAATTACTATTCATGAAAATCAGGTAAAGTTAAATAATATTTAAAATCACATAAATGTCATTTACTCATGTCAATCCCTCATTGAATATCAAATCTCTGTGTCCTCGATTGACACTCACCGTTGACCAACGTCAACCACATCCACAATTATTAATCAACATTAATAATTCTCAATTAATCAATTTTGTATTTTAAAATAAATAGATTTTCGGTAACGAGTGTGACAACTCTCTCCTCCAAAAAGAAAATTTGTCCCCAAACTTAAACCATCTTCTTAAGTCACCAAGACTTCACACAAGTACTTCCAACATTTACCTCATACACAATCCAATCACTTTACTGAGAAGTCACAGTCTCACAAAGAAAGTAAATCCTCAGGCTCTTATGAAAGATAAATCCTCAGAGCCCCCGTCACAATCCGATAGAAGATTCAACTGAATCCTAGCAATATCCCAAAGCAACCCGTTAAATAACAACATCAATATCTAAGTTGAACTTACTCAATAGTCACATCTGACATTAAATCACATCACGACGTCACAACGTCCACTCACATATCCTTTCATCATACTTATCATATATACTTTTTGAAACCCAAAGGTTATATCCCAATCACAAAAACGAAGGAAGTAACTCATCTCCCATTCACCTATCTTTCTTTTCGACTAAAAGTCATTGACATTACGTCTCTACTGGTTAACATATATACATGATTCTTTATCCTGGAGTGAACCACAACTAAGTGCTATTACACATATATACCATGTCGATAAGTCAATGCTTCAATCAATTGTTTCACATGCTATAGATTCAATCTGTTACTCTGCTAATCACCAAACCACTTGTAGCACTATAACACATTTCAAACGACTCTTAAGTTCTTATCAATTTCTAATCCTACTTTCCTAATAAATCCATATCACTGCAACTTCAGTTGAAATGATTATCACATAGTCAGTAGTGAATCACACTAGTACTCTCCCTCTGTCTCTACTAATTCTTATCATTCCATTCAGGTTTTACCAACTTCGTACTATACTCCCATCATTCATGCCTCGTAAGTTATCAATCAGATACTCTATTGAAAATTTCACACCATTCTACTCGTTCGAGTCTACACATGTCCCAAATCACCTACACTGAGGTCAAACACATTCGTCGTTCATCGCTCCCAAGTTTGTACTCGAAGTACCATCAATTGACATAGAAGGTTACCCCTAAAATTTTCACTTTAAAATGTTTAACAAAGTCCAATACATTTCTCATTCAGGTTTTAAAAGAACTATTTTGAAATCTCACAGTATACCTCATCTCTTTCTCAACACCACCACACCAATATCCATCGTAACGAATAGCATTGTTAATCAAAATTTGACTTAGCCAATCGTACACGTACAACAGAGTTTGTCAAAACAAATCCTCTTGTTCAGAACATACCCTGTTCCTGTCCCAAACCGTTGATCATTCACAATCTATCATGTTCACCTAGTGTACTCACACTCTGAGCCAACCACTTTTCTTTCAAAGATCTCAACTGCAATGTAGTCCATTCTCATGTCAGCCCAGGTAGATCCACTACCATTTATGTAGTTTACAACTCTATACGTCTCTAGTGTTTCACTTTCTCCTTTGCACAAGTCCATATCGATCACATTTTTGTATCTCAACTCTCACCGAGTTCTTAACAACCGTTCACACTAAGCGTATATTCTTCGTATAACATCGCACCTGTGGACACGCGGAATCCGTTGTCCACTCCCGATTTTTCCTGTTTGTTTCCGGGGTTTCGGGATTGATTTTCCTTTGTTTTGAAATTGATTTGAAAGAAAACAAGAGGTTGATTTCGAAGAAAAGAAGGTCTTTCAAAAATAGATACAGAGTCGCCACTTGGTCTTTAAGGAACCAAGAAACCTAATTTTGACTCACCCAAATGGATAAAGGGCACCGGCCCTTCATGACCAAAGAACTTGGTTCGGGGTTTTGGTACGAGAGAGGAAGGAGCCTTTGTCGCGACTAAAACACCCTCAACTCGCCCCGTCTTTCGACGGGCCTCAATTAGCATCCAAATAATCATCTTATACTACGTTTGGTTTGACAAATAATACTATGATAGTATATTACATCACATAAGAAAATTTGAAAATGGAAGATCTAAAGATAAGATATCATTCATAAGATCTAAACTAAATATCACACAATGCAAAGTGAAAGATCACACAAATAAACCTAGGAAAAAAATCGTCTAATCATGTATCAAACAATCAAGACTTCCTAATCTAAAGGGGGCATGAATTGTTCTTGAAACAAATAAATCAAAGAAAACAAAGATGCTTAGCAAGCTAGAATGATGCATGTTATTCTTTGAGAAGAGAAGATCTCTCAATCCCCGGGACGGATGAGAAAGGATGATTAGATCGAGGGGAAGCATGAACGTGTGATCATGATCATTCCTTATAAACTTCTTAGATTAGGAGTTACAAAACCCCAAATCTTTGCATGGATGCAATGTATGTATCTAAAATGTGCCAAGGTTGTAGTGTGCTTTGTGTTCATGGATTCCTAGGATGACTTAGAAGTCTAAAATGTGCATGAATGGATGGATGAAATCAATATGGGATATGTACAAATGTAGTATGAACTACTTCCTAAGATATGAACTAATTTGGAAGACATATAAGCATCAAATCAAAGAATGAAAGTTAAAATGTGCTTGCTGTGAATAGTGGACAAAACAGTAACATGATCTTGTAAAAATGGAAAAGAGGGGTTAGGAATGCTTTCAATGCATGATTTTTGCATGGAGATGTTCCTTGTTGTGTCTAGAATACAGCCCAAAAAGCTAATCTTTAATAACTATCACAGATTGAGAGAAATCATATGAACAACATAGGTCACTCAGAAACAGAGTCTGTACTGTCGACTGAAATGTTGAAAAATCTTAGAAAATGAAAACGAGTGATCTAGAGGCCCATTTTATACAGAACGTTCCCTAAGACATTGAAGTTTAAGGAAAAAATAAGTTGGGACCACCCCTTTTGGAAAATAGTTCTGAAAAAGAAGTTGGAAGTTAGTCAAGCTGCTGTGACAGCAGAGGCAGAATGTTTGGAAGGAATGTTTGGGTCCAAATGGACCATTTTCAAGTACTTCCAAGTCAAGCCAAAAATCATGGGTGTTCTCCAATGAGTTAGGAAGACTTTCCAAGTGGCCTTGCATCTATATGTTAAGTATTGAGTTCTAGAGAAATCTTTGAACTCAGCTCACTCACTGTTTTGAAGATTTTGGGGAAAATAAGGTTTTCTTTCTTGAAATCAAAATGAGAGGGATTGAGGGGGGTTTTGAAATAGAGGTTTTGAAAGTGTATTTGCAATACTCAATAAAGATTATGACCACTTAAAATGCCAACATTCAACTCATCATCAAGAACCTCCAAGATTGTTGGAGAAACTTATTTTTATTTGAGCATAACTTCAATACACTTCAAGGATACCTTGGAGGTATTGAAGTTATGATCATCATCTATCAAACATGTTTTTGAGGTCAAGAGCTACTACCCATAAGGATTCACTCACCCCAAACTTCATGTCATCATTTAGATGATGATGGACTAGTAAGTAAATAAAGAAAATCAAAAAGAAATGAGGCAAGAAGAGATGAACATAATATGAACAAGTAAGTAAGTAACAATCAATAGATGATAATCAATGTGATTTTGGACTTGTAGCTTGGTGTTTCACTCATAGATTTTGACATTTAGACATGGAAGTAGCTTCCTAACTCAAGAATGCTCAAGAATGGTGATTGGGGGTGTTTGCGATGTGAAGTATAAGAGAGGTAATGGAAGAACACAAGATTAGAACTCACTTTCTATTGAAAAATAGTAGGAGGAAGCTCCTTTTTTCTCTTCTAAACCTATCTCTATCTCTCTTCTTCTCTACAACTTTTCAAGCTTTTGCACTTGGCCCCCCCAAAATGAAGAGAAATGGGGGGTTTATATAGGACAATTTGGGGTGATTTTGAGATTTTAGAAGTGTTCCCATTGGTCCCAAACATATGTGAACATAAAACTACGTCGTTTTGGTTTTCAATTAATCAAATTGGACCCCCCAAAAAAATTACAAAAATGGACTTTGCGAGGGTTGAGTGCCGCGGTGGCACTTGGCCTGTGCCACGGCGGCAGTGGGCCAGTGCCGCGGCGGCACTGCTCCTCAGACGCCCAGAAATTTATGTTTAGGCCCCCAGAGGTTCCGGTATTCGCGAAAAGGCCCTATTTTGTCCGAAATTCACAGTAAATGCGTACGAACTCCAAATTGAGGTTGTGATATACCGTTGGAAAGGTAATGGAGTCTACTTTACATAAAAAAATAGTTTGGGGATAGGTCACTTTGAAAAGTTTTGCGGTATTCGCGATAAAAGCCGATTTGATCGCCTTTTTCGCCTTCGAAAATTCAAAATAAATTCGTTTTAAATCCAGGAATTATGTGCGATATACCATTGGAAAGATATTAACCTCTAGTATCCATGAAAAATATTTGAAAATTGTTTCGGTGCCCCGATTCCAAAGTCAAATCCTGGTCAAACTGGTCAAACCTGGGATTCTCGGGAAGTTCTGGGAACCTCCGGGAGCTCCCAGGAGCCGACGTTTTCGCTCGATTCTCTTTTAAAAATCATTTTAATAATTTTCTAATGATTCCAGTGAATTCGGAAAATTTTGGTCAAACTTGGTCAAACTCTGGTCAAACCTTGGTCAAACCGGTCAACGGGGACTTTCGGGGAACTTCTGGGACTTCCGGGGGTCTCTGGGAGCTGACAATTTTATCCGGTTTTACTTAAAAACTCATTTTCTTATTTTTCTTACGACATAGCATGTTTTCAGAACTTCGGGACCAAATCTGGGAGTTTTCGGGCTTTTAGGAGCATTTTGGTCACTCTGAGCATTCTGAGAGATAGAGCTGACTTCCCGGAGTCCTTTTGAGTCTTTTACGATCATTGTGAACCACCAAGCTATGGGTCTTCTAAATCTGATAGCCGACAAAATGGGGTGTCTACAGTTTGCCCCTCTTTGGCAGGAACTTGCGAGGCAACGCATGTCGCAAGCGAGTGCCAAAGTTTTGAAGAGACAGGACTTTTTGGAGGCTATAGATTTAAGATAAAATGCATTGCAAAAGATGCAATGATGCTAAGGTCTACTGCTGGTCGTGCTCTGCGTGAGCTGCCTACGTATCCCAAGGGGAATCAGACCAGGACGTAGTTCGGGGCACAAAGGAATAAATCACATATGCACAACAAGACATGCGGATGCTATGCTATGAGGATGATATTCAATGCATGGATGTGATATGAATTATGTCATGAGTCCTATCATGTCTAGTGTTATGATCCTAGTATGAGCAGGTGCTGTGGGGTGTGCCACTCCGAGTGGGCTGGTGTTGTGCTAGTGTTTGTGACTGTGATGTGGTGGATGACTTGGATAAGGACATCAAAGTTTTAGAAGACTCTGGGTCTAGGGGCAAACTTCTGGAATTTGGGAAGTGTGGTTTGCAAGAGAATGTAATCGAACGTGGGGTCCCAGAGGACTCTAATCAGAGATGCCGTTTAACCGACGGATACGAATGTCCTGGGAATTAAGATACGGACACAGAAGTCAAGTGATGGACATGAAATCCTGAGATGTCAAGCGATGATCATGGAAGCCCCATTGATAGAAGCCTAAGATGGCGCGATTGGTAAAAAGATGATGAGTCGATAATGGACTATTGTGACTATCATGGATCGGATCAAATAGTTGGGCTAACCGTGACCGGAAGAAGTGTCCGTGATGGGTCAACAGTGAACTACTGTGACTGTCGTGATTGAACTGACGGTGTATGAATCGATACGTCCGCTGGGATCTCTCTTTAACTGCTTCTCTTGATCGGGATCTTACGGGCTGGTCGGGGCCTCCGGGAGCTGGTATCTTTCTGCTTCTGTCCTCGGGGGATGATGCGGGGTTCTCGGGGAATCTCTTTTCTTGATCGGGAACCAGGACCCATCTCTGAATCTCTCACGGTTGATCAAATCTTGCGGTGCTCAATCCAAGAGGGCCGGTCGGGGCCTCTGGGAGCTGGTATCTTTCTGCTTCTGTCCTCGGGGGATGATGCGGGGTTCTCGGGGAATCTTGATCGGGAACCAGGACCCATCTCTGAATCTCTCACAGTTGATCAAATCCTGCGGTGCTCAATCCAAGAGGGCCGGTCGGGGCCTCTGGGAGCCGGTATCTTTCTGCTTCTGTCCTCAGGGGATGATGCGGGGTTCTCGGGGATGGTCTGTGGCAGTTAAGGTTTTGATATTGAAAGAGGAGGGTGATGGACTTATGTTGCTTTAGGATGAAAGAAGGTCATCAACGGCCACTCATGGACTTATGTTGGACAGATGAAAGAAGATCATCAACAGCCACTCATGGACTTATGTTGCTAGGAGAAAGGAAGATCATCAACAGCCACTCATGGACTTATGTTGCATGAAGAAAGACGAAAGATCAACAGCCACTCATGGACTTATGTTGCTAGGAGAAAGGAAGATCATCAACAGCCACTCATGGACTTATGTTGCATGAAGAGAGATGAAAGATCAACAGCCACTCATGGACTTATGTTGCTAGGAGAAAGGAAGATCATCAACAGCCACTCATGGAGTTATGTTGCATGAAGAAAGGTGAAGATCAACAGCCACTCATGGACTTATGTTGCATGGACGAAGGTGAGCAACAACCGCTTATGGACTTATGTTGCTAGAAGGAAGGGAGAACATCAACAGCCACTCATGGACTTATGTTGCATGAAGAAAGGTGAAAGATCAACACCCACTCATGGACTTATGTTGTATGGACGAAGGTGAGCAACAACCGCTTATGGACTTATGTTGCATGGACGAAGGTGAGCAACAACCACTTATGGACTTATGTTGCGAGAAGAAAGGAAGATCATCAACAGCCACTCATGGACTTATGTTTCATGAAGAAAGATGAAAGATCAACAGCCACTCATGGACTTATGTTGCTAGAAGATGATGGTTAACTTTTGGCAGTTTGAAAAGGGATGAGATTTGCATTTGCCCTAAGTTTGGACACTTCTCATGCTGATGCCTTGTCTGGGCAGTAATGATGTTTGGTACTCCTGCTTGTATTGTCATTGGAATGTTCTTTATAACTTGATTTGAAAAATTCATTATTCGTCACTGTTGACTTACACATTTGAGACTACGACCGACTCTTTTCCTGAAAAAGACTATGACAGACTTAAAAACTGACAGACACCGACGCGCGAGGGCGACGTATTCGACACTGAAATGAAACAAACTCGACTTGCCAAAACTTAATGTGCTCTTGTCATAAATGATGTACCATTTTTCTTTTGTGTTTACTTCTCACCTTAACATGGCTTCACTTTGATGGTGAATCTTATTTTGAAAATTCCTCCCTACTGATCTAATCAATTTCTTTGCTTCTCCCAAGATGTGCTTTGAATTAGTGCCTTAGCTTATGGAATAAAAGATGCTCCATTTCCATCTATTCAAGACAATGCTTGTGACTTGAAGGCTTATAGGGATTGGGTGGCAAACAGAGTTTGCCCCTAGTTTGAAGGGCATGAAGTGGGATCGATAGGCAAACGAGGTAAATGACCGAAGTTTGCCCCTAGTTTGGAGGAAGGTTCATTGGAGGTTTTGGGCAAACGAGGTAGGTGACCGAAGTTTGCCCCTTGTATGAAGGGTAGATAGTAAAAGTCAGGCGAACGAGGCAGGTAGCCGAAGTTTGCCCCTAGGGTGGAAGGTGATTTCTGGCTTGAGGCAAGGACCGTGACTTTAATCTCTCAAATGCTCATAACTTTTGCCTAGGCACCAGTGAGGTGACCTAACGAGCTCTTTTCTCTCTTTTGTTATTGCTCACTTTGGATTTAGCTCTAATTTTTTCCTAAGCGTCCTTTCGGATTTTCGACCTAGCGAGCCATCCTTCTTTTTTCTTTTTTTTTTTTAAAAGTCTGCCTACGTACCCCCAAGTGGGGATCAGGTCCAAAGTAGTTCGGGCCATGGTCGGAAAGAAGCGGGTTGATTTTTTAGGTAGGTGGGGTGACCGAGCCGTTGTGGTTGCCTACGTATCCCCGAGCGGGAATCAGGTCGAGCGTAGTTCAAAGCAAGGCTTAAAGGAAATTGGTTTGATTATGATGGTGTTGACCGAACCGATGTGGTTGCCTACGTATCCCCGAGTGGGAATTAGGTCGAGCGTAGTTCAAGGCAAGGCTTGAAGGAAATTGGTTGAGGGTTTTTCAAACCAATCGTCAAAGAAGTTCAAACTTGAGCCACTTGTGGTAGCTTTGAATAAAAGGATTCAGTTTCAATCTCCCCTTCTTTTCTTTTTCTTTTTTCTTTTTGTTTTGAGGATTGATCCTTTTCACTTTCGCCTAGCCAGTCAATTTTGCTTTTTAGTGCAGTCGATTCTTGTGAGATCTTTCAATCGCAATCTCAGAATTCCAGAATGTGCATGTCAGTTCTCGAAATTTATTTGTGGTCATTCCGTGCCTTTTGAAATGTGATCTTGGCACGTTCTTAAGATGTATCTTGAAGCGTATGATTCTCTCATTTGTTTCATCAAAATTTTCTCCAACATTTTGACTGGCTAGGGTCAGATTTTGGAAATCAACACCTTTTTCAGCTCTTAACTTTTGCCTAGGTGTCCTTTCGGGTTTTCAACCTAGCGAGCTTTTTCTTTTTTTTTTTTTTTTTTTTTTTTTTTTTTTTTTTTTTAAAGTGGAGATGAAACTCACAGAAATTTTCGGCTACCATCAAGGGCTAAGTTTGCATTGCTTTCAATTGGACAGATTGCGTGGCTCCCAATTGGATTGGGCTTAAGACTTCGAAATGGTGGAAAAAGGGTTGGGCGAACCCCAAGTCAGTTTCAAGTATGTCTTTTCAAGATTGAGGTAAGAACATCTTTAAATTCTTAAAGTAAGACTATTCAATTCTCAGCTCTTCATCGGTGTCAGCGCAAAATTGACTTTGACCTTTCAGGATTTTGTTTGAGTAAAAAAAATTATTATTTTTTTTAGCACAGTAATATCCATGGTAATTTGAAAAGTGACACTTCAGTTCAGCGATTCATGCATCTATGACTAGGCACATCAGATTAGGCAAAATGAGACTTCATTCCATCAGTAGAGAAGGATTACTGACTCATTAACAACTCCGTGACAGACAGACTCGACCACAAGACTAAACTTGAAATAGACAAAACATACAACAGACTCGACTAGACTCGACTTGATCTCAAATGGAGTGTCTTTGCGACCCATTTATTAAATTTTTTAGCAGAAGTTCCAAACACCATCACTTTACTGCGTAGCTTCAACATTCATTAGCATCGACGGAAGGGATCATTCGATCGGTTGGTCCAAGCCAAGATAGTGGATTGGATTGGGGTGCGGCGCATCATCTAAGAGATCCTGAATTGAGTGACGGAGCCTCTTACAGTTGTCGGTCTCATGGCCTTGGTCTTGGTGGTAATCACAATACTTGGATTCATTATACCCAGGAGGTGGGTGATTAGGAGGCTTACTGGGCTCCAAAGGTACAAGGTGGCCCTTTTGAAAAAGGTGATTGAGAGCAGAGGATAGGCTCATGTCAAGTGGTGTGAAGACTCTTTGGTTTCCTTTCTTGTGCCTCTTACTGCAGTCATTTTGGCTTGATGATGGGCTTAAGGCATTGACATCTAGGCTCTCTTGATCTTCACCAAAGGTGTGGGGTCTCTTCTCCTTTTTCAATGACCCAGCTCCATTGATTTTGCCTTCACAGATAGCATCCTCGATTCTAGTTCCAACCTCAAACAACTCTTCAAATGTTGAGATGGACTGGTAGAATAATTTTTCATGGTATACTGGTTGCAGGTTCTTGACCAACATACGTACTTGCTCTTTCTCAACAGGCCTGTGGATCATTTGGGCTACTTTATTCCTCTATCTGCTCAAGAATACAGTGAAGGACTCATTAAAATTCTGCCTGGTAGTTTCCAGATCTCAGATGGTGACATCAAGCTCTTGGTTATAGGAGTAGTGATCAATGAAAGTTCTAGCAACATCTTCCAAAACTCGAATCTTGGATGTTTCAAGGGTTAGGAACCAGGATAGTGCGGCTTTCTGGAGGGTTTGAGAGAACAGCATAGCTATGTGCTCATAGGTCCAGCCCATTGACTGGAAAATGCTCATTCAAAACTTCACGGCTCTTCGGATTTCCAGTTCTGTCAAAACGGTCGATTTCAGGCATCTTGAAGTTCTCGGGTAGCCTCACCTTGTTGGGCTTAAACAATCCTTCCAGATCTAACGTGTAATCTTCGACTCCCTTACTCTTCCTTAGTATGTTCTCAAACTTGTCGACCTTGTCCATTTTCTCTTGGAGCTTTTTCTCATATACAGGCGGCGGGACCCCTTGAAACCAATCTTCTTCCCCATTGTTCTCGGGATGCAGTCCAAATCTAGGCGGTGGTGGTGGCATGAACCCTTGTGGTGGTGGGAACCTAGGTGGGTACTGTGGTTGCTGTTGTTGGAACTCTTCCATAAATTTTAAAACTTGAGTCAGCCGATCTGACTGTTGATTGATTAATTCAGTGACCTTGGCTTCCAAAGTTTCCTGATTCATGTTGAATCTTCTCGGCGGACTGATTCTAACCAAATGACTGTTCGAACTTCTGACCCGGGATGGGGATCTCAGTTGCTGACTTTGGGAATCTATAATGACCTACAGATTCGAGAGAAGTGTATCAAATTCTGATAGTGATGACTAGAGAGACAATGACAGTGATGTTAAGGAAGATGGACTGACTTATGTACAGACTGACTGAGATAGTGTGCGCAGACTGATGAGAATGGTGCATGCACATGAGATAAGCATGCGGATGCAAGCCCTAATCTATATGATGCCCCTACTTCTAACAGATAGCAGTTAAAGAAATAAGGTCCTAGCCATAGAGAGTGTGCTAACCTTATTTTCCAGTATGATCACCAAGGGATAACAGGGATAACAGGGATTTCCGGGATACTTCAGGAATTTTGGATAGAGTTTCTGGGAGAAACATGGGTTTGGAAGATTCGGAGAAATTTCTAGAAGTCATTTGAGTTTCTAGGAGAAATAAGGATTTCTGGTTGATTTGGACTGAGCTTCTAAGAGAAACTGGTATTTTGGGTATTTCTGAGAAATGTGGATAGAGTTTCCAGGGGAAACAAGTATATCTGGGGATTTCTGAGTGATTTGGGCAGAGATGCTGGGATTTTTGGAGAATCTGGGAGATTTGGGCAGAGCTTCTGGGAAAACAGGTACTTTGGATATTTCTAGGAAATTTGGATAGAGTTTCTGGGAGATAGGACAGAGTTTCTGGGAGAAACTGGTATATCTGGGAAATCAGGGAGATTTAGACAGAGTTTCTGGAAGAAACTGGTTAATATGGTGAGTTTTTGAGAAATTGGAATTTTTGGGAAGCTTGGGTAGAGGTTCCAGAGAAATATGGATTTTCTGGAATTTTAGGTGAAATAAAGATACCTAGGGAGTTCATAGGACTTCTGGGAGAAGCGGGAATATCTGGGTGATTCGGACAAGCATTTTTGGGGAAGTCTGGGAGATCTTGGTAGGGTTTGGAAAAAGGGGTTTCTGGGAAATCTAGTGGATTTTGGCAGAGTTTTCGGGGAGTAGAGAGTTCTAGTAGAGTTTTTGGGAAACGGGAATTTCTAGGAAGTTTAGATGGATTCTGGTAGAGGTTATGGGAAATACGAATATCTGGTTAAATTGGACAGAATTTCTGAAAGAAATTGTTATATCTGGGAAATCTGGGAGATTTGGATGACGGTGATCATACTGTCTAGCAAGTTTTCATACTCCTATGTCTTAGGACCAACAAACAAGGTTTGTGGCGTATATCTTTGTGAACGTGGAGCAGACATCTTTGTCATGATGCCTAGGCAGGTCAACTCAATATGATCACATGTACGTGATTGCCTTGGGGATCATAAGAAAGAGGTTCTGCCTCATGTCACATAAGCGTCTACACCGCGCAGGTAATCCCGTCAGGGCATACAGCAGTTATATCACATTGTCCTATCTGAAAAGATAAATCAACAGTCCTATGAAAGGTTCTATAGGAATCTATATGCAAAGGCTGGGTTTAGTCAAAGAGGGTCCGTTGACGAGAGTTCCAATATACCGTCAGAGAGACAGTACAGAAGTGTTTACTCTTTTTGATATACCTTGGAAGGTACAGTATCAACGGTGACTTGTGACCTGGTACAGCAAGACCTGAACAATGTCAGCGCCGCGTTTCAGACACAGTCGAGAGGGTAAAATGCAGAGTGCAATGCGGTGAACCATACACAGTAAAAAGATGATTTTAAGGATGCTTCTTATGAGTCAAACCTCTGTATTATTTTGTTTTAAAATAAAAATCCCCAGCAGAGTCGCCAAATTGTGGACACGCGGAATCCGTCGTCCACTCCCGGTTTTTCCTGTTTGTTTTCGGGGTTTCGGAATTGATTTTCCTTTGTTTTGAAATTGATTTGAAAGAAAACAAGAGGTTGATTTCGAAGAAAAGAAGGTCTTTCGAAAACAGATACAGAGTCGCCACTTGGTCTTTAAGGAACCAAGAAACATAATTTTGACTCACCCAAATGGATAAAGGGCACCGACTCTTCATGACCAAAGAACTTGGTTCGGGGTTTTGGTACGAGAGAGGAAAGAGCCTTTGTCGCGACTAAAACACCCTCAACTCGCCCCGTCTTTCGACGGGCCTCAATTAGCATCCAAATAATCATCTTATACTACGTTTGGTTCGACAAATAATACTATGATAGTATATTACATCACATAAGAAAATTTGAAAATGGAAGATCTAAAGATAAGATATCATTCTTATTAAAGATAAGATATCATTCATAAGATCTAAACCAAATATCACACAATGCAAAGTGAAAGATCACACAAATAAACCTAGGAAAAAAATTGTCTAATCATGTATCAAACAATCAAGACTTCCTAATCTAAAGGGGGCATGAATTGTTCTTGAAACAAATAAATCAAAGAAAACAAAGATGCTGAGCAAGCTAGAATGATGCATGTTATTCTTTGAGAAGAGAAGATCTCTCAATCCCTGGGACGGATGAGAAAGGATGATTAGATCGAGGGGAAGCAAGAACGTGTGATCATGATCATTCCTTATAACTTTCTTAGATTAGGAGTTACAAAACCCCAAATCTTTGCATGGATGCAATGTATGTATCTAAAATGTGCCAAGGTTGTAGTGTGCTTTGTGTTCATGGATTCCTAGGATGACTTAGAAGTCTAAAATGTGCATGAATTGATGGATGAAATCTATATGGGATATGTACAAATGTAGTATGAACTACTTCCTAAGATATGAACTAATTTGGAAGGCATATAAGCATCAAATCAAAGAATGAAAGTTAAAATGTGCTTGCTGTGAATAGTGGACAGAATAGTAACATGATCTTGTAAAAATGGAAAAAAGGGGTTAGGAATGCTTTCAATGCATGATTTTTTATGGAGATGTTCCTTGTTGTGTCTAGAATACAGCCCAAAAAGCTAATCTTTAATAACTATCACAGATTGAGAGAAATAATATGAACAACAGAGGTCACTCAGAAACAGAGTCTGTACTGTCGATTGAAATGTTGAAAAATCTTAGAAACTGAAAACGAGTGATCTAGAGGCCCATTTTATACAAAACGTTCCCTAAGACATTGACGTTTAAGGGAAAAATAAGTTGGGACCACCCCTTTTGGAAAATATTTCTGAAAAAGAAGTTGGAAGTTAGTCAAGCTGCTGTGACAGCAGAGGCAGAATGTTTGGAAGGAATGTTTGGGTCCAAATGGACCATTTTCAAGTACTTCCAAGTCAAGCCAAAAATCATGGGTGTTCTCCAATGAATTAGAAAGACTTTCCAAGTGGCCTTGCATCTATATGTTGAGTATTGAGTTCTAGAGAAATCTTTGAACTCAGCTCACTCACTGTTTTGACTCACTGTTTTGAAGATTTTGGGGAAAATAAGGTTTTCTTTCTTGAAATCAAAATGAGAGGGATTGAGGGGGTTTTGAAATAGAGGTTTTGAAAGTGTATTTTCAATACTCAATAAAGATTATGACCACTTAAAATGCCAACATTCAACTCATCATCAAGAACCTCCAAGATTGTTGGAGAAACTTATTTTTATTTGAGCATAACTTCAATACACTTCAAGGATACCTTGGAGGTATTGAAGTTATGATCATCATCTATCAAACATGTTTTTGAGGTCAAGAGTTACTACCCATAAGGATTCACTCACCTCAAACTTCATGTCATCATTTAGATGATGATGAACTAGTAAGTAAATAAAGGAAATAAAAAAGAAATGAGGCAAGAAGAGATGAACATAATATGAACAAGTAAGTAAATAACAATCAATAGATGATAATCAATGTGATTTTGGACTTGTAGCTTGGTGTTTCACTCATAGATTTTGACATTTAGACATGGAAGTAGCTTCCTAACTCAAGAATGCTCAAGAATGGTGATTGGGGGTGTTTGGGATGTGAAGTATAAGAGAGGTAATGGAAGAACACAAGATTAGAACTCACTTTCTATAGCAAAATAGCAGGAGGAAGCTCCTTTTCTCTCTTCTAAACCTATCTCTATCTCTCTTCTTCTCTACAACTTTTCAAGCTTTTGCACTTGGCCCCCCCAAAATGAAGAGCAATGGGGGGTTTATATAGGCCAATTTGGGGTGATTTTGGGATTTTAGAAGTGTTCCCATTGGTCCCAAACATATGTGAACATAAAACTACGTCGTTTTGGTTTTCAATTAATCAAATTGGACCCCCCAAAAAAATTACAAAAATGGACTCTGCGAGGATTGAGTGTCGCGGCGGCACTGGGCCTGTGCCGCGGCGGCAGTGGGCCAGTGCCGCGGCGGCAGTGGGCCAGTGCCGCGGCGGCACTGCTCCTCAGACGCCCAGAAATTTACGTTTAGGCCCCCAGAGGTTCCGGTATTCGCGAAAAGGTCCTATTTTATCCAAAATTCACAGAAAATGCATACGAACTCCAAATTGAGGTTGTGATGTACCGTTGGAAAGGTAATGGAGTCTACTTTACATAAAAAATAGTTCGGGGATAGGTCACTTTGAAAAGTTTTGCGGTATTCGCGATAAAAGCCGATTTGATCGTCTTTTTCGCCTTCAGAAATTCAAAATAAATTCGTTTTAAATCCAGGAATTATGTGCGATATACCATTGGAAAGCTATTGACCTCTAGTATCTATGAAAAATATTTGAAAATTGTTTCGGTGCCCCGATTCCAAAGTCAAATCTTGGTCAAACTGGTCAAACTTGGGATTCTCGGAAGTTCTGGGAACCTCCGGGAGCTCCTAGGAGCCGACGTTTTCGCTCGATTCTCTTTTAAAACTCATTTTAATATTTTTCTAATGATTCCAGTGAATTCGAAAAATTTTGGTCAAACTTGGTCAAACCGGTCAACGGGGAACTTCTGGGACTTCCGGGGGTCTCTGGGAGCTGACGATTTCATCCAGTTTTACTTAAAAACTCATTTTATCATTTTTCTTACGACATAGCATGTTTTCAGAACTTTGGGACCAAATTTGGGAGTTTTCGGGCTTTTAGGGGCATTTTGGTCACTCTGAGCATTCTGAGAGATAGAGCTGACTTCCAGGAGTCCTTTTGAGTCTTTTACGATCATTGTGAACCACCAAGCTATGGGTCTCCTAAATCTGATAGCCGAAAAAATGGGGTGTCTACAGCACCATACCTTATTCCGACGTTTAATGTTTCATAAACGTAGTCGAATCTGACTCGATTTCCGATTTAAACTCGCTAGTTCTTTATTTGTGCCATCCGGGTGGTAAATTCTCACTCCGATCACCAATGCCAACCGATTCCTGACTGTCATCTTTCAAGTGCTTCACACTTTGCAGATCTATACCACTGTGCTCTATACCACTGTGCACTACCATCAACAAGCTTCTTCGAATACTCTCTACTTCGGCATGGATGCTGGAGCAGAATGTCACCTTGCCACTGTACCACTTTGTAATACCTGTAATTTTCTTTTCTTTAATAGTATTAGTTTTCAAATTTTTGGCATTCGACTGTCTAACTTTATATTATTTTAATTATGTGACGATATTGACGTGTTATAGTGTTAGTAATTAGACTATAAGCACCGCACTGGTTCGATCGTAATAAGACTTAAACTAGTTCCGTACCTGTACCCGGACATTAGAAATAATACCCGGTTGCATGTAAATCGAGAAAGTGGCATGAAACCCAAGGTGGGCCCACATGGCTGGTCACATGGCAGCCCATGCAATACCTCCTCCACATGTCACCCACACCCAAGCCACTGGTCTTGTACAAGAACACTTGTCCATACATGTGTACACTAGCACATGCATGGAGACACCTATCACTACACCACCTCTATATAAACATGCGTATACACTTGCATGATACTTTTTGATCATCTATAATCTGCATATAGAGTTAGAGAGAGCTAGGAGATGAAATCCATGGTGAGATAAAAGAAGTTAGAAGGAGAAGAACAAGGAGCTTTCACCATTGAAGCTTGTGTGTTCAAGCTTCCTAAGCTCAAATCCAAAGCCCAAGCTCAATTTCAAGATTTAGTGAGTATTCTAACTCACTTTAGAACCTATATAGTATGTAGTAATGTTTAGCAAGTGTTTGATGTTGTATTTTGAGGTTCTATGCAACATGCAAGACAAAATTTCAAATCTGGGAAGCTGAAACTTCCAGCAGAATGTTGTTTAGTAAAATGAACATTTTGAGCAGTTCAAAAATGGGAATGAGGCTAGGTTTCTTTTTTTTTGGAGAAAGCTAACTCATTTATCTACAAATAACTCTTCTATAGCTTAGTCTGAAAATCACTTCTTCATAGGTGAAATGTACATACAACGAAGTACTTTAAATCTGAGAAACAGAAACCTCCAAAAAATGTAGTTTAGTAAAATGAGTGTTTTAAGCAACTTCGAAATCTGAATTAAGCTAGGTTTTTTTGTGAAGAAAACTAACTCATTTATCTACTAATAACACTTCTATAGCTTAGTCTAGATATCAATCCTTCTTAGGTGAAACGCATGTACAATGCAGTGTTATAAATCTGGGAAACAAAAACTTTCAGCAGAACATAGTTTAGTAAAATGAACGTTTGGAGTAGCTCAAAAATCATAAAGAAGCTAGGTTTTTTTTGTGGAGAAAGCTAACTCATTTATCTACAAATAACTCGTCTATAGCCAGGCCTGAAAATGACTCCTTCATAGCTGAAATGCACATACAACACAGTACTATAAATCTGGGACAGAGCAGTCCGAAAATATAGAAATGTCTAAGTAAAATAAATATTTTGAGTAATTCAAAAATGTAATTGAAGCTAAATTTTGTTGTACATGAAGATAATCCATTTATATACAATGTTCTAGTTTTGAGTTTGATCTAAAAATCAATTTATCATGCCCAAATAAATCATATCAATTCAGTCGATACGGTACAATTAATTCCTGGCAGATTGTACAACTACTTGTATGGTGTGTTTATTGATGATGTGTTTATTGATGATGCTTGTTCTCCGATACCTGTGTGGTTATGAATATCTTGTGCTGTGGTAGTGCTATCGAGTAGATGAGTGTTTTAAGGGTCTGTGTAGTTTTGTTAGTTTTATAGGCATGATAATAAACCCATGCATGTATTTTCCAAGTATAACCAAAATGATGCTTTAAAATCTTAACATAAGCTTGAATTAGTTGAACATAGACCCATGCTTGGATATATATATATATATGTGAAGTATCTACACTACTGTAGACATGTTATACTACACATAGGAGTATATAATTTGCGTACCTGAGCTTAAATGATTGTACATTGCATTAAAATAGAGGATTTGAGAATCTTGCGCCAGAAACCGATTTATGGGAGAAACCGATTTCTAGGAAGTTTTTTTGACAAAAGTTTCCTTGAGGAACTATTAAAGCCGTAAGCTAAACGATGACGTTAATTCTGACTTCATGGGTATATTATGACATAAAATAGAACAACGGACGTAGGAACGCAACCTTGTATGTGTAAATGAAAGTCATTAACAAACTAAACTACGGAACGAGTGACGCGAATGCGGTCCAGGATACGTACGGATTAGTTGTACTTGATCAGGAGCAGCGTATGTCAAGGATAAGTGTTGGATAGGTAAACCAGGCCACGGGGGCAGGAAGGGTAAGAAAAGGGATGTGCTGTTGAGTTGTGAAGTGGTGACTCTTGAGTATTCTTTCAGTTCTTCGTGATGAAAGGGATACGCGTAATGCTTTCGGTTCTTTGTGACGAAGCGGTGATTCTTTGAGTAAAGACTCCTTTCGGTTCTTCATGAGGAAATGGATGTTCTTGTACTCCATAACGCTTTCGGTTCTTCGTGACGAAGCGGTAATTCTTTGAGTAAAGACTCCTTTCGGTTCTTCCTGAGGAAATGGATGTTCTTGTACTCCGTAACGCTTTCGGTTCTTCGTGACAAAGCGGTAATTCTTTGAGTAAAGGCTCCTTTCAGTTCTTCGTGAGGAAATGGATGTTCTTATACTTCGTAACTCTTTCGGCTCTTCGTGATGAAGTAGTGATTCTTTGAGTAAAGACTCCTTTCGGTTCTTCGTGAGGAAATGGATGTTCTTTTACTCCGTAACGCTTTCGGTTCTTCGTGATGAAATGGTGATTCTTTGAGTGAAGACTCCTTTCGGTTCTTCGTGACAAAATGGATGTTCTTGCGCTCCTTAACACTTCGGTTCTTTGTGACGAAGTGGTTGATGAAAGATGGTTTGGTTGATGAAAGATGGTTTGGTCAGCAAGAGATACTTTGGGTTTGTAAATGACGTCGGATGTTAGAAATGAATGGTAGTGGCATTAAGAACGTCTACATGGGTCTCTTGAATTGTTTGTATTCCTATCGAATACGTAGTCGGGTACGCTAATAGTTATAATTCGACGGAGAGAATGTAAAGATCCTAAAAGACATGTTGAAAGGTAGTAAATGTATTCTTATTGTGTTTTACTATATACGTTCCATTTGATTTAACTTACTCACTCAGCTTTCATAAGCTGACGACGTTCATGTTGCTGGACATTCCCATGTCCAGCTTATCCAGGTGAGTAGTACCCAGGTTATGAAGCTATGCAAGAAGGAAACATTGAAGAAGATTACACTGAAGATGACTATGGTTATGATAGTTAGAGAGAAGACTAGCAGTTTTCCTCTGTAAATGTTTTTGATTATAACCAGAAGACTTAGCATATATTTCGTAATAGTTTTGTAAGGCCAAGAGCCATAAGACTCTGATGTATTTATAATGATGTATTAACTAGCTAAGTACTTTGACTTCTCTTTGTAATATATTCCAATAAGTAAATGATGGTGTTATCCTTTTATTATATCATTTAGTTATTATTATTTGGTCATGGACAATTTGGCACTGCAACCAGTCACACGCCTCAGGGTCCAAGATGAAAATTTTAAATTTTTTCCATATTTTGGTTACGCCGGGGGCGTGATAGGGATTTTTGGTATCAAAGCCTTAGGCTAAGAAGTGTGCACCGATTGTCCTACACACTTAAGATATGAACCTTAAGATAGTTTTGTGATTAGCATGGTACCTTATTACCTCCCGGATGGATGTGGAGGACTTTTGGGATATGATTCCCAATATCTAGAATTTTACTTGTAATAGGGTTCGTAGCCCATCTTTTGTGTATATAGTTGTACTCAGGCTTGAAACACGTGTTAGTAGACATGTATGCATTTTCTATGTATATGTTTTTGGTACCGTTGACCCTACTATGTATTTTTTTTAGCGTGCGTGCTTTCTTATGTAAATATTTAGAGTTATTAATGAAGACTAGTTTATTTTATATGATAATATGAATTCTTGATGTGTTATGTGTTGCTATTTATAACCCAGTTGTTCATATAGCTTGTATCTATGGTTAGGATTGGCGAGTAACCAATAGATATTCATGTAGGTACATAAGCACACTAGCACAATCGCAGGAAGACCAAGAAGAAATTGTAACGGAGGATCATCAGATCCTATTCCTGAAGGAATCGATCCTACTGGAATCTTTGGCGCATTTCTGTAGCGTCTGGACCATATAGGCAACAACCATGATATTGGAAACAGCAACAACAACGACAATCGCCAAAGACCACCACCTCAGACACACGACAAATTAATGGAAGGATTCAGGGCTTTGCGTCCTGATAGGTTCGACAGCACCGGTGAATCCTGGAGAGCAGAGTAATGGCTAAGGGATATGGATCATATCTTTGAATCAATCGAATGCCCCGAGAGAGAGAAGGGCCATCTTGCCACTTACCAACTCACTTATGCGACAGCCAATTGGTGGGAAGCGGAGAGAGCAACTATTGGAGTAAAAGCTTCAAGGAGGATGACATGGACTACCTTCCGGGAGAAGTTTTTGGATAAGTATTTCCCCGATGATGAAAAGGACCAGAAATAGAAAGAATTCATCGATTTGACACAAGGAAATAGGAGTGTAAGAGAGTACACGACACAATTCGAATGCCTGTCCCGCTTTGCCCCTCACATGATTGACACTCCTCAAAAGAAGATCAAGAAGTTTCACTGAGGACTCAATCCGCACCTCCGGCGTCTAACATTGGGACACCTGAATCAAACTTTCAAAGCTAATTTGGTCAGGTTGGTGGTAGGTTTGGAAAGAGATGGCTGCCAAGGCCCGAAGCAAATGGTATACCGACCACCCCCGCTAAGGAACGGACCATGAGGAAGACCTTTGACTCAGTTCCAAGGAAACAAGCACCCATGGAACAGTGGCAAGAAACCAGGACCCACACTTCCCCGAGACAAGAATGTAGTACCTCCTGCACCACAAGTATCGACCACTACTACCGAGAACAATAGGGGATGGATGCTTCAAATGTGGGATCCCCGGACACATGGCTCGAGACTGCACAGTCTCCAGGGATAATTATTGAATTAATGTTGTCTGTTACAACTGTGGAAAGAGGGGACACATGAGCAGAGAATGTAAGGCACAAAAAGGAAACTATCATGGGCCTACTACTCAAGGCCAAGCTGGTAAGGCTAGACTCAATGCTATCATACCCGAGGCAGCTGGCTATGATGAAAAGGAATAACAGAACTTGGAAGGTACACTCTCATTATATGCTAATCGAGTTAAAGTACTTTTTGATACGGGTGCTACGAATTCGTTTATTGCCTTTGAGATTGTACGACGATTGGGTTTAGTACCCCAAGCACTTGAGGTAGCCCTGAACTCGGTTTCACCTTTGAAAGTGACCGTGAAGCTAGGAAAGGTGTGCAAGGACTGCACTTTGATATTGGAGGATAGGAACCTACATGCAGACTTAATTGTTCTATCAATGAAGGAATTCGACGTATTCTTAGGATTTGACTGGCTTACTAAGTATCATGCAAAGTTAGATTCTGTTGGTAGGTCAATTACATTTTCAGTACCTGGAGGTACACCTTTTAGTTTTCAATGGAACCCCACTAGTGACGCCTTTCTTACAAGTCGTTAGCCGCTATGGAAACTACAAGCTCAGATTTGACGATCGCTCAGATTCCGATAGTCTGAGACTATGAGGATGTCTTTCAGGACGTTTTCGGATTACCACCAAAGCGTGACATCGACTTTTATATTGAGTTAGTACCCGGAATGACACCGATATCCAAGGCTCCTTATCGTATGGCCCCAACAGAAATGCTGGAGTTGAAGAAGCAAGTACAAGAGTTAGAAGATCTTGGATTTATTAGACCAAGCACGTCACCTTGGGGAGCCCCGGTTCTATTTGTTAGAAAGAAGGATGGAAATCTTCGACTCTGTATCGACTACAGAGAGTTGAATAAGGTTACTATTAAGAACAAGTACCCGCTTCCCAGGATAGACGCTTTGTTCGATCAACTACAAGGAGCGATGACCTTTTCAAAGATTGACTTACGATCTGGGTACCATCAGTTACTTGTCAGGTTGGAAGATATACTGAAAATAGCTTTCAGAACAAGATATGGGCACTATGAGTTCTTAGTTATGCCTTTTGGATTAACTAATGCCCCGGCGGTATTCATGGATTTGATGAATTGGGTGTTCAGACCCTTCTTGGATCAATTCATCATCGTGTTTATCGACGACATCCTTATTTATTCGAAGAATGATGAAGAACACGAGAAGCATGTAAAGATTTTACCTCAGACACTTAGAGAAAATCGTCTCTATGCAAGTTCAGTAAGTGTGAGTTTTGGCTGAAAGAAGTCAAATTCTTGGGACATGTAGTCTCACAGAATGGAATTTCAGTGGACTCAACCAAGACGGACGCAGTTTCTAGTTGGAATAGACCAACCAACGCATCGGAAGTACGAAGTTTCCTTGGATTGGCTGGGTACTACAGGATATTTGTGAAGGGTTTCTCAAGGATCGCGTCTCCTTTAACCGGACTAACAAAGAAGGATTCAAAGTTTGAGTGAAAGGACAAGCACGAACGCGCCTTTCAAGAATTAAAGGAGAGGTTGACCTCAGTGCTAGTGCTAGCCATACCCAAGAGTGGTGAACAGTACACTATCTACAGTGACGCTTCATATCAAGGACTAGGATGTGTACTTATGTAGAATGGTCAGGTGATCGCTTATGGATCTAGGCAATTAAAGCCACATGAATTAAACTACCCTACACATGATTTGGAATTGGCTGCAATTTTCTTTGTGCTTAAGATTTGGAGGCACTACCTCTACGGAGAGAAGTTTGACCTGTTCTTAGACCACAAAAGCTTGAAATACATGTTCTCTCAAAAGGAACTAAACATGAAACAACGACGCTGGATGGAGCTACTTAAAGACTACGACTTTAATTTGCAGTACCACCCCTGTAAGGCAAATGTAGTCGCAGATGCTTTGAGCAGGAAACCCCGAAAGTTGATCGCCTCACTTTTAATCAGGGAATGGAAAGCCTTAGAAGCTTTAACGGAATTTGACTTCCAGACTACAAGACCAGGTATTGGACGACCTTTTGGATGTCTTATGGTGCAGCCAACCCTCATTAACCGAATACTCAAAGCTCAAAAGAAGGACGAAGGATTGAGGAAATGGTTTGAGAAGGCGAAAGCAAAGGATCCGACTGAATGGAATATTGGAACAGACGGGGGATTCAGATGTAAGGACAGGTTATGTGTACCCAACACGGATAATTTAAGGAAAGACATTCTGAATGAAGCACACAAGTCGAGAATGACCATACACCCCGGTGGAACCAAGATGTACAAAGACTTAAAAAGGAACTTCTGGTGGAAAGGCATGAAAAGAGAAGTCGCAGAATACATAGCCAAATGCCCTACTTGCCAGCAAGTCAAGGCGGAACACCAACGACCTCCAGGATTACTACAACCTCTACCTGTCCCAGAATGGAAATGGGAGTATATCACCATGGATTTTGTGGTAGGATTGCCAAGATCCCAGCAGAACCATGATGCCATTTGGGTAGTTGTTGATCGACTGACCAAATCAGCCCATTTTATTGCATATAATATGACCTATCCTATCGAGAAGATGAGTCGACTTTATCTGCAACAGGTTATGCCGTTACATGGGGTACTGGTGTCAATAGTATCAGATCGAGATTCAAGATTCACCGCTAGATTTTGGGAGAGTCTTCAGAAAGCGATGGGAACGTCTCTGAAGTTCAGTTCTGCATTTCATCCATAAACTGACGAACAAACAGAAAGGACAAATCAAGTAATGGAGGACATGCTTCGAGCATGTGTAATCGATTTCGAAAGTTCGTGGGAAACTCACTTACCATTGGTTGAGTTTGCCTATAACAACAGTTTTCATTCGAGCATAGGGATGGCACCGTTTGAAGCACTATACGGAAGACTGTGCCGATCACCTTTGTGTTGGGCTGAAATTGGGGATGGCAAACTATTGGGACCAGACTTAGTCCAGGAGACCAATAAAGGAATCAATACAGTAAAGGAAAGAATGAAGGCAGCACAAAGTAGATACAAGAGCTACGCGGATAAACGACGTCGAGACCTAGAATTTGAAGTGGGAGATCATGTTTACCTAAAAGTTTCCCCGGTTTGAGGCGTGGTAAGGTTTGGACAGAAGAAGGGAAAGCTATCGCCACGCTACATTGGACCGTTTGAAATTCTGGATCGCATAGGAAAAGTAACCTACAGGTTGGCATTACCACCCAAAATGTCGGGAGTTCATAACATATTCCATGTAAGCATGCCGAGGAAATGTCTTCATAACCCGGCACACGAGATCGACTTCAGAGATATCGAAGTAAATGACAATGCTACATTCATTGAAGGACCTGTAAAGATTCTGGATCATGGAATCAAGAAGCTGAGAAACAAAGAGATTCCGCTGGTAAAGGTTCAGTGGAAACACCATGACAAAAGAGAAGCCTCTTGGGAGCTAGAATTGGAATTACGAGAGAAATTTCCTTTTCTTTTTAATGACTAGATAGTCCAGATTTCGAGGACGAAATCCTGTAATAGGTGGTAAAAGATGTAATACTTGTAATTTTCTTTTCTTTAATAATATTAGTTTCCAAATTTTTGGCATTCGACTGTCTAACTTTATATTATTATAATTACGTAACGATATTGACATGTTATAGTGTTAGTAATTAGACTATAAGCACCGCACTGGCTCGATCGTAATAAGACTTAAACTAGTTCCGTACCTGTACCCGGACATTAGAAATAATACCCGGTTGCATGTAAATCGAGAAAGTGGCATGAAACCCAAGGTGGGCCCCACATGGCCGGTCACATGGCAGCCCATGCAATACCTCCTCCACATGTCACCCACACCCAAGCCACTGGTCTTGTACAAGAACACTTGTCCATACATGTGTACACTAGCACATGCATGGAGACACCTATCACTACACCACCTCTATATAAACATGCGTATACACTTGCATGATACTTTTTGATCATCTATAATCTGCATATAGAGTTAGAGAGAGCTAGGAGATGAAATCCATGGTGAGATAAAAGAAGTTAGAAGGAGAAGAACAAGGAGCTTTCACCATTGAAGCTTGTGTGTTCAAGCTTCCTAAGCTCAAATCCAAAGCCCAAGCTCAATTTCAAGATTTAGTGAGTATTCTAACTCACTTTAGAACCTATATAGTATGTAGTAATGTTTAGCAAGTGTTTGATGTTGTATTTTGAGGTTCTATGCAACATGCAAGACAAAATTTCAAATCTGGGAAGCTGAAACTTCCAGCAGAATGTTGTTTAGTAAAATGAACATTTTGAGCAGTTCAAAAATGGGAATGAGGATAGGTTTCTTTTTTTTGGAGAAAGCTAACTCATTTATCTACAAATAACTCTTCTATAGCTTAGTTTGAAAATCACTTCTTCATAGGTGAAATGTACATACAACGAAGTACTTTAAATCTGAGAAACAGAAACCTCCAAAAAATGTAGTTTAGTAAAATGAGTGTTTTAAGCAACTCCGAAATCTGAATTAAGCTAGGTTTTTTTGTGGAGAAAGCTAACTCATTTATCTACTAATAACGCTTCTATAGCTTAGTCTAGATATCAATCCTTCTTAGGTGAAATGCATGTACAACGCAGTGTTATAAATCTGGGAAACATAAACTTTCAGCAGAACATAGTTTAGTAAAATGAACGTTTGGAGCAGCTCAAAAATCATAAAGAAGCTAGGTTTTTTTGTGGAGAAAGACAACTCATTTATCTACAAATACCTCTTCTATAGCCTAGTCTTAAAATGACTCCTTCATAAGTTCAATGCACATGCAACACAGTACTATAACTCTGGGACAGAGCAGTCCGAAAATATAGAAATGTCTAAGTAAAATAAATATTTTGAGTAGTTCAAAAATGTAATTAAAGCTAGATTGTGTTGTACATGAAGATAATCCAATTATATACAATGTTCTAGTTTTGAGTTTGATCTACAAATAAATATATCATGCCCAAATAAATCATATCAATTCCGTCAATACAGTAAAATTAATTCCTAGCAGATTGTACAACTACTTGTATGATGTGTTTATTGATGATGCTTGTTCTCCAATACCTGTGTAGTTATGAATATCTTGTGCTATGGTAGTGCTATCGAGTAGATGAGTATGTTAAGGGTCTGTGTAGTTTTGTTAGTTTTATAGACATGATAATAAACCCATGCATGTATTTTACAAGTATAACCAAGATGATGCTTTGAAATCTTAACATAAGCTTGAATTAGTTGTACATAGACCCATGCTTGGATATATATATATATATATATGGAGTATCTACACTACTGTAGACATGTTATACTACTCACAAGAGTATATAATTTGCGTACCCTGAGCTTAAATGATTGTACATTGCATTAAAATAGAGGATTTGAGAATCTTGCGTCAGAAACCGATTTATGGGAGAAACCGGTTTCTAGGAAGTTTTTCCGGGAAAAGTTTTCTTGAGGAACTATTAAAGCCGTAAGTTGACCGGGAAAAGTTTTCTTGAGGAACTATTAAAGCCGTAAGTTGAACGATGACGTTAATTCTGACTTTATGGGTATATTATGACATAAAACAGAACAACGGACGTAGGAACGCAACCTTGTATGTGTAAATGAAAGTAATTAACAAACTAAACTACAGAACGAGTGACGCGAATGCGGTCCAGGATACGTACGGACTAGTTGTACTTGATCAGGAGTAGCGTATGTCAAGGATAAGTGTTGGATTGGTAAACCAGGCCACGGGGGCCAGGATAAGTGTTGGATTGGTAGTAAATGTATTCTTATTGTGTTTTACTATATACGTTCCATTTGATTTAGCTTACTCACCCAGCTTTCATAAGCTGAAGACGTTCATGTCGCTGGACATTCCCATGTCCAGCTTATCCAGGTGAGGAGTACCCAGTTTATGAAGCTACGCAAGAAGGAAATATTGAAGAAGATTACACTGAAGATGACTATGGTTATGCTAGTTAGAGAGAAGACTAGCAGTTTTCCTCTGTAAATGTTTTCGATTATAACTAGAAGACTTAGCATATATTTCGTAATAGTTTTGTAAGGCCAAGAGTCATAAGACTCAGATGTATTTATAATGATGTATTAACTAGCTAAGTACTTTGACTTCTCTTTGTAATATATTCCAGTAAGTAAATGATGGTGTTATTTTTTTATTATATCATTTAGTTATTATTATTTAGTTATGGACAATTCGGCACTGCAACCAGTCACGTGCCTCAGGGTCCAAGATGATAATTTTAAAATTTTTCCATATTTTGGCTTACGCCGGGCGTGACACCTTCACCCAGTTTCAAAGGCAATCTCTAACAAGACCTCTGATCCCACATCTTCTTGGATTTTCCTTGTTAGCCCCGCCCTTATTAAGTTTCAAGACACCTGCACAAGGGGGTAACCATCTGGTAAGTTCCCCATCTTTATTAAAACAGTGGATCTATTGATAGAAAAGGCTTCACAAATATCTTTAGCCAACACTAATATTATTCAATAAAGACCCTGTTGGAGAAATTTTGTTGTTGAATATGCAACTATTCCTCTCTTTGCATAAAAAGCCAAATCCCTGCAATAAATAAAGTCAGCTAGAGAGGATCGTTAGTGCTAGAAAAACAGTTTTTGAAAAGATTCGCTTCTAGCCAATCCCCAAGAAGGATGGAGTAGATGTTCTCATAAAGATGCCTGCCAACAAGCTGATTCCAAACATCCCTCGATTTCGCACAATCACGAAGAGTGTGTATAGTATCTTCCACTGCATTAGAACATCTAGAGCAAAAAGGATCGGAGGCCATATTCCGAACAAATCTGAGGAGATTAACAGGAAGTCTATCATGAAAACATTTCCAAGCAAAAAATTTAATTTTATTCGTGGCTTTCAATTTCCACAACTTTATCCACCTCCCATCATTGGAAGTAGAAGTAATGCACGTAAGACTCTTGTAGGCCTCTTTCCTGCCGAAAGAACCATTAGCAGAAGGGGCCCACAGAGGAATGTTTCTACACGTATGCAATAGGGGTATGTGGTAACCGAGTAACAGAAATGTTTTCAAGTAAATTAGGACCCAAAAGAAGCTCCACAACTTGAAAATTTCAATTGCCATTTGTGCTAATAATGTCAAACTTTCATGTCAATAATATTTTGGGGGATTTTAGAAAAATCAACTGACTTCTCTATAAGTTTCCGCCAAACCCCAGTCCTTGCAGACCGAGAATACTATCAAAAAGAAAATCTTTGGGATGAGAAATGAGACACTTGTGGCCTAGAGGTATGACCTTCACTTTTCTCGTTGGAGAGGTCGATCAAATAACCGCGCCCCCCCCCCCCCCCCCCCACAAAAAAAAAAAAAAAAAAAAGAGACGAATCTCTTTGGTTGCTCCTCTTAGGATGTTTTAACAAGCCCATTCTTCTTAAATAAAAATCACCAAACATGGAAAGCACATAATTAGCAACACCTAGACATACATACATTTAACAAAATCTCAAAGTCACACCTGGATTTAGGCTTACAAATAATGAAGAAATAAAAACCAACCAACCCACCCCATCCCCCCCCCCCCCCCCCCCCCCCCCCAATACTTCATTCCGAGACTAGAATTGTCTAAACCAAAATTTCCCTCCTTACTCTAACTTAACCCTATCTTCATGCAGTTGCTCTTTCATGCGCTCAGCAGGAAAATACTTTATCCCCACTAGATCACCCACGCTGCCGATGACCTGATCAATCAAAAAGAAAAAAAGAGCACACAATTTGTTAGAAAATTGTCAAACATTTAGTTAGTTTGCGTTTGGACATCAAAAAATATAATGTATTCCTAATCTTTTTCTTCCTATTTTCCTTACTAACCAAACCCAAAATAATTATTTTACTTGGCGCTTTCTTTTTCTTTTCCTTTTACTTATTAAATCCATAACCAAACAGAGCCTAAAGGAAATATAAAAGAAAAAGAATTCAAAAGTAAGCAATAAACCTCCAAGGCTTTAAGCATGTCTTCTCTAGTGTGTGAAGCAGAAATACAAATACGCGCTCTTGCCAGCAATAGTGGGGTAGCTGGGAAGGCCACTGTTACAACAGCCACCTGTAACAGCAAATCTGATATCAATAACAAGCTGTAGCTAAGGAAAGCAAAACGTAATGGAAGGTCAGGAAATGCAGAATAAAACATCATTTTGATGTTCGTAGAGCTCGTTTGGATCAGCTTATTTCGAACTCACAATCACTTATTTGGGAATTGGGATTATTGAGCGTTTTTAGTCTGTTTGGGAAAAACCTTTTCACAGCCTTTTGAAAAATCAGTTCCACTTTATATCCGAGAAAAGAATTTAAGTCGGAAGCAACAATTTGCTGCTTATTCAAAAATCAATTAGACAAAACATCTCTTATGATTTGTTTGGTACAAAATTGACTTCATTTTTGGCACGTATCAATTTTGAAAAAGAGCTAGAGAGACAGAGAGAAAAACCAAAAGAGGGGTAGAGATAGATATAGAAACATTTTAGTAAGAGTTTATTTGCTACACTGGGGTTCCGGCAAACCCTACCTCATTTCCTCATGTGCAAAACAGATCTCCAACTTATAAAACGAAGACAGACTAGATTTTGTGAAGGAGTAAAAATATATTAGAATACATCTTTAAAATAAGTTGATAATGAAGAAGATAAGGAATGTTTGGAATGACAACTTCGGAATGCATTCTACTGTTTTTATTTATTAGCACATTAGTACAAAAAAATACATTCTAATACAATATTCACTTTTTCACAAAAGCAAATCTTACTTTCTTCTACTTTTAATTGGAGATGGTTTTTACAGTTGAAGACATGAGTTGGAAGTTCACGGAACCCATGCTACTCAACTTCTATAGCAAATTAATCACTCTATAATGTTTATATCTCCAATCATATCCCTCTTTTGGCCCTTTTCTTTCTCTCTATACTTGAAATGAACCAATATTGATAACCGTAATTCGAAAAAAAAAAAAATCACTTTCATACCTAACAGAGCATAATGTAAAATAAAATTAGTAAAAATGCATTATTAAGTTGTCATTCCAAACACGCCCTTTTCTCCACAGCAATTCCAAGCACGCTCTTAATAGTAAAGAAACTTAAGCAAACCATCGTAAAGTGGCAGTTGTATACAAGGAATTCTGTTAACTTACATTCTGCTTGAGACACTCCCTAGAAAAAGCAGGGATTTTTGCTGGATTGTAAAGCATTATAGGCATAACAGGGGAATCATTATCCCCTAGAACCTCAAAACCCATTTTCTGCAGCTCGGACCTAAAAAAGTTGCTGTTCTCTCGTATTCTTGCCAGTTTCTGAGCCCCTAAACCATACCATCCAAAACGAAAAATTGGCATAAGCTATGAGTAAGTAAATAAGAATTTAGGGCGACATGCAGCAATTTTGTTCCTTCCGTGTTTCAACAAGCTGATGAGTGATGCCTGGAGTGATTTCATCATAAGGGAGGAGTAAGAATTGGGCCAATAGGCAGATATATATATATATATATACATCTGTATGTGGGTGTATATATTTACCTCTGCTGGAACCATCCTCTCCAAGAAGAACCTTGACGGCAGAAATAATCTGTTGTGCAGCTGGAGGTGATATTGAAGTGGCATACAGATGAGCTGGACAAGTGTACTTCAAATATTGAATAAGCTCCTGGAGATACGAGAAAATTTGGTGACTACAGATGGCAAATTAATACCCAAACTCACTTTTATCTACCACCAAATATTCTCATAGATGATAGCAGTAGTAACTAAAACAAAAATGGAAAGGGGGAAAAGGGGAAAAGGGGAAGTATTAATGATGAAGGTTGACAAATAAAGTTAAGGATGATGGAGCAACTTTTCTAAGATCAAGATATAACACCACGTGGTTGCAGAAGCGTCATGAAACATTGTTGTAGAAATTCCAAGGTTGGTTTTGTTTTTCATTCTAAGTTTGGTTTACAATACACGGATTATGGTTCATCACACAAAATTCTAGATGCTGAAAATATTATCACGGGACTGTGTCAATTGCCCACTAGGAAATAACGAAATTGCATACGCTAAAATCGTAGTCGCACAAGTCTAAAATCAAATTAAAGATTGAGAAATGGATGTGCCGTTATGGATGATTGATTTTAACTCACTCATTAACCTTGTCCATGTTATATTTCAATCTATATATGTATATATGTGTGTGCGTGCGTCTCTCTCTCTCTCTCTCTCTCTCTCTCTCTCTCTCTCTCATATATATCATATATATATATAGAATATCCTAGGAATGCTTTTCCCTCCAAAAATCTTATCCAAGGGCACCTATTAACTCCACCCTTCAACTTTGCATCTCCCACCTCCAATAGAGAACATATTTTTGGCCAATGGATTTTAAATCCAATGATTCATACATCACTCACACAATTTCCACCGAAATATAAAACACACATAAAAAATTCTAAAACAGTTTTTCACTTTTGAATTTACCCTCCACAAAGATTCCCTCCTCTCTCCCTCTCACTGTCACTCTCCCCCTCTCTCTACAAATGCACCCAAACAGTTTTTGATAATTCCATTTTTACCCATACCAGAACTTTATTCCAAAAAAAGCCCATCTTTTTTGAAAAATCCCGAAAACGCATCATTAAATTTCAAGATTTTGCAGCAATATGAATATCCCATTTACATACCCTCTTTATTTCCCCTAAAAATAAACCATTCAATAATTTAGACATTCAACCCTCTTTTTTTTTTTTTTTGCACTCTTTTTTTTAATACATCACTTTATAACCGCACCACATGAGTGAAAAGTGAGTCGGTAAAAAATTATAATATTTAGTCAATACATGCCTTCAAATCACATTGTGTGGCATTTACCCATGGTACGACAATAAAGCAACAGAAGGGTATATGAAAAAGAAACCTTGGATCCTGCAATATAACCACCACATGAACCAAATGATTTAGTGAATGTTCCCATCATGACATCCACATCAGCAGGATCCACTGCCAAAAGCTCACAGACACCCCTTCCTGTTTTTCCAACGGCTCCAATGCTGTGAGCCTCATCCAAATAAACATATGCCTGCAACAAATGGAAGGATTTTAGAACGCTTAACACAATCATGGTGGAAAATCAACTTTTGGATGCAAAAGAAAAACAATCAAGTTTTCATAGAAGAGGATTTAAGATGCCGATTTTATTTTAGGAGTCTCTGATATCTTCGTTCCATTTATTTTTTACCCTTTTGATTTGTTGCTAGTATGCTAGTAGGATTGGGCCTGGTTCATGGATTCAACTATGATCCAAGAAGTTTACTTATTAAGCTACTTGGGAGTGAAGTTACTTTAGGAAAATCTGAGATTCTTATAAACTTGTGCTGCAAATAAGTATGATTTTTTAAGAATATATATAAAAGATTCCCGTATCATTAATTCCTTTGTTATTTATTTGTGGGGTTTGTTTCATAGTCCCATACGTCATGAAAGTTAGCCTATAAACTTCAACTTGCAGATGCATAACCAAAATTCACTTTTGTAGGTTTTCAGTCCCTTATCCGAATATTAATGAAGCAAGTAGATTCTCTCTATACAGCAACATCAATTATATACATGCCTATACATCTAGGTCCTTGATTACAATGATCGAGAAGTTAAGCAGAATAAGAACCAGCACAATACATAAACTGAAGCATCAAAAGCACTAGAGTCAACACACAGTAAAACAGATTATGAAAATTTCATAAGACAAACAGAAAATTGAAAAATGAAAGCACATGATGGAATGTTGTGTGTCTCCCCCATCTGACTTTCTTTCTATATTTGGTTTTAATCTAAGAAAATCTTGCTGACAAACTTACGAAAAACTCCAGATTATATGATCAAGGAAGACTCATCACCCAAATAGTAGAATATTTTCTGAGAAAGTCATCAGGAATCATGAGCACCAGTCCTAAACCCGTGCATTGCAAGAGAATTTGTCTGAAATAAAATCCTTTGAAATTTAGAAGAAAATCAACCCGGCTTCAATTAATGACTGAAATGAAAAGAATGTTACACAACCAAATGGGAAAAGGAAAAAGACCAAAATAGTAGTAGTTGTTAAATTCTAAAAGTCAAAGAAGATGAAAAGGAGAGGAAGATAAAATGTTTATCAAATTTTTTTTTTTATTATTACCACAATTGAAAAGAAGAGGAAAAGGTGAGGAAAGATTTAAAAAAAAAGGTTACATTAATTATGTCATTAATGCAATTAATAATTATATTTCAATTATTACTGATAGGAAAAAAATCAACCCATTCCATATTCATTGGAAGCCACATGGCAACATATGGTCACACCACGTGGCATCCCAATCTTGATATTACTGAATACAAAGATGCCTAACCTTGTACTTCTTGCATATGGCAACAATTTCAGGAAGTTTGCAGAGTTCTCCTTCCATACTGTATATGCCCTCCACAACAACAATTATCTTCTTCCATGGTCTATGCTTCCGGGGTTGTCCCTCTGCAATCTGTTCTCTCAAAACTTGCTCCAAGTGCGAAGGAGCTAATAGAAAGATAACAAGGTATTATTGGCATGTGATCAATCAAAATCACATTTCACAGAAAAAGTTAACAAGAGAAATTAGATCATATAACACAAACTTACTATTATGTTGGAACACTCTAATGGTAGCTCCCGATCCTCTAGCCCCGTTAACAATAGAGTTGTGGTTCAAAGAGTCACTAATTATCAAGCCTCCCTGTAGATAACCCCAAATGGGGGAAATAAATTCACATACACATAAATACAATGCACTAGTTGTATGAAGCCTGCACTGCATGCTTGTCATGATCAAGTGATTTACGAGTTGATTCATACGCGTTGACTCGAATTTCATGTTACTCGATTCATGATTCAATACAGTTCATGATTCAAAATTTTGAGCTTTGAAGTCTTGAGTTTTAAGTGGGAAGCTTTCAACATTTTGAGCCTTGATATTGCTTGAAACTAGCATTAAATTACTATTTTGTTCATTCCAAACATTGTACGTATCTTTTTATATGCATTCGTATGTAAAGTATATAATTTTTTTTCTTAAAAAAAAGTGAATCTTATGATTAGCGATCCAATACGATTCACAATTCATAATTTTGGAAACCTATTCACAATTTGACAACAATGACTACATGGACTATAAAGCTTGTCAGCCTTATAAGTTGCCACCACTCATCGAAAATTTAGGCCATAGGGACTGTTTGTGGTGTAGACTTAAGAGCATGTGTGTCTTTCCAAGGTGGTAAAAGGAAAAAGAAAAAAAGAATACATGCATTGCAGAGAACGTAACTTCAGCAACTGTGCATACCTTTCCCATCAAAACCGGAAGGATTGCGGAGTTTGTCACATAACCCATGCCAAAAACTATAGCAGCTGGTTTTCCAACAAAGTTTGCCACACACTCCTCCAGTTCAGTATGGACTGTTGTAGTGCCTGATTGCTTGACTGCATTAGTGGATGCTCAAATAATTTCTGAATTTTTTTTTTTTTTTAAAAAACATGCCTACTACCTCCATCTACACGAGCACTGCAGGTGCTTGGTGAAAACCTCCTCAAAGACTCAATTGCACGGGGTGTGCAATATTCATCTGCCGCAGCGAATCCAAGGTAATTGTAAGAACCCAAGTTAAGGCACTTACTAATTTTTGTGGTTCGCCTGCATGAGATTCCACCAGATTTATTCTATAAAGTATTTCAAATGAAAAAATAAAAATAAAAAAATAAGCCTGAACATTGAGAAAACTTAGAAATACAGGCAAATCTATGCAATCTATTATTTATAACACATTGGAAACAGGAAAAAGAGAAAAAGAATGCTAATTGGCAAGAAAACAAGCATACCAAAAAGGGAAAATCTATATCAACCATCAATACATATCATGGTACTCACTTTAGTGTCTTGTTGTTGTCTTTCGAGATACGCTCAACCACGTCAAACCAAGCATCGGGAGCACTCGATATTGGTCGTCCAAAACAATCCTGCATATGAGTGGATGTAACAAGAACATCAACAAAGAAATTGAGCTCATAAATTGACCTAGTACCCATATAACAGTATAATATCAAAATCTTAACATTTACGTTTAATTAACCCCCAATAAATCTCAGTCTAAACAACTGACAAAAATGGTTGGAACAGACATCATGTGGGGAGCAACTAAGATATAAAAATAAATAAATAAATAAATAGTGTTGTAGATTTTCTATGTAAAACATCAATTGGACAATCTCCTTAATAGTATTGGTACGTGTAAAAGGAGAAACTCATAAGCAAGAGCTTGCTTACGCTACAATGTAGCACGGATACGGATACGTGACACGAAGACGACACGACACGGAGACGGCGATATGGCAAATTCCAAAAATGTAGGATACGGAGACGGCTAGGATACGTCGAAAAAAAAATTTTTCTAAAAAATACAATTTAGTTTGAAGTAAAAGAAGAAGAAGAGAGGATTAAATATCAACATTATATTACATATTCTGATATTCACCTATAGAAACTAGCCAAATAGCAACTTACAACAAATACTCATAAAATGATTACAAAACATAACAATTTAACAGGATACAGACTCTGTAGGATACACGATTAAATCATTATATCTTTGAATTAAATATACAATTTGCAGTTCCATGTCCACTCCTATTTCCATAATTCTCAAATAAACCAATTGCTTATCCCCAATTTTACAATATTAAAATTATTGCCTCAAAGTTTTAAAGCGCATTTCTAATGAGAGGCCGCCATGCTGCATTCACTTGAGTGTCCGGCCATGTCGGCTGTGTGTCCGACACGTGCTAAAGGTGTGTCCGATGTTAAAATTTTTAAGACACTTTTTATAGCGTGTCCGATGACTGTCGGTGTCTGACATAGACATGATACCGAGAATGCACCCAAAGTGAAGTGTCTGTGCTACATAGTACGCTAGTACCCAAACTCGTTTCTACCTGACAAATTGAGCTAAATGGGAGTTAAAAGATCATGAGCTAAATTTCAAATCCTGAATTACCAACATAATATTCAATTTCAACTCTAACATGAATCCCGATCAGGATGAAAATGATCGTACATGAATTTAGCACAATTTAAAACACAGGCGAAAGCAGGCACACGAGCGCACACACACACACACAGAGGGCATATAAATGCAACTTGGTAATACTAAATAAGTATAATTTACCTGAATACGAAGATACAACCTCCGAGTATAAAAATCCTCAAGCCCTAAGCAGATCGGTGCATACCCCTAAACCAACCCATCGAATTTGAATCAAGAGGTAGATTATCATAAGAAATGAGCAATAAATAAGTAACATGAAAATGATCATGGCTATCTACATATATAAACAAACACACATACACATACATATATATATATATATATATATACACTAAGAAAGAGAGAAGAACAAAGACCTGAAGATTGCTGTCTTTACACCAATCGAAGATTTTTCTGAACAAGTCTCGGAATTGACCGAAGGCAAAGAGCAATCCATAGCTGAAATAGGTTGACAAGGCTGTCAAATACGGAATTGTAATCATTCTGATTGCTGTTTACGTCTCTCTCTCTCTTTCTCTCTCTCTCTACGATGACAACAAATGGGATTCTGATCGAGAGGAGATCTGAATGAAGGAAGTTTGTGGATTCGAAGGAGAACCAGAAGAGAGAGGAGATCAGAGACCAAGACACTGATATGTGTGTGTGTGTGTGAGAGAGAGAGAGAGAGAGAGAGAGAGAAAGAGAGAGAGGATTTGGTTGGGCCAATCACATTATTTCGGTTGGTTTCCGTTTTTTGAATTTTTTTTTTTTTCAATAAGTCTACACACATTCATTTTCACTAACACTTTCCACGATGACGTCATCTTAACAAAGAAAAAAATTTGTAGATTTCATAATTTTATTTGCAAAACAGTCCCTATTCAAATAAGCAAAAGAATCCCCAAAATCAAAAACCTCTTCCACGTTAGAAGAGCTCCATCCCTAAATCCCCAAAGTAGAAGAACGGCGACCGGCGATGAAGACAAGCCACCAGCCGCCGCCGGCAAGGAAGACCACCAGGCGATCTCAGGTTCTCACTCTCATTTTGTACATATATATGTACATACATATATATATATCGAGTACGTATATAATCTCACAATCATCTTCCCAGCACCTCCCGGCTCCCACTGCCCAACGGCTAACGCGAGCAAGTTTATTTTGAATTTTTGGGTATATATACAGTATTTACATTTCAATTTTTTTTTCCTTACTTCCTTCAATCAAACTTAATTTCTTTGTTGGATGTACAAACTCCTAAAAAAATTTGACATTATACACAATTTAAAAAAAGATTTTCCAATATCATACCTATTAGGCTAGTTACACTCTTGTTATTCAGCCTCACAAAGAACTTTAAACTCCTAAAGACCATTCAAATATCTGCAAATGTTAAGAGTTGAAAAAGAAATCATACACCAATTAGTATATAGTATTATTACTCAATTACTAATAGAATGTACCAACACAAAGGTCAAGAAAAAAACAATAAAAGTGAGTCAACATATATTTAGTAATTTGGGGGTATATACATATATAAATTTGTTGCATTGTTGATATTGCTTGATTTGAGATATTGTAGCAAAATGTGAAGTCTTTTCAAACTTAGGCGCTAGCTGATATTAAATCAAACGTCGGGGAATGATGGCGGTGACAAGCAATGCCAGCGGAGACGACGCTCTCAACGACGAACAAGCCAATGTTGGTGTCAGGTGGGTCTCTCTTTGTCTAAAAAATTCAGCATTCACAAATTTCTTGTTTAGAACTTTTTGATGAAAGACACAATTTGTAAAAAGTCTAATTGTTACTTGTCAAATAAGTTGTCCCTATGTGTGTCTTTATATGTATAAATATAATGTTGTACTAGTGTATGGGTATGTTAGAATAACATTATAGTTGCTCCAAATTTATAGTAAAGTTTTCACCAATTTATTAAAGTTAGGATACACAAGTGGTTTGATAGTAAAGTTGAAATTGAGGTAGGATTTAGAAAAGTTACATAAGTAAATAATTGAGGGCATTAAACATTGTTATTTTGTAGATACTTGGATGAAGAAGTATCAAGTGGATTTGTGAATATCACTGAGGATGTTATTAAAAACGAGTAAGAGAATGCCTTAACAATTAATGAGGAAAAAAAAAAAAATAGAAGAGTCGAAGGAGGGGATAGAGTTTGATTCTATAGATGAACTCATGAGATTTTATGCATTGTATGCCAAGCAAAAAGGTTTTGTCGTGGCCAAGAGAACCTCAAAGAACGTCGAAGGGATCTTGTTGCATGTTAAGATTGAGTGTACTCGTGGTGGGACGACAAGAATTAAATCTTCCAACCCGACAAAAATGCGTCCGAATTCAAAAATCAATTGCAAAGCTAAGATTAATGCATTCCATTCGCGCAATGGAAAGTGATGTCTGAAAGGGGTTGTACTCGACCATAAGCATACGATGAGTCTAGGCAATTCCCGATATTATAAATCCAATAGGCTTTTGCAACCACATGTTAAAAGGAGACTCCTTATGAATGATAAAGTTGGAATTAGAGTGAATAAAATTTTTAATGCATTAGTTGTAGAGGCAGGGGGCATGAGAATTTGTCTTTTATTGAAAAAGTTGTCAAGAACTACATTTCTGCAGTTAGGCGTTTACAACTAGGTGAAGGTGATGCTAATGCAATGCACAACTATTTTTGAAATGTAATCTAACAATTCCGAGTTCTTCTACATAATGGATGTAGATGACGAAGGTCGACTAAAGAATGTATTTTGGGTGGATGCAATGAGTCAGGCAGCATTTAAAGAATTTGGTGACGTGATTACCTTTGACACAACTTATTTGGTTAATAAATATGGCATGCCATTTGCACCTTTCGTCGGGGTGAACCATCATGGCCAGTCGGTATTACTAGGGTGTGGATTGATCTCAAGTGAAGACACTGACACCTTCACTTGGTTATTCCGGTCTTGGATTAGATATATGTCTGATTGTCCATCAAATGCAATAATTACAGACCAAGACAAAGCCATGAAAAAAGCAATTGAGTGTGTTTTTCCTAATTCACGACACCGATGGTGCTTATGGCATATCATGAAGAAGTTGCCAGAAAAATTGAAAGGATACAAAGAATATGAATCAATCAAGTATAGTATATAAAATGTTGTGTATGAGTCATTATCCAAGAAGAATTTGAAGATGTTTGGGGAAAATTCATTGATAAATATCAACTACAAAGTAATGAATGGTTACTTAGATTGTATGATGAGAGGAGTAGGTGGGTACCCGCTTTTGTGAAGGATGTATTTTGGGCTAGAATGTCAACCACTTAGCGAAGTGAAAGCATGCATGCTTTCTTTGATGGGTACATTAACTCCAAGACCCCTTTGAAGCAATTTGTGTAGCAATATGAGAATGCCTTGGCCAAAAAGGTAGAAATGAAAAACAAGAAGAGTTCAATTCATATAACTCAAGCTACCCTTGTGCAACTTTCATACGACTGGAGAAGCAATTTCAAAATGTTTACACGCGTGCCAAATTTAAGGAGTTTCAAAATGAGATCTTTGAGAAGCTTTGTTGTCATTTGACTGTACTAGGGATTGTAGATGTTGGTTTTAGAGAATACGAAGTACATGAACGGGTTCAAGTTGGAGAAAGGCATAAGTCTGCTACTTTCAAACTTACCTTTAATGATGCGACAAATGAAGTTAATTGTAACTGTCGATTCTTTGAGTTTAAAGGGATCATGTGTAGGCACCAACTTATGGTATATAATGAGAGAGAGAGATTTATGATGCAGTACCTGCCAAAAACATCCTATAAAGGTGGAGCAAGAATGTCAAAAGGAGACACACTAAAGTGCGAATCAGTTATGACAATTGGTCGGACAAACCCGAAGCACACCGTTATGATAAAATGTGCAATGCATTCATTGATTTGGCTGATGTGGCAGCAGATTCTGATCATTGGTGTGATACAGTAATGGAACATATATATCGACTGAAGAGGGGGTTCCAAGAGCATGCTGAAATTTGTGGAAGCACATTGCCAGTTATTGCTAATATAAATAATGAGTAAACTTCACACGGGGAAGGCATTGTTATTTCAAAAGGGAGTTCCAATATACTTGATCCTTTGGTTACTCGTAGTAAGGAGAGACCGCCAGTTAAAAAAAAAGTTGGCGATGTTGAGAAAGCAGTGAAGAAAAAATCAAGGGCTAAAAAGAAGACTATTAGCTCGACTTATGTACAGGTTTGGAATTAATTACTCTTTCAAGATATGAATTAATTTTTTTTCACTTATACAATAATTTTTTAATGTCTACTATTAGGGACATGACGATCAAGTGAGTGAGCATGGTGCACAAGAGAGTTTTGCAATTCAGTTAGATATTGGGGTTGGTGGACAGTTTGCAATTCAGCAAAATATTGGGGATGGAGGACATTTAGCATTTCAGCTATATATGGGGGTTGGAGGACAGTTTGCAATTCAGCCAAATATTGGGGATGGAGGAAAATTAGCATTTCAGCCATATATGGGGATTGGAGGACAATTTGCAATTCAGCCAAATATTGGGGTTGGAGGACAGTTTGGATTTTAGGTATATCCTTTTTTCCTTTACAGTTGTAGAATTTGCTTATTTTCCAACCAAGTACATAAAACTTTTACTTGCTTTAGGGTTATGAGAATCCATTTTGGAAGGTAGCTCATGGTTTCACATCTACGCAATCCTCAACTTCAAGGATGGTACAAGGTCAAGGTATATTACAATTGCTCAATCCTCCTTTGTTGGTTCCAATATGGTCTAATACAACAGTTGATCAATCCTCTTTTTGTTGCTTCCACAGGAAATTGCACAGATGGCTATGAGAAAGATGCACCTCCAAGATGCAGTGGTGATGATCAAGTGTGATTTATTTACAAGAGTTCATCAAAGATTGATATGGATTTTTATGTATTGGATTGTTATATATTCTAATCTGGATTAAGACATATTTGATAAGGCTGGCCATAAAGGCACCTTCATTTTTTAATTAGGGCACCTAAATTTAAGTTAAAAAATCTGTTTTTCACATTTCACCTTCATTAGTAAGAGCACCTCACTTATTTTATTATATATTATAAGCTTTAACTATATTTTACACCATCTTAGTTTGCCCTTTATGTCAATTTGGTCCCTATAGCTAGAAAGTGTCATTCTAGTCCCCCTGTAATTTCATAAGTGTGTCATTTTAGTCCCTCAAACACTTTTTGTAACAAATTTTTTCTTTTAGTGACAAAACTATTCATCACGAAAGGACTTAGTGGACTTATTTGACACACTTACAAATCTACAGGGACTAAAGTTACACTTTCTAAATTAAAGGGACCAAACTACAGGGACAACCACAACACATATAATTAAGTATTATATAATTTCATAAATATTATAAAATTAAAAGATATTCAAAGAATAATAATAAAAAATTTGGTACTTACAACAGTGTTACTTGCAATTACAGAGTTTTATAATAGCTGAACTTGTTGGGTTTGTGCCCTCAAACCATTACTTTATATATGAGACATTGACATTTTAATATATGGATATCAGCTTTACATTTAGTTATGTATGTTTCTTTCATGAGATGATTGTTATCCTTAAGTATCATAGTAAGCAATTCGTGTATGTATGAGATACATACAAATGAGATACGAATTACTATTCTTTGTTACTTAGAATGTGTCACAGTGGATGATGAGACTGGATATCTCATCAGGTTTACACTGTAGCATGATTAACTACCATTGGATGGAGTGATTAATCTCAATCACTAGAGTTTAACTCTTAGTTAACATGCTAGTGCTTATAGTGCATTGACGGACCTGAGCTTTCCTATTGACACTCAAGACTGTCAATCAGTCGATAGGAACTCATAACTTGTATAAGACACGTGTTCTTGATCTTGAGACGATTATGAACATAGACTGTGGATATGGCTGCTTTGACTTACCAATCAGTGAGGTCTATAGAAGATCAACACCTAGGTATCTCGGGTATGTCATATTCATAGGGTTGTGAACGTATATTGTCAAGACAGAATCTACCCTCTGTTGGAGAGTAAGCATTCCCTTGAGAATGTCACCAAGTCGATTACTGAGTACTGCAGTCTTGTTGATAAGAGTTATCAACACGTTTGGTAATCATGAGAGGTGAATGGGACTCAAGGAATACAAGAAGTAATCATGATTCAGGTTGACAGTAACAGTTATCCGACTACCTGAATATGATTACGAATGCTAAAGGTAGAGGGACATTAGTACAACATACAAGTCTAGTTATCGCTTCGGATATGTTCTTTTGCGTTGGAGTTCAGTTATCGTTTTATAGTGGAGTAAACGTTAACTGATCAGTTAGTTAGTTTGCTGATCAAAGAGTTTGGTCACGGTAATTAACAAACTGGTCTGAGCCAACAATAAAGAGCCTAGGAGGTCCCACTCTTAGCTCCGCCAGGATACTTGGAAAGACACATGAGGAAGTTGTCAAGACAAGTTCGATCGATTGAAGTATGTTCGATCGATTGAAGTCTTGGCAGTCTCGATCGATCGAGAATGGTTCGATCGCTCGAAGTCTAGGTCGGTTCTGGAAATCTAAAAATAGGGCAGCTGCGTTCTGGAAAAAGAGTTCGTCGTTTTAGAACGTCAGAAGCTGCAGAAACTGTTTTTAGAGCCCCAAACCTTCTTTTTCCTCTCTATTAGAGATCCCACCATCTCTAGTCTCTCCGGCAAGCATCCGCAGGAGACATAAGGGTGAAGACAACCTAGTGGAGGCTACTGCATCACCAAGGAAGAAGAAGAAAATCAGAATTGGGTTCAAGACACTAAGGTATAACTCTTGTCCCCTCTTGTGCGCATCTATGGAATTAACGAGTAGTAGATCCTGGGCTACCATTAACTTTTTATAACTTAACTTTTCCGCTACGCGTTTAAACTTTTAACTTAAACCGGTTTTACCATCAGAACTTACTAATAATCATTCTTTCAGTGCAAGACACTTTGCAGTTTTTATGGCTTCGTTACTTGATATATGGATATCATAAAACCATTAGATTTTACAAAAGGAAAAATGATGTGGCTAAATTGCGACAAGTATAAATCTGGAATAAATACAACTCATGCCAAACACACATACACATACACACACACACACACGCAAATGTAATTTCACCATCAGAGTGTAATTAATTGATGACGCAAAGAAACAGTCTCGAAACTTGATATGGGCAAATTCATATTATTATATAAATTATGCTCAGGAGGATCATGTGACACCTATCGAGAAGAAAGAAGAATAACAATTAGTGAAACAAAAAAACTTACAAGAAAAGAAGTCAAATCGAAGAAGACGCTGAATATAAATTAAGAGTTAATATAGAAAGAAATCAGAAGTAGCCAATGATTTGGAAATAAATAAGGAGAGAGATACAAAGAAATAATATATAGTAAAATAAGTGAGGTGCCCTTACTAATTAAAGTAAAAGGTAAAAAAACTAAAATTTTAACTTTAATTTAGGTGCCGTAATTAAAAAATGAAGGTGCCTTTATCGCTAGCCATTTGATAAGTGTTTTTATATATTGGCTTGTTCTTTATGTTAATGTGAAGTAAGATTGGTGTGATATGGCTTGTTTTTATTTGTTTATTATGTATTGGATATGTTTTGTATGGCTTGATAGCTCACATGACAAGGTGCTGTAGTACTAAACAAAAAAATAAAAAAAAATTAATTGCAAAAATTTATGTACAATTCCTTACACAAGGCTTCATTGATTCCCATTACATAAATTACAAAACAACTAACATAACATTGTAGCTTTCATATGCATCCAAACTACATTTGTTTTGCTAATAAAAACATCAAAGCACATATGAAAAGCATCTTCAAAAAGAGCTTATTGCCCATTGTTTGTATTGTTGTCTTCACTTCAAGTCAAAAGTCTTTCATTTCATTGGCATGACACTTTGATGAAGTTGCATCAGCCCCAACGTCCTCCTTATTGTTGTCTTCGCACCATAGAAAGAAATTGCATGGCTGTTTATGATCCTATGAATTAAACAAACTGTTAATAAAAAGAACCTTAGAAATAAAACATATATTTAGTAATACAATCTATTCAATCATTTGAGCCTTACTAGATATCCAGGGTATGAGTAAAACAAACAATCCTTGCTCCATTCTTTTTGCAAAATTTTCAATATTGCTACTCTACCACAACGACACTTCTTTAATGACACTTTCACACAATTCAATGGAGGAGCTTTATTACTTGATGAGGACATTGTTCTACATCACATAACCAATCCAGTTATTTCAACAAATCAGCATTAAGTGGATGATAAGGAATAGGTGAATTGGTATCGGAAATTAAATTGATTAACAAAGTAAGTCCATGAGCTCTCTATATATAAACAAGTCCATGGGCTCTCTATAGTGATGATGCCGAAAAATAGTAATAAGGGTTTACAGAGAGAAAAAGACAAGAACAATTTGTATGTGGTTCGGTCCTATTAACAAGGTGACCTACGTCCACGGTTGCGTCTGTGCGCGTTCACTAGCAGATCACCGACGGGCCTGGTGAGCCAACAAAGAGGGGCAGCACTACCAGTAATACCGGCCGGGTATATACGTATGATGGTGAGTTCTCTGCTATATGCTTTCTAGCTGGAGAATTATTTTTGGATCCCTATTGACAGGGTAGGTGGGCTCTTTTATAGATACAAGAGTCCACCCTTGCATGGTAAGTTAATAGGATTAGGAAACCTAATCTAATTACAATTGATTTGCATAATTTGGGAAAGTTTTGTAAGTGGTTTAGGAAACTGCCACATTCCATCTTGCAGACTTGTAGCTGGTTTAGGAAACTGCTAGATAGGCCAGGTCCTCGGGACACCGCGATTTTACATGCCCGGCCAGCTGGTAAAAACCGCACGGTCCTGACGAACACCTCGGGATTGCTTGGCTACGGCGCCCTCACTGCAATAATCTGCACCTCTCGATGAGTTGGCAGACTATCTTTATGGCTGGATTATTTTGGACATATCAGCTACCCCCCATTTTCGGAACTGAATGGATGCTTCATCAAGTGAGGATCGAAAATCAGTATTGCCTTGGAAACCGTCAGGATATCCTTCGGGAATGTTGCTCGGGATGGGGCCTACCTTCCAGACCACCCGGTTGAATAACCGACCGGTACAGGAAGAAACCCGGGCGGTGATATTGCCACGTGTCAGGGAGTGATTGCCCTGGTCAGGATCCAGCGAAGTTAGTTCGAATGTAATCGAACAGCCGCGTGGTAACCGGACCGTCACGTCACGCATTTAATGCGTGCGCATTTCAAGGCGACCTTTCATGATCCCGAAGTGACAGCTGTCTGGCAACTCTTGGCAGGAAAGATCCTGAGCCGTTGGATCTAATCGATCTGGACCGCCCGTTACTCCTATATAAGGAACACTTGCTCATTTCTTCAACTCCTGCTGCCAAGTGAGAGAGTTTACCAAATGGTTTGAGAGCATATAAGATCTCGAGCAAGATTCCCGACCTCTTTTTTGCGCTAAACCTTGTAAGTCCTTCCTTTCTGTCTTCAGTTCTTCATTCTCTTCTTCTTTTCTGAACAAATCTAGAGGGAGCGAACCCACTTAGGTTAGAACGAGCTTGGGATTTTTTCTTTTTCAGGTTCTATCATTGCTTCTAGTCCAGGGATACGTTGGAGTAGTTGGACCGAACGGGTGTTCCCGGGAGAGTCTTGAGAGAGTGTTATCTTTCTTCTAGAGTCTTGTATGACCTGCCCTTTAGGTTGTTAGATCTGCCCCCTCTGTACACCAGGCTTGGAGTCCTTGACCCATTCTTAGGTCGTTTGCCCCCTAGGTCCATTGTTGACGTAGACATGTGCCACTCAGACTTCAACTCGTCATCCCATTTGGAAGATGAACAGTCATAGTCAGGGACCTTAAGCACAAGCCTAGATCCTTCCTCTTTAGCCCCCTCTGACTAGAATAGTGAGGGAAGAATACCTGCCCGGGCGACTTACGAGGAAACGCACCAGGATTCTCCCGTAGCCTCAACGTCTCGGGGGTCGGGCGATGAGGGGTCTGTACCAAACAGTCCCGGCATTGTCTTTGCGTGTGAATCCATTGTTAGTACCCTATGAGGTCCTGATTTGGATCGGATCAGGGATAGGTATGACCTTCCCGACCCCTTCTCTCTTTCTGTCCACAACGGCTGGGCTCACTTCCACGAGTCGGGCTTCGTCACTTTGTACGAGGATGCCTTCATGGCAGGCCTTCACCTGCCTCTCTACCCAGTTGCCTGAGACGTGCTCATTTATCTCGGGATCTCCCCCAGGCAGCTCGCCCTGAACGGTTGGCGATATCTGATGGGGTGCATCTCTTTATGGCCCCAAGTCCTCGGGTATGAGCTCACCTTGCAGGAGTTCTTCTGGACTCACTGGCCCTTCCAAGTTCACGGGGAGTCTGGTTTCTTCTCACTCGGCACCAGGCAGGGGTGGAAGATAATAGTGAACTACCCGAGCAACAATAAAGGATGGAAGAAGAAATTCTTCCAAGTGTCCAACCTGGGGCTGTGTGAGAAGGAGTCGGGTGTTCAGTTGAGGACCTCCTGGGCGGGGAAGCTGAGAAGTAAGCCCGACCACTTTTCTTTCCTGATTAGTCTTTCTGCTTTGCCGTGACTAACCCGTTTGTATGTTTGCTTTGCAGTGGGATCAGTTGACTTGCCAAGTCTTCCCGACGAGCTCTAAGCGAGGATCTTGTCTTTGGTGGAGGACCCAACTGACATCAAGGAAGTGCTAACCTGGTCGGGAAGTCCGAAGATATCCTACGAGCCCCAGCACCACTTTATAGCTCCCATCCTCTTGGCGATCATTCTTGGTAAATACCGTCTCTTGACCTTCCGGCGATCATTTCTTTTTACTTGGTACTTTGCTGAATTCTCACGTGCTCTTCTTCGATTTTGTAGAGATGGCTCCCAAGAGCGCGGCAGCCCTGAAGGAGAAAGAGGCGGCCCTGATGGCTCGGGCTGGCTAGAAGAGGAAGAAGCCTGACCCCGTCGAGGGCCGCCCCTCAAGAGAATTTCCTGGGGGATTTCTATCCGGGCCGAGAAGGAGGCAGCTATTGCCTCAACGCCCGTTGTAACAATTGCTGCGCCACCACCACCTCCCCCTGCTGCCAAAACATCCGGGATCTCCTTCTCGAGCATGCAGGAGACTGCTCGTGCGGGCCCCTCCTCCAGACCTGCAGTTGAAACGGCAGACGACGTCCGCGGAAGGGTACGGCCCGGGCTGCTGCAGAGTCAGATTGACAAGTGCACCCTGCTAAGCCCCGAGGCCATCATCGGTTGGCTATGCAGCATCAGCCACATAGTAAGTCTCTTTGCAATGTGAACATTAACTTTTCCTCCATGCGTATACTGACGTTTTCTTGTTCTTGCAGATTGGCTGTATTGCGGCCGGGGTTGAGACCACCCTTCCCGATGTTGCTGAGAGGTTGGTCGCTGCAGAGGCTAACCTTTCTGTGGAAAGGGCTGCCTGGGAATCCGGGAGTTTGCTCTCACCGTGGAAGAAGAAAAATCCCAGGCAACGGCCCTGGAGCTGGGGGAGACCCGTGATTCTCTGTCAACCGAACGGCCTGCTCGAAAGGTTTTGGAGACTAAGGCTGCAGCCGCGGAGGCCGAGAGGAACACTGCCGAGAAAGACTTGGCAGCCATGACGGACATGCTTTCGGAGCTCACTGCCGCTCGGGAGGCTGACGCCAAGGATGCTGAGGAAGAGTTCGAGGTAGGGTTCCTCACAGGCTACACTGACCTGGCGAAGCGGGCTACTGCGGACCACCCTGACTGGGACTTGTCTGGTTACTCTTGGGCAGAGTCCAGTTACTGGAAGGAGGGCCAGCCTGACTCCGAGGTTGCTGCTGAAGCCGCACCGATCGGGGACCCCTCTATTGAAGAGTAGGCTGCAGAGGAGGGAGAAGTGGTGGTTGTAGACAACTAGTTTTTCTCTTTTTGTTTTTGTTGTAGTTTTTTCTTTTTGGGGAGGCTACTATAACTGCCCCCCAGGCTATGTACAGTTGCTTTTTTAATATATGAAAAAGGCCCTTGAGGTCAAACTTCCTTTCCATTAACTGTTTTTTTTTTCTGTAATTTGCCTGTTTATAATTGCTAGTATCCCCTCGATCTTTAGCTGACCTAACCCCTGCCTTAGCAAATGGTTTAGGGCCGTAACCCAGTAGAACACCTAGTCTTCCTGACTTGTTTAAAAGGTAATAGCCCAGTATGCCATAGGAACTTGTCCTGTTTAGCGTCCGGGATCGCCCAGTGTATTATAGGAGTACCCTGTATTACCGTCCGGGATGTCCCGGTGTTTTATAGGTGTATCATATTTTACCATCTGGGATATTATCTCTGATCACTGTAAGTACTTAGGAATATCTTCCAAGTTCTTGTAGTGACCGGTGTGATTTCCTATTTTGGCCTAATATGCCCCTGCCCCCCAAGCATTTTTCTAAGGCGGGAGTGCAGTAGTGAGTGGTCCGTAGGAAACCGACCTGGAACATGGGTGGTTGCAAGGTCCTTTGAAGCTCGCCATCGTCGGCCACCTAGGGGTTTCCCCCGTCGTCGGCTAGACCTAAGCGAAGCTTAAGTAATTTTCTGTTTAGGTCTAGTATCCCCTAGCCCCCCGAGCATCCTGTGAAGGAGGGGGCGTGTTGAGGAGCGACCATAGGAAACCGACCTGGAACATGGGTGGTTGCAGGGTCCTTTTGTGCCTGGGTTCGGAGCCCAAGGTCTTTTTAGTGCCTGGGTTCGGAGCCCGAGTTCTTTTTGTGCCTCGGGGTTAGGCCCGAGGACTTTTAAGCATTGCACAGTGTACTGACGGGAGTAAATTTGTAAAGTAAACTATTCAATTTTATTTAAAAATAAAAATTTATAGCGTTTGCTCAATTAGAGCTACAAAAAGAAATTTCTCTACCAATACTACATCCCCGTGGCCAAATGCTACTGATAATACTTGCGGAGGTGTTGCACATTCCAAGGATGAGAGAGATCGTGCCCGTCCATGCTCTTTAGCTAGTAGTTTCTCAGTCGGTTGACCCGGGTTACTTTATACGGGCCTTCCTAGTTTGCCCCTAATTTCCCATGGCTCAGGATCCGGGTAGACTGGTTCACTGCCTTAAGGACGAGGTCTCCGACTTGAAAACTACGGTGCTTTACCTTGCTATTGTAGTACTGTGAGACCCGTTGCTTGTAGGCTGCCACCTTTAGGTAGGCTTGGTCTCTCCTTTGCTCCACCAGATCTAGTTTTGCCCTGAGAGCTTCTTCGTTATCTGGCGCACTAAAGTTGGCCACCCAATACATAGGCAACCCGAGCTCTATGGGGACCACTACCTCAAATTTGTAGGTTAAAGAGAACGGCGTCTTGCCTGTTGCTGCTCGGGGTATAGTGCGGTAGGCCCACAGGAGGGTCGGTAGTTCTTCAGCCCACAGTCCTTTGAAGCCTTCAAGCCTTGTTTTGATTGACTGCAAGATTGTCCGATTGGTTACCTCAGCTTGACCGTTGGCTTGTGGGTGCTTGGGGGAGGAGTGATGATTTAGTATCCCCTAGCCCGAGCAGAACTGCCTGAAGATAGGTGTGTCGAATTGTCTGCCATTATCGCTGACCAGGACCCGGGGAATGCCGAACCTATTGAGAATATTCCTTTCCACGAAGCTTTCCATTTTTCGTTCGGTTATTGTCGCCAAGGGCTCGGCCTCTACCCATTTGGTGAAGTAATCAATAGCGATGACGGCGAACTTGACCTGTCCTTTTCCCATTGGTAAGGGACCAACAATGTCGATCCCCACTGGGCGAACGGCCAGAGGCTGTGGATTGGTGTCTGGAGCTCTCCCGGTTGGTTGATCATGGGAGAGTATCTTTGACACTTGTCACACCTTCGAACGTACTCTTGCGAATCCCGGGCCATGGTTAGCCAGTAGTAGCCTTGAAATAGGGCCTTTCTGGAGAGTGCCCGGCCTCCGATGTGGTTCCCGCACACTCCTTCGTGGATTTCAAACAATATCGCTTGGCCTTGCGCAAGGTGGACACAACAGAGGTACGAGATAGTGAATCCCCTCTTGTAGAGAATGTCGTCAACAAGGTGGTATCAGACTGCCCGATATTTAACCTAGCAAGCCTCTTCTTTCTCATTCGGTAGCACACCTATCGTCAAGAATGTCACGAGCGGGTCCATCCAGCTGGGTCCCAGGGTGACCGGATCTACCTCCATGCCTTCTGAGTTGATCACACTTGGCTCGGGTAGATATTGTATCCGTATCCCAAGCAAGTCTGACTCAGAAGACGAGGCGAGGCAAGCCAACCGGTTGGCCCAGGTATTTTCTTCTCTGGGTATCTGCGTGATGGAGAATCCCTAGAGCTTCTTGGAAACTGCTCGGACAAGGGCCAAGTAGGCTGCCATGTTGTCTTCCTGCGCTTCGTACTCTTGGTTAACCTGGTTGACCACGAGCTGGAAATCGTTGTATCCCTGGACCTGTTGTGCACTCATAGAGATGGCCAACTGTAATCTGACCAAGAGGTCTTCGTATTCAGCCTCGTTGTTGGAGGCACAAAACCCAAACCTTAGCGCGTATTCGAGCTGGATACCGTCGGGCATAGTTAGGATGATTCCTGCACCACTGCCTTGCTGATTGGATGAACCGTCCACGTGTAGCACCCAGGTAGGGATATCAGAGTGTAACCCGGGCGGTAAGGCCGGTGGCTCAGACTCTTCAACAGGGTCTTCTGGATACGTAAACTCAAACAGAAAGTCTACCATGGCTTGTCCCTTGATGGCTGTCTAGGGTCGGTAGATCACTTCAAACTTTTCCAACTCCAAGGCCCACCTGACGAGCCTCCCGGACGTGTCTGGACGGCTGAGGATTCTGCAGAGAGGATGATCTATGAGGACCACAATGGCATGGGCCTGAAAGTATGGGCAGAGCCTTCGGGCCGAGGTGATACGGGCGAACGCTAGTTTTTCGATGCGGGAGTATCTGCTCTCTGTGCCCTGTAACACCCGGCTGGTGTAGTACACTGGGAACTGTATCCCGTGCTCTTCCCGAATGAGTTCCAAGCTATCCGCCGATGGTGACACTGCTAAGTATAAAAATAATTCTTCCCCCGGGACGGGTGTTGAGAGTAGAGGAAGGGACGCCAAGTACTTCTTAAGTTCTAGGAACGCCTCTTCGCACTCTTCTGACCACTGGAATGCTTTGCGGAGGATTTTAAAGAATGGCAGACACCGGTCGGTTGCTCGGGAGACAAATCTGTTCAATACGGCCACTCGTCTGGCTAAGCTCTGTACTTCATTCGTTGATTTGGGTGATCGCATGCTGATGATGGCTTTGATCTTTTCAGGGTTTGCCTCAATCCCCCGTCTGCTGACTAGATGGCCCAGAAATTTCCCAAACGAGACGCCGAAGGTGCATTTGGCCGGGTTCAACCTCATCCTAAATTTTCTCAAAATGCTGAAGGTCCCGGCCAGATGCTCAAGGTAGTCGGGCTCGTCCCGGCTCTTGACCAGCAGATCATCCACATATATCTCCATAGACTTTCCAATTAGGTCTTTGAACATGTAGTTGACTAGGCGTTGGTAGGTGGCCCCGACATTCTTGAGACCGAATGGCATAGCCTTGTAACAATACGTGCCTTGGTCAGTGATAAACGCAGTCTTCTCTTCGTCCCCGGGGTACATGCTGATCTGGTTGTACCCCTAGTAAGCATCCATAAATGAGAGGAGTGAGTGACTTGCTGTGGAATCCACAAGGAGGTCTATCCTGGGTAGCAGATAGCAGTCCTTGGGGCAAGCCTTGTTGAGGTTGGTGAAGTCCACACACATCCTCCACTTCCCGCTGCTTTTCTTGACAAGTACCACATTGGCTAGCCAGTCGGGGTAGTGGACTTCTCGTATGGAATGGGCTTTGAGGAGCTTCTCTACCTCCTCACTTACTACTTTCTGCCTCTCGGGGGCCATGCCCCTCCTTTTCTACTTCACCAGCCGGTAGTCTGGACTGACATTGAGTCGATGGGACATTACCCGGGGGTCAATCCCGGGCATATCCTCATGACTCCAAGCAAAAACGTCTTGATTTTGCCTCAGGAACTGAGTCAGTTTTTCCTTCAGGCCGAGCTCCAGCAGGGTACCAATACTGATCGTGTGGTCAGCGTATTCGGGATTCAACGTTACACTTTTCAATTCTTCCACTGAACCTACCGCGTCGCTCTGGTCCCGGGGGTCCATCTCTTGAACGTTTAATGTTTCAGTGAAAGCCTCCCAGCGTAACGAGCTGACATAGTAACTCCGGGCGATAGTCTGATCTCCACGCAAGCATCCGGGTCCCTGAGGAGTTGGGAACTTCACTGTTAAGCTGTAGGTGGAGACGACTGCTCTGGCCTTGTTGAGGGTCGGCCTGCCAAGGATGACATTGTAGGCTGACGGGGCTTCTACAATCACAAAATTGGTCAGCACGGAAGCCTGCTGAGGGTAGGTCCCCATGAGAACTGGAAGCTCGATTGTTCCAAGCGGTTATATGCTGGAACCATTGAATCCAACCAGGGGGGTAGCAACCGGCTGGAGTTGATCCCTGGCAATCCCGAGTTGATCGAATGCTGACGTGAACATGATGTCAGACGAGCTGCCTGTGTCCACTAGCACCCTCTTGACCACATAGTTGGCTATCGAAAGCGTCACTACTAGCGGGTCATCATGGGAGCAATGGACGCCCTGCAAGTCATCGGATGTGAATGTTAGAACATCGGTTGGGGAGGAGCCGGTGGATTGGACCTGCCAGACATCCGCCCGAGATGCCCGAGCATGCCTCTTCAGTTCCGACTGTGAATCCCCTCTGCCTGGCGTTCCTCTGGAGATCACGTGGATGTGGCCAAGTGGTGGTGGCTGATCGGGAGCTCGGGTGTCCTGCCGGGGTCGTCTATCTGCTGTGACGAACTCCGCAAGGTGTCCTTGCTCAATCATCTTCTCTATTGCTATCTTTAATTTCAAGCAATCCTCCGTTTCATGGCTATGATCCCTGTGGTAGCGGCAGAACTTGTCGCGATTCCTCTTACCGGGCGGGGCTCTGAGTTTAGCTGGCTGCTATAGCAACCTCTGCGCCTCTGCGGCAGCCATAACTTCTTGTATGGGCTAGGAAAGGGGTGTGAAAGCGATCGGGGGTTGACCCCGGACATCCTTCTGATCCTGCTTTGGCTTCTTTCCCGAGCCCTTCTCAAATCCTTCACGCTTGCGCTTGGCCTTCGGGGATTCATCTCCCACCTGGCCGGCGCGCTTCGCCTTCAGGAACTCCTCAGTATCTATGTACTTTTCGACCCTCTCTGAGAGCTCCACCAGGGTTGCCGGTCGGTCACTATGAAACGACGTGGCGACCTTGGTGTGTTGAACTCTCGAACAGAAGGCCATGATTGTGGCCGTTTCATTTAGATTGCGAATCTGGAGCCTTTGCAGGTTGAAACAATCCACATACTCCCTCAAGGACTCCCCTTTGCGCTGCTTGACAGTCAGCAGCTGAGTGTCCGGTTGCGACCGGTCGAGCATCCCGACAAACTGGCTGATGAACAACTTGCTGAGGGCTTTGAAATCATCAACCATCTGGGGCTTTAAAGTATGGAAGCACTGTGCGGCTGGCCCCTTGAGGGTACTGGGAAAGGCTAGGCGCAGTAGCTCGTCCATCGTGGTGACCAGTGCCATTTGAGCCTTGTAAGTGCGGATGTGGTCCATCGGACTCCCTGTGCCGTCATAGGAGCTGAGGTGAGGGGGTTTGAACTTTCGTGGAATAGGAAACCGTGTCACCCGAGTGGTATAGAGTGATTCAGTCTCCGTGTTGGTGAGGTCGTGGCCGGACTTGCGGTTCAACCTCTCAATCTGCTGCTGCAGTTCCTCGACCTGGGCCTTTACGTCATCCCACCCGGTTCTCCTCTCTATATCTGAGCGGTAGGTCGAATCGGATGACGAGGCCTCTTCCTCAAAGCGCGTCGACCTCGGGGATAGGGCCCGGCTCCTAGTCTGGGAAATCGTGTGCCTAAGATCCCCCTGGCTCAGGGCTGGAGGGTCCTCGATCGATTCTCGGGCCTTCCGTCCTGACTCGTCCCCTCTAGCCGCACGCCGCCGGTTGATAATAGTCCTGGCATCCTCCACCCGGCGAGTATTGGGCCAAGCTCATCTCTGCGAGTGCCTGGTTGCCTGGCTGCGCTCACCATCACCGAGGCGTTCCCGGTTCGGTGGGGACACCGGGGTGGAACGGGCTTGCCTTTGTGCCTGAGCGGGCCTTTGAATAGGGGCGCTTTTCTCAGGCTGATTTTCTAATGCAGGACGCTTCTCTTGTAGGGCCAAAAGCGCCTCCATCTGTTCCTGTGTTCGGCGCTGGCCCTCCAAGAGTTGTGCCAGTGCTGCCGTTATCTGTTCAGTGGTCATGGAGGCAGCCTGCTGCTCAAGCTGCAAGTTCTCTTGACCTGTCGGAACAACGGATTTCTTACCCGTCTTGGCGGCATGTTGATCAGTCAAGAATTTGTTGATGAGAAGATGTGTTATTTCCCACAGATGGCGCCAAACTGATGATGTCGAAAAATAGTAAGAAGGATTTAGAGAGAGAAAAAGACAAGAACAATTTGTATGTGGTTTGGTCCTATTAACAAGGTGACCTATGTCCACGGTTACGTCTGTGCGCGTTCACTAGCAGATCACCGGCGGGCCTGGTGAGCCAACAAAGAGGGGCGGCACTACCAGTAATACCGGTCGGGTATATGCATATGATGGTGAGTTCTCTGCTGTATGCTTGCTAGTTGGAGAATTATTTTCTAATCCCTATTGACAGGGTAGGTGGGCTCTTTTATAGATGCAAGAGTCCACCCTTGCATGGTAAGTTAATAGGATTAGGAAACCTAATCTGATTATAATTGATTTACATAATTTGGGGAAAGTTTCCTAAGTGGTTTAGGAAACTGCCACATTCCATCTTGCAGACTTATAGCTGGTTTAGGAAACTGCTGGATAGGCCAGGTCCTCGAGATGTCGCGGTCTTACATGCCAGGCCTGCCGGTAAGAACCGCATGGTCCTGACGAACACCTCAGGATTGCTTGGCTACGGCGCCCTCACTGCAATAATCTGCACCTCTCGATGACTTGGCAGACTATCTTCATGGCTGGATTATTTTGGACATATCATATAGTAATGAATTGCCACGAGATATTGACATATCTATTCATGACTCTATTGTTGACGACTAGTCGTAGAAGTAAGCATGGTTTTATGGTGACTGGTTCTGTCATTCAATATTTGAAGGAACCATTGTTTCTGAATCCCCCTCCCCCTCCCTTTTCCTTAGTGATGGGTGGTCAGATGGTGCTTAGAACGAACTAGATGGCAGAATTCCCAGAACTATCAATAAATCTACTCTTTGGGTTTTAGACATTTATATTTCTTTGTGGTAACAGCTTCGTGCATCTTAGTTTTACTTTTTGCCGTTGAAACAAACAAATAGTGCTTTAATGAACGTCAGTCTTCAGCAGTTAAGAGATATGGGGCCATAAATCTCAAACACCCTTGTAACACCCGACCTCCCCTTTCTTGAAGTTCATGAAAACTTAAAAAGTCAAGTCTAAATTTATGAAATTCAACTCAAAGTACTTTAGTTTAGTAAATGAATTCAGTTCCCTGTGTAGTATATAGAAACAAACTAAGCATTATAAAGTCAATGGTAACAAAGTTTCAATTAGTATCTGCTGAATTTGCTGATATATAAGAAAACAGATAAAATGGTGTGAATATGAACTAGATTAAAAACTGATGAATAATTGTTCCACCATCTGTAGGGTAGAAACTTATCAAAGAACCAGTTCACTTGTGTGGTAGAAATCACGCTGGAGCATGGACTGGACAAAAGTAACCGTCTGTTGTCTATTGGCAAATCTTTTTCTAAATTGTGTAGGATGTCAAGTTTTTTTTAGGAGTTTGTATATCCAACAAAGAAATTAAGTTTGATTGAAGGAAGTATAGAAAAAAAAATTGAAATGTAATTACTGTATATATACCCAAAAGTCCAAAATAAACTTGTCTCGCGTTAGCTGTTGGACGGTGGGAGTCGGGACTGGGGAAGATGATTGTGAGATTATATATGTACTAGATATATATATATATATATGTATGTACATATATATGTACAAAGAGAGAGAGAGAGAGAGAGAGAGAGAGAGAGAGAGAGAGAGAGAACCCGAGATCGCCTGGTGCTGGTCTTCCACTTTTCCTTGCCAGCGGCGGCTGGTGGCTTGTCTTCCTCGCCGGTCTCCATTCTTCTACTTTGGGGATTTAGGGCTGGAGCTCTTCTAACGTGGAAAAGATTTTTGATTTTGGGGATTGTTTTGCTTATTTGACTAGGGACTGTTTTGTAAATAAAATGGTGTGGCCCACAATTTTTTTTTGCTAAGATGACCTCATTGTGGAAAGTGTTGTGAAACTGAATGTGGGTGTAGACTTATTGTTTTCTTTTCGATCCAAATAATGTTCGCTTTTTCGGGTATTTCTAGGTTATAATAATGTGTGGTTCTTAAATTCTTTATTCTATCAAGCTGATGTGGTGTAACTAATCAATCTTAACTATAAATATGTCTCTATTTTCAGGTAGATAATGATAAGTGGTTGACGGTTTATTAGTTTGAAATATTGTCAACCACTTATCATGATTCCCTGAAAATAGGGCCATGTATAAAAGATTAAGATTAAGCGGTCACACAGACGGGCTCACTGAATAAATTCTTATGAATGTATTTTCAATACATATGGCATTTGGACCACCTTCAATATTGGCGGGATCACGTCAGCATCTTTTAATGAAAAGCATGTAATTTCCACTACCACATGTGTTAGAAATCATATTTGGGATACAAATTTGGGAAGCATAAAGTTACAATATTGTAGAATCTGCTCATAACATTTTGGACCAAAGTTACAACATTTTTGCACCGATTTAGAACTTATGATACAACCAAAAGTACTAGGATGTATCATAGAAGATCCCTTTGAATAATGTCATGCTTCAAAAATTTGAAACCCAAATTTTGTTCCCAAATAGCTAAATAGTTGTACCCAATACTGTTAGAGTGCTCGATAGGACCTTTCAGTAGTAGAACTGACAACACTTTGGGATTAAAACTTGGAAAGTATAGCATTAGCGCGTGTTATACTTGCTTGTACATTATTTGAAATAGTGCAATGTTGTTTTTCTTGGAAAGTAGTATAATTTTGTTAAAGCATCCACATTGATTTAGCAAAATTTGGGATAAATTTAACCTAAGTTGTAATAAGTGGTTTGGAGTACTTGTATTGGTATGACCAAGGGTTAGCCATTAGTGACCAAACAACAAAAGGTTAGTCGTTTGGTAAGGTGGTCGTTCTCAAAGAACAGTGTACCATCAATCGAACCACCCAATCCATACTTTTTTTTCTAGTTTACTTTATTCTTCAAATGCCAAAAATTCTTCCTTCTAAAAGAAGAAGCCAAGATAGTTTGGAGGAAAAAAAAAAGATATTAGGTTTTTATCCGAAAATCCCTGATCATTATTCAATAGTGGTAAACGTCCCTTCATATTCTATCTCGGTCAAACATTCCTGACACTCAGACTTAATAAGTTATCAGTCCCTAATTCAAATTTTTTGAGATTTTCTTGGACTGATTTGCCCTTTTTATTTATGATATAAAACAAGATATTATATCAATCCCTTAAAGCGTGTAGTATGCATTCATTTATGGAGTGTGGATAAGTGCACTTATGGTTTGTATATTTTGACATTTATGTTATGAGTTTTTAAAAATTGAAAGTTAGAGAACATGTCAAGTTAACCATCTATCATCATTTTGAATTATGTGTTCATCACCAATGTTGAAATCACCAACATAATAGTATCATTCATTGCATGTATCATCAACGAATACTTTGAGGAATTTCTCAAAAGTATTCTGGCAAATAGTTTAATACTTTGAGAAAATTTTCAACGTATCCTTGTAAACAATTTTGATGTATATGCTGTATTATGCTGCATGTAGGGGTGTAGACAGACAAGCCAAGCGGCTCAACAGGGGCTCGTGGTTCAGCTCGATAAAGGCTCGGCTCAGCTAGAAGAAGGTCATGAACACATTTGATTAAGGTTTGTGAAAAAGCTCGTTAATAGACTTGAGCTTGTATTGTCACACCCCGGCATAGCAAGGTAGGGAAAATGAACTATCCACCCTTGGACCCGATGAGTTGCAACAGTTTGTGAGTATCCAGATTGTCCAAACCACATGATATAATAAGAAGAATACTAACAATCAGAGTAGTTAAGGAGCACAAAGATCATAACTTAAAGCATAAACATTGCTAGTCATAAGGGTACATAAGGTTTTACAAAATATCTGGAGTCAATAACTACAATATTACAGAAGTCTGGGGATGCAACCTCGATATTCCAAAAGTTACGTCAAATAAACTTCTGGCCGAATAGGTAGCCAAACATAGCAGCTAGGATAAGCTGAACAAAACTAAACATAATTTCGAGGAGCCTCTCGACAAGGTCCTCTAGACGAGCATCTAGTCATGCCTCAGTTGGTGAAGGGCTACCACTCTTCTCCATATTGCTCAATCCTGATTCTCCTGGAATTGGTAGTCTAAGCATGGAATGCCCAGGTGAGTACACAGTCAACTATAAAGCTGAGTGAAATACAAATCCACAGAGTATACCAACAAAACATAGTCTAACATCATACGAGGAAACACAGTTCAACCTTGAATAGAAGATGTTAATTATTTTACAAATCACATTCAACTAATTATTAACAGTCCAACATACCACTTTTAAAATTATATTGCACTTCTTTCTCGAAGTCAGTATGCAACTAGACCGCATCCCTAACTCAATATGACTCATAACACGACACAATGCCTTGGACCACAAGTCCAACCAATACTAATATCGACGCACTAGAAACCAACATATGTTCCTTGAACACCCAAGCCCATAACACGTCCATACACCAAAACATACCATCATTTCCTTCATCCAAAAGAAAGAGCACAATATACATGGCCGTTAGCTACCATAGGTAACCCCTTTATCCTTTTATAATTCATAGCGCATGGATATCGTAAGCCCACTACATGGCCGTTAGATACCGAAGTATCCCCTTTATCCATTACTATGTATGGTGTATGGATATCGTAAGCCCACAACATGGCCATTAGATACCGAAGTATCCCCTTTATCCGTCACCACCATAGCCCACTACATGGCTTGAAAAAGTAATAATGCCCTTTACGGATCCAAACCCACTACATGGCTCTTCACATACCCAAGTCCACTCCATGGCCTTTCCATACTCAAGCCCACTACATGGCCTTTATACACACCATCCTACTACATGGCTGACAAACCAAACCAAAACTCTCACTCGCTATCGATGCCCCTCGTGGCCTCGATAGCATTACACATATAACTCTTCGCTTCTAAGTCCACGTGACTGATCCAACACAAATGGCATGCAATACGACTCTTGCACATATCATGAACTCAATTAGTAAGTCCGTAACTGTTGGGTTTATGCCCTCAAACCATTACTTTATGTATGACATTAGCATTTTAATATATGGATATCAGTTTTACATTTCATTATGTATGTTTCTTTCATGAGATGATTTTCAATCCTTAAGTATCATAGTAGGTGATTCGTATGTGTATAAGATACATACAAGTGAGATATGAATTACCATCATTTGATACTTAAAGCATGTCACAGTGGATGATGAGGCTGGATATCTCGTTAGGTATACACTATAGCATAATTAACTACCATTGGATGGAGTGACTAATCTCAATCACTAGAGTGTCACTCGTAGTTAATATGCTAGTGCTTATAGTGCATTGACGGACCTGAGCTTTTCTATTGACACTTAATGCTGTCAAACAGTCAATAGGAACTCATAACTTGTATAAAGGTACGTGTTCTCAATCTTGAGACGATTATGAACACAGATTGTGGATATGGCTGCTTTGACTTACCAATCAGAAAGGTCTACAGAAGATCAACACTTGGGTATCTTGGGTATGTCATGTTCATAGGGTTATGAACATTTATTGTCAAGACAGAATCTACCCTCTGTTTCAGAGTAAACATTTCCTTGAGAATGTCACCAAGTCGATTACTGAGTACTGCAGTCATATTGATAAGAGTTATCAACATGTTTGGTAATCATGAGAGGTGAATGGAACTCAAGGAATACAAGAAGTAATCATGATTCAGGTTGACAGTAACAGTTATTCGACTACCTGAATATGATTACGAATGCTGAAGGTAGAGGGACATTAGTACAACATACAAGTCTAGTTGCCGCTTCGGATATGTTCTTTTGCGTTGGAGTTCAGTTATCGTTTTATAGTGGAGTAAACGTTAACTGACTAGTTAGTTAGTTTGCTGATCAAAGAGTTTGGTCACGGTGATTAAAAAACTGGCCTGATCCAACAATAAAGAGCCTAGGAGGTCCCACTCTTAGCTCTGCTAGGAAGCTTGGAAGGGCACATGAGGATCATGTTAAGGCAGGTTCGATCGATCGATCGAAGGAGTTTCGATCGATTGAAGTCTAGGCAGGTTCGATCGCTAGAGGGTTGTTTGATCGATCGAAGGTTCGATCGATTGATCGAATACACTTTGATCGCTCGAAGGTTAGGTCGGTTCTAGGAATCTATAAATAGGGCAGCTGCGTACTGAATGTTTTTTAATCGTTGTTTTTGTACGTAGAAGCTGCAGAAACTGTTTAGGTTTTCCTAAACCTTCCCAATCCTCTCTATTAGGGTTCCCACCAACCCTAGTCCTTCCTGCGAGCATCCATAGGAGTCATAAGAGTGAAGGCCATCTAGTGGACGCTGCTAGAAGTTGAAGATTTCAGAATTAGGTTCAAGACACAAAGGTATAATACTTGTCCCTTCACTAGTTAGTACGCATCTATAGAATTGACGGGTAGTAGATCCGGGCATGCCAATAAAGTTTCATAACTTGATTTTTCCGCTGCGCGTTTAAACTTTTAATTTAAACCGTTTTTTTTCATCAGTACCGTCATCTCTCACATGAAAGGTCCATCTAATATTTACGGGACATACACAAAACTACCGAATATACATCTCAAAATTGAACTAGCGTATTGTACATACTGGAAACAGTCATCACAGCACTTAGAAATACTGGAAACATATTTACAGAAACTCGAATGGACTTGAAACAAATTAAAAATACAATTTGGTAAAACTGTATAGGAGGATCGATCTTGCCTCTGTTTCCCCAAAACTTGATTTTAATCATTTTCTAAACTTATTTGATCAAAGGTGTTTTCATAAAAAATACTTATTTAGGTGTAAAGTTTAAGAAAATATAGGTCTCAATTCCCCAAGTTTTCTAACATACATCATACGTTAATGTATAACACTTAAAACATATAGTACAAGTCTCTAAGCATATATATAACAACATTTCTAGCATGCAACACATCATAACGACATGCAGGAACTTTCACAAGTGGTACAACACTCTATGTAGATCAGAACAATAGTAGAAACAACATTTTCTAAAATTGTGCAGAGGATAGATCCTATGGGGATCGATCTTACTAAGGATTGACCTTATGAAGATTGATCTTCATCGTCTTCTTCATTAAAAAATTTCAAAAATCTTTAGTTTTGAAAATGGTTTTCATTTAGGATTTTGCATGGCTTCTTCCATGGTCTTAAACTATAGTTTGGAAGTAAACAAGGGGTCTAGTACTTCACCTAGTATGTATGTGTGTGTTGAATCTTTGCTTGGAGCTTCAATGGAATCCTCTTCTCCTCCTCCCTATTCTCTTCTCTCTCTCTGGAACTCCCTCTCACTTTCTAGACTCAAATGTGCAGCAAAGGAAAGTGAGAGTGTGTGTGGGTGTTTAAATAGAGAATAGGGAGACCACACACTCTCTATCTACACTCTTTCTCTCTATATGTGCTTGTGAGTGTATAATGTATATGCATATATGTATGTAATTTATGTGTGTGAATGTGTGTGTAGTGGTAGTGATAATGATGCATAGTGAGGGTGTAAGGTGATGATGGTGTGTAAGGTGATGTGACAATTGCATGAAATGAGTATGATGAACTTGGGGGATGAGGAAGAGTGTACTCAAGTGAGTTTCAGATATGTAGATGCATGGTAGAGGTGATAATGATGATGCAGAGGTGGTGCAGGACGCAGTTTCCATTTGGCAAAAAATGAAGGACAAGATCAATCTTGCTAAGATCGATCTTATGAAGATCAATCCTAGACCAAATTCTAAGAAATCCTAGGAATCTTATGCTGAGTATAGAAATGCAACCAAAATCCACAGATTTAATTTAGAAAATACGATTTATGTATTACAACACCTAGTGAAGTACAAATAAGGTTCTAGGGGTTACAACTCTCCACAAACAATAAAATGATATCGTCCCCGAAATCGAGAGAAACTAATCTGTCACGCCTGGGAGCAGCAAAAATAGAGAAAAATAAATTTCCTTCTTGGGTCCATAGGGAATGATGGGTGAATGTCACTAAATTATCCATACCACACATTAGTAGTCAACTAAAGAATAAGAATAACAACATAAACAAGCTAAATATAATACAACAGTTGTATCTATTACAAACATTAGAGTGGTCCTCAAGAATAAGAACAACAACATAAACAAGCTAAATATAATACAACATTTGTATCTATTACAAACATCAGAGTGGTCCTCAAGATCACAACAGGTCTGGAGACAACATATGCCTAAGTACCCATTAACTATAAGTTCAACAGAAATAAAACTAAATAAGTATCTTCAGATCTTCAGCTGCCATATGGGTACTCATCAGCGTAATAGCCTTCTCTGACATAACCTGCATCAGTGGGGCCACCCTCTACATAATCCCCTTCCTGGTAGTAGCCATCGTCGCACACATCATTACCTGAATTATTAAGAACAGGGTAGTCTGGACGGGGAATGTCCAGGTAATAACGGACGTTAACTTACCAAGCGCTGAGTGAATTGAAACTCATAGGGTATCAATGATATAATGTAATAACAAGTTATTGAAGTGTCTAAGATATAGTGTTACAATAGTATCTTTCTCTGTATTTCAACATCATTTGCTCAACCCTTATCGTCTTTGTTAATAACAAACTCAGTGCACTACTGACACTTGGAACAGACTTGATTATAAAACTCCTGGATATACCAATGCTCTATCCACTGCGTCATCGCAAGTCATAGATACCTTTTATCGTGTAACACCACAAGTCGTAGAGGTCATCTACCGCGTACACCGCAAGTCGTAGATAATACGTCAGTCTATTCCCCACTTTTAAGAACATATGCACAGTCCACCGCATGTCAGGGATTTAACACTTCAAGCATCAACACATCAATTCTATTGCTACGACCTATCGTCAAATCCACCGCGTACTTATGATCAAGGTTCACCGCAAGTCATAGACACCTTCGTCTGTCTACCGCGTACTTATAATCAAGGTTCACCGCATGTCATAGATACTATATCACCGCAAGTCATAAACACATATGTATGTGTACCATGTTCACCACTTGATCAAGGTTCACCGCATGTCGTAGACACCTTCGTCTGTCTACTGCATACTTATGATCTACCAGTATACATCCCTGTTCTCTTCCCAGAACTTATCAAACCTACTTAACGGTATACTGCTAACAGTTACATGACAGCCCCCTTTGTGGCACGACTACTTTGATTAAAATGATCGGGTACCAAACTCGTACATGAACCTCACAGTATCTAACATTATCACGTTAATCCATTATTCTTAATCATACTTATCCTTATTGTCACATTATCCTTGATCAACCCAAAATCGCATAATGGAAGTTCGAATCGAGAATCAAAAATCTGGACCTCTTATATAATAAACAAGAGAACTAAATCATAATACAAGGAAAAAGGCTTTTTATGTCACTTTTAGAATTTCATTTATGTCACTTTTATCTTGAGTGACATAATTATTTCTCACGAGTGTTTTTCATGTCGATTTTACAAAAAGTGACATAAATACTTTATTATTTATGTTGGTTTTTTTTAGTAAAAGTGACATAACTAATAAAGTATTTATGTCACTTTTTTAAAAACCGACATAAATAACAAAGTTGTTTATGTCACTTTTTAAAAACCGACATAAATAAAAACACAGTGGCAATTTGTAAATATGTTTATATCTTTTATGTCACTTTTAAAAAATAGATATTAAAATATTTAAAACCTCGTGAAATTGAAAATCTAAATTTTAGAAACCCTCATCCCTCTCTCAGAACCCATCCTCCCTCTCTCTTTGGGTCGTGGAAAGAGGAAACCCTCCTCTCTCTCTCTCTCTCTCTCTCTCTCTCTCTCTCTCAAATCACCCACTGATAAACCCCCCTCCTCCTTCTTTGTATAATCGCTGCCGACTCACATAGCCGCTGCCACTGCCGCCGCCACTGCTCCATCTCTCTCTCTCTCTCTTTTATATATAACGTGTTTATATCTGTAGATATAGATATAGATATAGATATAGATATAGGAGAGTGCAGATATAGATATACGAGAGGTTGGAGAGAGAGAAAAAATGGGGAGTTGGTTCGGGTGTTCGGTGTCGGGAGAGAGGTTGGTGCCAGCGTGCGAGAGACGGTGATTTCGTGGTAGCTAAGATGTTACTTGCCTGCAACCCTTGCCTTGCTAAGTATTCCACATTCGGTGGCCTTAACTCTCCTCTTCACTTCGCCGCCGCTAAAGGCCACAATGAGGTACACCATCCCCCTTTTTCCCTGCATCACTCTTGATTCATTCGATTATATGCATTTTTTAAGTGTGTATATGTAATTTTTCTTGTATTTTGGTGTACAGATTGTTGCGTTGTTGCTTGAGAATGGAGCTAATGTGAATTCCGGAAATTATTGTGGCCAGGTAAATTATTTTGATTATTCTTTCTTGTTTGAAATCTTGTTTCTGTTCACCTTTATGTGTTCGATTATGTAGAATTTGGTATTTGACTGTGTGAATTGAGCTTTAATTTGATAATTTTCTCGAGATCAGCTGATTAATTTAACCAAATAGTTGATCTGTGTTGAATCTGATTTTTGATATCGTATATGAAGACGGCGTTGATGCAAGCTTGTAGCTAGGGGCACTGGGAAGTAATACAGACTCTTCTGATTTCAGTTGCAATGTAAGTTCCTCTACAAATATCTTATCTTTTATGCTATTATTAGTAGTAGAGCTGTGCTTGAAGCTTGAACATTGGTCATTGAATCTCTTGGAATTGAGAGGTAGTTAGTACCGCTATTTTTTTAGCTACTTAAAGGGACTTTCTTTTTTCTTTCCAACACAATATGCGTAATGATTTCCTTTTTAACTCTCTCTGTTTTATTTCAAGTTTTCTATTTGGCATTCTTTTCTGATCATCACCCTCGAAGAGTATTTCTATCTTGATAAAAATTATGTATTCTCTTTATGTTAGACTCTTTTGAGTATTGCTTATGTTTTATCAGGGTTCGATTGAGCTTCTAAGAGTTTGGGAAATCCATTTGTGACAAATTAGGGAAATCCTGTTAATTTGTGTATATATAGAGAGACATTGAATTTGAGAATTGCTAATGCTATTTAATTATGCATTTGTGATAAATTAGGGAAATCCTATTAATTTGCGTACTTGATCTATTTTCTTCAGCTTCTTGTGAACAATGAGCTTAGAACACATACTCTCCCTCTCTCTATGAATCACAATCTAGGGTTCTTTTCATCTCTGATTTTATAGATTTCAGTTTTCCTTGTGTATTTAAAAGCTAAAATCATGTTTGTGTGCAGAGTTTTTCGGTTGTTGTTTGTCCCAATGGAATTGGGAAGAGCAATGTGATTGATGCTACGTTGTTCGTATTCAGATAGCGAGCCAAGCAGGTAAGCATTTTAGTTGTTCTTCTAAGTTCCAATTTTATAAAAAGATTTACATTTCTTCTATTCGAAAGGTAAAATTTCCAATTTTTTAAGACTTTTTTGTAGTTCATTTTAGGTATTAAATAATGTGTTTGTATAACCTTGGAGTTATGACAAGATTTACATGTCTTCTATTACCTGCAGTTTGTGGGTCTTTTCAATAAGATTAATCTAGAGTATTCATGCTCGCAATGAATTTCATTGAAAGTGTAGTTTTCCTTAATTAGCTGTGTTTCATGGAATGAATATAGATATATTATACACGTTGCTTAAGGGATAGCTGCAACTTTAGTTTAGAACTAGTAAGATATACCTATATATATGTAATTCATATATTGGGAAGTTGCAAAAGAGGGGGGTAAAACTTGTCAATGAGTCAGTACTGAAACTTGGGAGGACATATAGTGGTCTAGCTGTTGGCAATTTCATGGTTAAGTGAATGTGGTTTTTAGCACTTTTCTTCCTTTAAAGAAAGCTGAAACTATTTTGAGAAAGCAAAAGTTTTTGATTGTGCAGTAGAATTAATTTCAATTACTACATTAACTCAGATGTCCCACTAAATTAAGATTTAGAAATCGTATAATTGTTCTTAAAGGCAAGGAAATTGAACCCTTGACAATTAGATGCTCCTGATATACTAACAATTGTGAGAAGTTAGTAAAGGATAATGCGCAATTGGCCTAGTGTCTTCTTCATACGTTTGTTTCCAGTTCCAAAGTTCGGGTTTCTTTTGAAGCTTTTCTTCTAAATCCATTGATGAATTTGTATGCTCAATGAAGATTTATTGTTTGTTTCTTGTGTGCCAATTTTGGTATCTTGAAGCAAGAGCTACTACGAAAAAAAAGCTTTAGTAATATACTAGCAGTAATTTTATTGTAAAATTTCAATTATGGAAAAAAATTTGATATATTTACGTAACACATTATATCCATTCTTAGCTAACAGAAAATACAGTCAATGAAGAACTGGAGTAACATTTATCCCAAAGCTATTCTCAACATATTTGTTACTGGCCAAAACTAATAATTGAAAATAACATAAATCCACATTGTCAGAGCGATTTTCGTACCACTAATTAAACTTTTGGGATCTCAATTGAACACCTAATAGCACGGGCAATCACTATGGGTTGTGACAAAATACACGCAATTTGGCCTTTCTCATTTCCACCATCTACTTATTTAATACCATGGAAAAGAAACTGACATCAAACAATAAATATTTCATACTATATGTATACTATATATATATATATCTATGCACACTAAAAAAATGGCTTGAACACACAAAAAAATACATGATTTTTTTCCTTTTTGAATAGTAAGGTTACCAAAAAAATGGAAAAAAATGATGCTAGTTTATCTTTTTCTGTACTACATTTTTTTCCCGGATTTCTGCTTTCTCTAACAAAAATGGTGGGTTTCTATTTACCTTCAAAACTAATTTTATTTCTCACTTTGTTCGATCTCCCAATATTCTCTCTCTCTCTCTCACTCTCACACACACACACACAAAAATTTGGGTCTCTCAATTTTCTGCCTAACTTTAGTTCATGGCAGTTTTTTTCTTTCTTTTGAACTTCTAGGAACTGCCCCACCAATAAGTTCTCTCACATTCAGTATTTTTAGAGAGAGATAAAGAGTAGTGGGTTTAGTTTTCTTTTTAATTTGTTAAAATGACCGTTTAGGACTCTTACCTTTGCATTTGGAACTAAAATAGTTTATTAGTTTTAATGTAAATTGGAGTAGTGGTAAAAATAATTTTGGTACCCATATTTCTCCCTTTATATAATAGTATAGATTTAGAGCTGCACTAATGTAAAGGTTTCCCTCCAGAAACCCTGGTTACGGAAAGAGAATACTTTAGAATAGAAATCCCGTAGCCCATAACTGACGACTCCAACCATTGTAAGTTTGTGATGCATTGTATATAAATTTACAATGTAGTGAAGATATATTATATATATTGCTATTGTACCTTACATACCATTTTTGTTTCCTCCAATACTTGTACATTACCTGGGGAGTTACTGCTGGTGTAAAGTTATTATCGAAAGTATATTCTTAAATCCTTATATTTTTGTGAATGCTTTGTTTACCTAAATTATGGCTTCAGATTTTGAATTGTTTTAGTCCCTGATAGAAACATATCATTCCTTGAGAATTTTGGCATCCTAATATGGAAAACTTTTTGAGTAGCATCTGTGTGCTGAAGTTGTTGTCTTTGTTATTTATTAAACTCAACTTCTGATAATTTACATCCATCTCTCATTCTTATCATCAGTATAGGAAGGACCACTTTTGTGTCATCCATATCACAATGCAAGTTCGAGGAAGAATGACCAAATGACCATGTTTTGGCGGCAAAGACATGGCAGCAAAGTGTGGGAAGATGTGCTAGCTTTACATGTGAAGCACAATCGGGTAACAGAAACTTTGATAATTCTATGTAATACCTCCAAGCAGAAACTTTGGTTACATTACACAAGTACAACATAAAATTGTAGTGTAAACTATATAACCCCACAACCAAACCTTAACAAAACCCATGCAAGTCTTAGTGTAAAGTATAGAAATGATCTAGCTAGCTGGTTTATTTTCTCTATATTGTTCATACATAGGTTGGTTAGATTAATACATTCAGCTACCTAATTTGACTTCAACCCCGGCCACATCCCCTAACCAAATAGATATACTTCATCTATCCCATATTAGGATTCTTCTTTTGAGAATTCCATCTTTTTAAATAACTTTTTTTGATTGTTATGAAATTATTTTACATATATTTCCTTCTTTCTTAAGTCACATAATTTAAATTTGTGATCACATTGAAGCATGGAAGGATGGGAAAACATGAACAAACTAGTTTTTCCATATCCTAATATCGTCAATTGCTTTTGGTTATTCGATCTATAGACCAAGCACTTGAACTAAGACTTTGTGGCATTAATTAACTTGAGCCATTTCATATGTATACCTACATGTTGGTTAATTGTTTATGGTGGCTCACGTGGTGGACTTTTTTGCTGTAGCCATTTAGAGGGATGCCTTCAATATTATTCTTAGTTGTGCTATGATTTATTAATATTTGTATTTCTACTTGCAGATTGAAACAATGAGGATAAATTTGTGTCTTTCTCCTTACAGATTGAAAAATTGGCCATAATGGTGGGAAGGCTCAATTCTAGCATGCTTGTTTCTAGATATGGAACAGTTATTTGGTGGGGAAAACACCGTTACTGCTCTCGCTTTACTCTTCTCTATCCATAGGTACGTAATTTTTGCACTACATTACTTATTATATGGATGTAATTTTTGCACTGATTTAATGTACTTATGGAGATGTAGTAGAGATTGATTATATAACTCTACGGCTGAAATTATTGAACAATATTGCACAAGCTGTGCTTTCAGTAATACAGTTCACAAACAATGCGAAAAAAATGATTTTTTCATCACTTAAGCTTGAAAAAACTTAGTTTTGGGGGCTTTGAGGTTTGAAACTGTAAACTGCTTAACCAAACATCACGAAACCTTACTCATACCTCAAACATGCCTAAAAAACTTGTGCGAACAAACGGAATGCATAACGGAATCACAGTTAACAAATAATGCGAAAAAATGACTTTTTCATCACTTAGACTTGAAAAAACTTAGTTTTTGAGGTTTTGAGTAGTGAAACTGTAAATTGCTTATCCGAATGCCACGAAACCTTACTCGCACCTTAAACATGCCTAAAGAAACTTGTGGGAACTAACGGAATGCATAATGGAATCGCGGTTGACCTTGTCAAAATCAAGATATAAAAGTATGCTTAACTTATGCTTCACTTGCAAAAGATTTGCAGTGTGGAAGTAAAGGTCGAACCCACAGAGATTGAATACTATGCACTTTAATTTTTAAAACCTAAATTTAGTTAATTAAGAAAAACGGATTTTGGATTTAATTTGAATTAAACTAATAACAATAAAAGTAAATCTAAAGTATGAAAGCAATTAAATATTTGTTTTTATAATAAGTTTAAGGAACCTAGGATTGCAAATCCACCACTAACTTCATAATAAGGGTATTTATGAATTACTTTAGCTTATTAAGTTGGATGATAATGGGGAGTTGTAGCTACTAGCCCAATTCCTCCGTCAAGAAAATAACTATGGTTCAAGCACCAACATAATCCATCTTCGGTTAGCACGAATTATCCCACACTAAACTAGGGTTGTGGTATAATCCGTCTAATCTAGGCATGGACTATTCGGATACTTGATAGCACAATTCAATTTAAGCACCATTACATGTAAATAATCTAAACAAGCACAGCAAGCATAGATCATTGAGCACACTACCATCAAAATAGATCTAAGACAACAGTAAACTTTGAAAGTAACGATTTAATCAATAAAAGCACAATTTATTTATAAAAATCCTCAGAACATGTAACTGTCATCCATACATAATAAAACTAAAATAAAAACATAAAATACACCCTATTACTTGGCTAGGATTTCATTGAAACCCTAGATCTTGGGTTTAGTTGTCCTTAGAATTGATAAACGGCAAGAGGTTGATGGAGGAGGCCATGGGAATCCTTGGTCTTCTTCTTCTTCTCCTTGCTTTCCTCTCTTCAATGGCTGAAGTTTTAGTTGTATATTGTATGTATATTAATGTTGTGTAATCACAAAATTGATTTAGAATAGGAATTATGTAGAGTTTGGAAGGATTTAGGAAGCTTTCCTAAGCCAAATCATACTAAAACAGCTGTTTTTACGTTTCTGGACATCATATGTACAAACCACCTTCGCTGGGCACTTTAATTTAACAAAATACGCATTTTTGGTTTTTTTACAGGTCGCTCGCGCGGCCCGCTCGCGCGAGGTCCTTTTCGCTGCACTGCGCAACTTTCGTAGAATTGAGATAACTTTTTGCTCGGAACTCAGATTGACTCGCCGTTTGCGGCCACGCGTCCGTAGCTCGAAGATCTACATTTTATATCTTTGGAGAAATTTCTCAAATCCAAAATATTCCTTGCCAAAAATGTAATTTTCCAAGGCTGCTACTACATTCAGCTTTCACCGGAATCACCGTTTGAGCCCAGAATGACTTCCAAAGCTACTAATCATTGGCTTTTGGTGCATTTTCAAGTTAAAGCTCCAAATCCTACAAAATTTAGAATATTTATTAAAAAATAACTAATAACTACATGAAATGGGCTAACAAAGTGTATCTTCAGGACTATGAATGGCAACTTTTCGTCGCCGATCACACCCCCAAACTTACACTTTGCTAGTCCTCGAGCAAAGAAAAATATAAAAATAAATACTACTACTTAAAAATCCTAACTCACTGTCGCAGACAACGCGATTGCATTTAGCATATGCAACAAGCCTTTTAAACTCCTAGGTGTCCCCAGTCGGACAAGTGAAGTCTCGTGAGGGTTCTCATCAAAAAGTCACCCACAACCATCTTTATTAACTTATAAATTTAAAAAGTTTTATTCAAACAAAAAACAAAACAATCAATACTCCTTATCATAGAATGATGATTTAAAATAGAATAAGGAACTAGAAGAAACGGAATCAAACGTCTACCTACATCATGAAAAGCAATCCCAAGCACATGCATCGTATAAATCAATAGAGTTTCTCATAAAATTGCACGTGCGTGATATGATAGTCAAATGAGCACGCGCATGTCATGAACTTGGAATACAACTCGAATGACCATCTAACTATGCTTCGACTACGAATCTCGCAATGTTAATTACACTCTCAAATGAAGCACTCAGAAACAGGTGTAATTTTTCTAAAATATGTGAGTAAAGGAAACATATTTTCAAAACAAGAAACCGCTCACATAGAACTCGAAAAAGACGCATGACACAAAAGAACAGCAGTCTCATGGATAAGACGGCAACAGTCAATGGAAATTAATCATTACCATGTTTTAATCCCCTTCCCATCGTTTATATATCCAAACCATGTTTCCTAGTATCAAATAGGACTTTTCAAAGGTTGTAATGTGGCTCAGGCAGTGTAAAAGGATAGAAAGGATTCATTAGGTAGGAAATCTTAGAATGACATTGTAAGGCATGTTCGATTTCTTTCATTCTCTTCTTTTCATATTCTCTTTTTATTTTTTCTCGTTCTGTTTCTTTTCCTTTTTTCTTTTTTTCTTTTTCTTTTTTCTTTTCTTTTCTCTATTCTTTTCCTCCTTGTTGCTTTTGAAACGAATATTCAATAAATAACAAGACAACCATCCCAAACATCATCTTATTTTCTTCTTCTTCTTCTCAATCACACATCGTCTTAGCACCACTAAAAGTTGATCAATCTTTCAGGTGTGAACTCCAAGTTGGCCAAATTGAAGCAAAAACAGGATAATGGTAATTAAAGAAAAAATGGCATTTTAATGGCTCAAAGGGCGAACTAAGGAAATTTATCATTTATCAGTCGGCAGCAAACAAAGATGGCCTAAAATCATGTCCTATGATTATATGGTTCTTCAACGTTTACGACGGAAGATTATTTAGCATGATAGCAAATATTTTAACTTGAATATCAACCAAGACAAGAATAATGAGACTAAACAACGAGTTAATGCATTACTTTATTGAAATTCGACAAACACAAAATGTACTTATAACCCTCTAAAAAGAAAAGAAAGGTTCAAAACCTCACCGGGTTTAGTCTCCACCTTGTGTTATCTAGAAATCCGAATCATATTATAGTTCACATCAGACATGTATTCAAGCGACTACGTGCAGGGCATAGGTTTGTGTGAAAATCTATGATATAAAACTACGATTCAAACGATACATGACCTAAAACATTTCAACATGACATTAGCAAATGTTTAACCACATCTTCTCTTGTTTACCATTCTATAACAATCATAGTTACATAACAAGAAGTATCGAAGTTTATTTAAGCACAAGAATCGAATTTTTTTTTCAAAATTTTGGTGTATATAATAATGTGCATGTGAGTGCATACCCCCAAACCTAAACCTTTCATTGTCCCCAATGAAACAATAAAATAAAAGAAAGGAAAGTACATAGAGAAGGAACGATAGTATCTCGATTTCGGCAAACACAAACCAGGTGAACGTATAATAATATGGAATCAAAGTTCAATTACTCCAAACGGAGCACTATTTCACCTGTTAATACTTAACAAAAGAAAATTAAACAAACAAATAAATAATAAAAGATAATATATAATACATATGTTTTTTTATTTTTTATTTATTAATCAATAAAAACTAAACTAGAATTAAAAGAATGTAATGAAACACATAGAAACAAAACTATCTAAACAAAGACAAACTCGATTGTAAAAAACTATTAGAAAAGAAAAACAACTAGACAGGTGTGGGAAACAGAAGGTAAAAGAACAAAGAGAAAAATTGAGAAATCCCCACCTCGCGCGAGCGGACCGCGCGAGCGACCCTCGCTCGCGCGAATCCCTCCGCGAGGTTAAGCAGAAGCTTATTTTACATTTTATAAAAGAAAGATCTCTAAGTCCCTAGATCGCGCGAGCAGGCCACTCGAGCGACCTCCTCGCACTCGCGAATTCCGGCGCGAGGTGATACTGAGGCTATATAACACATAAGGTTTTAAAAAAAATTTCACTAAGGGACAAGCTTACGCGAGCGGGCCACTCGTGCGAGTTTCCATTTTTCCTCTTCTTCTTTATTTTAATGTATATAAGCTAAAAATAAGTTTACTCTGACCCCCAAACCTGTTCAAAATGACCAAAACTGACTAAAAAAGACCCAAAAATGACCAAAAATAATAGAAACATACGAACTAAAACTTGGGTTGCCTCCCAAGAAGAGCTAACTTTTACGTCTTTAGCTAGACCGTTCTAGATCAAGATTTATGGAGGTTGAAAATCAAACTTTGTACCCCTTAGGCTGTTAGGAAGAGCCCGGTGATAAGCAGAAATAACGTTGCTTTGAATTAATTCGACCAACGGTTCTTCCGAATTATGTTTAAATCGATTTCTTACCTTTTGAGTAAATTCATCATTAGGGTCCGGATTATTCGAATTCGTCCGCTCATCACTAACCATATTATTTTCCTCACACGTATTTATTCCTATATTAGATCAATATTCCGTCTTACCTCACTTTTCGCCTCACATAGGTAATTGTCGTCTTTGGGAGGTTGATCAATAGCATTGTAAACATTCAATTTCAAATTCATATTCCCAAACGACACTTTCATTACCCTTGTCCTACAGTTAACACGAGCGTTAGCGGTTGCTAAAAACGGACGACCTAGAATGATCGGAGTGTGTTTCATAGCATCTAGCACCGGTTCAGTGTCAAGGACCATAAAATCAACAGGATAATAGCATTTGTCAACTTTTACTAAGACGTCCTCGACGATTCCTCTAGGGATTTTAATAGAATGATCTGCTAATTGTATTGTAGCGGCCGTAGGTTTAAGTTCACCTAGTCCTAATTGTTTATAGACGTGATAAGGTAAGAGGTTAACACTAGCTCCTAAGTCAAGGAGAGCCCGATGAATAATCGTGTCACCTATGACACATGAAATCGTAGGCGTACCTGGATCTTTATATTTCGGAGTAGCGTGTTGAAAGATTGAACTTATTTTTTCTGTGAGGAAGACCTTTTTCGGAGTATGACTGCGCAACTTGAGCTTTTTACATGCAAAGGTCTTTTAGACATTTAGCGTAAGCGGGAATTTGTTTTATTGCATCGAGGAATGGAATATTAATTTTAACTTGTTTAAACACCTCGAGCATATCTTTCATTTTTGAATTTTTCTTTGATAAATTAGACGGTTCCTCAACGTTTGGTGGATATGGCATTCTCGGAATATAATTCGTTGGGACCGGTTCATTCTCTTTCCTAACTCTATCCACATCCTTTTCTTTATTTGAGTTAATGTGTACCTCTTTTTCTCTCGCATTTGGAATTTCAACAATTTCCTCCCCACGAATAGTCATCCTAGTCGACACAACATTAACTTGCTCACTCGTACCCCCACCCTCATACTGTCCTTTAGGATTTTGTATAGTTTGACTAGGCAGCTTACCCTCGTTTCTACGGCTCATTGTATTAGCTATTTGTCCCATTTGGGACTCAAGCTTCGCAATGGATTGTATGTGAGAGTGCACTATTTGTGCTTGTGCTTGGACTTGAGTTTCTATGTTTTTAAGGGATGCCAACACCGTAGTCTCAAAAGCGTTATCCCTTGGAGGGTTAGGATTAGGAGGTGGGTGTTGGTATTGACTTTGTTGATATTGGGGTCGATAAGTATTAAAAAAATTGTTCGACATAGAATTATAATTATTCCGTGGGAATTGTTGCATAGAATTAACGTGTTGCTCAACAAACTTTGGGAATTGAGATACAGAAGGACATGCAAAGATATTATGTGACGGTACAGAACACAATGCACATACTTCGTGAGGAGGCGAATTGGGCCTATTTCCCATCCTCATAAGTTGGTCAAGTTTTTTATTTAATTCTTGTATTTTGATTGAATGACTGGACTCAACTTTTACCTCTCTTTTTAGTGGTGGCAGATATCTTCCAGAACGTACCGACACAGACTGATGCATCGAATTCTCACTTAATGTTTCAAAAATTTTCCAGGCCCCGTCGGCGTTTTTGTGCAGGAAGGTACCTGCACAAACGACGTCAACGGTATTACGCATGGAGGGAATAAGTCCCTCGTAGAAGACTTGAACTAATTGCCACTTAGTAACCTGATGATGTGGACATGAGCGTAATAATTCTTTAAACTTTTCCCAAGTATCATAAACCCCATCTTGCATCACAAAATTTGTTATTGATTTTCTTATTTGATTAGTTCTTGTGATTGGGAAAAAGTTTTGTAAAAATGTGTTGTGTAAGGCTTCCTATGTTTTAATTATGTTTGGCTCAAGTGATTGAAGCCAATACTTCGCTTTATCCCTTAAAGAGAATGGGAAGAGACGCAGTTTTAATTCATCATCAGTGAAATTTTGGATTTTTAACGTAAAGCGAATATCTTGAAAATCTCCTAAGTGTTGATATGGATCTTCATTTAAATGGCCATGGAAAGAAGGAAGTAGCAAGATGGTAGACGACTTTATCTCAAAGTGAGATGCCATCGCCTCTGGTAATTCGATACCAGCTTGAGGTGTGTAAGTCGTAGGAATAAAATAATCTTTAAGTGGAGGAGATGGAGGTATATTAGGGTTATTTTCATTGTTTCCGTTGTTTCCAATGTCGGCCATTGGAATAGGTTCTTTGTTCAAAGTTTGAGTTTTTCTTAAACGTTTATGGGTGCTTTGAATTTCAGCCTGAAACAATGACGATGGTTTTGGAGTTGAATCGTCGTCTATTTTCAACTGAGCTCTCGGAGCTTGGGTTGAAGACTTACTAATTCTAAGGGTACGTTCAAGTTCAAGATCGAAAGATTTTAATTCTGGTTTATTTGAACGTGTACCAAACATAAACTAAAAAGAAAATAAACTAAAATAAAGACTGACTAAAATAAAAACAAAAAATAATCACGCAAGTAAGACAACAAGCAAGCACACAGTACTACTATGATGCATGAATATTATCCTGTAATGCAATGACCGCGTCAAGCCCAGTGCCCCGGGTTTCCTAGCTAATGCACGTGAACAATCACTCCTAAACTAATGCAAATAGTGCGTCTCAGCACCCTGACTTACAGTGGTTTGAAGCGAATTTTAAAGGAAGCAATTTACTTGGATTTTATTTATTTCTATTTTTTTTCGTGTAAGCTCCATTGATGTGCTAACCTATTCTTCTCCGAAATGCTAGAACTTGAAGACTTGAAAAACTAAAAAAAAATAAAAAAAATTAGTAATTTAAAACAAAAACAGAAAATAAGAAAAATAAAAACTAATCTAATATTTACGAATTAACTAAACTAAGATTCTAAAATTAAATGTAGTGATACAATCCCCGGCAACGGCGCCAAAAATTGATCTTGTCAAAATCAAGATATAAAAGTATGCTTAACTTATGCTTTACTTTCAAAAGATTTCCAGTGTGGAAGTAAAGGTCGAACCCACAGAGATTGAATACTACGTAATTTAATTTTTAAAACCTAAATTTAGTTAATTAAGAAAAACGGATTTTGGATTTAATTTGAATTAAACTAATAACAATAAAAGTAAATCTAAAGTATGAAAGCAATTAAATATTTGTTTTTATAATAAGTTTAAGGAACCTAGGATTGCAAATCCACCACTAACTTCATAATAAGGGTATTTATGAATTACTTTAGCTTATTAAGTTGGATGATAATGGGGAGTTGTAGCTACTAGCCCAATTCCTCCGTCAAGAAAATAACTATGGTTCAAGCACCAACATAATCCATCTTCGGTTAGCACGAATTATCCCACACTAAACTAGGGTTGTGGTATAATCCGTCTAATCTAGGCATGGACTATTCGGATACTTGATAGCACAATTCAATTTAAGCACCATTACATGTAAATAATCTAAACAAGCACAGCAAGCATAGATCATTGAGCACACTACCATCAAAATAGATCTAAGACAACAGTAAACTTTGAAAGTAACGATTTAATCAATAAAAGCACAATTTATTTATAAAAATCCTCAGAACATGTAACTGTCATCCATACATAATAAAACTAAAATAAAAACATAAAATACACCCTATTACTTGGCTAGGATTTCATTGAAACCCTAGATCTTGGGTTTAGTTATCCATAGAATTTATAAACGGCAACCAAATGCCACAAAACCTTACTGACACCTCAAACATGCATAAATAAACTTGTGAGAACTAACCGAATGCATAACAAAATCACGATTCGCAAATAATGCGAAAAATGACTTTTTCATCACTTAGACTTGGAAAAGCTTAGTTTTTAAGGTTTTGAGTAGTGAAACAGTAAACCGCTTAACCAAACATCATGAAACCTTACTCACACCTCAAACATGCCTAAATAAACTTGTGGGAACTAACTGAATGCATAACGGAATCACGGTTCGCAAATAATGCAAAAAAATGACTTTTTCTTCTTTTAGACTTGAAAAAACTTAGTGTTTGAGGTTTTGAGTAGAGAAATGGTAAAGCGTGTATCCGAATACCACGAACCCTTACTCATACCTCAAACATGCCTAAATAAACTTCTGGGAACTAACAGAATGCATAACAGAATCACGGTTCATAAATAAGGCGAAAAATGACTTTTTCATCACTTAGGCTTGAAAAAGCTTAGTTTTTGAGGTTTTGAGGGTTGGAACGGTAAACCGCTTAACCAAACGCCATGAAACCTTACTCACAACTCAAACATGCCTAAAGAAACTTGTGGGAACTAATTGAATGCATAACGGAATCACGTTTCACAAATTATATGAAAAAAATGACTTTTTCATTACTTAGACTTGGAAAAACTTAGTTTTTGAGGTTTTGAGTAGTGAAATGGTAAAGTGTGTATCCAAATACCACAAAACCTTACTCACACCTCAAATATACCTAAAGAAACTTGTGGGAACTAACTAAAAGCATAATAGAATCACGGTTCATAAATAATGCGAAAAAAAATGACTTTTTCATCACTTAGGCTTGAAAAAACTTAGTTTTGGGGGGTTTTGAGGGTTGAAACTATAAAATGCTTAATCAAACATCACGAAACCTTACTCACACTTCAAACATGCCCAAAAAAACTTGTGGGAACTAATCAAATGCATAACAGAAACACGGTTCACAAATAATGCAAAAAATGACTTTTTTCAATCACTTAGACTTGAAAAAGCTCAGGTTTTGAGGTTTTGAGCAGTGAAATGGTAAACCGCTTAACCAAATGCCATGAAATCTTACTGAAACCTTAAACATGTGTAGATAAACTTGTGGGAACTAACCAAATGCATAACGGAATCACGGTTCACAAATAATGCAAAAAAAATGTCTTTTTCATCACTTAGGATTGAAAAAACTTAGTTTTTGGGGTTTTGAGGGTTGAAACTGTAAACCAGTTAATCAAACATCACGAAACCTTACTCATACCTCAAACATGCCTAAAGAAACTTGTGAGGACAAACAGAATGCATAACAGAATCATGGTTAACAAATAATGCGAAAAAATGACTTTCATAATTCCGAGTCCCCGAACACATTTTGGTCTCTCAAAACCCCCAAACATAGTTTTACTCTTTTATTATTTTATATATACAACTAATTAATGAAAACTTTTTCTTTTTTGTAGGTACAAAGTTTCACATTTTGATAGAAAGTTCTAACAAGCGAACCACTTTTTTTGTTGGGCTATTTTTTTTTTTTTTCACTTTCATAGTTTTGGTAGTACTTTTTGATGAATATGTAATATGTATATGTTATTAGTTTAGCACTTGACTCGAATCGATTGTATATATTTTTTGTTTAATATTCCAATTAATTAGTTGATATTGAGATGAATCGATGAAATTTAGTAGTTGAAATAGATCATTGAGTTGGATTTAATTTTGTACAGGGTGGTATTGTATATATGTACAGGGTGGTACATACTTTTTTTTTTTTTTTTTAATTTACAAGGTGGTATTGAATCAATATTTTTTAAAACATTTATGCCGTTTTTAAAAAAAATTGACATAACTAATTACACATTTATGTCAATTTTATCGAGTATTTATGTCACTTTTATAAAGTATTTATATCACTTTTAAAGTTTTTATGCCACTTTTATAGTATTTATGTCAATTTTAAGACTTTGATATAATAATTTTGTTTGGTATATATGTCACTTTTCTACTTTTATGTCACTTTAGGTTAAAAGTGACATAAATAAAATGGTACTTATGTCACTTTTAAGTATTTATGTCACTTTTTATTAACATATGTGTTGGTATTATGAAACATTTATGTCACTTTTATAAAACATTTATGTCACTTTTAAAACATTTATGTCACCTCTATTTATGTACATTTACTGGAAAAAAGTGAGATAAATACCTATTTATGTCACTTTTTAAGTGACATAAAAAGCCTTTTTCCTTGTAGTGTTTGCAAAGTTTGATCGATTGAGAAAAGTAATGTTCGAGTGATCGAAGTCGCTTCGATTGATTGAAAATTGCTCGAGAGTTGTCTTCTCCAGCAGATTCGTAAACAGAAATATATGAACGTCTTAGGGACGTGTTTACTACATCTCAACATCACCAAAAGCTTGTAAACATTATATTAAAGAAACTAAGTGAGTAAAAACTCACTTAGGGTGCTAAGGGTGCATTCGGCAACGTCAAGCTTGAGCTTTAAGCTTTAATGGCTTCCTCTTCTCTCTCTCTCTGCTCATTGTCTCTCTCTGCCTTCTCTTTCGCTCTGTCTCCTTCTCTTCTTCTTCTCCTCTACTTCTCTTTTTCTCAAATAGCATATACATATATATATATCTATGTATGGATGTGTGTGTATAGTATATATATGTACGTATATATATGCCCAACACAAGCACACACTCTCTCAAACTCTCTAAGGTTTAGCAAACCTTACACCCACACGAAACTAACGTATATATAGGGGAATGGGGGTGTAGGTGGTTGTCTTTGCATGAAACATTGAATCCTGATAATTACACGTTCGATCGATCAAAGGTAGTTCAATCGCTTGAGGTCAAATCGGTCAGGTTTGATCGATTAAAGAGAGGTTTTAATCAACTAAAGTGGGGACCACATCATAAATTCAGGTTGGTAGTTTTTCAATCGATTGAACAGGGTACAATCGCTTTAACTTTGAAATGCTTGATCTCTCAAAAGGGTTTCGATCGATTGAAAATAAAATTACAAGTATGATCAAGGGAAGTATATAGAAACTCTGTGTATTAAATAATTATTGAAAATACAGGGAATTACATCATCCACCACTCAATAAAAGATTTTGTCCTTTAAATCAGAGGCATGCAAAGTTAAAACAAAAACGGATCTTCTCATGCATCTCTGACTCTATCTCCTACGAAGCTTCTCCTTCATCATGATGCTTCCACTGAATCTTTACCAACAAAATCTCGTTGTTTCTGAGCTTCTTGATCCCTCGATCCAGGATGCGAACTAGTCCTTCGTTAAACGTAACATTGTCATTGACTTCAATATCTTTGAAGTTCATCTCATGTGCTGGGTTATGGGCACACTTTCTCATCATACTGATGTATACATTGTGCACTCTTGACATCTTCAGTGGCAATGCAAGTCGATAAGCAACTTTCCCAACACGTTCTAGAATCTCGAATGATCCAATGAATCGCAGCGATAGCTTGCCTCTCTTATGACCAAATTTGACGATGCCTCGAACAGGTGAAACCTTGAGTAGCACGTGGTCTTCAATGGCGAATTCCAAGTCTTTACGTTGCTTGTCAGCATAACTCTTGTGTCGGGTCTGAGCTGTCTTCATTTTGTCACATACGATCTGAATCTTCTCGCTAGTCTCTCGTACCATCTCTGGACCAGGAAGTTGAGTATCTCCGACTTTGACCCAGCATTGCGGCGTTCGGCAAGGTCTTCCATACAAAGCTTTGACTGGCATCACCCCTATACTCATATGATAACTATTGTTGTAGGCAAATTTGATCAATGGCAGGTGCATCTCCCAAGAATTCTCAAAATCGATACTGTAAGCGCGTAATATGTATTCCATCACTTGATTGACTCGTTCAGTTTATCCATCAGTCTGTGGATGAAAGGCTGACCTCAAGTTTAGTGTTGTTCCCATCACTATTTGGAGACTCTTCCAAAACTCTATAGTAAAGCGCAGATTGGACACGATAGACACAAGTACTCTGTGTAACCTCACTACGTGCTGTAGATACATCCGGCTCAAACATTCTACTGGATGCGTCATACTGTAGGCTATAAAATATGCCATCTTTGTAAGTTGATCCACGATTACCCAAATAGTATCGTGGTTGTGCTGAGACTTCGGCAATCCTACCACAAAATCCACAGTGATGTGTTCCCAATTCCATTAGGGAATTGGTAACGCCTGCAGAAGTCTAGGTGGTTTCTGATGTTCTATCTTTACTTATTTACAAGTAAGACACTGAGATACATACTCAGCTACTTCTCGCTTCATTCCTTCCCACTAGAAATTCCTCTTTAGATCCTTGTACAATTTTGTACCTTCAGGATGAATAGTCATCCGTGACTTATGTGATTCATTCAATATGTCTTTCTATAGATTTTCTTCATCAGGTACACATGGTCTACCTTTACATCATAAGGCTCCATCTGTACCAATACTCCAGACCTTTGGTTCCTTTGCTGACATCTTTGCGAACCATAACTTTAAATCTTTCATTGTCTACTGAGCTATTATGATACAACTGATCAAAGTTAGTTGTACCATAAGACATCCAACATGCTATCCTTCTATTGGTTCCACTGGCTGAAGCTCAAATTTAGCTGACACTTCCAATGCTTTCCATTCTCGAATTAGTAATGCAGCGATCACTAGTCAAGGTTTACGACTCAAAGCATCTGCTACGATGTTTGCTTTACCTGGAGGTATTGTAATGAAAAATCATAGTCTTTGAGTAACTCCATCCATCTTCTTTGTCGCATGTTCAACTCCTTTTGAGAGAACAAATACCTTAAGCTCTTATGATCAGAAAATAGTTCGAACTTCTCTTCGTAGAGATAGTGTCTCCAAATCTTCAATGCAAAAACAATTACTGCCAATTCCAGATCGTACGTTGGATAACTCTTCTCATTTACCTTCAACTGTCTTGATCCATATGCGATGACATTTTCGTCTTGCATAAGTACACAACCAAGTCCTTAGTGCAATGCATCACTGTAGATCACATACCTTTCTCCACTCTTAGGTATTGCGAGTATTGGTGTAGAAGTCAATCTTTCCTTTAACTCCTAAAATGCATGCTCATACTTGTCTGTCCATTCGTACTTCATCTCCTTCCTTGTTAAATTTGTCAAAGGTCCTGCTATCTTGGAAAATCCTTTGACAAATCTTTGTTAATATCCTGCTAGACCAAGAAAACTTCTAACTTTCGTCGCATTAGTCGATTTGTTCCAGCTTAAGACTGTATTGATCTTGGATGAGTCCACAGAGATAACACCTTGAGATATAACATATCCCAAGAATTTGACATCTTGTAGCCAAAAGTCGTACTTGCTGAACTTTGCATACAACTTGCTATCTTGAAGCGTCTGCAAAGAGATCTGTAAGTGCTCCTTGTGATCTTCTTCAGCCTTTGAGTAGATCAAGATGTCATCAATGAAAACTATAATGAATCGATCCAGATATAGCCTGAATACTCTGTTCATCAAATCCATAAATACTGCTGGCTCATTCGTTAGTCCGAAAGGCATAACTAGAAACTGATAATGCCCATACCTCATTCTGAACACAGTCTTCGACACATCCTTTGGTTGAACTAATAATTGATGATATCCCGAACGCAAATCGATCTTGGAAAAGATTTTTAATCCTTGCAACTAATTGAATAGGTCATCTATCTGGGGTAGTGGATATCTATTCTTGATTGTTGCCTTATTCAACTCCCTGTAATCCATACAGAGTCAAAGTGTCCCTTATTTTTTCTTTACGAATAAAACTGGTGCTCCCTAGGGTGAAGTGCTTGGATGAACAAATCCCAAATCTTCAAGATCTTAAACTTGCTTCTTCAGTTCCAATATCTTAGTTGGCACCATCCGATATGGAGTCTTAGATATCACCAATGTTCTAGGTACTAGTTCCAAACAAAAGTCTATCTCTCGCTTCGGTGGAAGTCCTTTAATATCCTGGAATAATCCTGAAAGTCTTGTACGGTAGAAATCTAATCTATCATTGGTTCCGTACTTATACTCCCGATCGTAGCTAAGCCACTTGTAAGAAATATGTCGCTCGTTGGTTGGCACTAAAATCTGATCGTTTGACATCAAGGTATCGAAAATACAATCGTCCGAGTAGGGTAATCTAAATTGGCATCATAGTTAGTCAACCAATCCATCCCTAAGATAATATCGAACTCTGACACCGACAACACTACCAAGTCAGCTGAAAGGTTTCGATCTCCCCAGGTTAATGGGCAATCTTTACATACTTTACCCAACATAATAGTCACTCCCAATGGTGACACAACATTACGTGTTGGCTCAAGTGTCTGGGGTTCTGAACCCAACTGACACACAATCTTATCAGCAATTGTACAAGTGCTTAAGGCTCCTTCGGGCCATGGACACAAATGAACGTGCAACTCCAGTATCAAATAAAGCTTTAACTGGACTATGAAAGAGTATAAGCATACCTTCTAAGTATTGCTGCTCATTAGCATTAAAGCCTGCTTCTGTTGGGATTATGGCACTCATTCTAGTCTAATCTGGGGGTCCCTAAATTCCTTGAACTGGTGCCCTATAATATCCTCCTTGTGGTGCACAAAAATCCCTGCTCAAATGACCAGACTTATTGCAGTTGCGGGAGAACTGATCGTTACGACGGTGGGTCTTGGGAATAGTGCTATTCCTCAAAATGTGCCCCGGCTTCCCATAGTTGAAACATCCTTTGTCACTCGGTGGTGGGGTAGTAAGCAGTGCCTGAGGTTGCGGTCCTTGCTGTTGATATTGCTGGGGTTGAGGGTAGCTTGACTGGGGCTTCCTGGTTCCTTCCCAGGTTCGCTTGTTCCCTTAAAAATTTACCTAAGGTCTCCAACTCTGGGTATTTCTCAGCGGTTGGTTCTGGAAAATTCATGGCTGAAAATCTCTTGACAACTGGGGTCGATTTATCTGTGGTCACTGTGCTGGATAAGCGTTCTTTTCCAATCCTATAGTGAATCTAATAATCCCCTCAAACGACTGATTCAAATGGCTAACCATCATATGTCTGAGGTGGGGGTTCAATCCTTGGTGAAATCTCTTTACCTTCTTCTGTGGAGTGTCTATCATATGTTGAGCAAATCGAGATAGACGCTCGAACTGTGTTGTGCATTCTCGCATAGTCCATCCTCCTTAGACTAGATTGAAAAAGTTCTTCTCCTGTTGGTCTCTCTCATCCTCTGGGAAGTACTATTCCAAAAATATTTCTCTGAATATCCCCCATGACATTCTTCGTGAAGCTTCGGCTCCTATCGTAGCTCTTTCAGCTTCCCACCAATCTGCGATAGTGTAGGTGAGCTGAAACGTAGCAAGGCGACATTTCTCCTATTCACTGTACTCTAGTGCTGTGAAGATCAATTCCATCTCCCTTATCCACTGCTCGGCTTGCCATATTATGTTAACCCATCGAACTTTTCGGACGTAATCCATTAAAATGTGCTAGCAACTTATCACCAGTCTGCCTTGGTGGTAGTGGTGCAACAGGTCTCTAGTGAGTCGAGTGGTTATTGGTATCTCCCACATGTTCCATTCTCTGCATAAAGGCTTCAACAACGCCTGTTGGATCCATGCCTTCATGAATAGGGGCTCCTAATCGTGCTTGATTCCTCGGTCTAACCATAATGATATCATGTGAAGCACACCTACAAAAGACCTATCGATTAGCTGAAAGTCTTCTCATAGAAATGAAATAAGATAGAGTAATAAGCAACAATAACTAAGAGTTCTATAAATCAGCACATATCAATCCAAACACACACTCAATATTCAAAAGTACTGCTCATATATATAAAAAGATGTACTATAGAGAACACAATAACTATACCTTGTACCACGTGGGACATAAGCAAAATATAGTGCTAAGGTCAACTATCTATAATGCTACTACCATGGATAACTTCTATACAATGCTATGTTCAAATAGCTATCTCTCAACCTCCAAAATCATGTGGACAACATGTCCTGATATAAAACTATGAAAAAACTAAACCCTGCAGGTCCTGACTCAAAAGTCGTCAGCATCTGATCTTGCTGGTGGTGCCTCATCCTCTAAATCGATACCCATCTCCTCTAGTGGATCATCCTCAACTGGTGCGATAAGATCTCCGACTACTACTCCTATATCCTAATCTTCTATTATCTCTGCATCAGCGTCCTCCATCACATCTGCTATCGCCTGGTTGGCGACATCGACTGATACTGTGGTGAATCCATCGGCTATATCAAGAGCTCCTACCATGGTGTCACGCCCCGGCGTAGCCAAAATAGGGAAAAAAATTTAAAATTTCCATCTTGGACCCTGAGGCACATGACTGGTTGCATTACCGAATTGTCCATGACCAAATACTAATAATAAACAACGTAACCAAAAGGATAAAACCAACATCTGCTCACATTGATATATTACAAAGAAAGGCCACAGAACTAGTTAACTATTACATCATGGTAGATACATCAGAGTCTTATGGCTCTAGGGCCTTACAAAAGCTATAATAAGTCTTCTAATAGAGCTTTCCACCAAAGACATTTACAAAAGACAGCCACTAGTCTTCTCTCTAACAAGTATATCCATAGCCATCTTCGGTGTACTCTTCCTCCACGTTCTCCGCTTGCGTAGCATCATAACCCGTGTACTCGTTACCTGGATAAGCTGGACATGGGAATGTCCAGCGACATGAACATCGTCAGCTTATGAAAGCTTAGTGAGTAAGCTAAATCAAATGGAACGTATATAGTAAAACACAATAGGAATACATTTACTACCTTTCAATATGTCTTTTAGGATCTTTACGTTCTCACCGTCGAATTATAACTAGTAGCGTACCCGACTACGTATTCGATAGGAATACAAACAATTCAGGAGAGCCGTCTAGACATTCTTAATGCCACTACCATTCATTTCTAACATCCGACATCATTTACAAACCCAAAGTGTCTCTTGCTAACCAAACCATCTTTCATCAACCACTTCGTCACAAAGAACCGAAGTGTTAAGGAGTGCAAGAACATCTATTTCATCACGAAGAACCGAAAGGAGTCTTCACTCAAAGAATCACCGCTTCATCACGGGGAACCGAAAGCGTTACGGAGTACAAGAACATCCATTTCGTCACGAAGAACCGAAAGGAGTCTTTACTCAAAGAATCACCGCTTTGTCACGAAGAACCGAAAGCGTTACGGAGTATAAGAACATCCATTTCGTCACGAAGAACCGAAAGGAGACTTTACTCAAATAATCACCACTTCGTCACGAAGAACCGAAAGGGTTACGGAGTACAAGAACATCCATTTCGTCACGAAGAACCGAAAGGAGACTTTACTCAAAGAATCACCAATTCGTCACGAAGAACCGAAAGCGTTACGGAGTACAAGAACATCCATTTCATCACGAAGAACCGAAAGGAGACTTTACTCAAAGAATTACCAATTCGTCACGAAGAACCGAAAGCGTTACGGAGTACAAGAACATCCATTTCATCACGAAGAACCGAAATGAGTCTTTAATCAAAGAATCATCACTTTGTCACGAAGAACCGAAAGGGTTACGAAGTACAAGAACATCCATTTCGTCACGAAGAACCGAAGGAGTCTTTACTCAAAGAATCACCGCTTCGTCACGAAAACCGAAAGCGTTACGGAGTACAAGAACATCCATTTCGTCACGAAGAACCGGAAGGAGTCTTTACTCAAAGAATCACCGCGTCACAACTCAACAACACATCCCTTTTTCTTACTATCCTAATCTCTGTTGCCCAGATTACCTATGAGTTACCTTTCTCTAAAAAAAACCTAGCTTAATGCAGATTTCGGAGCTGCTTAAAACACTCATTTTACTAAACTACATTCTGCTGGAGGTTTCTGTTTCTCAGATTTAAAGTACTGCGTTGCATGTACATTTCACCTATAAAGAAATGATTTTCAGACTGAGCTAAAGAAGAGTTATTTGCAGATAAATGATTTAGCTATCTCCACAAAAAAAACCTAGCCTCATTCCCAATTTTTAACTGTTCGAAATGTTTGTTTTACTAAACAACATTCTGCTGGAAGTTTCTGCTTCCCAGATTTGAAAATTTATCTTGCATGGCATGGATCTCTCAAACTATCAACATCAAGCACTTAATAAACATTACTACATACTATATAGGTTCTAAAGTGAGTTAGAATACTCACATAAACTTGAAATTGAGCTTGGGCTTTGGATTTGACCTTAGGAAGCTTGAACACAAGCTTCAATGGTGGATGTTCCTTGTTCTTCTCCTTCTTCTTCACTTCTTAACTTATGGGATTCTTGTAGGTTTTCTAAGACTTCTTATTACAGATTCTAAGTTCACATGGTGGCATATATAAGTATATAGATGTGTATAGGTGTTTGCATGGAAGTGTATACAAGGGAGGGAAATGAACACACTTTGGTTTTACTTCTAATTCTTCATCTATCTCCATGAAACTCATCTCTTAGTCCCTTCTAATTCCATATATGCAGATTGTAATCTACTAAAAGAACTAAAAATGCATATGCATGGAAGCTTATATAATGCAAGACTTATGCTAGGTGTCACATACATGTATGCATGTTAGGACAAGTATCCTACAAGTGGACAAGTGTCACATGGGGTGGTGACATGTGTCAATGGGGTTGCATGTAGCTTCCATGTGGCCAGCCATGGTGGGGCCCACCTTGGGTTTTGTGCCACTTCCTTGGTTTGCGTGCATAAGTTCCTTGATATACGTGTCGGTCTTAATTTACATCCAAACGGGTGTTGTTTTTAACGTGCGGGTCCAGTTATGGGACTAAGTTAATTCTAATTACGGTCGAGTCGGTGCAGTGATTATAGTTTAATTAGTAATTATATTACACTGATACAGTCACACAAATAAAATAATAATATAATAATAGACCAGATATAGAAATTCATAAAACTCGTATTATTGCACGTAGAGAAATTACAGGTATTACATCTTCTACCACCTGTTACAGGATTTCGTCCTCGAAATCAGAATGAGCTAGTACTATACAGAGATGGAAACTTCTCTCGCATCTCTGATTCCGGTTCCCAAGAAGCTTCTCCTTCATCATGATGCTTCCACTGAACCTTTACCAGCGGAATCTCTTTGTTCCTTAGCTTCTCGATTCCGTGATCCCTAATTCTTACAGGTCCTCCGACGAGTGTAGCATTGTTGTTTATTGTAATATCTTTGAAATCAATCTCGTGTGCCAGGTTGCGAAGACACTTCCTCAACATACTTACATGGAAAATATTATGAACTCCCGACATCATTTGTCCGCGTAGCTTCTTGTATCTGCTTTGCGCTACTTTCATCCTTTCCTTTTATCCGTCAGTCTATGGATGAAATGCAGAACTTAGCGTCAGAGATGTTCCCATTGCTTTCGGAAGACTCTCCCAAAATTCTAGTAGTGAATCTCGAATTACATTCTGATACGATTGACACCGGTACTCCATGTAATCGCACAACCTATTGCTGGTATACTCGACTCATCTTCTCGATACAATAGGTCATGCTGTAGGTAGTAAATTGGGCTTATTTGGTCAGCCGATCAACAAATATCCAATTAGCATCATGGTTCTGCTGAGATCTCGGCAATCCCACAACAAAATCCATGGTGATATGCTCCATTTCCATTCTGGGATTGGTAGCGGTTGTAGTAATCCTAGAGGTCATTGGTGTTTCTCCTTGACTTGCTGATAAGTAGGGCACTTGGCTACATATTCTACGACCTCTCTCTTCATGCCTTTCCACCAAAAGTTCCTTTTTAAGTCTTTGTACATCTTGGTTCCGCCGAGGTGTATGGTCATTATCGACTTATGTGCTTCATCCAGAATGTCTTTCCTCAAACCATCCGTGTCGGTTACACATAACCTTTCCTTACATCTGAATCCTTCGTCTGTTCCAATATTCCACTTAGTTATATTCTTTGCTTTCGCCTTCCCAAACCATTTTCTTAATCCTTCATCCTTCTTTTGAGCTTCGAGTATTCGATGAATGAGGGTTGGTTGCACCATAAGACGTCCAAAAGGTCGTCCCTTATCTGGTCTTGCTGCCTGAATGTCAAATTCTGTTAAAACTTCTAAGGCTTTCCATTCCTTGATTAAAAGTGGGGTGATAAACCCTCAGGGTTTCCTACTCAGAGCATCTACGACCAAATTTGCTTTACTAGGGTGGTATTGTAAATTAAAGTCGTAGTCGTTAAGTAGCTCCATCCAGCATCGTTGTCTTATGTTTAGATCCTTTTGAGAGAACAAGTATTTCAAGCTTTTGTGATCCGAAAACAAGTCAAACTTCTCTCTGTAGAGACAATGCTTCTAAATCTTAAGTGCAAAGACAATTGCATCCAATTCCAAATCGTGCGTTAGGTAGTCCAACTCATGTGACTTTAATTGTCTGGATCCATAAGCGATCACCTGACCATTATGCATAAGTACACATCCTAATCCTTGATATGATGCGTCACTATAGAAAATGTACTATTCACCACTCTTGGGTATAGCTAGCGCTGGCGCTGAGATCAACCTCTCCTTTAGTTCCTGAAAGGTGCGTTCGTGCTTGCCCTTCCACTCAAACTCCGAGTCCTTTTTTGTTAGTTCGGTTAAAGGAGATGCAACCTTTGAGAATCCTCCATGGATCTCCTGTAGTATCCAGCCAATCCGAGGAAACTTCGTACGTTGATGTGTTGGTTAGTCTATTCCAATCAGAAACTGCGTCCGTATTTGTTGAGTCCACAGAAATCCCATTCTATGAAACTACATGCCCCAAGACCTTAACTTCCTTTAGCCAAAACTCACACTTACTACACTTGGCATAAAGGTGATTCTCTCTAAGTGTCTGAAGTACAATCTGTACATGCTTCTCGTGCTCTTCTTCACTCTTCAAATAAATAAGGATGTCGTCGATAAACACGAGGATGAATTTATCCAAGTAAGGTCTAAACACCCTATCCATCAAATCCATGAATACATCTGGGGCATTAATTAATCAAAAAGGCATAACTAAAACTCATAATGCCCATATCTTGTCCTGAAAGCCGTCTTCGGTATATCCTCAGGCCTAACGTGTAACTAGTGGTATCCGAATAATAAATCGATCTTCGAATAGGTTGTTGCTTCTTGTAGTCGATCGAATAAATCATCTATCCTGGGAAGGTGTACTTATTCTTGACGGTGACCTTATTCAATTCTCTGTAGTTGATAAAGAGTTAGAGGTTTCCATCCTTCTTTCTAACAAACAGTACTGGGGCTCCCCAAGGTGACGTGCTCGGTCTGGTGAGTCCAAGATCTTCTAACTCTTATGCTTGCTTCTTCAACTCCAACATTTCCATTAGGGCCATACGATAAGGAGCCTTGGATATCGGTGTCGTTTCGGGTACTAACTCAATACAAAAGTCGATCTCGCGCTTTGGTGGTAATTAAGAAACGTCCTGAAAGACATCCTCATAGTCTCGGACTATCGGAATCTGAGCGATCATCAAATCTGAGCCTGTAGTTTCCATAGCGGCTAAACGACTTGTAAGAAAGGCATCACTAGTGGGGTTGCATTGAAAACTGACAGGTACTGAAAATGTGATCGACCTACCAGCACAATCTAACTTTGCATGATACTTAGTAAGCCAGTCAAATCCTAAGATTACGTCAAATTCCTTCATTGACAGAACAATTAAATCTACATGTAGGTTCCTATCCTCCAATGTCAAAGTTCAGTCCTTGTACACCTTTCCTAGGTTTACGGTCACTCCCAAAGGTGATACCGCGTTCAGGGCTACCTCAAGTGCTTGGGGTACTAAACCCAATCGTCGTACAATCTCAAAGGCAATAAACGAATTCGTAGCACCTGTATCAAAAAGTACTTTAACTCGACTAGCATATAATGAGAGTGTACCTTCCAAGTTCTACTGTTCCTTTTCATCATAGCTGGCCGCCTCGGGTATGGTAGGATTTAGTCGACCTTTGCTAGTTTGACCTTGAGTTGTAGGCCCATGATAGTTTTCTCTTGGTGCATTGCAATCCATGCTCATGCATCCTCTTTTGCGTCAGTTGTAGTATATAACATTAGTTCGGTTGTTGGTTCTGGGGGCTGTGTAGTCCGGGGATCCCACAATTGAAACATCCATCCTTGTTGTTCCCGGTAGTAGTGGTTGGTACTTGTGGTGCAGTTGGTTTTGCATGCTTATTCCGGGGAAAGGTGTGTCCTAGTTTCTTACCACTATTCCACGGGTGTGTGTTTCCTTGGAAACGGGTCGGAGGTCTTCCCCTTGGTCCATTCCTAAGCTGAGGTGGCTGACTTGTCATCAGTTTGTGTGTTATGAACCTAACTGAATAACTACTGGTTACCCTCTAGTCCTAACTATGGTTACGAGATATATAAACGATATAAGGTATAGCTAACAATTCTAATATGAGTACATATCACATCAATACATTTCATCAAGTAGAGGAAACAAATCTTTATCAATAACTTCAAATATTTACATAGAAAGGCATACACGCTACCACTAGTTTGTATTATATGCCTGGGTACATACTATATACACAAAAAGATGGGCTACTAGTCCTAATACAAGTAAAGCTCTAGATCCTGGGAGTCCTATCCCAAAAGTCCTTCATATCTGACTTATATGGTAGAACATCATCCAAGATTGGAATCTCCATAGGTGGAACCCAGTCCAAGTACGGGTCAAACTTATCAACCATCTCATCTTTATCCTTATCCAAAGGCTCTATATCTGCATCCTTAGAGTCATCCTCAAAGTCATCCTCAACCTCTGGCTCTCCAGCCTCCATGACTATCATTGCTTCCCCCTCACCAGCACCCTCTATTGGGTCAACATCCTCTGCTAGGTCAATACCCATTGCTGGGTCAATCTCCTCATCAACCCCATCCTCCATATCCATCCGGGGTGTAATAAGGAGCCATGCTAATCACAAAGCTACCATAAGGTTTATGTATTTATGGATGGAAAAAGGTCTAACAGTTTATAACTTAAGTGTAATACCCTGTATTTTGTAATACATTATATAACTAAGACCTTGTATGTTTCTTTAATACTTGTATGAGCTTGGCCTTACCCTTGGTATATTTTTATACCAATCGATTGGCAAGTATATCAATCGATTGCTTATACCAATCGATTGAACTTTATCTCAATCGATTGATTGTTTCAATCGATTGACACTTATGTCAATCGATTGGAGGCAGCTGGGCAGATTCTTTTGCTCTAGCTAGGGAGAGGCCACGTGAATACCTTTCCTTTATATATACAAGCCATTTTTCTGCGTTTTTCTCTTTAGAAAAATCAGAGAGAGTGAGAGGGAGGGTTTTGTGTGTGTGTTTATATATATATACAGTTATATATATATACACACATATATACATATATTCATTCACACACACACAGATGGACTGAGAAATAAAAGAAAAGAAGAGAAGAGAAGGAGACCAGAAAGAAGGAGAAGGAGAAGAGAGAAGACAGAGAGCAGAGGAAGGAGAGGGAGGAGCCACCATTGAAGCTCCAAGCTTCAACACACATTCCCAAACACGCCCTTAACGCCTAGGTGAGTTTTAAACTCACTTGGTAGCTTGATACTGATGTTAGAACATGTTTTGAAAGAAGAAATGGAGAAGGAACCATGTTTCCCGTTTATATGTTGCTGGGCAGTCTTCTCTGTGAAGAAGACGAAGTGTCAATCGATTGACACTTTATCAATCGATTGACATCTTTCATGTTCCAATCGATTGACACTATATCAATCGATTGACATCTTTCATGTTCCAATCGATTGACATTTTATGCAATCGATTGACATGGATTATGATCCAATCGATTGAACCTTCTTCCAATCGATTGACACTACTTTTATACCAATCGATTGACATCTATATCAATCGATTGGAAGTTTCAGTTTACTGTTTTACTTGTTTAGTCAATGTAATAACTGTTTAGTTGTTTATTTACTGTTCAGTATTTCCCAGCATGCTTTATTATTGTAATACAGACATGATAACGAGTTAATGCAGCGTAGGATCATTGTAATAACGAGATTAACGGAGAATGTTTATAATGTTAAGACAACGGAATAGTCGTGAATCCTTTGGAGTTAACGTTCATTTCATTCAGAGTAGTCGGGCCACATTGGGATTGTTATGTATCGGTAATAGAGTTGAACTTAAGTAGGTTTGCTAAGATTCGGGAACCTTGCGTGGGCGGGCTTTGGTCGATCATATGTTCTTAAAAGCGGTAGACAGACGAAGGTGTCTATGACTTGCGGTGAACCGGACCATTTACCCTAAGATAGCCAGATGATCTAATCATATGTTCTTAAAAGCGGTAGACAGACGAAGGTGTCTATGACATGCGGTGGACCGTGATCACTGGTAGACGTCGCTAAGTCGTGGCATAGAATGATGCACTGTTGTTTAAAGCGTTATATCCCTGACATGCGGTGGACTGTGCATATGTTCTTAAAAGCGGGGGATGGACTAACGTGGTATCCATGACATGCGGTGAACTGTGCATATGTTCTTAAAAGCGGTGGATGAGCAATGGTGTGTTATAGAGTTGAACTACTGTCGAGTCTGTTTCCCCCTATCTAAACGTGTTATCAGTTTTATTATAAGTAAAACATTAGTAATCGGACCATCGATTTGATTAAAGGAGTTACCCTTACAGAATTCTAATTTGGTTACGGCTTATAACTTGTGATAATATCAATAGTCGATACCCTGTTAGTATCTAACTCACTCGGCTTTCATTAAGCTGACGGCGTTTATGCCGCTGGACATTTCTACGTTCCAGCGCACCCTGGTTATGACTATACAGGTGAAGGGCCTGCAGGAGAGGACTACTATGCCGGTGACGGAGTCCCTGTGGAGGATTTCCCCGACGGAGGTCAGACTGAAGAAGACTACTACACCGAGGACTACCTTTATGCCAACTGAAGACTAGACTAGAATTGTAGCTAATTGTCTCTACCGTTTTAGAACCCTTTTTGTAGTCAGGCATATGTTGCCTTGACATTTGTACTTCCGCTGCCTTATGTTTGATTCGAGACTCTGATATGTAATAGTTAGTAACTTCTGTTGACCTTATGTTACAAGTGAATCAGAACCTAGACTTCATTGTTGTTACACTATTACTTTTGTTGCTTAGTACTGCGTGGTGTGGACAATCATGTGACTTCACCCGTCATTCCCTATGGACCCATAAAGGAAATTATTTTTCTCTATTTATGCTGCTCCGGGGCGTGACAGGATTTTTGGTATCAGAGCCTAGGTTGTATACCTTTTCGCTCACAGATTGTCCCACACCATCTGGTCCTAGAACCTTGAGATTTTATAGATGAGTATTAAGATTTGTTCTGACTTAAGGTAGTCCCTTTTCAGGTAGCATGGCACCGCCGCTGTTCGTTCCAGACGAGTTCGGAGGACACCGATGACGAGGAGCCGGAGTATGATCCAGAGGAGGAGGACCCCGTAGACCCAGCCGGTATGGACGTGCCAGTTGGCGTAGATATTGTGGTTGCAGAGGGTTATCCGATAGAGGAAGAGGAGGTAGCCGCAGACGATGATGCAGTAGTACCAGTCTTACCAGGAGGCGTTATAGCACAGCTAGCAGCTGAGTGGGCCGCAGAGATGGCTGCACATCCCCATGGATTCGAGATCGGAGCACCGGAGTTGGCACAGGCTATGATACAGGCTGAGGCACTTGCAGCCGCATTTGATGCAGCCCAGGCTGACATGGCCGCTGATGCAGGGGATTTGGGAGCTGTTGTGGAGCATGATGGACCCGAGATGATCGAGGATGTTGTGATAGAGGATGAGGACATGATGGATGACGATGACATGGATGAGGATGATATTTTGTCTGAGGTTGCCCCAGAGGACGAGGCTTCCATCTATGGATCCGATGTGGACAACTTTTGAGTCCAGTACCTTTAGGACTTAGACTTTTACGTTTGACTTTAGGACATGTTGTCCGCTTACTTTTGACGCTTACATAGACATCTATTAACCGTAGCCTTTTTGTATAGGTAGCCACCAGTAGTGGTTTTGTGTATATCTTTCTTTTGTTTAGATCTTGTATAGGATCATGTACTACGCGGTACACAGATGATCTATCGTGTACTCTGCTGTACATCTTTTGGGTATATATATATGGCAGATCGTTTCTCTTGGATATTTCTGTTATCACCTCATTATTATGTTATGGTTGTGATTTTGATTCATGTTACGCTTTCTGTTATTTAAGTATGATCATTTCCCCGAGGAGATTGTCGGCTAATCGTTAGATCCTTCATAGGTACACCTCATACGGATCACTATAGTGGGACCCACAAGGAACCAAGCACGACTGGGAGCACCCATTCCCGAGGGTATGGACCCAACTGGAGTCTTCGAAGCTTTCATGCAACGGATGGAGCACATCGGCGATACCTACAATCATGCCACCAACGACAATGGTAACAACCACTTTGTCCCTCCCAGGCAGACAGGCGATAAACTGTTGGAACGATTTTGTGGCCTGCGACCCGAAAAGTTCGACGGCATGGCAGAGTCCTGGAAAGCAGAGCAATGGATACGGGAGTTGGAGCTAATCTTTGAAGCCCTGGAGTGCAGTGAGCTTGACAAGAGACGTCTAGCCGCATTTCAACTAACTTACTCCGCCGCGGACTGGTGGGAGGCCGAGAGAGCCACGATTGGGATTGACACTGCAAGGAGAATGCCTTGGGAAGCATTCAAGACTCGATTTCTCGAGAAGTATTTCCCTGAGGATGAAAGAGACCAACAAGAGAGGAATTTCCTGAGTCTAACCCAAGGAAACTGGACAGTCAGAGAGTATACTACACAATTCGAGCGACTTTCCCGTTTCGCTCCGCATATGATAGACACCTCCGCCAAGAAGGTCAAGCGATTCCACCAAGGACTCAACCCACACCTCCGGCACATGATGATAGGCCATCTGGGCCAGTCATTTGAAGGGATTGTCCGTCTTGCTTCAAGTTTGGAAAAGGATGCTTACCCTGTGCAAGGACCACAAGTGAATCGACCTCCACCCAGGACCTTTCAACCAAGGAACTTTCCCGCGCAATCATCAAGGAACAACCAAGGATGGAAACCCCAGACCAACAACTATCAGGGAACCAAGCGCACATGGGATGGGACAAGGAAGCCCCAAGCTAATTTTCCTCGACAACAGAATCAGCAGCAAGGACCACCTCAGGCACAGCCCGTCGCTCAGCGACAAAATATTGATGGATGTTTCAACTATGGAGTGCCCGGACATATTGCAAGGTATTGCACAGCCCCCAAGACCAACCGCCGCAATGACCTCGTCTGCCGCAACTGTAACAAGCCTGGTCACATAAGCAAGGATTGTCGAGCACCACATGGAGGCTACTATGGAGCGCCTGCTCAAGGACAGCAAGGACAGGTTAGGGTGAATGCCATCATCCCTGACAATGCAGGGTATAATGCTGAGGAACAGCAGAACTTGGAAGGTACACTCATTTTATTTCACTGTCAAGTTAGAGCTTTGTTTGATACCAGTGCCGCCCATTCTTTCATAGCTATTAAGATGGTATGTGAATTGGGATTGTTACCCCTAGCACTTGAACCGACCCTTAATGCCGTTTCGCCCTTGGGAGTATCCGTTAAGTTAGGTAAGGTGTGCAAGGATTGTCCCTTGACACTAGAGGATAGGAATTTTCCGGCAGACTTGATAGTCTTGTCAATGTCTGAGTTCGACATGATCCTAGGAATGGATTGGCTTACTAAGTATGGCGCTAACCTGGATTGTGTTAGTCGGACCATTGTCTTTTCGACGCCTGGTTGCCCGCAGATCAGATTTCAGTGCCAACCGTTGAGCGACATGTTCATCACGAGCTACCTAGCCACGATTAAGACTTCAAGCACGGAGCTTACTATCAACCAGATCCCCGTTATTCAAGACTTTGAAGATGTGTTCCGAAGTATCTCAGGACTTCCGCCGAAGAGAGAGATAGACTTCTGCATTGAGTTAGCACCTGGAACGTTGCCGATTTCCAAGACCCCGTATCGGATGGCGCCAACAGAAATGTTGGAATTGAAGAAGCAAGTTCAGGAACTTGAAGATTTAGGTTTTGCTCGCCCGAGTACATCATCGTGGGGAGCACTAGTCTTATTTGTGAAAAAGAAGGGCGGAGAGCTACGACTCTGTATCGACTACAGGGAGCTGAATAAGGTCACGATCAAGAATAGGTACCCACTTCCCCGGATAGACGACCTGTTCGATCAACTACAAGGATCAAGGATATTCTCAAAAATTGACTTGCGTTCAGGATACCATCAATTACTAGTTCGGCCGAAAGATATACCGAAAACTGCCTTCAGGACGAGATATGGACACTATGAGTTTCTAGTGATGTCTTTTGGATTGACTAATGCCCCGGCAGTATTCATGGACCTAATGAATAGAGTATTCAGACCCTATCTGGATCAATTCATTATAGTATTCATTGACGACATTCTAATTTATTCAAGGACGGAAGAAGAACATAAGAAGCATCTACAAATTGCTCTATAGACTCTCAGAGACAATAGTCTGTATGCGAAATTCAGCAAATGTGAATTCTGGCTTCAGGAAGTTAAATTCCTGGGACATGTGATATCACAGAATGGGATTTCCGTAGACTCATCCAAGATCGATGCAGTCTTGAGCTGGAACAGGCCCACCAACGCAACCGAAGTTAGGAGTTTCCTAGGATTGGCTGGGTATTACTGAAAATTTGTGGAAGGATTCTCTAGAATCGCAGGACCATTGACAAGCCTGACTAGGAAGGAGACGAAGTACGAATGGACTGATAAACATGAGGATGCATTTCGGGAATTGAAAGAGAGACTAACCTCAGCACCCGTGCTTGCGATACCTAAGAGTGGTGAACAATTCATAATCTATAGTGATGCATCACACCAAGGACTTGGTTGTGTGCTAATGCAAGAAGGGAATGTCATCGCATATGGATCAAGACAATTGAAGCCACATGAGAAGAACTATCTGACGCACGACTTAGAACTAGCCGCAATCGTGTTCGCCCTAAAGATTTGGAGACACTATTTGTATGGAGAAAAGTTCGACTTGTTCTCAGATCACAAGAGTTTAAGATACCTGTTCTCTCAGAAGGAGTTGAACATGCGACAACGGAGATGGATGGAACTACTCAAGGACTACGACTTCTCTTTGCAATACCACCCGGGTAAAGCAAATGTTGTAGCCGACGCTCTGAGCCGGAGGCCACGCCTTTTGGTTGCTTCGATTTTGATTAGAGAATGGCGAGCAATGGAGACGTTAGCCGAATTCGACCTTCGACCAGTGGAATCAGGAGAAGGACAACATCTTGGATGTCTTGTTGTACAACCGACTCTCATCAGCCACATCTTGGGAGATCAACAGTCAAACGAGGATTTAAAGTTATGGTTTGCCAAGATGTCCGCAAAGGAACCAGAGATATGGAGCATTAGTACGGACGGAGCACTGAGATGCAAAGGTAGACTCTGTGTGCCAAATGACGATGGACTCAGGAAGAACATTTTGGACGAAGCACACAAGTCAAGGATGACTATCCACCCAGGAGGAAATAAGATGTATAAGGACTTGAAGAGAAACTTCTGGTGGCAAGGAATGAAGCGAGAAGTGGCCGAGTATGTATCGCAATGTCTTATTTGCAAACAAGTGAAGGCGGAGCATCAGAAACCACCCGGACTCCTACAACCGCTACCGATTCCCCAATGGAAATGGGAGCACATCACCATGGATTTTGTGGTTGGATTGCTGAAGTCTCAACAAAACCACGACGCTATTTGGGTAATAGTGGATCGACTCACCAAGTCAGCACATTTTATCGCCTACAGCATGACGCACCCTGTCGAAAGATTGAGCCGGATGTATCTACAACAAGTAGTGCGACTGCACAGTGTACCTGTCTCAATAGTTTCAGATCGAGATTCACGCTTCACCGCAGAATTCTAGAAGAGCCTTCAGACAGCAATGGGAACTTCATTGAATTTGAGTTCGGCCTTTCATCCACAGACAGACGGTCAGACAGAACGAGTCAATCAAGTGATGGAAGATATGTTGCGAGCCTGTGTCATTGAATTCGAGAGTTCATGGGAGACGCATTTACCTTTGATCGAGTTTGCCTACAACAACAGCTACCACACGAGCATAGGGATGGCACCGTTTGAAGCCTTGTATGGAAGACCTTGTCGATCGCCGCTATGTTGGGCCGAAGTCGGAGATACTCAACTACTTGGGCCCGAGATGATTCGAGAAACCAGCGAAAAGATCCAGATTGTACGAGAAAAGATGAAGACAGCGCAATCCAGACACAAGAGCTATGCCGACAAGCGACGGAAAGATCTAGAGTTTGCAGTTGGAGATTATGTGCTACTTAAAGTCTCGCCAGTTCGAGGTATCGTCAGATTCGGACAGAAGAAAGGCAAGCTATCACCGCAATTCATCAGACCGTTCGAGATCCTAGAACGTGTTGGGAAGGTTGCTTATCGACTTGCATTACCGCCAAAGATGTCAGGAGTGCACAACATTTTCCACATCAGCATGTTGAGGAAATGTGCCCACAACCCAGCGCACGAGATCAGTTTTGAAGATATCGAGGTGAACGAGAACGTGACCTACAACGAAGGACCAGTGCGTATTCTAGACCGAGGAGTGAAGAAGCTCAGAAACAAGGATATTCCGCTAGTGAAGGTTCAGTGGAAGCACCACGACGAAGGAGAAGCTTCATGGGAATTGGAGTCGGAGATGCAAGAGAAGTTTCCATTTTTGTTTTAACCCAGTTTATTTCGGATTTCGGGGATGAAATCTTTTGTGAGTGGTGGATGATGTAATACCCTGTATTTTGTAATATATTATATAACTAAGACCTTGTATGTTTCTTTAATACTTGTATGAGCTTGGCCTTACCCTTGGTATATTTTTATACCAATCGATTGGCAAGTATATCAATCGATTGCTTATACCAATCGATTGAACTTTATCTCAATCGATTGACTGTTTCAATCGATTGACACTTATGTCAATCGATTGGAGGCAGCTGGGCAGATTCTTTTGCTCTGACTAGGGAGAGGCCACGTGAACACCTTTCCTTTATATATACAAGCCATTTTTCTGCGTTTTTCTCTTTAGAAAAATCAGAGAGAGTGAGAGGGAGGGTTTTGTGTGTGAGTTTATATATATACACTTATATATATATATACACACATATATACATATATTCATTCACACACACACAGATGGACTGAGAAAGAAAAGAAAAGAAGAGAAGAGAAAGAGACCAGAAAGAAGGAGAAGGAGAAGAGAGAAGACAGAGAGCAGAGGAAGGAGAGGGAGGAGCCACCATTGAAGCTCCAAGCTTCAACACACATTCCCAAACACGCCCTTAACGCCTAGGTGAGTTTTAAACTCACTTGGTAGCTTGATACTGATGTTAGAACATGTTTTGAAAGAAGAAATGGAGAAGGAACCATGTTTCCCGTTTATATGTTGCTGGGCAGTCTTCTCTGTGAAGAAGACGAAGTGTCAATCGATTGACACTTTATCAATCGATTGACATCTTTCATGTTCCAATCGATTGACACTATATCAATCGATTGACATCTTTCATGTTCCAATCGATTGACATTTTATGCAATCGATTGACATGGATTATGATCCAATCGATTGAACCTTCTTCCAATCGATTGACACTACTTTTATACCAATCGATTGACATCTATATCAATCGATTGGAAGTTTCAGTTTACTGTTTTACTTGTTTAGTCAATGTAATAACTGTTTAGTTGTTTATTTACTGTTCAGTATTTCCCAGCATGCTTTATTATTGTAATACAGACATGATAGCGAGTTAATGCAGCGTAGGATCGTAGTAATAACGAGATTAACGGAGAATGTTTATAATGTTAAGACAACGGAATAGTCGTGAATCCTTTGGAGTTAACGTTCATTTCATTCAGAGTAGTCGGGCCACATTGGGATTGTTATGTATCGGTAATAGAGTTGAACTTAAGTAGGTTTGCTAAGATTCGGGAACCTTGCGTGGGCGGGCTTTGGTCGATCATATGTTCTTAAAAGCGGTAGACAAACGAAGGTGTCTATGACTTGCGGTGAACCGGACCATTTGCCCTAAGATAGCCAGATGATCTAATCATATGTTCTTAAAAGCGGTAGACAGACGAAGGTGTCTATGACATGCGGTGGACCGTGATCACTGGTAGACGTCGCTAAGTCGTGGCATAGAATGATGTACTGTTGTTTAAAGCGTTATATCCCTGACATGCGGTGGACTGTGCATATGTTCTTAAAAGCGGGGGATGGACTAACGTGGTATCCATGACATGCTGTGAAATGTGCATATGTTCTTAAAAGCGGTGGATGAGCAATGGTGTGTTATAGAGTTGAACTACTGTCGAGTCTGTTTCCCCATATCTAGACGTGTTATCGGTTTTATTATAAGTAAAACATTAGTAATCGGACCATCGATTTGATTAAAGGAGTTACCCTTACAGAATTCTAATTTGGTTACGGCTTATAACTTGTGATAATATCAATAGTCGATACCCTGTTAGTATCTAACTCACTCGGCTTTCATTAAGCTGACGGCGTTTATGCCGCTGGACATTTCTACGTTCCAGCGCACCCTGGTTATGACTATACAGGTGAAGGGCCTGCAGGAGAGGACTACTATGCCGGTGACGGAGTCCCTGTGGAGGATTTCCCCGACGGAGGTCAGACTGAAGAAGACTACTACACCGAGGACTACCTTTATGCCAACTGAAGACTAGACTAGAATTGTAGCTAATTGTCTCTACCGTTTTAGAACCCTTTTTGTAGTCAGGCATATGTTGCCTTGACATTTGTACTTCCGCTGCCTTATGTTTGATTCGAGACTCTGATATGTAATAGTTAGTAACTTCTGTTGACCTTATGTTACAAGTGAATCAGAACCTAGACTTCATTGTTGTTACACTATTACTTTTGTTGCTTAGTACTGCGTGGTGTGGACAATCATGTGACTTCACCCGTCATTCCCTATGGACCCATAAAGGAAATTATTTTTCTCTATTTATGCTGCTCCGGGGCGTGACAGGATTTTTGGTATCAGAGCCTAGGTTGTATACCTTTTCGCTCACAGATTGTCCCACACCATCTGGTCCTAGAACCTTGAGATTTTATAGATGAGTATTAAGATTTGTTCTGACTTAAGGTAGTCCCTTTTCAGGTAGCATGGCACCGCCGCTGTTCGTTCCAGACGAGTTCGGAGGACACCGATGACGAGGAGCCGGAGTATGATCCAGAGGAGGAGGACCCCGTAGACCCAGCCGGTATGGACGTGCCAGTTGGCGTAGATATTGTGGTTGCAGAGGGTTATCCGATAGAGGAAGAGGAGGTAGCCGCAGACGATGATGCAGTAGTACCAGTCTTACCAGGAGGCGTTATAGCACAGCTAGCAGCTGAGTGGGCCGCAGAGATGGCTGCACATCCCCATGGATTCGAGATCGGAGCACCGGAGTTGGCACAGGCTATGATACAGGCTGAGGCACTTGCAGCCGCATTTGATGCAGCCCAGGCTGACATGGCCGCTGATACAGGGGATTTGGGAGCTGTTGTGGAGCATGATGGACCCGAGATGATCGAGGATGTTGTGATAGAGGATGAGGACATGATGGATGACGATGACATGGATGAGGATGATATTTTGTCTGAGGTTGCCCCAGAGGACGAGGCTTCCATCTATGGATCCGATGTGGACAACTTTTGAGTCCAGTACCTTTAGGACTTAGACTTTTACGTTTGACTTTAGGACATGTTGTCCGCTTACTTTTGACGCTTACATAGACATCTATTAACCGTAGCCTTTTTGTATAGGTAGCCACCAGTAGTGGTTTTGTGTATATCTTTCTTTTGTTTAGATCTTGTATAGGATCATGTACTACGCGGTACACAGATGATCTATCGTGTACTCCGCTGTACATCTTTTGGGTATATATATATGGCAGATCGTTTCTCTTGGATATTTCTGTTATCACCTCATTATTATGTTATGGTTGTGATTTTGATTCATGTTACGCTTTCTGTTATTTAAGTATGATCATTTCCCCGAGGAGATTGTCGGCTAATCGTTAGATCCTTCATAGGTACACCTCATACGGATCATTATAGTGGGACCCACAAGGAACCAAGCACGACTGGGAGCACCCATTCCCGAGGGTATGGACCCAACTGGAGTCTTCGAAGCTTTCATGCAACGGATGGAGCACATCGGCGATACCTACAATCATGCCACCAACGACAATGGTAACAACCACTTTGTCCCTCCCAGGCAGACAGGCGATAAACTGTTGGAACGATTTTGTGGCCTGCGACCCGAAAAGTTCGACGGCATGGCAGAGTCCTGGAAAGCAGAGCAATGGATACGGGAGTTGGAGCTAATCTTTGAAGCCCTGGAGTGCAGTGAGCTTGACAAGAGACGTCTAGCCGCATTTCAACTAACTTACTCCGCCGCGGACTGGTGGGAGGCCGAGAGAGCCACGATTGGGATTGACGCTGCAAGGAGAATGCCTTGGGAAGCATTCAAGACTCGATTTCTCGAGAAGTATTTCCCTGAGGATGAAAGAGACCAACAAGAGAGGAATTTCCTGAGTCTAACCCAAGGAAACTGGACAGTCAGAGAGTATACTACACAATTCGAGCGACTTTCCCGTTTCGCTCCGCATATGATAGACACCTCCGCCAAGAAGGTCAAGCGATTCCACCAAGGACTCAACCCACACCTCCGGCACATGATGATAGGCCATCTGGGCCAGTCATTTGAAGGGATTGTCCGTCTTGCTTCAAGTTTGGAAAAGGATGCTTACCCTGTGCAAGGACCACAAGTGAATCGACCTCCACCCAGGACCTTTCAACCAAGGAACTTTCCCGCGCAATCATCAAGGAACAACCAAGGATGGAAACCCCAGACCAACAACTATCAGGGAACCAAGCGCACATGGGATGGGACAAGGAAGCCCCAAGCTAATTTTCCTCGACAACAGAATCAGCAACAAGGACCACCTCAGGCACAGCCCGTCGCTCAGCGACAAAATATTGATGGATGTTTCAACTATGGAGTGCCCGGACATATTGCAAGGTATTGCACAGCCCCCAAGACCAACCGCCGCAATGACCTCGTCTGCCGCAACTGTAACAAGCCTGGTCACATAAGCAAGGATTGTCGAGCACCACATGGAGGCTACTATGGAGCGCCTGCTCAAGGACAGCAAGGACAGGTTAGGGTGAATGCCATCATCCCTGACAATGCAGGGTATAATGCTGAGGAACAGCAGAACTTGGAAGGTACACTCATTTTATTTCACTGTCAAGTTAGAGCTTTGTTTGATACCAGTGCCGCCCATTCTTTCATAGCTATTAAGATGGTATGTGAATTGGGATTGTTACCCCTAGCACTTGAACCGACCCTTAATGCCGTTTCGCCCTTGGGAGTATCCGTTAAGTTAGGTAAGGTGTGCAAGGATTGTCCCTTGACACTAGAGGATAGGAATTTTCCGGCAGACTTGATAGTCTTGTCAATGTCTGAGTTCGACATGATCCTAGGAATGGATTGGCTTACTAAGTATGGCGCTAACCTGGATTGTGTTAGTCGGACCATTGTCTTTTCGACGCCTGGTTGCCCGCAGATCAGATTTCAGTGCCAACCGTTGAGCGACATGTTCATCACGAGCTACCTAGCCACGATTAAGACTTCAAGCACGGAGCTTACTATCAACCAGATCCCCGTTATTCAAGACTTTGAAGATGTGTTCCGAAGTATCTCAGGACTTCCGCCGAAGAGAGAGATAGACTTCTGCATTGAGTTAGCACCTGGAACGTTGCCGATTTCCAAGACCCCGTATCGGATGGCGCCAACAGAAATGTTGGAATTGAAGAAGCAAGTTCAGGAACTTGAAGATTTAGGTTTTGTTCGCCCGAGTACATCACCGTGGGGAGCACTAGTCTTATTTGTGAAAAAGAAGGGCGGAGAGCTACGACTCTGTATCGACTACAGGGAGCTGAATAAGGTCACGATCAAGAATAGGTACCCACTTCCCCGGATAGACGACCTGTTCGATCAACTACAAGGATCAAGGATATTCTCAAAAATTGACTTGCGTTCAGGATACCATCAATTACTAGTTCGGCCGAAAGATATACCGAAAACTGCCTTCAGGACGAGATATGGACACTATGAGTTTCTAGTGATGTCTTTTGGATTGACTAATGCCCCGGCAGTATTCATGGACCTAATGAATAGAGTATTCAGACCCTATCTGGATCAATTCATTATAGTATTCATTGACGACATTCTAATTTATTCAAGGACGGAAGAAGAACATAAGAAGCATCTACAAATTGCTCTATAGACTCTCAGAGACAATAGTCTGTATGCGAAATTCAGCAAATGTGAATTCTGGCTTCAGGAAGTTAAATTCCTGGGACATGTGATATCACAGAATGGGATTTCCGTAGACTCATCCAAGATCGATGCAGTCTTGAGCTGGAACAGGCCCACCAACGCAACCGAAGTTAGGAGTTTCCTAGGATTGGCTGGGTATTACTGAAAATTTGTGGAAGGATTCTCTAGAATCGCAGGACCATTGACAAGCCTGACTAGGAAGGAGACGAAGTACGAATGGACTGATAAACATGAGGATGCATTTCGGGAATTGAAAGAGAGACTAACCTCAGCACCCGTGCTTGCGATACCTAAGAGTGGTGAACAATTCATAATCTATAGTGATGCATCACACCAAGGACTTGGTTGTGTGCTAATGCAAGAAGGGAATGTCATCGCATACGGATCAAGACAATTGAAGCCACATGAGAAGAACTATCTGACGCACGACTTAGAACTAGCCGCAATCGTGTTCGCCCTAAAGATTTGGAGACACTATTTGTATGGAGAAAAGTTCGACTTGTTCTCAGATCACAAGAGTTTAAGATACCTGTTCTCTCAGAAGGAGTTGAACATGCGACAACGGAGATGGATGGAACTACTCAAGGACTACGACTTCTCTTTGCAATACCACCCGGGTAAAGCAAATGTTGTAGCCGACGCTCTGAGCCGGAGGCCACACCTTTTGGTTGCTTCGATTTTGATTAGAGAATGGCGAGCAATGGAGACGTTAGCCGAATTCGACCTTCGACCAGTGGAATCAGGAGAAGGACAACACCTTGGATGTCTTGTTGTACAACCGACTCTCATCAGCCACATCTTGGGAGATCAACAGTCAAACGAGGATTTAAAGTTATGGTTTGCCAAGATGTCCGCAAAGGAACCAGAGATATGGAGCATTAGTACGGACGGAGCACTGAGATGCAAAGGTAGACTCTGTGTGCCAAATGGCGATGGACTCAGGAAGAACATTTTGGACGAAGCACACAAGTCAAGGATGACTATCCACCCAGGAGGAAATAAGATGTATAAGGACTTGAAGAGAAACTTCTGGTGGCAAGGAATGAAGCGAGAAGTGGCCGAGTATGTATCGCAATGTCTTATTTGCAAACAAGTGAAGGCGGAGCATCAGAAACCACCCGGACTCCTACAACCGCTACCGATTCCCCAATGGAAATGGGAGCACATCACCATGGATTTTGTGGTTGGATTGCTGAAGTCTCAACAAAACCACGACGCTATTTGGGTAATAGTGGATCGACTCACCAAGTCAGCACATTTTATCGCCTACAGCATGACGCACCCTGTCGAAAGATTGAGCCGGATGTATCTACAACAAGTAGTGCGACTGCACGGTGTACCTGTCTCAATAGTTTCAGATCGAGATTCACGCTTCACCGCAGAATTCTAGAAGAGCCTTCAGACAGCAATGGGAACTTCATTGAATTTGAGTTCGGCCTTTCATCCACAGACAGACGGTCAGACAGAACGAGTCAATCAAGTGATGGAAGATATGTTGCGAGCCTGTGTCATTGAATTCGAGAGTTCATGGGAGACGCATTTACCTTTGATCGAGTTTGCCTACAACAACAGCTACCACACGAGCATAGGGATGGCACCGTTTGAAGCCTTGTATGGAAGACCTTGTCGATCGCCGCTATGTTGGGCCGAAGTCGGAGATACTCAACTACTTGGGCCCGAGATGATTCGAGAAACCAGCGAAAAGATCCAGATTGTACGAGAAAAGATGAAGACAGCGCAATCCAGACACAAGAGCTATGCCGACAAGCGACGGAAAGATCTAGAGTTTGCAGTTGGAGATTATGTGCTACTTAAAGTCTCGCCAGTTCGAGGTATCGTCAGATTCGGACAGAAGAAAGGCAAGCTATCACCGCAATTCATCGGACTGTTTGAGATCCTAGAACGTGTTGGGAAGGTTGCTTATCGACTTGCATTGCCGCCAAAGATGTCAGGAGTGCACAACATTTTCCACATCAGCATGTTGAGGAAATGTGCCCACAACCCAGCGCACGAGATCAGTTTTGAAGATATCGAGGTGAACGAGAACGTGACCTACAACGAAGGACCAGTGCGTATTCTAGACCGAGGAGTGAAGAAGCTCAGAAACAAGGATATTCCGCTAGTGAAGGTTCAGTGGAAGCACCACGACGAAGGAGAAGCTTCATGGGAATTGGAGTCGGAGATGCAAGAGAAGTTTCCATTTTTGTTTTAACCCAGTTTATTTCGGATTTCGGGGATGAAATCTTTTGTGAGTGGTGGATGATGTAATACCCTGTATTTTGTAATATATTATATAACTAAGACCTTGTATGTTTCTTTAATACTTGTATGAGCTTGGCCTTACCCTTGGTATATTTTTATACCAATCGATTGGCAAGTATATCAATCGATTGCTTATACCAATCGATTGAACTTTATCTCAATCGATTGATTGTTTCAATCGATTGACACTTATGTCAATCGATTGGAGGCAGCTGGGCAGATTCTTTTGCTCTGGCTAGGGAGAGGCCACGTGAACACCTTTCCTTTATATATACAAGCCATTTTTCTGCGTTTTTCTCTTTAGAAAAATCAGAGAGAGTGAGAGGGAGGGTTTTGTGTGTGTGTTTATATATATACACTTATATATATATACACACATATATACATATATTCATTCACACACACACAGATGGACTGAGAAAGAAAAGAAAAGAAGAGAAGAGAAGGAGACCAGAAAGAAGGAGAAGGAGAAGAGAGAAGACAGAGAGCAGAGGAAGGAGAGGGAGGAGCCACCATTGAAGCTCCAAGCTTCAACACACATTCCCAAACACGCCCTTAACGCCTAGGTGAGTTTTAAACTCACTTGGTAGCTTGATACTGATGTTAGAACATGTTTTGAAAGAAGAAATGGAGAAGGAACCATGTTTCCCGTTTATATGTTGCTGGGCAGTCTTCTCTGTGAAGAAGACGAAGTGTCAATCGATTGACACTTTATCAATCGATTGACATCTTTCATGTTCCAATCGATTGACACTATATCAATCGATTGACATCTTTCATGTTCCAATCGATTGACATTTTATGCAATCGATTGACATGGATTATGATCCAATCGATTGAACCTTCTTCCAATCGATTGACACTACTTTTATACCAATCGATTGACATCTATATCAATCGATTGGAAGTTTCAGTTTACTGTTTTACTTGTTTAGTCAATGTAATAACTGTTTAGTTGTTTATTTACTGTTCAGTATTTCCCAGCATGCTTTATTATTGTAATACAGACATGATAGCGAGTTAATGCAGCGTAGGATCGTAGTAATAACGAGATTAACGGAGAATGTTTATAATGTTAAGACAACGGAATAGTCGTGAATCCTTTGGAGTTAACGTTCATTTCATTCAGAGTAGTCGGGCCACATTGGGATTGTTATGTATCGGTAATAGAGTTGAACTTAAGTAGGTTTGCTAAGATTCGGGAACCTTGCGTGGGCGGGCTTTGGTCGATCATATGTTCTTAAAAGTGGTAGACAGACGAAGGTGTCTATGACTTGCGGTGAACCGGACCATTTGCCCTAAGATAGCCAGATGATCTAATCATATGTTCTTAAAAGCGGTAGACAGACGAAGGTGTCTATGACATGCGGTGGACCGTGATCACTGGTAGACGTCGCTAAGTCGTGGCATAGAATGATGTACTGTTGTTTAAAGCGTTATATCCCTGACATGTGGTGGACTGTGCATATGTTCTTAAAAGCGGGGGATGGACTAACGTGGTATCCATGACATGCTGTGAAATGTGCATATGTTCTTAAAAGCGGTGGATGAGCAATGGTGTGTTATAGAGTTGAACTACTGTCGAGTCTGTTTCCCCATATCTAGACGTGTTATCGGTTTTATTATAAGTAAAACATTAGTAATCGGACCATCGATTTGATTAAAGGAGTTACCCTTACAGAATTCTAATTTGGTTACGGCTTATAACTTGTGATAATATCAATAGTCGATACCCTGTTAGTATCTAACTCACTCGGCTTTCATTAAGCTGACGGCGTTTATGCCGCTGGACATTTCTACGTTCCAGCGCACCCTGGTTATGACTATACAGGTGAAGGGCCTGCAGGAGAGGACTACTATGCCGGTGACGGAGTCCCTGTGGAGGATTTCCCCGACGGAGGTCAGACTGAAGAAGACTACTACGCCGAGGACTACCTTTATGCCAACTGAAGACTAGACTAGAATTGTAGCTAATTGTCTCTACCGTTTTAGAACCCTTTTTGTAGTCAGGCATATGTTGCCTTGACATTTGTACTTCCGCTGCCTTATGTTTGATTCGAGACTCTGATATGTAATAGTTAGTAACTTCTGTTGACCTTATGTTACAAGTGAATCAGAACCTAGACTTCATTGTTGTTACACTATTACTTTTGTTGCTTAGTACTGCGTGGTGTGGACAATTATGTGACTTCACCCGTCATTCCCTATGGACCCATAAAGGAAATTATTTTTCTCTATTTATGCTGCTCCGGGGCGTGACATTAAGTGTGTAGGACAATCGGTGTACACGTCTTAACCTAAAGCTTTGATACCAAAAATCCCTGTCACGCCCCGGCGTAGCCAAAATAGGGAAAAAAAATTTAAAATTTCCATCTTGGACCCTGAAGTACGTGACTGGTTGCATTACCGAATTGTCCATGACCAAATACTAATAATAAACAACGTAACCAAAAGGATAAAACCAACATCTGCTCACATTGATATATTACAAAGAAAGGCCACAGTACTAGTTAACTATTACATCATGGTAGATACATCAGAGTCTTATGGCTCTAGGGCGTTACAAAAGCTATAATAAGTCTTTTGATAGAGCTTTCCACCAAAGATATTTACAAAAGACAGCCACTAGTCTTCTCTCTAACAAGTATATCCATAGCCATCTTCGGTGTACTCTTCCTCCACGTTCTCCGCTTGCGTAGCATCATAACCCGTGTACTCGTTACCTGGATAAGCTGGACATGGGAATGTCCAGCGACATGAACGTCGTCAGCTTATGAAAGCTGAGTGAGTAAGCTAAATCAAATGGAACATATATAGTTAAACACAATAGGAATACATTTACTACCTTTCAACATGTCTTTTAGGATCTTTACGTTTTCACCGTCGAATTATAACTAGTAGCATACCCGACTACGTATTCGATAGGAATACAAACAATTCAGGAGACCCATCTAGACATTCTTAATGCAACTACCATTCATTTCTAACATCCGACATCATTTACAAACCCAAAGTGTCTCTTGCTAACCAAACCATCTTTCATCAACCACTTCATCTTTCATCAACCACTTCGTCACAAAGAACCGAAGTGTTAAGGAGTGCAAAAACATCCATTTCATCACGAAGAACCGAAAGGAGTCTTCACTCAAAGAATCATCGCTTCGTCACGGAGAACCGAAAGCGTTACGGAGTACAAGAACATCCATTTCGTCATGAAGAACCGAAAGGAGTCTTTACTCAAAGAATCACCGCTTTGTCACGAAGAATCGAAAGCGTTACGGAGTACAAGAACATCCATTTCGTCACCAAGAACCGAAAGGAGACTTTACTCAAAGAATCACCACTTCGTCATGAAGAACCGAAAGCGTTACGGAGTACAAGAACATCCATTTCGTCATGAAGAACCGAAAGGAGACTTTACTCAAAGAATCACCACTTCGTCACGAAGAACCGAAAGCGTTACGGAGTACAAGAACATCCATTTCGTCACGAAGAACCGAAAGGAGTCTTTACTCAAAGAATCACCACTTCGTCACGAAGAACCGAAAGCGTTACGGAGTACAAGAACATCCATTTCGTCACGAAGAACCGAAATGAGTCTTTACTCAAAGAATCACCGCTTCGTCACGAAGAACCGAAAGGGTTACGAAGTACAAGAACATCCATTTCGTCACGAAGAACCGAAAGGAGTCTTTACTAAAAGAATCACAGCTTCGTCACAAAAACCAAAGTGTTACGGAGTACAAGAACATCCATTTCGTCACGAAGAACCGGAAGGAGTCTTTACTCAAAGAATCACCGCGTCACAACTCAACAACACATTCCTTTTTCTTACTATCCTGATCTCCGCTGCCCAGATTACCTATCCAACAATTATCCTTATCATAATCTGCTTCTAACATAGCACAACCGACCCTTACATTTTCTCGACCGCGCATTCGTCACTCATTTCGGAATTTAGTTCATTAAAGGACTTCCGAATATACTTTCGAAGTTACGTTTATACATCCGTCATCCTGTTTTATGTCGTAATATACTTACAATGGAAACTTATCCAATCACTATCAACGCAATAATCGTACCGTACAACATACTTATAGCTTGGGTATGAACTCTCTATGGTCATCACACTATTTTCATAACAACGGAAACCTAGCGTGTAGCTCGTGGATTTAATACCAATAATATATAGATGAAGCCCCTAACATACTCATCTACTCGATAGTACTACCATAGCACAAGATATCCATAACCACACAGGTACCGGTAAGCAAGCATCATTAATAAACACATCATACAAGTAGTTATATAATCTGCCAGGAATTAATTTTACTATGTCGACTGAATTGATATGATTTATTTGGGCATGATAAATTGATTTGTAGATCAAACTCAAAACTAGAACATTGTAGATAATTGGATTAGCTTCATGTACAAAAAAATCTAGCTTTAATTATATTTTTGAGCAGCTCAAAATATTTATTTTACTTAGACATTTTTATATTTTCGGACTACTCTGTCCCAGATTTATAGTACTGCATTGCATGTGCATTTCACCTATCAAGGATTCATTTTTAGACCAGGCTATAAAAAAGTTATTTGTAGATAAATGAGTTACCTTTCTCTACAAAAAAACCTAGCTTAATGCAGATTTCGGAGCTGCTTAAAACACTCATTTTACTAAACTACATTCTGCTGGAGGTTTCTGTTTCTCAGATTTAAAGTACTGCGTTGCATGTACATTTCACCTATGCAGAAATGATTTTCAGACTGAGCTATAGAAGAGTTATTTGTAGATAAATGAGTTAGCTATCTCCACAAAAAAAACCTAGCCTCATTCCCAATTTGTAACTGTTCGAAATGTTTGTTTTACTAAACAACATTCTGCTGGAAGTTTCTGCTTCCCAGATTTGAAAATTTATCTTGCATGGCATGGATCTCTCAAACTATCAACATCAAGCACTTAATAAACATTAATACATACTATATAGGTTCTAAAGTGAGTTAGAATACTCATATAAACTTGAAATTGAGCTTGGGCTTTGGATTTGACCTTAGGAAGCTTGAACACAAGCTTCAATGGTGGATGTTCCTTGTTCTTCTCCTTCTTCTTCACTTCTTAACTTATGGGATTCTTGTAGGTCTTCTAAGACTTCTTATTACAGATTCTAAGTTCACATGGTGGCATATATAAGTATATAGATGTGTATAGGTGTTTGCATGGAAGTGTATACAAGGGAGGGAAATGAACACACTTTGGTTTTACTTCTAATTCTTCATCTATCTCCATGAAACTCATCTCTTAGTCCCTTCTAATTCCATATATGCATATTGTAATCTACTAAAAGAACTAAAAATGCATATGCATGGAAGCTTATATAATGCAAGACTTATGCTAGGTGTCACATGCATGTATGCATGTTAGGACAAGTGTCCTACAAGTGGACAAGTGTCAAATGGGGTGGTGACATGTGTCAATGGGGTTGCATGTAGCTTCCATGTGGCCGGCCATGGTGGGGCCCACCTTGGGTTTTGTGCCACTTCCTTGGTTTGCGTGCATAAGTTCCTTGATATACATGTCGGTCTTAATTTACGTCCAAACGGGTGTTGTTTCTAACGTCCGGGTCCGGTTATGGGACTAAGTTAATTCTAATTACAGTCGAGTTGGTGCAGTGATTATAGTCTAATTAGTAATTATATTACACTGATACAGTCACACAAATAAAATAATAATATAATAATAGACCAGATATAGAAATTCATAAAACTCGTATTATTGCACGTAGAGAAATTACAGGTATTACATATGGAAGCCTCTCCTATAACAAAACCAGCTGGCTAAGCAACCATCTCAGCTGTCCATCCTACTGCCATATCAGCAATGGCTGCCATATGCATAATAGGTCCGACTGGTAAAGCTATTATCACATGTATCCAAGTACTAAAATCTCCTCTGGCTGGACTGCAACATCCTCTATACCCTTATCTCCTACTATGTCATACCCTCCGGCCATAACATCCTTATCACCTAACTCTGGGTCATCCTCCAGGTCCTCCTCTGGCTGCTCATCATCCTCTACAGGTTCGATGTCCTCGACGGGATCCTCCTTTGGGTCAGCATCCACTATCGCCTCGGCCTCTAGTGACTCTGGCTCCTAAAGCTGCTCCTGCGTGTAATACCCTGTATTTTTGTATATTAATAAGACCTGGTATTTCATTTCTATACTCGTATAAACTTTCTCTCCCTTTTGGTGAATTTTGATACCAATCGATTGATTAGTCTTTCCAATTGATTGACATTTTTCAGATACCAATCGATTGACATATTATCCAATCGATTGACATTCTACCGACTATAAGTGATGACGTGTCAACATCCCAATCGATTGCCATCTTCTTCAATCGATTGACATCAAATATCTGTCTTCAATCGATTGACATAGAGTCCAATCGATTGACATAAGCTGAGAAACATTTTCTTCTTTCCTTCAGCTTTAAACGTGTGGCACTCTTAACCCTTATATATACTTGCTCATTTGTGGCCTTGGGCCAAGTTTTGGCAGTCTTGAGAGAGAGAGATGCATACTCTCTCTTATATATATATACACACACATATATATTGTATATATATATATTACACACACACACTTTCGGGTTGAAGAAGAAGAAGAGAAGAATTAGAAGAAGAAGAGGAGACCAGAGAGAGAAAGAAGAGACAGACAGAGAGACCGAGAAGGAGAGGAGAGAGATCAACCACCATAACCGCCGCCGCGGAGCTCGGGACGCCGTCAACGGAACGCCGGAAAGAGGTGAGTTTCATTAACTCACTCAAGGAGGTGTTTTTGGGATGTATATATGTGTTTAATAACGTGTATGGATAATAAGAGGAACCCCAACGTTTTTAAAATAAAACCAGCAGTTTCGAGGAAGAAGACATAGTTCAATCGATTGACATAGAGTTCAATCGATTGATATCTCAATCGATTGACATAGAGTTCAATCGATTGACATAGAGTTCAATCGATTAATATCTCAATCGATTGACATAAAGTCCAATCGATTGGAAAGAGCAGAATGTTGTTTATCTATTGTTATATGTTACGAGCTGATTGTAATGTACCTAAGCTGCTAATGGTTGTACCCTACGTGATGTTGGATATGTGCTTAGTCAACATGATACTACGTTAGCCTTATATGATGTTTATGTTAATGTTACAAGATGAACTGTTTATTATTAACTGTCGATATGAGATGAATTATTTGACTGTCGTATGTCATTGAATAGTAGAACGGAATACAACTGCATGTTAATAATCAGTAACCAGTAGATATGTTGAATACAGAGCATGTGGCATTTCCTGTACTTAGTATATGAGCATTTCACAACATGTGTCAGCATGCATGGGATAGTGATATGAAGAGGCAAGAGAAGCTGATGAGAAATGGGATATGTGACTTATGTGGACTGTGAGATATGTGTACTTTGGATCCATGGGATCAACGGCTGACGAGTCGGGTGGACGTGGGACGGTTAGAGTTCCTAGTGCGCCTCTCGCTGTTGAAGACGTCCAGTGATGCGTATGCACTGTTGAAGACGTCCAGTGTACCGTTGACGATTACGTCCGGCTAGTGCCCTAATGTATTCTCACCGTGTAGTCGACCAGTGAGAATATACACAGCGTAGAAGACGTCCGTTGTGCCGCTTCTATCGTTTACAGATAGGTGGTACCGTGTAGACGACCGGTAACCCTATCAAGGGATTGTAGGACCTACTGCCTAGTCGGGTGATTCCGATTGGTACTATGGTATCTACGTATGGATACGGATTTGGATTATGGTATCAACGTATGGATACAGAGATGGATATGATGAGATTAATGTTCAGTCGTGGATTCAGCGTCCCGACGCAAAGGTATATGCATGGGTGGTTGCATGGGTTACATGCATGGATTTGATGAATATGTGATAAGATATTATACCATGATCTTTATCCTTGTCATTACTTAATATGATTCCTGCGATCATGAATTCATGTATAGTTTAATCAGACCTTTGCTATGTCCGTGAGTGACGCCATTGTTAAGAGATTAACCGCATTTTAAGATGCTGAACAATAACGATGAGGAGTGTTGTTTAGTATACTCACTCAGCTTTGTATCCAAAGCTGATGGCGTTAATGCCCTGGACATTCCAATGTCTAGGGATTTGTAGGTCTTGAGGACTGAAGACTGATAGTTCTGCCGGACTTGGAGCTGAAGGCTGGAAGACGAAGATGTGCTGCTTTATATTAGTGGGTTCTTAACTGTTGTACTTCTGTTGTTGTTATTGTTATAGGCTTCAGACTCTAAGCCAGCTGTTGTAATAGATTTGGTAGACTCTTATAATTGGTACTTGGGCATCTGTTGCTTCCAAACCTTTTATAGCTTCCGCTGTAGCCTCTGATTATGTTAATAAGATATGAATAGTATCCTCCCTATCGTGGTGTTTGTTGGTTGATTAGATGACAACGCGGTTATTCACCCGTCATTCCCTATGGACCCATAAAGGAAATTTATTTTTCTCTATTTATGCTGCTCCGGGGCGTGACAGGATTTTTGGTATCAGAGCCTAGGTTTCAGTTGTTAACCGCTTGTCTTTTGATTAGAACCTGAGTTCTAAGGTAATATCGGTAGCATGAGGATTAGCTGAGATGAGATAGAACTGTTGTCTTGTCACTCAGATAAGAGGTTGGAAGAATCCATCTGAGGATGTTTCTTTGGAAGATAGTAACTGTTGGAACCAATAAGAATTTGGATAGCTGAGTTCGCGGAGAACAGGCATCGAGAGTTAGTTGTGATTGTGGAGATCTTAAATATAGAGCCGTTGGATGTTAGACGCTGACGAATTCCTGAGCGATCTCGGAACAGTCAGTATGTCCTAGAAATAGAAAGAGGATAAGGATAAGATTATCCTGTTACCTTAAGCCTCATGTTAGTTGAGCAGTACTCGTAGTCTGGAACCTGAGAATAGAAATAGAATGTTTAGATTTGACGTTACGTGTAGAACCTATAGTTTCGTAACCCGTGTTTTGAGCATAGATATATTGGAGTACACTTGGTAGATAGACTGACTTTGTGGTTATTATTATTTATGTGAGGTATTCGTATTTCTTGATGTGATCGTATTATATAGTGGTACTATATATTGGTTACCACATGTTTTGTTCTTGCTTGAGCTGTAAGATAGAATGTGTCTGACCGAATAGTTTTTCATTTGTAGGTAGCAACACTGAACCCTACCAGCACTCGTTATGGTTAGGACGACTCGAGGAAACCAGGGTCAGCTGAATGGAGTACCTGAATTAGTATCTCCTGAGATAGATCCAACAGGAATGATTGGAGTTTTCATCCGTCGCATGGAACAAGTTATCAATCGTGCGGATCACGTCATCGGCAATGAAGCACTAGTACGTCAAACAAGAGTCAAGTTGCTAAAGGAATTTCGTGCTATTCAACCAGGAACCTTTACCGGATTAACGGGAGCATGGCAAGCGGAGCAATGGATTCGCCAGATAGAATTAATTTTTGAAGTACTTGAATGTACTGACACTGAGAAAAGACATTTGGCTATATTTCAACTGACATTCTCAGCAGCAGATTGGTGGGACGCAGTGAAAGCTACGATAGGTGAAGAAGCTGTAGGAAGGATGACTTGGGAATCATTCAAGACTCGATTTCTAGAGAAGTACTTTCCAGAATCCGAGAAGAACAAAAGGGAGATGGAGTTCATCCAATTAGTTCAAGGTTGTTTTACAGTGCCCGAATATACAACTCAATTCGAGAGGCTATCACGATTTGCACCGCATATGATCGATACGCCAAGAAGAAAGATCAAAAGATATCATCAAGGACTAGTTCCACATATCCGTCATATGACTATAGGACATTTAGATCAATCTTTCGAAGCTTTGGTAGAAATGGCAACGAAACTGGAAGACGACACTCAGATTAGTGAAGGACAACACTTTGATCAAGCATTTCCAGGGAACGATCAGTTTTTCATAACGGATCAGAGAGGAAGAGACAGTCAGATTGTGTTGGCAGCTAACCAAGTTCAACAAGGAAACATAGAAAGAAATTACATAGGCAACCGCCAGAAGCGCAAGAGATTTGAGACCGACAAGAACGAATCAAAACCCGTGACGACCCCAACACAGCACAGAGAACGAGATATCTGCTACAATTGTGGAGTACCAGGACACCATTCCCAAGAATGCAGAGTATCAAGGAAATCTAGTAGACGTGGAATACGATGCTTTAACTGTGGTAAATTTGGTCATATCCGTAAGTTTTGTCCAGAACTAGAGATGCAACACAATGTTCCGTTGCAACAAGTACCAAGAGGGCGAACCTGTCGAACAAATAATTGGTCTCAACTTAGACAAGGACGATAGACAGAAGGTACAACACTCAACACCTACATTTTGTATTACATATGATCCCGATATTGAAGGAAGTTTTACATCCATTTGATTGATTGTAAGAGGATTAGCCTACACCATAAATTGTAGATACCCAAACACCCCATTTGGCACTGATCAATAATCGTCTATGACAGTAGCTTTCCAAGAATAAATATGACATCAATTGCATCCCTGTATAACATCAATTGCATCCCTATATGACATCTTTTGCATCCTTATATGACGTCAATTGCCTCCCTATCGAAAGACTACGCCAACCATTGGTATGTTGGACAAAGACTAGAGATGTGGAATCTAAATTTTCGTAAGATGTAGCCTTAACAAGAGAGGACGAACTAGAAGATTGCGAGTATACGAGAAGAGATACGAGTAACGCAGAGACAACACCAGAACTTTCAAAAAGAGTATCGTAGAGGAATGCTTTTCAACACCAATCGCCTGTTACTTTTATCTAGTCGAGATGTTTTGTAGTAGAACGACTCACGATATCAGTATGTAGTCCTGCTTAACCTATTTGATTAGTACGTGGAAGCAGAATGAGTATTTTAATGGATTGAACGACCTCAAAGAGATGATTATATCAATAGTATGTGGGAATTTGGAGAGCCATGAGGAAATTTGAGTTATCAAATGACGATGTTAGAGTCATGATGTTTTTAAGTCAGCATACTAAAGGATGATAATAACACATGAGTTTTATAAGGACGTAGTGTGCAACACGAGGCTGATTAATAACGTTGACGATCGTAACAAGAAGTCCAGAGATAAGAAGACAGTCAACTGATGACGCAGTAGAGACATTGTCAGCACAGTGTGAAGCATCTTCAGAGACGAGAGTAGACAGCAACGCTTTGCTAAGACTTAGACGAGATTAGAACACTTGATCAGTAGAACCCTTACACCGTAGAGTTTGACCTGAGGGAGGAACCTTCTGTGTTTGGAGACTAGCTGTTTCAGATTTTGTAAGATGATTAGATTGTGCTACCTAGAACCTTTTCCCGAAGTTCGACATACGAATTTTCATATAGCTAACCCAAGGATTGATAGTTGTTACCCTAGCACTTATAGATCGTTGATAACTTTGCATCGCGTGTTTAGAACTTAATCCGTTGGCCGCTGAGGTAATCATTTACGTAAAACGAGAACTTGAGCATTTTTAGATTCTATCTTCTGAGATGGATTTCTTTTTGGTAGTAGGGGTCGTTGCTTCAGATTTCGAGGACAAAATCTTTTGATGAGTGGTGGATGATGTAATACCCTGTATTTTTGTATATTAATAAGACCTGGTATTTCATTTCTATACTCGTATAAACTTTCTCTCCCTTTTGGTGAATTTTGATACCAATCGATTGATTAGTCTTTCCAATCGATTGACATTTTTCAGATACCAATCGATTGACATATTATCCAATCGATTGACATTCTACCGACTATAAGTGATGACGTGTCAACATCCCAATCGATTGCCATCTTCTTCAATCGATTGACATCAAATATCTGTCTTCAATCGATTGACATAGAGTCCAATCGATTGACATAAGCTGAGAAACATTTTCTTCTTTCCTTCAGCTTTAAACGTGTGGCACTCTTAACCCTTATATATACTTGCTCATTTGTGGCCTTGGGCCAAGTTTTGGCAGTCTTGAGAGAGAGAGATGCATACTCTCTCTTATATATATATACACACACATATATATTATATATATATATATTACACACACACACTTTCGGGTTGAAGAAGAAGAAGAGAAGAATTAGAAGAAGAAGAGGAGACCAGAGAGAGAAAGAAGAGACAGACAGAGAGACCGAGAAGGAGAGGAGAGAGATCAACCACCATAACCGCCGCCGCGGAGCTCGGGACGCCGTCAACGGAACGCCGGAAAGAGGTGAGTTTCATTAACTCACTCAAGGAGGTATTTTTGGGATGTATATATGTGTTTAATAACGTGTATGGATAATAAGAGGAACCCCAACGTTTTTAAAATAAAACCAGCAGTTTCGAGGAAGAAGACATAGTTCAATCGATTGACATAGAGTTCAATCGATTGATATCTCAATCGATTGACATAGAGTTCAATCGATTGATATCTCAATCGATTGACATAGAGTTCAATCGATTGACATAGAGTTCAATCGATTGATATCTCAATCGATTGACATAAAGTCCAATCGATTGGAAAGAGCAGAATGTTGTTTATCTATTGTTATATGTTATGAGCTGATTGTAATGTACCTAAGCTGCTAATGGTTGTACCCTACGTGATGTTGGATATGTGCTTAGTCAACATGATACTACGTTAGCCTTATATGATGTTTATGTTAATGTTACAAGATGAACTGTTTATTATTAACTGTCGATATGAGATGAATTATTTGACTGTCGTATGTCATTGAATAGTAGAACGGAATACAACTGCATGTTAATAATCAGTAACCAGTAGATATGTTGAATACAGAGCATGTGGCATTTCCTGTACTTAGTATATGAGCATTTCACAACATGTGTCAGCATGCATGGGATAGTGATATGAAGAGGCAAGAGAAGCTGATGAGAAATGGGATATGTGACTTATGTGGACTGTGAGATATGTGTACTTTGGATCCATGGGATCAACGGCTGACGAGTCGGGTGGACGTGGGACGGTTAGAGTTCCTAGTGCGCCTCTCGCTGTTGAAGACGTCCAGTGATGCGTATGCACTGTTGAAGACGTCCAGTGTACCGTTGACGATTACGTCCGGCTAGTGCCCTAATGTATTCTCACCGTGTAGTCGACCAGTGAGAATATACACAGCGTAGAAGACGTCCGTTGTGCCGCTTCTATCGTTTACAGATAGGTGGTACCGTGTAGACGACCGGTAACCCTATCAAGGGATTGTAGGACCTACTGCCTAGTCGGGTGATTCCGATTGGTACTATGGTATCTACGTATGGATACGGATTTGGATTATGGTATCAACGTATGGATACAGAGATGGATATGATGAGATTAATGTTCAGTCGTGGATTCAGCGTCTCGACGCAAAGGTATATGCATGGGTGGTTGCATGGGTTACATGCATGGATTTGATGAATATGTGATAAGATATTATACCATGATCTTTATCCTTGTCATTACTTAATATGATTCCTGCGATCATGAATTCATGTATAGTTTAATCAGACCTTTGCTATGTCCGTGAGTGACGCCATTGTTAAGATATTAACCGCATTTTAAGATGCTGAACAATAACGATGAGGAGTGTTGTTTAGTATACTCACTCAGCTTTGTATCCAAAGCTGATGGCGTTAATGCCCTGGACATTCCAATGTCTAGGGATTTGTAGGTCTTGAGGACTGAAGACTGATAGTTCTGCCGGACTTGGAGCTGAAGGCTGGAAGACGAAGATGTGCTGCTTTATATTAGTGGGTTCTTAACTGTTGTACTTCTGTTGTTGTTATTGTTATAGGCTTCAGACTCTAAGCCAGCTGTTGTAATAGATTTGGTAGACTCTTATAATTGGTACTTGGGCATCTGTTGCTTCCAAACCTTTTATAGCTTCCGCTGTAGCCTCTGATTATGTTAATAAGATATGAATAGTATCCTCCCTATCGTGGTGTTTGTTGGTTGATTAGATGACAACGCGGTTATTCACCCGTCATTCCCTATGGACCCATAAAGGAAATTTATTTTTCTCTATTTATGCTGCTCCGGGGCGTGACACTGCGGCTCTGGAATGGGTACCTCAGGTACCGGTGATGGTGGTACTACTACTGATACTACCTCAATTGGTCCTCCAACAATAGCTCATAGCTCTATGGCATCCATCTCCAGCTTACTCTGAATCAATCATAATATCTCCTGGAAAATATCCCTACCAATCCTCGCTAAAAGATAAGCATCCATACGGATCTCCGTAGGGTGAGTCTTTTCGGTCATATAGAGAGCCTTCCACATGTCCTCCTCTAGATATCGACTAGCTGTCTGGTGTATGCAGTTATGATAAAACTCCGCATTTTTACAAAAGTTTTTCCCAATCACAAGAACTAATTAAATAAGAAAATCTATAACAAATTTTGTGATGCAAGATGGGGAAATGCTTTATGATACTTGGGAAAAATTTAAAGAATTATTACGCTCGTGTCCACATCATCAGGTTCCTAAGTGGCAGTTGGTACAGGTCTTTTATGAGGGACTTATTCCCTCAGTCCGTAATACCGTCGACGCTGTTTGTGCGGGTACCTTCCTACACAAAAGTGCCGACGAGGCCTGGAAAATCTTTGAAACATTAAGCGAGAATTCGATGTATCAGGCTGTATCAGTACATTCTGAGGGATATCATTCACAACCTAAGAGAGAGGTAAAGTTCGAGTCAAGTCATTCAATTGAAATAAAAGAACTATCTAAAAAACTTGACCGACTTTTAACAATGAACCAAACGACAGTCCCACTCGCTCACGAAATTTGTGCATTATGTTCTGATCCGTCACATTCTATCCTAGCATGTCCATCGGCGAGTCAATTTCCAGAATTCGTGGAGCAACACATTAATTCTATTCAACAATACCCACGAAATAATTATAATTCGACTACTAATAATCCGGACGCGCTATGGAGAAACCATCCTAATTTTTCATGGAAAAATAATAATAATAATAATAATGAGATGAGTAATTTCCCTAACGCTTATAGACCTCAACAATGTCAATACCAACAACCTCCTCCTCTACCTCCACGTAATAATGCATTTGAGGAGAAGGTGTTGGCCTCACTTGAAAGTTTTGGTCCGGTGATCCAGTTAGTACATTCCCACACTCAGTCCATTGCAAAACTGGAGTCCCAAGTGGGACAAATAGTTAACATGCTAAATCGTTTAACCGAGAGTAAGTTGCCAAGTCAACCTATTCCGAACCCTAAGGGACAATACGAGGTGGGTGGTACGAGTGAGCAACTGAACGCTGTGTCAACTAGGACGACTATTCGAGAGGAAGAAGTTGTTGAGATTCCGAGGGAGGTTATGAGGGATGCAAACGTTAACTCGAATAAAGAGAGGGGTGAGGACGTGAATCAAAGTAGAAAAGAAAAAGAATCGGTCCCGACTAATATTATTCCAAAACTACCTTTTCCACCTAATGTTGAGGGACCGTCACATTTGTCTAAGAAAGGGTCAAAAGCTGAAGATATACTCGAGGTGTTTAAACAAGTTAAAATTAATATTCCATTCCTCGATACTATAAAACAAATTCCCGCTTACGCTAAATGTCTTAAAGACTTATGCACTCAAAAACGTAAATTACGTAGTCATACTCCGAAAATGGTCTTTCTCACAGAAAAAGTAAGTTCTATTTTCCAACACGCTACTCCGAAGTATAAGGATCCAGGTACGCCTATGATTTCATGTGTCATAGGTGACACTATCATCCATAGGGCTCTCCTTGACTTAGGAGCTAGTGTTAATCTCTTACCTTATCACGTTTATAAACAACTAGGTTTAGGTGAACTTAAACCTACGGTCGCTACTATTCAATTAGCGGATCGTTCTGTTAAAATCCCTAGAGGAATCATCGAGGACGTCTTAGTTAAAGTTGACAAATGCTATTATCCTGTTGATTTCATGGTCCTTGATACTGAACCCGTACTAGATGCTAGGAAGCACACTCCTGTCATTCTAGGTCGTCCATTCTTAGTAACCGTTAACGCTCGTGTTAACTGTAGGACGGGGGTAATGAAAGTGTCATTTGGGAATATGAATTTAAAATTGAATGTTTTCAACGCTATTGATCAACCTCCTAAAGACGACGATTACCTATGTGAGGCGGAGAGTGAGGTAAGACAAATTATTGAGTCCAATTATGTAATACCTTTGAGTAATGACAATAATATATTGGAAAATAAGCGGACGAATTTGAATAATTTAGATCCTAATGACGAATTTACCCAAAAGGTGAAGAATCGATTGGAAACCGAAAAGAATGAACCGTTGAATGAATTGTTACATAGCGATATGGTATCTGCTTACCACCGGGCTCCTCCTGACATCTTCAGGGGTATAAACTCCAATTTACGGCCTCCATAAATCTTGAGCTAGAACGGTCTAGCTAAAGACGTAAAAGATAGCGCTTCTTGGGAGGCAACCCAAGCTTTAAATCGTTCGTTTCTTTGATTTTTGCATGTTTTTGGGTCGTTTTGGTCAGATTTTGAATTTCTGAACAGGTTTAGGGGTCGGGGATAATTTATTTTGAACTTATATACAATTTTATACTAAAAAGAGGAAAAGACCACAGTCACGCGCGCGACCCGCTCGCGCGACAGATCGCTCGCGCGGTCCGCTCGCACGAGATTCCCCCATAGACAAAATATTTCAAGTTTTTTTTTTATATGTAGCCTCAGTATCACCTCGCGCCACAATTCGTGCGCGCGAGGGGGTTCGCTCGAGCGGTCCGCTCGCGCGATCTGAGGACTTAGAAATTTTTCTTCTATAAAACATAAAACAAGCTTCTGCTTAAACTCGCGGAAGGATTCTCGCGCGCGAGGCTTGCTCGCGCTGCCCGCTCGCGCGAGGTAGGGTTTTCTGGTTTGTCTCCTTTGTTCTCTTCCCTCCTCTCTCCATACCTGGGTCAGTGTTTTTTTTATACTTTCTGTTTGTTCTTTTAGCCCTGTTTAGGTTCGCCTGTCTTTGTTTTTATAAGTTCTGTTTGTTTCTTCTATTTTTATTGAGTCTCTTGATTATAGTTTAGATTCTATTATTCTATTTAAAAAATAATAATAATAATAAAAATAAAATATAAAATAAAAAATAAAAAAATCTAAATATTTAGCTGTTATTGTTATTATTCTGTTCTTTTATTTTCTATTGTTAAGTATTACCAGGTGATTAGTAGCTTCGTTTGGAGCCTGATTGAACTTTGATTCCATATTATTATACGTTCACCTGGTTTGTGCTTGTCGAGATTGAGGTAATATCGTTCCTTTCTTACCTACTCTCCGTTCTTTCGTTTTATTGTTTCATTGGGGACAATGAAAGGTTTAGGTTTGGGGGTATGCACACACATGCACATTGTTATGCACTAATTTTTAAAATTTTTGATTCGTGTGCTTAAATAAACGACGTTACTGACGTTTTTGCAATCTTGATTTGATATTTCTTATTATGTAATTATGATTGTTATAGAATGGTAAACAAGAGAAGATGTGATTAAACATTTGCTGAAGTCATGATATGATGTAATGTTTAAGTTTTGTATTGTTTGAATCGTAGTTTTATATCATAGATTTGCACATAAATCTATGCACTGCATGTAGTCGCTTGAATACATGTTTGATGTGAACTATAATATGATTTAGATTTCTAGATAACACAAGGTGGAGACTAGACCCTGTGAGCTTTTGAGCCTATCTTTTCTGTTTTGAGGGTTATAAATACACATTGTGTTTGTCGAATTTCATTGAAATAGCGCATTAACTTGTTGTTTAGTCTCATTATTCTTATTTTGGTTGATAGTTAAGTTAAAATATTTACTACCATGCTAAATAATCTTCCATTGTAAACGTTGAAGAACTATATCACCCTAGGAAATGATCTTAGGCCTTTTTTGTTTACTGACCGATAAATGATAAATTTCCTTAGTCGCCCTTTGAGCCGTTAAAATGCCATTTCTTTCTTTAATTACCATTATCCTTGTTTTTAGTGGTGTTAAGGCAATGTGTGATTGGGAAGAAGAAGACAAGATGCTATTGGGGTAGTTGCTTAGAAATCAATGTATAATCATCCGACAAGCAAGAATTAAGAAAAAAAAAAAAAGGTTGAAAAAAAAAAGAAGAAAAAAAATTGAAAAGAAAAATCAAAAGAAGAGAACGAAATGATGAAGTTGGTGGAAGAGCGAATGAAAGAAATCGAACATGCCTTACAATGCCATTCTAAATCCTTTCTATCCTTTTCTATTGTCTGAGCCACATTACAACCTTTGAAAAGTCCTATTTGATCCTAGGAAACATGGTTCGGATATGAAAACGATGGAAGGGGGATTAAAACATGGTAATGATTAATTTTTCTTGATTATTGGCATCCTATCCATGAGACTACCATTCTTTCGTGTCATGCGTCTTGTTTGAGTCATATGTGAGCATTTCTCGTTTTGAAAACATATTTCCTTTACTCACATATTTTAGAAAAATTACACCTGTTTCTGAGTGTTTCATTTTAGAGTGTAATTGACATTGTGAGATTCGTAGTCGAGACATAGTTAAATGGTTATCCGAGTTATATTCCAAGTTCATGACATACGCGTGTTCATTTGACTACCACATCACACACGTGCAATTTTATGAGAAACTCTATTGATTTATACGATGCATGTGCTTGAGATTGTTTTTCATGATTTAGGTGGATGTTTCTTTATGTTCGTTATTCTATTTCAAATCATCGTTCTATGATAAGGAGTATTGATTGTTATGTTCTTTGTTTTTGATAAAACTTTTTAAATTGATAAGTTAATAAAGATGGTTGTGGGTAGCTTGTTGAAGAGAACCCTCACGAGACTTCACTCGTCCGACTAGGGACACCTAGAGGTTTAAAAGGCTTGTTGCATAAGCTAAATGCAATCGCGATCCATGCGAAAATGGAGTAGTATGTTATTAGTAGTTTAGTTTTTATTTTTAGTTTTGCTCGAGGACTAGCAAAATGTAGGTTTGGGGGTGTGATCGGGAGAGAACAGATCCTATTTATACGCCTTAACATGCGTTTGTTAGTACCTTTTTATCCTGTTTTTGTATATTTTTATTTCATTTTCTATTTTCTGACAGGTTTTGGAAGAAATCAAGTAAACCAGGCTAAACAGGGTGAAAAAGCAAGCAAGAAGAAGCTGAAAAATCAACATCGCGCGCGCGAAAACCCAGATATCGCTCGCGCGGAAGTCCATAAATCGCTCGCGCGATCCGCTCGCGCGAGGTCCCAAAATCGCGCTCGCGCGGCCCGCTCGCGCGACATATGCAAAAATGGAACTTGCGTATTTCACTCTACTGATGATTCCTACGCGAACGAAACTGCCTAATTACGTAGGGAAAGCTAAATACAGCAGTTTTAGTGCGTTTCGGGTTAGGAAAGCTTCCAAAAACTTGTTGTAAATCTATATATACCCTAAGTTACTTCAATTTAGGGGTTGGCAAATATTAGATACACAATATACAACCACACTTTCAGCCATTGAAGGGAGGGAAGCAAGGAGAAGAAGAAGAAGACTAAGGATTTCCATGGCCTCCTCCATCAACCTCTTGCCATCTACCACTTCCATGGATAACTAGACTCTAGATCTAGGGTTTCAATGAAACCCTAGCCAAGTAATAGGGTTTTATTTATGTTTTTATTTTAGTTTTATTATGTATGGATGATGATTACATGTTTAGAGGATTTTTATAAATAAATTGTACTTTTATTGATTAAATCATTACTTTCAAAGTTTATTCTTGTCTTAGATCTATTTTGACTGTAGTGTGCTCAATGATCTATGCTTGCTGTGCTTGTTTAGATTATTTACATGTAATGGTGCTTTATTGAATTGTGCTATCAAGTATCCGAATAGTCCATGCCTAGATTAGACGGATTATACCACAACCCTAGTTTAGTGTGGGATAATTCGTGCTAACCGAAGATGGATTATGTTGGTGCTTGAGCCATAGTTATTTTCTTGACGGAGGAGTTGGGCTTGTAGCTACAATTCCCCATTATCATCCAACTTAATAATCTAATTGAATGCATAAATATTCCTATTATGAAGTTAGTGGTGGATTTGTAATCCTAGGTTCCTTTATACATATTTATAAAAACACTTTTAAATCGCTTTCATAATTTAGATTTAATTTCATTATTTTCATTAATTTAATTAAAATTCAAATCAAAATCTCATTTTCATAATTAATTAGATTTAGGTTTTAAAATTAAGAGTCGTAGTAAATCAATCTCTGTGGGTTCGACCTTTACTTCCACACTGCAAATCTTTAGAAAAGTAAAGTATACTTTTATATCTTGATTTTGACAACATCAATAAGTTTAATAAAAATAATACTAAATATAACTATCTTCAGATCTTCAGCTGACGAATGGGTAGTCATCGGCGTAACAACCTTCTCTAACATAACTTGCATCAGTGGGGCCACCCTCTGTATAATCTCCTTCTGGGAAGTATCCATCATCGTACACATCATTACCTGGATTATTAAGAACAGGTTAGTCTGGATGGGGAATGTCAAGGCAATAACAGTCGCCAGCTTATTGAGAGCTGAGTGAATAGAAACTCACAGGGTATCAATGATTAACGTAATAACAAGTTATTAAAGTGTCTAAGATATAGTGTTATAATAGTATCTTTCTCTGTATTTCAACATCATTTGCTCAACCCTTATCATGCAGCGCACTACTAACTCTTAGAATAGACTTGATTGTAAAACTCCTGGATATACCAATGCTCAGTCTACTGCTTCACCACAAGTCATAGATACCTTCTATAACATAACACCGCAAGTCGTAGAGGTCATCTACCACGTACATCGCAAGTCATAGATAATACGTCAGTCCATTCCCCGCTTTTAATAACATATGCACAATCCACCGCATGTCAGGGATTTAACGCTTTAAGCATCGACACATCAATTCTATTGCCACGACCTATCGTTAGATCTACCGCGTACTTATGATCCAGGTCACCGCAAGTCATAGAACCTTCGTCTATCTACCGCATACTTATAATCAAGGTTCACCGCATGTCATAGATATTATATCACCGCAAGTCATAGACACATATGTCTGTCTACCGCGTTCACTAGTTAATCAAAGTTCACCGCATGTCATAGACACCTTCATTTGTCTATCACGTACTTATGATCAACCAGTATACATCCCCGCTCTCTTTCCAAAACTTATCAAACCTACTTAATGGCACACTGCTAACGGTTACATAACAGCCCCCTTTGTGGCACGACTACTCTAAATAATATGATCAGGTACTATACTCGTACATGAACCGCATAGTATCTAAGGTTATCACGTTAATCCATTATTCTTAACCATACTTATCTTTATTGTCACATTATCCTTGATCAACCCAAAATCGTATAATAGAAGTTCGAATCAAGAATCGAACATCCGAACCTCTTATATAATAAATAAGAGAACTAAATCATGTTCTGCAAAGTTCGATCGATTGAAACCATTTCGATCGATTGGGAAAAGTAATGTTCGAGTGATTGAAGTCGTTTCGATCAATTGAACCTTCGAGCAATTAAACTTTGTTCAGTCGCTCGAGAGTCGTCTACTCCATCAGATTCGTAAACAACAATATATAAAAGTCTTAGGGACGTGTTTACTACATCTCAACATCACCAAAAGCTTACAAACATTATATTAAAGAAACTAAGTAAGTAAAAACTCACTTAGGGTGCCTTCTCTTTCTCTCTATCTCATTCTTTTCTTCTTCTCCTCTGCTTCTCTTTCTCTCAAATAGCATATATATATATATATCTATGTATGGATATGTGTGTATAATATATGTATGTGTGTATATATATATACTAAACACAAGCACACACTCTCTCAAACTCTCTAAGGTTCAGAAAACCTAATAGCCACACAAAACTAACGTATATATATAGGGAATGGGAGTGTAGGTGGCTGTCTTTGCGTGAAACCTGGAATCCTGATAATTATACGTTCGATCGATCGAAGGTAGTTTGATCGCTCGAGGTCAGAACAGTTAGGTTTGATCGATTGAAGAGAGGTTGATCGATTAAAGTGGAGACCATATCATAAATTCAAGTCGGTAGGTTTTCGATTGATTGAACAAGGTTCAATCGCTCGAAAGGGCTTCGATCGATTGAAAATAAAATTACAAGTATGATCAAGGGAAGTATATAGAAACTCTGTGTATTAAATAATTATTGAAAATACAAGGTATTACATAATCTATAAAAAGCATAGGGAACTTCTCCCTCATCTCCGTCTCGAGCTCCCAAGAAGATTCGCCTTCATCATAAGGCTTCTATTGGACCTTTACTAATGGAATTTCTTTATTTCTCAGCTTCTTGACTCCGTGATCCAAAATCTTGACTGGTACTTCATAGTAGGTCATATTGTCATTAACTTCAATGTCCGTGAAATCCAACTTGTGAGAATCGTCTTGCACATACCTCTTCAACATACTCACATGAAACACATAATGTATTCTTGACATCCTTGGCAGCAAAGTGAGTCTGTAGCCAACCTTACCAATACGTTCCAAGATCTCGAATGGTCCAATATATCGAGGTGATAACTTACCTCTCTATGGATATCGCATTTTTTCTTACCCACAGCATTTGAAATTTCATTCTAAATTCAAAACACAAAATATGAGTCGCCACTTAATTTTTAAAAGGAAAAATTAATAAACTATTTTAAAGCAAACCAATCTTTTTGAGAAACCAGAGTTGTCTAGGTCCGGGGATTATGGAATGAGAGGGGAAGGAGCCCAACGGACTAAAGCACCCCCTCTCATCCTACCTCGTGATAGGCCTCTACTCAACATCCGTTTAATCGAATCATGAATAAAACTGTGCCCTCAACTAATACATAAATATAAATATACATTACAAAAGCATATCAAAAGGGTGTAAGATTGTTAATGGTGAAAAAATCATTCAAAACCTTGTAATACAATTGGCAAGCAATATAACATGCAATAGGGAACGAGAGAACTTACCCGGGATCCAGTTGCGAATATTAGACGTGCAATGCATACGAAAGAAAATAAAACCTAAGAAATGGTCTCTAATCACATATATACACATAAGACAATACCTAATTCTAAGGTGTCGCGCATGAAGTCGAAAATCAATAAAACCAAGAAATGAATAAGCTAAAGAGGGGTTTGAGAAATCATACCTTAATAGCACTACAAAACAAAGAGTTAGTCCACATGCTTTAGATAAGATATAATGTTGAATCTTAAATGAAATTCCTAAACTTCTAGCTTAAATCTATCAAGTATGAAAGAATTGACAAAATTATTAATTCCTTCTAATTAGTTGGAAATGCACCATTTCTATATGCAAGTCGCAACTAGGAGTCAATGCAATGTCCATATAGAAATGGTATAGTCCCAACATGATCACAAGAAACTCATAATTATGTTTATTCTTAGTACAAAATGAATTCTAATTACAAGTATCAATCTACATGGATGAATGTATGTAGATATATAAACATGAACAAGAATAAGCTACGAATTATTCCTTGATTTGGATCATTTAACCATTGGTTTTAAGTTTAAGCAATCATTATTAAAGCATGGTTTAAGCCCTAGGTCATAGAAAAGTCATCTGAACTGTTACTTACAAAGTTTACCAAATCTGTCCCAAAATTCTGAAAATTACAGAGAGTAAATTAAAACTTCAAATATTGGAAAAGCATAGTTTCCATGGTTTGATGTCAGTGAATTTTGGACACAAGATGCCTCTGTAAGTCTAGTTTCCAATCCAAAAAGAAAAATCAAAGATCAACGGTTCAATCTCTGGAAATTAGACAAACACTAGACATCACTCTGAAATTTACAACTCTCTGTCTAGAGATTTTGTACGATTTTTTAAAAATAGTAAGCAAATCAGAAATACTCTAATCTTTTTAGGAGACCTCATTAACACATTAAACTTCATAGAAAAAATTATTTGGAGCCAAGAATGCTTAGTTAAGGTTCTGATTTACTCATTTTAAGGTATTACTGTTCTGAAACTCTGGATAGATTAGAGTTACTTCATAAAACTCATGACCAAACCACTTTAAACATGAAATCTCATTAAAACAAAAATCACAGTGGTAAAACTACGTGTTATTGACATTCTCCAATTAGTTTCATTCAATTCCAATGGTTCGTTATTTAACTAAAAATCTTTGATCAAAAGTGGTTGATGAACTCACTGCACCTTTGACAAGTTCACCTCCCTTTTTTACTTTAGCTATCAAGCCATCAAGCTTGGCTTAACCTAAACTACTTCTCCCGCATTTGATGGTCATTGGAGACTAAAGAAACTCATACTTATAGACCTCAATGACGTATGAAGGAACTTCATGAAACCTCAAAATAATGAACCTAAACCATGGAGGTAGATTTAGATTCATTGACCAAACATGTTAATATCAACTTTGATTTCCTTGTAAAACATGTGCTTATAAGGAAACTAAAGGATTTTAAGTCAATAGATTCAAGTAAGACATTGAAAGTCTTATAAATTCTAAGAGACGATTATTATCAAAAAGAAAAAAGAAAGGGAAATCAAGACTCATGTAATATCTAAATTCACTTCATGATTCATTTAATCTTAAACCTAAGGCAATTTTGATCCAAATCTTATAAAATAGAAATTCAATCACAACATTGACCCTAAGGAGTCCGATATATTGTGATTAGGCTTGAATTAGAGACTAATTAACTTAGAGATAACCTCAAACTATCCTCAACTTCTTGGTTGTTTTAGGATTTTCCCAAGGTTAAGCAAGCTCTTCTTCTAGCTCTTCCTTCTAAAACTTGCTTCTAATTGTGTTTAGAAAATTTTAAGAAGTTTAAAACAAGGAGAATCAAGATAAGGTTCTAGGATTCAAAAATTCTAAGCTAAAAAAAGATCCCTTGTAACAGGATATTCATCCCCTTTATATAGGCAAATTCTAGAGGGTTATTCTAGTAATTCATAGTAAAAACCCTAATTTTGGATTTCCTTTGAAGGTATAAACGTACTATTTCAAAGATGGCGGCCACGAAAATGCGGCACTCAACAGAGATGGAAGTGGCACTCACTGAATGCCGACGCGGCTTTCACTGAATGCTGCTACGACACTCAATTAATGCCGCGGACAATTCCGCAGACTGCCGTCTTTTCAGGAACTCTAATTTTTGCGGCATTTGGTGCATTTTTGTGGCGATCACTGAGAGCCGTCACGGCACTTACTATGCCATGTGTCATTTTCTTCCATTATCTCTCTTTTCACTCTTTTCCTCCCTTTCTTTCCTTTATTTAAATTGCAGAGCCTTTTGAAGAGCTTGAATCACCTTTGGAAGTCCTAGATTAATTGGACATTGTCATCATCGGATCTAGAGGTAACACTCCCCTTAATCCGACATTCGGTCAAAATCGGGGTGTCTACATTCTCTTTATTCCAAACCTCACAACTCCCCGTACTAGTGAACCCTTTAAGTGTACGTGATCACCTACTTGATATTCTTTATCCTTACGCTTCTTATCGGCATAGTGTTGGGACTATTAGACGCGAGTTTTTGGATTCTGGATTTGTATATCTTTTTGGGCAGTTGAGTAGTTTGGTGGAATGAACTGATTCCTGGACATGTTGGAATTATGGTTTATTTATATTTTAGTTTATCTTTCTGCTTTTTTATTTCATTTTAGTTATATGATTGATGATGGCCTGTTACTGGAAGATTTCTTTCTTATGTGTGATTGATCTAACTCTTTTAAATGTTTAGAAATTGTTCTTTGAATCTCAGTTAAAATGCACAGTTTATTAACCCAAATTTCATGCACATTCCAGGTGATATCTCTCCTTTCTTTCAAATTTCGTGTCTTTTACATTGAGGACAATGCAAAATTAAGTTGGGGGGAGGGACTTTAGATATACATCAAAAAATATATATAAAAAATAATATACTAACATGACATGATCCTGTATGTGCTTAGACAATCTCCATATCTGAAACACGCGTGCATTATACTCATAATATTTATAGTTTTTTTTAGTGCACATGGTATGTTATTGCAGCTTGTTTATCATCTAAATTATGGAATATGTCGTGCTTGTTAAATTTCACAAAATATAAGCACAATGGACAACTTTATGTTAAGTAGAAACTTCTTGTTATAAATAACCTATAGTAATTTAGAGACATGCGATCGAGGCTCATAACCCATTGGGAGTTTTCGTGCTATGCATTTTTTTCAAGAGGGATATGTTATATTTAATCGATTTATTCTTGAACTATGTCTCATTGATAAGCCTCATTATTTCTTCATATTGACAGATCACTAGAGGAGAACATCCAGGACCTATCAAAATTAAAATTCTTGGACTACTAAAATGGATAAACTGGGTTCTATTCGTGTTACTGGTTTCTTATAAATAATTCAATCGCTGATGATCATCTTTACATAGAAAATATATATATCAGATGATGACAGGTGACATCCTCTTCTTTCTATCATTGAACTATAGGTTGTTTTTGGTTCTTTATTGCAATGTAAGCATATTTTACATTGCTTAATACATCAAGCATGTGATGGGAGTTCGAAAGCAACGATGGCAATATTAAAAAAAAGAAGCAAAAGGAAAAGAAAGAGGAGAGTAAACTTTGAGAAGTTGAAAAAAAAATTATAAAAAAAAAGAATAAAGAGAAGAAGGAACTACGAGTCACATGCTGGTAAACTATTCTAGAACCTCTTTTGTCTTCACTCTCGGTCTCTATCCTTTAATAAAGACCGATTCCGAGTAGCTAAGTTTTGAAATGAAGGTAAGAAAAGGATTTTCCGTGATGGGTCGCTCTTCTAGTGTGAAGTGTTCCATTCATAAGGTTATTACACTTATAGATATCCTGTTTTTCATTATAGATATGCAAGGCATTTGTGTTTCTTACATTTACTCTTTAAGAGCCTCTATATCATGGGAGAAAATATATAATCCACCCGAGTCTGAGTGAATTCATCTTTAGAGTGTATATCCGGTGAGATTTGAGCTGGAGTCATATGTTTCAAAGATTGCTATGGGAGATAGAACTTGAAGCAATACTGAGCATTTTTGTTGTCCATGCACACACACACACACACACACACACGTGAAGCTTAGCAAAAATGATATATTTTAATGATTTCTATGATAGATGAGCTATATGGGTACACATTGTCTGTTGCTTAAAGTATGATAGGGATATTATGAAGTGTTTCACACTTGTGTGCTTGGTATTGGAGGATGAACAGGCATATATAATGATCATGATTAGGAATTTTGTGGGTAAATTCTCTGTAAACCCTCACGAGACAACACTCATACTACTAGGGACACCTAGGGGTTTAAAGGCTTGTTGCATGAGCTAAATGCAATCGCGATTCCTGTGAAAGTGAGTTAGGTTTTATTTTATGTTATTTACTATTCTTAGTTATATTTGTAGGTTAATTTTCTCTTTGCATTAAGTCACTTCATTACTAGGGACTAGCAATGAGCTATTTGTGGGGTGTGACAAGCGACGAATATTGCATATCTGGAAGAGATAAAAAGATGAATTATATATGTTTTCATCCCTAATTCTAAACATTTATTCTTATTATGATGCAAATGCACAATTGAGGCATTACTACTAATATTTGCATAAGTGCGTTATTTTTGCAGAATAAAATAGCCGAAGGAAAATGAAGTGAATGATGGTGATGAAGAGAAGGTTGATTAGAAGGATAAAAGGAAGAAGATCCTAAAAAATAGCTAGGACCAGTCCCAATAAAAGGGCAGCACCAGTCGCATCCATGACTAGTCGTGAAACACTGTCAGGACCGGTCGTGCTAAAAAGGCAGGACCGATCGCGCTCGTCAGAATTGCGCGAAGTAGAGATTTTCATATTTAAAACTCCTAAATTTATATGTAGTAGAGAGTTCGTAGAAAAACGATATACCACATAATATATACGAGTTTCAGAGCAGTTTAGGAGATCCTAGGGTTCTTCAAACCCTGGTTTTGGATTCAAGTAATTGATTGTGGATTTCAATCCCTAGTTTGGAGATTTTTCAATACAAGTATTTCATATTCATTAATTTAGGTTTTTCTTAGTTTTTACTAAGATTTAATTTTTCAGATCTGTTTTGTGATTGATTTTATCATGTTTTCCATTAATATAATGTTTAGATTCAATTTCACTATGATAGGTTAAATCTCTAGTTAGGGAAGTGCAATGAAATGGTAAACAACTTGATTTCCATGCATGTTTTCAATGGACAGCCCTAAATCCACAGATCAATGAATGTTTAAATAGGGATTCATAGGGTTTTATGTTCTCTAATATGAACAATGTTAACGAGCATGACGTTAATGATTCTCAACTTGGATTTTCAATAGTTTGTGAACTTGCTTCATGGTTTTAGTTATTTAATTATTTTCAAGCACTATAGAGTAGTTTTCACCATGAATCATGCTCATAAATAATCTATCTGTACTTTATTAGAAAGGTATAATTGAACTAGTTCTATATCTTTACACTGGTCAAAAGGTATTTTATTATTTTAATTAAACCTATACATTAGAGGCATGACTTTGGATGATTGGGAGTGTCGTATCTTTTCGTAAGCATGGGACTTAAGAAGTTTACTGTGGATTTGTGATTTCCTAGCACTTTTCTCATCTCTAGAAGTATCTTAATTTAATTCGTTTAATCAATTTTTAATTAGTAGTTAATTTACTTAGTTGAATCACTCTAGAAGTCCAAATATAACCATAATTAACTAGTAGTTTCATCTAGTAAGTAAACTTCATTAATTTAATATCACTTCTTGTTATTTAATAATCTCGATAGCTTTCATTAATTCATAGTTCTACTTTTATGCAAAGTAGTTAGAATTATTCTTCAAAAGAAATCATGTTTTCTTTACCTTTTTAAGCTAGTAAATTAAGTGAGAATTAATCAAATTACATTACATCTCTCCCTTGGGTTCGACCTAGGCTTACTAGAAAATATATTACTTGAACAATCACCTATACTTGGGTGTAGCATTTAGAGCACAAAATTTTATTTGTTTCAGTTACACCCTACAATTGAGATCGTCTATCCGGGGCAACAGATACTTATTCTTGATGGACACTTTGTTCTATTCGTGGTAGTCTATGCAAAGCCTCATCAATCCGTCCTTCTTCTTAATGAAGAGCACTGGCGCTCCCCATGGTGAAGTGCTTAGCCTAATAAATCCAAGGTCCTCGAGTTCCTACACCAGTTTCTTCAACTCAACCATATCTGTCAGAGCTATCCAATAAGGTGGCTTAGATATAGGAGTCGTTCCTGGTAATAGCTCAATACATAAGTTAATCTCGTGCTTGGGTGGTAGTCCGGATATATCCTAAAATACGTCTTCGAAATCACGAATGATCGGATCTGCGCAGGAGTAAGTTCCATACTAATGCTTCCAATAGCGGCTATTCGACTTATAAGGAATGCATCACAATAGGGGTTGCACTGAAAATTGAACGGGGGTCTCCCGGTTATGGTGAAGGCAATAGATTTGCTCACACAATCCATCTTGGCGTGATACTTAGTGAGCCAATCGAATCCCAAAATGACATTAAACTCCTTCATTGATAACACAACCAAATCGGCGGATAGGTGTTGATTCTCAAGAGTCAAAGGGCATTCCTTGCACACTTTGCTCAGCTTAACAGCTACTCCTAAGGGCAACACAGCACTTAGAGCTTTCTCTAATGCCTCAGGTACTAAACCCAGCAGTTGCACTACGCTAATAACAATGAAAGAAATTGAAGCACCTATATCAAATAAAACCTTAACTCTACTGTTGAATAGAGTCAACGTACCTTCCATATTCTGTTGCTCACTCTCATCAAAACTAGCCTCCTCAAGAATCATAGCATTCAATCTGGCCCCTTTGCTAACCTTGGGCCACTGGCTTGTAATATCCTCCTAGCGGCGACTGACAATCTTTACTCACATGGCCAATCTTACCATAATTGTAGAAAACAACATCCTTTCAATCAGTTCTCCTTGGGGCTTGACAGTCCCTGCTAATGTGTCCAGGAGCTCCACAATTATAGCATCCTCCATCTCTTGGTCCTGGATCCTTGGCTGTACTTGGGTGGCTGGAGCCATAGGTATATTGCGAGGGAATTTCTATTATTGTTCCTTCTTCCCATTCTAAGCCCTTTTTTGCCCTTGACCACGAGGGGGTGGTCTCTGTCCTTGAGATCTCATCAGGGGTCGATTCCCTAAAGTCCTAACATCTAAAAAATTCTTCTCTTCTAAATCCATTGCCAACTGTACGAACTCATCGAAGGGAAGACTGAGGTATCCTATTGATCGGGAGAGAACAAATCCTAATTATACGCCTTAATTCACATTTGTTAACCATTTTTATCCTATTTTTGTGTATTTTCTATTTTATGTCAGGTTTTCAAAGAATGTATGGATTCCAGGTTAAATGGGGTGAAAAAGTAGGAAGAAAGAAGCAGAAAAAGCCCAGTCGCTCACGTGCGGAACCAGCATATTGCTCGCGCGGCCCGCTCACGCGACCTCCCATTTACCCGCTCGCGCGATCCGTACAGAAAAACATAAAATGCGTATTTCAAAGTGCTGAAGACCCCTACATGGACGAAATTGTCCAATTACGTCTAGAATGCAAATTACAGCAGTTTTAGTGGGATTAGATTTAGGAAAACCCTCCTAATCTCTCTACAACTATATATATCTCATTCTAAATCAATTGAGGGGTTACACACATTCATTCATACATCAACTTTGAAGGAAAAATGAGGAGAAGATCTAGCTAGAAGGTCTCTAATGGCAACAATCAACTCAACCTTCATGCTTTCATCAATCATGCTCAACTAAACTCCTATTCTAGGGTTTCAATGAAACCCTAGCTATGTAAAGGGGGAATTCTATGCTTTCTTATTTTAGGATTTTATGTATTGGATAGTGATTGTATGTTGGTAGATTATTTATATATAATCAGTTGTTAATGATAATAATCGAGAGTATTTTGGATCTATTCTTGTCTTAGATTTTCCTTAGGCCTATTGAACTCAATAGTCCTTGATTTCTGTGATTGATAGGAGTATTTACATACAATAGTGCTTATATGATTGTGATGTTTACATCTTTTATAATTCATGCCTAGGAAAAAGATGAGTTATGCTACACCCTAGTTATAGGTAGATAATTCATGTAAACCGAAGATGAATTATGCTTAGATTAAACTAACGATATCTTCTTGTTGACACTATTGGGCTTATAGCTACGATAGATCGTGACTATCCTAACATAGAACTTAAAATAGAAAGTCTAGACCCCCGATGCATAGTTAGTGGTGGATTTGCAATCCTAAATCTCATCCACTCATATTTAAACCAATCTTAAATTTGCATGCTAGTTTACTTAGATTTAATTTTAGAATTTATTTCCATAATTTCATAGTTTACTTTATAATTTAATTCATAGCAATAACTTCATCTACAATCAAATCAAAATTCCGTTTTTCAATAGCTAATTAGATTTAGGTTTTATAAATTAAAGGATAAAAATAAACAATCTTTGTAGGTTTGACCTTTACTTCTACACTACAAATCCCAAGAAAGTAAAGCATACTTGTCATCTTGATTCTGACAAGATCAATTTTTAACGCCGTTGAAGTGATTGGCAATTCTTGCCATTAATTTTTAGAATCATAATTTAATTAGTTAGTAAATATTATTTTTAGATTTTATTTTCTTTATTTCTAGTTCATCTGCAAGTCGCTATAATTATCCGTATTTTTCAGAGTTCAAGTCATCCAAATCTAGCAAGTTCGAGTGGAGCAGCTGTGCACGTCAATGGAGCTTACGCGGACCTGAAAAAAAAATTGCAATCAATTTAAAAATAGCAAGTAAATCCGTTGCTTTAAATTTTGCATCAACTCTCTGTAAGTCAGGGTGCTGAGACGCATTACTTGCATTAGGGTATGTGTGGAGTGAGCACTGCATTAGCTAGGAATCCAAGGGCGCTGGGCTTTGACGCGAATCACTGCATAAGGATAATTTCATGCATCATATTAACCCTGTGTGCTTGCATGCTTGAGTATTAGCGTCTTTTATTTTCTTAATTTTTGAGTCAGTTCTTTAGTTTATGTTTGGTACCCGTTCAAGTAAACCTAAATTAAATCCACTTAATCTTGAACTTGAACGCACCTTTAGAGTCCTTAGGTCGTCAATACAAGCTTCTAGAGCTCGGTTGATGCTAGACGACGAATTTACACCCGAACCATCGTCTTTGTTTGAGTCAGAAATTCGAAGTACTATTAATCGCTTAAGGAAAACTAAAATGATAAATATCGAACCTATTCCAATGGCTAATTTTGGACATAACAGGAATAATAGAGATAATCAGAATAATAATGGAGATAACCTCAACATACCTCCACCACCACCCTTAAAGGATTACTTTACTCCTACTGCATACACGCCACCGTCGTGCATAGAATTACCGGAAGTAACTGCAGCTTATTTTGAAATTAAATCATCAACTATCGCACTCCTTCCGTCGTTTCACGGTCGTGTTAAGGAAGATCCTTACAACCATTTAGGGGAATTTCAAGGTATCTGTGCTACTTTAAAAATTCAAAACTTAACAGATGATGAGTTGAAATTATGTCTTTTTCCGTTTTCACTTAAAGACAAAGCAAAGTATTGGCTCCAATCCTTGGAGCCTAACTCTATCAGAACATGGGACGAACTGCATACTACTTTCCTATAAAAAATTTTCCCCATCACTAGAACAAATCAGATTAGAAAATCTATAACTAATTTCACGATGCAAGATGGGGAAACCCTTTACGATATGTGGGAACAGTTTAAGGAACTCTTACGTTCTTGCCCTCATCATCAGATACCTAAATGGCAACTGGTGCAAGTCTTTTACGAGTGATTAATCCCCGCTGTATGTAACATGGTCGATGCTATTTGTGTGGGGACGTTACTCCACAAGAGTGCCGACGAAGCTTGGGAGATATTCGAAACGCTAAGCGAAATTCTATGCACCAAGCTGTATCTGTACGCCCCGAGGGACATCTTCCATCACAAGCAAAAAGAGAGGTTAAAGTTGAGTCTAACCATTCATATGAAATCCAAGAATTAAATAGGAAAACGGACCAACTCATGATGATGGGTCTCATGCAGAGCCCACCTCCTCCTGTGGAAGTATATCAGTTATGCTCAGATGCGTCACATTCTACATTGGCATGTCCGTCTGCATCCTAGTTTTCAGAATTTGTAGAACAACATATTAATGCTGTTCAACAGTTCCAAAGACTCAATTATAACCCTGCGGGTTATAAATCGGACTCGACACGGGGACGTCACCCGAATCTCTCATGGAAATATAATAGTGAAGGTCCATATTCAAAACCTACGATGATAAATTTCCCGAATGCTCACAGGTCTCAGCAAAATCAATTCCAACAACCTCCCTTTTGTGCTAATCCTCCTAGGGATAAAACTTTTGAAGAGAGCGTGTTGGCATCGTTAAAAAACTTAGAGGCCCAATCGCAATCACAATCACAACATGTTAACTCCTACACACAATCGATAGCAAAGTTAGAATCCCAAATGGGACAACTTGATAATACCTTAAACCATTGTAATGAGGGAAAGGTACCAAGGCAACCAATCCAAAACCCTAAAGGCCAATATGAGGTAAATATGGCAAGTGACCAAGTAAATGCGGTGTCGACAAGAGCGACTGAACATCCTGAGGAGATTACACCTCCTCCTGTACCTCAAAAAGATAAGGGTAAAGGAATAAGTAAGGAACAAGATGGAGATACTAATAAAGATATGAAGGCCCTACTCCTTCGACACCTAATATGTCTAAAATGACAAATCCATCAAACTATATACCTAGGATGCCATTCCCTCCTAGCGTAGACGGCCCATCTCACTTTTCGAAGAAGGGAACAAATCCGAAGGATATTTTAGAGACGTTTGAAGAGGTAAAGATTAACATTCCATTACTTGACGCTATTAAGCAAATACCTCCATACGCTAAATTCTTAAAAGATTTGTGCACCCCAAAGAGGAAATCTAGAAACCATTTATCTAAGAAAGTCTTTCTAACATAAAAAGTTAGTTCTATGTTTCAACACAACACTCTAAAATACAAGGACCTGGGCACTCCAACTATCGATTTTCACATTGGTGACAAATATATCCACCGGGCTCTACTTGATTTAGGAGCGAGTGTGAATCTATTACCTTATTCGGTATACGAACATTTGGGCTAGGGAGAATTAAAACCGACCATGGCTACCTTACAATTATCAGATAGGTCAATTGAAGTTACACGTGGGGTAGTAGAAGACGTGTTGGTAAAAGTTGATAGATGCTATTACCCAGTTGATTTCATCGTCCTTGACACAAAACGAGTCTTAGATACTAGCAAACACGTCCCGGTAATCCTAGGACGACCATTCCTAGCCACGGCAAATTCTATTATTAACTATAGAACTGGGGTAATGAATATAACTTTTGGTAATATGACTATTTGTTTGAATGTATTCAATGCGTCTAATCAACCATATAGAGATGACGAGGAGGCAGATTGACTTAATTGTATTCAATGCGCCTTTCATGTTGACTAAGGAAGCCTTGGAAGCATGTCTATCTCATTTTAATTTTAATGATTTCAACACTGACACGAATATTGAAGATGTGAATAAATTATTGGAATCAGTAAATACGACTAATGTACTTCCATGGGCACCTAAAATAGAGGCTATACCACCTCTCACACATAAACCGGCATTACAGTCCATCGAGTGTCCCCCGACACTTGAACTTAAACCGTTACCCGACTCTCTAAAATATGCATTTCTGGGACCGAATACTACACTTCCAATTATAATTGCGTCAAATTTAACTATAATTCAATAATTACAACTGGTACAGGTCCTAGGTAATCATAAGAAAGCAATAGGGTGGACAGTTGTCACGACCCATCCCACTACGCATGGAAATAGGATACATGGCACGCCATCAAGGTTTATCCAGTTCCATTAAAGTAAAATAGCGGCGGAAAAAAAATATATAATACAATCCTTTAAAATCAGAGTTGCATGAAGTTTTGCCCAATTGGAAAACCTAGGGAAGCAATTCAATTTTTGAAAACAAAGGTCCAGTCGACTGATCGGGGGCCCAGTCGACTGACCATCAAGGGTAGTAAGTTTAAAAATTTGATAGCCTGGTCCGGTCGACTGTGTCGGGGACCCAGTCCACTGGTGCCCAAAATTATTAGTCGACTGAAGTCATCCGGTCGATTGGTACTTCATTCTAACAGAAAGTCATGTTCTGGGATCCCGTCTAGTCGACTATTTTTCTCAACCCAGTCGACTGATCCCCAAACATCAAAGCAGTGTTCAGTCTCACCTAGCGATCCAATCGACTGAAACTAAAAACTAGTCGACTGATTCGCATCAGTACACTAATTCTTTGCACCATTCCAAGCTACACTCTTCCAATTCAAAACCAACACAAACACAACAATACACTAACAATTTAAAACATAAATAGAGGAGTTTGAATACAGAATTACATAACCACCAACTAATTCCCAAGGTTCCATTACAACATATTACAAATTTCAAATCCTTATACAAGTTTAAGGAAGAGAACAAAAATATGAACAAGGTGATTTCCCGGCGTTCCACAACGGCCTCACTCCTCACGCTTCTTCTTGTCTTTCTTCTTACCTGCAATGGAATAAATCTGCACTGCTTAGCTATATGCTGAGTGCACAAGTTCTAACATATGCAATATATGATAACACATGCTTTAATCTCATAATTCATATAAATAGTCTCTAGGGAGAAAAATACGCATTCATTCGGTAGCGGCAAGTCCAAGTCTTAAACCGCGATGCCAATGGCCAGTCCAAGTCTATCAACCATTGCATCCCCAAGTGCCATGGCAAGTCCAACTCTATCAACCATGCACAGTAGCCGTCACTACTAAATTCTCAAACATCGAGAAGCTTATTCCGGCATAAATTTGTATAAGACTCCCCTTTGACCCACATAGACAACTCAACGTGCTCGCGTAAAATTAGACATGCTTTTCACATTTAATCGCATGCATAACTAACGGGCCTAAGATTAACACATGAATTTTTCCTAGGTCTCAATTTCGTCGTCAAAATTTAAAACCTGTAAATTCCTATATTTCATAGTTTAGGACTTCATACCACGTGCGATTTTCTTTAAACTTTGAAGGATCGATTAGGGGGCCAATTAAACGTCAAATTTCAAATTTGAGATGATTCCTACAAGTTTTTATATGTTTTCCCAAAAGTCTAGAATTTAGATTTTTATAAAAAATTTCCAAACGTGGCCAAAGTAGTATAAAAAACGTAGGCCTTACCTTCACGAGTTCAAATCTTGAATTTGGTAAAAATCTAACGGATGAAAGGTCGCTGATTGTCGTCGCAACGATCGTAGGATCAATCTCCTTTTCTCTCTCCTCTCTCAAGATATTTTGTAAAGTTTTTGACAAATGAATTCTCATCCTCATCTATTTTGTAGGCAAACTCTTCGGGAATTACGTTTACCTCCCCGCGAGTTTCTCAAACATCTAATTAACTCCTGAGACTTCGCACACGTCCATTTTATGCCTTTACGAGTGAAAATTATAAATTACAAAAGTTTTCGACTAAGTCCCGTTTGGGTCCAAAATCACGTCCGAAAACTAAATTCTGTGGAATCTCTACACAACCTACCTTTTATTTAACGCGTCACTCACGTTCTCACCATAGTTCTCAAAATAATATTCAACGATATCGAAATTACCATAAATTACACTACACAGGTACAATTTTACTATTCATAAAATACCAGATAAAGTCAAATAACATTTAAATCATATAAATGCAATTTACTCATGCTAATGTAAAATGAACCACCATGTTCCCGTGTCCTCACTGACACCTCATCGTTGACTCATAGTTAACTCCCTTTTAATCCAAATATCAATTAACATTGATATACTCACAACTTTCCATTTATGTATGATAAAACTATGAAATTTTGGAACGGGTGTGACAACTCTCCCCTCCAAAAAGGAAGTTTGTCCCCAAACTTATACCTCATATGTCGAACAAGTATGGATACTCATTCTTCATGTCTTCCTCATTTTCCCATATAGCTTCTTCCACCGTGTGACTACGCCACAATATTTTTACCATTGGAATTGTCTTTGTTCTCAAGACTTGCTCTTTTCGATCTACAATCTCCATAGGTTGTTCTACATAAGTCAAGTCTTCCTGAACCAGTAATGGCTCAGGTATAATGATCTTACTCATATCTTTCATACAACGTCTCAACATCGATACATGAAACACATTATGTACATGCTCCAATTCTGACGAAAGAGCTTATGATAAGCCACCGGTCCTACTCTCTCTAGGATCTCAAACGGTCCTACAAATCTCGGATTAAGCTTTCCCCTCTTTCCGAATCATACATTGCCTTTCGAAGGCGATACTCGCAGGTATACAAAGTCACCCACTTCAAATGTCATCGGTCGTCGCTTCGAGTCTGTGTAACTTTTATAACGACTCTGAGCTACCTAAAGTAGCTCTTGAATCAGCTTTACCTTCTCAGTAGTCACCTGTATCAACTCAGGTCCTAATAACTTCCTTTCTCCAACCTTGGTCCAACAAACCGGTGATCAACACTTACGGCCATACAAAGCTTCATATGATGCCTTTCAATACTTGACTGAAATCCGTTGTTATATGCAAATTCAATCAATGGTAGATGTTCTCCCAATCATTCCTGAAATCTAGTACACAAAGTCTAAGCATATCCTCTAACGTCTGAATCATACGTTCTGACTGTCCATCGGTCTGAGGATAAAATGCAGTATTGAAACTCAACTTCGTACCCATAGCATTTTGAAAACTTCTCTAAAATCTCGATGTAAAACTACTATCACAATCCGATATAATCACTACTGGAACCCCGTGTAGTCTTACAATCTCTTTCATATATAACTCCGCTAATCTGGCAGGCCTAGTCGTCTTGATTGGTAGGAAATGAGCTGATTTTGTTAATCGGTCAACTATAACCCAAATCTTATCATTCTTGTTCGGCAATCGCGAAAATCCCAAAATAAAATCCATCGTGATCTCATCCCATTTCCATTCTGACACAGGCAATGGTTGTAGTAATCTCGCCGGTACTTGTCTCTCTGCTTGCACGTGCTGACATGCTGAACAGTCAGAAACATACTTAACAATTTCACGCTTCATACCCTTCCACCAAAAGTTCTCCCGCAAATTTCGGTACATCTTATTGCTTCCCGGGTGTACTAAATATCTAGTACTATGTGCTTCCTCTAGGATTCTCTCTTTTAAGCCCTTCATATTCGGTACACATAACTGATTTTCAAGTTTCAACGTCCCTTATTCCAATACAAAACCAGGTCATTTTCCTAAAGGTATCTCATCTCTCATTTTGTATAAGTAAACATCGTTAAACTGTTCCCTCTTAATCTCATCAATAATATCTGGGTGTGCTATAATCGCCATCATTAAACCACCATTAGGCTCTGGAATCACAGCCAACTCAAAACATTCCATTTCCTTGATCAATTCCTTTTCACTAGTTAACTTGTCGGCTAAGTTCCTTGGCGTCTTCTGGCTTAATGCATTGGCTATTACTTTAGCCTTTCCCGGGTGATACTCTATCGAAAGATCGTAATGCTTCATCAACTCTAACCATCTTCTCTGTTTCATATTCAAATCCCGTTGGGTGAATAAGTATTTCAAACTCTTGTGGTCCGTGAAAATCTCACATTTCTCCCCGTACAAGTAATGCCTCCAAATCTTTAAGGCATGAATTATAGCGGCCAATTCTAAATTGTGAGTCGGATAATTAACCTCGTGTGTTTTTAACTGTCTAAATGCATAGGCAATCACCTTACCGCCTTACATAAGCACACATCCTAATCCCTGATGCGAAGCGTCACTATAAATTACAAATCCCTCGGGTCCTGTTGGTAATGTCAGAATAGGTGCTCTCGTTAGTCATGCCTTCAACTCTTGGAAACTGTCTTCACATTCTTGACTTCATTCAAAGGTAACCCCTTTCCTCATCAACCTTGTCATAGGTAAGGAAATCTTCAAGAAGTTCTTAATAAAATGGCGGTAGTATCCCGCTAATCCTAAGAAACTTCAGATTTCGGATATGGACGTTGGCCTCTGCCAATTAGATACGACTTCTACCCTATGAGGATCAACTGAAACCCCATTCTTGTCAATCACGTGACCAAAAAATGTAATACTAGACAACCAAAATTCACACTTCTTGAATTTACTAAATAATTTTTTCTCTCGCACCTCTGAAGTATCAAGCTCAAGTGGTTCTCATGTTCTATCTCGCTCGATGAATAAATAAGGATATCGTCAATGAATACAATCACAAAGTCATCCAAATAATCCTTGAATACTAGATTCATAAGATCCATGAATGTGGCTGGCGCATTTGTAACTCCAAATGGCATGACTAAGAACTCATAACGTCCGTAACACGTTCTGAAAGCAGTTTTCTCAATGTCTTCGACCTTCAGTTTTAACTAATGGTAATCTGATCTCAAATCTATTTTTGAAAATACTTGTGCCCCACGAAGTTGATCAAATAGGTCATCAATTCTCGGCAATGGATACTTGTTCTTAATTGTCAACTTATTCAACTCTCGGTAATCAACGCACATACACATCGAACTATCTTTCTTCTTTACAAACAACACTAGAGCTCTCCACGGTGAAATACTTGGTCGAATGAAACCCTTGTCAAGTAGTTCTTGTAGTTGGATTTTCAGCTCTTTCAATTCTATGGGTGCCATTCTATACGGTGCCTTTGATATAGGTCTTGAGTCTGGCATAATCTCAATGGTGAACTCAATATCTCTCTCAATCAATGCATCTGGTAGATCATCAGGAAATACATCTGGGTATTCTCGCACTATTGGAATGTTTTCTACTCTTGATTCGGTCACTAAGACATCAGTCACTAAACATAGGAATCCTTGACATCCCTTTTTCAATAACCTTCCCGCTCGGATAGCTAAAATCAAGTACGGTGGCGGTATAACTCCACTCCCTTGGAAACAAAAGTTCCCATGTACCGATGATAAAAAATTAACCTCTTTTCATTCACAATCTATCGTGGCTTAGTTAAAAGCTAATCAATCCATTCCCAGTATCACATCGAAATGGTTCACCACTATTGGTATAAGGTCTACGGTCATCAACTTCTTGCCTAGTTTAATCTCACAGTTTTTATATATAGTAGACGCCATTATCGATTTACTAAGAGGTACGGCAATAGACAATTCATATCCTAACAGTGTCGATTTAACATTCAAATATCCAACAAAGGCATACGATACAAATGAATGCGTAGATCCTGAGTTAAGAAGTATGCGTGCTAAGTGCGAACATTCAAGCACCATTCCTGAGACCATTGTCTTTGAAGTAGTCATATTTCCTGGGTTCATCTAATATGCACTTCCTTGACTTTGTTCTGTTCTTTGTCCCACATCGTTAGACTGTCTAGGTTTTGACCCACTAGAAGCCAGAGAACTAGCTCCTTGCTGAGAATGCTTCCTCGGGCAATTTCTAGATTAATGTCCAACCATTCCACAGTCATAACATTTGCCCCTCATATCTGGTGCCAAGCTAGCATTGTTCATTTCTTGAGAATTGTTCTGAAAGTTTGTCATAAAATATCGACCAGTATGTGGTCGATTGCAAAGTGAACACAACGGTATATTACTTGGTGTCCTCCTGAAATCACTAAAACTAGAACTAGAGCCCCGTTGAAAAGGCCTCTTGAAAGATCCGCCTTGATTCCTGTCACCACCGTCATTACCTGTAATACCTGTAATTTCTTTTCTTTTCGTTAATAATATCAGCTTTTCGAATTTCTGTATTGGATCGGCTATATTATTATATTCTTATTTTAGTAGGGTGACGGTTTTGACGTATCTTAGGATTACTGATTTGACTATAGTAACCGTACCGACTTGACCATAATAGGATTTAACGTAGTCCCGTACCCGGACCCGGACATTAGAAACAATACTTGTTTGCACGTAAATCGAGACTGACATATATACCGAGGAACTTTTGCATGTAAATCGAGGAAAGTAGCACACAACCCAAGGTAGGCCCCACATGGCCGGCCACATGGCAGCCCATGCAATACCTCCTCCACATGTCACCCACACCCAAGCCACTTGTCTTGTACAAGGATACTTGTCCATGCATGTGTATACTAGCACATGCATGGAGACACCTATCACTACACCACCTCTATATAAACATGCATATACACTTGCATGATAATTTTTGATCATCTATAATCTGCATATAGAGTTAGAGAGAGCTAGGAGATGAAATCCATGGTGAGATAAAAGTAGTTAGAAGGAGAAGAACAAGAAACTTTCACCATTGAAGTTGAATTCAAGCTTCCTAAGCTCAAATCTAAAGCCCAAGCTCAATTTCAAGATTTAGTGAGTATTCTAACTCACTTTAAAACCAATATAGTATGTATTAATGTTTAGCAAGTGTTTAATGTTGTATTTTGAGCTTCTATGCAACATGCAAGTCAATCTTCAAATCTGGGAAGCAGAAACTTCTAGCAGAATGTTGTTTAGTAAAACGAACATTTTGAGCAGTGCAAAAATGGGAATAAGGTTAGGTTTTTTTTTGTTTTGTGGAGAAAGCTAACTCATTTATCTACAAATAACTCTTTTATAGTTTAGTCTAGATTTCACTCCTTGATGGGTGAAATGCATATACAACGCAGAGTTATAAATCTGGGAAATAGAAACTTTCAGCAGAACATAGTTTAGTAAAATGAACGTTTGGAGCAGCTCAAAAATCATAAAGAGGCTAGGTTTTTTTGTGGAGAAAGGTGACTCATTTATATACAAATAACTCTTCTATAGCCTGGTCTAAAAATGACTCCTTCATAGGTGAAATGCACATGCAACACAATATTATAAATCTGGGAAAGACCAGTCCAAAATTATAGAAATGTCTAAGTAAAATAAATATTTTGAGTAGTTCAAAAATGTAATTGAAGCTAGATTTTGTTGTACATGAAGATAATCCGATTATATACAATGTTCTAGTTTTGAGTTTGATCTACAAAGCAATTTATCATGCCCAAATAAATCATATCAATTCAGTCGACATAGTAAAATTAATTCCTGGCAGATTGTATAACTACTTGTATGATGTGTTTATTGATGATGCTTGCTTTCCGGTACCTGTGTGGTTATGGATATCTTGTGCTATCACGTAGATGAGTATGTTAAGGCTTTCGTCTATATGGTTATTGATATCAAATCCATGTTATAGATCTATGAGCTACATGCTATGTTTTTCCGTTGTCGCGAATTTAGTGTATTGACCATTAAAAGTTCATACCCAAGCTTTTAGTATGTTGTACGACACGATTATTGCGTCGATAGCGATTGGGTAAGTTTCCATCGTAAGTATATTATAACAAAATAGAATAACGGATGTATAACGTAACTTCAAAAGTATAAATGAAAGTAATTAACAAACTAAACTACAGAACGAGTAACGCGAATGCGGTCCAGGATACGTACGGACTAGTTGTACTTGATCAGGAGTAGTGTATGTCAAGGATAAGTGTTTGATTGGTAAACCAGGCCACGGGGGCCGGGAGGGTAAGAAAAGGGATGTGTTGTTGAGTTGTGAAGTGGTGACTCTTGAGTATTCTTTCGATTCTTCGTGACGAAAGGGATACGCGTAACGCTTTCAGTTCTTCGTGACGAAGCGGTGATTCTTTGAGTAAAGACTCCTTTCGGTTCTTCGTGAGGAAATGGATGTTCTTGTACTCCGTAACGCTTTCGGTTCTTCGTGATGAAGCGGTGATTCTTTGAGTAAAGACTCCTTTCGGTTCTTCGTGAAGAAATGGATGTTCTTGTACTCCGTAACGCTTTCGGTTCTTCGTGACGAAGCGGTAATTCTTTGAGCAAAGACTCTTTTCGGTTCTTCGTGAGGAAATGGATGTTCTTGTACTTCGTAATACTTTCGGTTCTTCGTGACGAAGCGATGATTCTTTGAGTAAAGACTCCTTTCGGTTCTTCGTGAGGAAATGGATGTTCTTGTACTCCGTAATGCTTTCGGTTCTTTGTGACGAAGCGGTGATTCTTTGAGTAAAGACTCCTTTCGGTTCTTTGTGACGAAATGGACGTTCTTGTACTCCGTAACGCTTTCGGTTTTTCGTGACGAATCGGTGATTCTTTGAGTAAAGACTCCTTTCGGTTCTTCGTGACGAAATGGATGTTCTTGTACTTTATAACGCTTTTAATTCTTCATGACGAAGCGATGATTTTTTGAGTAAAGACTCCTTTCGGTTCTTTGTGACAAAATGGATGTTCTTGCACTCCTTAACACTTCGGTTCTTTGTGACGAAGTGGTTGATGAAATATGTTTTGGTTGATGAAAGATGGTTTGGTTAGCAAGAGATACTTTGGGTTAGTAAATGACTTCGGATGTTAGAAATGAATGGTAGTGGCATTAAGAACGTCTAGATGGGTCTCCTAAATTGTTTGTATTCCTATCGAATACGTAGTCGAGTACGCTAATAGTTATAATTCGACAGAGAGAATGTAAAGATCCTAAAAGACATGTTGAAAGGTGTTAAATGGATTCTTATTGTGTTTTACTATATACGTTCCATTTGATTTAGCTTACTCACTCAGCTTTCATAAGCTGACGACATTCATGTCGCTGGACATTCCCATGTCCAGCTTATCCAGGTGAAGAGTACCCAGGTTATGAAGCTACGCAAGAAGGAAATATTGAAGAAGATTACACTGAAGATGACTATGGTTATGCTTGTTAGAGAGAAGACTAGCAGTTATCCTCTGTAAATGTTTTTTATTATAACCAGAAGACTTAGCATATATTTTGTAATAGTTTTGTAAGGCCAAGAGCCATAAGACTCTGATGTATTTATAATGATGTATTAACTAGCTAAGTACTTTGACTTTTCTTTGTAATATATTCTAGTAAGTAAATGATGGTGTTATCCTATTATTGTATCGTTTAGTTATTATTATTTGGTCATGGACAATTCGGCACTGCAACCAGTCACGCACCTCAGGGTTCAAGATGAAAATTTTAAAATTTTTCCATATTTTGGCTACCCTGGGGCGTGACATTACCCCATTTTCCATGTTGATTCTGCCTTGACCTTTCCGTTCCACTCTCGGCCACAAGCGCCGTTTGTTGCACTATTGCTACAGTTGAGTGCTCGTAGGTTTCCACCCTCAAATGAATATTTTCTCGTAAACCCTCTTCGAATTTCCTCGCCCCATCTTCCTCCTCTGCCACTAAACCCTTTCTAAACCTTAACAACGCATTGAACTTGGAAGTATACTCAGTCACCGTCATGTCTCCCTGTCGGAGATTGTCAAATTCTCTCTTCTTTGCATTGAGAGCAGCCCTTGGAAAGAATTGACGATTGAACTCTGCTTTGAATCCTTCCCAAGTTATCGGTGGTCCTTGGCCTAGGATGTTTACCCACCAGCTCTGGGCCTCACCTTTGTGTATATCACTGGCATTCTAAATTTTCTGCTTATCGGTCATCGGAATCAATTGGGAAATTCTCTCCATATCCATGACCCAATGCTCTGCTAGCGTTGTGTCAGATGTCCCATGAAACTCTGTCAGATTATTCCTTGAAAACTATTCAGATATCGGTGTCATATCCCTATTCTCAGGTACATACATTACAACTATAGGTGCTGGCTCGAATGGAGGCGTCGGAGGTAATCGCTCTGCTATATTCTGTATCATTTACCCCATATTCTCCATCATTTATGCCATTTCATTCATACGTCGAGTATGTGGCGATAGATCTTGCTCTTTATCACTCATGATTACAATCATGTAGTTCTCAATGCATAAACACTATGCATGTTTGACAATCAACATAAACAAGTATGTATAAAAACATTCATATGCATCAAACATCTCTACCATGTATGGATGCACTCTAGAATATGTGACAATTCACTCAACACTCCACTCGTCGTTGAACGTTCCCAAAGGTTTGTTACCTAATGCTTTCATACCAATAAATGTCACAACCCATCCCTCTACGCGTGGAAATAGGACACGTGGCACGCCATCAAGGCTTATCCAGTTCCATTCAAGTAAAATAGTAGCAGATAAAAATATATAATACAATCCTTTAAAATCAGAGTTGTAAGAAGTTTTGCCCAATTGGAAAACCTGGGGAAACAATTCAGTTTTTGAAAACAGAGGTCCAGTCGACTGATCGGGGGCCCAGTCGACCGACCATCAAGGGTAGTAAGTTTAAAAATTCAACAGCTTGGTCCAGTCGACTGTGTCGGGGACCCAGTCGAATGGTGCCCAAAATTATCGATCGACTGAAGTCATCCGGTCGACTGGTACTTCATTCTAACAGAAAGTCATGTTCTGGGATCCCGTTCAGTCGACTATTTTTCTCAACCCAGTTGACTGATCCCCAAACATCAAAGCAGTGTTCAGTCTCACATAGCGATCCAGTCGACTGAAACCAAAAACCAGTCGACTAATTCGCATCAGTACACTAATTCTCTGCACCATTCCAAGCTACACTCCTCCAATTCAAAACCAACACAAACACAATGATACACTAACGATTTAAAACATAAATAGAGGAGTTTGAATACAGGATTACATAACCACCAACTAATTCCCAAGGTTCCATTACAACATATTACAAATTTCAAATCCTTATACAAGTTTAAGGAAAAGAACAAAAATATGAACAAGGTGATTCCCCAACATTCCACAACGGCCTCACTCCTCACGCTTCTTCTTGTCTTTCTTCTTACCTACAATGGAGTAAATCTCCATTGCTCAGCTATATGCTGAGTGCACAAGTTCTAACATATGCAATATATGATAACACATGCTTTAATCTCACAATTCATACAAATAGTCTCTAGGAGAAAAATACGCATTCATCCAGTATCGGCAAGTCCAAGTCTTAAACCGCGATGCCAATAGCAAGTCCAAGTCTATCAACCATTGCATCCCCAAGTGCCATGGCAAGTCTAAGTCTATCAATCATGCACAGTAGCCGTCACTACTAAATTCTCAAACATCGAGAAGTTTATTTTGGAAAGAATTTGTATACGACTCCCCTTTGACCCACATAGACAACTCGACGTGCTCGCGTAAAATTAGACATGCTTTTCACATTTAATTGCATGCATAATTAACGGGCCTAAGATTAACACATGAATTTTGCCCGAATCTCAATTTCGTCGTCGAAATTTAAAACCTGTAAATTCCTATATTTCATAGGTTAGGACTTCATACCTCGTGCGATTTTCTTCAAACTTTGAAGGATCGATTAGGGGGCCAATTAAACTTCGAATTTCAAATTTGAGATGATTCCTACAAGTTTATACCTGTTTTTCCCAAAAGTCTAGAATTTAGATTTTTATGAAAATTTGCCAAACGTGGCCAAAGTAGTATCAAAATGTAGGCCTTAACTTCACAAGTTCAAATCTTGAATTTGGTGAAAATCTGACGGATGAAAGGTCGCCGATCGTCATCGCAACACTCGTAGGATCAATCTCCTTTTCTCTCTCCTCTCTCAAGATATTTTGTCAAGTTTTTGACAAATGAATTCTCATCCTCATCTATTTATAGGCAAACTCTTCGGGAATTAGTTTCTCAGACATCTAATTAACTCCTGAAACTTCGCACACGTCCATTTTATGCCTTTACGAGTGAAAATTATAAATTACAAAAGTTTCCAACTAAGTCCTATTTGGGTCCAAAATCACGTCCGAAAACTAAATTATGTGGAATCTCTACACAACCTACTAAGTCCTATTTGGGTCCAAAATCACGTCCGAAAACTAAATTATGTGGAATCTCTACACAACCTACCTTTTATTTAACGTGTTACTCACGTTCTCACCATAGTTCTCAAACTAATATTCAACGATATCGAAATTACCATAAATTACACTACACAGGTACAATTTTACTATGCATAAAATACCAGATAAAGTCAAATAACATTTAAATCATATAAATGCCATTTGCTCATGCTAATGAAAAATGGACCACCATGTTCCTGTGTCCTCGATGACACCTCATCATTGACTCACAGTCAACTCCTCAATCCAAATATCAATTAACATTGATATACTCACAACTTTCCATTTATGTATGATAAAACTATGAAATGTTGGAGTGGGTGTGACCATAGTCACCGATCTAAAAGGAATTGATCCGTCAGTGTGCATGCATAGAATAAATTTAGAAGAAAATGCCAAACCATCCGACATCTCAATCCTAACATGAAGGAGGTGGTTATGAAAGAAGTTATAAAACTCTTAGACGCAGGTATTATCTATCCGATCTCCGATAGTAATTGTGTTAGCCCCACGCAGGTTGTCCTAAAGAAATCGGGTATTACAGTTATGCCTAATGAGAAAGGAGTCCTCATACCCACCCGCCAAACTACCGGTTGGCGGTTATGCATTGATTATAGAAAACATAATACGATGACTCGTAAAGATCATTTCCCTCTCCCATTCATTGATCAAATCCTAGAACGCCTGTCTAGTCAGAGTTACTATTGCTTCCTAGATGGATACTCTGGCTATAACCAGGTGCATGTCTATCCTGATGACCAAGAAAAGATAACGTTCACATGTCCCTATGGTACTTTTGCTTATCGTCATATGCCGTTTGGTTTGGACAATGTACCGGCCACATTTCAGCGATCTATGATGGCCATTTTCTCAGACATGGTAGGGAAATTCCTAGAGGTATTTATGGACGATTTCTCAGTCTTTGGACCTACCTTTGATGAATGCCTTCAAAATCTTACGAAAGTCCTCGCTCGTTGCGAGGAAGCTAATTTAGTTTTGAGTTGGGAGAAGAGCCATTTTATGGTTCAAGAGGGAATAGTCTTGGGTCACGTGGTATCCAAGCATGGTATATAGGTTGATAAAGCAAAAATTGAGTTAATTAACAAACTTCCACCACTGTCGTCTATTTGTCAGATCCGGTCTTTTCTCAGTCATGCTGGTTTTTACAGTAGATTTATCAAAGATTTTAGTAAAATTTCACGTCCCTTGCACAATTTGCTTGCCAAGGATGTTCCCAATAGATATGAACGAAATTTATCCACGGCTCTGGTAATCCAATCCCCTGATTGGTCATTGTCATTTGAATTGATGTGTGATGCATCTGATTATGCCGTTGGAGCCGTTCTAAGACAAAAAGTTAATGAGATTCCTCACGTCATTTATTATGCGAGTAAAACCCTAAATGACACGCAATTGAATTATACAACTACGGAGAAAGAATTGCTCGCAGTCTTGTTCGCCTTGGATAAATTTCGTTCATATCTATTGGGGTCAAAAGTTATAGTCTATACCGATCACGCGCATTACATCATTTGTTGAATAAGAAAGAAAGGAAACCTCAATTAATGCGATGGATTTTATTCCTTCAGGAGTTCAATTATGAAATACGAGATAAACAGGGGTCTGAAAATGTTGTGGTTGACCACTTATCATGAATTCTTGTTGAATCTAATGATATTACACCTCTCCAAGGTTCATTTTTGGACGAACAATTATTTGCCTTATCTGCCTTAAATCATCCGTGGTTCAGTGACATCGTAAATTTCTTAGCCACGGGATATATCCCTCATACTTGGTCTCGTTTAGACAAAGATCATTTCTTTTCTCAGATTAAACATTATTATTGGGATGACCCATTGTTATTTAAACATTGTTCTGATCAAATTATATGATGTTGTGTTCCGGAGAGCGAGTTCAATTCTATCCTAAACTGCTGTCACTCTCTAGAATGCGGAGGTCACTTTGGAGGCTGTCGAACGGTCGCCAAAGTCCTCCAAAGCGGTTTGTATTGGCCAACTTTGTTTAAAGATGCATATGAATTCTGCTAGAACTACGTACGCTGCCAATAAACAGGTAACATGTCACATCGCAATGAGATGCCCCTGACCCCAATCCTAATTATCAAAATATTCGACGTGTGGGGTATTGACTTTATGGGTCCGTTTCCATCGTCCTTTGGGTTTGAATACATTTTAGTCATGGTCGGCTATGTTTCTAAGTGGGTGGAGGCAGTTGCGACTAAAACGAACGACCATAAAGTTATGGTCCAATTTATAAAAGATAAAATATTTTGTTGTTTCGGCACACCATGAGCGATTATAAGTGACGGAGGACAACATTTCTGTAATTGTCACTTTGAGGCACTCATTCGAAAATACTCTATCACACATAAAGTAGGAATCGCGTACCATCCGCAAACATAAGGCCAAGTTGAAGTGTCTAATAGGGAAGTGAAAAGTATATTGGAAAAAATGGTACATCTAGATCGCAAATATTGGTCCTTATGACTTAGCGATGCACTTTGGGCATACCGAATAGCGTACAAAACTCTGATCGGAATGTCGCCTTATCGACTAGTATTTGGAAAAGCGTGCCACCAACCGGTGGAACTTGAACATAGATCTTATTGGGCTGTAAAATCGCTTAACCAAGATATAAGGGCGGCAGGGTGCCATCGGAAACTTCAATTACAAGAACTTGAAGAATTAAGAAATGAGGCCTATGAAAATTCAAAAATTTATAAGGAACGTTCAAAAGCTTTTCATGACAAAATGATCGTAAGAAAGAACTTCGAGGTCGGACAATGCATCTGGCTATTCAATTCAAAATTAAGGTTGTTCCCGAGTAAGTTACGTTCTCGTTGGGACGGTCCATTTATAATAACGCAGGTATTCCCGTATAAAGCGATAGAAATTCAAGATACAAATGGCGGAACACCTTTCAAGGTAAATGGCCAACGGCTTAAGTCGTACTAATCTGACGAGACAGATGAAAGAGAGATAGAATCAATTGATTTGGTAGATCCAATCTATTTCGACTGAGTATGTGCATCGGTCGAGCTGGCAACGTAAAACTTAGCGCTTCTTAGGAGGCAACCCAAGCATTTGTTTGAGTTTTCTTTAGTTTTGTTCACTGTTTAGAAGTTTTTCTACCCATGTCTGACTTTTAAAATGCCCAAAAAGAGACAAAATTGACTATAAAAACCCTTATACAAGAAAACATACGAGAAAATGAGAAAAAAAGACTCTCACGCGCGCGGCCCGCTCGCGTGAAAGGTCGCTCGCGCGGTCCGCTCGTGCGAGACTGCCCCTTAGACAAAATTTTTGAATCATTTTTAAAACAAGTCTCTACTCAAACTCGTGCCTTGAATTGTGCCCGCGATGACCTCGCTGGAGTGGCCCGCTTGCGCGAAGTTGGGCCTTAGAAAATTTTTCAAAAATTTATTATACCAAGATTCTACTCTAACTCGCGCTCAGGATCGCTCGCGCGAGAGCCTCGCTGGAGCGGGCCGCTTGCGCGAGGTTTTGACTTAGAGAATTTTTTTATGATCACAGAAAGTGAGTCTCTGCTTCACCTCGCAGAGGGATCTGCGCAAGCGAGGCTCGCTCGCGCGAGGTGCCCTTTTATATATATATAGGGCTATGCCCTAATTTTCAATCTGCACTCTCTCTCTCTTCTCTCTTCATCTTCTTCTCTCTCTCTCTCGCGACCTCTCAGTTCTCTCATCTCTCTCATCCCACCACAACCACAACCACAACCACTACACCACCGCCATCCACACAACCACCTTCGACGCTGACGCGACAAAAAGCCGCCGCCGCCGCTAAACCGCCGCCGTCGCTAAACCGCCGCTACTCAACTTAAGGCCAAATTTTCCTCCCCCCTAATCTTGAATCACAAGTATTCATATACTTTTATATACATATATCCACACATATATAGATCAATACATATTTCTATATTTGTATATACATATACTCATTGATCTGTATATATACACATATGGTGTAGAGTTTAGGGTTTGTGTTTCTGTATCTATACATATATATATATATATATATGTATACAGATATATATACACATGCTGAATTCACGAACCCTAGTCTCTGATTTGGATCAAGTTTTTTTTTATTTTAAAAAAAGAAGAACAATTTAGGGGTTTCAAAACCCTAAAACCCAATTCATACATATCTATGTCTTTATATATGTTTATACACACACATCCGTGTTGATTTAATCACACATAGAGATCCACTCATTCACTGGACCCTGAATCCGGAGTGGGAGAACACTGATTTTTAATTTTCTTTAGGGCTTCTAAATTATGGCTTCGGATATTTACGGCTGAATACACATCTATGCGTATTTCTGCCTTCGAATTTAGATCTTAATTTTGCAATATATACATACATGATACATGGATGCAGATCCTTACACACATCAGTCCACACATATTTAATCTTGCCTAAACTAGGAAGCTCTGATAGTTTAAGTAAACCAGTATAAACCATATCACCACACATGTTTGGAATCAATTGAATTTCGAACTCATGATCGTATTCTTTACGTAAAAAAAAAAGTAAAATGAACTTTATAGAACTTGTTTCGGCACCATGTTCTTTTAAACTTCACGATAACCTTGAAATTCGTAGACTGATTTTTGATCTAAAATTATGAAAGTATTAATTCCTGACCACATAGGAAACCATGTTAGTTTCAGGAATACCTTGTACTACATTTTAAAGCTTGAAGTTCTATGCACATCTTTTAGATCAATGCTACTATTTATGAGAAAATTGTTGAATTCCAAATTTTTTTTTTACATTCACACATTGCAATTCTGATTGCGGAATTGCCCTAATGGTTGTGTTAAATAATAGATATGTTAAGTCTGATTCAACTTTGATTCAATCTTTATGATTTTCACATTAGTTAAACAAATGACGCAACAAATACTTAGAATTCCCTATCTCATCAGACTACTATTAGTAAATCTGACTTTTACATTTTTTGACATTGCTCATTAAACACGCGGCAAGTACCCTGAGACTTGCCGCAATATGTGTACCCTTATCGGGACAGTGAGTGGGAAGGGGGCTGTCTCTTCTCACAGTTGCTGGGTGTTCCCCTATGAACCCCATTTATTTTCAACTATTGAGATTATATATTGATTGCATCCCTTGCTGGAATTGTTTTCTTTGCTGGTGACCGATCCCCCTACCCCTTTTTCTTTTTTTTTTTCCTAGGCATATCCCCATTTTAAAGCCCACATTTTCAAATTTTGTTTTAAAATTCTTACACCTTTTAAACTAAAATAACCAAAAGCAAATCTGCCTCATCTTCCCAACGGCCCCAAAAGAAATCCAAGGGGAAAGAAAAACAAACCCCACTACCCCCTCCACCTGACAACCCAAACCCAAACGAACTCGGCCCCAAATATGTCAACCATGGCCTCAACTACACGGCCGCTATCGATGCTGAATTCTTTGCGTCTGATAAGGATACTAAGTAGGACCACAACAACCTCACTGCCCAAAAATTGGCCCCACAGCTCTATTTCAGAAACCCAGACCTTATTAGTTACCCACGCCTCGTTCGTCTATTTTACCAAAACCTTTGTTATCATAAACAATCTCTTAGCCAAGATATTTATTTGTCCATAACCATCGACGACCGTGACATCATCCTAAACCCCGATAACATCGCTAACGCCCTTTAAACCCCCTACCATTCCTATAAAGTGCCTAAACTCAATGTCCTAAATAAAGCCCATTCCTTTATCCACATTATCCAGGACATGTGTGGCGGCCAATCTAGTTCAGGACAGTCTATACAATGATCTCAGATGCCCTACCAGATGTGGTTTGTCGACCATGTCTTCAAAAAAAACTTGTACCCCCTTGGTCATGAGCAAGAGTGGACCAAGGAGATCTACCATGCCCTCCACGCAGTCTACCGCAGAGACTAGTTTCATCCAGGTCTCGTGATTATGGAGGGCATGCGTCTCGCTGTCCAAGCCATTGATCATTCCGACGACTCTAAGCTCTTTCTACCCTACCCTCACACTATTATGGCCATTGTCCGGGCCAAGGCCTTCCCTATTCCACATGATGAGCCGATAGATGGCCATATCCCAGAGTTCGCTTCCGTCCATTGGAAGTTGAGCCTAGATTATCTTGACTTAGAGGTCAGGAGGGCCAGCGAGCAGGCCCAGGTGCGTCGAGAGCAGGCGACACAGCGTCTACCTCCTCCAGAGGATACCCCTTATGCTTGGACCTATGGGGACGTGTGTGCGTTCCACGAAGAGACCCTTCAGCTCTAGTCTTATATGCGTTCACATTTCTAACTGGCCCATCCGGATCAGTTGGATGACATTCTAGCCCAGGGCGAGGCTACTTACCAGTCCGCTTTTTCGCGACCGATGCAACAGGTGGCTGGAGAGCAGGGTGATCTACCAGGTGAGGAGGAGCAAACTGGCGATGATGGAGATGATGGAGGAGATGGGAGTGACGGGGATGGCAATGGTGCTGATACCACAGGACAGGGGAGTACAGGGTTGGAGATTGTGTTGGTGGAGGCTGGGGATGATTAGATTGATGTGGGTTGGGTGCTATTCAGACTTTTTTTTTATTTTTTATTTTATTTTCTTGTATTTGGTTGGATAGGATTTAGACATATTCAGACATTGGCATGTATTATTTTTTTTTTTATTTCTTTGAGTTTGTGCTTCAGTTACATCTTTTGTTTATTATTAGGATATGATTTACCCAGCTTCGACCGGCCTAGTTTATTTCTGTCTTTCTTTTCATTTTTCTTATTTGGGTCTGTAATTAATTTAGTTTTGCACTTTTTCTTTTCTTTTGTGGTTTGTTTATAGTTCTAAAATTTTTATTAGTCGCATTGTTCGCCTTTCTAATTATTGATTATGTATTCACATTCCTAGTTAGCTATATAATGTTTCGATTTGTTCACTTATGCGATCGTCGTAAAAATTGTTAATTCACATCAATTCCAACTCCCATTGCCCTATAATAGGAATCTCATAGGTTCAGGTTTGGGGGAAAGCTATGTTGGAATTTTCTTTCCTATTCATAACTCATTTGCTTAAGCTAAAAAGTTAACTCATTCACGCTCAAATTCTCATAATCAATAATGTACTTCTGTCTCTTAGTTTAATACCTTAAACTAATAAATTTTCAATTGTGACTTATTTTTGGTTTCAGGATTCTAGCTGTAACTTATCCATATAGTGTACTTTGTTCCTCATAGCTCACTAGCATCCCCTCGCTATGGACCATCCTATTTCTCCTCCTACTTCACACGATAGGTTGTCGAGTGTGTCGAGTTATTTTTTCGATTCTAGTTCATCCACTTCTGACACTTCACCGCATCCTAGGGTAGCCAAACGTCACGGTCCGATCGGTCATCCCGACTGGTCCCATCGTCATCTTCGCATTCCCCTTTATATATGTTCTGCATCTTCAGATGAGGATGATCTTTTTGGTGATGACCCTACTATCATTGATGGCCCTTATGGCGCTCCGCTTACTTCTTCTGAGTCGTCTTCGTCCTCTGATTCGGCCGATTCCTTGACCGATGATGATATGCCCGAGGTTGATGAGGGAGTTCTTGCGGGTCTAGCTGCCATTTCATTGTCTGACCCTATATCGACCGATGTACCTACACTTGAGGTTACCTATCCCTATAGGGACCTCCCTGACTATGTGCCGGACGTTGTTTGACAACGTCCAGGTCGCCCTGACTGGTCGCCTAAGGATATTGCCTCGATTTTTGCGCCTTATTCCGGTCCTGTGGATGATGAGGTTGATTTGGGTCCAGGTATTATTGAGGAGGCTGAGGTGGATGTGGTTCCAGAGTTTCATGCTGAGGACGATTATGCTAAGATGGGACCGTCGTTCGACCCTGCTGAGCATCCGGAGTGGGAGCTGGTCGATTAGTACTTCTGAGCTGGTGTGCTACCCCCTTCAGACATTTTTCGTGGCACGGATGTCCTAGTCATCTTCTATGAGGATTACATCCATGTCATTGTTATGTTCCCACCTGCATAGGGACATGCAGTGATTTGGTTTGGGGGATACTATTATGGATATTTTTTGTTTATTTTAGTTGTAGTCTTTTATTTTGTAGTCGTTTATTTTTATTTGTTATTTTGATTTAGTAGTTAAGAATTTTTCATAGTAATTTTTCGATTGTTATTCTTTTTATTCGTTAATTCATGTAAAAAAATCGAATAATAGACAATTGAAAAAAAAACATTTTATCTAGAAGTTCGAATAATCAATAAAGTACATTTTCTTACTTGTTTTCTTAAATATTGTCAATGTTGCATTACTTGTCTTGTTAATTACATTCATTGAAATTTGAAATTAAGAGAGTATATAATCCGATGTCTGCCAAAGCGTTGAAGGTATGCCTTGAAACTATATATCATTAGAATCGTTGCTTTATATCTTATACTTGCATATTCTTTTGCACGACACGTAGTCATGTGGATACATGTTGATATTAAATTATAATATAACTTGGATATCTAGATAGTAATAGTGTGGAGACTAAATCCAGTGAGCTTTAAGGCCTTTCATCCTTTTAGAGGGTTTTAAATTTTTGTTTATCGAATCTCATTTGACGTAGCGCATTATTTCATTGATTAGTCTCAAGATTTATTTATTTTGGTTGAAAGTCGAATAAGTATTATAATTACCATGCTAAAAAAAAGAAAGAAATCTATTCCTTTGGATATCGTAACATTGAAAAATCATGTAACTTTAGAGAATGATATTAGGCCATCTGTCTTAATAAACCTTTTTGACCTTTGACTTACCCAATAAAATATAATTTTATATCTCTTGTGAACCCTTTGAGGCTTAAAATAAGCCTTTTTCTTTGTTCGCCTATTATCCTACCCACTCCGATATGGAGTTCGCCACTATTAGATATAACTGAACCCATGTTCAATAGTAGTAAAGAATAGTTTTACATGAAGAAATTGGGCTAATAACGACTCATGTAAAGTGGAGAATTGAGTAGAAAAGGTATAAAAAAAGAAAAAGAAAAAAGATGGTATAAAAAAATAGATGTTGAAAAAAAAGGGGATTGAAAAAAAGAGAGGAATCCTTTGAAGAAAAAAGAATATGACAAAAAAATAGAATGAAGAAATAATAAATAGTCGTTGTAGTAAAGTTCATGTGTTACAAATACTACAACTATTCCGATCTACTCAAGGACGTTTTGAACTCCTTTCACCTTTCTTTTCTTAGCTATAACCCTTGACCAACATTACAATCCTTGTAAAGTCCTAGTTGATTCTAGGGAAACATGATTTGAATATGGAACCAATAGAAAAGGGAATAAAAGCATGGTAGTAGTAATATTTACTTGACAATCGATATCTATTCATGAGACTATTTTTCTTTCGTGTCATACGTTGTTCCGTGTCATATGCAAGACTTATTTGCTTTGTATAATTATCTTCTTTGCATATAACTGAGTGATTACACCTGTTCCAAGTGATTTCATTTTAGAGTGTAATTAACAACGTGAGATTTGTAGTCGAGGCATCGCAAGATAGTTATTCGATTTATATTCCAAGTTCATAATCACCGTGTGTCCACTTGATTACTATTCACACACATGTGAGTCTTCGATATGTTCTATTGATTCTATTGATATATGTTTTCAGATTATTTTCATGATTTGGGTAAGCGTAGGATTATGTTACTTTTGATATTTTAAAGTTTTATTTGAATTTTGTTGTAGCAAGGAAGAATGTTAATGTTGAAATATTAAAATTTTGAATAAAATTTTTCTTGTACAAGGTAATAAAGATGGTTGTGGGTAACTTGTTGACGAGAACCCTCACGAGTCTTCACTCGTCCAACTAGGGACACCTAGAGGTTTAAAAGGCTTTTTGCACAGGCTAAGTGCAATCGTTATCCATGCGAAAATGGATTAGGAATTTTATTATTAGTAATTTTATTTTTCTCTTCTTTTGCTTGAGGACTAGTAAAATGTAGGTTTGGGGGTGTGATCGGGAGAGAACAAATCCTAATTATATGTCTTAATTCACATTTATTAGCCGTTTTTATCTTGTTTTGTGTATTTTTACTGTATTTTCTATTTTCTGTTAGGTTTTAGAAGAAAGTATGGATTCCAGATTAAATGGGGTGAAAAAGCAGGAAGAAAGAAGCAGAAAAAGCCCAGTTGTTCGAGCGGCCCGCTTGCGCGAGGAACCAGCATATCGTTCGCACGGCTCGCTCGCGCCTCCTCCCATTTACGCTCTCGCGCAACCCGCTCGCGCGATCCGTACGAAAAATCATAAAAACCGGTATTTTAAAGTGCTGAAGACCCCTACATGGACGAAATTGTCCAATTACGTCCAGAATGCAAATTACAGCAGTTTTAGTGGGATTAGGTTTAGGAAAACCCTCCTAATCTCTCTACAGCTATATATATCTCATTCTAAATCAATTGAGAGGTTACACACATTCATTCATACATCAACTTTGAAGGCAAAAGGAGGAGAAGATCTAGCTAGAAAGTCTCTAATGGCAACAATTAACTCAACCTTCATGCTTTCATCAATCATGTTAAACTAAACTCCTATTCTAAGGTTTCAATGAAACCCTAGCTATGTAAAGGAGGAATTCTATGATTTCTTATTTTAGGATTTTATGTATTGGATAGTGATTGTATGTTGGTGGATTATTAATATAATCAGTTGTTAATGATAATAATCAAGAGTATTTTGGATCTATTCTTATCTTAGATTTTTCCTTATGCTTATTGAACTCAATAGTCCTTGATTTCTGTGATTGATAGGAGTATTTACATAAAATAGTGCTTATATGATTGTGATGTTTACATCTTTTATAATTCATGCCTAGGAAAGATGAGTTATGCTACACCCTAGCTATAGGTAGATAATTCATGTGAACCGAAAATGAATTATGCTTAGATTAAACTAATGATATCTTCTTGTTGACACTATTGGGCTTGTAGCTACGATAGATCGTGACTATCCAAACATAGAACTTAAAATAAAAAGTCTAGACCCCTGATGCATAGTTAGTGGTGGATTTGCAATCCTAGATCTCATCCACTCATATTTAAACCAATCTTAAATTTTCCATGCTAGTTTACTTAGATTTATTTTAGAATTTATTTCCATAATTTCATAGTTTACTTTATAATTTAATTCATAGCAATAACTTCATCTACAATCAAATCAAAATTCCATTTTTCAATAGCTAATTAGATTTAGGTTTTATAAATTAAAGGATAAAAATAAACAATCCCTGTGGGTTCGACCTTTACTTCCACACTACAAATCCCAAGAAAGTAAAGCATACTTTTCATCTTGATTTTGACAAGATCACCTACTGCCAATTTTTGAATGGCCTGGTTCAATCCATCTTGGAACTTCAAGTTCTTCTTCTTAGGAGTGTCAATCAAGTGATAAGCTAGACGAGCAAGCCTATCAAACTGAATCAGATAATCCCAGACACTCAGGTCTCCTTAAACCAATCCGTTAAACTCTTCTCCCTACGTTGCTTTTCTGATTCTAAAAAGTACTTCAAAAATCTCTAACGAAACGCAATCCAAGCCATACGTCTAGATACTTCATCTCCTACCAAGGCTGTCTCAGACTCCCATAAATCTGCCGCTACAAAGGTAAGTTGAAAGGTAGAAAACTTCCGCTTTTCCGTTTCTAAGCACTCGAGGGATTTAAAGATACGATCTATGCCTTAGATCCACTATTTTGCTTGCCAGGCTTTTCCTATACCATTGAATTACTCAGGGCGGAGTCCCCTGAATCTTGCAAGTAACTTCTCTCCGGTTTACCTCTGATGAGCCCCATCACACTATGGTTAGTGAACTTCCGTATTCCTTTCTAACCTCTGAAGAAAAGCTTCAAATACTCCCATGGGATCCATCCCTCCAGGAATCGGGTTAGGAGCACCGTTCCAGATCTGTGCATTACAGGTAGCGTTAGCCATCAAGATGCTGGAAGAAGGTAATCCGGATAAATACTATGTGGTTTGGAGAAAGCTACTCAAGGAATAATAAGAGATGCATATATCTATATGAAAATATGTCAATCAAGTAGCAAGTAGTCATGTTATGAGACCAAAAAAAAAAGTTGTTCTCATATTATTGAATATAAACTTCAGTACAGGGTACACATAGATAAGAGGCGGGCTCCTAATAGAAGGTCCTAATAGCCCTAAAAATAGTGAAGCACAACAAAAGAAATTGGGACTACTAGTCCATTTTAATATAACAAAGAACCTAGATCTAGACATTGTCGGCCTCGGAAGCCACGGCATCAGACTCTACCTGGGGTGCCTCATCCGCATCCATCACCTCAGAATTAGCCTCCTCTTCCTCCTCCATCAGAACCTGACCATCATCATCAATCCATCCAACTCCAGGCCGTGGATCCCAATGTGTAGCAAATCCAACAGGTGGCAGTGGCATTTGGGAGGCACAAAACTAACTCCATGGGCTCTCCATCTGGTGGGGGTGCATGCACTGCCCACTCATACATGGGGCAAAAATAACCATTGATTTCCGTATGGCGAAGGGACTCAGCGTAAATATGTGACCATACGGCTGCTCAGTGCGCGACTCTGCTCTGAATCTCCCACTCATCAGCTCAACCCTCGACGTAAATTGAAAGACACACATCCTGCTCTAGAATGGCCTGAGCTCTCCTCTCAATCTCCTAGCTATAAAAGGCATTATTAGCTGGCGACACTTGATCGGGGGCAAAAAGATATCCTCCAAAGCTATCTGGTACAACATACAGCTCCATCATCAACCTACCCAAAAGAAACTATCTTAATGTCAGTAACGACTAAGAGGGATAAACTGAAGGTTTACTAACTTAAACATGTAGGGCAATCAGCATATCCAACATAAGGCTCTGATACTACCTAAATAACCGTGTCATACCTTGGCGTAGTAAGATAGGGAAAAAGAACGTTCCACCCTTAGACCCTATGAGTTGCAATAGTTTGTAAGTAGCCAGATTGTCCAAACTACATGACATAATAAGAAGAGTAATAACAATCAGAGTAGTTAAGGTGCATAAGGATCATAACTTAAAGTATAAACATTGCTAGTCATAAGGATACATAAGGTTTTATAAAAACATCTAGAGTCTAGAATTACAACATTACATAAGTCTGGGGATGGATCCCTGATATTCCAAAAGATACATCAAATAAACTACTGGCCGAACAAGTGGCCAAACATAGCATCTAGGATAAGCTGAACAAAACTAAACATAATTTTGAGGAGCCTCTTGACAAGGTCCTCTAGATGAGCATCTGGTCCTGCCTCAGCTGGCGAAGGGGTACCACTCTTCTCCGTATTGCTCATATCCTTGGTAACTGGCTTCTTGGTTTTCTTGGAATCGGTAGTTTGAGCATGGAATGCCCAAGCGAGTACACCGTCAGCTATAAAACTGAGTGAAATACAAAACCATAGAGTATACCAATAAAACATTGTCTAACATCATACGAGGTAACACAGTTCAACATTGACCAGAAGATGTTAATTATTTTACAAATCACATTTAACTGATTATTAACGATCCAGTATACCGCTTTTAAGATTATATCACACTTCTCTCTCGAAGTAAGTATGCAAATCGACCACATTCCTAACTCAATACGACTCATAACACGACACAATGCCTCAGACCACAAGTCCAACCAATACTAATATTGACGCATTAGAAACCAATATTGGTTCCTTGAACACCAAAGCCCACCACATGGCCATACACCAAAACATACTATCATTTCCTTCATCCAAAAGAAATAACACAATATATGGATATCGTAAGCCCACTACATAGCCGTTAGTTACCATAGGTAACCCCTTTATCCTTTTATAATTCATAGTGCATAGATATCGTAAGCCTTCTACATGGCCGTTAGATACCAAAGTATCCCCTTTATCCATTACTATGTATGGTGCATGGATATCGTCAGCCCACTATATAGCTATTAGATACTGAAGAACCTCCTTTATCCGTCACCACCATAGCCCACTACATGGCCAGAAAAGTAATAATGCTCTTTATGGATCTAAACCCACTACATGGCCCTTTACATACCCAAGCCCACTCCATGGCCTATCCATACTCAAGCCTACTACATGACCTTTATACACACCAGCCCACTACATGGCTGTAGACACCCTATTTTGTCGGCTATCAGATTTAGGAGACCCATAGCTTGGTGGTTCACAATGATCGAAAGAGACTCAAAAAGGACTCCTGGAAGTTAGTTCTAATTCTCAGAATGCTCAGAATGACCAAAATACCCCTGAAAGACCGAACACTCCCAGATTCGGACCAAATGTTCTGGAAATGCGCTATGTCATAAGAAAAATAATAAAATGAATTCTAAAGCAAGACCGGATGAAATCGTCGGCTCCCAGAGACCCCCGGAAGTCCCGGAAGTTCCCAAAAAGTCCCCGTTGACTGGTTTGACCAAGGTTTGACCGAAATTGTCCAAATTTGCTAAAAAGTTTCAGAATTATTCTAGATCATGTGAAAAGTATTAGAATGAGTTTTAAAAGAAAACCGAACGAAAATGTCAGCTCCTGGGAACTCCTAAAGGTTTCCAGAACTTCTCGGGAATCCCAAGTTTGACCAGTTTGACCAAAAGTTGACTTTAAAACTAGAGCACTGTATCATTTTTAAAATATTTTTCATAGATACTAGATGTCAATAGCTTTCCAATGGTATGTCACACATGATTTTTGGATTTAAAACGAATTTATTATGAAATTTCGAAGGCGAAAAAGGTAATCAAATCAGCTTTTATTGCGAATACCGCAAAACCTTTCAAAGTGACCCATCTCTAAACTATTTTTTATGTAAATTTGACTCCATTACCTTTCCAACGATATATCACAACCTCAATTTGGAGTTTGTATGTATTTTCTGTGAATTCCGGATGAAATAGGGCCTTTTTGCGAATACCGGAACCTCTGGGGGCCTAAAAAGGATTATCTGGATGAATGAGGAACAGTAACGCCGCAGCACTGGTCCACTGTCGCCACGGCATAGGCCCAGTGCCGCTGCGGCACTCTTTCCCATAATGGTCCACTTTTGTAATTTATTTTGGGGGTTCATTTTGATTAATTATAAACCAAAACGACGTAATTCTATGTTCGCAGATGTTTGGGACCAATGGGAGTACTTCTAAAACCTCAAAATCACCCCAAATTGGCCTATATAAACCCCCCTTTACTTTTCATTTTGGGGGTGTCAAATGCAAGCGTTGAAAAGTTTTAGAGAGAAAGTTGTAGAGATAAGGTTAGAATAGATAGAAAAGAAGCCTCTTTCTTTGATTTCCAAACAAGAGAGTGAGTTCTAAACTTTGTTTATACTTCATTACTTCTATTTACTTCATATTTAATACACCCAACCACCATTTTAGTGAGCATTTAAGAGAGAGGAAGCTACTTCCATGTCCAATATCACCACATATGAGTGAAACACCAAACTACAAGTCCAATACATCATTGAATATCATCTATTCATTGTTTATATACTTGTTTGCTTACTTTGTTGTTCATCTTCTCTTACCTCATTTTCCTTTTTTTTTTCTTTATTTACTTACTAGTCTATCATCATCTAGATGATGACATAAAGTTTGAGGTGAGTGGATCCTTAGGGATAGTAGCTCTTAACCTCAAAAACATGTTTGATAGATGATGATTTCAACTCCAATACATTCCTATGTATTCATGAAGTTGTCTTTAAAAAGGAAATAATACTTTCCAATAATCTTGGAGGTTCATGATGTGAGTCAAATGTTGACATTTTAAGTGGTTATACTCTTCATGAAGTATTGAAAACATGTTTTCAAAACCCCCATTTCAAAACCCCCTCTTAAACCCCTCATTTTGATTTCAAGACCTTCAAAACAGTGAGTCATTTAACTTCAAAGAATTATTTTGAGTTCAATACTCAATATATGAATGCAAGACCATTTGGAAAGTCTTTATAACTTATTATAGAACTCCCATGATTTTTGGTTTGACTTGGAAGCACTTGAAAGGGGTCCATTTTTGTCCGAACATTCCTTCCAAACATTCTGTCTCTGCTGTCACAGCAGCTAGGTTGACTTTCAAATTGTTTTACATAAAACTTTTCTAAAAAGAGTGGTCCCAACTTATTTAGAACTTCAATGTCTTAGGGAATTTTATGTATAATATGGTCCTCTAGAGCTTTTGTTTTCATTTTCTAAGATTTTCTAACATTGCAGTCAACAGTACGGACTTTGTTTCTGAATAACCTCTATTGTTTATATAATTTCTCTCAATCTGTGATAGTTATTAAAGATTGGCTTTTTGGGTTGTGTTTTAGACACAATAAGAAAGATCTCCATCAAAAATCATGCATTGAAAACATTCCTAGCCCCTCTTTTCAATTTCCAAAAGATCATGTCACTGATCTGTCCACTATTCACAACAAGCACACTTTTACTTCCATCCTTTGATTTGATGCTTATATGCACTTCAAATTTGTTCATGTCTTAGGAAGTGGTCCATACCATATTTGTACATATTCTATGATGATTTTCTTCATGCATTCATACATATCTTAGACTTCTAAGCCACTTTAGAAAGTCCATGTACACAAACACACTACAACGTTTACACATTCTAGGATCATGCATTACATCCATGCAAGATTTAGGGCTTTTGTGGCTCTTAATCTAAGAAGATTATAAGGAATGAGTTGGATCATACGTCCATGCTTTCCCTCGATCTAATCCTCCTTTCTCATCCGTCCCGGGGATTGAGAGATCTTCTTTTCCCAAAGATTAACATGCATCATTCTAGCTTGCTAGGCATCCTTGTTTTCTTTGATTTATTTGTTTCAAGAACAATTCATGTCCCCTTAGATTAGAAAAACATGATTACTTGATATATGATTAGACGATTTTTCCTAGGTTTATTTGTGTGATCTTTCATTTTTGCATTGTATGATATTTGGCTTAGATCTTATGAATGATATTTTATCTTTTGATCTTCCATTTCAAAATTCTTGTGTGATGTAATATACTATCATAGTATTAATTGTCGAACCATACATAGTATAAGATGATTATTTGGATGCTAATTGAGGCCCGTTGAAAGACGGGGCGAGTTGAGGGTGTTTTAGTCGCGACAAAGGCTCCTTCCTCTCTCGTATCAAAACCCCGAACCAAGTTCTTTGGTTATGAAGGGCCGGTGCCCTTTATCCATTTGGGTGAGTCAAAATTAGGTTTCTTGGTTCCTTATAGACCAAGTGGAGACTCTGTATCTATTTTCAACAGACCTACCTTTTCTTTTCCTTTTCAAAACAATCTCAAAACAAAACTAAAAAGAGTGGATGAGCGATTCCGCGTGTCCACAATGGCCAACAAACCAAACCACAACACTTACTCGCTATCGAAGCCACCCGATCCCCCTCGTGGCTTCGATAGCATTACACATACAACTTTTTGTTCTAAGTCCACGTGACCGAGCCAACACAAATGACATGCACTATGACTTTTGCATATATCATGAACTCAGGTAGTAAGTCTGTATCGTCGTCACTCACATGAAAGGTCCATCTAATATTTACGAGGCATACACATAACTACTAAATATACATCTCAAAATCGAACCAACCTATTGTACATACTAGAAATAGTCATCACAGCACTTAGAAATACTAGAAACGTATTTACAGAAAATCAAATGGACTTGAAACGACTTAAAAATACAATTTGGTAAAACTGTACAGGAGGATCGACCTTAGCAAGATCGATCTTGCCTCTATTTTCAAAAAACTGGATTTTAATCATTTTCTAAACTTATTTGATCAAAGGTGTCTTCATGAAAAATCCTTATTTAGGTATAAAGTTTAAGAAAATATATAGTACAAATCTCTAAGGACATATATAACAACATTTCTAACATGCAACACATCATAACGACATACAGGAACTTTCACAAGTAGGTACAACACTATGCAGATCAGAACAGTAGTAGAAACAACATTTACTAAAACTGTGTAGAGGATCGATCCTAACAAGATCGATCTTCATTGTCTTCATCATCAAAAAAATTTAAAATCTTTAGTTTTGAAAATGGTTTTATTTGGGGTTTTGCATGGCTTCTTCCATGGTCTTAAACTATAGTTTGGAAATAAACAAGGGGTCTAGTACTTCGCCTAGTATGTGTGTGTGTTGAAGTTTTTCTTGGAGCTTTAATGGCTTCCTCTTCTTTTCCTCTCCTCCTCCCTGGTCTCTTTTCTCTCTCTCTCTCTCTCTCTCTCTCTCTCTCTCTCTCTAGAACTCCCTCTCACTCTCTAGACTCAAATGTGTAGCAAAAGAAAGTGAGAGTATGTGTGGGTGTTTAAATAGAGAATTAGGATACCACATTCTCTCTCTATCCGTGCTTGTATGTAATGTATATACATATATGTATATAATCTTTGTGTGTGTGCAGTGGTGGTGATGATGATGCATAATAAGGGTGTAAGGTAATGTGACAATTGCATAGAATGAGTATGATGAGCTTAGGGAATGAGGAAGAGTGTACTCAGGTGAGTTTCAGACACGCAGATGCATGGTGGCGGTGATAATGGTGATGTAGTGGTGGTGCAGGACGCATTTGCCATTCGGCAGAAAACGAAGGACAAGATCAACCTTATGAAGATCGATCCTAGGACAAATTCTAAGAAATCCTAGAAACGTTATGCTGAGTACAGACATGCAACTGAAATCCACAGATTCAATTTAGAAAACACGATTCATGTATTACGGCACCTAGTAAAGTACAAATAAGGTTCCAGGGGTTACAATTATAGTGACTTTTATATATGTATATGTATTTATTATAAAACTATATAATTTTAGAGAAATATGTCAAACCTTGTAAATAGACTTGATAAATGACTGATTTATTATTAAACTATATAGTTTTAAAGGGCGCATTAAAAAAGCTCGTTAAAAAGCTCGCAAGAAAGCTTGCAATCACTTGAAAGTTTGGCTCATTTAAGCTTTTGAGCAAGCTCGCGAACACATGAGCTTGGCTCGTATACACCCCTATCTGCATGTAACATTAGCGAATGCTTTGAGTAATTCATCAATGGTATTTTCTTTACGTATGCTATTACAATATGCTTCATATCACACATTTAATATTTTGAGAAATTACTCAATAATATTCTATCAAACATTTTTGAGTTGTGTGTTGTGATAAGCTGCTTGGATCATCAACAAATACTTTGAGAAATTTCTTAAAAGTATCTTGGTAAACAGTTTAATACTGTAAGAAATTCCTTAAAGTATCCTGGTAAAGAGTTTTGAGATTTATATTTAATATGCTATAAGAATTATCAGCAAATAATTTGAGGAATTTCTTCGATTGCTTCCCCTCAATTACTTTCTTTTTTCTTCAATTTTGTGAATTTTCTAAAGTATTTTCAATGATTTTGGGGGAATGAGAGAAGAGAACTTGAATCAGACTAGCTGGGACTTGGAGGAAAAAAACTTGAAATTATGGCATCGAGAAGAGAGATGAGAGAGAGAGAAGAGATATGAGGGAAAGATGAGGAAGAGGTTGATTTTGGGGATTGGGTAATTGGTTATTCTAGATGTAGGGGAGAATGGCCAATTTTTTTTATATTTTTTTGACAAACAATTCATAAAATCATCAAAGTTCCATCCCAACAGATATATACAATAGTTTGCATTCAATACATACTCAACTTCAGAGATGCATTTGAAGACCATGCCAAGGAAGCCTTATTTACATTTTTTTTTTTCGTATTGCAGTACTTGTGAAAGAAAGCTTCACTTGCAGTAATGAGATCCTTGATATGAACCCACCTTTAAAGTCATCTTTGAGTCTACGTATATATACAGTTCACCAAACAACATCTTGACTCATTATTGTTTATGTATACATGTATATATATGTAGCAGCCTTCATTGAGATAAGAATGACCAATTTTGTGGAGCAATTTTAGGGATTTCTATGTTTTGAATATTTGTAACTAATAAGGCCCTAGGGGCATTTTGTGAACCTAAAATGTGGTTAAGGACTTTTCAGTAGAAATGTTTCTAAGAGAGATCAATAAACACAAAAGAACACTAAAATGTTCTTGTTACTAAATAACCCAAAAATATAATTAGTGTGAAACGGTCAACACTTTACAGTTTGGTTGCCAAATGGTTATGTTTTGCCCATTTTTTGGTAGTACCACTACGAACTTAAGCGTATAACTTAAATTTCACTATCCTACAGAACTTTAGTTTGTGGTATGCTTCACACCACTGCAAGGGTGAAAATCTAAATATGCCCTAAGTAATTATTTCATTGACACGACTATGGATGCTCTTTAGGAGGCTAAATGGATGATGATCAATTCACCATGAATGTAAAATGTAACTAGGTAGTACTATACAATGACAACCAATGTCTATGTCTATGTTTGTTGTGTAAAAGAGTGAGAGAAGATAAAAAAAAAATGTTACCATATAATTTATGTGTGTTAGATACACATATTTCAGAGGCTTGCTATCCTACAACGAGAAAACAGTAAGTCGCATAGCATTTTGTTCACTTTATCTTAGAGAACATTTTTGTCACCTCATTAAACTGGGTGAACTTCAATAATTTCACGAGGTGCACTGACATGTGTATTTGAGTTTATTTGTGAATCACTTTGGTGTACTTGTATTTATGAAAGAAGAGAGACTTTTTGTTCATCTAAAATGTTTTTAGACATGTAGTAGGTTATTGTAGGATGGCGGAGTTTCCTGGAGTGTGATTGTTTTGGCATACGTGAGTCCAGCTCGGTATACCATAGCCTAACATCCCACGAGGATTATCAAGAGTCCTATCATCCCTGACTGTATCTTAGGATGGATCCCAGGTGCACATCAAGAACTAGTACTAAAGAAATTCCGAATGATAAAGAGTTGCCTCATAAGTTTTAAGGAGTCAGGAAACCGTAGTTTGACTTACCCAAAATGGATAAGGGTATTCGCCCTTCGTTGCCATAAAGTAGGCTCGGGGGTCTTAGTACGGGAGGGGAAGGAGCCCAAGCAGGACTAAAGCACCCCCTCCTCACCCTACCTAACGATAGGCCTTGCCAACATCCTTGTTCTTAACTCATAATTGGTTTCTTTCCTCAAACATACTAGATACTATATACATGGCATAAAGAGCATCTAAGTAAAATCAATCAAGAGATTAAGTCCAACTAGCACACAGGTGTATATGGAATACTAGAGAAATGATAGAAATACTCATAGCGGGCCGATCACGCTTGGGATCAAATGTAAAGGAAGGAAATGTGCATAAAATGCAAAAGGAAACGAGAGAACTTACAATTAAAGGTAAACATGTTATGCAACATGCACCAATCCTAGAAAATCTATCTATAAGCATATAACGGAGATTACTCTAGAATAGGATTTGTGTCGTCAATGTAAAAGTTGTATACCTAACAAAATCTCTAAAGAGAAAGATAGAAGAGTGTACTCATCACATAGACATTAAGTCACATGTAGAAGCGACAAGATCGATCTAAGGAATCAAGTCCAAATCATTTGAATATCTGCATCAAAATACCACAAAACAACCAAGCATTGCAAAAGAACAAAAAAAAAATATATCCAAGCACGCGAGTTAAATGCATGAAAAAGGAGACAAAATAGTCATCAATCAAGATTTCATATTTGAAGACCTTAATAAAACAACTCCATAAGTAAGTCTAAACAATGAATCAATTTAATTCATTTTCCAAATCATTAGCTTAATGAGTTAGGAAAATTTTCCACAAGTAGGGCTCCATTTGGATAAGGGAAGTTTGAGTTCTATTCATTTTAAAAGTTTCTATCCAGATTCGTTGGCTGATCTTGAAAAAAATCATAACTAAGTCTACAAAAATCATATTAAGACCCATTTTATGTCCAAAGAAAGGTATTTCAGTAAAATATATAGGAAAAATACTTTTATAACCCAGATTGACATTAAGTTCTCTAAAAACTGACTTGAATCAAACTTTACTCTGCTGAAATTTTAATATATCCTGTGACAAAATGAAAAATATGCAAAATAGGCATACAAAATAACTTAAACATGTTTTTTAAAGCTTTGATCTTTCTTCCCATTGCCCTAAAATGATTTCTAAGCCAGTTTTTAAGTTACATTATTGAGAGATCAAAGTATGACCATCTTGTATACATAATTTTACATAATGAATCTAAAATAGGCTTACTATCTCGAATCATCAAGATCATAACCTTAACTTGATTTAACATTCTTGATCATCAATCAATATATAAGTTATCAAGTTAGGAATCATTTCTAAAACCAGATTCTCTATTGGTCTTCTACATTTTCAATCATTGTAGACACCCTATTTTCGTTCGTCTATTCGACGCAAGGAACCTCCGCCTCAAGAACAACCTGATGACTTGAATCAGGAATTTTTGGTTTATGAAGTAGAACCTTGTGAAGCATTGTGGTCTCTGAGACATGTTATAATAACCTCTAGGAAGAATTAGGTATGTTAGAAACTCAATTTAGAGACAACAACCCAAGTTAGGATAGACGTTTCACATGAAATGATGAAAATTGCCTTTATCGAGCAAAATTTGAATCTCGGGGTGGGATCCCGAGAGATCCCTTTAAAAGCTATTCTTAAATTAGATTAAAATGATACCCCAAGCCTTCATGTTGGCCGAAAATCACTTAGGATAATTTTTGTGCCAAAATATCCCTTCTACGCATCTCTGGTTAGCTCCTTTTCGGAGTCAGCCTCATCTTTTTTTTTTTAACCATAACTCAAAATTTACAAATTATTTATGAAAGAGACTAAAAGCATTGAAAACTTGACTTCCATACCTTTCCAACGATATATCACAAGCTATTTTTGATAACTGAGGTGAGAGAACAAAGTCCAGGAACATAGGAATGAAAACATAACTTTCCGGGCGAAGTGCCATAGTGGTACTCAAAGAAAGCTGCGCAGCCCTTGTGAAAGCCAAGCCCCATTTTCTGAATTCCACTATGGATTTCGACCCCAGAACTCAATCTTGACCACCCATTTGGTCCTGATCCGCGTGAACTAGCACATATTTGACAAAATAAGGGCAAATATGTCCAAAACCTTAGAGATAAGCTTAAAAGACTCCTAGGTACACCTCAAACACCCTAGGTGCAAGCCTTTGAAGCTTGTATTTCTATCCCACATTGCTTAAATATTAAAAACAGAGTCCAAATCCCAAACTATAAATAGAGGCCTTCACCTATCCATCCAATGCACCAGAAAATCTTGAGAACTAGAGAGCTCAAGGAAACCCCCACAAGAGGATTCCTAGAGCACTCCTAGGAAGTGTGGATATCGAATTTTTTACCCATAGCTTTTTAAAACTTTTTCAAATTCAAATTTCAAATACGAGTCACCACTTAATTTTTTTAAGGAAAATTAAGAAAACATTTAAAAGCAAACTGTTCTTTTTGAAAACCAGAGATTTCTAGGTCTGCAGATTATGGAATGAGAGGGGAAGGAGCCCGTCGGACAAAAACACCCCCTCTCAACCTATCTTGCGATAGGCCTCTACTCGACATCCTTTTAATCAAATAATTAATCCATGCATGCCCTCAATTATACATACATGTAAATATACATTACAAAAGCATATTGAAAGGGGTGTAAGATTGCTAATAAAAATATCATTCAAAACCACATAATTCAATTAGCAAGCAATATGATATGCAATAGGGAATAAGAGAACTTACCCGGGATCCGGCCGCGAATATTAAACGTGCAATGCATTCAAATAAATAAAAACCTAGAAAAAGAGTCTCTAATTCACATAAACACATAAGGTAAAGCCTAATTCTAGGGTGTCGCACACGAAGTCAAAAAATCAATAAAATTAAGAAATTAAATAAACTAAAGAAGGGTTTGAGAAATCATACCTCAATAGTGCTACAAAACAAAGGGTTAGTCCACATGATTTGAATCGAAATATAATACTAAATCCTAAGTAACACTCCTATACTTTTAGCCTAAATCTATCAAGTATGGAAGAATTAACATAACCATGAATAGAAAAATAACATTTCTATAGATATACAAGTCTCAACTCGGAGCCAATGTAATGTCCATATAGAAATGATATATTCCCAACATAATCATAAGGAACCCATAGTTAAGTTTGACTAAATGCAACTTAACTTAGCGCAACATGAATCTTATTTACAAGTATCAATACACACGGATGAATACATGAATATAAGCATGAATGAGCCATGAATCAGTCATTGATTTGGATCATTTAGCCTCTGGGTTTAAGTCCAATTAATCATTATTAGAGCATGGTTTGAATCCTACGTAATGAAAGAGTCATTTAGGTTAGACATAACAAGATTTATCGAAGCTATGATAGAATTTCAGAATTTACAGAGAAGAAACTTGAATTTAGAAAATAGAAAAATCATACTTCCAACAGTTGGATCTTAATGATTTTTGAATATGATGTGCCTCTGTGAGTCTAATTTTTAACCCAAAAAGAAAATTGAAGATCAAATGGTTCAATCTTTAGGAATTAGGCAAAAACTAGACATCACTTAGGAATCTGCAACTCTCTGTCCAGAGTTTTGTTTGATTTACTAAAAATAGTAAATAAAACCGAATGACTCTAATCTTTTTATGAGATCTTATTAACACATTAAACGTCATAGAAAAAATTATTTGAAGTCAAGAGTGCTTGATTAAGTCTCTGATTTACTCATTTCACGAATGTATTACTGTTCTGAAATTCTGGACAGAAGTTAGATGAGTTACAAAACTCATGACCAAACCATGTTAACTATGAAATGTCATCAAAACAAAAATCACAGTGGTACATCTATGAGTTAGAGACAAACTCCAATTGGTCTCATTCAATTACAGTGGACCATGATTTAATTAAAAATCCTTGATCAAAAATGGTTCATGAATTCACTGCAACATTGTTGAGTTTTCATCTTGATTAAATCTACCAATCAAACCTAAAGGTTGACTCAACTTAGAACTAATTCTCCTTCCCATTGATGTCATTGGAGATTAAAAAAAAAAAGAAGAAGAAGACTAACCCATGTGAGTCTCAAAGGAACATGGAAAAGATTCCATAACACTCCCAACTAGAAGACCAAAGTCATGAACCGAGACTTGAATCTACTAATTGTGTATGGACATGATTATTCTCTTTGAATCATAAGTTCATAGAGTATCTAAGAGATTAACTCAAGGGAGTCAAAAGAGGTATTGAGAAACCCATGAATCCCAAAAAAAATATGACAAAGGAAAAGGAAATCAAAGCTCACATGATGTCCAAATTAAACTTTACCTTATGGTTTATTTAATCTTAAACCTTAGGCTATTTTGATCCAAATCAACAAAATGAAGATTCAATCACAATATTAGTGGTGTGTGATGAAATGAGGTGGGAAGAGAGTTTTTGAAAATGTGTAAAAGATCCTAAGGAATTCTATATATTGTGATTGAACTTAAATAAAAAACCTAATTAATCTAGAGTTTACCTCCAATTATCCTCAACTTCTTTGTGATTTAGGTCTTCCAAAGGTTGTTCAAGCTCTTCTTCCAACTTTTGCAACTTCCTAGCTTTCTTAATTTTTCATATGATTCTCCTAATTGCCTTAAAAAAATATCAACATTAAGAAATTCAAGATTCTAGATTCAAGTCTAAAAATTGAGATCCCTTGTAATGGTATATTCACTTCCTTAATATAGGCAAATTTTAAAGGGTTATTTTGGTAATTTCAGGGGTAAATCCTAATTCAGGATGTACTTTTGAAGGTACAAAGTGTACTATATCAAAGCAGACTGTCTAAAAAATGCGACAGTTGGTGGAGTTGTCAGCGGCACTTAGTACACGGCACTTAGTAAGTGCCGGAACGACACTCACTGATTGTATCGGCATTCACTGAATGTCGATGTAGCACTCAATGAAAGTTGTGGACAACTCCGCGTACTGCCGTCCTTTTTGGATTTTTGATTTTTACGGCATTTGGTGTGTTTTTGTGGCAGTCGGTGAATGCCGATGCGGCACTTATTGACTGTCGGTCCGACAATCAGTGAGTGCCGCAGCGGCGCCGTGTGATTGGCGCAGACTATGCCTTGTGCCGGTTTATTCTATCCTTCCCTTTCCCCTCTCTTTTCTTCTGTCTTTCTTTTTGTTTGAATTGAAGAGTCTTTCGAAGAGCTTGAATCACCCTAGAAGCCTTAGGTTCGTTTGGACATTGTCATCATCGAACTTAGAGGTAATACTCCCCTAATTTCGACGGTTGGTCAAAATCAGGGTGTCTATAGGAAGTTCTTAGGAATTCATCTTTTAGCTTTAGGGTTCTAGAAATCGCGGTGCTAGCAGAGCTTTGCCGGAGGAAGATTATGAGGGAAGTTCTTGGGGTAAGCTTTCTTCTTCTTCTTTTTTTTTCTTATTTTTATTGTTTTCTTAGTTTAGATCTTCATAGTTCTTAGTTTAGATTTCGTTACTTGTTTGTTTATAGTAGTTCTTCTTTTCTTAGTAGTTTAGTTCTTCTAGGCTTCTAGGTTAGCTTACTATCTCATTCGTGGATAGGCTATCCCTAGTGGTCCCTATTCCAATCATGGGATAGCCACCACTAGTGAGATTGGTAGCCAAGCCATGGTTATTCCAATCTCACTAGGGACCATAAAACCATAATTCTAGTATTGCTTATTCATATTCAACCTAGTTTAGCTTATTTAATATTATCCATGCATATCCATGCATCCATGCATACACATGCACACTATCCACATGTAGGATAGTAGGTTATCCCAATGAGGGTTATACATGCACACATGCACTTGGTATCCATATTTGATTATTATCCTGGTATTATCCTAAACTTGGCCAATTAGGAAGCTGTAATAAGGAATGTTGTGCTATCCCAGGTAAGTTCCAATAACTCCATTTTATTTACGGCTTTCCTAAATCACATAAAAGCATGCACAGGTGGATAAAACAGGTTTTAATTTCCTTACGTGGTACTTGTGCATAGAATTCTTATTTTTCTAGGGTTTGAATGTGATTTACATGTTTACTTCCTTTTTATTTCCTTTTGTAAGCATAGGGGAGCACAGAATAGAACCTTTTTTATTAGATTTCCTTGATGCTTTGCATTCTCGGGAATGGTGTCTTGGTACTCCACAATTATAGCAAATATCTAGTTCTCTGTGCTGTGTTGGAGTCGCCACTGGTTTGGATTCTTTCTTGTTGTTCCCCATGTAACTTCTCTTTGTGTTTCCTTGTTGAACTTGGTTAGCTGCCAACACAACCTGACTTCCCTTCCTCTCTGATCCGTTAGGAAAACTGATTGTACTCTGGAAATGTTAGATTAGATCGTTGCCCTTCACTAATCTGAGTGTCGTCTTCCAATTTTGTTGCCATTTCTACCAGAGCTTTGAAAGATTGATCTAAATGTCCTATAGTCATATGACAGATATGTGGAACTAGTCCCTGATGATATATTTTGATCTTCTTTCTTGGTGTATCTATCATATGTGGTACAAATCGTGATAGTCGTTCGAATTGAGTTGTATATTCTGGCACTGTAAAACTACCTTGGATTAATTGTATGAATTCCATTTCCCTTTTGTTCTTCTCAGATTTTGGGAAGTACTTTTCTAGAAATCGATTCTTGAATGATTCCCAACTCATTCTTCCAACAGCTTCTTCACCTATCATAGCTTTCACTGCGTCCCACCAATCTGCTGCTGAGAACGTCAGTTGAAATATTGCCAAATGTCTTTTCTCACTATGAGTACATTCGAGTGTCTCAAATATCAATTCTATATAGCAAATCCATTGCTCAGCTGCCATGCTCCAGTTAATCCTATAAAGGTCTCTAGTTGAAGAGCACGAAATTCTTTAGAGCATGGAACAGATTTTTATTAGTAGTTTAATTTTTATGTTTTTTTTTTTGCTCGAGGACTAGCAAAATGTAGGTTTGGGGGTGTGATCGGGAGAGAACAAATCCTAATTACATGCCTTAATTCACATTTGTTAGCATATTTTATCCTGTTTTTATGTATTTTTATTTCGTTTTCTGTTTTAGAGTAGATGTTTGAAGAAAACATTAATCTAGGCTAACTAAGGAGAAAAAGCAAGCTGAAAGAAGCTAAGAAAGGCACCCTGCGCGCGCGGAAGTCCAGAAATCCCTCGCGCGACCTCCCAGAACCTCGCTCGCGCGACCTATGCAAAAAAGTGAAAATGCGTATTTCAGTGTACTAAAGACTCCTATGCGAACGAAACTGCCTAATTACGTTTGGAAAGCTAAATATAGCAGTTTTAGTGCGAATTGGGTTAGGAAAACTTCCAAACTTGCTACAAAACTATATATATCCCAAATTAACTCAATTATGGAGTTGGCAATTATTATACACACAATATATAACCATACTTTCAGCCATTGAAGAGAGGAAAGCAAGGAGAAAAAGAAGAAGACCAAGGATTCCCATGGCCTCCTCCATCAACCTCTTGCCGTTCATCAATTCTATGGCCAACTAAACTCAAGATCTAGGGTTTCAATGAAACCCTAGCCAAGGAATAGGGTGTATTGTATGTTTTTATTTTAGCTTTATTGTGTATGGATGATAGTTACATGTTCTGAGGATTTTTATAAATAAATCGCGCTTTTATTGATTAAATCATTACTTTCAAAGTTTACTCTTGTCTTAGATCTATTTTGATGGTAGTGTGCTCAATGATCTATGCTTGCTGTGCTTGTTTAGATTATTTACATGTAATGGTGCTTAAATTGAATTGTGCTATCAAGTATCCAAATAGTCCATGCCTAGATTAGACGGATTATACCACAACCCTAGTTTAGTGTGGGATAATTCGTGCTAACCGAAGATGGATTATGTTGGTGCTTGAACCATAGTTATTTTTTTGACGGAGGAATTGGGCTTGTAGCTACAATTCCCCATTATCATCCAACTAAATAAGCTAAAGTAATTCGTAAATACCCTTATTATGAAGCTAGTGGTGGATTTGCAATCCTAGGTTCCTTAAACTTATTATAAAAACAAATATTTAATTGCTTTCATAATTTAGATTTACTTTTATTGTTATTAGTTTAATTCAAATTAAATCCAAAATCTGTTTTTTCTTAATTAACTAAATTTAGGTTTTAAAAATTAAAGTGCGTAGTATTCAATCTCTGTGGGTTCGACCTTTACTTCCACACTGCAAATCTTTTGAAAGTAAAGCATAAGTAAGCATAATTTTATATCTTGATTTTGACAAGATCAGGATCTATCTCGGGAGGTACAACATCAGGTACTCCATTCAGCTGGCCCGGGTTTCTTCGAGTCATTCTAACCATAATGAGTGTTGGTAGTGTTTAGTGTCTCTACCTACAAATGAAAAACTATTTGATTAGACACATTCTATCTTACAATCAAGCAAGAACATGCGGTAAATATACAATACCACTATATAATACGATCATACCAAGCAGTACGAATATCTCACATAAACACTAATATTAACCACAGAGGTCGGACTGCCTACCAGGTATTCTCAAATGTATCTATGCTCAAGGCAAAGGTCATGAAACTAAGCGTAACATCAAATCTTAAACATTCTATTTCTATTCTCAAGTTCCAGACTACGAATACTGCTCAACTAACATGTGAGGCCACTCAACTAACATATGGCTCAAGGTAACAGGATAATCTTATCCATAACCTCTTTCTACTTCTAGGTTATACTGACTGTTCCAAGATCGCTTAGGAATTTGTCAGTGTCTAAAATCCAGCAGCGCTCTACTCTTATGATTTCTATACCTACAACTAACTTTCAATGGCTTGTTCTCCGTGAACTCAGCTACCAACAGTTTGAAAGATTTCTTATTGGCTCCAACAGTTACTACTTGCTAACAAAACATTCTCGGATGGATTCTTCTAACTTCTCGTCTAAGTGACATGATAACAACCTCGTCTCATCTCAGCTAAACCTCATGCTATCGACATTAACTTAGAACTTGGGTTCTAATCACAAAAGACAAGTGGTTAACAATTAAAACCTAGGCTCTGATACCAAAAATCTTGTCACGCCCCAGAGAAGCAAAAATAGAGAAAATAAGTTCCTTTTTGGTCTCGTAGGTTCATGACTGGTGAATAACCGCATTGTCATCTATATAAACCAACAAATACAATGATAAGGAGGATGCTATTCATAAAATATATCTTGTTAACATAATCAGAGGCTACAACAGAAATATAAAAGGTTTGGAAGCAACATGTGCTCAAGTACCAATTATAAAAGTCTACTAAATCTATTACAATAGCTGTCTTAGAGTCTGAGGTCTATAATAATAATTAACAAAAGTACAACAGATATACCAACTAACTAATACAAAGCAGTACGCCTTCATCACTCCAAGTCCGGTGAAACATCAGTCTCCATCCTCAAGACCTACCAAGCTCTAGACATTGGAATGTCCAGGGCATAAATGCCATCAGCTTTGAATACAAAGCTGAGTGAGTACACTAAACAACACTCCTAATCGTTATTATTCAGCATCTTAAAATGCAGTTAATCTCTTAACAATGACGTCACTCACGGACATAGCAGAGGTCTCATTAAACTATTGATGAATTCAATGACAGGAGAAAACATATTAAATAAAAACAATAATAACGATCATGGTATAAATATCTCTATCATGTATTCACCAAATCCATGCATGTAACCCATGCAACCACCCATGCATCTACCTTTACGTCGAGACGCTGAATCCACGATTGAACATCATCTTACTAACCATTCTCATATTCATATCCATTTTTGTATCCATGTTTTTATTCTCATCTACAGCCATGCGTCGATGTAATAATACCAATCTGATATACACACGTCGATACCATAATACCAATCTGATATCCATACGTCGATACAATAATACCAATCAGAATCACCCGACTAATTAGTAGGTCCCACGATCCCTTGATAGGGTTACCGGTCGTCTACACAGTACAACCTATCTTTAAACAATGGAAGTGGCACATCAGACATCTTCAACAATGTGTATATCCTCACTGGTCGTCTACACAGCTGAGAATACATTAGAGCACTAGCCAGACGTCTTCAATGGTACAATGGACGCTTCAACAGTGTATACGCATCACTGGACATCTTCAACAACGAAAGGCGCACTAGGAACTCTAACCATCCCACTTTTAGGGATATATACTAAAAGCCATGCTTTATGTAGTTAATTTATTATTCATTTAATAAAATCAGTTATTCCATTTTTATGAGAATCTGAGTGGGTAATGTGTTTATTGTATTATTTATTTAATATTATGCATGTGTGTCTCTCATTCTACATAGTAGGTGGTTTGATGTGTAGAGTTTGGTTTACACACGGAAGATCCGACCATCGGATCTTGTAGAATGTAAGATTTTGGTTTACAGTCTTAGATGGGTTTGGACACACCATTGGTAGGACTGCAATATGGTGTTGTAGTAGGTTTATCTTAACTATAAGAAACAATATAGTTTCAACTCACCATGCTGGTACACTTTGTGTATTAAACAGGACTGACTTATGGTAATTATCTTTATACTGACTTTTAAGATAATTAATACCTCATGGCTATTATGAGTGCTTATGCTCTAAATCCTAAGATAATTTATAGATACATACATTTGATATTTACACTTTGATCTCTAAAAGGGTGAGATCCTTAAATGGGTCAATATCTCATTGGACTGGGTAACAATATTGATTGTGTGGTGGATATAAATTAATGATGGAGTCCATGTCTCAATTTTTGGGATTGATGATATTCCCTTGAGAAAGTTTATAAGTTTTGATTATGTCAAAACCTGCAGGTGGATTTTGTATCCGACATATCAAATAAGTTAAGTAGAGAATCTCAAGGAATTTTAAGAGATTAATTAAATAGATTGTCAGTAATTATATTTGATTAATGGATATCTATAATCTTAACGTGGAGAGATAATAAGCATTTAATAACATGGAGTTCAAAATATATTTTTGAGATAAGGGTAGGAGAGCAATTATATTTCTTTAGTGGTATGAATTATAATTTATGGATCTAGGAATCTGATTCAGTTCGAATTGGGGTTTCCTAATTCCATAAGGAAGCCTATTCCTTGTTGACTTCTTATGGTCCCTATCGTAGCCTATATATATGCTGCTTGGGCTCTCCTCTCAGTTTGTTTTTTTTCCATATAGAGTATTATAACTCATAATAGAAAGGAGAGCGTAAGAGAGGGAGAGAAGAAAACAGAAAGGGTTTCGATAGAGCCCACACTGAATTCGATATTCTGGCAGTGGAGAAATACGGTAGAAGATCTTGACCTGTTATCGAGCCCGTGTTCTCAATTCGTCTACTATAACAATCCATTTTTGCAGTTCAAGATAACCTTAGTTCTGCCCTTGTAGGGTTATAATAGCTTTCATGTAAATTTTTATAGTACCAACTTATATGCAGTGTAAACAGATTCTGGGAATGCAGTTTCCTAACAATGGTATCAATGCAACATTGATTCTGCATATGGGTTGGACACAACCATGTTGTCCAGTAATATAGATCTTATGCATGCATTGATGGATGGATAGAACATAGATCTGTGCTAACCATTGTTTTGCAGCATTCTTATTCCACTATTATGGTCACTGGTTTTGTGTGATTGGATCCCACGATGGTTTTATCCATGGTTAATATTACTGTTTTGATATAGCATGTGAACTCCTTTATGGAGGCATAGGATTTGTATGTATTGGATCCCACGCTTGATTGATGTGTGGTTAATTTACTGCAAATAAATAGCACGTGAACTCCTTCATGGAGGCATAGGGTTTATGTAATATATCTCAAGTAAATCCGTGAAGATGGTTCGTTAGAGCAGCTTTAGAAGCAGTTTCCGAAAGCGATGTAGAAGCAGTTTCAGAAGCCTGTTTCAAAAAATAGTTCTAGAAGGCAGTTGTTGATGGTAGATCGGATTTAGCTTCCAGGGTCAATGAAACATAGAGCTAATCGGGTTCAATGAAGATTTCTTCACAAGAGTTGCAGCATGACCATGATAGTGGGATTCCTATTTTATTGTGGTTTCCTTATTTATGTGTGATTGAATGATTATTATTGTTTCATGTTTAATGAATAGGACAATATGGATAATTGTTCCTAGACCTATTTCAGATGTCTAGCTGCATGTTTAATTTATATTAATTTAAAATGATGGACAACTACATGTGTATTTAGAAATAAAACTAATTCCATATTTTGAAAACATAAGTGCTTATTTTCTAAAATCATGAGAATAGAATAATTTTATTATCTACACATGTGTGTTTGACAAGTATGGATGGACTAATCCTTGTCAAGTATTCCATTATTTTTTATTAATTAAATTAATAGTTTTTTTCTAAAATTCATAACCCTCGTTTTTTTTAAAATTCTAAGTGGAAAAGGGAATTTTACCAATTATAAATCCCATGGTCTCCATCACTGGTTTGTAGATGATATGATTAATTTTGTGTGATGGCTCTAATGACATCCTCCCCATCAGATGCAGTTGATCATGGAATCATCGGTACAAACTTCTTTAAAAGAATGTTTTGGGTGATTGTTAGTGTGGGTCACCTCTCCATCAGAGGTGTCCCTCACAGAACTCTTGACCTAGAATTAAGTGATGGTATACACTTAACTATAAATAATAACATCCTCTCCATCTGAGTCAGTGTTAGTATTTATAGGACCAAAGCAAGTTAGCAGTTTAATTTTACTAGGCAAGGTACATTGCCTAGATAGTAAAATTAAAAGGTAATTGCCTATCTGAACAAATGATGAATAGTATATGGCTTCCCATCGAGTCATACTATTCGCAGTGTATCAGGTTGCTGGCGGATTCCTTTCAAATATGGTAGAGGGAACCAATATTTTCAACTCGAATCCATAGTAATTTTTGCCCAAACATAATTATATATGTTATGTGATTCTCAGGCTTTTAAATGGGTACTTTCAATCCACTTGCTCTTATACTTAAAGAAAACAAACTTACTGGACCAAACTATATAAACTGGAAAAGGAATTTGGATATTGTGTTAACTGCTGAAGAGTACAAGTTTGTGCTTACTCAAGAATGTCCTGAGCAACCTGGTGAGGGGGCGACCGCTGAGAAAACCCAGGCTCACAAGAAATGGGTCAAGGCTGATGAGATGGCGCGGTGTTACATTTTAGCATTCATGTCGAATGTTCTGCAACATCAGCATCAGTCAATGACCAGTGCCTATGACACGATGGAGAGCCTCCGAGAGATGTTCGGGGATCAAAGTCGTGCTGCTAGGCAGGTTGCCATGAAAGACATGATGAACAAAACCATGGCTAAGGGGACGCATGTTAGGGATCATGTTCTTAAGATGAAATCTCTTCATAATGAACTAGAGATCCTTAGAGCTGAAATCGAGGGGGAAACCCAAGTCGATATCGTACTCCAGTCACTGCCAGAGTCTTTTAAGCAATTCCGCCTCAATTACAACATGAATAAATTTAAATATACTTTGGAGGAACTACTTACAGAACTCCAGGCAGCTGAGGGTCTCAACAGAAAGTCAGGGAGTGCTCTTGTGTTTAAGAAAGGTTTTGCTTCAAAGCCGAAAGGAAAGAAGAAAATGAAAAAGGCTCAAAAGAAGACCGCGGGTCCTCTGCCAATCCAAAGGCCAAGAGGATAACCGGGAAAGCCTAAAGGTAAATGTTTTGTTTACGAGCAGCCAGGACACTGGAAGAAGCAATGTCCGGTTTATCTCGCCAAATAGAACAATCAAGGTAAATCTCATTACTAGTTGTTGAATCGTGTTTAGCTGTCCGATCTACCGGTACCTGGTGTGTAGATACGGGAGCCACTGATCATGTACGCAATTCTTTGCAAGGGTTCCAAGGAACCAGGTAGCTCAGTGATGGAGAGGTTTATCTATATATGGGAAATGATACGAGAGTAGCAGCAGTTGCAGTAGGAGATCTACATCTTAGTTTTGGTAGAGATAGGATTTTAATATTAAGAAATTGCCTTTTTGTACCTTCTATAAGAAGGAATTTAGTTTCAGTTTCTAGTTTAGTAAAGAATGGATACTCAGTTCATTTTAATAAAATAGTAGTTATAAAAAAAATAAGCATTTTATTTGTTCTGGTCAATTGGTGGATGATCTTTATATTATAAATCTTGTCTCTCCTATACTGCAACTTAATGAATTAAATAACACAAATAGTGATATGCCCAAAATGATCCAGCCATGAAGTTGGTCTGCCAAGTCACTGAGAGGTGCTGATTACTTCAGTAAAGGCGCCGTAGCCAAGAAATCCCGAGGTGTTCGTCAGGACCGTGCGGTTCGTACCAACAGGCCGGGCATGAAAGACTGCTGCATCCCGTGGACCCGGCCTAACTAGCAGTTTCCTAAACCAGCTGCCAGTCTACAAGATGGAATGTGGCAGTTTCCTAAACCGCTTAGGAAACTCTCCTCAAATCATGCAAATCAATTGTAATCAGATTAAGCTTCCTAATCTAACTAACTTACCATGTAAGGGTGGACTCTTGCATCTATAAAAGAGCCCACCTACCCTGTCTACAGAGAATCCACCACTGTATGCATATTCCCGGCCAGTATTACTGGTAGTGTTGCCCCTCTTTGTCGGCTCACCAGGCCAAGGATGCTCCGACCCGGAGCCAGGAGGACCTTAGGCACACGATTACTCAAACCCGGAGTCGGGCCCTATCCCCAAGGTCGACATGCTTTGAGGAAGAGGCCTCGCCATCCGATCTGACCTACCGCTCGGATATAGAGAGGAGAACCGGGCGGGATGACGTAAAGGCCCAGGTCGAGTGACGCAAAGGCCCACCTGACCTGAAAGCGAAGCGCGCCAGCCAGGCGAGAGACGAATCCCCGAAGGCCAAGTGCAAGGGTAAGGGATTTGAGAAGGGCTCGGGAAAGAAGCCAAAGCAAGATCAGAAGGATGTCCGGGGTCAGCCCCCGATCGCTTTCACACCCCTTTCCCAGCCCATACAAGAAGTCATGGCCGCCGCAGAGGTGCAGAGGTTGCTTTAGCAGCCAGCTAAACTCAGAGCCCCGCCCGGTAAGAGGAATCGGGACAAGTTCTGCCACTTCCACAGGAACCACGGCCATGAAACGGAGGATTGCTTTAAGTTAAAGATAGCAATAGAGAAGCTGATCGAGCAGGGACACCTTGCAGAGTTTGTCACAGCAGATAGACGACCCCGACAGGACACCCGAGCTCCCGATCAGCCACCACTACTTGGACAAATCCACGTGATCTCCGGAGGAACGTCAGGCAGAGGGGATTCACAATCGGCACGGAAGAGGCATGCTCGGGCATCCCGAGCGGATGTCTGGCAGGTCCAATCCACAGGCTCCTCCCCAACTAATGTTCTAACATTCACATCCGATGACTTGTAGGGCGTCCACTGCCCCCATGATGACCCGCTAGTTATGACGCTTTCTATAGCCAACTATATGGTCAAGAGCGTGCTAGTGGACACAGGCAGCTCATCCAACATCATGTTCACATCAGCATTCGATCAACTCAGGATTGCCAGGGATCGGCTCCGACTAGTTGCTACCCCCCTGATTGTGTTCAACGGTTCCAGCACACAACCGCTCGGAACAATCGAGCTCCCAGTTCTCATGGGGACCTATCCTCAATAGGCCTCCATGCTGACCAATTTCGTGATCGTGGAATCCCCGTCGGCCTACAATGTCATTCTTGGGAGGCCAACACTCAACAAGGCCAGGGTGGTCGTCTCCACCTACAGCTTAACAGTGAAGTTCCCAACTCCTCAGGGACCTGGATGCTTGCGTGGATATCAGACTACTGTCCGGAGTTGCTATGTCAACTCGTTACGCTAGGGGGCTATCATTAAAACATTAAACGTTCAAGAGATGGACTCCCGGGACCAGAACAACATGGTAGGTCCGGTGGAAGAATTGGAAAGAGTGACGTTGAATCCCGAGTACCCCGACCACACGGTCAGCATTGGTACCCTACTGGAGCCCAGCCTGAAGGAAAACTGACTCAGTTCTTAAGGCAAAATCATGATGTTTTTGCTTGGGGTCATGAGGATATGCCCGGGATTGACCCCCAAGTAATGTCCCATCAACTCAATGTCAGTCCAGATTGCCGACCGGTGAAGCAAAAAAGGAGGGGCATGGCCCCCAAGAGGTAGAAAGTAGTGAGTGAGGAGGTCGAGAAGCTCCTCAAAGCCCATTCCATACGAGAAGTCCACTACCCCAACTGGCTAGCCAATATGGTACTTGTCAAGAAAAGCAACGGGAAGTGGAGGATGTGCGTGGACTTCACCGACTTGAATAAAGCCTGCCTAAGGATTGCTATCCGTTGCCCAGGATAGACCTCCTTGTGGACTCCACGGCTGGTCACTCACTCCTCTCGTTTATGGACGCCTACTCGGGGGTACAACCAGATCAGCATGTATCCCGGGGATGAAGAGAAGACTGCGTTCATCACTGACCAGGGTACATATTGTTAAAAGGTTATGACATTCAGTCTCAAGAATGCCAAGGTCACTTACCAATGCCTGGTCAACTACATGTTCAAGGACCTGATTGGGAAGTCTATGGAAGTATATGTGGATGATCTGGTGGTCAAGAGTCGGAACGAGCCCGACCACCTTGAGCATCTGGCCGGGGCCTTTAGCATTTTGAGAAAATTCAGGATGAGGTTGAACCCGACCAAATGCACCTTCAGCGTCTCGTCCGGGAAATTTCTGGGCCACTTAGTCAGCAGACGGGGGATTGAAGCAAACCCCAAAAAGAACTTAGCCGAACGGGTGGCCGCACTGAACAGATTAATCTCCCGAGCTACCAACCGGTGCTTGCCATTCTTTAAAATCCTCCGCAAGGCGTTTCAGTGGTCAGAAGAGTGCAAAGAGGCGTTCTAGGAACTCAAGAAGTACTTGGCGTCCCCTCCTCTACTCTCAACACCCGTGTCGGAGGAAGAATTATTTTTATACTTGGCAGTGTCAACATCAGCGGTTAGCTCAGCACTCATTCGGGAAGAGCACGGGATACAGTTCCCAGTGTACTATACCAGCCGGGCATTACAGGGCGCAGAGAGAAGATACTCTCGTATTGAAAAACTGGCATTCGCCCTTATCACCTCAATGAGAAGGCTCCGCCCATACTTTCAGGCCCATGTCATCGTGATCCTCACAGACCAACCCCTTCGCAGAATCCTCAGTCGGCCCGACACGTCCGGGAGGCTCGTCAAGTGGGCCTTAAAGTTGGAAGAATTTGAAGTGCTCTACCGACCCTGGACGGCCATCAAGGGACAAGCCGTAGCAGACTTTCTGGTTGAGTTTACGTATCCAGAAGACCAAGTAGAAGAGTCTGAACCACCGGCCCTACCGCTCGGGTTACACTCTGATATCCCTACTTGGGTACTGCACGTGGACGGTTCATCCAATCAGCAAGGCAGTGGTGCAGGAATCATCCTAACTACCCCCGACGATATCCAGCTCGAATATGCGCTAAGGTTTGGGTTCCGTACCTCCAACAACGAGGCCGAATACGAAGCCCTATTAGTTGGATTGTAGTTGGCCATTTCTATGAGTGCACAACAGGTCCAGGGATACAGCGATTCCCAGCTCGTGGTCAACCAAGTTAACCAAGAGTACGAAGCGCGAGAAGACAACATGGTAGCCTACTTGGCCCTTGTCCGAGAGGTTTCCAAGAAGCTCAGGGGATTCTCCATCACGCAGATACCCAGAGAAGAAAACACCAGGGCCGACCGGTTGGCTCGCTTTGCCTCATCTTCTGAGTCAAAATTACCCGGGATACGGATAGAATATCTAGCCGAGCCAAGTGTGGCGAACTCAGAAGGCATGGAGGTAGATTCGGTCACCATGGGACCTAGCTGGATGGACCCAATCGTCGCATTCTTGACAACAGGCGCTCTACCAGACCAGAAAGAAGATGCCCGCCGGGTCAAATACCGGGCGGCCCGATATCATCTTGTTAACGGTATCCTCTATAAGAGAGGATTCACTATCCCATACCTCCGCTGTGTTCACCCCGCGCAGGTCCAAGCGATATTGTTCAAAATCCACGAAGGAGTGTGCGGAAATCACATCGGAGGTCGGGCACTCTCCAGGAAGGCCTTATTGCAAGGTTATTACTGGCCAACCATGGCCCGAGATTCTCAAGAGTATGTCAAAAGGTGTGACAAGTATCAGAGATACTCTCCCATGATTAACTGACCGGGAGAACTCCAGACACCAATCCACAGCCCCTGGCCATTTGCCCAGTGGGGTATCGATATTGTCGGTCCCCTACCGATGGGAAAAGGACAGGTCAAGTTTGTCGTGATCGCTGTTGATTACTTCACCAAGTGGGCAGAGGCCGAGCCCTTGACGACAATAACCGAATAGAAAATGGAAAGCTTCGTGGAAAGAAATATTCTCAGTAGGTTTGGCATTCCCCGGTTTCTGGTGAGCGATAACGGCAGACAATTCGACACCCCTATCTTCAGGCAGTTCTGCTCGGGTTACGGGATACTAAATCATTACTCCTCCCCCGAGCACCCTCAAGCCAACGGTCAAGCCGAGGTGACAAATCGGACTATCTTGAAGTCAATCAAAACAAGGCTTGAAGGCGCCAAAGGGCTTGGGCTGAAGAACTACCAACCCTCATGTGGGCCTACCGCACTACACCCCGAGCGGCAACAAGCGAGACACCGTTCTCTTTAACCTATGGATTCGAGGTGGTGGTCCCCATAGAGCTCGGGTTGCCTACATATCGGGTGGCTAACTTCAGTGCACCGGATAACGAAGAAGCTCTCAGGTCAGAACTGGATCTGGTGGAGGAAAGGAGAGACCGAACCTATCTAAATGTGGCAGCCTACAAGCAACGGGTTTTGCGATACTACAACAGCAAGGTGAAGCACTATAGTTTTCAAGTCAGAGACCTCGTCCTTAAGGCAGTGAACCAGTCCACCCGGATCCCGAGCCATGGGAAGTTGGGGGCAAACTAGGAAGGCCCGTATAAAGTAACCCGGGTCAACCGACCAGGAACTTACTGGCTACAGAGCATGGACGGGCACGATCTCTCTCATCCTTGGAATGTGCAATACCTCCTCAAGTATTATCAGTAACACTTGGCCACAGGAATTTAGTATTGGTAGAGAAATTTGTTTTTGTAGCTCTAATTGAGCAACCGCTATAAATTTTTGTTTTTAAATAAAATTGAATAGTTTATTTTGCAAATTTACTCCTGTCAGTACACCGTGCAATGAAAAAAAGTCCTCGGGCCTAACCGCGAGGCACAAAAGACCTTGGGCTCTGAACCCAGGCACAAAAAGACCTCGGGCTCCGAACCCAGGCACAAAAGACCTTGGTCTCTGAACCCAGGCACTGGCTTCGCCTAGGTCTAACCAACAATGAGGGCAAACCCCTAGGTGGCTGATGATGGCAAGCCTAAAAGGATCCTGCAACCACTCATGTTCTAGGTCAGTTTCCTACGGTCACTCCTCACCACGCCCCGCCTTCGCAGGACGCTCAGGGGGCAAGGGGATACTAGACCCAAACAGGAAATTACATAAAGCTTTGCTTAGGTCCACCCGACGATGGGGGCAAACCCCTAGGTGGCCGACGATGGCAAGCTTTAAAGGACCCTGCAACCACCTATGTTCCAGGTCGGTTTCCTACGGCCACCCACTCCTGCACTCCCGCCTTAGCAAAATGCTTGAGGGGTAGGGGAATATTAGGCCAAAACAGGAATTCACACCGGTCGCTAAAAGAACTTAGAAGATATTCCTAAGGGCTTACAGTGATCAGAGATAGATATCCCAGACGGTAAAACAGGATACTCCTATAATACACCGGGACATCCCGGAAGGTAAAGCAAGATATTCCTATAATACACCAGGACATGGGTTATTCCTAAGGCAGGGGATTAGGTTGGCTAAAAATTGGGTGGATACTAGCAATCGCAAACAGGTACAGTGCAGATAAAAGTAAACAGTTAATGGAAAGTCAGCAGAAAATGGAAAGAAAGTTTGACCTCGAGGGCCTTTTCATTAATAAAGAACTGTACAAAGCTAGGGGGGCAGTTGTAGTAGCCTCCCCATAAAAGAAAAAAACTACAATAATATAAAATAAAAAAAAAACACAGAGGGGTCCCCGGTCGGTACAGCTTCAGTGGCGACCTCGGAGTCAGCTTGGCCCTCCTTCCAGTAACTGGACTCTGCCCAAGAGTAGCCGGACAGGTCCCAGTCAGGGTGGTCGGCAGCAGCCTGCTTTGCCAGATTAGTGTAACCCGTAAGGAACCCTGCCTCGAACTCCTCCACAGCATCCTTGGCTTCGGCATCCCTAGCGGCAATGAGCTCCGAGAGTGTGGCCGTCATGGCCGCCAAGTCCATCTCGGCAGTGATCCTCCCGGCTTTCGCGGCTGCAGCTTTCATCTCTGTAACCTTCCCGGTGGCCCGCTCGGTTGAAAGAGAGTTGCGGGTCTCCCCCAGCTCCAAGGCCGCTGCCCGGGATTTTTCCTCCTCCACAGAGAGAGAAAACTTCGCGGACTCCCAGGCAGCCCTCTCCACGGACAGGTCAGCCACTACAGCGGCCAATAACTCAGCAACGCCGGGAAGGGTGGCTTCAGCCCCGGCCGCAATGCAGCCAATCTGCAAGATCAAGACAACGTCAGTATACGCAGGGAAGAAAAGCTTATGTTCATATTATAAAATAACTCACCATGTGGCTGATACTGTAGAGCCAACCGTTTATGGCCTCGGGACTAAGCAGAGCGCATTTGTCGATCTGACTCTAAAGTAGCCCGGGCCGGACCCTTCCGCGGACGTCGTCCGCTATCTCAACCGCCGGCCTCGAGGAGGGGCCCGCGCGAGCTGTCTCCTCCATACTCGGGAAGGAGACCCTGGACGGTTTGGCGGTAGGGGGAAGTGGTGATGGCGCAGCGATGGTAATGCCGGGTGTTGAGGCCACAGCAGCCTCCTTCTCCGCCCAGATAGAGATTACCTGGGAGATCCTCTTGAGGGACTGGCCCTCGATGGGGTCTGGCTTCCTCCTCTTCTGGCCAGCCCGGGCCGTCAAGGCCGCCACTTTTTCCTTCAAGGTTGCTGCGCTCTTGGGAGCCATTTCTGAAAAACCAGAGAAGATCACATGAGAATTCAGCAAAGTACCAAATAAAAAAAAAACCAGAAGGTCAAGAGATGGGATTTACCAGGAATGATCGCCGGGAATATGGGAGCTACAAAGTGATGTTGGGGCTCGTAGGAAGTCTTCGGGCTTCCCGACCGGGTCAACACTTTATTGATGTCAGTTGGGTCCTCCACCAAAGACAAGATCCTCGCTTGGAACTCGTCGAGAAGACTGGGCGAGTCAACTGATCCCACTATAAGGCAAACATACAAACGGGTTAGTCATGGAAAAATAAAGAGACTAATCAGAACAAAAAAGTGATTGGGCATACTCCTCAGCTTCCTCGCCCAAGAGGTCCTCAACTGCACACACGGCGCCTTTTCACATAGCCCTAGGGTGGATACTTGGAAGAATTTCTTCTTCCATCCTTTATTGTTGCTCGGGCAGATAACTATTATCTTCCGCCCCTACCTGGCCCCGAGTGAGAAGAAACCAGACTCTCCGTGAACTTGGAACGGCCTGTGGGTCCAAAAGAACTCCTGTAGGGTGAGCTCATACCAAAGAACTTGAGGCCACAAGGAGATGGACCCCATCAAATACCGCCAACCGTTAGGGGTGAGCTGCCCGGGGGAGATCCCGAGGTAGATGAGTGCGTCCTGGGTAACAGGGTGGATCGGTAGGCGAAGGCCTGCCATGAAAGCGTCTTCATATAAGGTAACGAAGCCCGACTCGTGGAAGTGAGCCCCGCCGTCGTGGACAGAAAGAGAGAAGGGGCCGGGAATGTCATATCTCTCCCTGAACTGACCCAAATCAGGACCACGCAGGGTGCTGATGGTTAACTCGCAGGCGAAGACGACTTTGGGACTGTTCAGTACAAACCCTTCATTACCCAACCCCCGAGATATCGAGGCCACAGGACAATCTCGGTACGTTTCCTCGTGAGACACCCGAGCAGGTATCCTTCCCTCACTGTGCTAATCAGAGGGGGCCAAAGAGGGAGGGTCTAGGCTTGTGCTCAAGGTCCCTGATCGTGACTGCTCGTCTTTCGATCAGGATGATGAGTTAAAGTATGAGTGGCACATGTCTACGTCAACAGTGGACCTAGGAGGCAGACAACGACCTAAAAACGGGTCAAGGACTCCAAACCTGATATACAAAGGAGGCAGATCTAACAACCTGAAGGGCAGGTCATACAAGACTCTAGATGAAAGGTAACACTCTCTCAAGACTCTCCCGGGAACACCCGTTCAGTCCAACTATCCTAAAGAGCCTCCGGATTGGAAGAAATAACAGAACCTAAAAAAGAAAAAATCCCACGCCCGTTCTAACCTAAGTGGGTTCGCTCCCTCCAGCTTTGTTCAGAAAAAAAGAAGAGAGTGAAGAACTAAAGACAGAATGGAAAGACTTACAATGGGAATCTTGCTCGGGATCTTGTTTGCTCTCAAACCGCTCAGTAAACTCTCTTACTTGGCAGCAGGAATTGAAGAAATGAGCAAGTGTTCCTTATATAGGAATAATGGGCGGTCCAGATCAATCAGATCCAACGGCTCAGGAGTTTTCCCGCCAAGAGCTGCCAAACAACTGTCGCCTCGGACACGTGGAAGGTCGCCTCAAAATGCGTGCACATTAAATACATGACATGACGGTCTGGTTACCACGTAGCTGTTCGGTTACATCCGAACTGACTTCTCTGGATCCTGACTAGGCCAATCACTCCTTGACATATGGCAACACCATCGCCCGGGCTTCTCCCTGTACCGGTCGGTTATTCCACCGAGTGATCTGGAAGGCGGGCCCCATCCCGAGCGGCATTCCCAGAAGATATCCGGACGGTTTCCAAGATAATACTGATTTTCGATCCTCACCCAATGAAGCATCTAGTTAGTTCCGAAAATGGGGGGCAGCTGATATGCCCAAAATGATCCAGCCATGAAGTTGGTCTGCCAAGTCACCGAGAGGTGCTGATTACTTCAGTAAAGGCGCCGTAGCCAAGCAATCCTGAGGTGTTCGTCAGGATCGTGCAGTTCATACGAACAGGCCAGGCATGAAAGACCGCGGCATCCCGTGGACCCGGCCTAACCAGCAGTTTCCTAAACCAGCTGCCAGTGTGCAAGATAGAATGTGGCAGTTTCCTAACTGCTTAGGAAACTCTCCCCAAATCATGCAAATCAATTGTAATCAAATTAGGCTTCCTAATCTAACTAACTTACCATGTAAGGGTGGACTCTTGCATCTGTAAAAGAGCCCACCTACCCTGTCTACAGGGATCCAAATAACTCTCTAGCTAACAAGCATAGAATGGAGAATCCACCACTGTACGCATATACCCGGCCGATATTATTGGTAGTGCCGCCCCTCTTTATCGGCTCACCAGGCCTGCTGGTGATCTGCTAGTGAACGCGCCCAGATGCAACCGTGGATGTAGGTCACCTAATTAACAGGACCGAACCACATACAACTTGTTCTTGTCTTTTCCTCTCTCTAAACCCTTCTTACTAATTTTCGGCATCATCAAATAGTTTGCCATTTAAGAGAAAAGAACCTTCGAGGATGAACCAAATGCATCTTTGGCACTTACGCCTTGGTCATATTAATTTGAAAAGGATTCAAAGACTGGTTCAAAATGGGCCATTAGGCTCATTGGAAGTGGAGGTACTTCCAGTTTGTGAATCCTGCTTGGAAGGTAAAATGACCAAGAGGACGTTCTCGGTCAAGGGCTATAGAGCAAAAGAGCTGTTAGAACTGGTTCACTCTGATTTGTATGGTCCTATGACTGTCCAACCTAGAGGGGGATTTGAGTACTTTGTCACTTTCATCGATGATTACACAAGGTATGGGTACATTTATTTGATGCGGCGTAAGCCTGAATGCTTTAAGAAATTTAAAGACTTCAAGGCTGAAATGGAGAAGCGTCTGAGAGTACCTCTTGGGAGAGTTTAGGGAATACTTATTGGAGCAAGGGATTACATCCTAGTTATCTGCACCCCATATGCCTCAGCAGAACAGTGTTGCAGAAAGAAGGAACGGGACTCTCATGGACATGGTAAGATCTATGATGAGTTATTTAGATTTATCAATTTTCTTTTAGGGACACGCATTAGAGACAACTGCATTCATTCTAAACTTGGTACCATCTAAGTCAGTACCCACTACTCCCACGGAATTGTGGATTGGGCGAAAGCCTAGTCTGCAATATGTTCGGATCTGGGGTAGTCCAACATATGTGCTGAAAGGGAACGCAGAAAAGTTGGAATCGAGAATAGAAGTATGTTTCTTTGTTGGGTATCCAAGAGGAACTAAAGGTGGTCTGTTTTATATTTCTAAGGATCAGAAGGTTATTGTTAGAACAAATGCCACATTCTTAGAAGAGGACTATGTTATGGACCACAAGCCCAAAAGCCGTATTGTTCTAAAGGAAATGAGAGGAGAGACACTGACACATACTTCTTCGATACCAATGGTACGAGAAGAAACACTAAAAGAAAGAGTTATCGATATTCCATTACCACGTCGTAGTGGGAGGATTACCGAAACTCGTGTAGATCCCGAACCAACCATTAACACACAGGTTCCTGAACCAGTACAGCATGTAGATAATGGTGTATTAGGTTCAGAATCTTTACAACAAAAAATCAGTGATACACAGACACGAGTTGTGCCTCGTCGTAGTAGGAGGGTTATTATTCAACCTGACCGATATATGTTCTTGGGAGAGTCTTATGACCGGGTCCTTGATGAACAAGGTACAGATCTCTATAACTATAATGAAGCACTCCAAGATAAAGATGCAGATCTTTAGCAAAAGACTATGAAGTCTGAAATGGAATATATGTACTCTAATCAAGTCTGGGATCTTGTAGATCCACCCAATGAAATAAAACCCATTGGATGCAAGTGGATCTATAAGAAGAAGAGAGGAGCACACAGTAAGGTGGAAACCGTTAAAGCAAGGCTTGTTGCGAAAGGGTTCACTTAAAAAGAAGGAATCAATTATGAGGAAACGTTTTCACAAGTGGCCATGCTAAAGTCTATCCGGATTCTCTTATCCATTTCTACACATTTTGATTATGAAATTTGGCAAATGGATGTCAAGACAGCATTTCTTAATGGGAATCTTGACGAGTACATCTATATGGTGCAACCAGCGGGTTCATCGCAAAGGGCCAAGAACATATGTTGTGCAAGCTTAAGAAGTCCATTTATGGACATAAGCAGGCATCTAGGTCTTGGAATATCTGCTTTGATCAAGCAATTAAGTCTTTTGGTTTCGATCAATGTACGGATGAATCCTGTGTGTACAAGAAACATGATGGAAGCATGGTGGTGTTCTTAGTACTATATGTGGATGATATCTTGCTAATCAGAAACAATGTAGGGGTATTATCTTCTGTAAGGGTATGGTTGTCTAGTCAATTCGATATGAAGGACTTGGGAGAAGCCGGTCACATCCTAGGGATCAAGCTTATGCGAGATCGCAAGAGTAGGATGTTGGGCTTGTCACAAGGCAATTATATCGACAATATTCTTACTAGGTTTAGCATACAAGATTCCAAGAAGGGATTTTTTCCCTTCAGACATGGAATTACTCTATCTAAGGATTATTGTCCTAAGACACCTGATGAGATAGAGAAGATGAAGGTAGTTCCTTATGCCTTGGTAATAGGAAGCCTAATGTATGCTATGCTATGTACTAGAACTGACATCTGTTTTGCTGTAGGCATAGTTAGTAGATATCAGTCTAATCTAGGGCAAGAACATTGGGCTGCGGTGAAGAATATTCTCAAGTACCTAAAAAGGACTCAAGACTATATGTTAGTTTACCAAGCAGACAATCTTGTACCCATTGGGTACACAGATTCTGATTTCATGTCAGATAGTGTAGACACCCAATTTTGACCACACTGATAGGATTTAGAGTGGACAACATCTTGGAGGATTCGACGATGAAAAGTGTCCCGTGGAAGGTACTGGATTCCACACAATCGAAAGATCGAACTTTGGAAAGTGACTTCAAGCTCAGAAAAGCCCTTTTCCATGGATAAATCCCGGTTTTGTCAAAATCGTCTCTCAGAATTCATATTCTCCCAGGGTTATATGAACATTAAGTGTTCTAAACGCAGTATTCTAGGTATCCAGAGATTCAATTTTAAAGAAAAGTTCAAAATCGATGCACATTTGAAAGCAATTTTGAAAAAGACATCGTTTGATTTCAAAAGACGACGAAAGTTCCGGAGGACTTTCGGGCTTCAATTAGACTTCAATTTCTATTTCAAAACCTCTAGGAATATTTTTATACTAAAATTCATCCTGACAACTTTCCAACGGTACATAAATGGATGATTTCGAACACCCAAAAGTATTTTTACAAAAATCTAGAAAAACAGTGCATGTAATTTTTGAAACAGGGCTTGTGGGCAACTAGAGGAAGAGAAAACACAAGTGGCCGGTCCCACATGTGGGGTGGCGGTTCCCCCCTTAACCGCCACCTATATATTCTATTCTCCATCAGGTTTTTCTGGTTCCAGACCCTTCTAGAAGGCTCCCACTGCGAGGAAATTGCCTGGAAATTGCGTTTAGACGCCGAAATGTCCATTTTAACCCTATAACTTAAAAGATAAGTCTTCAAAACTCTATATATAGATCCATATGAGATCATCTTTGACACACAAGAGATAGATAAGAGAGTATACACAAGTACATACAAGAGAATATACAAGATATAGAGGAATATACTTAGAATTCAAGAGAGATTTCAAGATAGTAGAAGTGAATTATGAATTAGAATTTCCTAAACTAATCTCAAGATAATAGGATTAGATGATTTAACACCAATTGCCTCCCTCAACTTCCATGGATGAGTGCTTGAAGAACACTTGAAGAACACTTGAAGAAGAAGATCATCAATTCAACTTTGGTTATATAATTGAGAATCCTCCAAGAGGTAAACACTATAATTCATTTCTAATTCCTATTTTGTACATATAGATCTATAAGATTTGGATCTAGCTTAGTCTTATTTTATTTGTTAGAACACTCATCTTCTTCATCTCCTGTTCTTCACACACTCACATGGCTAGATCCAAATCTCTTTGATTTTCATTGACAATTCATAATTAGAGATTGATTTTCACTTTGATTTTCAATTTTGAATTCATTCTTCTATTTAATTTAGCTCCATGCATACATGATTACATCTATGTATCTATTTCAAATTCTATGATGGTTTAGAAGTATGATCTATGAGAGGCATGATTCCTATGTTCATACCCATCTCTTGATTATCTCCATTACCTAGAATTCATATTGAATTTCATCTCCAATACGATATTTGTAAGACCCTTTGATCCATGATCTAAAGTTCTTCATAGAACTTGAGGGCTAAATTGATTGGAAATCGTGATAGTCAAGTAGATCTATGAATTTGATCTCTCTAATAAGCTTCAATCAATACCTAAGATGTTTTTCTCACACTTTAAAATGAACTAGATGAAATTCAGCAAAACAGATTGGTTTTGTCCATAAGATTTGGTCCATTAAAACCCATAGTTTGATGGATTTCAAATTTTTTGGGTAAACTTTGATGAATTAGCTTTCATCCGATCCATTTTGCGAGCTTCTAGGATCCATCTGCTATTTTTAGAAATTATTGAGAAATCGATTGACAGATTTGAACATAGTCTCTTTGTGCTTTAATTTCAGCTTTATGCTTTAATTTCAGAAAATCTATAATAGTTATCAATGTTATGCTTTTTGGGGATGATTCCTAACTCATATATCTATATGCCAGTGTAAAATCGTGAGCATACGATCGAGTTAAGGTCATTTTCTAAGCGTTTGAAGTTGATATTACTATTCTGGAATTTTCTAAAGTTTAATTACAATTATGATTATGTATACAAAATGGTCACACCTTGATCAATCAATAAGAATTGATGAATAAAACTTGATTTAGAAATCATCTAGGATAATTGGATGAGAGATCAAGAGCTTATATCTACTTGACTAACATGATTTATGAACTTCTACTATGCTTCTATTATGGTTTTGCATTCTTTGTCAAATGATACCAAACTTCCAGAATAACAGAGTCTGTTTAAAACACATTTTCAAAAACCTTAAGATCATGACATGTCCATGGGATTATTTTTTTCATAAACTAAAATGAAATAGCTTTCGTTTGACACCAAATAGAGCTTCACATGATTTTCGTAGAATTAATTATGATTTTTACAAGAACAGTGGACAGTCTGGATCCATTGTTCCCAAAACTCTTATTTCTCTCACTTCAAAAATGGTAAAGAGCTTCTACTTTTTGGAGAAGTTCCCTAAGACATGTATCTAACTTTATGTAAAAGGGTTTTAACCCAGCTCATGTTTAAGACCACTTTTGATAGGATTCATTAGAGGTTGCTGAATCTGGAAATTTGATTGATGACATTTTCCACTTGCTTTTCATGCATGTTATATGTTTGCTTGTGATTTTGCAATGCTTGGGTATTCTTTGGTGATTTAGTGCAGAGAATTGAATGCTGTAGATTCGGACTTTGATTTGTGATCTTGCCTGGCTTAGTGCCCATGTATCATGTACCTTCTCTATCCTTTCTCTTAGAATTTTTCTAGGTTTACAACTTTGTTTTCAATGACACAATTCCTTTAGGATAGTCTCCGTTTATATGCTTATTTGTTAAAGACATCTTATCTAGGATTGTTGCATGATTGCATTACACGTTTCTACTTCTTTTTGCTTTTGCAACTCCGCTTGAGTCAACCCAATGTAAGTCTTCTTGTTCCCTTTTGCATATCATGACATGTTTCCTTTATTTGCATCGGTCCCGGGTGGGACTAGCCATTGTAAGTATACCTCTCTCTTGTATTGCATATGCATCCGACTTCTACTTGATTTAATCTCTTGACATGATTTTCCTTAGATGTTCCCTTTTGACATGTATATATTATCTAGTATGTTGGAGGAAACAACATCAATTATGAATTAAGAACAAGGATATTTGGATCAAGGCCTACCATTCGGTAGGGCAAGGAGGGGGTGCTTTAGTCCTGCTTGGGCTCTTTCCCCTCTCATACCAAGACCCCCAAACCTAGTTTTTGGCAATGAAGGACGAGTAACCTTATTCAATTTTGGGCGAGTCAAACTTGGGTTTCCTAATTCCTGATAAAAATTAGGTTAGGACCACGTGAGAAAGTTCTAGTTTTTCCTAAAGTGTGCTCCTTGGGATCCGTCTCAGGACACTATCAAGGGAAAGCACCAGGACAACCGAGCGGCGCGTGTCCACAATCTGGCGACTCCAGTGGGGATTTGAACATGAAACTGTTGGTTTCTTGTTCTTCAAGGGTTTGACTTGAGCCAAAGAATATCCTTGTTATTAATTCGATATTCGTGTTGTTTCTGCCTGCATTTGCACTCGCATGGTTCTTTCACTATGACTGCTTGAGACCATTGCCTTGTGGGTGGAGGGCCCACTTTCCTTCATTTTATCAAGAGACTTTGGTAGCATGTGGTCACCGTTAGCCTTATACCGCTTGCGGTATATAGAGCCCTTGGCTTGCTAATGAACCATTTATGAGACTAAAACCCGGCCTTTGCATATAGTTTCTATAGAACCCTTCAATTAGGATCTTGATTTTCATCTTTGACTAGGACAATGTGATGAATTATTTGCGCTTGCCCGTAAGGGATTATGTGGATGATGAGAATGTGTATGCGAAGGCATCATCAAACCTTGTATGATAGATTCCTCTAGAGTAGTATGGCCTTTATCCAAACATCCGATCATTATCCAAGGACAATTTTGAAAATTTTGAAAATTTTGAAAACACAAGCACTTCCTTGAAAAACCCATGTCTTTTGAAAAATTCTGGGAATATCCCTTTTGAAAATTTGCTTTGAAATTCCTTTCACAAAATCCTTCCAAAAATTCTCCTAGTTTTTTTAGAATCTCAAAATTTCTACTTTGATGATTCGATTTTAAAACCTCCTCTCAGATTTTAGAGGATTTCAAATTTCTACTTTAGTTTTCAAATTTCAAGAAGAAATCATGTTCCAACTTTGATAATTCAAATCCAGATTTTAGAATTTCAAATTTCCTACCTCAATTTTAGAGAATCATGATTTCACACCACATGCATTGATGGTTCAAAAGTGCTTTTAAAAATTACAGATCTTCCCCCTTCCTTTCAAAAATTTTTATGAAAAATTCAATTTTGTAAACCTGAGCCATCAAAGAATTTCAAAGCTAAAAATCCTTGGATAATGATTGGATTGGTAAGGTAATTAGCATACTCAAGGAATCGTACGTGCTTATGTACTGATATGCTAGGTCTAAGCTAGATTAAGGTGCATTGCATCTGCATTGCATACACTACACGAGCATTCCACATACGACTCACGAGTGCGACGCCTCTAATATACTTTCAAAAAAGAAAAGAATTGTTTTCCTCAAAATTTTGGAACTTGATTTCTTCAATTTTGAAAAATGTTTTTGAAAAAGGAAATGATTTTCAATCCACTTTTTGTAAAATATCATTGTTTGAAAATTCTTTTGAAATAAAGATACATGATTATTTGAAAACCCCTAATAAACCAGAAAAGAAGATAGGACCAAAAATTTGTACTCCTTCCTGGGTCAGAGCTCCGAACAGTCGTTTGATTAGATCAGGGTTTGAAGAAGGAACAGTCGAGTCAACTAGGGTTAAGGGTATGACATAGAATCTGATATGGAAGCCAGGTTGGCCGTAATGGAAGCTGCATTGGATCAGAGTAGAGAACAGAATCGAGAACAACTTGCCACCATGATGAAAATGATTGAGCAGCTGACTAATCTGCCACCACCACCGCCTCTAGTGAATCATAAGGGAGAAGACTTTGGGGAGACAATTCAACCAAAGGTTCAGCTAGATCAGGAAACTCAGGATAAGTTGGCTAAGATCAACAAGCTTGAGAGTGTGATCAAGAAGAGCAAAGGGGTTGATGAACATCTATTCGATATAGATGGTCTGTGTGATGCTCCAAAAGCAAAACTCCCTGATAAGTTCAAAATGCCTCATATCGAATTCTTTGATGAAACTGGAAATCCAAGGAGCCATCTGAGGCTTTATGTAGGAACTTTGTAGCCCATGGGCATTGGGTTTGACTGTTTTGCGGTGTTATTTCAAAAAACACTCAGTGGAGCAGCACTGTCATGGTATCTGACCTTAGAATCAGCTGTGGCCAAAGATTAGGAAGCCTTGGCTAGAGCATTTATGGGTCAATACTCATACAATCAATCATTCGATGTTACTACAAGAGATCTGGAAACCACTAAGCAAAAGTACGAGGAATCCTTCACAGGGTTCCTTACTTGTTGGAGGGCTAAGGCTGCTCAGATGACGAATAGGCCTTCTGAGAAAGAGCAAGTCCGAATGATCATCAAGAACTTGCAGCCTGGGTATCTTGAAAAGCTTTGATTCCAATCTATCATGACATTTGAACAACTGTTTGACATAGGTACACTCGTCGAAGATGCAATCAGGGATTGGACAATCAAGAAAGAGAATATGAATAATAGAAGGCCAGTCTATCATCAGTCCACTGATGTCAATGCATTATCTCCTCATCCTTTTCAGAAAGAACATCAAAATACTACTGCGGCAAGAGGAAGTCTAAACCAGGGGCAGGCAAGAGAGAAAAGGGAATTTTTCGAATTGGGAATGTCCTTGAGCATTGCACTTGAGAGGATGCTAGAAAAAGGGTACTTGGAGAAATTGGAACCCAGGCCAGAGCTAGATCCCTTCCGCCAAAATTCAGAACCCATTTGTACTGCGATTTTCACCAAGAACGCGGGCATAGCATAGATAGATGTTGGAGGCTCAAGCATGAAATTCAGAACCTGATTGAAAAAGGTGCCATCGCTTCCCCACCGCCAAAAAATATCAATTCTCTTGAGATAGGGTCTGCACACTATGACCCAGCAATTTACATCTCACCATTAGGGCTGCCAGTGCCCCATATAATTTTGCCTGGTCTTAGGGAGATGATGCAATCTACCAAGGAAGATGATTGGTGCCTCAAAGACAAGGAGTATATGCCTGAAGGGTTAACCGAGAAGCTTGAGCCTTTGATGGAGAATGGCAAGCTCGAGAAAGTGATGAAGTGATGATGTTCAGTAATAACTGCTTGTTGAAACCGAATAGATGCTTAAGAGAAATAAGCAAATCACAGTGACACTCCACTTAAGATCAGGTCGAGTCTAGTCGAGTCAGTTTTGAGTCTTGTTGTCAAGTATGTCTATCGTCAAGTTGTGTTTAACTCTATGTTGAGTACTGTAATCATTCTCTTTCAAAAGTAATGAAATAAAATCTTGATTTGCTTGATTAAATGCGCCTAGTCATGAATGAATGAATCTCTAAGTTGAGAATGTCACTTCTCTTATTATTGTGAAAAATACTCTGTTGACAAATTTTTTGCATTGAAAAGAATCCTGAAAGGATCAAAGTTGATTTTGCACTAACACCGAAGAAAGCTAAGAATTGATTAGTTTTACTTTAAGAATCTTGAGATGCCTTTGCTTAAATCTTAAAAAGATATACTTGATAGTAACTCGGGACTAGCTTAAATCCCTAATCTTCCCATTTCGAAACCTTGAGCCCAGAAAATGAGCCATTCAAACCTGTCTAAACTGCAAGCCATGAACACTTTATCCTTGATTGTAGCCAAACATTTCAAATAACCTACTTCTCTAAAAAAAAGAAAAAAGAAAAAGAAGAAGCTCGCTAGGATGAAAACCCAAAAGGGCGCCTAGGCAAAAGTTAGAGCACAAAAGAAAAAGAAGAAAAAAGAAAAAGAAAAGAAGAAGCTCGCTAGGATAAAAACCCAAAAGTGCACCTAGGCAAAAGTTAGAGCATGAAAAGAAAAGAAAATTTTGCGTGTTGCTTTCAAGAACTTGATCCTAGCCAGTCAAAACTTTAGAGAGAAAAGAAAAGAAACAAGAAAAAAAGAGGAGGAAGAATGAAGAAGATGGAGAAATTGGGAACATAAATTATCCCAAAGCTTCGATTTGTAATTTCTTAAAGTAAACCCAAAGATTTGAAGGGCTAATCTTGCTCCGAAAACATGTATGATGATGAGAAATGTAAAAACTGGCTGGCTAGTGAAAAAGTGAAAAGAATCAACCATCAAAGAGAAAAGAAAAGGAAAAAAAAAGAAAAGAAAATGGAGAGGTAGTTTAGTTTCTTTCAATGCTACCACAAGTGACCTGCTTTAGAAAATCTGTCTGATGATATGGCTTGAAAAGCCCCTCAATTCTTGAATCCTTGCTCTTACAAAACTTCCAGCCTTTGAGGAACTACGCTTGACTTGATTCCCACTTGGGGATACGTAGGCAACCTACTCGGTTCAGTCACTACTCTTAAAAAAACTCAGCCACACTTCAAATATTTTCCTTCAAACCTCGGCCGAACTACTTTGGACCTGATTCCAACTTGGGGATAAGTAGGCGAGCTTTCCTGGCTCTTAGTCCCTGAACCGTGCAAACTAGGGGCAAACTTTTCAGTTTACCCAGAACCTCAAGATATCATTGCCATACTAGGGGCAAATTGTGTTTGCCCAAGCTTTCATTTATCCTCGTCAACTAGGAGCAAACATCGTTTGCCTGTACTCCCTTCCACATCATAGCTAATCCTGAGCCGTCAAGTATATCTTTGAAAACATTTGAAATGAATTCTCTTATTCTATAAGCTAAGGCACTAATTCAAAGCACATTTCAGAAAAAGCAAAGGACTGATTGAGATCCATACGGAGTATTTTTCAAGGCATTACTTTATTAACAGAGTATTATTACACTAAGATGAGAAGTGCACATAAAAAGCAAAGTGATACGTCAAACATGACAAATACGCATTAAATCATGGAAAATTGAGTTGTCTCCAAATTTCTATTTCAGTGTTAAGAGTGTTATCTTCCTGTGTCAACGTCTGTCATGGTCAAGTCTATCGTCGTCCAGTCTGTCGTGATCTCGAGTGTGTGGGTCTAGAGTGATCTACAATAAATTTTCAAAAACTTTTAGGGCATCTAAAGGTGGATACGAGCAGAAGTTCCAAATATTGTTATTATCCTAGTCAAGATGAAGCAAGTGGTTGATAGAAAAATGCTAATAGAAGACCGGCCTTGGATTTTGAGTTGAGCCGTTGTTGAAATAGATCAAAATGCCTTGCATGAATATCTGCTAGAATTGGTTAAAGATTTATGAACCACATCAAAGTCATTAGGTCTTTTGAGTACCTATCAATCATGGATTAGAATTGTGATATCAGGAACTTTGTTTTTGACCCCGGATTGGTCCGATCTTGATGTATAAGCCTTAAAGAGTGCTTGAAACTTGTTGAAATTAGTCTAAAGGACCCTTGGAGATAGGAATCTTGGTTGAAAACCATTCAGAATTGAAGAATCTCCCCAGCAGAGAACTTTCAGATGTCATCAGAATTACCTCCAAAGGAAGGGTATATCTCAAGAATCCATAAATCAGAATGGGTATCCGCTAATCAGTTGTTTCGCCAGAAATTGGCACTTGTCAACCTTTAGAGATGGATCATAATCTGTGAACACTTTTGAATTAGCATCTGTTTTACCTTTATTCAGAAGGAATGTTGGATCGATTGAGCTAGCAGAAGCATCTACTGAAATGTCGTTGTAAGGAGATGACCTTTACATCAAAAAGTAGACGTAAGGAGACGCCCTCTATTTCACAACGTCATCGTAAGGAGATGCCCTCTATTTCACAAAGTCAGTGTAAGGAGATGCCCTTTACTTCAGAAAGTCATCGTATGGAGATGCCATTTACTTCAGAAAGTCATCGTATGGAGATGCCCTTTACGTCAGAACATCATCGTATGGAGATGTCCTCTATTTTACAAAGTCTTTGTAAGGAGATGCCCTCTACTTCAGAAAGTCATCATATGGAGATGCTATTTACTTCAGAAAGTCATCGAATGGAGATGCCCTTTACGTCAGAACGTCATCATATGGAGATGCCCTCTATTTCACAAAGTCATTGTAAGGAGATGCCCTCTACTTCAAAAAGTCATCGTATGGAGATGCCCTCTACATGCGAAAGTTATCGTAAGAAGACCCTAAACAAAGTCATCATAAAGAGATACCCTCTATATCAGTAATTCATCCCCAGCAGAAGGGCTCTACATCAGCAATCGTGCAAGGGTTAGGACACCTTTTTTAGAAGTTGTTTGACATGATTCAGAATTCATCCAAGATACTCCGTTACTTCAGTAGTCGTCCGAGATATAGATGGCACCTACAAGCCTCAAGTTTAGAAGGAAAACTCTGATAAGACTCCGAGAATCATCTAAGATACATATATCATGCTTCTCTTTAGAAATATTCGACTGTGAGAGTGAGACGTTGCATCCCTTGCATTAGATTTTGCATGTAGGGAACTCCTAGGATGGTTCCTCGAGCACTTGCACATTCACGTTTTTTTTTTTTCATACTGCACCAACATCCTAAGATAGGAGCATTTCATCTGTGTTGTTGTTTGTTTGTTTTGTCTCCTCGCCGGTTTGAACTACGCCCTGGTCTGATTCTTGGAAAGGATATGCAGGCAGCTCTAGCAGAGCACGACCAGCAATGGCTTAGATTTAGCAGCCTCTACCCAGCATTGCATTACATTATTGCATTTCATGATTTCTTTATTTTCTTTGATTTTGAATTTCTTGATTTTTACGGATTTTTTTTTCCTAAAACCTCTCAGTATAGTTATTGGGTGCCTTCAAAGCTTTGGCACTCACTTGCATTTCACATTGTTCACAACAAGCTCTGCCAAAGAGAGGCAAACTGTAGACACCCAATTTTGACCACACTGATAGGATTTAGGATGGACAACATCTTGGAGGATTCGATGATGAAAAGTACCCCATGGAAGGTACTGGATTCCACACAATCAAAAGATCGAACTTCAGAAAGTGACTTCAAGCTCAAAAAAGCCCTTTTCCATGGATAAATACCGATTTTGTCAAATTCGTCTCTCAGAATTCATATTCTCCCAGGGTTATATGAACATTAAGTGTTCTAAATGCAGTATTCTAGGTATCTAGAGATTTAATTTTAAAGAAAAGTTCAAAATCAATGCACATTTGAAAGCAATTTTGAAAAAGACGTCGTTTGATTTCAAAAGACAACGAAAGTTCGGGAGGACTTCCGGGCTTCAATTGGACTTCAATTTCTATTTCAAAATCTTTGGGAATATTTTTGTACTAAAATTCAGCCTGACAGCTTTCCAACGGTACATAAACGGACGATTTCGTACACCAAAAAGCATTTTTACAAAAATCTGGAAAAGCAGTGCACGTAATTTTTGAAATAAGGCTTGTGGGCAACCAGAGGAAAAAAAAACACAGGTGGCGGGTCCCACATGTGGGGTGGCAGTTCCCCCCTTAACTGCCATCTATATATTGTGTTTTCCATCAGGTTTTTCTAGTTCTAGACCCTTTTATAAGGCTCCCACTACGAGAAAATTGCCTGGAAATTGCGTTTAGACGCCGAAATGGCCATTTTAACCCTTTTCTGCTCTTTGAAAATCCTATTTTAACCCTATAACTTAAGAGCTAAGTCTTCAAAACTTTATATATAGATCCATATGAGATCATATTTGACATACAAGAGATAGATAAGAGAGTATACACAAGTACATACAAGAGAATATACAAGATATAGAGGAATTTACTTAGAATTCAAGAGAGATTTCAAGATAGTAGAAGTGAATTATGAATTAGAATTTCCTAAACTAATCTCAAGATAATAGGATTAGATGATTTAACACCAATTGCCTCCCTCAACTTCCATGGATGAGTGCTTGAAGAACACATGAAGAACACTTGAAGAAGAAGATCTTCAATTCAACTTTGGTTATATAATTGAGAATTCTCCAAGAGGTAAACACTATAATTCATCTCTAATTCCTATTTTGTATATATAGATCTATAAGATTTTGATCTAGCTTAGTCTTATTTTATTTGTTAGAACACTCATCTTTTTCATCTCCTGTTCTTCACACACTCACATGGCTAGATCCAAATCTCTTTGATTTTCATTGATAATTCATAATTAGAGATTGATTTTCACTTTGATTTTCAATTTTGATTTCATTCTTCTATTTAATTTAGATCCATGCATACATGATTATATATATATATGTATCTATTTTGAATTCTATGATCGTTTAGAAGTATGATCTATGAGAGGGATGATTCCTATGTTCATACCCATCTCTTGATTATCTTCATTACCTAAAATTCATATTGAATTTCATCTCCAATATGATATTTGTAAGTCCCTTTGATCCACGATCTAAAGTTCTTCATAGAACTTGAGGGCTAGATTGATTGGAAATCATGATAGTCAAGTAGATCTATGAATTTGATCTTTCTAATAAGCTCCAATCAACACCTAAGATGTTTTCCTCACACTTTAAAATGAACTAGATAAAATTCAGCAAAACAGATTAGTTTTGTCCATAAGATTTGGTCCATTAAAACCCATAGTTTGATGGATTTCAAATTTTTTGAGTAAACTTTGATAATTAGCTTTCATCCAGTCCGTTTTGAGAGCTTCTAGGATCCATATGCTATTTTTAGAAATTGCTGAGAAATCGGTTGACAGATTTGAACATAATCTCTTTGTGCTTGAATTTCAGAAAATCTATAATAGTTATCAATGTTCCGCTTTTTAGGGATGATTCGTAACTCATATATCTATATGCCAATGTAAAATTGTGAGCATACAATCGAGTTAAGATCGTTTTCTAAGCGTTTGAAGTTGATATTACTATTCTGGAATTTTCTAAAGTTTAATTACAATTATGATTATGTATACAAAATGGTCATACCTTGATCACTCAATAATAATTGATGAATAAAACTTAGTTTAGAAATCATCTAGGATAATTGGATGAGAGATCAAGAGCTTATATTTACTTGACTAACATGATTCATGAACTTCTATTATGCTTCTATTATGGTTTTGCATTCTTTTGTCAAATGATACCAAACTTCCCGAATAACAGAGTCTGTTCAAAACACTTTTTCAGAAACCTTAAGTTCATAACATGTCCATGGGATTATTTTTTTCATAAACTATAATGAAATAACTTTCTTTTGACACCAAATAGAGTTTCACATGATTTTTGTAGAATTAATTATGATATTTACAAGAACAGTGGACAGTCCTGATCCATTGTTCCGAAAACTCTTATTTCTCTCACTTCAAAAATGGAAAAGAGGTTCTACTTTTTGAAGAAGTTTCCTAAGACATGTATCTAACTTTCTGTAAAAGGGTTTTAACCCAGCTCATGTTTAAGACCACTTTTGATAGGATTCATTAGAGGTTGCTGAATTTGGAAATTTGATTGATGACATTTTCCACTTGCTTTTCATGCATGTCATATATTTGCTTGTGTTTTTGCAATGCTTGAGTATTCTTTGGTGATTTAGTGTAGAGAATTGAATGCTGTGGATCCGAACTTCGATTCACTACAACAAAAATTGGCTTTAGCGAGGAATCCATTTCCTCGCAAAAAGCCCTAATTTCCTCGCAAAAAGCTTTACCGAGGAAATATTTCCTCGCAAACATTCCTCGTAGTAGTGTTGTCGTTAAAGGGGTGTTGGCGAGAAAATCTACTTTCCTCGCCATTGGAAAATTTTAGCGACAAAATGTTTCCTCGCGATTGGCTTCACATTTTCTCGCCATAACCAAGTATTTCCTCGTTAAAAGTCTAATGAATTTTCATGATATTGTAGCATTTTGCGAGGAAATAATTTTTCCTCGCCATTGAAAACATTTAGCGACAAATATTTCCTCGCCATAGTTAAGTGTTTCCTCGCGAAAGTCTTCTAAATTTCCATGGATTGTATCATTTGCGACAAAATATTTCCTCGCTAAAGGTTGTCAAAAATACTATTAGTAAAACCTTTAGCGACCAAATATTTTCCTGCCAAAACTATTTTTTAAAAATATAAATAAAATAAAATAAAATAAAATAAATTAAAAATGCACGCAATTTCATATTCTTGTTCCCGCTTATATATCCAACAAAACAATAATAGACCACAAATTAAATGTCATTACATAATCCTGTTCAACACAAATAAAAATCACAAAATACAATTATTTCTTGGTCCTGTCAAAACTAATACAAACCACAAAATACTCTTACATCGTGTTCATGTTCAAAACTAATAGAAACTAATACATAGTGTCCGTGTAATTAAAAAAAAATAGAGTTTTGGAAATCAACCACGTCCATAGCGAATCTGCAACACGAATAAATGGAAAACATTAGTTATACGCTGATATGAAAAAATATGGTCGTTAAATATTATTAAAAGAATGAAATATACGATAGACACATTTTCTATCGAAAATCCGACAGAGCTCCATTTGTTTATCGAACATTCCAAAAAATTGTAATTACAACACAATATTAACTAGACCTCAACTACCTTCCCATATATATAACCCCAACAAACAATCAAGTCTCATGGTTATTTTCATTCAGTCAAAAAACAATATCAACTTATTTTTTGGTGTGATTTACGAGTTTTGCTCTAATTTGCAAATTGCAACCCGATTGTTTCTACAATTTCTTTAGTCGTATATGAGGTTTGCTTTCACTCTTCCCTATCCTAAACTACAATTTAGGGACATCTCCAATAGTAGTGATAGGCTTCCCAAAATTTTAAACCCAAATTGTTCCAAGCACTATTCTGTATAAAAACTACTACTGAGTGTAGCTAAACAACGTGATTGTATTCAGATTACCAAAAGTCTCAAGACTTGAAGCACCAAGCAATCACCATTCACCACCACAAAACCTCTTGACTTTGTAGTGTAAAGAAACTTTGAGCAGCCTCTTGTCTAACAATTACAACTCTAATCCTAGTAATTGCCCATGCCCGGGGGCACAGGTGAAAAAAATGAAGCAGTTACCATTTACCAAAGCATTCATAAAAATCTAATCAAAATCTCATCACAAACACACACTTAGTACTTACACATGCAAATGTTCTAACAAGAAATTTTTACCCCTATGACAATAGAACTAGCCCTCCTAAAATTCACACGAGCCCCTGGGCTTTTAAAATTCTAGATTTACATGTAATTTTTTATAGGTTTTACTTTTTAGACACAGGCCCCCTGGACATTTTGAAAATTCTAGATTTGTATGTAATATTTTATAGGTTTTAGAAGTAGGGGCGCTGCCCCGAACCCCTATACAATCTGGCCCCACCTTGACCAAAAATCCTAGGTTAGCCCATGACTAGGAAGGCTTAGATTAAAATAAAATATAAGTTTGTAGGTTGATTCTTTCTGCAGAATGATGGTCAATTTCATAAGTTAGAATGGGACACATAATTTGAATTGCAGCATTATATAATCTTTGATTATGAAAGACCAAGTAGCTTCAGATTGTTTGCAAAATACTTTCCTGCCTCAATAGACACGTAGGGTGGTAAAAATTCACATAAAAGTCCACAGATATCTCAATATCAATTATCTTATAAGTGATAAGACACAACCTAAACTGAAAGTAGATATGTACTTATATTTCCTTAGCAAAGATTTTAGTTCTATGATTAAATGTTCAGAGGTGCGATGTTGCACTATTTAATTCTATCAAACAGTTACAAAAAATTACTCCCTCCGTCCCTTTTTTTGAGTCCATCTTTGGGAACTCAACTTATTAAGGGGACAAAAAGAATCTACACCTACTTTCCACAATTGTCCCTAATCATTACAATAACTTTTTTATTTTTGTCTTGGTGTAGATTTCAAGGAATGGTAGTTTTGAAAAGTAAGTAAAAAATTGTATGCCAATTTAGGAAAGTGGACACTAATTTTGGGACATCCGAAAATGAAATATAGGACTCAAAAAAAGGGACGGAGGGAGAATCTAGTTATTCCCCAACATGTGGTAATTCACACCCCTAGATATATAATCACCACTAACAGAGAAATGCCAAAAATTCCTCTAGAGTTTGTAGGAGTGTTCACTTTTCCTTGAAATTGAAAACAAACTCAAATCTCAGCGTGAGAAAAATTCCTATCCATGACAAGTAATATACTAATATGTACAACAACTGGCATGGTGTATGAAAAATTTGGAACAACGTGAACAGAATTTTTATTTACCTGTTGAAGTATTTGGATTCCAACTCCAACTATCAAAGCATGTTTGACCCCTGGTTCAAACTGTTCTCGCCAATTTGACCCTTTAGAGGCAGCATCAGTGGTTGAACCATTGCGTCTACAACTGGGTGATGACCGATAGAAACCTTGGACCGAATAACAGATTGGCTCACAAGAGCAAAAGCATGAACAAATTCACCTTCTTCAAGGACTTCACCACTAGGAAGTGAAACAATAGACCCAGGTGTACTTTCCTGGTGCAAAAATATCATCTTAAGTCCTCCTTCCTCTTTCAGCTCCAACACCAATACCTTCAAGCCATTTCACCTGGGGATCAAAAAAACTTCACTTGAGACCAGAATCCAATTTTGTGATCGTATAGGAGGCACCATGCCAATGAGTTCCTAATGATAGGTTCTTTTCAAAAAAAAATTTACTAGGGGAAAACAAGTAATAAAAACATTAAAAATAAAATTATTCTTTCAGTAACTCCTAATTGCATTTGACAGAGTACTTCGTAACGAATGGATTCATTAGAAATCTAAGGCACCGTTTAATAAAACTGAAAATTAAGTACTAAATCTTAGTGCTGAAAGTTTTAAATTTTAATCCAGTTCGAGAAACATTTCAAACCTTTGTATTCCAGAAAGCTAACTCAATGAATTATTAGAGAAAAATCAGAAAAGTTGAGTTGCAGTTCATTTAGACTTCGAAAATGTTTTGAGAACAGAGGCTTAGTAATCTGCCAAAAGTGGCAGATTTTGGGTCATTGAGTTTGAGTCTCAAAACCTTGCCAAATGGCAAAATCCCTTTACACCAAAAATCATGGAGATATTTCAATCAGTTTAGAAAACATTCTCTTGAATGGTTCCAAAGCAGTTCTCTCAAGTAGTAGACTTTTTCATGCAACCCCATTTCAGCTTCTTCAAATACTATTGCTCCTATGCTCAAATGCCCAAATGGAAGCAAAAGACAAAGGAAAAAAAAACTCAAATCTCATGAACCAAGCTTGAATCAAGCATCAAATCAAAGCAATAAATGTCACCGAGCAAATAAAGTTAAGTTGATTGATGAACGTTTTCAATCTGAATTGACATTTATACAGAACACTTTAAAACTGCTGTATGTTATAAACAACTTTGTGTGTCCCTGCATATATGTTTTCGTATAGACAATTTGTGTTTAATATGAAACTTAAATTGATTTGTCAAATTTAGTATAGGTTACTAGTCAAAGCTGTTATTTAGACAAATAGACTCAATGTTAATAGCATAAGAAAATAGCAGGATATACTCATGAGGTGACTTCCATCACTATACAAACAATCACCAGGGAGGAAGGCCATGAAGGGACTTCCTTAGCCCCCCAAAACTGAAATAAACAAAACAAGAAAGGGATAACTATGTCCCTGAGCGCGTATATGTAGCTATCTCTAGACACGCATGCGTATGTAGTTTTCTTGATAGCATTTCCTTTTGTAAAACTTATTTTTTCTTTCTTTCTAAATCTTCATGGAGTGTGGGCTGCCGGCTGCCTAAACCCCTTCTTTAACTTAATTTATTCATGCAAAAAGGAAAATGTAGTTTTCTTTTGTCTTTTCATTTTTATAAGAGAGCAAAGCTATATCGATTTCTCCAACTTTTGGAAGAAGCAAATTTATCATGACCAACCTTTAAAGAGTTCTCCAACTTTTGAGCTAATTAGTATAGCACTTTCTCCCTAAAATAAGTATAGCACTTTCATTTGTATATTTTCATGGTGAATTACCTTTTCAACAATGGGGTCCAGAACTTTCCAACATACAAATAGAACCTAATTAACTTTCTAGCCCTCCGTTAAGCAACTCTAAAAACTTTAACAAACCAGTTCTCACAAAAAAAAATTGAACAAGATAGATGTTATATTGACAATAAGGTAGATACAGCAAGTGACAATACATACACACCAGCACCAAAACAAACCCAGACAAAATGCCCACCTTTAAAAAAATCACTCAGGATAAAACACAAACACTTAGAGAACAAAACAACAAAGAAGCTCCCCTACTCCAATGGCAAACATAGCTAATCCCGGGGATCAAAGCTCTCAACAAAATTAGCCACAAAACTAATGCACAATTTTGATATAAGAACAAACATTAAATCCTTAAACTAACGCATGATTTTGAAACTAATTTTAAAACCCTAACCTACACTTTCAATCACTGAACTGGTGCAGAATAAAATACACATTTACATACAACATGTATAGAAAGAGGCATTATCTATTTCAGAAGAGAAGCATCATGGTTTCAGAAGAATTCAAAAGCTTTGATTGAATTGTCGGTGCCTGCAATTAAAGGTCACAAAAAATATCACCCAAACAAATAAAATTAAAACCCCCAAAAAACAAGCATATTGTAAAAGAGTCAGAGACACAGAGAGAGCACCGTTGAACACTTTGCGCTGCAAATCAACCAAAAATCACGATCTAAGCACACTTTGTGCTCTTAACAGATTCGAAGGTGAAGGCTAAGTGTGGGGGACGCCGATTTTTTTATGGCAGACATAGAGATGGAGAAGGAGGTGCTCAAGATAGAAAGTTCAGGGTTAGAGAAAGAGGACCAGATCTTGTAAAATTTTTAAACTTGTAAACAAAACCCTAATGGACTAGATTTGGTATACACGAAAGGAAAGGGTACTGTCGAACAGATCTGGTATAGTGGCGGCGGTGAAGTGGTGGTGGACGGTGCTGTTGGTGGAGTGGTGGTGGACGGTGGCGGTAGATGGAGTCCCCCGTCTCTCTTCTTCTGCTTTCTGTCTCTCTTCTCTTCTCTTCCCTTCTCCATTTTGATCTGTAGACACATTTGTTTTTAGGGCAGTGAATATGAATGAGAAGGGAAGAGAATAGAGAGTAAAAAGTTTTAGGGGAAAAATACACTTTCAGCAAGGAAGACTACGTTTCCTCGCCAATGGTAAGTATTCGCGAGAAAATCTATTTTGTTGCCAAAATGTTTTCCCTCTATTTAATTTTTTAGAGTTAACTTTAGCAAGGAAAATAAGTTCCTTGTCAAAACATACTTTTAGCAAGGAAATTCATTTTTTCTCGCCAACAGTAGATTTTAGCAAGGAAATTCATTTTTTCTCGCCAACAGTAGATTTTAGCGAGGAAAATATTTCCTCGCCAAAAAGCACTTTTCTTAATTATTTCATTTGATACTTAACTTTAGGCGAGGGAGAAAAAATTCCTCGCCAAAACATAATGTTAGCGAGGAAATTGATTTCGTTTCCAAACAAAAAAAAAAGAATATATTTTTTAGAATTAACTTTAGGCGAGGAAAATTATTTTTCGTCGCTAAAGAATTCACTATAGGCGAGGAAAATAGTATTTTGTCGCCAAAGACTTCACTTTTGGCGAGGAAATTATAGTTCCTCGCAAAAATTAAGACTTTAGGCGAGGAAATATCATTTTCCTCGCGAAATGTGTGAACCTTTCAGCCTTTTCTGCGACAAAATATAATTTCCTCGCCAATTTTATACTTTTAGCGAAGAAATCTGAACTTCCTCGCCATGTTTTGTTGGCAAAAGACATTTTTGTTGTAGTGATTTGTGATCTTGCCTCGTCTACATGTGGCTTAGTGCCCATGTATCATGTACCTTCTCTATCCTTTCTCTTAGAATTTTTCTAGGCTTACAACTATGTTTTCAACGACACAATTCCTTTAGGATAGTCTCCGTTTATATGCTTATTTGTTAGAGACATCTTATCTAGGATTGTTACATGATTGCATTACATGTTTCTACTTCTTTTTGCTTTGGCGACTCCTCTTGAATCAACCCAATGTAAGTCTTCTTGTTCCCTTTTGCATATCATAACATGTTTCCTTTATTTGCATCGGTCCCGGGCGGGACTAGCCTTTGTAAGTATACCTCTCTCTTGTATTGCATGTGCATCCAACTTCTACTTGATTTAATCTCTTGACATGATTTTCCTTAGATGTTCCCTTTTGACATGTATATATTATCTATTATGTTTGAGGAAACAGCATCAATTATAAATTAAGAACAAGGATATTTGATTCAAGGCCTACCATTCGGTAGGGTGAGGAGGGGGTGCTTTAGTCCTGCTTGGGCTCCTTCCCCTCTCGTACCAATACCCCCGAACCTAGTTTCTGGTAATGAAGGGCGAGTAACCTTATTCAATTTTGGGCGAGTCAAACTTGGGTTTCCTAATCCCGATAAAAATTAGGTGGCGACTCTTTATCTCTAGGACTACATGAGGAAGTTCTAGTTTTCCCTGAAGTGTGCTCCTTGGGATCCATCCCAGGACATTATCGAGGGAAAGCGCCAGGAGGATCGAGCGGCGCGTGTCCACTGATAGGGATTCCAAAAAGTCTACCTCAGGATATGTGTTTACCCTAGGAGGTGGAGCCATTTGTTGGAAGAGTATCAAGTAGTCATGTATTGCTGATTCCACCATTGAAGCCGAGTATATGGTTGCTTCGGAAGCCGCTAAGGAGGCCGTTTGGCTCAAACACTTCCTTATGGATCTATGAGTAGTACTTGTGGTACAACCAGCTATTACCCTTTATTGCAATAATAGCAGAGCGGTTGCTAACTCAAAGGAACCTAGGGCCCACAAGAAGGGAAAACACATTGAGCGTAAGTATCACCTGATACGAAAGATCGTGCAAAGTGGTGATGTTGAAGTGACCAAGATAGCATCAGCAAATAACCTGGCAGATCCTTTCACTAAGAGCTTACTGGCCAAGACTTTTGATAGTCACATAGAAGGGATAGGAGTGAGGTGTATTGCATCATGGCTTTGAGTCTAAGTGGGAGATTGTTAGGAATATATACTAAAAGTCATGTTTTATGTAGTTAATTTATTATTCATTTAATAAAATCAGTTATTCCATTTTTATGATAATCGGTGTGGGCAATGTTTGCATTGTATTATTTATTTAATATTATGCATGTGTGTCTCTCATTCTACATAGTAGGTGGTTTGGTGTGTAGAGTTTGGCTTACACACGGAAGATCAGACCATTGGATCTTGTAGAATGTAAGATTTTGGTTTACAGTCTTAGATGGGTTTGGACACACCATCGGTAGGACTGCAGCATGGTGTTGTAGTAGGTTTGTCTTAACTACAAGAAACGATATAGTTTCAACTCACTATGCTGGTACACTTTGTGTATTAATCAGGATCGATTTAGGGTAATTATCTTTATACTGGCTTATAAGATAATTAATACCTCATGGCTATTATGAATGCTTATGCTCTAAATCCTAAGTTAATTTATAGACACATACATTTGATATTTACACTTTGATCCCTAAAAGGGTAAGATCCTTAAATGAGTCAATATCTCATTGGATTGGGTGACAATATTGATTGTGTCGTGGATATAAATTAATGATGGAGTCCATGTCTCAATTTTTGGGATTGATGATATTCCCTTGAGAAAGCTTATAAGTTTTTATTATGTCAAACCCTGCATCTAGATTTTGTATCCGACATATCAAATAAGTTAAGTAGAGAATCTCAAGGAATTTTATGAGATTAATTAAATATGATTGTCAGTAATTATATTTTATTAATGGATATCTGTAATCTTAACGTGGGGAGATAATAAGCATTTAATAACATGGAGCTTGAAATATATTTTTGAGATAAGGGTAGGACTGCAATTATAATTCTTTAGTGGTATGAATTATAATTTTTGGAAATAGGAATCTGATTCAGTTCGAATTGGAGTTTTCTAATTCCATAAGGAAGTCTATTCCTTATTGACTTCTTATGGTCCCTATCGTAGCCTATATATATGATGATTGGGCTCTCCTCTCAGTTTGTGTTTTTCCATATAGAGTATTATAACTCGGAATAGAAAAGAGAGCGTAAAAGAGGGAGAGCAAAAAACAGAAAGGATTTCGATAAAGCCCACACTTAGTTCGATATTATGGCAGCGAAGGAATGCGATAGAAGATCGTGACCTGTTATGGAGCCCGTGTTCTAGATTCGTCTACTTCAACAATCCATTTTTGCAGTTCAAGGTAACCCTAGTTCCGTCCTTGTAGGGTTATTGTAGCTATCACGTAAATTTTTGCAGTACCAACTTATACGCACTATCAACGGATTCTGAGAACGCTGTTTCCTAACACCCACGTCCACCTGGCTCGTCAGCCGTTGATCCCACAGATCCAAAATACACATATCTCATTATTCCACATAAATCACAGTTCCCATTTCTCATCATATCCTCTCGTCTCTTCATACCAATATCCCATGCATGCTGACCACATGTCATGAAATGCATTACTCTAGATACAAGAATAACCACATGCTCTGTATTCATCACATCTACTCATTTCTAATTATTAGCATGCAGTTGTGTTCCATTCTACTATTCAGTTTTATGGTATCAACATGTAACCATTAAACTGTTCATCTCATAACATTGTTGGATTATCTCTTAAATTAACAATATCGCATATTGAAAGTATGAATCAATATTTAAACAGCTAAACAGTATGTATTATAATCAACAAAAAATAAACGTGTTCTGCGAGGTTCGATCTATTGAGGTCCTCTCGATCGATTGAAGTCAAAGTAAGTTCGATCGATCGAAGGTCATTCGATCGTTTGAGCAACAGGTAGTTCGATCGATCGAGAATAGTTCGATCGCTCGAACATCATCTTCCACCTAGAAACTAGCAGAGACGAACAAAGGTCTCGGGGTCACTAAATACACATCTAATGGCGGTCTAGTGGCGGCGTTCCCAAGCTTCGCAGCAGCGACTATGGTGGCGGCGAGCTTTCTCTCTCCTCTCCTTCTTCTCTGTCTATCTCCGGTCTCTCTCTGTCTCTCTTCTTCTTCTTCTTCTTCTTCTTCTCCTCTTCTTATTCTTCTTTTCCTCTCTCTGCTCTAAGCACATATATATATACATGTATACACACACAAGGTTTTATATATAACACACAAGCTCTCTCTCTCTCTTTCTAACTCTCTAAACTTCCAAAAACCCCCCACACACAAACGAACTAACATATATATAGTGAGGGAAAGAGGTGCAGGTGGCAAACACGTAAGATAGGAATAATAACACTTTCGATCGATCGAAGTGAGTTCGATCGATTGAGAACAGGTTGTAGACACCCCATTTTGTCGGCTATCAGATTTAGGAGACCCATAGCTTGGTGGTTCACAATGATTGAAAAAGACTCAAAAAGGACTCCTGGAAGTTAGTTCTATCTCTCAAAATGCTCAGAATGACCAAAATACCCCTGAAAAAAGCCCAAAAACTCCTAGATTTGGACCGAAAGTTCTGAAAACATGTTACATCATAAGAAAAGTGGTAAAATGAGTTTTAAAACAAAATAAAATAAAATCTTCAGCTCCCAGAGACCCCCGGAAGTTCCCCGAAAGTCCCCGTTGACCGGTTTGACCTAGATTTGACCAGGTTTGACCAGGGTTTGACCGAAATCATCCAAATTCGTCGAAAAGTTCTGAGATCATTCTAGATCATGTGAAAAGTACTAAAACGGGTTTTAAAAGAAAATCGGACGAAAACGTCAGCTCCTAGGATCTCCCAGAGGTTCCCAAAACTTCCTGGAAATCCTAGGTTTGACCGATTTTACCAAAAATTGACTTTGAAACCAGAGTGCCATATCATTTTTCAAACATTTTTCATGGATACTAGAGATCAATAGCTTTCCAACGGTATATCGCACATGATTTCTGGATTTAAAACAAATTTATTATGAATTTTTGAATGTAGAAAAGGCGATCAAATCAGCTTTTATCGTGCATACCGCAAAACTTTTCAAAATGACTGACTCCAAAACATTTTTTATAGAAATTAGACTCCATTACCTTTCCAACAGTATATCACAAGTTCAATTTGGAGTTCGTACGCATTTTCTGTGAATTTTGGATGAAACAGGCCTTTTCGCAAATATCGGAACCTCTAGGGGCCTAAATAGCATTTTCTGGGCATCTGAGGAGCAGTGCCGTGATAGCACTGGGCCACTGCTGCGGCGGCACATGACCAGTGCCGCGGCGGTACTCAATCCCCGCTAAAGCCATTTTTGTAATTTATTTTTGGGGTCCAAATTGAATAATTGAAAGCCAAAATGACGTAGTTTCTTGTTCACAGATGTTTGGGACCAATGGGAGCACTTTTTAAATCCCAAAATCACCCCAATTGGCCTATATAAACCTCCCATTTCTCTTCATTTGGGGGGGGGGGCAAGTGCAAAGCTTGAGAAAGTTGTAGAGAGAAAGAGAGATAGAGATAGGTTTAGAAGAGAGAAAGGGAGCTTATCCCACTGATTTTCTATAAGAAAGTGAGTTTTAAACTTGTTTTCTTCTATTACCTCTCTTATACTTCACATTCAAATCCTCCCCAACCACCATTCTTGAGCATTCATGATATAGGAAGCTACTTCCATGTCCAAATGTCCATATATGAGTGAAACGCTAAGCTACAAGTCCAATATATCATTGAATATCATCTATTGATTGTTTATTTGCTTGTTTATATATAATGTTCATCTCTTATTACCTCATTTCTTTTTATTTTTCTTTGCTTTACTTACTAGTCCATCATCATCTAAGTGATGACATGGTGTTTGAGGTGAGTGAATCCTCATGGATAGTAGCTCTTGACCTCAAAAACATGTTTGATGGATGATGATTCCAACTTCAATACTTCCAAAGTATTCTTGAAGTTATGCTCAAATGAAAACAAATCTCTCCAACAATCTTTGAAGTTCTTGACTTGAGTTTGATGTTTATATTCTAAGATGTTATAATCTCCATTTGATGTTAAAAATATGCTTTCAAAACCCCTATTTCAAAACCTCTCTAAAACCCCCAATATTTGGATTCCAAGATATGAACCTTGTTTTTCTCAAAAATCTTCAAAACAGTGAGTTATTCAACTTCAAAATAATATTCTGAGTTCAATACTCAATGAGTGATTACAAGACCACTTGAAAAGTCTTCCTAACTTATTAGAGAACACCCACGATTTTTAGTTTGATCTAAAAATACTTGGAAGGGTCCCATTTTGGTCCAAACATTCCTTCCAGACATTCTGTTTTTGCTATCACAGTAGCTAGGTTGACTTTCAACTTGTTTTTCAGAAACCTTTTCCAAAAGGAGTGGTCCTAACTCATTTTTCCCTTGAACTTCAGTGTCTTAGGGAACATTCAATATAAAATGGACCTCTAAATGTTTTTTTTTTCATTTTGAAAGATTTTTCTACATTTCAGTCAATAGTACGAACTTTGTTTCTGAATAACCTCTCTTGTTTATAAGATTTCTCTCAATATGTACATACAATCTTGGTTTGGCTTTTTTGATTTGTATTCTAGACACAATAAGGATGATCTCCACAAAAAATCATGAATTAAAAACATTTCTAACCTCACTTTTTCCATTTTTACAAAATCAGCTCACTGTTCTATCCACTATTCACAGCAAGCATATTTTAACTTTGGCTCTTTGATTAGATGTTTACATGCATCCCAAATTAGCTCATATCTTAGGAAGTAGTTCATACTACATTTGTACACATCCTATAATAACATTCTTCATTCATTCATGCATATTTTAGATTTTTAAGTCACTTTAGAAAGTCCATGTACACAAACACACTATAACCTTTGCACATTCTAGGACCATACATTGCATCCATGCAAGATTTGGGGGATTTTTGTGACTCCTAATCTAATAAGATTATAAGGAATGAACTTGATCATACGTTCATACTTCCCCTCGATCTAATCTTCCTTTCTCATCCATCCCGGGGATTGAGAGGTCTTCTTTTCTCAAAGATTAACATGTATCATACTAGCTTGCTAAGCATATTTTGTTTTCTTTGATTTTTTGTTTCAAGAACAATTCATTTCCTCTTCTAGACTAGGAAAACTTGATTAATTGATATGTGATTAGATGATTTTTCCTAGGTTTGTTTGTGTGATCTTTCACTTTTGCATTGTGTGATATTTGGCTTAGATCTTATGATTGATATCTTATCTTTTGATCTTCCATTTCAAAATTCTTATGTGATGTAATATAGTATCATAGTATTAATTTTCGAACCAAGCATAGAAATAGATGATCATTTGGATGCTAATTGAGGCCCGTCGAAAGACAGGGCGAGTTGAGGGTGTTTTAGTCGCGATAAAGGCTCCTTCCTCTCTCGTACCAAAACTATCCCCGAGCCAAGTTCTTTGGTTATGAAGGGTCGGTGCCCTTTATCCATTTGGGTGAGTCAAATTAGGTTTCTTGGTTCCTTAAAGATCAAGTGGCGACTCTGTATCTGTTTTCAACAGACATTTTTCAAATCAATTTTAAAACAAGGAAAATCAATTCCGAAACCCCAGAACACCAACGGGGGTAGGCTACCCGGAGGCCGCGTGTCCACACAGGTCGGTCAAGGTTCGATCGATTGAAAGAAGTTCAATCGCTTGAGAAAAGATCCACATCACATAATCAGGTCAGCAGAGTTTCGATCGCTCGAGAAAGCACAAGGTTCGATTGGTTGAGAAGACTTCAATCGATCGAGAAAGATTCTTCACCAAGGGTTCACACAAGCATACAGGGTCTTATTTATATAACCATGTATCCAAAAATACAGGGTATTATAATTGATATCATCGACAAAATTGTTCCAAAAGCCTCGAATGGGAATCGATACATCTTGGTAGCCATCGACTACTTCACAAAGTGGGTTGAAGCTGCGTCTTACACCAAATTAGGGCCCAAGGAAATGGCCAAATCCATTAAGAGAAACCTCATCTGTCGCTATGGAGTCCCCCATGAGATCATCTCAGACAACGCAAGTCACTTCAAAGAGAAAGTCAGGGATATGTTTAAGGAGTACAAAATCACCTATCATAAGTTGTCGCCATACAGACCACAAACCAATGGGGCAGTCAAAGTCGCAATCAAGAATATCAAGACCATACTGCAGAAATCGACTGATACTTACAAGGATTGGCATGAGAAGCTACCTTTTGCACTTTGGGGATACAGAACATCAATAAGGACGTCTATAGGAGTGACTCCTTATTCACTAGTCTTTGGAATGTAAGCAGTACTTTCGATTGAATTCAAAGAACCAATCAACCTCGATCGCCTCAAAAAGTACTATGCTTGACTTTTACCATTTCTTTGAGGACATTACTTTGAACTTCGCTCGACTTGATTCCCACTCGGGGACATGTAGGTAACCACTTTGGTTCAATCGTCCCACCTACCAGAAAACAACACACTTCCTTCCTACCTTGGCCCAAACTACATTGAACCTGATCCCCGCTTGGGGGTATATAGGCAGACTTTTAAAAAGAAAAAAAGGATGGCTCGCTAGGTCAAAAATTCGAAAGGACGCCTAGGAAAAAATTAGAGCTAAATCTAAAGAGAGCAATAAAAAAATAGAGAAAAGGGCTCACTAGGTCACTCCATTGGTGCCTCAGTAAAAGTTATGAGCATATAAGAGAGAAAAGTCGCGGTCCTTACCATGACCTAGAAACCACCCTTCATACTAGGGGCAAACTTCGACTAACCTCCTCGTTTACCTAAATCTCTCCTGAACTAGGGGCAAACTTCAGTCATCTACCTCATTTGCCTCTAAGCCATCTACGCCTCAAAGTAGGGGCAAACTTCAGCTACCCGTCTCGTTTGCCTCCAATCACCCTAGTACACCCAAACAAGTACCAAAAGCAATATCTAATCAAAATCTTGTTACAAAATGTTTTCAGAAAGTCATGATGCATAAAATAAGATTCTCAAAGTAATCTAGGCTCATTAATAAACAAACTTCGAATATTAAAAAAGCATAAATGATTAAAAAGATAAAAGTCTTTGAAAGGCAATCACTAATATCAAAGACACTTGGAGGAAGAAGCAGAATTTGTCAAGTCCAATTTCGTTTTATGTCTTTTATTTCTTCAAAGGTCTTCAAAAATAGACCTTCAATCAGTAGGTCTAGCCCTTGATGAAAGCAGTGATAGTGACAGCTCTGACTCTAGAAGCAAGGAACCTCTCGGCGAATCCCTGTGGAATCTCTTGAACCTGTCTGTATAGCCTAGCTACCCGCCCAGATAATAGAAGGAGGTCTTCCTCAGACCCATTAACCACACTCTCTGGTGATCCCCAAGGCTTGTAGTCATGACATGAAGGCCCCAACGCTCCACAATCTAGCAAATATCTGCCTCAGATAGAGTACTCATCATGAGAATCCAGTCTACAAAAGTATAGTGAGAATGAAGCACAACCCTGCGAAAGTAAACCAGCGGCACGCATTCCATCCACAACTGAAGACGCTCATATAACCAAGCCTGCAACACCAAAGGTGCCCCGGAAAGAAGAAGATTTCCTTGGTTGAGGGCATTATCCAAACTATTCAAGGTTTCAGCAAGAACCATAGCCATGGGGTTCCTACTCAATTTTAGTCCAAGGCAAACATGCACTAAAGCGCTGGAAGTGCTCGAGAACAGGAAATGAGAAGTCATACATAAGATCAGAGCAGCTCTACGAGGGGCATCATATACGCTGGCATCTCTAGGGCTTCCTATACACACAAAGGAACCTTCTACAACAACCACTTAAATATTTAGAACCTTTTCACTTGTGAATCACACAATTAATTTTACACATTCCCAAACAACCCTTTGAATTCTCCCTTAGACCCTTAGGTTACAAAATGATTTTTTTTTCTTATTATTTCCAAATGAACCATAACACTTTGAAAACAACAATGCATAGTACGGGTTATAGCAAAAGGAAACAACTTCAGCACAATAAAAACTGTAACGTTCAAACTGTGCTTCTCACATTTTAAACAGTAAAATTTGTATTAAAATGTGAAAAAAAAAATAGTTTGATACCAATTAAAGACAGGATCAAAATATAATACAAAAAGAAATTTATTACTTACTTGTGGGAAACCACTATTACAGAGAAAGTCGGATTATCAGAGGGAAATGGAGGATAAGAGAGAGAGAGAGAGAGAGAGAGAGAAGGGAGAGAGAAAAGCGAGATGCCTATCCACAACCTGGAAGGTCATCTTAAATAGAAAAATAAAAACTCTACAGTTCTAGACAGGTCACTGTAGAAAAATAGTAAAAAGATAAAAAGCAATGCACGTGTCCTTGAGTGGTGGAGTCGTTCGGATTGCTATTATCTTGACACAATTTCAAAACCACTAGTATGAAAAACTGTGGGCAAAATCTATGGGTAAGGAAACTTCACTGCATGCGTCATTGGATCACATAGGTCACTGCATGCATCATTTATTCCAACTTGTCATTTGGCTTGCTCGACTGTGATGCTGTTGCAATGATAGCATCAAATAGGTCTTCCATGATTGGGACCTGACTAGAAATGGACTCTGTATCCATTTCTTCTTCATCTTCATAAGGGTCCTGTGCTTCGCCTGCAAGGCAGCCAAAGGTATTTGGCTGTGGAGTCTAGGAAGATTGTCCCTTATCCTTTTCTTAGCTGGAAGAGGCATGGCCCTGGCTGTTGCAATGGGAAACTTGAGAGGCCAAAAACTGCTCTTTGAGAGCTTCCATGACCATGACTTGTGTCTCTTCCCATGATAAGCGAGGATATTTCCCCCTAATTGAATTAAATAGGAGGTTGAACATATTCAATTTAGAGGAGTGTTGGGATGCTTCAAGAAGAAACTTATCATCCCTTTTCTTTTCTTCTTCCTCGAAAATTCAAACATATTCGTTAGTGGAGGTTTAAACTTTCAAAAGAGCAGTAGGAATATCAAAACCATTCGACCAGTTTACCCAGAAAGTTCTCTAGAGTATAGAAATTCTAAGATGATCAATACTATGTTGAATATCCCATTTCCATATCAAGACTAATCTGAATTCTACAAAGAAGAATAATATGTTTCTTCCAAAAGGGATATTTTCTAAAGATTTTCCCCTGAGAACTGGATGATGATCATACTAGATAGTAAAATAGTCCAAAAGTTCTCTGGGAACAATACCAATTTCTGGTCCCATTTTTTCCCACCAATGAAAAAACCAGTTAGAAAAGCTGTCAAGACCAGACTTTGTAATTTGATCATTTATTACGAAAAGCCAAGTGTGCTTTCGTAAAGGATTCATATAAAGGAAAGCTTTGTACCAAGCCTCTATATAATCCCAATAGTTAAAAGTAGCCCCATTAATTTTTAAAGTTCTAGCTAGAGCCATATTAAGGCCCCATTGAATAGCATGCAGAACTTTAACAATATAACACTGAGAATGTGTCATAGGAATCTTTTTATCTATAGGAACATTGTGGAAATGCTCAATTTGAACAGATCCTGTCTCACTGAGGATAGCCTCATAAGTAAATCTAGGTTTTGATTCTTAGGTCATGAAATTATGGTTATTCAAATAACATTCTTTGAAACCCCAAGCATCCAATTCTAATTTATCAAAAACTTTATTTTTTAGGACAAGAAAATTTTCCAAAAATAGTTTTTGATGGAAAACGGCATCTTGAATAAGAATGTCCTTAGCAGTTTGCTTAGAAGGATCAGCCTTTGGTGGCTGATAAGACCCTTTGTTGGTCTGGGAACCCTTTGTTGGGTTATGTTGCTGATGGCCTTTCCTTTTGTTGGGATGCCTTTGAGGGAATTGAAACCCTCCTTTATTAGGAGGTTGCATCCAGTTTTTCCTGCAAAAATTCCCCGGTTAAAAAATCTGGTAAAGAATTTTGATCTCCTTTAATATATTCAATTTGGAAATAAAAATCAAATAAATCAGACTGCCATCTAGCAAAAATTTGCTTAGAAACAAGGTTCTTTACATCTTGTTTTAAGATATGTTTAGCAGTACTGCAATCTATACGAATAAGAAATGCTTGGTTAAGAAGGTCATCCTGAAATTTAGTGACACACTTAACAATAGAAAACATTTCTTTTTTAATAGTAGAATAATTTTTTGAAGATCTTTTCCAGACACCAGAGGTGAATCTAAGAAGTTTTTCCTTATTGGTGTTGGGATTCTTTTGTTTGAGAATTACTCTATAACCAATATTTGAGGCACCTGTTTCAACAATTTTGTCCCATTTAGGATTTGCTAATCCGAGACATGGTAATTGTTTAACTCTATGATTAATTCTTTGAACTGCTTTAGTATGTTCAGATGTCCATGGTAGAGGGTTCTTTTTTATGCAAAAGTGCACAATCATGGGCTAACTTATTATAGTGATTTCCTATGTAATTAAGGCTTCCCAAAAATCTTTGTAATTGGGTTTTGTCCTTTAATTCATTAGGAAATTTGGAAGCAAATTCAATGCTTCTATCAATGGGAATTATTCTCCCTTTATGAATATTAAATCCTAGGAATCTGATTTGAGTTTTGAAAAGATCCATTTTTTGGGCTGAAAGTACAAGATCATTGTGCAAGATAATATCTTGTAAAATTTTAAGATGTTTAAAATGTTGACCTATAGATGATGAAAAAAATAGAATATCATCTATATATACCAAACAGAATTCTGAAAAGGGATTAAAGATTTCATTCATAATATTTTGGAATTCTGATGGAGCATTTTTTAATCCAAATGTCATGACATTCCACTCATAGTGTCCAAAAGGAACAGTGAATGTCGTCTTGTATCTATCTTCTTCCTTAATCTGAATTTGCCAATATCCAAATTTTAAATCAAATTTTGAGAAGATAGAAGCTTTATAAAGACTATCCAATAAATCCTTTTTATTACGAATTGGATATCTAATCCATTGTAAGGCATCATTAAGTGGCTTATAATTAACCACTAATCTGGATCTGCCTCTTTCTTTTTCAGCATTTTTATTAACATAAAAAGTTGTACAGCTTCAAGGGGAATAGCTCTTCATTATGAGCTTTTTATCTATAAGACTTTGAATTTCTTTTTTGCAAAGTTCTAAATATTCAGAATTCATTTGGCTAGGTCTAGCCTTTGTATGAATCTGATATCTTTCATCAAAATCAGGCTTATAAGGGAGAGAAACAATATATTTCTTTCTTGTCCAAAAAGCACTAGGAATCTCACTGCAAACTTTATTTTGAAATTCTTTTTTTAAAATATCAAATTTTCTAGACACATTTGGCATCTTCAATTGATGCTCAATTTGCATGATTCTAGCTTCTTCCTATAAGAATTCAAGGTGTCTTTCTTTTAAATCTACAAGATTTAATTCATTGACAATCCTTATTTTTGGTTCTCTTAAGAAAGTAAAAACCAGATCATTATTATTGTAAGTAGTAAAAATGCTAGTTTGATCAACTTTTATAGGCATCAAAAGTTTTAAGAAAAAAGTCCCCAAAATTACTTACTGTTGTAAATCTTTAACAAGTAAAAAGGTAGATGGTATACAAACCCCTTCATTACAAATATAAACATCAGACAGTTTAAACTAAATATTCATTCTGCTTACACTGACTGAGGTTAAAGATTGCATAGTTTTCTCAAAATATTTTGTGGGAACTATGCCTTCTTGAATGCAGTTTAAGTCTGCTCCACTATCAACTAATGCAATAGCATTGTTAATGATAAATTCTTCCTGGATTACCACATTGATTTTTATATACCATTTTTTATATGTAATTTTATTTAGGAGATGTAAATATTGATCTCCAGACAGATCTATAGGTGTTTCCTCAATATTAGGAATATCATCACCTATACTAATGGAAGAATTGGGAATACGCATGTTGTCAATTTTTCTTCCATTTTAGCAAAAGCAATTTGGAGATCTTTAATGTCAGATTTAACCAAATTGATTTCATGTTTTAATTCTTTTACAGTAATGGGTTTTTCAACTTTTTCCATTCTGTTAAAGACTTCCTGAATACTATAATGATGAATTTTATATGAATTTGCTTCAGGCTTGTTTTTTTTAGTTTGAATTATACATAATTGAATTACTTTCACCTTAAGTTTAGGATCAGTAAATTTATCAATTATGTTTAACATTTCACTATGTTCTGCAGTAAGGACATTAATGGTAAGACCATTCATAGTAGCAATGGCTTTCCAATAATCTGCATCTGGACATCCATTAGAACAAGATGGTTGTTCTCCTTCTTCTTGAGAATAGAATCCATCATCTTCTTCTTCAGGAAAATCCTATTCTTCAGAAATTTCTGGAGAAGAATTTAATAAAATTTTATAGAGTTGTGCTCTTAAGCCTTCATCTATTTGTAACTCTGCTAATTTCTTTTTGGTAGTGCATTTGTTAGCTAAATGCCCTACTTTTCCATACTTCCAGTAAACCCTTGTTTCTTTTTGGCCAGGACCTTTTACCGGTCTTTTTCTGGTTGGGTTGCTTTTCCTGGGAGGTGGTCTAGGTCTAGTATTTCTTGGATTAGGATTAGTATTCCTTCTCCTGGTTATATTTTCATTGCTCTGTCTCTTTTTCTTTTTCATAGGATTAACAGGCATATCATAACCCCATTATTTACAAAATTCTCCCAGTTCTTGTTTACCAGTAAGATTTTATTTTTTCATTTGATACTGTAATTTCATATCATTACAGATACTTAAACCAACTTGGGTACAAACACTTATGATCTGTCCATAATTCAGACTTGCATATGGAATATTGTTTCCATCATGCTGATCACGAAGTTTTTGTTTGACCTTTTCAGCAAATAAATGTGGAAGTTCATCAATAAAACAGGCTTTCCAAAATTCATTATTTGCATCACTTCTGTGCATAACTTTACAAATAAAAACATCTTTATACCATCTGAATTGGGTTAAAGAGGAACATATTAAATTCATAAGAAGCTCTCTACCCCTTTCATGTCTTTGGGGAGATGATCCAACAAAATGTGTAATAATTGTCTGGACCAAAGTAATAGTAGCATCAGAGACCATTGTAGGTTGACCCTCAATAGTTTCTACTTTTATTGCTTTTAAAATTTCATCTCTTTGGGCAACGGTTAGAACATTGTCCCACCAACCCTTAAGACATCCTGAAAACCCATTGGTAAGCAGGATTGCAGTGTTTTTATCATTATTACCATAGTGTTTGCTCATAGTAGCCCACATAAGCATTTTGTGAATAATTTCATAGATTTGGTATTAAGTGAAACCATCTATGTTCCATTCACATAATTGTTTGCCACTATATGAAGCCTGTGGAGTTCTCCAGTAACTTTCTTCAAAAAGAAGATCTTGGGGAGAAGCTCTATGATAATAATATGGTATGACTGAGTAATCATATCCAATTTTATTAATTTGAGGAGGAGATTTTCAAAATTTCTTTCTCTAAATTTACTTTCAGTATAATGAAAGTTTCTCCATAATTTTTCCTCATTAAGGATATCTTCAATATTATCCTCTTCTTCGTCATCTCCTGAATCTTGTGATTCTGGAGTATTACTATTTTTAGAAAGAATATTTAAAGAAACATCTTTAATCTTTTTTGTTAAGAGTTCAATAAACTCTTCTTCCTCCTTTTTTACTCTGAGTACGAAATTTTTCAGCTTGATAAGGAGGTTTAGAAGTAGCAACTTCAAAAGAAGAAGAACTAGCCTCATGTTTCTTAACATCTTGCTACTTTTTACATTCTTTTTCTTTTTCTAGAAGTTTATTTTCAATTCTGGTTAGCTGGTCTTCTATTGAGACAATAGAAAGATTTGTTCAATTAACCTGTTTACAAATATGTTCACTAGTAATGACAGTATCTGAAGCTTTGCCTATATAAGCAGTAGCTTCAATATCTTTGTCATTTACTCTGTTATCCAAATGCATCGGAGGAGAATGAGATTTTTCAATGGATCCTTTATCCCTATGTAATCTCCACTTGGTTGTACTAATGGTATTCAGTACCTTTTGTGATACGAACCCCGCCAATACTGTGACGAAACCCGTAACACGATTAATGTCTCGGACCGTTCTACTGTCAGATTCAATGGAAACCGCGACCCAACACCTATAACAGATGCGAACCTGGGTATAAAGGATGGAAAACTCGATTGATAAGTCAAGGTATGAACGCCACAGAGTAAATCTGATAAGTTCGAATAGTTCTTCAAAGAACCAAAGAGAAAACTCTCACAATATTATTAATGATCAAAAACTGAATATTACAAACCCTAAAACTGTTTAAATAGCTGAGGCTTAAAGTTGGGCCCTTTTAAGCCTACGAAATATTATGGTCCAATATAATTCATCCCAAAACTAAAATAAAAAGAAACTAATGAATATAAAAAATCCCTAAGTTGGCATGCAAGCCTATAATTTATTCTATAGCTTGAATCATGGACACCCAGCCTTGTAGATCACTAGTATCCTCCTTTGGGCCACTCAGATTAGTCTCAACCCAAATTTGTTGAACCAGCCCAATGAGATTGTCCTTGAACCGCTTTGCTCGCGCCCTTGTAACCGGACCAATTGGCACGTGGTTCGGGTCCGCATTCCACCTTGTGCTAGCCGCCATGTTCTCATCATTCCCCTCCTCTTGAAAAGGATTTGTCCTCAAATCATCACCTACATCAAAAGGAGATAAATCAGCAACATTAAAAGTAGTACTAACATTATACTCACCAGGAAACTCTAGCTTGTAGGCATTATCATTGATGCGCTCAAGAACTTGAAAAGGACCATCGCCTCGGGGAAGCAATTTAGAACGCCTCTGTGCAGGAAATCTTTCTTTTCGCATGTGTACCCAAACCCAATCTCCGGGTTCAAAGATGATATTACGTCGCCCTTTGTTAGCTTGCGTCGCATATTGCTCCGTTCTTCGCTCAATATTGAGCCTTGCTTTCTCATGAATCTGCTTAACAAAATCTGCTTTCTTTTTGCCATCTAAATTAACATGCTCAGTAACAGGTAAAGGAGATAAATCCAAAGGAGTTAAAGGATTAAAACCATACACAATTTCAAAGGGTGAAAATTTAGTAGCAGAATGGATAGTACGATTATAAGCAAACTCAACATGTGGTAAACATTCTTCCCATGTTTTGATGTTCTTTTTAATAATAGCCCTTAACAAAGTAGATAAAGTCCTATTTACTACTTCGGTTTGACCATCAGTTTGTGGATGGCAAGTAGTAGAAAATAATAACTTAGTCCCCAACTTACACCACAAGGTCTTCCAAAAGTAACTCAAGAACTTAACATCTCTATCTGAAACAATGGTTCTAGGCATACCATGTAATCTCACAATCTCCTTAAAGAACAAATCAGCAACATGTGAAGCATCATCAGTTTTGTGACATGGAATAAAATGTGCCATCTTGGAAAATCTATCCATAACCACAAAAATTGAGTCTCGACCATGTTTAGTCCTAGGTAAACCTAACACAAAATCCATTGAAATATCAATCCATGGTTCACTAGGAATTGGAAGAGGTGTGTATAAGCCATGGGGTTGTACTCTAGATTTTGCTCGCCTACATGTGACACATCTACCACAAATCCTCTCAACATCTTGTTTCATACGTGGCCAATAGAAGTGTTCTTGCAGAACGGCTAATGTTTTAACTACCCCAAAATGTCCCATTAACCCTCCCCCATGTGACTCCCTCACAAGCAACTCTCTCACAGAACAATTTGGAATGCACAATTTATTTTCTCGAAATAAAAACCCCTCATGCCTATAGAATTTATTATGGGCAACTTTTGCACAAGATTCAAACTCTTCCCTAAAATCTAGGTCTAAAGGATATAATTCTTTAATATGCTCAAAACCAAGAATCTTAGCATCAAGAGTGGAGATTAGAATGTACCTTCGAGAAAGTGCATCGGCAACGATGTTCTCCTTACCTTGTTTATATCGAATGACGTATGGAAACGTCTCAATGAATTCAACCCATCGTGCATGCCTCTTGTTCAACTTGTGTTGGACTTTAAGGTGCTTTAAAGACTCATGATCGGTGTGAATCACAAACTCTTTAGGCCACAAATAATGCTGCCATGTCTCCAAAGCTCGAACCAATGCATACATCTCTTTGTCATACGTGGGATAGTTCAAGGCAGCCCCACTTAACTTCTCACTAAAGTATGCAATCGGTCTTCCTTCTTGCATAAGCACGGCGCCAATACCTAAACCTGAAGCATCACATTCAATTTCAAAAGTTTTTGTAAAGTTAGGTAAAGCAAGTAAAGGTGCATGAGTTAACTTCTCCTTGAGTAATTGAAATGCCTTCTCTTGCTCTTCCCCCCATTTGAACCCAACATTTTTCTTGATGACTTCGGTTATCGGTGCAGCTATATTACTGAAGTCTTTCACGAACCTCCTGTAAAAACTAGCAAGTCCATGAAAACTTCGCACATTACTTACACTAGATGGGCTTGGCCATTCTTGGATAGCACGAATCTTTTCTTCATCAACCTGTATTCCTTGTGCACACACAACAAAACCAAGAAACACAAGCTTATCGGTGCAAAAAGTGCACTTCTTTAGGTTAGCAAACAACTTTTCATTTCTAAGCACATCTAACACAAGTTTTAAATGCTTCAAATGCTCTTCCAAGTTTTTGCTATAAATCAGGATATCATCAAAATAAACAACTACAAATTTTCCAATGAAAGCACGCAAAACATGGTTCATCAATCTCATAAAAGTACTAGGAGCATTAGTTAATCCAAAAGGCATAACTAACCATTCATACAAACCATATTTTGTTTTAAATGCAGTTTTCCATTCATCACCTTCTTTCATTCTAATTTGATGATACCCACTTTTCAAATCAATCTTAGAAAATATACAAGAACCATGCAACTCATCTAACATATCATCTAAGCGAGGAATAGGGTGTCGATACTTTACCGTTATGTTGTTGACGGCTCGGCAATCAACGCACATTCTCCACGTCCCATCCTTCTTAGGAACCAAAATCACCGGAACGGCGCATGGACTCATACTTTCTCTTACGTACCCCTTTTCCATCAACTCACTAACCTGCTTTTGTAGCTCCTTTGTCTCCTCAGGATTGCTTCTATAGGCTGTTCGGTTTGGAATGGTAGCACCGGGCACGAAATCAATTTGATGTTCAATCCCTCGAATAGGGGGTAAACCATGTGGAACCTCCTCGGGAAAGATATCACCAAACTCCTGCAAAAGAGAAACAACAGAACTAGGCAAAGATGAGTCAATTTGGTTAGTGTTTAAAAATGCCTCTTTGTACAAAAGTACAATCATAGGCTGATTTGAAAACAACGCTCGTTTGATCTCACTCGCTTTTGCATAAAAATTCTTTTTTTGGTTTCCCTCTAATTTTCCCTCAATGGCTGCATTTTTCTTTTCTTTTTCCCTCTCATTTTTCTCACTCCTTCTCTTTTGTTCACTCTCTTTCTTTTGATCACTCTCCCTTTGCAACCTCACTTGATCTTCATAAACTTGCTTCGGTGTCAAAGGCACTAAGGTGATTGTCCTTTGATTAAGCACGAACGAGTATTTATTTGTGAAACCATCATGCTTAACACGTCGATCAAATTGCCATGGCCTCCCTAACAACAAGTGTCCAGCTTGCATCGGAACCACATCACTCAAAACTTCATCTTCATACCTCCCAATACGAAAAGGAACTATTACTTGTTTAGTCACCCTTACTTCTCCACTATCATTGAGCCATTGCAATTTATAAGGCCGTGGATGCTTGATTGTTGGCAGCCCTAATTTTTCCACCAAAGTTGTGCTAGCAACGTTAGTACAACTCCCCCCATCTATGATCACACTACACACCTTATCTTTGACATGACATCTCGTATGAAAGATGTTCTCCCGTTGTGCCTCATCATCTTCCTTAACCTGCATATTTAGAGCTCTCCTTGCCACTAACAAATCCCCTTGGGCAGCGTACTCTTCATCATCGGCATCCTCCAATGGTGGCACAGATTCATTGTCATCTTCATCTTCGGTTTCAATCTCACCATTGTCTCGCATCACCATAACCCGCTTATTTGGACATTGACTTGCTATATGTCCCCTGCCTTGGCATTTAAAACACTTAATGTCACGATTTCTAGAAGTAGAAGAATCAGATTTACCTTGATTTCCATGGCTGGTCACTTCTTGTTTTTGCTCAGTTTTTGGCTTCACCAAAGGCTGCTTCTCATCTCTTTTCCAATTATTTGGTTTCCAAGCGGATGTATTGGAATTTTGGCTTGGATTTTGGCTTGGACGTGTGCTGCTGCCCCTCCTCTTGAGTTGATTCTCAATTTTAATAGCCATGTGTACCATATCCTCCAACTCAACATAGTATTGCAATTCCACTGCATTGGCAATTTCCCGATTCAACCCAACTAAGAATCTAGCCATTGTAGCCTCTCGATCTTCCTCTACATTCGCTCGAATCATAGCTACTTCCATCTCCTTATAATATTCTTCCACACTCCTATTACCTTGCCTCAAACTTTGCAACTTGTTGTACAACTCTCGGTAATAATAGCTTGGAACGAACCGCTTCCTCATCACAGTTTTCATATCCTCCCACGTCTCTATTGGACGCTCCCTATTTCTTCTCCTATTCAACACCAATTGATCCCACCAAATGATAGCATAATCAGAAAATTCAATGGCAGCAAGTTTTACCTTCTTAGCCTCAGAGTAATGGTGGCAATCAAATACTAATTCTACCTTCTTCTCCCATTCTAGATAGGCTTCCGGATCATTCTTCCCTTGAAACGAAGGAATCTTCATCTTAATACTACCCAAATTATTATCTTCCCGGTTCCTAGCTTCTCTAAACCTAACTTCTCTACCCCGACCACCATATCTCCTATGATTATCTATTGACTCCTGATCATTTTCTTCGTCAAAGTCTTCCCAAAAATACTCCTCTTCTTCAACTCTCACTCCCCTCGGTTGAACTCTCTCCCTTCTACGTCCATGAGGAGCATTGTTTTGTGGCTGCTCCACACGTGCATTCTCTACTCTATCTAACCGTTCATGGACTTGATCCATCTCTGTCCTCAATACCCTCCTCATTTCACCCATTAATGCCTCCAATAGTAGTTTCTGATCAGTCTCTCCCGAAACCTCCCCGGCAATGTTTTTGTCTTTATGGGCCATATTTCGCTGCAAAACAAAGATTAGATAAAAAAATATATATAGGACCTCACAACTCTCGCTCACGTGTTTCACTCAACTAGGATGTATCACTCAAGTTCACTCGTGTTTAAACTGAAAATCAATTTGGCTTTTACCCTCTTATGTGCTCACCACTCTTGCCTTTTTCCACTCGTAGTAATTCTCACTCGGTTCTTATGAAACTGTTCAAACAATGACCAGAATTTCTCAGTAACAATCCACACCCAAACTAGACCAATTAAATTTGGAAGCTGAAAGCACGACGAAAAAAAAACGAACGCGGATGGCTAGGTTTCCAAAAGCACAAAAAATGGAATTTTCGGAAATTTTTTTTCACACTATGGAGTAAGGTCAGATTCGGACTCCTTAGACCCCAAATATCGCAAAACAAAAATAAAATTTTAAGCCGAGTTTTTGTACTCTTTTTTTTTTTTTTTTTTTTTTTTTTTTTTTTTTTTTTTTTTCCCTACAGATCTTTTTTTTTTTCCTCCCCTACAGATCTCTTCTTTTCTCTTCTTTTCTTTTCTTTTCTTTTTTTTTTTTTTTTTTTTTCTTTTTTTGTATTTTTTTTTTCTTGAATAATCAGGCAGACTTCACAGTTCACGTATCTGATTCAGAAACCCTAATTCCAAGAAGAAAAAAAAACCACAATAACAACGATCACGAGAATGGACAAACACGAAGTAACAAGAGCAAATCACAGATCAGATTCGCAAACCCTAAACACAAAATTCCAGATCGTAATCGAAAAAGATTTATTTATTTATTTTTTTTTTTTGATACGGTTCAAAAACGAGAACGAATAAGAAAACGAAGAGAAACAAAAACGAATACGAACAGAACCAGAAGAAACGAATAAGAACAGAAACGAAATAGATATGATAAACCTGAGACTAGAACATGGCGGCTAGCACAAGGTGGAATGCGGACCCGAACCACGTGCCAATTGGTCCGGTTACAAGGGCGCGAGCAAAGCGGTTCAAGGACAATCTCATTGGGCTGGTTCAACAAATTTGGGTTGAGACTAATCTGAGTGGCCCAAAGGAGGATACTAGTGATCTACAAAGCTGGGTGTCCATGATTCAAGCTATAGAATAAATTATAGGCTTGCATGCCAACTTAGGGATTTTTTATATTCATTAGTTTCTTTTTATTTTAGTTTTGGGATGAATTATATTGGACCATAATATTTCGTAGGCTTAAAAGGGCCCAACTTTAAGCCTCAGCTATTTAAACAGTTTTAGGGTTTGTAATATTCAGTTTTTGATCATTAATAATATTGTGAGAGTTTTCTCTTTGGTTCTTTGAAGAACTATTCGAACTTATCAGATTTACTCTGTGGCGTTCATACCTTGACTTATCAATCGAGTTTTCCATCCTTTATACCCAGGTTCGCATCTGTTATAGGTGTTGGGTCGCGGTTTCCATTGAATCTGACAGTAGAACGGTCCGAGACATTAATCGTGTTACGGGTTTCGTCACAGTATTGGCGGGGTTCGTATCAGTTGGTATCAAAGCCTATAATTTATTCTATAGCTTGAATCATGGACACCCAGCCTTGTAGATCACTAGTATCCTCCTTTGGGCCACTCAGATTAGTCTCAACCCAAATTTGTTGAACCAGCCCAATGAGATTGTCCTTGAACCGCTTTGCTCGCGCCCTTGTAACCGGACCAATTGGCACGTGGTTCGGGTCCGCATTCCACCTTGTGCTAGCCGCCATGTTCTCATCATTTTGGGTAGAAAACCATTGGTTAAACCAGTAAACAAACCAAATAATAGTTTGCTTTTGTTCTAGATCTTGATTATAAAATATTTTTATGAGATCTAGATCATTTTTATTAAAAATTTTGAAATATTCATGTCGGAACTCTTGGTTTTTCTCTAACATGAATTCTTTATTAATAGCAATCCTACAAAATGAATTTGGACTAAAATCCATCTAAATATAAACAGAAGTGTTGTCATGAGAATAGGAGGGATCAAAAGGATCTCTTTTTTTCCCTCCCTTATTCTCTTGTTCTTCAGAACCATAAATTCGTCGAGGAATCTGTTGTTCTGAATTTATGAAACCTTTCAGAAGATTTTCTCTTTCCAAATTCTGGAATTGTTTCAAATCCATGTTGGGTCTGGACTGATCTGACATAGAATGTCTTGAAGATGAAGGATAAGAAACTGTATAAGGTTTTGTAGAAGGAGCAGTATGAAAACTCCTTGTAGAATTACTCCTGTTTAAAGATAATTTACTAAATTGTGTAGGAGTAAAAGAAACTTCAATATCATCATCTTTAGTCTGTGTGATTTGATCTAATTGTGATGGAATGACTGGTGCAGGTGGAACTGCATTAGGTAAAGTCCAATCTGCTGGGAAATTTATCTCATCCTATTTAATTAATCTGGGTGTAGCAATATTAGTAGGAAGACAATTACTGTCTATTGCTACAGTTTTCCCTGGTTCACTTCTTAATACTGCATTAGGACACAAAGTGTTCATTACTTTGTAGTAAATCCTATATGTAGTATTAACAGTAGTAGTTCCAGGTAAATAATTATATCCTTGAGTTTGAATCTTTAAAGTTATAGCTTCAAACAAATGTTCATCATGTAAAGAAAGTGTCAGGTTGCGATAGACATCAAAATAAATCGGACTATGACACAAACTTGCTTGTATGATACCCATTAGAGATGGTACAAAATCAGTACATCTTGCATCTCTTAAGGTATGCTAAAATAGTAGCATTTAACCTATTAAAGTAAGAGGTGTAAAAGCTACTTGTATACATCCTATGTGAATGTATTTATATTTATCTAAACTTTTTTCAATATCTCTTAGACATAAAAGTTTAAGAGTTTGTTCGTTGTTTTCAAGAACAATATCTTATTCAACAGTTTTAATATGATCTTTAAATATAAAAGCAAAAACACCACTTTTATAAATTTGTGAAGAAAAAATGGACGGAATTGTCCATTGATTGAGTTGTTCCGTTTGGTCAAACGCAACAAGTTCTGTATTTACAATATTGGATCTGGATCTTTAAGATGATCCAAGTCCAGACTTGGTTGTTCTTTTGAACATTACCAAGATAAGGCTACCTTGATATACTATTTCACATATTATGATTTTTATCAAATATGATTATGAGAATTATTATAGAGTCTGTTCCAATCAACAGTTGCTATAGTCAAACAGTCACTTCTTAACAAACAAGCCCAAGCATTATGCGACTAACGGAAGCTTATGACTCCCAAAAAATTATCATAACTATATTTTCCAAATTATCATAATAATTCAGCAGTTAATACCATAGTGAGTTTTAGCCACACATGTCTAATTAGTGTATCTATATATTTTTTTTTTTTTGAGGAACAGCTAATTAGTATTTAAAATGTGAAAAAAAACACTGTGTGAACGGTACAGTTCTTACGGTACCGAATTCATAGTGAATTTTCTCTCTCCTCTCTTCTCTCTCACTCTCTCCAAAAGAGGGAAAGCATCAGGGAGACTGAGAGGAAGCGAGAGAGTGAGAGTAAGAGAAATCTTGGTGTTTTTCTGTCTCCGTCTCTCTCTCTCTCTCTCTCTCTCTCTCTCTCTCTCCCTCGTAGAAATAAAATCGTATTGAAGAAGATATGGTGGACTTCGCTCGCGTACAGAAGGAGCTTCAAGAGTGTAACAGAGACGTTATTGTCTCTGGTATTAGTGTAAAGCCTAAAGCCGACAATCTCACCCATTTGATTGGAACCATTCCTGGCCCTACCGATTCTCCTTACGAAGGCGGCACTTTTGTAATCGATATCGATTTGCCTGGTAGTGTATACACCCAGCCATATACATATACATATATATATATATATATATATTCGTTCACATCTATCTATAGATGGTGTTACTCTTTTTTTTTTAAATTACAATTTTATGGTTATAGATGATTTTCTTGCTATATCGTTGCTGTTTATCAATTGGTTCATTTGCAATCTTGCGAAATTGGAATTGGCAATGTTGGGTTTGGGTTAGGGTTAGGGTTAAGGTACTTTGAACTGTTCAATTTCTGTGTTATTTGGACCAGTACTCAATATGGTCAACAATTGATGTGTTCACTCTGTCTTTCATCTTCTTGCTTCTAAGTCTGAATGTGTATGTCACAGTGCGCGGTTTTGATTTGCTATTATGGTGTTGGTATTTTGTCCAATGCATTTTAGTCAATTATATAGGAAGGAACTATTTTCTCAATATTTTATGGGGGAAGAGGATGCTCGCATTTTTGCGTGTGGGTGCTTACATTTGTGTGGATTCACTGACTTGCTTTGTTGGTTATGGTCCCTTTTGCAGGTGGGTATCCTTTTGAGCCACCCAAAATGAAATTTGCCACAAAAGTTTGGTACGAGGAAATTATGCGCATGTTAATTCTCTCTATTATTCTTGTCTTGTGGTTTATTGATAAATTAGAATAGCGTACCATTACCATGTGCAAATTCATTTGGTAGTCCTTACTATTGCTTCTGAATGTGGGCATGTGGTTGAAGGAATGAAACACGCATCTACTTAAGATATTTAGCTAAATATGAGAATTTGAAGAGGTAAGCATGCGTTTGATTTTTTTTTCTTAAATGGTAGTTAAAGTTAACACAGCTAAAAAGAGGAAGAAAACGAACCAACCTAGAAAAATCCTAAAATTCACTAGGAGACCTTGATTCCTATGAAAATAAGAGAAAGCTCTCAAGTTTTATGGCATCAAAATAATAACACCTTGTTTTCCCCCTTGATCACCCGTGTAGACCTTTTAAAACTTATAGAACATATCCTTCTAATACTTGTCCCCTAGAAGCAGGAACCTTCTAAATTGGTCATGCTCCCATACTCTCGATTTCGCGCTTCTTACTAAGAAGCTTGTCGGAACCTCGCTCCCCTCATGTTAGAACCTCGCTCCCACCCCGCTCCCATCTCAACCAAGTCTCAAAATAGCCTATAAATAGATTCAAGTTTTTATTTTGCTCAAATATTTTACCGAAGAAATATTTTTATGTCGGAATATATGGCTTAAGACTTTCAAAAACAAAATTTACAATCAAAATATATTATGTCAATCTAAATATCTTTGCAATAATTAGATATAGAATAAATCTATATCAAATATTTGGACGCTTCTTAAACGCTCCCAACCTTTGAACCTCTTAAAGTTTAACGCTTCATCGCTCCCGCCCCCGCCCCCGCCCCCGCTTCGTGCTTCTAAGACTTGTCCTTTACACTAATTCTAAAACCATTAAAGTGCGAAAATAAAGTATTTAAACCCTAAAATTAAAAGATTACAAGACAAAATAAAGGTATGACAAACAACTATGGTGGATGCATGTATCAGTTTCATCCACTTGAAAGAAAACTTGTACAAATGCTGTTCATTTGGTATTGAAGTCTTCTAGTCTAAACGATTATATTGATATATTTATCGTGATGTTGTCAACCGTTTTAAATGCCACTTATCCACTAGTCTGTTCAGGCATATTTTAACTCATTGATAAGTGCTAGTAAATAGCATTACATCAACTTTTCAATCCTAAGAAAATATTATAGTTGAATTAATAATTCCTAATTGCACTTTGAAATGTCTTCATGAACTTTGGCAGACTTTTCAAAAGTCAGTGACTAGTTCTATCTGCTCATGCAAGAATTTTGCCTTAGATAACTTTTGATTTGTTACTATCATGGGTATTGGAAGTCTCTTCTTTCAAGAACTTTTGTTATGGACCTATGGTATTTCATGAGTCTCTTGAACTTGATTTTGCACAATTTCATTAGCACCTTTTCATCAAAGTTGTTTTGATTTCTAACAGAATCTGGTATTTATTGTTATTCTACAAACTGCCAAATATGGTTCTTAGGGTTGAATGTTAACCTTGTTCTGTTGTAAATGACTGTAAGTACCACCAATCATGTTGGCACTTGTCCTCACAGTATTCTTCTTTTCTAGAGATTTTTTTTTTATGCCTAAAGACAAAATCTACATTACACATCAAACCAAAGAAAGTTCAATAAAAACTTACCAACATATCTGGGGAGCCTTTTACAGTATGAGATTCCTCCAGTACTTGCCAACGAACAGGTTGACTGCCAGTCCATACCGTTGCAAAGACCCATTGTCTTCAATCTTCTTTTCAATTTGAGATTATGCACAAGAAATCTAAGAAGTGTTTGGTGGACCAAATTGAATGCATGAAAGCAATTTATTCTTGGATGGGGGTGTATGAAGTTTGTACTTTCTTTCTTTCTTTTCTTTTTTTTTTTCTCTTTTTTTTTTTTTTTTTTTTTTTTTTTTTGTGGTGTTGGGGGGAAGGGTGGGACTCAGGGCTAGTGAATTATTCCTCTCTGGAGTCCTCCGTAGTTTTTACCTCATACAATGGTTGGTTTGTTTTGTTTAGTTTTTTTGGTTTTATTTTGTGTTTGTGTGTGTGTGCTTTGGGCCTTGCTTGCCCTTGGTTGTATCTGCTAGTGTGTACGAGTAACAGATTGCTTCGACAAGGACAATTACGTTACTGAGAAGTTGGACACTAGTTTTCATAGTATGACAGCTGACTAGGATATGCCAAGGTTTCAATACCAACTAACACACTGTTAACCCAAACCCGATTATGGCAATTGTTTTTTGTATCTTTTGGAAGTAGGGAGGAGTCAAAGTGAAGAAATTCTGAGTTCATGGTGTTATATATTGTTTCCAAACCCCCACATGGTAGGAATGTGCATTCACTTTGCCAGCATCTTGAGTAGTGAAGGCAACCCAAAGGGCCTATAGCTATTATCTTTTTCATCAGAGTATATGATGATAAGAGAACTCCTAAATTATAATTTGAATTTTGGAAAAAAGGATCACTATATAAGAAGTGTGAATAGTAGATTGCAAATTTTTTTTCTTCGTATATCTAATACATGGTTGAAAATTGTCTTTTCTTATTGCTCAAGATATAGAAAAAAGAAAAGGAACAATCGGTCAAGGTTTTGCATGATATCAACTGCTTGCAAGTTATTTTTAATTTATAAATAATAGTGGTAGATTTTGGGCAGTGAACCTACCATATAATTGATTCCTGTATCTATTTGTATGTACATCACCTGTTGAAGGCACCCTAATATTAGTAGTCAAAGTGGAGCAATATGCCTGGACATTCTGAAGGACCAGTGGAGCCCAGCTCTAACTCTCAAGACAGCACTACTTTCTATTCAAGCACTACTCTCTGCTCCTGAACCTGATGATCCACAAGATGCTGTAGTAGCAAAACAGGTGTTACTATTGTTCCTATCCCAATGCCTTTTGTTATTACCAAGTTCGACATATTTTTCAGTAATCTAAATTTTCTCTATCTAGATACTGTAGTTCTTAATGTGCTGGATGGGAAAACTCAGAACGGTTATGTTTTTCATCAGTGAACCGGTTCTATGTATTCAAATGTTTGGCACATGACCTTTTATTTCATAGACATATTTGCCAATCTAATACTCTCAAGGCCTTGTTTGGAAGGCCGGATAAAACTGTCGGATATGACAGGATAAGACAAGATCGGATAGGATAGTAATCTTGTCGGATAAGTTGTTATGCTATCTTGTGTTTGGAACGTGCTGAATAAAACTGTCGGATAAGCTATTATATTCTAATCATGTGTTTGGGGTGCCTGGACATAAGTTCCAGATAATAGCTAAATTGTTGCTTTTTAACAATGAAAAAAAAATAAGCTGATTTTTTAACAAAGAGAGAGAGAGAGAGAGAGAGAGAGAGAGAAGAAGAAGAAGAAGCAAATATGGGGGAAATAAAAAAGATCTGAGATTTTCTTTTAAAAAAAAAAGAGTGATTTGAAAGGGAAAAAAAAAAAAAAAGAGCAGACCTGAAACTTTTTAAAAAATAGATCTGAAAAAAAAAAAAAAAAAAAAAAACAAATCTTAAAAAAAAAAGTAAAAAATAAAAATAAAAACTTGAAAAAGAAATCTGAAAAAAAAATAAAAATAAAAATATAAATTTGGGAAAAAAAATCTGCAAAAAAAAAAAAAACAGTCCCAAAAGTTATCCCAAACTCCCTTATCCCATCTAATACCGCCCTCTCCATGGTATTTAGTTATCCCATACTCAATGGGATAAAAAGCCTCCTTGGGATAAAATACTCCTATAGATTACAGCACTAAACGTAGGATAGGATAACTAAACATAGGATAGGATAAAATACTCCTATCCTGGGATAAAATACTCCTATCCTGGGCTCTTATCCCGCCTGCCAAACATGGCCTAAAAGATATTCTTTCTACAACAACATAATGGCATATGCTTGTTATCATAAAAACATGATTAAAAAAATGAGCAGGAATTAACCTGGTCCTATTTGATACAACCCAAACAGTCGCTTTAAGATATTAACAGGCTGCCTACCAGTCTTATCACAAAGTTTGTTTTATGTCATATTTTAGAATTTTGGCCAATTGTATCTTATTTGTGCATGTGTGGACATTTCAGTATCTTAGCGACTATCCGACATTTGTGGGCACAGCTCGTTACTGGACAGAAACTTTTGCTAAGACATCATCTCTTGGAGTTGAGGATAAGGTGTGTGGACTTAGTTTTCATTCTTCTCTGTCTACCTTTTCGTGCCCAATAAGTTCTTCTCCAGAACATTAACGATGCGTTTGGACTGACACTCTTGGAATGCATTCCTGCCAATAACAACTTCTCTAATCTACTCATATTGCAACTAAGTTTAAATGTGCATTCTAATACATTTTTTTGCTTTCTCAAAAAAGCAAGGGTGTGTTTGGAATGACAACTTTGGAATGCGCTCTCCTATTGTAGTTACATTATCCTCTTCATTATTCACTTACTTTACATAAACTTATTTCAAGGTGCCTTCAAAAACAATTTTTACTCCTTCCCAAAAGCAAGTCTTACTTGCTTCTGCTGTTAACTTGGAGATGGTGATTTGCACACAAGGACATGAGTTGGCGGGTGATGGAACCCCATGATCCTCAGCTTCTATAGTAAATAATTCTCAGCCTATAATGCTTCTATCTCCATCTCTAATCTTATTTCTAGCATTTTCTCTCTGTACACACACCATATATGAATATGGATACATTTACTACGTGAAAAAAGTCACTTTCGTACTAGACTGAGCACAAGTCTTGCTTCACTTTAATTTGAAGATCATGTTCTGTATACGAGGAGTGAGGACATTAGTTGGGTATTGACATTTAACAGAACCCATTCTACTCGGCGTGGGCACCAAGTAACTTTCATTCTATCATGTTTCTCTCTCTATCACACGTTCTTGTTTTTGCTTGTCTATATCTGAATATATCAACATTCTGAATGTGTTAACATTGATCCATGTACTGCGGATAAAAAGAAAATAAAAAATCGTTCCAAACGCATCATAAAATACAAGGTCAATTCTTCTTTCATTTTCTGCTAATGTGTTAATGTTGCCTAATATAAGATCTTCAAGTGAATTTCCGAGCTGAACAAGATATTTTCAGGTACAAAAGCTTGTGGAAATGGGATTCCCAGAAGCTCTGGTGAGAAGTACACTGGAAATTGTTGGTGGTGATGAGAACATGGCTCTTGAAAAGCTTTGCTCCAGCTAGAACCTGCATAAGCTGCCTTTTATTTTACTACTGGAAGTGTCTTCCAACAGTTGTGGCTGATGAATCATATATATATATATATATATATACACCAAAGGAAAAAGATTATATCTGAATATGAAATCTTTTCCTCTTCTTTTTTTAATTTTTACTTGCCAGGTTTAGGCCGCTGCTTCTGATAATTTTGTGACTACATTTCTTCATTCCTCATGAATATCAATTAATGGTACTGTTGGCTAATTAGGGAGTGTCGGCAATGATTACTTCGGAATGGCGTTCTCACTTCTTGTAATTCCATTTTCCTCTTCATTATCAATTTTTTTTTTCCTTATGTCGATGTTGTCTAATTGGAATCAGTCCAAACGGAGCTTTACATTTTCTAGATATATATATATTTCGGTATCGAATATATGCTTGATCAAATCTGGATGATTACCGTAGCAAATGACATTACTCCTTGATACATCCAGAAATATTCAGTTTTGTCCCACCACCACGTGGTCAGCAGATAGCCCGGTTAGTCCGGAGTGGGAGCATGGAGCCCACACTTCCGAGGTGTTCGGCTATAACCGTCTGGGATACTCGGCAGCTCGGGAACGAGGCGCAGTGACTCCCCGGTAGGCGCGGAGTATATGGCATCTCTCATAGTTGCCTAATACAGTCATGACTCTATCAAGAAAGAATCAGTGGTTGCCTAAACCACTTAGGAAACTCTCCTAACATTGTACAAATCTATTGCGATTAGATTAGGCTTCCTAATCTAATAAACTTACCATGTAAGGGTGGACTCTTGTATCTATAAAAGAGTTCACCTATCCTCCTTAGAGGGATCCAAAAAAAAAAATCTACTTCTCTAAGCAGATATTTACTCGCTAGAGAACTCACCACTTACACGCATATACCCGGCCGGTATTACTGGTAGTGACGCCCATCTTTGTCGGCTCACCAGGCCCGCCGGTGATCTGCTAGTAAGAAGCGCTTAGACGCACACGTGGACGTAGGTCATCTCATTAACAGGGCCGAACCACACGCAAACTTTTCTTTGCTGTCTTCTTGCATAAATCCTGCTTACCAATTTTCGGCATCATCAGTTTGGCGCCATCTGTGGGAATACGACACAGTCTTTTCATTAACAAAATCCTTGACTGATCGACATGCCGCCGAAGAAGGGCAAGAAGACCGCCGATTCAGCCGGTCAGGAGGACCTGCAGATCGAGCCTCGAGCAACCTCCAGGACCACTGAACAGGTTACGGCGGCGCTGGAACAACTCTTGGAGGGTCAGCTCCGGACGCAACAGCAAATAGAGGCGCTTATGGTCCAGCACAAAAAGGCGCTTGGGGACCATGAGAAAGACCCTTCGTCGGAGAAGCGGCCTGAAAAGAGCGCTCCCAGCCAAGGGCCCGTTCGAGCACGCGGAAAAACCCGATCTGCTCCGGTGTCCCAGCCGGATCACGAACTTTATCCGGAGGGAGAACGTAGCCATGCTACTAAGCGCTCGCAGAGAAGACCTCGGTGCATTCCTCGCCGAGCGCGCCGAGTGGAGGATGCCAGGATCCTCATTGAGCGGAGACGAGCTGCGAGGGGAGAAGCGCCCGGACGTAAAGCCCGGGAGTCGGTCAACGATCCACCCTTCCTGAGCCGGGGGGATCTTAGGCATAGACTATCCCGGACCCACAGCCGAGTGTTATCCCCGAGGTCGACGCGCTTTGAGGATGAGGCCTCGTCATCCGACCCTACCTACCACTCGGACACAGAAAGGAGGACCGGGCACACTGACGTCAAAGCCCAGGTTGAGGAGTTGCAGCAACAGATTGAGAGGCTGAACCGTAAATCCGGCCACGACCTCACAAATACAGAAACGGAGTCGCCCTATACTATCCGAGTGACGCAATTTCCAATTCCGCGGAAGTTCAAACCCCCTCACCTCAGCTCATATGACGGTAAGGGGAGTCCGGTGGACCACATCCGCACTTATAAGGCGCAGATGGCACTGGTCACTACGATAGACGAGCTGCTGTGTCTGGCCTTCCCTAGTACTCTCAAGGGATCAGCCGCACAGTGGTTCCACGCCCTGAAGCCCCGGACGGTCGACGACTTCAAAGCCCTCAGCAAACTCTTCATCAGCCAGTTTGTCGGGATGCTAGACCGATCCCAGCCAGATACCCAGCTGCTAGCCGTCAAGCAGCAAAAGGGTGAATCTCTAAGGGAGTATGTGGATCGTTTCAACCAGCAGAGGCTCCTGATCCGCAACCTCAATGAGACGACCGCAATCATAGCCTTCTGTTCAGGAGTTCAACACACCAAGGTGGCCACGTCTTTTCATCGGTATCGACCGGCAACCCTGGTGGAACTCTCGGAAAGAGTGGGGAAGTATATAGACACCGAAGAGTTTTTAAAGGCAAAACGTGCCAGCCAGGCGGGAGATGAATCCCCCAAAGCCAAGCGCAAGGGCGAGGGATCAGAGAAGAGTCCGGGAAAGAAGCCAAAGCAAGATCAAAGGAATGCTAGAGATCAGCCCCTAACGGCTTTTACACCCCTTTCCCGACCTATACATTAGGTGATGGTCGCCGCAGAGGCGCAGAGGCTGCTTCCGCAGCCAGCCAAAATCAGAGCCCCACCCGGTAAGAGAAACCGGGAGAAGTTTTGCCGTTATCACAGGGATCACGGCCACGAAACGGAGGATTGCTTCAAGTTAAAGATAGCAATCGAGAAGCTGATCGAGCATGGGCATCTTGCCGAGTTTGTCACAACGGATAGACGGCCCCGACTGGAAGCCCAAGCTCCTGGTCAGCCCCCTCCACCACTCGGCCACATTAATGTGATCTCCGGAGGAACATCTGGCGGAGGTGATTCTCAGTCGGCGCGGAAGAGGCATGCCCGAGCATCCCGAGCGGATGTATGGCAGGTCCAATCCACCGGCTCCTCACCAGCCGATGTTCTGACGTTCTCGTCCGAGGATGCACAGGGCCTCCACTGCCCCCATGATGACCCGCTAGTAGTGACGCTTTCTATAGCTAACTATATGGTCCAGAGGGTACTAGTTGACACAGGCAGCTCGTCCGACATAATGTTTGCAGCGGCATTCGACCAACTCGGGATCTCCCGGGATCGGCTCCGGCCGGTTGCTACCCCCCTGGTCGGATTCAACGGCTCCAGCACTCAACCGCTCGGTACGATCGAGCTCCCAATTCTCATGGGGACCTACCCGCAGCAGGTTTCCATACTGACTAATTTCGTGATAGTGGAGGCTCCCTCGGCCTACAACGTCATCCTCGGAAGACCAACCCTCAACAGGGCCCGAGCAGTTGTCTCCACATACAGCTTAACCGTGAAGTTCCCAACTGCCCAGGGACCCGGATGCTTGCGAGGAGACCAGACCACCGCTCGGAGTTGCTATGTTAGCTCGTTGCGCCGGGGGGCAGTCACCGAAGCACTGAACATCCAAGAAATGGACCCCCGGGACCAGAGGGATGTGATAGGGCCTATGGAAGAATTGGAGCAGGTTGTGCTAGATCCAGAACACCCAGACCGCACGATCAACATAGGCGCACTGCTGGAGACCGCCTTGAAAGAAAAGTTGATCCAGTTCCTGAGGCAAAATTGAGATGTTTTTGCCTGGAGTCATGAGGACATGCCCGGGATTGATCCCCGGGTAATGTCCTATCGTCTTAACGTCAGCCCGGACTGCCGCCCGGTGAAGCAGAAACGAAGGGGCATGGCCTCCGAGAGACAAGCGGCAGTAAGTGAGGAGGTCGAGAAGCTCCTGAAGGCTAACTCCATCCGGGAGGTCCACTACCCCGATTGGCTGGCCAATGTTGTCCTGGTCAAGAAGAGCAATGGCAAGTGGAGGATGTGTGTGGACTTTACCGACCTCAACAAGGCCTGTCCCAAGGACTGTTATCCGTTGCCTAGGATAGACCTCCTTGTCGACTCGACGGCAGGCCACTCACTCCTCTCGTTCATGGACGCCTACTCGGGGTATAACCAGATCAGCATGTACCCCGGGGATGAAGAGAAGACGGCGTTCATCACCGACCAAGGCACGTACTGTTACAGGGTTATGCCCTTCGGCCTCAAGAATGACGGGCCTACATACCAGTGCCTAGTTAACTTCATGTTCAGAGACCTCATCGGAAAGTCCATGGAAGTGTACGTGGACGATCTCCTAGTCAAAAGCCAGGATGAACCCGATCACCTTGAGCATCTGGCCGGGGCCTTCAGCATTTTGAGAAAATTCAGGATTAGGTTGAACCCGGCCAAATGCACCTTTGGGGTCTCGTCCGGGAAATTCCTCGGTCATCTAGTCAGCAGACGGGGAATCGAAGCGAACCCCGACAAGATCCAAGCGATCATCAACATGCGGTCACCTAAATCAACAAAAGAAGTTCAGAGCTTAGCCGGACGGGCGACCGCACTGAACAGATTTGTGTCCAGAGCAACTGATCGGTGCCTGCCGTTCTTCAAAATTCTCCGCAAAGCTTTTCAATGGTCGGAGGAGTGCGAAGAAGCATTCCAGGAACTCAAGAAATACCTGGCCTCTCCTCCTCTGTTGTCGACACCTACAACCGGAGAGGAATTGTTCCTGTACTTGGCAGTATCACCATCGGCGGTTAGCTCGACACTTATTCGGGAAGAGCACGGGATACAGTTCTCAGTATACTACACCAGCCGGGCGCTGTAAGGTGCAGAAAGCCGATACTCCCGCATCGAGAAATTGGCCTTCGCCCTCATTACCTCCGCCCGAAGGCTCCAACCGTACTTCCAGGCCCATGCCATTGTAGTACTGACCGATCAGCCTCTCCGCAAAATTCTCTCTCGGCCAGACACATCCGGAAGGCTCGTCAAGTGGGCTTTGGAACTGAAAGAGTTTGAAGTGACTTATCGACCCCGGACGGCCATCAAGGGACAAGCCATCGCGGATTTTCTGGTCGAGTTTACGTATCCAGAGGATCCGGTCGAGGAACCTGAGCCTCCGGCATTACCGCCCGGATTGCTCGCCGGCATCCCCACTTGGATATTACATGTCGATGGCTCCTCGAACCAGCAAGGAAGTGGAGCCGGAATCATCTTGACTACCCCCGATGGCATCCAGCTCGAATATGCTTTAAGGTTTGGGTTTCGTGCCTCCAACAACGAGGCCGAGTACGAAGCCCTCTTGGTCGGGTTATAACTGGCCGTCTCAATGAGTGCACAGTAGGTCCAGGGCTACAGCGACTCCCAGCTCGTGGTCAATCAAGTAAACCAAGAATACGAAGCACGGGAAGATAGCATGGTCGCCTACTTGGCCCTCGTCCGGGCAGTTTCCAATCAGCTCTGAGGATTCTCCATCAATCGGATACTTAGAGAGGAAAACACTCGAGCTGACAGGCTAGCTCGCCTCGCTTCATCAGCTGGGTCAGATTTACCCGGGATAAGGATACAGTTCTTACCCGAGCCAAGCGTGATCAACTCAGAGGGCATGGAGGTCGACCCGGTCACTCTGGGACCCAGTTGGATGGACCCAATCGTGACTTTCTTGACAACAGGAAGGCTGCCGGATGAGAAAGAGGAAGCAAGGCGGGTCAAATACCGGGCGGCACCATACCATGTTCTCGACGGTGTCCTTTATAAGAGGGGGTTCACCATCCCATACCTCCGCTGCGTTCATCCTACGCAAGTTCAAGCGATACTGTACGAAATTCATGAAGGCGTGTGCGGGAACCATGTAGGGGGTCGGGTACTCTCAAGAAAGGCCCTACTACAAGGATATTATTGGCCAACCATGGCCCGGGATTCGCAGGAGTACGTTCGAAGGTGTGATAAGTGCCAACGATACTCTCCCATGATGAACCAACCGGGAGAACTCCAGACCCCGGTGCATAGTCCTTGGCCATTCGCCCAATGGGGGATCGACATTGTTGGTCCCTTACCGATGGGAAAAGGGCAGGTTAAGTTTGCTGTGATAGCCGTTGACTACTTCACCAAGTGGGCGGAGGCCGAGCCCCTGGCAACGATAACCGAGCGCAAAATGGAACATTTTGTGGAGAGAAATATCCTTAGCAGGTTCGGTATTCCACGAATCCTGATCAGCGACAATGGAAGACAATTTGATACACCCATCTTTAGACAGTTCTGCTCGGGCTATGGGATACTGAATCGTTACTCTTCTCCTGAGCATCCACAAGCTAAAGGTCAGGCCGAGGTGACCAACCGCACGATCCTGCAGTCGATCAAGACGAGGCTCGAGAATGCCAAAGGCCTGTGGGCTGAGGGACTACCAGCCCTCCTGTGGGCCTACCGCACCACACCCCGGGCGGCTACTGGCGAAACCCCATTTTCCTTAACCTATGGTTTTGAGGCGGTGGTCCCCACAGAGCTCGGGCTGCCATCACACCGGGTGTCTACCTTTAGTGACCAAGACAATGGAGAAGCCCTCAGGACGGAACTAGACCTGGTCGAAGAAAGAAGAGACCAAGCCTATCTCAGGGTGGCAGCTTACAAGCAAAGGGTCTCGAGGTATTATAATAGCAAGGTAAAGCATCGTAGCTTTCAAATTGGGGACCTTGTCCTTAAGACAGTGAACCAGTCTACCCGAGTCCCAAGCCATGGGAAGTTGGGAGCAAACTGGGAAGGACCGTATATTGTGACTCGGGTCAACCGCCCGGGAACCTACTGGCTACAGAACATGGACGGGCACGATCTCAATCATCCTTGGAACGTGCAACACCTCCGCAAGTATTATCAGTAGCATCTGACTACGGGTATCTAGTACTATAGGACAAGTTCTTTTTGTGTAGCCCCGATTGGGCAACTATTACAGATTGGCATTTTCTAAATAAAGTGGATAAAGTTTATTTCGAGAATTTACGCCGTGCAAAAAAACAAAAAGACCTCGGGCCTAACCCCGAGGCACCAAAAAGATCTCGGGTCTAACCCCGAGGCATCAAAAAGACCTCAGGCTCCGAACCCAGGCGCTAAAGGACCCTGCAACCATCCATGTTTCAGGTCGATTTCCTATGGTCGCCCCTCTGCATGCCCCCGCCTTCGCAAGAAAGTCGGGGACAAAAGGGTACTAGACCTACAAACAGGAAATTAACTAAGTTTAGCCTAGGTCCAGCCGACGACGGGGCCAAGCCCCTAGGTGGCCGACGATGGCAAGCTTCAAAGGACCCTGCAACCACCCATGTTCCCGGTCGGTTTCCTATTGTCGCCCCTCTGCATGCCCCCGCCTTCGCATGAAAGTCGGGGACAAAGGGTACTAGACCTACGAACAGGAAATTAATTAAGTTTTGCCTAGGCCCAGCCGACGACGGGGCCAAGCCCCTAGGTGGCCGACGATGGCTCGATTCAAAAGCTCCTGCAACCACCCATGTTCCAGGTCGGTTCCCTACGGCTACTTATTCCCGCACTCCCATACTCCCGCCTTAGCAAAATGCTTGGGGGGCAGGGGATAAAGGGAATTAAGGCTAAAACAGGGAACTGCATCGTTTGACTAGGTGTTCTGTGGGCCACGGTCCTAAAGCATTTGCTAAGGAAGATGTTAGGTTGGCCAAAGCCATACGGATACTAGCACAAGTTAAAGCACGGTACAACAAAACTAATGGAAGGATGACCTCAGGGGCCTTTTCATTAATTAAAACAGATGTACAAAGCTTGGGGGGCAGTTGTAGTGGCCTCCCCAAAAAATACAAAAAGAACTACAATTAAAACAAGCAATAAAATAAAAACAAGGAGAGGAAACCGGGGAGTCAGTCTTCCACATTGACCACACCTCGGTCTCCCCGGCCTGCTCCCTTGGCACGGCAAGTCCTTCGTCCCCCATGTCCCCGCCCGGGGCGAGCTCTGTGGCTTCAGCAATGGCCTCAGGGCCTTCACCAACCGCAGGTGCATCACCAGCTATGGGATCTTCACCGACATCCCAGTAATCCGAGTCAATCCCCTCGTAGGCCGAAAGGACCCATTCGGGGTGATCCCGGGATACCCGCCGCTTCAGATCGTCATAGCCTTGAAAGAAGCCGTCATCAAATGCGCCCTCCAAGGCCCCTGCAGCTGGTGTATCGGTCGCCGCCTTCGCCCGGGCTTCAGCTGCCGCAGTAAGGGCCCGAGAAGCCTCCAGTTCGGCCAAAGCCGCTGCCAGGTCCGCCTATGCCGCACCCAAGCTCAAGGCCAATGACTTCGTCTTGCTTGTCTCCACGGCTAGGGCGGCTTTAGCTACTTGCAGTTCTTTCCGCTCCTTTGCAAGGGCGGCTTTAGCAGCGCCGACTTTCTCGGTCAAAGAGGACAGGACGGACTCGGATCCCGCGGCCATGCAGCCAACCTATGGCAAGAGGATGAAAGTCAGTTAGGCAAGTAAAAAGGGGAGCAGGCCAATGTTTGAAGGGGGACAGAATACTTACCAGATGGGATATGCTATACAGCCACCCTTGAAAGCCTTGGGGAGATAGCCCGGCGCATGCTTCCACCTGGCTTGGGACAAGGACGGATTTCAGCCTTTCCCGGACCTCATCAGGCCCGCCTAGGGGCAGACCCGACGGAATATCAGCCCTGGGCGTGGGCTCGTCAACAGCCGGCCTAGGGGGAGCCGACGTCCCCACAGGGTCGGGACGGTTAGTCGTCCCATGGCGAATACGCCTGAGCGGGCGCTCACCGCCCAGGGCCTCGGCGGCTGGCCTCTTTCCCTGGGCGATTGCCGCCCGAGCGGCAGTAGTAGCGGCGGCGGTAGCTTGTCTCTCCCGCAGCTGGTCCAAATTGCGCTTGGGGGCCATTTCTGCAGAAACCAAGGTCGCACGGTCAGAAGTGCAAGAAAAAATGCAAGGTTAACGCATATTGTAGCCAGAATACTCACCAGGAATGATGAGCGAAAAGCTGGGGGCTGGAACGGGTTCCTCAAGGGAATAGGTCTCAACAAAGTCCCCTGTTCGGGATAATACGTTCCAAACACTAGTGGGCAACTCAGCTAGCTTCCAGATCCTGGCCTGGCACCGTTCGGAGATTTCGGGAGGTTCTGTCGAGCCAGCTGTGCACAGAGAAATGAAGTCAGTTAGCAAGCCATTGCATTTCTAAAAGCCAAAAGAACGGACGAACACGGAAGGGTGGCCTTACCCCTCAACTCCCCAGCCCAGGATGTCCTCAGCTGGGTCCCTGGGGCCATGTCACAAAGGCAAAGGGTGGACACTTGGAAGAACTTGCCCTTCCACCCCTTGTTGTTGCTAGGGCATCTGTCGATAATTTTCCTGCCCGGACGGGCAGAAAATGAGAAAAATCCCACTTCTCGGTGCATAGGGAATGGTTGATGGGTCCAAAGAAACTCGTGCAGGGTGAGCTCGTACCCGAACACCTGAGGCCACAACGATATACACCCCATCAAGAACCTCCACCCGTTGGGAACCATTTGCCCGGGAGCGATATCGAGATAAATCGGGACATCCCGGGCAACACGGTGGAGGGGTAGTCGGAGGCCCGCCATCATGGCGTCCTCAAACAGGGTGACGAACCCAGGCTGATAAAGGTGCGCGCCGCCGGGGTTCACGGCTAGGGCGCAACCATCAGGAAGAGAGTACCTCTCTCTGATCCGGAGAAGGTCTTGGGAATGTAGCGTAGAAAAGGTGGACTCACAGGCAAACACTACACGGTCAGACACTCTGGGCAACTCGTCGCCCGAACCCCTCGAGACGGAGGCAACAGGGGCCTCCTGAGTAGACTCACTGTTTCGGACAGACGAACGGGAATCTTGGCCCCGCTTTGATGATCGCTCAGGGACTCAGAAAGCCGGTCCCGACTGGGACCGGGGGATTCTGATTGATACTGGTCACTCTTTGATCTCGACGCGGAATTGAAGCCGGAGTGTTCCATCTCTGGCACTCCGACGGGAAGGAACGGACGCAAACTACGACCTGCGTATGGATCGGGAACCCCAAGCCTGATATACAGAGGGGGCAGAGTCACTAACCTGAATGGTAATGAGTAGGTACTCCTCAGCACCAAGTAACACTCTCCCAAGACAGCGCAAGGAACACCTGCTCGGTTCAGATGAGTTAAAGTTCCACCCGACTCAAAGAACGCACAAAATCTAAGGAGAAAGAAATCCCACTCCCGTTCGAACCTCACCAGATTCGTTCTCTCCAGCCTCACTCCGAAGTGAAAAAGGGACAGGGGGAAGGAGAAAGAAAGCAGAAAGTAGAAGATAAGGGATGCAAGAAATGAGGCAACTACTCCTTATATAAAGACCCTGAACGGCCACGATCAGAGCGGATCCAGCGGTCCAGGAGATTTCCCGCCCAAACTGTCGCTTCGGTCACGTGAGGAGTCGCCTCAAAAGGCGCGCGCATTAATTGCGTGACGCGACGGTTTAGTCAGCCCGCAGTTGGTTCGGTTACGATCACATTACCCTTGTCAAGTTCTAACTCGACTAACGATTGGTTGGTGTAGAGCGGCGGTGATCCGAACCCGGGTTGCTGCAACTCGGGCACATTCATACACCGGCCGGGCATTAGCTGCCCAGTGTGGCGCAGAGTCAGTAAACAGTTGAAGAAGCATATTGAAATGTAAAACATGGCCTCAAGGACCTTTTTATTACTATAAAGGGTGATCTGTACAGAGATTGGAGGCATTTATAATAGCCTCTCTTAAAAAAAAAAAAGAAGGAGAAAGAAGTGAGAGGCCTTCAAGTCCCTTTGTCCCTCAGAGCCTTGACCTCCTCCTCCAGGGCCGCCACCCTCGCCACCAGCCCTTCTACGGTGAGCTCCAGGGCATGGAAGTCCACCCCTCGCAAGGCGGAATCCATCTGCAGCTCGTCGCCCATCTTTTCCACCTCCTGGAGACGACCCTCCAGGTTAGCGAGGGAAAAGCCGGTCCAAGAGCTAGGCACGACCGGGGGGTCCACCCGACTTTTCTTCGGTGGAGGTGGAAACCCCTCACCAACTTCTTTTTCTTTTCCCTTCCTGGACGGTCCAGGTGGCGGGCTTGCGTCCTCAGATGAGGCGGAATCACTGCTGGTGGACAGAGTTACTGGCCCCTCGGATGGGTCTGCCCTGCCGGTGGCACGCGGGCCGGTAGCCATGGAACGGGTATAGCGGCGCGACCCAGAAGCCGCAGGGGCAGGAGCCGCAGAGGAAGGACCGGCACCCGCATCATCCGCAGGTCCCCCGACCAGAGCAGAAAACGACAGGCCGGCCTCGATGGCTCGGTCAATCGCCTCCGTTTCCTCAGCAGTGGGGGCGACGCTACGGAGGGCGGCAAAAGTTTGTTTGCAGAGGTTGGGATCAAAAGTTGTCGGAGGACAGATAGCAGCATCCTCCAGCCAGTTGCCGGCGACCAATACCCAAGGATACCGCCGCCAGTTCTTGTTCGGGAAGTCTAAACCTTGGACAAGGTCCCTCCCCTCGGTCCTGGGGCGGAAGTAAGGACCTCCGTGGTCGATGCCCATGATGTAGCACCTGACGACGTCGACGGGACGAAGGAGCAACATAAGCTGCTCGTTCATCGCTGATATTCCCCAAAGGAGGCGGGCGACATTCAGGCGGCACTCGGAGAGTGGAATACACAACCCCTGAAGCAGGTCGCAGAAGGAGACTGGAAGGGGGAAGCGTAATCCCACAATAAGCAGCAAGTAGCTGCTGATGAGGACGAAGGGAAAGGTTACTTCCTCCCCCTCAATATACGGGCGGACCACGACGTCGTCCGAAATTTGGCAGTCCTCTCGGAAGGCCCTAAGCCCTTCATCAGACGATAGATCAATATGAGAAGCCATTCGATAGGAATGAAAGCTTGAAGAACAAGAATAGCGGAGAAGAATGAGCTCGGAGTGTTTGCTCGGGCGATTCAGTTGATAGATTGCAGTGAGAAACAGATTGAACAAGATGCTCCTTATATAAGTGTTGCGAACGGTTAGGATCAAATTTGATCGGATGGCTGATATGCTCTCCCGCCGAAACTGTCGTTTCGAGCACGTGGGGCGTCGTCTCAAAAAGCGTGAGCATTGAATGCACGACGTGATGGTTTGGTTGCCACCTGGACGATTCGGTTACTTCTAAACTGACAGCTTTGGATCCGAACCAGACCAGCAACTAGTGGACACGTGGCGCTGAGGTCCCGGTCCTGCCGGGCCACCGCTCGGTTGATATACCGACGAGTCATTGCGAACCGACCCGGTTCCGATGGGGGTCCCAGTCCTTTCCCAGTCGGTATCTGGAAGACATTCTTAATTTCCAAATTTCATCTGGTAAGGCGCCACCTAAACTTTGAAAATGGGGGGCAGCTGATACATCCAGAAATATTCAGTTTTGTCCCACCACCACGTGGTCAGCAGATAGCCCGGTTAGTCCGGAGTGGGAGCATGGAGCCCACACTTTCGAGGTGTTCGGCTATAACCGTCCAGGATACTCGACAGCTCGGGAACGAGGCGCAGTGACTCCCCGGTAGGCGCGGAGTATATGGCATCTCTCATAGTTGCCTAAAACAGCCATGACTCTATCAAGAAAGAATCAGTGGTTGCCTAAACCACTTAGGAAACTCTCCTAACATTGTACAAATCTATTGCGATTAGATTAGGCTTCCTAATCTAATAAACTTACCATGTAAGGGTGGACTCTTGTATCTATAAAAGAGCCCACCTATCCTCCTTACAGGGATCCAAAAAAAAAATTCTACTTCTCTAAGCAGATACTTACTCGCTAGAGAACTCACCACTTACACGCATACACCCGGCCGGTATTACTGGTAGTGACGCCCATCTTTGTCGGCTCACCAGGCCCGCCGGTGATCTGCTAGTGAGAAGCGCTTAGACGCACACGTGGACGTAGGTCATCTCATTAACGGGGCCGAACCACACGCAAACTTTTCTTTACTGTCTTCTTGCATAAATCCTGCTTACCAATTTTCGGCATCATCACTCCTGCTGCTTGAAGTACTGTTTCTAGTAGAACAGTTTCAGTTTTGTGTAAATTTTCGAACAAAAGGAATAATTATGTTGTCATTCAAAGAAAATAAAAGAAATAAAAAAATTGATAAATAAAAAAGAGGAGAAAAAGATTTTGTTCTCCAACTTTATCTTCAAGGTTATCTTAGGCCCAGAGAGTAAATCCAAAAACAAAACTTTTGGGATAATCCAAAATATGTCTATCTCTTTCCTGTGTCACTGTGGGGTACAGTGACATCGGAAAGAGATAGTCACATCTCTTCGGTTGTGTCCTAAAAGTTGTGTCTTTGGGTGGTCCCAAGTATTACCCAGGCCGAAATAGCAGTAATTCAGTGAAAAATATTTATATTGTTTGTAAAGAGAGAAACCAACACCATGTAGGAGTTTTCAATTTCAGTTGAAGGGGCTTAATGTAGTTTTTAGTGAATTTATACTGCATTACCCAAAAAAAAAAAAAAAGAAATTGACATGCAAAAGGTGTTAAAAGTGTTGGAAGTATCAATTTTTTTAAAACTTAAATTTAAGACAGTGGTGAAGAGTAAGAATAATTTAGGACCCCTGGAAGATGAAAACAAAAAGGGTCCAAAGTGTTCTAATCAGCAAAACCATTTCCCTGGAATTACATAGATGTGTGTGCGTGCGTATGTTTAGGAGTCTAGGTTGGTAAATTGTAATTCTAAACTGTTTTTTTCTCTCTCCTTTTTCTTTTATTAAGGCAAAAAAAAAGAGCTTAGATGAGAATTACTATTAGCACTCCAAAATTCGATTTGGAGTTCATCTGAATTTTCTATGAATTTTGGAAGACATAGGGTCGTGTCGCAAATTCTGGGAGTTTTGAAGAGTTTAAACGCAAATTCTGGGCAACCAGGGGGCTGACTTCTGCAGCGACACTCAAATTTTTTTTGTTTTGTTTTGTTTTTGTTTTTTTGTTTTTTTTGTTTTGTAAATTTGTTTCATTTTTTGGGTTCTAATTCAAATTTTCAACAAACAAAGCGACATAGCTTTGATTTCTAGTGTATTTTGAACAAATTAGAGGCTTTTAAAACCCAAATCACCTCCCCTTACTTGGCTATATAAACCCACATCTTCTACCATTTTAGAGGAGACATAGAAGCTCTAAAGAAGGAGAAGTACAAAGTTAGGAAGAAATAGAGAGAGAAATAGAGATTTTCTTCTTCCAAATCTAAGCCATATGTGAGTTTCAATTAGTTTTCTCAAAACTAAACTTGTGCTTTTAAGTTTTCAATCAATTTTCTTTATGTTCTATATGAGGGGTTGAATGTTTGTGGTTCCACCATTGATAAACCATCGATTATATACTTGTTTTTATTTCCTAATCCCAATTCTATTTTTATTTTTCTTTATCATACTTACACTTACCTTCTCAACCCCATTTCTATTTTTATTTCTTTTCATTCTAGTATCATATTTTCTCTACTTTATTTCTATTTTATTTTATTTTTCCTCTTTCCACCTTGATTCATTATCTAAGTAATAGCTTGAAGACTTGATTTTGGTGAAGTCTTATAGGTAATGTTGATAGATCATGCACACAAGTATGGAGGCGGGTTTAGGTTAATTACCTAGCGGAATGTAGCCCGACGGATCGATGTTCGACGTTGTTACGAGCCCGACGATGAAACCCACGAACGGCTGCCCCTTTTGTGCTACCGTGTAGTCCATTTTTCTTCGTATTAGTCGTAGAAGACACGACTAGAGTGATCTATGATGCAATCATGCGCTAAATCCCATAGCTCCATGGTGATGGCCATTGAGAGAGAAAACTGTGAGAAAGAGGGGAGAGAGAGGAGAGGGGCTACCAAATTGTTAGGGATTCTCATATGTGTGTTTATAACATGTATATATATATACACACACACATATTCACCAAACCCTAGGGCTCCAAGAGCCAAAGCCCATTGGACCCAATCCAATGATATATGGGTGCCCGTATCGCCCACAATATTTCTTACATCTCCCACTCACCCACATAGGGCTTGTTATTAAAATAATCTCTCCAAACAGAACTTCTCATCTCTTCATACAGGGAAATAGAACGTGTGACCTTACGATAAGAAATTACAGGGACAGGAGTGTAATGCCAAATCATCACCATAACCAGCAAGACACATCACTCAGATGCTTCTCGTGTATGCCTTAGATGGATCAACCACACCGGACACAGCATTCTCAATCCCTCTGTGAAAAGAAGTGTTGCACCACCTCAATGTAATGTACTTGTTAACAAAGAGAAATAGAGAGAATGAAGGCTTAACCGAATAGGTTAGCCAACATAAGTATATATATTATTAATGAGGAACAATTGACAATTACAAAAATACCCTTATACTTTAACACTCTCTCTCAAGCTAGAGCATAGATATCTATTATGCCTAACTTGTTACAAAGATCATGGAAATGTCCCTTATTCAGAGCCTTAGTGAAAATATCTCCTAACCGATCATTTTCCCTAACAAAACACGTAACAATTTGTTTCCTCATGACCATATCTCTAACAAAATGACAATTGACTTCAATGTGTTTAGTCCTCTCATGAAACACTGGATTATTGGCAATGTACATGGCAGCTTGATTATCACAATACATCTTCATAGGTTGATCACTTGAGAACCCCATCTCTTGCAGAATAGATTTCACCCACAACATCTTACAGGCAGTATGAGCCATAGCTTTGTACTTAGCTTCAGCACTCGATCTTGCCACTACATTTTTCTTTTTGCTTTTCCATATAACAAGATTACCACCAACAAATACACAGAACCCTAACACTATATAAATGAGTTCCTGCCCAACTAGTATCTGAGAACCCCACTATCCCCAAGTTATATGAAGGTTTCAATACTAAACCTTTTCCAGGAGCACCTTTCAAAATTTCTCAAAATACGACACACTGCCTCCCAATGTGATAATTTGGGATTCTGCATAAACTAACTAACAACTCCTATAGAGAAGGTGATATTTGGTCAAGTCACAGTTAAATAAATCAACTTACTCACAAGTCTTCTATATCGTCTAGCATCACTGAAGTCTTCTCCATCATCTTTACTAAACTTTATATTTGAGTCCATCGGGGTGTCAACATGTTTTGAACCCATCAATCATGTTTCATCTAGAAGATCAAGCACATACTTCCTCTGAGACAAACAAATTCCTTCCTTAGATCTAGCAACTTCAATGCCTAAGAAATAACGCAGTAATCCCAAGTCTTTCATATGAAAATGCTTACTCAAGTGAGTCTTCAACAACTGTATACCTTCATTATCATTACCAGTTATCACTATATCATCCACGTAAACTACTAGAATAATGGTGCCTTTCTCACAATGTCTCACAAACACCGAGTGATCAAAACTCGTTCTCTTTAACCCATATAAGCTAGCTACTTGACTAAACTTGTCAAATTAGGCCCTTGGAGATTGTTTAAGTCCGTAGATAGCTTTCTTCAACCGACACACTTTATGTGACTCTCCCCCTGAGCAACATACCCAAGAGGTTGCTCCATAAAAATCTCTTCCTGAAGATCACCGTGAAGAAAAGCATTCTTGATATCGAGTTGGTAAAGAGGCCAACTCTGATTAACAACAACAGACAATAGCAGTTGGACCGAACTAAGACGAGCAATGGGAGAGAAGGTTTCAAAATAATCAACGCCGAAGGTTTGGGTGTACCCTTTCGCAACTAACCAAGCTTTCAACCGTTCGATAGTACCATCAGGTTGATACTTAACCACATACACCCAACGACAACCCATAACGTGCTTCCCAGAAGGAAGATTAGCTAACTCCCAGGTACCATTGTTGGATATTGCTAACATCTCTTCGTCCATAGCACTTTTCCATCCCGGTGAAGTTACTGCCTAAGTATGAGACTTAGGGACAGAAACAGAGGATAAAGCACAGACAAAGGAGCAAAGTGTAGGAGACAAATGAGAAAAAGAAATGACTTGATCAATAGAATCTTGAGTACAAGAATGAGTACCTTTATGAAGCACAATAGGCAGATCAACAAACTGGGGACCTCACCCGAAGTTGATGATGTAAGAGGTAGAGCAGAAAGAGTCTCAGCTCTTGGTGGCTTTTCACGGCGGCGGTACACCTGTAATGGCAAAGACCCAGAAGTAGGAGGAATAGGTAGAGGAACAGACGAACTTGGAGTAAGGACATCAACATCTAATGAGGTTCCAAATGACAAAAAAAAAGATGTACCTTTAAAAAAGGTAACATTAGCACTAACCACATAACGACGATTATGAGGATTCCAATACTTATATCCTTTTTTAGTATGGGAATACCCCACTAAGACACACTTGGTAGCACGAGGATCTAATTTATCTTGACCTGGAGTAAGAACATGAGCAAATGCAACACAACCAAACACCTGAGGAGACAAAGCAAATAAGGTCTTATGAGGATATGAGATAGAATAAGGAATGCCACCGTGAAGAACAGAACTAGGCATACGATTTATAAGATAACAAGTAGTAAGAACAGCATCCCCCCAAAATTGCTTAGGGACTTTCATTTAAAGCATAAGAGTTCTAGCTACTTCTAGAAGGTGTCTATTCTTACGTTCAGCAACTCCATTCTGTTGAGGAGTATAACCACAAGATTGATGTATACAATATGATTGAAGTAGTCCTTTAATGTATTCTAAAGCATTATCAGATTGTAAAGTACAAATGGCACAACCAAATTGAGTCAAAATCTCACTATAAAATAATTGAAAAATTGAAGAAATTTCAGAACGATCTTTCATTAAAATAATCCATAACATCCTTGAATAATCATCCACAAAAGAAACAAAAAAAAGGAAAACCTAACAGACTCTTATGTCTAGACGAACCCCAAACGTTGGAATGAACCAACTCAAAAGGAGCAGACCGAGATTATTTTGAAGTACAGGAAAAGATGTTCTATGGTGCTTGCCTAACTGAAAAGTCTCACATTCTAACGTAGACACAGACTTAAAAGATGAAAAGACCAGCTTCAAGGACTGCAACGATGGATGACCCAAATGACAACGCCATTGATGCGGTGAGACAGCTGCTTGTAAAGTCACCGGTTTATTAGTTAAGGGATGTTGTTCAAGGTAGTAAAGACCATTCTGCTCACGACCTCCACTAATCATCTTCTTCGAGCTGAGATCCTGAAAGACACAACGATCAGGGTAAAAGGTTACAAAATAATTAAGTGGTTTAGTAAGTTGACTAACTGACAAGAGATTAAAAGGAAATTGAGGAATATAGCTGACAAAAGGCAAAGTAAGAGAAGAAGTCGGAGAGACAGAACCACTCCCAACAATGGGATAAGATCGACCGTCAGCAAGAACAATTGAGGACTTAGCAGGTGAACGACTTAACTTTAAAAAATTATTGGACTTACCAGTCATATGGGCAGAAGCTCCTAAGTCGATAACCCATAGGGAAAGGGCAGAATAAGAAAAACATGCAATGTTACCTGAATGAGCAAAGCCAGCGGAATCAGACACTGATAGCTGTTGTTGTTGCTGGACTAAGGCATTATACTCCTCCCGAGACAGAGTGATAGACTCACTAGAAGATGCAATAGCTTGTGGAATAGGAGCACTAACTTCCTGGTGAGACGTAGAGGGATTATCAGAAGTGAACAAAGCTGGATTAGGCGGATTCTCCTAGGGCTTACCATGGAGATCATAACATCGATCAACTGTGTGATTATCACCCCCACAATGGGTACAATAAAGAGAGCCAGTTCTCCCATGTCCTCTACTAAAACCACGACCACGACCGAGAGGACACCCGCGTCCTCGATTACTATTAAAACCCGACTGGTAATTATCGAAATCACGACCACCATGACCTCGATTATTATGAAAATTTCCATGACCACGAAGGGCCCCCTGATTGTCTAAATATGTGACAAGTGCAGAATTATCTTTTGTAGAGGGCTCAGAAGCAGAGGAAGACTCAGCAGTCACACGAAGGACGCGAGAATACACATTACTCAATGAAGGTATGTGTTAGCCTTAAGGTATATTAAGGCATATTTAATTATGTTTTGATGATGTCAAATATGCTATGATAATTACATGATTCATATTGTTTCATTCATTGTTATTATCATAGTCATTTTTATGCTCATATATAATCTCATGTATTAATTTTGTATCAATGTTTTTAACATCTTTGTGTGCATGAGATTTAATTGATGTAGATCAAGATTACAAGGAGCTCAACAAGGATCAAGCTTGAAGACTTGAAGATATTCTATCCTTGGTTGAAGTCTAGGACCATCATTGTAAGGCATCTTGATCTCACACTTATAGGGGCTCAAACAAACTCTAAAAGTTAAAGTTTTGGAAATAAATTTTAAGAAGGTCATCTTTAAAGCAATGGCCCAACCAATTGGAAAATAGTTAAATGTTGAATCTTATATGGTTGGAAAGGTATTTGAATCTAGTTTCCAAAACATCAAACGGATCGCAAATCCGATGTTTGTAGAGGGAGTTATGGCCATTTTAGTGGAGATGTGTCAGGCTGTCAAACAAGGAGGGGCAGTCGACTGAAGGCCCGATGCAGCCGACTAAAGTGAGCAGAATGCAAACAGAACCCTCTGTAAACACATCTCAGTCGACTGCTTCAAGGCCCAGTCGACTGAAGTGACCTGAAAGGCAATAACGGCTAGTTTTTAAAGGGGTTTTTAATTACCAAACTTGCCACTAATGGCCATAATCCTCCAAGGCCTATAAATACATATTTTCCCAAGCTATTTGGGGTTGAGATTTTGATTGGAAAACATAGTATTGATCACACATCTCTTTGATCTTTAAACATTTTCATTTGAGCCCTAGTTGTGTGAGTTTATCAATTTGCTCAAATCTTTGATTTGTATTTCTTGAGAGAGCAAAATTGTAGTGAGCTTTATTTGTATTATCCACTCTATATAGAGAGTTTCAATTTATATTCAATTCAATTTATAAAGGTTGAGGGTTAGTAACCAGGTGTTCTTCTTTGGGAGAGATTGAAGGCTCTTGTAACGGTTCGGTGCACACCCGTAAGTGCTCCGGGAACGGTTTGGTCTACACCCGTGAAGTAGATCGGATTAAAGGAATCCTCAAGAGGTGTTCTTAAGGGGTGGACGTAGGCCGCGGGGTGCGATTGCCGAACCACTTGAAAAATTGGTTTGCAAGTATCTCTTCCCTTATCTCTTGACATAATTGCTTGTGATTGTGTTTAATTTGTAATTTTGATTTTAAAAGGTTAAAATTCCGCTAAAACCTTATTCACCCCCCCCCCCCTCTAAGGTTTCCATATTTGGGCCAACAGTATGCTACCATCGCCTGCTAATATTTGTGACTTAACGTATTGAAGATTAGGATGTAACCCAGCAAGGAATTTAGAGATATAAAATTCCTCACGTTGTTTCTTTATAACTTTGACATCATTTGTAACTGGATGATACTGTGTTAACTCATCTATTAAACCCCTAAATGTACTGTAGTACTCACTAATCGACTTCTCATTCTGTTGAAGAAGAAATAAATTCTGAGAAACATCATAGACTCGAGAAACTTTGTTGTCCATGGAAAACATCTCGTGAATAGACTCCCAAATCTCCTTGGCCGAAGACAAAAACATGACATTTGATGAAATAGTCGGTTCCATACTAATCCACAACTAAGACATAACAATATAATTATCAGAAACCCAATCATCATAACCTTTATCATCCTTCAAGGGAGGTGCAGACAAAATGTATTTGAGCTTCTTTCTAGCACCTATAGCAACTTTCATAGCTTGAGCCCACAACAAGTAGTTGGACCCATTCAATTTGGTCGTGATAATTTGCGTACTCACAATATCATTAACATTCTTGGTGGAACCGGAATCAGCCATATTAATTCCAACTATCGAATGGGAGTCTTAAACCAACACACTAACACAAACGGAGAAGAATATTCACAAAAAATGCATACCAGAATTTAATCAATGAGACCCATGGAGGACCGGAACAGTATGAATGAGAAAACACCAATCAAAACTGCACTTTGAAGGCAAATGATGCAAATCTGTACCAAGAGGGCTCGGCTAGGAAGTTAGGGTGTTGCGCAGGTCAAGGGGGGTTTGGGAAGGGGCTGGGATGGACAGAGAAGGGGCTGAGTGAATGGCGCAGACCAGGGAGGGTCCGGCAAAGGTCAGGGAGGTCAGGCGAAGTCCGACAAAGACCAGGGAGGATCTGGTGAAGTACAGGGAGGACCGGCGAAGTCCGGCAAAGGTCAGGGAGGTCTGGCGAAGTCCGACAAAGGTCGGGGGAGGTCCGGCGAAGATCAAGGAGGTTCGGAAAAGGTCAGGGAGGGGCTGGGTTAGGATGTGATTAGGGTTTAGGGTTAGATCTCCATGGTGGCTCTGATGCCATGTTAACAAAGAGAAAATAGAGAGAATGTAGGCTTAACTTAATAGGTTAGCCAACATATGTATATATATATTATTAATGAGGAACAATTGACAATTACAAAAATACCCTTATACTTTAATAGTACTCATGACATATCAGTAACAAAATACGATTGTCGTAGGCCTGCTAATGTGTCACAAAAACATGCTGTTATTGAATGATGTTCCTGAGCCCACATGTCAGTTTGACTAACTTGACTGCTTGCCTAGACACACCCTATAGAACAGAATTATCTCTTTGTCCTAGGATAGCATGCTAAAGTAGCTATCATCAAGCGTCCTCTTTATGACATAGTCTCAAGTCGTGAAGGCAACCAGTTTGTAGGATAACCAATATCTTGCACACAGTAATGAAGAGGAATCCATTCACTGCTCCACAATCGATTGCAAAAGCACATACAGTATGAAATGTATGCTATGGCGTTCTTCTATAAAAATGGGCATGTCACTCTGTGCTTGTAAAAACAAGTAACACAATACAAATCTTAGTTTAGATGTTACACAAAACGTCTAACCTGAGTTTTCCAGCACAATCGCTCCTCTTGGCGCCCGTTTGAAAACTCACATTCGGATGTAAACAAGCTATATAGAGTCATGGGATCTCTCTATGTTCGACTAAATATAAAGGTCTCATCTTAGCTCCATCTAAGGTGACATATATAAATAATAAGGGTTTATATCTAGCTTGATGTTCTTACACTGCGTAGATGTAAGTGTTCAAGCTCGCTTTCTAAGCGCTATGGACACACATGTCCTAGCTAGCTATCAAAGCCCCATGAACACAAATGTCTCATCTTGCTCGCCATCTAAGTGCCATGGACACACATGTCCTAGTTCGCTATCTCGGCGCCAAGGTGAATCACCCGTGTGAGCAGGTCGATTTAAGCTCAGTGACATATTAGAAATGTGCATTCATTCATTCATATAACAAATATATATGCATGGAAACCAACTAGTTTATTATTAACTGACAATAAAAACTTGAATAATAATGTTAATACCACAATGAAATGTCTAAGCACATCAAATACCCAGGTGGAGATGTGCCTCTAGACAACTTTCCTTTGCACAAACTATATCTCAAATGTGACAAAAACGAATGTCCATGTGCTAGAATGGTTTTAAGATCTTTTGCATATGCTCAGGCTAACGTGATATCACTGTAGATGAGCACAATCTCATCACTATGAGGTGAAGAGCCTAGCCACTACAAAAACTCTTCAACCAAAACAGCTTCTTGAACAGTTGGTAAGCACACCACAAATTATGCTTCCATCACGGACAACATAAGGCGAGGTCCACAGTCCTACAAACATATCACAAGATCGTCTTTACTACTCTCTAGTGACAGGACCAGGGCTGCTAAGGCAACGACTAATTAGACCAACCGTATAGCAGACATCTGACTGAGTACACACATTAGCATACTTTAGATTCCCTATTGCGGACGCATATGGCAAACTGGACATTTGTTTCCTTTTCTTATTATTCTTAAGACATTGATCTAAAGTCAAGGTGAGTCCCAAAGAAAAATGGGATGTCAATAGGTTTACAGCTTTTCATGTGAAAAACGTTTAAGAACCCTCGAGAGAAGCTTCTAAGAACAATCTCTCACAATCTAAACTCCCAACACATAGTTGGCATCACCCATATCCTCAATCTCAAACTGAGAGGAAAACCACTCTCAAGTGGCGACAATGGAACTCATCTCATTCCCAGCTTTTAGGATGTCATCAACATATAAAGAATTAGAACACTTTTCTTGGACCGTTTAATGTACACACATTGTACCACTGCCTAGACGATTGTTACCTTGAGATAATAAACAGTTCGTTTGAGACAGCATGCTTTTGCGCTCATTCCCTTTGGTTACAACACTAATGGGCTGATCCATATTTATCTTGTCGTCTTGTTCTCCATTAAGAAAAGAAGAGTTCAAACATCCAACTAAAAAAGTTCCAAAACTACATATGCGACAATTGCTAGGATAGTGCGAATGGAGTCATATCTCACCATTTGGGAGAATATGTTTCCATGGTCTATACCCTCTCTAGGTACTGTTAGAATATATTAGTTTAGACATAAACATAAGGGCAATATTGTAATCTGTATTCTCTTTTCTCTCTCTAATATATATATATATATATATGTATGTGGGCTAACCTAAAAGGTTAGATCTTCACTTTCTCACAACATGGTATCAGAGCCATATCTGATCCACCACCACCATCCACCACCTAGCCGCAGCCCTTCCCTCCACTCCACCACCTAGCTGCAGCCCCTCCTTGTCAGAAAACCCTACCCGAGACCCCCCAGCCCTAGCCACAGCTTCCCCTGTCCCATCTACCCTAGCCGAGCCCCTCCACTACCAGAAACACCTACCCGAAACCCCCTAGGCCCTAGCCACAACTTTCCCAGCCCCTTCTTGTTGGGAATATGCCCTCAAACCAGTTAGTTGGACAATGGAATATCATAATGCATTTATGCATGTTAGTTCATGAGATGAATATTAGACTGGAATCCTTAAACAACATTGTATGTGGTTCATTTGTGTATGTGATTACACATGTGAGATATGAATCACAAATCCTTGTTGTTTCAAATAAGTCACAGTGGATGATAAGTCTGGATAACTTATCAGGTATACACTGTAGCATGATTAACGTCTACGGGGTAGAATGATGAATCTCATTCATAAGAGTCTTTGACTCTTGGTTAATATGCTAGTGCACTCGGTGCATTGACGGACCTGAGTTAAACCTATTGACACCTAAACGCTGTCACCGTCAATAGGAACTCAAAACTTGTATAGGGATACATGTCCTTAATCCTGAGACAGTTATGGACGCAAGTTGTATGCTTGGTTGCTTTGACTTACCAATCAGTGAGGTCTTGCAAGATCAACACCTGGGTATCTTGGGTAAATCAAGTATGCAACGTTGGGAACATATATTGTCAAGATGGAATTCTACCCTCTTCAATAAAACGAAGAGTAAGTATTCCCTCGAGAATGTCACTAGGAGTGATTACTGAGAGCTGGCCAGCCTTGTCAACAAAGTGTTGTTGTTGACATGTTTAGTAATCCAAGCGTAGTGAATGATACTTGAGGAATATAAGATGTACTATCTATTGGGTCGACAGTATCTTAAGACATACATCCCAATGATAGATACGAATACTGCCTGGTAGAGGGACATCCGTATCATATTATACAAGTCTAGCAATCACTTATGTATGTGTGATTATGTTCTTATGCACTGGAGTGCAATTATCATTTTATAGTGGCATTAATGATAATTGATTAATTATTGATTCCTTAGTCAAGAGTACTGACTAGATGGAATAATAATTAATCGGAGCCAGTAATTAAGAACCTAGGAGGTCCCACTCTTAGCTCCGCCAGAATGCTTGGAAAGGCAAATGAGAATGTTGTCAAGACTGGTTCGATCGATCGAAGTTGTTTCGATCGATTGAAGTCTAGACAGGTTCGATCGATCGAACAAGGTTCGATCGATCGACAGTTCGATCGATCGAAGTCACTTCGATCGATTGAAAGTAAGGTCGGTTCTGGGAATCTATAAATAGGGCAGCTTCGTCCAGAAATCTGAGTTCATCGTTTTTAACGTACCAGTTGCTGCAGAACCTGTTTAGAGTTCCCAAACCTTCCCTATTCTCACTATTAGGGTTCCCACCAACCCTAGCCACTCTGGGAGCATTCGAGGAGACATAAGGGTGAAGATTTCCTAGAGGTTGCTGCTGCACACACAAGGAGAAGGACAAAAATCAGAATTGGGTTCAAGACCTAAGGTATAGAATCTTCTCCATCTTGTTATGCGCATCTATAGAGTTAATAAGTAGTAGATCCAAGGCTACCAATAAAAGTTTTGAACTTTGTTTTTCGCTGCGCGTTTAGATTTAATTTTAAACCTGTTTTTCTCACAATTGGTATCAGAGCCACGCTTGTTTGGATCTATAGATGCGTTTTGGAACACTAGTTTTGATTTGCATGTTGATTTTAGGACTGTTTTCAAAACTGCATCGTCACAGATCCGTTTCTGCAGTGTTTATGCAGTAGAATACAAATCTGTGATTGCATTGGATGCAAGGTGGGTTCGATCGATCGAAGTAGTCTCGATCGATCGAACATCATCTGTTCTCAAGCGATCGAACTAGTTTCAATCGATCGAACTTTGGTTCTGTTCGATCGATCGAATGTTGGTCGATCGATCGAGACTGCTCTTTTGTCCAGGTTTTCAGTTTACAGATTTAAAGGTTTTAAAAATATTTACTTTAAAATTTTATTTATGCTATAAGTTTTTCAAAACATTCTGTGAAACTGAAAGTTCAATCAATTGAACTATGTTCAATCGATCGAAGGTTCAATCGATCTAACTTTTTTCGATCGATCGAAGTGTGACAGAGAACAGTGATGCTGTTTTGAGTTCTAATTCAGTATGTAAAGAGTTTATATACTGTGTGAATCAATTAGGGGTTCCAATGGTACATATATTTGTTATATATATGCGTGGTTGTGCGTGTGACTAACCCTTTTGCAGCAAGCTTAGTCCGCTATCTCCCATGGCACCAAGACTTTTAAATTTTGTATTTAATTGTTGGTTTGGATTTAAGGCTTATGTAAAGGGCGCTGCGACTTCAATCCTATGAAAAGGAAAGTCGCACCGGTTTCCCTAGCCTTTTATTTTATTGTTGTTATTTCTATTTCTAGATAAATTGTAAGCTTCGAGAGAAGTATAGGACCAATGTAATAGAATTAGAAAATCCATGAAGATGGAGGAGCAAGCCGTTGTCCATGAAGATGGAGTCGGAGGCAATCAAACCAAGAAGGAGGTTCTATGGAGATAGAGCCATGGGAGATAGAGGCATTGTTGAATGTTTTTATTTCATTTTAGTTTTTGTTTTATGTGCTTAGTTGTGATTGGAATTTTATATATTGTTACTACTTGCATGCACGTAAAACAGGTTTTCTAAAATGAAATTCAAAAACCTTTTTTCCAACACATTAGTAAACACTTGATGTTTATGGGCAATGTGAAGAAACATTTTTTTTATTGAAAAATTCCTATTAGTTCATTGTAAGTATGAGAAATACTCTGTGTCACTCATTTATGAGTGATCATTCCATACGGAGGGTATTTCTTATTGATTACTAGATATGAACTTCTTATAAAAATCTAGTGGGAGAGGGACTTATTTTATAACTCCCACGGTCTTCCATAAACGGTTCATTGTAAGGTGGGTAGTATATTCTGTGTCATCCAGCCATGGGTGATCATTCCATACGGAGGATAGACTATTCATTGGTTACTAGGTATGAACTTCCTTTGGATAGAATCAATGAGACGCGTTAGAGGGTGACCACTACACTGAGGCACTACTTGAGGCGGTTGTCATTGGATTCTAGTTAATGGTAAACACTAGCTAAGCTATGGGTAAGGGATTCCACACGGAGCATTATCCAGAAACTTAGAGACCAAAAGTTCAGGAGTCATGAATTGTTTTGTAAGAGTTGCATGACATTCATGATGGGTTTCCCAATCAGGCTATGAGGTTATGATCGCCACACGGAGACTTAATTTCATAGGCTTGACATCCTGAAGACAATTAATGAGTTGGTTAAGGGAATTCAATGTATCATATAAATTGTCATATTCATGATTTCCATATTGTAATTCTGTTACATTATTTGTATTTCAGATTCATAATGTCTAGCCCACTTGCTATAACCATGATCCAGAATAAGCTAATTGGAAATAACTACGTTGAATGGAAACTGGAACTGGATGAATTGTTAACTGCTAATGGATGTAAATACGTTCTTACCATTCCCTGTCCACCTATTCCATACCATGACACCCCAACTGATCTTGCGGATCAATATTGGCAGTGGATAAGATTTGATGGTATAGCTCGCTCTAGCATCTTAGACTCTTTGTCTGATGTGTTGAAGCAGCAACATCAACCTTTGAACACTGCCCGTGCTATAATATTGAACCTCGAGGAGATGTTTGGGGAACTGAGCCGTACTGCAAGGCTTAGAGCCTTGGAGTTAGTCATGGACACCAGAATGTTGGAAGGAACTTCAATAAGAGAGCATGTTTTTAAAATGATTACTTATTTCAAAGTAATGGAAGTTCTTGGTTCCGACATTGATGGTGAGACTCAAGTTGACATAATCTTGCATTCGTTGCCTTCATCATTCACTCAATTTAAAAAGGTTTTTAAAATGAGTAAAACAGTTTTTTCAACAAGTGAGTTGATGAGCTCTCTTGAGGCAACGATGGATATAGTCAAAGAGGAGTCAAATGTTCAGAACATTGGAATGGCTTCATCTTCTGGAACTAAGCCTAAGAGCATAAGTTCAGAGAAGGAGAAGCAAGACTCAAGGATAGGTGAGCCTAAGCCAACTGTTGGGAAGAAGGCAAGACTTGGAAAGGGAAAGGCTGGTGCCGTGCCAAAAGGAAAGTGTTTCCATTGTGGCATGAGAGGGCATTGGAAAAGGAACTGTATGGAATACTTGACTGCCAAAAGGCAAGGTACGATCCTTTCACTAGTTTTTGAAGTAAGTTGAAAAACTGATACTTCAACTACTATGGGCACTAATTCTATATTTTCTAAATTATATCTGTAATTGTTGCAGGGAATTGGAAAATAAGAATGTGCAGTGATTAGAAGATCTTGATTGCCTTTTGGGATCTGATGCAAGAGTTGCTATTAGATTAATAGTTTTATATTGTAATAAAACTTTGGAGTTATTAGATGGATTTCAGTTTTGAATTAATGAATAATATTTATTCTTTTGATTTTGGTACTGAAATTCTTGATTAAAAGAAAGCTTTCTTTTATGTGATCTAAATAACTTGTCAAGCAAGTATCTCACCAATTTACTCTTGTTTCTCATATATTATCTAATGTAGTATTTAAATGACTCATGGGTATTTTACCATCTAAAAGGATAGCACCCTCAACTAATTCTATGACTTTTTGGTTTTGAGGTTAGATCATATTTAATCTAAATAGGATAAATGGGGAGTAAAGGATAGGATCCTAAACTCTTTCGGTTGCTAAGACCATTGCCTATTTGTCAATCCTATTTAGAGAGTAAATGTGATCAGATCATATTAATCTAAATTAGGATAAATGGGGAGTAAAGGATTGGATCCTAAAACTCTTTTGGTTGTTGAAACCACTACCTGTTTGTCAATCCTATTTAGAGGCTAATATGATCAGGTGACTTTTCTTTTGAAAATCACACGACCAAGGACTTATTAGAATTAGGACATACTCATGTATGTAGGGCAATAAACATTAGAGTTGAAAAGTAGTTTCGGCTACTTTGGATACTGATATACATTTACTTATTGCATCTTCATCCTCAATTTTGAAGAAATTCAAAAGTTTTGGAATGAAGAGTAATTGGTAAAAGAATATCGTTGCCTTTTGATTTGATCAAAATGGTGAGTATCTATCTAATGTATTTATTGTCCAAAGGAGATAAGAATGAGATTCTTTCTCGACAGTCTACACCTAGTGCGCCTCCACGGGATGGTGTAGCAGGTAGAAGGAACTATCTTCTTTTAGATATGACTGGGTCATGGGATGAGTTATTTAGAGTTACTACTATTCCTTGTTTTTCTCGATGGAACTACAATGTATATACTGGATCTTATTCAAAAGCAAATCTTTTCGATAGACATCCCCAAAGTTGTGAAAAGAATGCGACTTCTTTCTCATGGTAACTTTGGATAAGGATGTCTAGCACTTTGGTGTAAAGAAATGATGAGCCTTTTGAATCTAGATTAGAAGTATAATACTTTTGTAGTGTTTCCAGAGAAAACAAAAGTTGGTTGGAGACCAAATTTTGCAAAGGAAAGATAATATAAAAGAGTAAAGTAATTTATATCTTAAAGCAATCTATAAATCATCTAGAACTAAAATCTACTACCTCTTCATCCATTCCTACATTGGTACTTCATTGCAGTGGGAGAATTCTCAACATTGTTGAAATTCCCTGGTGCATTGAAGTTTTGTGATAAGGAAGCTCTGGTATGTGATTTGCATAAGTCTATGGACTAAAGCAATCATCCAGAGATAAGGACATCTGTTTTGACATATTGGTCAAAATACTTTGGATTCATCTAAAGTGTGGATGTAGCTTAAGTGGATGAAAGGATCCTTGCGCAAAGGAAGTGTGGTGGTGATTATGGTTCCATATATTGATGACATCTTTATCATTGTGATATGTTAAAGTAGTATCATCAATGATTAAGGTTAAGTTTCTACAGTATACTTGATATTTATGATCTCGGTGAGGCGAGCTATAATCTTATGATTTTTGCTCATTCAAGATCAGAAAGTTAAGATAATGAGATTGTCTCAAACTTCTATATCAGAAAGTTGCTGGCTAGATTCAACGTGGAACGTTTCGATAAAGGTTTTTCACCTTTGAACATAACCTATTGCCTTTTCAAGATTTGTATCTTGGGATACAAGATGAAAGAGATCACATGAACGGTATATCATAAGCCTTCGCTATTGATAAACTTTGTATGTGATGTTAGGTATGGATATCAGTTATACCGTTGAGGTTGTTCACAGATATCAGTCCAAATGAATGTTCAGTTTTCTGAACTATCATAAAGTATATATTCTCTAGGGCTTGAGAAAGAACTAGCGGATATATGCAGGGTGATGGTGTTTTGGACAATGTTCAAATTAGCTTTACTGGATACATGTCATGTGACGTCTTTTGTCTAGGGATATAGTATAACATGAAGATGTTTTACTATGGATTGTTTCAGTCGATGATCATCAGTCCCTATGCAAAACCTTACGGGTTAAGGATTTTGACAAGTCACAGAGACTATGCTAGTGTTAGTACTAACGCTATATGGTTATGAGTGCAAGTGGGAGTTTGTTGGGAATATGCCCTCAAACCAGTTAGTTGGACAATGGAATATCATAATGCATTTATGCATGTTAGTTCATGAGATGAATATTAGACTGGAATCCTTAAACAACATTGTATGTGGTTCATTTGTGTATGTGATTACACATGTGAGATATGAATCACAAATCCTTGTTGTTTCAAATAAGTCACAGTGGATGATAAGTCTGGATAACTTATCAGGTATACACTGTAGCATGATTAACGTCTACGGGGTAGAATGATGAATCTCATTCATAAGAGTCTTTGACTCTTGGTTAATATGCTAGTGCACTCGGTGCATTGACGGACCTGAGTTAAACCTATTGACACCTAAACGCTGTCACCGTCAATAGGAACTCAAAACTTGTATAGGGATACATGTCCTTAATCCTGAGACAGTTATGGACGCAAGTTGTATGCTTGGTTGCTTTGACTTACCAATCAGTGAGGTCTTGCAAGATCAACACCTGGGTATCTTGGGTAAATCAAGTATGCAACGTTGGGAACATATATTGTCAAGATGGAATTCTACCCTCTTCAATAAAACGAAGAGTAAGTATTCCCTCGAGAATGTCACTAGGAGTGATTACTGAGAGCTGGCCAGCCTTGTCAACAAAGTGTTGTTGTTGACATGTTTAGTAATCCAAGCGTAGTGAATGATACTTGAGGAATATAAGATGTACTATCTATTGGGTCGACAGTATCTTAAGACATACATCCCAATGATAGATACGAATACTGCCTGGTAGAGGGACATCCGTATCATATTATACAAGTCTAGCAATCACTTATGTATGTGTGATTATGTTCTTATGCACTGGAGTGCAATTATCATTTTATAGTGGCATTAATGATAATTGATTAATTATTGATTCCTTAGTCAAGAGTACTGACTAGATGGAATAATAATTAATCGGAGCCAGTAATTAAGAACCTAGGAGGTCCCACTCTTAGCTCCGCCAGAATGCTTGGAAAGGCAAATGAGAATGTTGTCAAGACTGGTTCGATCGATCGAAGTTGTTTCGATCGATTGAAGTCTAGACAGGTTCGATCGATCGAACAAGGTTCGATCGATCGACAGTTCGATCGATCGAAGTCACTTCGATCGATTGAAAGTAAGGTCGGTTCTGGGAATCTATAAATAGGGCAGCTTCGTCCAGAAATCTGAGTTCATCGTTTTTAACGTACCAGTTGCTGCAGAACCTGTTTAGAGTTCCCAAACCTTCCCTATTCTCACTATTAGGGTTCCCACCAACCCTAGCCACTCTGGGAGCATTCGAGGAGACATAAGGGTGAAGATTTCCTAGAGGTTGCTGCTGCACACACAAGGAGAAGGACAAAAATCAGAATTGGGTTCAAGACCTAAGGTATAGAATCTTCTCCATCTTGTTATGCGCATCTATAGAGTTAATAAGTAGTAGATCCAAGGCTACCAATAAAAGTTTTGAACTTTGTTTTCCGCTGCGCGTTTAGATTTAATTTTAAACCTGTTTTTCTCACACTTCTACCCTAGCCAAAGCCCACCCACTGCCCAAAAATTCTACCCGAGACCCCATGTCCTAGTCACAGCCCCTCCTACAACCCATACCCTAGCCGCAGCTTTTCTATGCCATAATTGTTTTTATTTTTATTTTTCCACAGTTTTTCCTATGAGGATTTCCTCTATATTCGCTCCCAGTAGTCCTTTTGTCTGATGTTTTTTGTTTATATGGTTTCGTTGATACTGCTTGTTGTTCGTTGATACTTATCCAAGTCTTATTATTCGTCTTCCACTCCTCATTTATATGGCGGCTTCTGGTTCTACTCCGTCTGGGTCTCATTCGTCGTCTGACATCATGAATATGCAAATTATAACCACCAAATTAAATGGATCCAATTATTTGTTGTGGGCTCAGGCTATGAAGGTCACGTTAGGTGGGAGGAAGAAATTAAAATATCTTGAGTCTACTGTCCCGTCTAAGGATAGTAAAGATTACGACGATTGGGTCTCTGATAATTATCTGCTAATGTCGTGGTTATGGAATAGTATAGATCCCACCATCTCTTCCAGTGTTATGTTTTTGCCCACAACTAAAGCTATTTGGGAATCTATTCGTGAATCTTTTTCTATGGAAAAGAATGTTTCTCGGGTTTATGAAGTCTATCAGAATCTGTTTCTACTTTAGCAGGGGATAAATCTATTAGTGAGTATTATAGAAATTTCAAGGGTCTGATGGATGAGATTGATCAATATCATCCCCTTACTAGTGATATTAAGGTTCTCAAGCAGCAATGTGAGGAGTTCTATGTCTCTAAGTTTTTATCGGGTTTACACTCTAATCTTCAGGCTGTTAAAGCCAATATTTTAGCTGGTGATGGAAGTATTCGCTCCTTGGTCAATGTTTATTCTCGGGTACTTCGTGTTGGTACTGAGACTTCTGAGACTCCTAGCAAAGATAATTCTGCCCTTGTTACTAGTTCAGGCCCCCGTAGTGGCTTTCGTGGACGTGGGTATTTTCCCTCTTATAATTGAGGTTGTGGTGGACGTGGTTCTTCCGCTCCCATCGTCTCTGGTTCTCGCGGCCGTGGTGGTTATTCCCCTTGTGGTCAAGGTTTTGGTCGTGGCTGTGGTTCTCTTTATTGTACATATTATGGAGGGGACAATCATACTGTGGACCATTGTTATGATCTACATGGAAAATCGTGGGAAAACTCTCTTACTCCCGCCTTGTTCTCTGATAATCCTACGGGTTCTCCTCAGGATGCTACTCAGTCTACTCCACCAGCTGGGCCATCTTCAAATGAGTCTGTCACCCTTTCCCGTGATGAGTACAATGCCTTAGTTCAAAATCAACATCAGATGTCTCTATCTTCTTCTGCAGGGTTTGCAAACTCAGGTAATATTGCATATTTGTCATCTTCTACTCATTCTCCATGGGTTATAGACTCGGGAGCTTCAAACCATATGACTAGTAAGTCCCAAATCTTTTCCCAGTTATTTAGTCCATCTACACAGTCATCAGTTATGTTAGCTGATGGCCGGTCTTGTCCTATTATGGGTCATGGGTCCGTATCTCCTACTTCATCTCTCACCTTGTCTTTTGTTAATTACATTCCTGATTTTCTATTTAGTCTCTTATCTGTTAGTCAACTAACTAAGTCTCTTAATTGTTTTGTAACATTTTATCCCTCTCATTGTGTTTTTTAGGACCTCAGCTCGAAGAAGATGATTGATGGAGGTCGTGAACAAAATGGTCTTTACTATCTTCAATCTCTTCCCCCTCAGAATGATTTTGTGGCCTTATCTGGAGTTGTCTCACCTCATCAATGGCACTGTCGGCTGGGTCATCAATCCCTACAATCGTTACAGCTAGTTTTTCCTTCTTTTAAATTCCTAAATAAATTAGAGTGTGAGGCTTGCCAATTAGGTAAGCATCATAGGGTGTCATTTCCTTTACGTTATAATAATCGTCGGTCCACTCCTTTTGAGCTGGTTCATACCGACGTCTGGAGTCCATCTAGAACTAAAACTTTATTGGGTTTTTCTTATTTTGTTACATTTGTGGATGACTGTTTTAGGATGACTTGGTTGTTTTTAATGAAAGAACATTATGATATTTCTTCTATCTTTCAACTGTTTCATAAGGAGATTCAAACTCAATTTGGTTCTAATATTCGTATTTGCGATCTGATAATGCATTACAGTATGTTAAAGGTTCTCTTCAGGCTTATTGTGATTCACAGGGTATAATACATCAATCCTCTTGTGGATACACTCCACAACAAAATGGAGTTGCAGAACGCAAAAATTTCCACCTCCTTGAGGTAGCACGTACACTTATGATGCATATGCATGTTTCCAAACCATGAGGTAGCACGTACACTTATGATGCATATGCATGTTTCCAAACCATTTTGGGGGGATGCTGTACTTACTGTCTGCTATCTTATTAATCACATGCCCTCATCTGTTTTACGTGGTGGCATACCTCATTCCGTCTTATATCCTAACAAACCTTTATTTGCATTGCCACCACGTGTGTTTGGTTGTGTTGCATTTGTACATAATTTAACTCCTGGTCTTGATAAGTTTAGCTCCTAAGGCTACGAAATGTGTATTTATGGGGTATTCTCGCACTCAGAAAGGTTATAAATGTTGGAATCCTCAGAGTCGTAGGTATGTTGTCTGTGCCAACGTTACCTTCTTTGAAGGTACGTCTTCCTTTGAAGCCTCCAGCGTCTCTTTCGATGGTGACCTTTTTGTTCCGTCTCTTCTGCTGCCTCTGCCGATTCCACCTTCAGATACTATACCATTAAAGGTTTATCACCGTCGGCCCCACCTCCTCCTCAATCATCGTCTCCTACTGAGGTTCCTCCCCAGTCTCCTGATCTTCCAATTGCTCTCAGGAAAGGTACTCGTTCTTGTACTCAATATCCCATAGATCAGTTTGTCTCGTATTCTCATTTATCTTCTCCCTTTTGCTCTTTTATCACTGCTTTGTCCTCTATTTCTATTCCTCAGTCTGTCACTCAGGCATTGACCTCTCCGGGCTAGAAGCGTGCTATGGATGATGAGATGTTGGCACTCTCTCAAAATGGTACGTGGGAGTTGACTACCCTTCCTGCAGGGAAACATGTTGTTGGTTGTCTTTGGGTTTATGTGGTTAAGTATCATTCGGATGGTACTGTGGAACGGTTAAAAGCTCGTTTGGTTGCCAAAGGGTACACTCAAACCTTTGGCGTTGATTATTTTGAGACTTTTTCCCCAGTGGCTCATCTTACTTTTGTTCGTATCATATTGTCTGTGGCTGTCACTAAGAGTTAGCCGTTGTACCAGCTTGACATCAAAAATGCATTTCTCCATGGTGATCTACACGAGGAGGTATACATGGAGCAACCTCCTAGGTATGCTGCTCAGGGGGAGTCAAACAAGGTGTGTAAGTTGAAGAAAGCTATTTATGGTCTCAAACAGTCTCCTAGGGCCTGGTTTGAGAAATTCTGTCAAGTTGCTAGTTCATATGGTCTGAAACGAACCAATTCTGATCACTCAGTATTCGCAAGAAAGTGTGACAAAGGTATCATTATTCTAACTGTCTATGTGGATGACATTGTGATTACTGGTAGTGACAGTGAAGGAATAGAATCATTGAAGTCTTATTTGAGTAAGCACTTTCATATGAAAGATTTAGGGTTACTCCGTTATTTTTTGGGGATTGAAGTAGCAAGGTCCAAAGAAGGAATATCTCTATCCCAAAGGAAATATGTGCTTGAACTGTTAGATGAAACTGAGTTAAAGGGTTCCAAACCAGTTGATACCCCAATGGATTTGAATATCAAGTTTAGTAAGACTGAGGGTGAAGATTTTAAAGATGCTGAGCGATATAGGAGACTAGTGGGCAAGTTAATTTATCTTACTGTAACTTTCCCTGATATTACGTTTTCTGTAGGTGTTGTTAGTCAGTTTATGCAAAATCCTAAACTATCACATTGGGAGGCCGTCTGTCGTATATTGAGATATTTAAAAGGTTCTCCAGGAAAAGGTTTAGTGTTAAAGCCTGCAAATAACTTGGATATTATTGGTTATTCAGATGTCAGTTGGGCTGGAGATAATCTTGATAGACAGTCTGTCTCAGGGTTCTGTGTATTTGTCGGTGGAAATCTGGTTAGTTGGTAAAGTAAAAAACAAAGTGTTGTTGCTCGATCAAGTGCAGAGGCTGAGTATAGAGCCATGGCTCATACAGCATGTGAGTTACTATGGGTTAAGTCTATTTTACAAGAAATGGGATTTTCTAGTGATAAACCTATGCAAATGTTCTGTGATAATCAAGCGGCTATGCAAATTGCCAGTAATCCAGTGTTTCATGAGCGAACCAAGCACATTAAAGTTGCCTGTCATTTCATCCGAGATATGGTCATGCAAAAAAAAAGTTGTTACTTCATTTGTTAGGTTTAGTGATCAATTAGGAGATATTCTTACCAAGGCGTTAAATAAGGGACTTTTTAATGATCTTTGTAGCAAGCTAGGCATGATAGATATCTATGCTCCAGCTTGAGGGGGAGTGTTAGAATATATTAGTTTAGACATAAACATAAGGGCAATATTGTAATTTGTATTCTCTTTTCTCTCTCTAATATATATATGTGTGTGGGCTAACCTAAAAGGTTAGATCTTCACTTTCTCACAACAGGTACAAACTATCGCCACAAGGCGTGCCTAATACTTCTTAATTGAACCATCTACTTTGCGTTAGATATTGAAAACACACTTGTCTCCAATAGTCTTACGCATAGGTGGAATGTCAACTAACTTCCAGACCTTATTCGTGTCCATAGAGCTCATCTCATCTGGCATAGCAACTATCCACTCAGCTTCAGCAGATGAAGAAAAACGCTTCAACAAAAGAAGTAGGCTCATCCTCATCCACTTATGCACACATTTGCACACATATGAAATAGTCTTTCTCAATTTCAAAACAGCGATAGGGAACTTTTTCCTCATCACCATACATCGTACTACCTGAGAATCTTAAGTGCCTAGTGGTGCATTCCCACTATCAGGTAAACTCCCACTAGCATCTAGCGGTGTACTCCCACTCAAATGGAGACTAGTACTATATTTCAGCGATTACTGGATGTGGATTCTCAATCTTCCCACCCTCGCTTAAAGATGGTATGTTGTCTTCAACATCCTCCAACTTATAGAGGTCAATATATCTCTTAGTATTACCAACTTGGGGAAGTCATTCTCAATATTATGTGACACCAATTATGTCATTCCTATAACCGTTTGTTCATTACACATAACATAGCCTGTCGAGTTGTTAGAATACCTTATAAAGGTATGGTTTCCAACTCTTGAGCATAGTTTCTCGCACTTATCTGAGGTATAGTGAACATAACCTCCTGAGCTCCACGGGCACAAATGCTCCAAAATAAGCTTTTCGTCTTTCTATAGCTCATAAAAGGGTAGAAGGAACTGATCGAGAAGAGGCACTCTAGTTTGTAGGCAGCAAACGAGAATACATCCCCCCAAAACAACATTGGGAGGTTGACTTGCGGGATCATAGTCCTAGACATATCTAGGAATGTCCGATTCCTTCTTTCTGCAACACCATATTGTTGCGGAGTTTCTAGAACCAGAAGCTGTCCGCGTCTTCCCTTTTTCTCACACAATTTTATGAACTTATTAGATAAGTACTCACGATCCTCACATCACGCAAAATTATCTATAAAAGTGAGAAAATGAGAGGCACCATGACGTGTCTTTACAACCATAGGTCCACAGATATCTGAGTGAACTAGCTTTAATGATTGAGTAGCTCTAATAGCCTCTCTAAAAGGCTTTCGGCAAGATTTTCCAACTAAGCAAGACTCACACATAGATAGGTCATCCTTAGTGGGCCCAAAAGGACTTCTCAAGCTAACCAAGTCAACCTGTCACTTCCTATGCGTTCAAGTCCAGCATGCCATGTCTCAGAATAAATGAATAACAGAGGAAATTAGAATTTATTAAAACAATTCTTAAGCAGTTATCCCTAGATAACCATGTCCTAGTAACACTACCACCCAAAAATATCCATCCTATTACCACCGAATTGAAAAACTCCCTCGATTGCGCTCTTCCACCTTATTAGTCTTGGGCGCAAACTTGCTAGCCCCACCCTGCCTCTTGGTGAGTGTACTCTTACCATTGCGTTTAGGCCCACTAGCCTTGCGCTCATTCCACTTTTGGAAGTTGTGGTCAACAGTATAGCAATACGGTTCGCCTTACCTTTTGGCGCTCCATACTTAGCTTAACATGTCGGGAAATGTCAAAACAAAAATTTACTAATATTTCTATTGTGGATTATGATTTGTTTCCTGTGGTCCCGCGAATCAGGCAATGACCTACTCATAGCCCGAAACTGTAGTTCGGGAGTAAAGATGTTCATAGCAATCTGATATCATGAATCACATTGACATCGACCTTAGATGTTCAGTCCTCATGTACTTGGAATGTCCCCTTTACTTTCCCGAACTTCATAACTAGATACTCAATCCAGTAATGAATGTGCCACTGAAAATAAATTTGAGCTGATCCCACAATTCCTTGGCTATTGGGTAGTACTTATACTTCCCAACAGGATCATGGTGCATGCTACTTATCACAAAGCGAGTGCTATGTTCCTTTTCGAGCCAAGTGTTATAGGCTTTCAAGGTTATATTGATATTGGGCCAGAGGCCTATTATTCGGTTCAATGGGTTGGACCATAGGATAAGCTTAAAGCCCATAAGCTCTTACTCATTCCATTGGTGTGTTACTTTGCAATGCCATATTACAAAAAATTAGTCCCTTTGAATTTCTTATCTTTGTAAAGATCAATGAAGTGTGGTTTAAAAAACATTTGAGAACATACGCAAGGGATTGACATTATCATTTGCACATTTCATAAAGGTTGTTTTAAAATCCAATTCCAAATGAATTTTTTTCCTTTTTTATAATTTAAGACAAAAAAAAATTGCTATTGCTCATAAATCAAATCTTAATTTTGTAAATCAAGAAAAATCTTTTACAATTGATTTTTTTAAACAAACATCAATTAGATGGTACAATTACCTATCTAAGATCATCCACAATGATATAAAGTGCGCCATACAACAAAAGTGCGCGTGGACTCCTACGTGGGTCCGAATTGACAACTAAGAGCTCATGCTAAGGTAATTCAAGTGTATAATGTATGAACAAAGAAAACCATCCCTTTACAAATAGGCTTTTCCAATACAAGAAATATAAACGCTCATCCTCACATTACATTTATAGCCATAAAAATAGGGATACTTTGTTTATATACATACACAGAAATTACCTTAAACGTACATCGTGAGGACACAAGCTCCACAAATTGTCAATCAATTGTCCATTCATTTTATCCAGATTAATGCATTAATCACATACACCAAGCACTCATGCGGTCTATTTAAAAAATGAATGGACTAATCCATCACTCTATTTAAGGAGGAGGATTAGAGTCTCGTCGGGTCATCCATCACGAACAGCAGTAATTAAAATATGACCAACAATAGAACGAGCCTCTAAAAAAATGATAAAATGTGCAATAAAATGATTATTACACAGCCCGGATAGTTCCCATAAGCCAAGTAAAATCAATGAAAAATTCTAAAATTTTCACTAATTTTAACACAATTTTAGGTCTGAAAACATATTTTAAAACCAATTCATTTAGGGCTTTTAATTAACAATTAATTTGAAACCTTATGGAAAAATTTAAATAACTGAAAAACTGATTTTTCATTATGAAGAATTTTCCAAAATTTATTGACACCCAAAAACATTTTGAATCAATTTAACAAAATGCTTTGATTTAGTTAAACAAATTAACTATGAGCAACTAAATTTCCAAAAATACAAATATTTCGAGTAATTTGTTCTCTAAGGATTTTTAGTGGTCTAATATGGTGTTCTAAACACCCCATATTAATTTTAAAAATTAATAATCTATTCTGGCTATTTTAAGCAATTAAAATATAATGTCCATAAGCATAAATTTAGTGCTCTAAAATGCCAAAAGAATGAGATAATTCACAAAAATTTTCTCTAGTCTCCAAACTGTGTGCAAAAACACTATTCATTAATTTAAGAATTAACAACCTTCTTTTGTTATATTTTAAGCATTTGATATCGTGTACTCAACACAATATATACGCTCTAAAATATATCCCAAAGAGCAAGAAAATTTACTACAAAATTTTCTCAAGCTACCACTAGTGTGCTAAACACAATGTGTTAATTCCATGAGCTAATAATCAATAAAGATATTTTAAACAATATACGTGTAACAAAACACATAGTTGTATGCTCTAAAATATTAATATGATTTAGATAACTTACCAAAGATTATCAATGGGTCCCACAAAATTTTATATAATCTTAAAATAACATCCATAACATAAATCATATGCTCTAAAATACCATAAATATATAATAATTTACCAAAACAAATTATCTAAGAGTCCCAAAATAGTGTACTAAACACTAAATATTGATTCCAAAAAAAAATTAAAATTTAGTTTAAGATTATTAAAGAATTTATAAAAATACGTATATAACTTATTAATTATGCTCTAAAATATCAAAACAATTGAGATAATTTACAAAAAATAACCCCTGCACCCCCCCCCCCCCCCCCCCCCCCCCCCCCCCCCCAAAAAAAAAAAATGTACTAAAAACTAAATTAAGTAGTATTAAAAAATACTGCTTTCTGGAGTTTATTTATTTATTTTAAACCACCTTCAAAACTTCTTTTGACTGTTTAACCGAAAATTTGAAATTCCAAAAATACCTTTACAAACAGAAGCAATCATTGTTCACTAGCCACTTTGAAGGTCTTGTTTGGCTTCAGTTTAAATCAAAGGTCAAAGTTAGCCAGATGTAGACACCCCAATTTTGACCGGCCGTCGAATTTAGGAGAACGTCACCTCTACGTCCAATGATGACAATGACCGAAAAATTCGAAGTATTCCAAGCTCTTCAGAAAGTTCTCCAAAACGCGATAAAATTTCACAGAAAGAGGGAAATACCAGGTATTTAGGAGAATTCAGATATAAAACACAACTTTTGGAAAAGATATTCAAAAATAATTTGTTTCAAAAAGAGAAAAGACCTAAAAGGGGAACCTTAGCCAAAAAACGGCACACGGCAGACTGCCGCGGCACTCCCTGAGTGCCGCACAGCAGTCAGAGAGTGCCGTTCCGGCATTCACCGAGTGCCGCCACAGATTTCTGACTGCCGTTCGCTTTTAAAGTCTGTATTTTGCAGAGCAATACGTATGCGTATGCGAATAAGAACAAAAAACTGATAAAGTAAGACTGACAAAATACGGCAATCCATTAATGGCCGCGGCATTTGATGAATGCCGCGCGGCAGTCATGAAGTGCCGCAACGGCAGTCATGAAATGCCGCAGCGGCAGTCACGGACTGCCGCGGCAGTATCTGGACTGCCACGCTGGACAGCAATCTGTATAAATTCAGAAAGTACACATTGTGCCACCAAATGAGAGAATTACACCTGTTTTTTGCTCCGAAAATCACCAAAAATACCTGGTAATTTTGCTTATAAAAGAGAAGGGATCTTCCTAAAAGAGGGGAGACCAAGAAAAACACCAAGAGAAACATATTGGGAGAGAGAGCACATGCAAAAATACTTCCATTACACCAACATTTTTAGAGAAAAGAGAGTGTTTAGAGAATTAGAGAGAAGAGCTTGGAAGATCTTCAAACAAAAGAAAACTTTGAGGATAATTTGGAGGTGATACTCTAACCATAGATTATTGGCTTTTTCTTTCTTCTCTTAAAATCTCTAATCCTAAAATCTTTCACTATTTTCTTTGTTTATCAAGTAAACTTAGGAGTTTCTTTTGTTTCCATATTACTTTATTCCATTTTCTTGTTTATATTCTTCTCTTGAAGGTCTTGGAGATCTTCAATATCTCTTTTGATCTCTTGAGCATGATCTTTTGAATCCCATGTAGGCTTGTGCTTCACATAGGAGTCAAAGTTTGATCACCACTTCATAAGAGGATCCAAGTCCATACTCATGATTTGGATCTTCTAAACTTGATGTCTTGAGGAATCCCTTCTATATTCCTTTAGGACTCATGAGTCATAGTCATGTCTCCCTCTCCAATGACCATCAAATGGTAGGAGAATGTAGTTTTGAGTCTAAACCCATCTCCATGGTTTAGATTCCTTATCTTATAGATTTCATGAAGTCTATCCATATTTCATTTGAAATCTATGAAGAATAAAGATTTGTAGTCTCTAATGGCCATCAAATGGTAGGAGAAGTGGTTTGGTTCAACTCAACTTCATGGTTTAATAGTTGGAGTTACCAAATAAAAGTTGAACTAGCAAAATAAAAACAGTGAATCCACAAACTGTTTTTGATCAAAGATTTTTAGTTCGAAATCTAACCGTTGAAATCAAGTGAAACCAACGGGAAAGTGTCAATAACACGATATTCTACCACTGTAATTTTTGTTTTAAGGTGGTTTCATGTTTAGGATGGTTTGATCATGAGTTTTTGTGACACAAACACAATCTGTCCAGAATTTCAGAATAGTTTCAGAACAGTGACACTCTTTTGAAACAATTAAATCAGAGTTCTAATAAAGTGTTTGTGACTCCAAATAATTTTTTCTATGAAGTTTAATGTGTTAGGAAGTCACCCTAAAAAGAATAAAGCAATTCGGATTTTTTTACTATTTTTAATAAATCGTGCAAGAATTCTGGACAGAAGGTTGTAAAGTGCTGAGTGATGTCTACTATTTTTCATATTCCCGGAGATCCGACCGTTGGAACTTTGATTTTCTTTTTGATTTGAAAACTAGACTCACGGAGGCATATTGAGTCCGAAAATCATCAAGATCAAACCACAGGAGCCATGCCTTTTATTTCTTTGAAGTTCGGGTCTGCTCTCTGGAATTTTCAGAGTTTTGTTACAATTTATACTTACTTTGTAAATAATGGTCCAAATGACTTTTCTATGATCTAGGGCTTAAACCATGCTTTAATAATGATTAGTTGAGCTTGAATTCAAAGTTTAAGAGTATTTCATAGTTTATCCTTGTCCATGTACATATTCATCTATATGATTCGACACTTGTAATTAAGACTTATTTGCTTTGGATTTAATTAGATAGATGTAAGCTAGAAATTTAGGATTGTCATTTTTTTTAACATCGTATTTTGCATATCATGTGGACTAACCCTTTGTTTTGTAGCGCTATTAAGGTACGATTTCTAGAACTCCTCTTTAGTTTATCTTAATTTCTTGATTTTATTGATTTTTCGACTTAATGCGCGACACCTTAGAATTAGGTTTTGCCTTATGTGTATATGTGATTAGAGACTCTTTTTTTAGGATTTTCTTTTATTCGCATGCATTGCACGTTTACTATCGCTGCTGGATCCCGGGTAAGTTCACTTGTTCCCTATTGCATATCATATCGCTTGCTACCTGAATTATGTGGCTTTTGAATGGTATTTTGTCAATTGCAATTTTACACCCTTTGGACACGCTTTTGTGATGTATATGTACATATGTATTAGTTGAGGGCATGCTTAGATTAATAAATTCGATTAAAAGGATATTGAGTAGAGGCCTATCGCAAGATAGGATGAGAGAGGGTGTTTTAGTCCGACGGGCTCCTTCCTCTCTCATTCCATAATCCCCGGACCTAGTTAATCTTTGGTTTCGCAAAAAGATCGGTTGCTTTAAAATGGTTTCTTAATTTTCCTTTTAAAAATTAAGTGGCGACTCATTTTATTTTTGAATTTGATTTTGAAAAGCTGTGGGTAAGTCAACTTGCGATATCCACACCAGACAAACCAAACAAGGCACTAAAGTCTCACACAACACCATTCCGCACACACGAAAAAAAAAGGGTAATACTTGGGACACAACCTTCATACAACTTTAATACAACCTCCCCAAAAGATGTGTCTATCTCTTTCCTGTGTCACTGTGGGGTCCAGTGACATCACAGGAGAGAGATAGACACATCTTTTAGGGAGGTTGTATGAAAGTTGTATGAAAGTTGTGTACCAAATATTACTTAAAAAAAAATAAAAAAAACTTAGGCAAGAAACGCTTATGTGTGATTGTCTTGATCAAGGCAGCCAGTAGATGCATCCCACGAAGCAGATGGAGACAATTAATTGTTCATGTATCTAGGCACTTAAGGAGCGACTGTGATCCAGCCGCTTAGCACTAGCGGAGTTTCAATGTCCAATTTTTTTTTTTTTTAATATCAAAATAGATCCAGGGTTTTAGATTTCTCAATCATCGGATCATCCCATGAAACTTCATGAGGGGACTCTAGAGATCATATAGGACACAACCACATTAAAAATTGGGACATCTATTAGAGTTTTGTATTCGACCCATTTGAAAATCAAAATTTCAAGGTTTTTGTAAAAAAAAGCTTAAAATCCATTAATCATGGATTCGTTTTTAGGCACATATGGGTGAACAACAACCTGTTGGCTCTGATTCCAATGTTGATAAATCATGCACACAAGCATGGAGTCAAGTTTAGACCACGTACCTAGCGGAACATAGCCCGACGAATCGATGTTCGACGTTGTTACGAGCCCAACGATGAAACCCACGAACGGTTGCACCTTTTTGTGCTTCCGTGCATGTACTCCCTTGTTCTTCATATTAGTCGTAGAAGATACTAATAGAGTGGTCTCCGATGCAATCACGCGCTAAATCGCATAGCTCCATGGTGATGGCCATACAGAGAGAAAATTGTGAGAGAGATGGGAGAGAGAGAGGGGTTGCCAAATTGTTAGGGATTCTCATATGCGTGTTTATATCATATATATATATATATATACACACATATTCACCAAACCCTAAGGTTCCAAGAATCAAAGCCCATTGGACTCGGTCCAATGATATGTGGGTGCCCATATAGCCCACAATATCTCTTATACATAAAAACCCCATTTCGTTCGTTTCTTTCTTGAAGTTTCAAACATTTGATGATATTTCAAATGGTTCCAAAATCACCCTTGTTGTCTAGATTCAAGTTTTGAACTCCTTTTTCAAAGCCCCAATCAAAACCAAGTGAGTTTTCTAAAAGGAAAAGTTTATTTTCTATAGATTTTTTCAAAACAGTGAATAATCTGAGTTTAAACATTTATCTTAAATTAAATTCTTGAGGTATAATACATCACAGTTCACCCTTAGTTTCTATATCAATTTTAGAAAAGTAGAAATGTATTTTTTGGATTTTAGAAGTTTATGTTAATAATCCATCTTTTCTCTCACATTTTGTGGTCTGAATTTTTATATTTATTTCGAATGTTTGTACCGCAGAACATGGGCCTTTTTTTAATATTTTTTTAACTTAAATTTCAGCGTGTAAGGAAACTTTCTGTACCTTTTGGCCAACTCATGATCGATGAATTAGTCTTATATTCATTGGTTGACAGTGTATTCTCTTTCATAAAAAAAAAAGACAGTGTATTCTCTGTTTCTGAGTCATGTGTATTTTTTGGGTTTTCATTCTGTGCCCTAGAAAATTAAGGGCTCGCATGGTAACGTTTCCTGTTTTGAGTTTTCAGTTTTTTAAAAACGAAAACCAGTTTTGGTTTTTTTTTTTGAAAAAAAAAACAAAAACTTGTTTGGTAACATTGTTGATTTTTTTTTTAAAACAAAAACAGGAAACTCAAAGCGACTTTTTGCTGTTTTCATTTTTTACCCAAAATTTGAAAACGTTTTTTAAAAACAAAAAACAAAAACGTTACCAAACGTGTTTTCAATTTTCGTTTTTTAAAAAACGAAAACAAAAATAGAAAACAGAAAACAGAAAACGACAAAGTTACCAAACGAGCCCTAAATGTGTTGATATGGGTTTAGTGGTTTTCATTACTCTGAAGCTGTTTAAGAGAATCCCTAAACGTCTTAAATATTTTGCCCCTTGCTTCACCAAGGTTACATCTCAGTGTTTTCTACTTGTTTTTCTTGTAACATTTTTGCCCCTATCCCCTCTCTCTCTCTCTCTCTCTCTGTTTTTACTATTGTGTTTTATGATTATAATCTATTTTTCGTGGTGATTTGTGTTGTGCATTGCACTATTACTGTTGTGTAGGTTTTGTTTGGTGAAATCTTGGCTAGTACTGAACCATTTTTGGCAGATACTTTGTACATAGCCTAAAGTCAGAAACTAAATACACAGAGACGCTAGAGTAGTTCTATTGAGATGGACGCTCCATATTTTGGATTTTCAGTCAACATCTTTTAAAATTGATGCAATCTTCAAAACCCCAACGCAAATCTTTGCTGTCTTCCAAGTTAAGACAAAATTTTCCTTATAGTGGTCTTTTAAGAAGGTCCTTTTCTGTATGAGACTTTTCCTCTTTTTGTGGTAATTGGTATTGCATTGTTGTCGATACTCGACTATAGGTTCTTATGTCTTTCAATCGACATTAGATGGTCTTTCCCTGATTCAGTACCACAATAATTTGAGCCTAGCTTCAATAGCACTTGTGTCTTCTAATAAAAGAGAAGGAAGCATTTTTCTTGCAGGCTTGAGCTTATTGGCTTAAAAGGCTGCTCCAAGGTACACATGCAAATAATTTTTTTCATTTTAGGGGTATTTCAGTAATTTACCTTTTTTTTTTTTTTTTTTTTTTCCAGGATTGTCCGCGTCAGAAATGAATATATTGGTTGTTTTGAAGTAATTAGGAGTTCATTAAGCTCTATGACTAGTCCTTATCACTGGGCTTTTTGGGACTTGCTTTGTAATTAATCTAAATCATCAAGTCATAGAAGACTCTTTGATAAATATAGATATATGTATATCACTTCTCTCCCGGTTTTTCAGTTCTTGGTCATAGTTTGGGTCTATTTGATAAATGGTTTTGGGTCAGTTTCATGTCTGTTTGTAATGTTTTTGATCTTAGGTTGGAATTTTCTGTTCCCCCTTTAGTCTGCCTCTGTCAAACCTTTTATGTTTGTTTGGACCTTTGGTTCCATATTATGTGTTTTACATATGTTTAATGACTTCTATGATTTAAGTCAAATTTTATTGCCGAGGTTGGTGATGTTTGTTACTTATGCTTCATATTATTGTTTATCCCAATGTTAGATTTCACTTGCTTGGTTGGCTCTTTCTAACTTGCATTGCATTTGGCCAAGCATCCTTTTGAGGACATTTTGATATGCAATTGGGTAATAGAAAAGTCAATTAATTTGTGGCCTATATGTTCAAATTCTCTTTCTCACTCTTGGTTTATTGACATATGCATAGAGTGAGAGAGGCAACTGTTTTTAGATTTTGACAAGCTTAATTAGATAGTGTAAACTACTTGAAATCCTCGATAAACAGTGCTATTTGAATCAGTTTATTTTTTTATTTTGGTATGAAGCAAGAATGACTTCCAGCTAACTTCTATGAATTTGTTTGATTCATTTCGAGTTCTCTCTATATATTATTGCGTACCTTTGGACTCACATTGAATTTGGTCAATATTATGCCGAGTCAATTACTTCTCAATATGTATTTTTGCAAACACCATTTTAATTGAATTTGTTTGATTTTAATACATCTGGTAATTAAAGTTGATGTAATTCAGTTTTGACATGCATATATTCATATATATATATATATATATAAATTTGCACATACACACACAAGTACTAACACAATGTCTAGTTTCTCTATTGTAAATCCTTGAACTTGAGTCATGTTGAAGTTGGGCAGTCTTTTTCGCCTTTGAGAGTTTGACTGATATTTGATATTTATGCCAAGAACCAGTTAGAGTTCTCAACGCTTTCTTTGCAAACTTGGATGACAAACTTTACATTTACATCATCCTTTTCTATGGTTTATGGCAACAATCCAAAAGTTAGCATTGTTAAATTGCCCAACCTGGTTCTGATGGATTGTATTTTCCGAATACTATTTATTGTAAGGTGCTAAATGGGATTTTAATGTGACGTAGCTCGGTTGGGGGATAGGGCTGGGTTAGGTACTTTCAGTACAGTCTCCATATTTATACTTTTACATGATCATTATTAGATAATGCCCCTTTAACTGATTGAAATTGTTTTCTCTCCATATTGAGGATCTTTGGAGAATGTCATCTTATACATGACATAAAAAAGACAGATTGGCCCAAGATGTTGCCATATTCTCTTTTTCTTCAACCTACTCCCACTAAAGATCTTTACTACAAGAAGGAGCACATCCTTTGAACCAATCAATCTCGATTGTTGATATCACCAGGAGTAGTTGGTTGTTGGTGTAGCTAATATATAAGATTTGTTGGGGCTGCTACAGCCTTTGAGTAGTCATTAGTTGACAATGTTTTGACGCATTAGGTCCAACGCTTATCCCCAATCTAATTGAGCTGACAATCCATGAGATACCATGTTTGTTTATGAGTTTATTAATCTTTTTCTTGGCTTTATTAAACCATCCACGAGATACTGTCAGATTGAATATAAACTTATTTAAGTAAAAGGATAGAAGCCTCACATATCTTTTAGGTTTTTGCTGCACAAGCGAATTTAGTATAACAAAAAGTCCACTGATAGAGGTGTTAAGCATTTGAGAGCCAAATTTGGGATTCACATTTGGGAAAATCACAGAGAGCATCATGGCCGTGCCGTTCCTAATATATTCAAGTTTAATGTTTTTCTTTTCTATGTCGAAATGTTGTCAACATATATTACACCGTATATGTAATATCATATACATATGTGGTTTGCAAGTGATTCACATTCTTTAATGGCATTGTCAAATTAAATGGTGAAGGAGTTATCCTCCTTGCATACCTACCCCATTAAAATGTGGTATATAATTTATATACCTATACTCTGGCTAGGATATTGTCTTGCAGGGGTTACTATAAGTGTAGCAGCATGAGCGGTTTCCTGGCGAAGAAGCATATTCAGAGATGCTTGGAAGACCCTTCAATGCTTATTGTTACATATGAATGTGAGCATAACCATTCTATGTTACTTTCCTCACAATCTGCCCATACATAAAAAAAACTTCAAGAAAAAGCTATATATTAGATTGAATTCCAAGATTCAATTGTATCAGAGATACAAGTATATGGGTTGATGTTTATTTGTGAGCTGCTGCTGTATATATGTATAATATGTGTTAAAATCTGAGACTTTGGTGGGTGGTCTATTCAGGTTCATTTAATAGAAATGGGGCTAAAAATTTTAAGCTTGCTCTTTCTTGAAACCCAGCTTATGTTCCTTTTTAATTTTGTTTTGAGTGTTTATTTTTGTGAATTGGGTTTGTTTTAATCAATGAAGCACAAAATCTTTTAAATGGTCTAAGCATCAGCACTTCATACGCACCCCGCACCCACTTCTCGGATGTGGCAGGATGTCTCTTTGGATTAAATTTTTTTTTTTAAAAAACAAGGGACTCTAACTTGACTTGAGAAAAGTTCAAGTCAATTTACAGATGTTGGGAGTTCGATTGCACTTCAAAATGCTAGTATTGCTTATTTATACTTGTTATTTGTCTTTAATTGTGATACAAATAAGCAACAGTCAATTCGGAAATGCTATCTTATTTCCAGATTACTACTACAAACAATGATTTACTTTGAACAAAGTGTGCTTATTGTTAGTATTGTTTATTTATAGTTGTTATTCCCTAGAAATTATCGCTTTTTTTTAATCCTAAGGGTGTGTTTGGATTAACCTACAAAGTGTGCTAATTCCATTGTTCCTTTTTCGTTATTTTAACTTTGTAAATTAAGTCTCATGTACCTTCAATAAAGTCTTCATGTGCATTCATGTATACTTGATTCAATTAAATTTTGGCTATAATTTTTACACTATTTTTTTTAAATTCCTTTTGCAGGTTTTAGAGTGTCATGGAGAACTAAATGTAAGAGTTGATTTTAGTTTTAATTGAGTTTTGTTTTGTAAAAGTAGGGTGTTATAAATGTGTTTGTATTCATTGAATAGTGTGAATGAACTCCCTACAATTGTTTGAAATTATTTGGATGTATATTTTTGTTTAATTTGTTGTAAGAAGGTTTATATCAAGGAAGTGATGGAGTCCGATACTCGTTTGTGGATGAACTTTTTACATGTGATGAACTTTTTACTTGTTATTATTACTATAGATTATTTTTGTTGTGTTTGGTTGTTGTGTTAAACATGGATAAACTTTTGTTGTGATGAGCTTGCTAATTTTATGTTTGATATGGAATATTATGCTTGCGAATTAGGTGCAAATAAAAAATGGGAATCATATAAATCAAATGTTTTACTTTTAATTTTATTAAAATCACTAATGGATATACCCGTTAGTAAATCCGTTAGTATTTTTTTTGTTTGGAATTCCTAACTGGTATATCCGTTAGTAAATATTCTCAAAACCATTAGTATCAAATCTGCAACTCTCAAAAAGTGTTTGATAAAAAAAAGAAGGCGTTAGAAATAAATTACTAACGGATATATCTGTTACAATAAATAATTTTACTAACGGGTATATCCCTTAGTAAATCTGTTAGTAATATTCCTCATGTCAAATTTCTAACGCTTTTTGCGGTTAGTAATATTTGTCCTAACGGGTATTCTCATTAGAAATTGGCCCAATGGCGTAGTGCAAGCCTCCGAAATATTAATGGGGACTTTAAGTTTCAGCTGATCTCTACAATCACCCAACTTAATTTGGTTCTGTTTAAAACGTTGGGTTTTGTAGGAGGCTAGCCCAAGAAGTATTCCTGTGGGTATGGTCTACATGCTCAAGAGAATCATGGGCATTTGTCTTGGGCCCAACAGAATTCAGAGATCTAGCTGGAGAAAATTCATGCAAAAGAGGCAGCCCACACAGCTTTACCTCCGGAGGAGATGAGACATTCAAAGTAACTGTTCATTTGAAGTTTGCCAATTAAGTTGATTTTTGGTGTGATTTTTTTTTTGAGTAATGCTATTGTGAGAAGATTTTAAAATGAAAAGGCAGGTTTTTCCATCCAAAAGTCAACCGTTCAAAACAAGTTGATTAGGCCATCGGCCCACCATATTCAATCTTCAGGTGCAAACTCACTCAATAGTTTACGAACTATTTCTTTTTGATTGGTAATTACTTCGTCAAAGTCCACTCTAAGACTGGTGGTGTCTTTGAATTAAACAAGGTTTGAAAATTTAGTTATATGTTTGAAATAGGTTGTTTTGATATACATGAGAATAAGAAAGAAGATTCGAGCTAAGAACAATAATATATATATATATATATATATTTTTGTATAAAATAATACTCTTATCCATTGTTACAAATTAACCTGGAGGAGAAAAGATTGCTCTTGCCACATTGCCTTATTATGATGCTATTTTTTTTTTTTTTTACAATAAATGCCATTGAAGGCAGTGGTAGACTTACGTGTAAGTCACGGGTAGCACAAGTTTCCCTGAATTTTTGAAAATTATAGAAGTACATATAATATTTTACAAACTTTACAAATAAGCCCTTCTAAAATTCACACGGCCTCCCTTGGACTTTTAAAAGTTCTAGATTTACATACAATATTTTATAGGTTTTAGACACAAGTCTCCTGGACTTTTGAAAATTCTAGATTTATATGTAATATATTATAGGTTTTAGAAATAAGCTCCCTAAAATTACTGATTTCCCCCACATTAGGGGTGTTAAACCAATTTTACAATTTTACACATAATTGTGTATAAGTAAATCTAAAAAAATTCACCTCGGTAAAATATATGGTATTTAAGGATCTATTTGAGAATTTATAAATAAGATCAACTTCCATCCCATTCTCATGTAGTATCTTATTGTATAAAACTAATAGGATTAATTATAGATATACCTTTGTGGTTAGCGTATTCTTTAGTTTGCCCCTTATAGTTTCAAATGTACCGCCACAGTAGTTTTATTTTGAGTTAATTACAAATATATCCCGTGTGGGTAGCGCATTTGTGTTTTTTAATCTTTTTCTCTTATAGGTTTAGATGTGTTACTAATACGTACCCCTATGATTTTGACTAATGTGCAACAGTTGCTAAGTATTTTTAAAAATTAACTACAAGGTTGTATCAGATATAACTACAAGGTTATAAAGAGTGTATCTGAAAAATGATATAACTACAAGGTTGTATCAGATAACAATTCAAAATAATATTATATTTGACAAAACTGACACTTACGTGTACGTGATTTTAAATCAAACAAGGTCTCCTACACACATAAAGAGTATTAATTGATCAGAGACTTGGAATAAATATTACCATTTAATTAACTTTTGAACACAAAAGGGTCTTCCAACAGCCCCTAAAAGAATGGGATGAAGTTGAAATGGGTTGAATTTTAGTTGTAAACACTCAAGAAGGAAAAGGACTGAAAGAAAGATAAATTCTTTGGGGACCATTCCTTTTGAAAAAAATATCTCCTACTCCATATTTTCAAAGGGGTAACTTTCAGATTAGTGGTATAGGGTTGAAAACTGTGGTCTTCTTATGATGGTTAAATGTCAAATTTCTAGCTTCCTCAATAACGGAATTGTCAAAGGTAGATGCAGCTGACATGCATGTTCCACACACACACATACACGTGTGTATATGTGTACACGTGTATACATTTAAATCTACTTTGGTACTACCTTCATTCCATTTTATGTGTCCATCTTAGGAAATCCAACAATTTAAAGGGACAAAAAGAATCTACACCTACTTTCCACAATTACCCATAATTATTGCACTTTCTTTTTTTTTTTTTTTATTTTGTTTTGGTGTTGATTGCAATGAAGGGTAGTTGGGGAAACTAAGTAAAATTTGTATACTAATTTAGGAAAGTTGACAACAATTTTGGAACATCCAAAAAAACGAAAAATGGACACATAAAATGGAACGGAGGGAGTATATTATTTTCAAAATTTTAGTCAAAAGTATTTTAAAATAGATTTTTTTCTTTTAGCATTATGTCCAATTCGGTTTTTTATTATTATTTTTTTATTTTTTTTTAAGTGGAATATCCATATATTTTAAAAGTAATGTGAAATTCACATAATTTTTGTAAAAAATTGAAGTAATTATGTGAAATATCATATAAAAAAAATTAAGTTATGTGAATTTAACATATCTTTTAAAACATAGGGGCTTGATTCGATAAAGTTTCACTAAATATGAAATTTTGACCAAAAAAAAAGTTATCCTTCAAACTTATTAATCTAAAATAAGAGACTTTTCACTAAATTTTTATATAATCTTTACCAACAACTGGCAACAAGCTAAGTTTCCAATCATTAGTGACATTCTTTACTTCATCAAATACGCATATACCTCTATAATGAGTAATGCTATGGACACAAAATCACAAAAGGATGTGACATCTCATGTGACAGCTTGACATTCTATGTGTTAAATTAAGTATGGTGGATCCTACTGCCATATAGAATATCACATCATTTTATAAATATCTCTTTTTGACCATTTTGTATCCCAACATTGCCCTTACCTAATACGGAGTAATTATTGTTCAAACTGTTTGCTATAGCTTCTTCTATTACCTGGGGTTCTAGTCATGTTGACGGTAAAACACGGGACTCACACAATTAAACAAAACAAAATTAGTAGGGAGTATAGGTTGTATGACAATAAAACAATAGTGTACGTATAAGGGCTGTTTGGCAACAGTTTGTGCTTCTGCATTAAATTTTAATAAATTGCAGTTGGGTAAAAGCTGCCAAAGTAGGTGTCACATTTTTTCTGGTTGAATCACAAAAATTAATTGGATAACTCTTGGGGCACAAAAGAATCTCACATAAATAAGATACATAAACTTTATGTGTCTATCTCTCTCCTCTGTGAACCCTACATGCACTGTAGACCCCACAGTGTCAATGGACCCCATCAGAAGAGAGATAGATACATTGTGGTTTATATATCTCGTTTATGTGAGATTCTTACGTGTCTTAAGAGTTATCCAAACTAATTTATCAAACAATTTTATTATCGCTTTTGGAGTTCGATTATGATCTAGGTGTCCTGCGTCCAAAACCGATTAAACCTCTTCTCATGGGGATGGTTAGGGGAGGAAATAAATCCAAATGCTCGTACTCGACGACCACGTACGCATGACAGAAGCTTCGTTTACTGGGTTTGTCCCTTAAAACAGTGTATAGGCTGAAGTTGGAGCTCTGAGTTGTTGCCACATTGCTTCATACTTGTCTCTAGTTCAGATCCGTCCCAAATTACGTTGCAGCCTTAAACTCAGGGGTAGATTTATGTAGAAGGGTGGGGAGCTCAAGTCCACCCCACAATTTGAAAATTTGTACACTTACATTAAAAAAAATTACAGTTAGCCCCCTCAATGAAAATTATAAAAGTCTTTTGATATTATAAAATTGTCATATCAAGTCTCATCTCTCTTATACTTTTTTGCTAATTATAAAAGCTCCTCCTTCTTATGTTTATGTGATAATTTTTAGGGACAATTAGTCTTTGGTCCCAACTTAGATACTTTTTAAGGGAGTGATCGAGCCAGCCCGTAATTTAGTTTCATGAAAGCTCCAAAAAAATTTATTGGACAAAATTAGCCTCTAATATTGCATCACGATTCACGCGCATAGATACACGTGGTCCACATGTGTCGCCATCGTTGAAAGGTTGCTCACTTTGTACATGATTCAGTAACTAATTTTGTGGATAATTAGATTTTAGTCAACTTTTTGTACGAAATTTAAAAGTCAACTACTACGTTTTCTAAATTGAACAAATGTTAACAATAATTAAAAAATTAAAAAACATCAACAAAATTAAGAAAGTATTAACTTTTGAAAATTAAGTTGACTTACGTTTTAGTCTATTTTATGTTTGCACTTGGTAATATTAACTTTTGAAAAATTGATTTATGTTTCAATATATTTTATGTTTGCACTTTGTAAACTTGCCATAAAACGTTATGAATTTGCTTCTAAAGTTGTTATGAGTTGCTCCTGACTTTGTGTTGTTTCGTGTGAAGACATAAGTGTCGGGCCCTGAGAAAGGGGAGGGATGCCGAAGTGCAAACATTTGTTATGATCGTGGCTTGGAACACCATTTTACCAATTAGGCTAAGTCATTGCTCCAGATTTCACATAACCAGTTATGTGAAATTTGAAAACTCCTCTATAAAAATGCATCGGCCAAACAAATCCATTAACTTTCCATCCAAAAATTATATTTTGCAAAAAATTTATATTTTCATAATGTATTCAACGAGATCTATCAAATAAGTAGCATTGTCGTTATGAAATTCAGGAAAAAGAAAAAAAAAATTATGTGACTGAAATTCAAGTTCAACTTCAAACTCTGAATGTAAACATTTTCTCTCTCTAGTTAAGATCCATTTTCTCTCTCTACATGATCTCTTTCATTTGCAATCATTTTTGAATCTCTAGTTTTGCGTAAATTCATTCATATGCATTTGATCTGTATTTATCTCTAGTGTTTTGCTTGATTGATTCAAAAAGCCCTCTGATTTATTGATTTGTGTAATGCTTGATATTCACCTAATCTATGCTTCACCTAACATATGATCTCTTTCACATAACTAGTTGTGTATGTGAAATTTCACATCACCTTTCTTTTCACAAATTTTACATAGGTAGTTGTGTAAAATTACACATATTGCGTTTTCTTTTCACAAATTTCACATAGCTAGCTAGTTATGTGAAGTTTCACATTACCTTTTCTTTTCACAAATTTCACATAGCTAGTTGTGTGAAATTTCACAAATCACCTTTTTTTTTCTTTCAGAAATTTCACAAAGTTATGTGAAATTTCACATCAGTTTTTCTTTTCACAAATTTCACCAAAAAAAATTAAATCATTACCGAAAAAAATCTCATCACTTTTTAAAATTTCAGAACTCTTAAGAAATTTCACCACTTTTAACAATGGTATAATCGTCATTAATGAAAAAATTTCACATAATGGTTGTGTGAAATTTCACATAACTTTTTTCAGCGTGAAATTTTACACAACTTTTCACACAATTTTTTTTAGTGTGAAATTTCCCACAATGAAAAAAGCACACAAACGTAACTCACTTTTGTTTTGCCAAAATGGTTATATAAAATTTCACACGACTTTTTTCAGTGTGAAATTTTACATAACTTTTCTAACATAATGCGCAAGCCCAACTAATCCCTAGGTTTTGGGAAAATTTCACATAAGAATAGTTAATTATGTGACAACCAAACCACATTGCCAACTCAAAGTCCATCATAATTCAATTGAGAAAAGTATGTGAAAATTTTAAATTTCACATGAATAGTTATGTGAAATTTGAATAACGACTGTAGACTACTTGGAAAAGACGCATGCTCACAAATAGTTATGTGAAATTTGAAAATTTCACAAATCTTTTTTTTTTTGGTAGAAGATCCTTTGTTAGAGGAGAAAGAGCTTCATAGTTTATAACGAAAAACAAAAAGAAAAGGAAAATAAGAAGGGAAAATTTTCATACTGTGTAATTTCACAAAACTTTTATTATATGAAATTTCACAAACCTTGTTTACTTGTAATTACCTTGTTTACGTGAAATTTCACATACAGTTTAATGTGCTTAGGAGTTTAATCCCGCTAGACCTTCCTCTATGTTTTCTTCCCTTTCAAAAATCACAAACATAAATTGTTATGTGAAATTTGACTGTTTTACATATCCTTATTTATTTATTTATTTACTATTATTATTATTATTATTATTATTATTGTTTGTTGTAGTGATCTCGTGTGAGGACACAAGTGTTGGGACTCGAGGGAGGGGGAAGGAGTCAAATTCCATCCCTTGTTTGCTCCATTTATCTGAATTGTCCAATTTGCTAGTGTGGTTTCAGATGAATTTTGTGGAGCATGTCCATGGAGTCCCAATTTTGTCCCCAACCGATCAAATCATCCACATCAATGACTCACACTCTAAAACTTGCATTTGTGCACCTAATTCAAAGATACCCAACTCAGTTGCATCACCTAAAAACCAAAACAATAGCATATACATTGGTTATGTGAAAATTCACATACCTATCTATGAAATTCTCCAATTTCACAAAACGTTATAAGAATTTTCACATAAACATTGGTAAGGGAGGGATCAAAATGCCCACAAATCAATTCTCCAGAAAATTTCACCAACCATAAAAAATTTCACTAAAAAGGGAAAGTGCAGACTCCATCTCATTAGAAAGGGGAAAAAAAGAAGAAAAAAAAAAAAACAAAGCAATTTAAAATTGCAAGTGAGTTCTCAAATTTGAGCCTAAAAAATATAAGAAAATTTTAAATCTAAGTTTAAACTTTGCTTAGAACTTTAGTCAGCCTCTTGTGGTGGTTAATTTCGCCATGCCAATTTGAACAAAAATGAGGCACCATGTCTCAGATCTACATAGGCACAGTTTTAGAGAGAGATAGGGGAACCAAAAACCTGAAAAAGGACAGGAAAGAAAAATGCAAAAATGTGAGAGTGAAAGCTTCTTGATTCAACAAATTGACCATAAACCAGAGCAAGGTGTAGAGTGAGAAAGTGAGTGAATAGGTTAGACACTTATTCATCATCACCTTTAGCCCATACTTGTCCATGACATGTCAACTGATGCTTGACCATCCATGGATGCATGTCCACCTCAAATAGAGCTTCATTCCAACATTATTCACCATTGCTGAGAGAGATCGAGATGCGAGAGAGATCGAAATCGATGAAGATTACCCGGAGAACTGGTCGGCAGCGGTGGAAGTTCGATTTTGTTGTGCCATTCATCGCCAACTGTCACCAATTCTGCCTCCACCGTCGACATGACCGATCCACATATTTTGCTGCGTACTCATCGCCGGCTGCAGCTGATTGACGTCATCTCCATCGTCATCGATTGCCGACTGTCGTGTTCTTTTCTCTCTCTCTCTCTCTCTCTCTCTCTCTCTCTCTCCCTGTGTGTGGAGACCCGTTAGGTTGAGAAACCCCAAAGGGTATTCTTGTCTTTGAATTTTTCATTAAATTGGTGAAGGGATTTGATTGGACAAAGTTTCAGTGATGGTGGAGTGTAGAATAAAATAAAAGACGGGACTGACTTTAAACCCATTTAGTCCAATTTGAGGTATTTTATACTAAAATTCTATAATTTTTATAGTATTAGCTTAAACTATATCTTTCTTGCTCTTTTATTTTTTATTTTTTATTTTTTATTTTTTAGGTCTTCTACTTAATGTATCTATTTTGTATTTCTTATGACGTCGTGATGTACGTAGTGGATTTTCCTTTTGTATTTTTCGGAGAAATTTTCATCTAAATAGCTCTTCTTTTGGTTTGCTTGTTTTCGTTTTCCTTCTAGTTCTTTAATCTTCCACATTATTATTTGAATTTTTTTAATCATTAGTAATAGAGCCATATCATTTATTATGCCTATTTGTATTAAGTTTCATGTCAAGATAGAAAGGAATCACTTCATAAAGGATTGAGCGAAAAAAATATCTTCTTTTTCTTTCAAGAAATTGATATACTTTGAGTTATTTGGTCCCCAAAGATCAGATGAATATGCTACTACTGTTATTATCACATGTGAGAGGCTAAAGTGGTTGAGTGAGGGTTTACCAATCAACCATCAACTTTTATTGCTAAAAAAAAAGAAGTGAAAATATGATCGCATACGATTACAAAAGAATTAGGGAAAAGAATGTCGAAATTCACTCTATGCAATAAGAATTATAAGTACTAAACCTGTCAACTCTTATAATCGTAAAAAAAATAAAATAAAATCTCACAGAACAAACTGTAATCTTTATGATATCAAAAATTCTACTTGAAAAAATATGATAAATATGTGCAAAATTTATCTTCTCGAAAGTGCTGGCCCCAAACCCATAGTGTGGTGCAGAGCCGATTATCTTGTCTTTTAAATGTTTGCCTTGTTGTAACCGAGATGTAGTCAAAGCCATTGAAAGAGTGACCTAGTTACCATGGTTTAACGAAACCGAGATTTAGTCACGTAATTAGGTATACCATCTATACAATGTGACTTCATGTATTTTTTTTTCAGTATAAGAGTAATGTTGTTATAGTAAGAAAATTTGCTTGTTACTACCGAGTGCTACTTGGAAATTTTATGCTGCTTCGACATAGAGTTAATATATAATTTTGACTACAATTTCAACAGTTTTTAAAAATAATCTATGAAAAAATTGAGAACTTATATTTTTAATTAATAGACTTCATCTTCTTCTTCTTTTCCCACAAGACAATTTACTCTTGTGAATAATTCTAGTAGTTTCTTTCATACTCAGTAAATTATGTCAATATTCTATTCAATTCAGTTAAAGGTCCTATTTAGAATTGTTTATAAAATTTACATTTATGCTACTTATGGGACCCAAAATGCATGTATTTACTTTGATAAATTTCAAAAAACACTTTAGAGTCTGAAAAACACGTTTGCCTGAAGTAGGTCCTGAGGTATTACAACGTCAATGTAATGCAAGAATTAGATTTGGATTTAGGAATTTTTCATAATATCCATAGTTTCATTGTAACTCTTAGCGAGCTTCTACTTATGCCTAAATATAAAGTAACAATTAATCCAAACAGACCTTAAACTGTTGTCCCAAAATTATTTGGGGTCCATATTGATAAGAAACTCAGTTTTACTCCATACTTTATCAAGTTTTGCTATGCTTTACAAGTTTGAATCTCAAATATTATTGTGATATTTTGTACCAATAACTACTATCATATCATATGGTATAACTCTTAAATCATTGAAAATCCAAATTTAGGACGCATTGTAGGATCTTTCTTTATTACCTCTATCATTGTCAAACTTACTAACTTATGGAGTTACTCGTCTTTCACTAGCACTTCAACCCATCCTACTCAATTATTGTATCTATTTTTGGAAAAATTCTCAAATAAGTATCTGGAAATATACAGCATGTTGTTACGAATTTTTTATTTTATTTTTTCAATATCATTACGTACATATATTCAAAAGTATTTAGCTGTGTACTGCAGAGGTGGTCAAACATTTTTGGGCATACATGATACACCGATTTGTCATCTGATGCTACTTTTATAATGGGGCCCACAAATGGTCTTGATGTGCAGAGTGTGGCACGTGCTCCAATTGATTGACCAATTTTTTTCCAGGTTGATAGCTGATTGGCAAGAATACATCTAATTATTGAATCATAAAGACTTCAATTCAGATGGAACAACTAACATTGTGCACTTTATTTGACCATATCACCCTAAATGACTAAAGCTAGCGTTTCCAAATTTGAATTCTAAACATTTGAATGGTGTTGCTCATGTTCTTGCTCCCCATGCTTTTGAGATTTGTCATAAAATTTGGATCAACTCTTTTCCTGCTTGTATTAGTGAAGCATTATGTATTGATCAGTCCTCCTGAGAAATGCTATTTGTTTTCTTATCAAAAAAATATTAAAAATTCTATACATTTGAAGTACTACAGCTAGAGTCATCCCTTCCCTCAGTCCCCTTGTGTATGTCTGTGGTGATTAATGCATGTGTGTGTGTGCGCGCTTGAGTTATCTCTGATAAAATAAAATAAAAATAATAAAATACCATATGTTGTGGTATTGGTGGGTACCGTATACTTGTCAAAGCATTTAACAACTAAATTCAAGATTTAAATTTGAAATATGTAGCATTAATCCCCTCTAGTACCTACAAGACTTGTATTTGAACTTTGATTCATGCATTTATTCAATCTAAGGGGTTAGGCAGTTTGGGAAGGTTTGGAAAAAAGCCACTCATGAGGTTCATAAATGAACTATGTATTGTACAAAAAATTATAATGTAAAGTAAAAAATGAAGTGGTTATATATATGGAGAACACTTCATTACATTTATTTGAACATTTTGTATTGATTCAAGATGCTATTAGTCCATGTTGATGACAAATATGTGCTACATAGACAATTTGTACATATGAACAATTACATCTCAAAACGGTAGGAAATAGAATCAAAATTAAGCCTTAATATCCCCTACTCCCCACTTTCGCGAGCAAATGGTAGGAAATAGAACTCTGCTTTTCTTTGTTGTTAGTTTCTCCCGTGATAATGTTTTAAGTGAAATTTCACTTAACAAATTAAATGAAGTTTAGTTAAATTGTGAATTTCACTTAACAAAGCAAGTGAAATTTTAAGTGAAATTATAACTTTACGTGAAATTTTACCCCAAAAAAATTGTTTGCACTTTTCAAATGTAAGTGCAATTTCAATTAGCAACAGTAAGTGAAATCTCAAATTTAGTTAAGAAAGAATTCACATAACTCACAAGTAGATTCAAGTGAAATTTCAAATAATTTGTTAAGTGAAAATTCACAATTAAACCAAGTTAAGTGAAATTGTTAGAACTGTAAAAATAATAGGAACAAAATTACTAAATTAATACATAGTCTCTTTAACAAATCTTGGGTTGAGTAGCGGATCTCGCTCTCTTTAAAATATTTTGCGACTCTACCCAAATTGTGCAAGCTGTTCATACTTATCATGCCATTCCCAGGATAAAATAGATCAAAAATCACCTCTATCTCAATTTATTTTTGCACGAAAGTAAATTGGAATATATTAGCCCCAAGGGTTTTACCCTAAGTAATTTTGATGATTAACAACTATGAAGTTGAGTACTTACGTTTATCTTTAGTATATTGTCGAAACAGAGCTTTATAATCTTGATGGATATTCAAATGGAAGCTTCTTGGAAGATCATTTCACTTGTATGGTACTTATAGGATTCTATGTAAAGTTAGTTAGATTGTTTCTCTAAAACAAGGGCTTAAAACTTTGACAAATCATTCAAAACTGAAAAACTATTTTTTTCACTAGAAAAACAGTCGACTGGACACTTCAGAGTTCAGTCGACCAAAGGTGAAACCAGCCGATCCTGATTTGTGTTATGAAAACATTGTTTCTTTTTCAAAGCTTTCAGTCAATCGGACCCTTCCCTCAGTCAACTGTTTTAATGGCGAATTTCATAATGTTTGAAATGCAGTCGACTGGATCGCAAGCCCAATCGACTGGATTACTGCGCAGAACAGTAACGACTCTTTTTATAGGGTTTTGACTTAGCATTAATTGCACCCAACTACCTCAAACGTTCTGAATTTTTAATAGAGAGTATTTATGCTCATTTGAATTTGATTGTTAGGCACTTAATCACACTCATTCAATACTCATTAATTGCAATCAAAGATTCAAACCCTAGTTTGTGAGATTCATTCTACTTGCTCTAGATTTCTTTGTAATTCACTAAGAGCTATTAATTGTGTTCATCTACTCTAAGAGAGAGAGAGTTTATCGATTGTAATCAAACAATTCATTATCCTTGAAGCTGTAAAGGAGGGTTGGTGTAACCCTTGCTCCAAGTGAAGGGTTTTCTTCATTGGAGGAGTAAAAAAGTTCAAGAAGAACTTGTAAGAGAGGTTTGACCTTTACCCAAAAAGGTTGTTTAGTGGAATCCTCAAGAGGTGTTTTTGAGGGGTGGACATAGACTGCGGATTGCAGATTACGGATTGTCGAACTACTTGAAAACTTGGTTTGCAAATGTCTCTTTCCCTTTCTCTTTACTTACTGTTTTTATTGGTTATTGTTGTTGCTTAACTTTTAATTTGCCATTAGTCGTTAGTAATCTTATTCACCTCCCCCCCCTCTCTCTCTCTCTCTCTCTCTCTCTCTAAGGATTACTTTTGGGTCAGCAGAATACTTACACATTTTTAGATTATATTGCTCGAAAATAGAAAATTGGAAAACTCTCATTAAACTTGCTAAAACAAGAACTACAAATTATTTTTTTCTCTTTGATATACTTGGAAAACTCACTCAAGTTGAAGTCCCAAATCTGTTGGAATAAACACTGATTTATAGAAGGAAAAATGAACTCATTAGGCTCATGACCATTAAAAACTTTTATGTTAAGAAATGTAATGTTCACAAGAACATTACAAACAATAATGACAAGTAATTAATATTAATTAACTTTGAAAAGGCCAGGTTAATTATTTCAACCATATTACTAACATACTACTATTTTCTTTTCCAATTGCACACTCTGCTCCAACAATCCCCCACTTGTAATTGAAAAGGAGTTTAGATTCATCGAGCAACCGATCATAAGGTTGTGCATAAATAAAGGTATTTTTCAACTTGAACCTTTACGTAGTGAAGGTGACTCAGAATATAGTAGAGTAACACGTATTTTTGAACTCTATCTCTGACAACACCACACATACAACCTTACTAAGGTGCAGTACAAAGCCAACACTTTTACAGCCATGTGCTTATATCCCAGTATAGCGAATGCTCTAGAGAATTTGCCCAAATTTCATAGGGAGCGGACACACTTTCCACAATCTCTTAGGTGAGTCTAACAAGAATATTCCTGTAGCTATGTATCCCACTCAACATAGAGTTTAGATCTCATTAAGAGTCATAGTAACTCATCATTTTATCGCTTCAGGATATCATGCTTCTTAGGGATGGACTTGGAGTGTTAACCCCATGTGTCATGCCCTGAAGTAGCAAAATAGGAAAAAATAAATTTTCACTTTTGGACCCGTAGATACATGATAGGTTGAATACCGTCTTGTCCTGCTAAACAGTTCATAACTAACTACAATAGGATTTAAGCACTAAGAATTAACCCAAACTAAAATTTAACTTAACATTAAACAACAGCGAAATATTACAACTGGTTGGATCATCAGGCCACAAACTAATACAATACAAAATACATAAAGATTACAAGGGTTCTAAACATAAATAATGCAAAACTAAATAGCTATCTCTATCTTTTGCCTGGCTCTATCCTTCCTGTGCTCCTTAGCACTTCATCCTTGCTTCTACCTTAATATTCATGCAAGAAAGCTGGACATTGGATCATCCATGGCATAACACGCTACAAGCTGAGTGAGCATTCACAAAATACCACCAATATACATAAACAACCACTCACTCACGTTAATGCTCAGCATCTTAAGATGCAGTTAGTCTTCTATCAAAATAAGCACCTTCCACAAGCATAACATAGTTATCATAGCAAATCGTTAAATGAATCATTAACAACTATCATCATTAACATGACTATTAACATGTGCATACGAATCTTGTGGTCATAGTATCTCGTATTGGCTCTTATCATACTATCTCATTTCATCATACTAGACGTGTTCGTGCATGCCAATGCATGTTCAATGCAACATACCTCACGTCGGGAACTGAGTCCACGACTTCCCCAAACTACCTCGTCTCTTCTGGAAAATAATAATGAATTCACAATAATAATATCTTGTCTTTCTCCTTGTCTCTGATTCATTCTGGCATAACACACCCATCCTCGACATATAATAATAACAGCTTAAATAGTCTGTAAGAAGAAAATACCTGCCTACACGGCCTAGTCCGAAGACTACTCGCTTATCCAGCCAAGTCCGAAGCCTTCAGCACTTATCTAGCCAAGTCTGAAGACTTCCAGTGTATCCTACCTAGTTCGAAGACTACTATGTTTAACACCGTTGGGACAAATAAAACCCGATAATAAGAAAATTCCAACTCGTCAGTTGTTGATCACTACGGATCCGGTTACTACAACAAGTCTTACACCAGTCCCCTCTTTACAACGAATCCAGACTATGCAATGCATGCTAACACAATGTCATGAAGTGCACGTGCTTACAATCCTCTACTCGTTAACATTATCAACATGACATGTTCATTATATAATCAACAAGTATCATACTAAGTGATCGGGAGAGAACAGAGCCTATTTATACGCCTTAACATGCGTTTGTTAGTACTTTTTTTTTTTTTCCTGTTTTTGTATATTTTTACTTCGTTTTCTATTTTCTGACAGGATTTGGAAGAAATCAAGTATATCAAGCTAAACAGGGTGAAAAAGCAAGCAAAAAGAAGCTGAAAAAATCACATCGCGCGCGCGACCCGCTCGCGCGAAAACCCAGATATCGCTCGCGCGAGGTCCCAATATCGCGCTCGCGCAGCCCGTGCGCACGACATGTGTAAAAATGGAACTTGCATATTTCAGTATACTGATGATTCCTACGTGAACGAAACTGCCTAATTACGTTTGGAAAGCTAAATACAGCAGTTTTAGTACGTTTTGGGTTAGGAAAGCTTCCAAAACTTGTTGTAAATCTATATATACCCTATTTTACTTCAATTGAGGGGTTGGATAATTAATATACACACAACATACAACCATACTTTCAGCCATTGAAGGGAGAGAAGTAAGGAGAAGAAGAAGAAGACCAAGGATTTCCATGGCCTCCTCCATCAACTACTTGCTATCCGCCGCTTCCATGGACAACTAGACTCTAGATCTAGGGTTTCAATGAAACCCTAGCCAAGTAATAGGGTTTTATTTATATTTTTATTTTAGTTTTATTATGTATGGATGACAGCTACATGTTCTGAGGATTTTTATATAAATAAATCGTGCTTCTATTGATTAAAATCATTACTTTCAAAGTTTATTCTTGTCTTAGATCTATTTTGACTGTGATGTGCTCAATGATCTATGCTTCCTGTGCTTGTTTAGATTATTTACATGTAATGGTGCTTAAATTGAATTGTGCTATCAAGTATCCGAGTAGTCCATGCCTAGATTAGACGGATTATACCACAACCCTAGTTTAGTGTGGGATAATTCGTGCTAACCGAAGATGGATTATGTTGGTGCTTGAACCATAGATATTTTCTTGACGGAGGAATTGGGCTTGTAGCTACAATTCCCCATTATCATCCAACTTAATAAGATAAAGTAATGCATAAATACCATTATTATGAAGCTAGTGGTGGATTTGCAATCCTAGGTTCACTTTAAGTATCATTAAAAATAACTATTTTAATTGCTTTCATAATTTAGATTTTTTTTTTATGTTCTTAGTTTAATTCAAATTAAAATCAAATCCGTTTTCTTAATTAGCTAAATTTAGGTTTTAAAATTAAAGAGCTGTAGTTAATCAATCTCTGAGGGTTCGACCTTTACTTTCAAACTACAAATCCTTAGAAAAGTAAAGCATAAATAAAAGCATACTTTTTATATCTTGATTCTGACAAGATCAATTTTTGGCGCCGTTGCCGGGGATTGCAAATTACTACCTTTAGTTTTAGACTCTTAGTTTAGTTAATTTGTAAATATTAGATTAGGTTTTCTTTTTCTTATTTTTCATTTTATTTTGTGTCACTAACTTTTCTTTTTATTTTGTAGTTTCTCGAGTCGTCAAAATTCTAACGTATTTGAGTGGAATAGCTTAGCGCATCAAAGGAGCTTACTCGAAAAAATATAAAAAAAAATTTAATAAATTGCTTCTTTTGAAACTCGCTTTAAACCACTGTAAGTCAGGGCGCTATGACGCACTATTTGCATTAGTTTAGGGTTAATTACACTGCATTAGCTAGGAAACCCAGGGCGCTGGGCGTGACGCGGTCATTGCATTACAGGATAATATTCATGTATCATAGTAGTACTGTGTGCTTGCTTGTTGTCTGATTTGCGTGATTATTTTTGAATTTGTTGAGTTAGTCCTAATTTTAATTTCTTTTCTTTTTAAGTTTATGTTTGGTACGCATTCAAATAAACCTGAATTACATTCTATCGATCTTGAACTTGAACGTACTTTAAGAGTTAGTAAGTCCGCAACCCAAGCTTCTAGAGCTAGGTTGCAAGACGACGAATCAACGCCGATTCCGTCGTCGTTGTTTGAGGCCAAAATTCAAAGTACCCTTAAATGGTTAAGGAGAACTCGAACTTTTAAAATCGAACCGATTAAAATGGCTGACGGAAACAACGGAAATAATATGAATAATCTTAATACACCGCCACCTCCTCCGCTTAAAAATTACTTTATTCCGACGACTTACACGCCATAACATATATTGAATTACCAGAGGCGACGACATCTCACTTTGAGATAAAGTCATCTACCATCTCGCTACTTCCTTCTTTTCATGGCCGTCTAAATGAAGATCCATATCAACACTTAGGAGATTTTCAGGATATATGCTCTACTTTAAAAATTCAAAACTTAACTGATGATGAATTGAAATTGTGGCTCTTTCCATTCTCTTTAAAAGATAAAGCTAAAGACTGGCTGCAATCACTTGAGCCAAACACAATTAGAACATGGGAAGCCTTACACACCACATTTTTACAAAAGTTTTTCCCTATTATGCGTACGAATCAGATAAGGAAATCTATAACAAATTTTGTGATACAAGATGGGGAATCACTTTACGACACATGGGATAAATTTAAAGAATTATTACGCTCGTGTCCACATCATCAGGTTCCTAAGTGGCAGTTGGTACAGGTTTTTTATGAGGGACTTATTCCCTCACTTCGTAATACCATCAATGCTGTTTGTACGAGTACCTTCCTACACAAAAGTGCCGATGAGGCCTGGAAAATTTTTGAAACTTTGAGCGAGAATTCGATGCTCCAAGCGGTGTCTGACCGTCCTGAGGGGTACCTTCTGTTGGGTTTGTGCTCTCAAACCATTACTTTATATAGGAGACATTGACATTTTAATATATGGATATCAGCTTTACATTTTGTTATGTATGTTTCTTTCATGAGATGATTGTTATCCTTAAGTATCATAGTAAGTAATTCGTGTATGTATGAGATACATACAAGTGAGATATGAATTGCTATTCTTTGTTACTTAGAACATGTCACAGTGGATGTTGAGACTAGGATATCTCATCAAGTTTACACTGTAGCATGATTAACTACCATTGGATGGAGTAATCAATCTCAAATCACTAGAGTGTAACTCTTAGTTAATATGCTAGTGCTTATAGTGCATTGACGGACCTGAGTTTCCTATTGACGCTCAAGGCTGTCAATCAGTCGATAGGAACTCATAACTTGTGTAAGGTACGTGTTTTCAATCTTGAGATGATTATGAACACAGACTGTGGATATGACTGCTTTGACTTACCAATCAGTGAGGTCTATAGAAGATCAACACCTGGGTATCTTGGGTATGTCATATTCATAAGGTTGTGAACATATATTGTCAAGACAGAATCTACCCTCTGTTTCAGAGTAAGCATTCCCTTGAGAATGTCACCAAGTCGATTACTGAGTACTGCAGTCTTGTTGATAAGAGTTATCAACATGTTTGGTAATCATGAGAGGTGAATGGGACTCAAGGATTATAAGAAGTAATCATGATTCAGGTTGACAGTAACTGTTTATCCGACTACCTGAATATGATTGCGAATGCTGACGGTAGAGAGACATTAGTACAACATACAAGTCTAGTTATCGCTTCGGATATGTTCTTTTGCGTTGGAGTTCAGTTATCGTTTTATAGTGGAGTAAACGTTAACTGATCAGTCGATTAATTTGCTGATCAAAGAGTTTGGTCATGGGAGTTAATCAACTGATCTGAGCCAACAATAAAGAGCCTAGGAGGTCCCACTCTTAGCTCCGCTAGGATGCTTGGAAAGGCAAATGAGGATGATGTCAAGACAGGTTCGATCGATCGAAGTTGTCTCGATCGATTGAAGTCTAGACAGGTTCGATCGATTGAAGATGGTTCGATCGATCGAATGTTCGATCGATCGAAACCACTTCGATAGCTCGAGAGCTAGGTCGGTTCTGGGAATCTATAAATAGGCCAGCTGCGTTCTGGAAAAGTGGTTCGTCGTTTTGAACGTCAGAAGCTGCAGAAACTGTTTTGGAGCCCCAAAACCTTCTGTATCCTCTCCATTAGGGTTCCCACCAACCCTAGCCCTTCCTGCGAACATCCATAGGAGTCATAAGAGAGAAGACCATCTAGTGGAGGCTGCTGGAAGTCAGAGATTTCAGAATTGGGTTCAAGACAGTAAGGTATAATTCTTGTCCCCTCTTGTGCGCATCTATGGAATTAACGAGTAGTAGATCCGGGCATGCCAATTAAGTTTTATAACTTGATTTTTCCGCTGCGCGTTTAAACTTAGAACTTAAACCGGTTTTTCCAACACCTTCAACCTAAGCGAGAGTTGAAAGTTGAGTCGAGTCAATCAATTGAAATACAAGAATTAAATAGAAAACTTGACCAACTTATGAGGATGGGAATTAGGTCCACTCCACCTTCTTCAGAAGTATGTGCACTATGTTCTGAACCGTCTCATAATATCTTTGCATGTCCTTCTGCATCTCAATTTCCAGAGTTTGTTGAGCAACACGTTAATTCTATGCAATAATTCCCACGGAATAATTATAATTCTATGTCGAACAATTTTTCTAATACTTATCGACCCCAATATCAACAAAGTCAATACCAACACCCACCTCCTAATCCGAACCCTCCAAGGGATAACGCTTTTGAGGCTACGGTGTTGGCATCCCTTAAAAACATAGAAACTCAAGTCCAAGCACAAGCACAAATAGTGCACTCTCATACACAATCCATTGCGAAGCTTGAGTCCCAAATGGGACAGATAGCTACTGCGGTGAGTCGTAGAAACGAGGGGAAGTTGCCTGCGCAAACTATTCAAAATCCTAAGGGATAATACGAGAATGGGGGGTCGAGTGAGAGTGTGAACGCTGTTTCGACTAGGACGACTATTCGAGATGAGGAAGTTGTTGTAATTCCGGATGAGGTTGAGAAAGATAAAAATATAAATTTGGATAAGGAAAAAGGTGAGGACGTGAGTAGGAAGAGAAAAGAAAATGAACCGGTCCCAACGAATTATATTCCAAGAATGCCATATCCACCAAATGTTGAGGGACCGTCACATTTGTCTAAGAAAGGATCAAAAACGGAAGATATACTCGAGGTGTTTAGACAAGTAAAAATTAATATTCCATTCCTCGATGCGATCAAACAAATTCCCGCTTACGCTAAATGTCTTAAAAACCTTTGTACTCAAAAGCGCAAAATACGCAGTCATACCCCGAAAAAGGTCTTCCTCACGGGAAAAGTAAGCTCTATATTCCAATACACTACTCCAAAGTATAAGGATCCTGGTATGACAACTATCTCATGTGTCATAGGTGACACTGTTATCCATAGGGCTCTCCTTGACTTAGGAGCTAGTGTTAACCTCTTACCTTACCATGTCTACAAACAATTAGGACTAGGTGAACTTAAATCTACGGCCGCTACAATACAATTAGCGGATCGTTCTATTAAAATACCTAGAGGAATCGTCGAGGATGTCTTGGTTAAAGTTGATAAATGTTATTATCCTGTTGACTTCATGGTCCTTGACACTAAACCCGTATTAGATGCTAGGAAGCACACTCATGTCATTCTAGGTCGTCCATTCTTAGCAACCGCTAACGCTCGTGTTAACTGTCGGACGGGGGTAATGAAAGTGTCATTTGGGAACATGAACTTAAAATTGAACGTTTTTAACGCTATTGATCAACCTCCTAAAAACGACGATTACCTATGTGAGGCGAAGAGTGAGGTACGACAGAATATTGAACCTAATATAGGAATGAATATGGGTGAGGAAAATAATATGGTTAGTGATGAGCGGACGAATTTGAATAATCTGGACCCTAATGACGAATTTACTTGGAAGGTAAGAAATAGATTTGAACATAATAAGGATGATCGGTCAAATGAATTAATACAAAGCGATATTCTTTCTGCTTACCACCGAGCTCTTCTGGATATCCTTAGGGGTACACAGTCCGATTTACGGTCTCCTTCAATCTTGAGCTAGAATGGTCTAGCTAAAGACATAAAAGATAGCGCTTCTTGGGAGGCAACCCAAGCTTTATTTCGTTCATTTTTGCATTTTTTTTTAGTCGTATTAGTCAGTTTTTGAGTTTTCTGGACAGGTTTGGGGGTGGGGAATAATTTATTTTGAACTTATATACATTTTTATACTGAAAAAGAGGAAAAGACCAAAGTCGCTCGAGCGACCCGCTCGCGGGGTCCGCTCGCACGAGAGTCCCCCATAGACAAATTTTTTTCAAGTTTATATATATAGCTTCAGTATCAATTCGCGCACGCGAGGGGCCCGCTCGCGCAATCTTGTGCCTTAGAGATTTTTCTTTTAAGTTTTTTAGAAAAGTAAACCTCAAGTTTACCTCGCAGAGGGATTCGCGCCCGCGAGGGTCGCTCGTGCGAGCTCGCGCGAGGAGGCTATTTCCCACTTGTTCTTGTTGGTCTTTTATCTTCTGTTTCCCACACCTGATTAGTTATTTTCGTTTCTGTTTGTTCTTTTAAGTTCTTTTCATTTAAATTTGTCTTTGTTTGGATAGTTTTATTTCTATTTGTTTTCTTTTCATTACGTTCTTTTACTTGTAGTTTAGTTATTGGAAAAAAAAAACCCTTATATGTTTGTTTTTATTATTATGTTGGTCTATTTTCTTTTGTTAAGGAGTAACAGGTAACGTTGAACTTTATTGCCATATGCCTTTGTGTACACCTGTTCTATGCTTGTCGAGATCAAGGTATCGTCGTTCCTTCTTTACGTACTCTCCTTTCTTTCATTTTATTATTTCATTCGGGACAATGAAAGGTTTAGGTTTGGGGGTATGCACTCACATGCACATTATATGCACCAATTTTTTCAAAATTTTTAATATTTGTGCTTAAATAAATGATGTTACCTACGTTTTTGCAATATAAATTCGATACTTCGTGTTATGTAACTATGGTTGTTATAGAATGATAAACAAGAGAAGATGTGGTTAAATATTTGTTGAAGTCATGTTCAGAGGTTTTAGGTCATGTATCGTTTGAATCGTAGTTTTATATCATAAATTTGCACATAAACTTATGCACTGCACGTAGTCGCTTGAATACATGTTTGATGTGAACTATAATATGATTCGGATTTCTAGATAATACATGGTGGAGACTAGACTCGGTGAGCTTTTGAGCCTATCTTCTCTTTATTGAGGGATGTAAATACATTGTGTTTGTTGAATTTCATTGAAATAGCGCATCAACTTGTTGTTTAGTTTCATTATTCTTGTTTTGGTTGATAGTCAAGTTAAAATATTTGTTACCATGCTAAATAATCTTCCGTCGTAAATGTTGAAGAATCATATAACCATAGGACATGATTTTAGGCCTTCTTTGCTTTTGTCCTATCCAGATAAATGATAAATTTCCTTAGTTCACCCTTTGAGCCGTTACATTGGCCTTTTTCTTTAATTACCATTATCCTGTTTTTGCTCCGACTTGACCAACTTGGAGTTCACCACTGAAAGATTCATCACCTTTTAGTGTTGTTAAGGCGATGTGTGATTGAGAAGAAGAAGACAAGATGCTATTGGGGTAGTTGCTTAGAAATCAATGAATAGTCATCCGACAAGCAAGAGAAAAAAAAAAAAGAAAAAGATTGAACATATTAAAAAAAAGACAAAAGAAAGAGAAGGAAAAAAATAGAAGGTTGATATTGAAAAAAAAAAGGAAGAGAATATGAAAAGAAGAGAATGAAAAGATGAAATTGGTAGAAGAGAGAATGAAAGAAATCGAACATGTCTTACAATGCCATTCTGAGATTTCCTACCTAATGAATCCTTTCTATCCTTTTTCATTGCCTGAGTCCTATTTGATCCTAGGAATATGATTTGGATATGAAAACAATGGAGGGTGATTAAAACATGCTAACGATTAATTTTTCTTGATTGTTGGCATCCTATCCATGAGACTACTATTCTTTCGTGTCATGCGTCTTTTTCGAGTCATATGTGAGTGATTTCTTGTTTTGAAAATATATTTTCTTTACTCACATATTTTAGAAAAATTACACCTGTTTCTGAGTGTTTCATTTTAGAGTGTAATTAACATTGTGAGATTCGTAGTCCAAGCTTAGTTAGATGGTTATCCGAGTTATATTCCAAGTTCATGACATGCGCGTGTTCATTTGACTACCACATCACACACATGCAATTTTATGAGAAACTCTATTGATTTATACGATGCATGTGCTTGGGATTGCTTTTCATGATGTAGGTAGACGTTTGATTCCGTTTCTTCTTGTTCGTTATTCTATTTCAAATCATCGTTCTATGATAAGGAGTATTGATTGTTAAGTTCTTTGTTTTTAATAAAGTTTTTAGATTTATAATTTAATAAAGATGGTTGTGGGTGACTTGTTGATGAGAACCCTCACAAGACTTTACTCGTCCGACTAGGGACACCTAGGGGTTTAAAAGGCTTATTGCATAAGCTAAATGCAATCGCGATCCATGCGAAAATAGAATAGATTTTTATTAGTAGTTTTATTTTTATTTTAGTTTTGCTCGAGGACTAGCAAAATGTAGGTTTGGGGGTGTGATCGGGAGAGAACAGAGCCTATTTATACACCTTAACATGCGTTTGTTAGTACTTTTTTTTTTTTCCTGTTTTTGTATATTTTTACTTCGTTTTCTATTTTCTGACAGGATTTGGAAGAAATCAAGTATATCAAGCTAAACAGGGTGAAAAAGCAAGCAAAAAGAAGCTGAAAAAACCACATCGCGCGCGCGACCCGCTCGCGCGAAAACCTAGATATCGCTCGCGCGAGGTCCCAATATCGCGCTCGCGCGGCCCGCGCGCGCGACATGTGTAAAAATGGAACTTGCGTATTTCAGTATACTGATGATTCCTACATGAACGAAACTGCCTAATTACATTTGGAAAGCTAAATACAGCAGTTTTAGTACATTTCGGGTTAGGAAAGCTTCCAAAACTTGTTGTAAATCTATATATACCCTATTTTACTTCAATTGAGGGGTTGGATAATTAATATACACACAACATACAACCATACTTTCAGCCATTGAAGGGAGGGAAGTAAGGAGAAGAAGAAGAAGACCAAGGATTTCCATGGCCTCCTCCATCAACTACTTGCTATTCGCCGCTTCTATGGACAACTAGACTCTAGATCTAGGGTTTCAATGAAACCCTAGCCAAGTAATAGAGTTTTATTTATGTTTTTTATTTTAGTTTTATTATGTATGGATGACAGTTACATGTTCCGAGGATTTTTATATAAATAAATTGTGCTTCTATTGATTAAAATCATTACTTTCAAAATTTATTCTTGTCTTAGATCTATTTTGACTGTGATGTGCTCAATGATCTATGCTTGCTGTGCTTGTTTAGATTATTTACATGTAATGGTGCTTAAATTGAATTGTGCTATCAAGTATCCGAATAGTCCATGCCTAGATTAGACGGATTATACCACAACCCTAGTTTAGTGTGGGATAATTCGTGCTAACCGAAGATGGATTATGTTGGTGCTTGAACCATAGTTATTTTCTTGACAGAGGAATTGGGCTTGTAGCTACAATTCCCCATTATCATCTAACTTAATAGGCTAAAGTAATGCATAAATACCCTTATTATGAAGCTAGTGGTGGATTTGCAATCCTAGGTTCACTTTAAATATCATTAAAAACAACTATTTTAATTGCTTTCATAATTTAGATTTATTTTTATGTTCTTAGTTTAATTCAAATTAAAATCAAATCCGTTTTCTTAATTAGCTAAATTTAGGTTTTAAAATTAAAGAGCTGTAGTTAATCAATCTCTGAGGGTTCGACCTTTACTTTCAAACTACAAATCCTTAGAAAAGTAAAGCATAAATAAAAGCATACTTTTTATATCTTGATTCTGACAAGATCACTAAGTCCCTAACTTGATTATAGCAGCGAATACAAGGTAATTAATATCATGCTTCTTGTTTACATAATCACATCAGACAATGCCATATAAATAAAACCCTTTACATACTTATTTCCATGGCAGTACAATTCAAACACAACTAATCATGGCAATACTGGTAATAGACTTCATAACATATATATAGAAATACAGCATAAGATTTATATAATACAATAGATACTGCATATAGACATGTCACATATAAATACTCTAGCAGTCCCTATGTATATTAAGAGTGAGGTTATAAATACTCACCTCGATATCTTAACCCTTACGCATCCTCAAACGATGATCGGAACAAGGTTTCTACAAAGCATGTGATAGATAACGGTTAAACATGAACTCTAAAGTGAGGGCATAATGGTAATCTCTCCAAATGTGATCCTAAACATCAAGGTAGTGATCCTTGTATAATTCTATGTTCAACGCCATTGACTAGACTCAAATCAGATTCTGTCGCAGTTTTTGAGGTAAAAGGCAAGTCTTTCTATACAAATATGGGCCCTAAAGACAAGCTGTATTTTTTACTATGTCAAAAAGTCTCCAAACTTAAAGGGAATGTTCTAGACATTATTCTAAGACTCTGGGAACTAACCGCGTAATTTTCGAACTCAAGGATTATTTATCTTCAATATCTGGAAAATATTTTCCCAAGAATCTTTCTTTGAATGTTGTCCATGACATTCTTCTTGCTGCATCTTCCCCAAATGTTTCCCTTTCAGCGTCCCACCAATCAGCTGCCTCATATGTGAGTTGGAAGATGGCTAGTCAATGCTTCTCTGTTTCACTACATTCAATTGTTTCGAATATACAATCAATCTCACATAGCCCATCAAACTTCTCCGGAACAAGAGTGTGAAATCGTTCGAGTAACTTGTCTCCTGTTTGTTGTGGTTGAGAAGGTGTAACATGTTTATTATAGTTGTGGTTGCAGTAAAGCTTCAAACATGCCCGTTGGGTCCGTTTTAGGAGGTATAACATTGGCTGTTTTGCTTGCTTGACCCTAGGTTGATTGGGTTACTTTAACCATAGCTTATATTAGGGAGACTCAATTCCTACACAAAAGTTGGCATCTACCATAATGAAACAAAAGGAAACAAATTAATATCCCAAGGGTTAAGTATGCAAAACTAGGTAATCTAAACATCAGATTCTTACACAAGGGATCGTTCTAATCATAAGGTGGTCGCTATATAAGATTTATGCGCATATTGTTAACACTTATCAACCTAAAGATCTATTACAACAAAGGTCACTAATTTATAATTTCTTCTAAACTCTAAGTTTTCATTGACTGTTCTGGGATCTAATTCCCGGAAGTACGCCAATTTCTAGACTCTTCATTCTTACATTTATGATTTCGATGACAAGGTTGATCTCATAAGGTTTAATCCTACGTAGAGGTCTACTAATCATCTTAGTGGTTTGATATCGACTCCTTACTATTCCAAGTCTCAAATAAGTTCTTCTGTGCCTAAGACTTCTCGTCGATATGACTAGTCGTCATAGTTAAACCATTTAGGCTTGACTATTTAAGTGTACTAGGCGTCTATTGTCTAATGGTTGATCCTTTACCCTTAACAATTATAAATATATAAGAGATACAAGATTATACATATAGAGTCCAGCTCCAGTGCGCACTAGGTAAGCACACTAGATGAACGCACTGGGTTTTTAAGCCTAAAAAAACAACCGCGAGTCAGCGGGGCAGCAAGATGGGGTGCGGGTCAGTGGGGCACTCCATGGTTTTTTTAGGCTAAAAAATCCAATGCGTTCATCCAGTGCGCATTGGAGCCTAACTCTATATATGTATATATATATATATATAACGAGTTAAAAATAGGTTTTCCATTAAAGACAATGATTGTACAAGCATCAAGTTCTAATACAATAATACAGGTCCTAACAAAATTTAGACTCCTACTACAAAAAAAATGTAGGATTACAATCCATACAATAGAAATCAAAGATAAAGATAACTAAGGCATATATCCTCTGGCTATGGTGCTCCTCTGGGGGACTCCACGATACCAATTGCTCTCTATCCCAACCTGGTGGCCAATCGGGATCATACTATGTCCCATGCTCTATCAGGTCCTCCTCAACTAGGTAAATCTCATCATCGACATAGAGGTTCTCTACAGGGCTAGCTGGTGTCACAGGTGGTACTATCATTTCCTGTGGCCCATCCTGGTCATCAATACCGAGACTCCAAAACATGTGGAAAACCTCCTCCATCTCTACCTACATCATGCGGTGCTACAACTCCATGATACGCAACCTCTGGGACAAGTCTCTTACAGGAGAAACACGTCAATCCATCTATCCTCTAGCGAGCTCCGTGCCTGATGGTAGCTCCAATACAAGATAATCCTGAGGAAGCAACCTGTCTATCTATAGTGATCTGGTACTCTCCATCTTTGATAACATGTTCTCCTTGGTGGTCCATGCTACTTACCCAAAATAGAAAATGATTGTAGTACAGGTGCTAATCAAGGTAATATCTTAAGGTTCATAGCTTAAAAGTATCGGACAAACGGTGAACGCCTAAACCTATAATCTGATACCACAAAGTCCCTATCATTCCCCAGAGTATAAAATTTGGGAAAAATAAATTTCCATATTTGGACCCATAGATACATGATAAGTTGAATACCGTCTTGTCATGCTAAATAGTTCATAACTAAGTGCAATAAGATTTTAAACATTGAGAATGGACCCAAACTAAAACTTAACTTCACATTAAGCAATAACGGAACATTACAACTAGTTGGTCCATTAGGCCACAAACTAATACAATACAAAATACATAAAGATTACAAGGGTTCTAAACATAAATAATAAAAAAACTAAACAGTCATCTCTGTCTTCTACCTAGCTCTATCAATTCTGTGCTCCTTAGCACTTCATCCTTGCTCTTATCTTAATATTCCTACAAAAAAGCTAGACATTGGATCATCCATGGCATAATACACTGTCAGCTTAAATACAAGTTGAGTAAGCATTCACAATATACTATCAGTATAAATAAACAACCACTCAATCACGTTAATGTTCAACATCTTAAGATGCGATTAGTCTCTGATCAAAAGACTCACATTCCACGACATAACAAAGGTATCAAAGCAAGTCATTAAACGAATCATTCATAACTATCATCATCAACATGACTATTAACATGTGCATATGAATCTTGTGGTCATAGTATCTTATATCGACTCTTATCATGCTATCTCATTTCATCATACCAGTCATGTTTGTGCATGCCGATGCATGTTCAATGCAATATACCTCACATCAGGAAACTAAGTCCACGACTTCCCCAAACTACCTCATCTTTTTTGGAATATAATAAGAAATCCACAGTAATAATAACTCCTTTTGCTCCTCATCTCTGATTCATTCCAGAATAACACGCCCATCCTTAACATATAATAATAACAACATAAATAGTCTGCACGAAGCAAATATTTGCCTTCATGACATAGTCCGAAGACTACTCGCTTATCCAACCAAGTTCGAGGACTTCAATCCTTATCCAGCTAAGTCTGAAGACTTCAACGCTTTTCTAGCCAAGTCTGAAGACTTCCAGTGTATCCTACCTAGTCCAAAGACTACTACGTTCAACACCTTTGGGACAAATAAAGCCCGATAATAAAAAAAACTGCAACTCGTCAGTTGTTGATCATTATGAATCCAGTTACCTCAATAGGACTTACACCATTCCCCTTGTTACATCAAATCTGATATGGCATCCCTACTCTCCATGGTCATATATAGAGTATCTTCCCTTTTACCACGAGCTAAAACCATGGCTCTCTTGGTAGCCTTCCAATCATCATTGGAAAATGTCATAGTGCATCCCACACTAGCAAGTTGGCTCACAAAAATCAAACTCCTCTTCAAGCATGGCACATGCCTAACATCATTTAATTTTCACATCACTCCATTGGGTAACTTCACAATCACCACACCCTTACCAATAATATGGCAAAGTTTATCATCCCCAAGATAAACCGTCCCGAAGTCACCCTAAACATAGTCTTCCATGACTTCCATATTAGATGTAGGGTGAAAAGAGGCTCCCGAATCTACAACCTAAGATTCCACTTGAGTATCATGAGACCGAACAAGAGCACCTTCAATGCCACTAGTCACTATATTTGCAAAATCTTGCTCCTTATTCTTCCCTTTCCCCTTATCACCCATATTCGTGCGTTGGTCTCTACTAAAATGACCCTTCTTTCCACAGTCCTAACATTCTGCATCAGCGACCTTTACTTTTCCTTTAGACCTCCCCCTCAGGTTCGTATTCCTCCTCGATGCTCTCCTTCTATTCTCCATATTCAATGCCGACCCAGATGACTCATCTAATTCTCCCCTTCGAATTTTTTCGCTAAGAACAAGGTCACGGAAGTCACCATACTTCAGCATATTGCTCCCAGAAGCATTACTGCTAATAGCTGTGACAGTCCCATTCCAACTATTCGACAAGGATAATAATAAAAGTAGAGCCCTGTGGATATCGCATTTTTCTTACCCACAACTTTTCTTTTAAAGTTCTTTTTAAATTTCAAATTCAAAACAAATGAGTCACCACTTAATTTTTAGAAGGAAAATTAAGAAACCATTTTAAAGCAACTGATCTTTTGCGAAACCAAAGGTTGACTAGGTCCGGGGATTATGGAATGAGAAAGGAAGGAGCCCATCGGACTAAAACACCCCTTCTCATCCTATCTCGCGATAGGCCTCTACTCAACATCCTTTTAATTGAATTACTAATCTAAGCATGCCCTCAACTAATACATAGATATACGTATACATTACACAAACATGTCAAAATGGTGTAAAATTACCAATTTACAAAATATCATTCAAAAGCCACGTAATTCAAGTAGCAAGCAATATGATATGCAATAAAAAACAAGAGAACTTACCCAGGATCCAGCCACGAATATTAAACGTGCAATGCATGCGATTAAATAAAACCTAGGAAAAGAGTCTATAATCCACATATATACATTTAAGGCAAAATCTTAATTCTAATGTGTCGCGCATAAAGGTCAAGAAAATCGATAAAATCAAGAAATTAAAATAAATTAAGAGGAGTTTAAGAAATCATACCTTAATAGTGCTACAAAACAAAGGGTTAGTCCACATGATATACAATATATAAAGTTGGATCTTAAATAACAATCCTAGACTTCTAGCTTAAATCTATCAAATGTAATTAAATCTAAAGCAAACAAGTCCTAATTACAAGCATCAAACCACATGGATGAATATGTTCATGAACAAGAATAAATTATGAAATAATAAGTGATTTAGATCACTTAAAATTTGAATCCAAGCTTAACTAATCATTATTAAAACATGGTTTGAGCCCTAGGTCATAGTAAAGTCATTTGGACCATTATTTACAAAGTTGGTCAAATTTGTCATAAAAAATTCTGAAAATTGCAGAGAGCAGACCAGAACTTTAAGAAAATAAAAAGCATGCTTCCCGTGGTTTGATTTTGATGATTTTTGGACACAAGATGCCTCTGTGAGTCTAGTTTCCAAATCAAAAAGAAAAACAAAGTTTCAACGGTTAGATCTCTGGGAAAAGGACAAACAGCAGACATCACTCAGAGAATGTTGGCCGCGGAAAATTATTAATGGCCGCGTTTTAGTCAGCCTTACTTTATCAGTTTTTTGTTTTTATCCGCATACACATACGTATTGTACCACAAAATACGGACTTTAAAAGCAAACGGCAGTCAGAAAATGTTGGCGGCAGTTGATGAGTGCCGTAACGGCAGTTGGTGAGTGCCGCACGGCACTTATCGAGTGCCGCTAATACTTCCAAGTGCCGCGTTTTAGCAAATTTCCTCTTTTTCACCTTTTCTTTTCTTTCTTTTTCTTCTAAAAAGTTTAGTTTTCCGAAAATAGTGTCTTATACCCGAATTTTCCTGAACACCTAGTATTTCTCTTTTCCTGTGCAAATTTTATCGCGATTGGAGAACTTTCTGAAGAATTTGGAATACTTCAAATCTTTCGGTCATTATCATCATTGGACTTGGAGGTAACACTCTCCTAAATTCGACGTTTGGTCAACATTAGGGTGTCTACAAGCCCTAATCTCATCATCGAATTCAATACCAACCGAACGCAATAGTATGGTTACAATAATGAATTCATTAAGGCTATCTGCTACAGATGTACCTTTTCCTATACATAAGGTAAAAAGACATCGCATAAAATATACCTTATTTGAATCCAAGGGTTTCTCATACATGTTGGAAAAAGTGGTCATGAGACTCTTTGTCATCTTCTCCTTTACAATATTAATGGCAACGTTGCGAGCCAACGTTAATCGAATCAAACCTAGGGATTGATGGTCTAACAATGCCCAATCCTCAACTTTCATCCCTTTTGGTTTTTGTCCTAAAAGAGAGTAAAAGTACACGAAAACATGATAAAAAGTGCTAACAAATTTGAATTAAGGCGTGTAATTATGAATTGTTTACTCCCGATCACACCCCCAAACCTACATTTTACTAGTTCTTTTAAAAAGAAAATACAAAAAATAAAATAATACTTCTAATAAAAATTCTACTCTATTGTCCCATGGATCACGATTGCACTTAGCATGTGCAACAAGCCTTTTAAACCCCTAGACGTCCCTAGTATTCTCGTCGAATAAAACACCGACAACCATCTTTATTTCATTATGCATTTAAAAGTTTTATTAAAAATATGACATTCAGTACTCCTTATCATAAAATTATAATTTGAAATAGAATAACGAACAATAAGAAAGGAACCAAACACCCACCTACGTCATGAAAAACAATTCCAAGCACATGCATCATATAAATCAATAGAGTTTCTCATAAAATTGCACGTGTGTAATATGGTAGTCAAATGAACACGCGCATGTCACGACCTTGGAATATAACTCAGATAACCATCCAACTTTGCTTCGACTACGAATCTCACAATGTTAATTACACTCTCAAATGAAACACTCAGAAACAGGTATAATCTCTCTAATATATGAGAGCAAAGAAAATATATTTTCAAAATGAGAAACGCTTATATATGACTCAAAAAAGATGCATGACACAAAAGAACAGTAGCCTCATGGATAGGACGCCAACATTCAAGAAAAAATAATCTTTACCATGTTTTAATCCCCTCCCATCGTTTTCATATCCAAACCATGTTTTCTAGGATCAAATAGGACTTTTCAAAGGTTGTAACGTGGCTTAGACAATGAGAAAGGATAGAAAGGATTCATCAAATAATCTTTAGAATGGCATTGTAAAGCATATTCAATTTCTTTCATCATCTCTTCTACTAACTTTCATATTTCATTCTTTTCTTGTCATATATTTTTTTTAATTTCGACCTTTTTCTTTTTTTTTTCTTTTAACCTTTTTTTCTATTTTTTTTATTCTTTCAACCTTTTTTTTTCTTCTTTTTCATTGCTTTTGAAATGAATATTCATTGAATCTCAAGGCAACTACCCCAAACATAATCTTGTTTTCTTCTTCTTCTTGAATCAACGCATTGCCTTATCACCACTAAAAGTTGATCAGTCTTTCAATGGTAAACTCCAAGTTGATCAAGTTGGAGCAAAAAAAAGGATAATGGTGACTAAAGAAAAAGGGGCACTTTGAAGGCTCAAAGGGGCAAACTAAGGAATTTTTATCGTTTTTCCGTCGGTGGTGAGGGCCTACCATCATTTCCTATAATCCTATGGTTCTTCAATGTTTACAACGGAAGATTATTTAGCATGGTAACAGATATTTTAACTTGACTATCAACCAAAACAAGAATAATGAGACTAAACAACGAGTTAATGCGCTATTTCAATGAAATTCGACGAACACAAAATGTATTCATAATCCTCTATAAAGAAAAGATAGGCTCAAAAGCTCACTGGGTTTAGTCTCCACACTATGTGTTGTCTAGAAATCCAAATCATATTAAAATTTACATCAAACATGTGTTCAAGTGACTATGTGCAATGCATATGTTTGTGTGCAAATCTATGATATAAAACTACGATTCGAATGATACATAACCTAAAATGTCGTATCATCACTTTAAGCAAATGTTTAACCACATCTTTCCTTGTTTATCATTCTATAACAATCCTAGTTATATAACAAGAAGTATCGACTCGAGATTGCAAAAATATCGGCAACATCGTTTACTTAAGCACAAGTATCGAAATTTTTTGTTTGAAAAATCAAATCGGTGCATAATAATGTGCATGTGAGTGCATACCCCTAAACCTAAATCTTTCATTGTCCCCAATGAAACAATAAAACGAAATAAAGGAGAGTACGTTAGGAATGAATGATATTACCTCGATCTCAGCAATCACAAACCAAGTAAACGTATATGAATATGGTGATAAAGTTCAATTACTTCAAATGGAGCCACTAATTCACCTATCAATACGTGATAAAAGAAATTAAACAAACAAAATAACAACGATAGCTAATAGAAATATATATATATAATACACACTGTGGTGTACTTGTTGTGAAACTAAACTAAAACTTAAAGACTCAATGAAAATTCAAAAACAACAAGCACAAATAGAACTAACAAAATAAAGGACTTGATCTAAAAGAAGAGAGCAAACAGAAAAGAACAAACACATAAACAAGGGTTGGGAGTGAAAAGAAGAGAACAAAAGAGAAAAACACAAAAAATCCCCCCTGGCGCGAGTGGGCAATGCGAGCGAGACTTCTTGCGTGCGCGATTCAAGGCGCGACATGAATCTGAGGCTATATATAAAAAGTTTGGAAAAATTTTCTCTAAAGTAAAATCTCGCGCGAGCGGCCCGCCCGAGTGACACGTCGTGCAAGCGGGCCCCGCGTGCGACATGTCATCTTTCTCTTTTCTCTTCATTTTAATGTAAATAAGTTCAAAATAAATTGACCCCAACCCCCAAACCTATCCAGAACAACCAAAACTGACTCAAAAATTGACCCAAAATGACCAAAGAATGTACAAAAAAGAGAAAATAGAATGATAAAAGCTTAGGTTGTCTCCCAAGAAGCGCTGTCTTTTACGTCTTCAGCTAGACCATTCTAGCTCAAGACTCATGGAGGTTGAAACACGAACTTTGTACCCTTATTAATAGGATGAAGACCACGGTTGAAGTCCGAAATAGTATCTCTATTTGTTAACACATTCGACGGTTCCTCTTTTTTTATTTCAAATCGATTCTTAACCTTTGAGTAAATCTTTCGTTAGAATCCAGATTATTCGAATTCATCCGCTCATTACTCACTATATTGTTCTCCTTACTTATATTTATTTCTTTATTCGATTCAATAGTTCGCCTAACCTCACTCTCCACCACCCATGGGTAATCATCATCATTCAATAGCATTAAATACGTTTAATTTAATTCATATTCCCAAATGACATCTTCATCACTTCCATTCGACAATTAACATGTGCGTTAGCGGTTGCAAAGAATGGATGACCAAGAATGACATGAGTGTGTTTCCTAGCATCTAGCACAGGTTAGGTGTCAAGGACCATGAAATCGACAGGGATGTAATATTTGTTGACTATAATTAAGACATCTTCGATGATTCCCCTGGGGATTTTGACAGAACGATCCGCTAATTGTCTGGTAGCGGCCGTGGGTTTAAGTTTACCTAGACCTAGTTGTTTGTAAACCAAGTAGGGTAGGAGATTCACACTCGCTCCTAAGTCAAGGAGAACCAGATGAATGATAGTGTCACCTATGACACAAGAAATGGGTGGCATTCTAGGATCCTTACACTTCAGAGGAGCGTGTTGGAAAATCGAACTTACTTTTTCTATGAGGAAGACCTTTTTCGGAGTACGACTATACAACTTATGCTTTTGAGTGCATAGGTCTTTTACACATTTAACATAAGCGGGAATTATTTTATAGCATCGAGGAATGGAATATTAATTTTCACTTATTTAAACACCTCGAGTATATCTTCAAATTTTGAACTCGTGACAGTTCCTCAATGTTTAGTGGGGAAAGGCATTTTTGGAACATAATTAATTGGGATTAGTTATTTTTCTTTTTTAATTTGACTCGTGTCCCTACCCTTCTCTGATTCAAGTTAATGTTCACCTCTTTCTCACTCTCATTTGAAATTTTAACAACTTCTTCTTCTCGAATAGTCATCCTAGTCGAGATGGCGTTTACTTGCTCACTCGAACCCCTAATCTCGTATTGTCCCATAGGGTTTTAAATTGTTTGACTAGGTGACTTATGCTCGTTTCTTTGACTCACTGCATTAGCTATTTGTCCCATTTGGGACTCAAGCTTTGCAATGGATTGTGTGTACGAGTGCACTATTTTCGATTATGCTTGCACTTGCGTTTCGATATTCTTAAGGGACGCCAACACCTTTGCCTCAAAAGCAGTATCCCTTGGAGGGTTAGGATTAGGAGGGGGCGCTGGTATTGACTTTGTTGAAATTGGGGTCAGTAATTCTTAAAAAAATTAGTCATTATAGGATTATAACTATTTCATGGGAATTGTTGAATAGAGTGTCTGTGTTGTTCCACGAATTCCAGAAATTGAGACGCGGATGGGCATGCAAGTGTAGAATGAAAAAGGTTGGAACATATTTGACAAATTTCATAAGAGGGTGAGCCCGTCGTTTGGTTCATCATCATAAATCGGTCAAGTTTTTAGATAGTTCTTGTAATTCAATTGAGTGACTTCGCTCGAACCACTCCTCTCGCTTAGGTTGAGGGGGAAGACACCTCTCAAGATGTACCGACACAGTTTGATTATCGAATTTTCACTTAATATTTCAAATATTTTCCATGTCTCATTAGCAATTTTATGTAGGAAGGTACCCGCACAAACGTCATCGACGATAGTACGAACAGAGGGAACAAGTCACTCATAGAAGATCTACACCAATTGCCACTTGGGAATTTGATGATGTGGGCAAGAGCGTAATAATTCTTTAAATTGTTCCCAAGTGTCATAGAGCGTTTCACCATCTTGCATCACAAAGTTCATTCTGGACTTTCTTATTTGATTAGTTCTTGTGATGGGAAAAAACTTTTGTAAAAGTGTGGTATGTAATGCTCCCATGTTCTAATAGTGTTTGGCTCAAGAGATTGGAGCCAATACTTAGCTTTATCTTTTAAGGAGAATGCGAAGAGACGTAATTTTAATTCATCATCAGTTAGATTTTGGATTTTCAATGTAGAGCATATGTCTTGGAACTCTCCTAAGTGATGATAAGTATTTTCTTTAATACGACCATGGAATGAAGGGAGTAGCGCGATGCTAGATGACTTTATCTCAAAGTGAGACACTGTAACCTTCGGTAATTCGATACATGCTTGTGGCGTGTAGGCCATAGGAATGAAATAATCTTTTAGCGGAGGGGGTTGAGGTATGTTAGGGTTATTTCTATTATTTCTGTTGTTTCCAAAATCGGCCATTGGAATAGGTTCGATGTTAATAGTTCGAGTTTTCCTTAAACGTTTAAGAGTGCTTTGAATTTCGTCCTGAAATAACGACGACGGTTTCGAAGTTGATTTGTCGTCTAATATCAACCGAGCTCTAGAAACTTAGGTTGAGGACCTACTGACTCTGAGGATATGTTCAAGTTCAGGATCAAAATAATGTAATTCAGGTTTACTTGAATGTGTACCAAACATAAACTAAAAAAACAACACTAAGATAAAGACTGACTCAAACAATTACGAAAAGTAACTACACAAATAAGACAACAAGAACACAACTACATTGATGCATGAAAGTGATACTATTATGCAGTGATTCGCGTCAAAGCCCAGCGCCCTAGGTTTCCTAGCTAATGCACGTGTAAATCACCCCTTAACTAATCCAAATAATGCGTCTCAGTGCCCTGACATACAGTGGTTTGATGCGAATTTTAAAGGAATCGATTTACTTGAATTTTTTTCTTTCTTTCTATCTTTTTTTTTTTAATTGATTCGCGTAAGCTCCTTTGATGTGCTAAGCTCTTTCACTTTGAAATGCTAGAATTTGATGACTCGACAAACTACAAAACAAATGGAATAGCTAGTGACTCAAAACAAAAACAGAAAATAAGAAAAAGAAAATTTAATCTAATATTTACGAATTAACTAAACTAAAATTCTAAAACTAAAGGTAGTAATTTGCAATCCCCGGCAACGGCGCCAAAAGTTGATCTTGTCAAAATCAAGATATAAAAGTATACTCTACTTTAAAAGATTTGTAGTGTGGAAGTAGAGGTCGAACCCACAGAGATTGAAATACTAAAACACTTTAATTTTAAAACCTAAACCTAGTTAATTAAGAAAACAGAATTCTAATTTTGATTTTAATTAAACTAAGAAACTAAGCAAATAAAACTAACTATGAAAGCGATTAAAAGTTGTTTTGATAAATATGTGTATTGAACCTAGGATTGTAAATCCACCACTAGATTCATAATAAAGGTATCTATGCATTCAATTAGCTTGTTATATTGGATGATAATGGAGAATTGTAGCTACAAACCCAATTCCTTTGTCAAGAAAATAACTGCGATTGAAGCATCAACATAATTCATCTTCAGTTGGCACAGAGTGTCTCACACTAAACTAGGGTTGCGGTATACTCTGTCTTTCCTAGGCATGAACTATTCGGCTACTTGATATCACAATTCAATTAAACACCATTACATGTAAATAATCCATACAAGGGCAACAAATATAAATCATTGAGCACATCACATTCAAAATAGATCTAAGACAAGAGTAAACATTGAAAGCAATGATTTATTCAATAGAAATACGATTTTATTATTCAAAATCCTCTAAACATGTAATCATCATCCATACATAATAAATCTAAAAGAAAAACATAAAATACACCCTATTACTTGGCTAGGGTTTCATTGAAACCCTAGATCTTGTTCTAAGCGACCATAGAAGCGAAGATTGGCAAGAGGTTGATGGAGGAGGCCATGGGAATCCTTGGTCTTCTTCTTCTTTTCCTTGCTTTTCTCTCTTCAATGGATGAAGTTTTAGTAGTAAATGGATGTGTATAATGTTGTGTGTAATGATGTATAACCCCCAATTTTAGTTAAAAGAGGATATATATAGATTTAGAGCAAGTTTTGGAGGCTTTCCCAAACCTAATCGCACTAAAACTGCTTTGTTTACGATTCTGGACGTAATTAGGCAATTTGTGCGTGTAAGGGTCTTCAGCATACAGAAATACACAGCTTTATTTTTTCAATAGGTCGTGCGAGCAGGCCGCGCGAGCGAGGTGCTGGTATGTCGCGCGAGCATGCCTCTCACACGAGATGAATTTTTCTGCTTCTTTTTTTTTTTATACCCTATTTAGCCTAGAACTCTTGCTTTCTTTCAAAACCTGCTAGAAAATAGAAAATAAAGTAAAAGTACACAAAAACAGAATAAAAAATGCTAATAAATGTGAATAAAGGCATCTAATTAGGCCTTGTTCACTCCCGATCATCCGTGATGCCACAACTTTGATAATGGGAATAATCTACGCGTAAGATCGAGACTCATAAATTAACTTTACGTCATGTTCATTATGCTACACGCGACGTATTCTTGTACCTTGGTCAACTTTCTTGAATTAGATATAAGTATTCGTTGTGAGTCTTTAAAATACCATTCGAGTCATAGGAATCTAGTTGGTTGTGATATCGGTACTGGTATTGGTGATGAGAATGTTGGTTAATGATGGTGATGGGAATCCATAAATGAATATATCTTGATTGAGTCGGCTGTTAAAGCATTTTACCATGATCTTACGGTCATTAAGGCACGATGGTTACTCATCAAGCGGCCGTTAAGGCACTTTTATATTCCTATGCGAATAGATCATGGACCTTAGATATCATGGTTGAGTGGATGCTAAAGCACTTTACTACAATTTTGTGGTTCTTAAAGCACAGTAGTTACTCACCAAGCGGTTGTTAAAGGACTTTTATCCTAAACCAATGGCTTATGCCGGATTTGTGGAGAGGAGTTATCGTTTGTGGAATTGGGTTTGAGTCATTTACTGTTTAGTCTTATCAGTAACAAGTCGTGAAATGTTTTAAGTTTAGGTTTCCATATCGTGGTTTGGTTAATCTGATCATTTTTGTAACTTCTAAAGACAATTATAAGCCGACTGAGAATAATGAACTTAGTTGTTTCTTAACTGTTACTAATGGTGCTTTGTGAGGACTTATACTCACTCAACTTGTATTCAAGCTGATGGCATTTTTTGTCACTAGACCTTCCATGTTTAGCAATGTTAGGTTTAGCAGGAGATGTTCAGCCCGAGGGTGATTACGGCGATGGTGGGTACACTACCGAAGGGTTTATCAATAAAGGTTGCCATGAGGACGAGTACTCAGGAGAGGACTGCTACGGAGACTACTATAGGTTTTCCAGTTGAAGATGGGATCTTAGTCTTTTATTTATCTTTTCTTTTATGATGTAATAAATAGTTGTCGTCGAATTTCATGACACTAGATGCCACAAGACTGTTTCTTTTATATTGGTTTCTATTGAATTCAGGGTCTGTAATATATTGGCTAATGTATAACTCAGTTATGTTTAATATTATTATGTTACGCTTGAACTAGACACATATCGAATATTATTATACTTCTTGTTATTATTTTGTTGAGGACAATCAGAATTATCTCCAACCAGCCACGTGCCCATGGATCCAAAAAGGAAAATTTGAATTTTCCCTATTTTTGGTCTACTTCGGGGCATGATAGGGATTTTCGGTATCACAGCTCTAGGTTTAGACAAGCTCTCTAATTGTCCTACACTTCTTGAACTTTAGGATTCCTTACACTAGTACTAACTACAAGTTAGTTATACTTATTGGTAGCTTGTGGTTCTAGATGTAACCACATTATATATACTTTTGATCGCTAGTATGCTATTCTTACTTCTTGTAATTTTATGTCGATAAGAGTTATTTTGGAGATATGTTATTTATCAATATTTTTAGTTCGTAGTTACTTCTTAATGAATTTCTGAGGCATCCTCTTATATAGTTTGTCACGCAACCCACCTATTGAAAGATTTTTTAATGACCATAAGGTGCTTATGTTAATGCACTAGTATTTAGGTCATAATGGCTCACGACACTAGAGGAGTGAGGAACCGTAATGGAGTAGGACTAACTAATCCCATTTTGAGGGAGATGGACCTGACCGGATTATTGGAAACACTAGTAGGGAGAATTAAAAGAGCTTCAGCTAAAGTGGGGAATATGACCAACCATGGGAACAATAACAGAAACAACAACAATACCAACCATTAGTGTGCACATCATGTATAGGCTGGAGACCGAACATAGAGAGATTTCACACTCTCCGCCTAGAGAAGTTTGATGGTTGGGACGAGCCGTGGAAAGCAAAATAATGGTTGCATGAGATGGAAACCATTTTCGACACTGTGGGATGCAATGAAACTGAGAAGCGCCGATTCGCCAACTTTCAGCTTACCTACTCAACAGTAGAGTGGTGGGAAGCCAAGAAGGCAACTATTGGAGCTAAAGCCGCTGGAAGAATGATGTGGGAACTTTCAACGAAATCTCTCTGGAGAAGTATTTTCCTGAGGATGCAAGAGATGAAAGAGAAAGAATTCATCAGTTTGGTCTAAGGCAACAGGGCGATTCGGGAATACACCATACAGTTTGAATGATTGTCTCTTTTTGCCTCGCATATGACAGATACCCTACAGAAGAAGGTAAAGAAATTCCATCGAGGAATGAACCCTTACCTCAGACACATGACAATGATGTAGCTGGATCAACCCTTTGAGTCAATGGTCCATCTAGCTTCAAGATTGGAAAAGGATGGCTACCAGGAACTGAGGCAACCTATGTTTTGACCACCGCAAAGATTTAATCCAGGATCGAGACCCCCACTGCCATACCAAGGAAGCAAGCGCACATGGACGGGAGAAAGGAAACCCCAGAATGCACACCCAATACCTCAACAAGCTCGAGCAGCAGTACCCTAACCCCTATCGCCTCAGAATAGAGCAACAACTATAATAGAAGGAACTGCAGCACCCCCAGCCATTCCGGGTAGATATCAGGGAGATTGTTTCAACTATGGTATATCAAGCCATCATACTAGAGACTGCCGTGCTCCCAAGACTTATAATCGAGAAGGGCCACGTGAGTCAAGACTGCAAGGCACCACGCCAAGGATACTATGGACCTATAGCTCAAGGTCTCTACTCAGACACATCTGAATGCAATTATTCCAGAAATGACAAGATACAATGCTGAGGCTCTACAGAATTTAGAAGATACGATAATGCTCTTTAGCAATAGAGTTAAAGCTTGATTTCATACTGGTTCATCGAACTCCTATATTGCAAGTAGAACTATTAAAGATTTGGGTTTAAAACCTCAGAATCTCTCTGTAGCATTGAATGTTGTATCGCCATTGGGAGTATCTATCAGGTTGGGTAAAGTATGTAAAAATTGCCCCGTTAACCTTGAGGATAAAAACCTCCTAGCAAACTTGGTGGTATTGTCGATGAGAGAGTTTGACATTATCCTAGGAATCGACTTATTGACTAAGTACCATGCCAACTTAGACTATTTTAGCAAGTCGATTACCTTCTTGATACCTTAAAGTCAACCCTATAGTTTCCAGTGCAATCCATCGAGCGATGCTTTTCTCACAAGCTGCTTAGCTGCTATTGACGGCCCAAGTTTAGAGATTATAGTTGCCGAGATTCCAGTGATGCAAGCATTTGAGGATGTATTCAAGGATATCTCAGGGTTACCCCCCAAGTGTGAGATAGACTTCAGCATAGAATTGATACTTGGAACTACCCTCATATCCAAAACTCCATATCGAATGGCACAGACAAAGATGTAGCAACTGTAGAAGCAAGTACGGGAGTTAGAAGATTTGGGTTTTGTTTGACCTAGCACATCACCGTGGGGAGCACTAGTGTTGTTCATAAAAAAGAAAGATGGAGCATTTTGACTCTGCATAGATCGTAGGGAGTTAAACAAAGTCACCATCAAGAATAAATACCACTATCGAGGATCAATGACTTATTCGATCAGCTTCAAGGAGTAACGACATTTTTGAAGATTGATTTGAGATCAGGCTACCATCAACTTTTGGTTCGATCGGAAGATGTGCCAAAGGCAACATTCAGAACCAGATATGGTCATTACGAGTTCCTTGCAATGCCATTCGGGTTAACCATTCCCCTAATAGTGTTCATGGATTTTATGAATAAGGTGTTCAGGCCCTACTTGGATCAGTTTATTATTGTCTTCATCGATGATATTTTAATCCATTTTAAGACCAAAGAACATAAGAAGCATGTGCAGATTGTATTGCAGACACTCAGAGATAACCATTTGTACACGAAGTTCAGCAAATGCGAGTTTTGGCTCAACTAAGTCAAGTTTTTGGAACATATTGTCTCTCAAAATGGAATTTCCATGGATACTTTAAAGATTAACACAGTGCTAGATTGGAAAAGACCGAGTAATGCCTCAGAAGTTTTCTTATTCTGGCTGTGTAACACCCGCTCCTGCAAGCAATATTTGATTGCATTTAGCATACATATTAACATTATATTAATAATGTGATTATAGGCGTTAAATAAGTTTTAACTCACTAATTTGATTAGAGGTATCCAGTTTGGAATCCAAAGATAGGCCAAGTGGCAGTCCCAGTTTGGGACAGTTATGAGAGGTCCCCGTGTGATGGGATAGATATGCGGAATAATCCTTATGTACTTAAATACGGTATATGTGAATATTATATTATGTTAATTTAAAATCATGTTATTGCTAGAGACCACTTCTGTGGTCCATTAGGGATACCCTTGTGCGAATGAAATGGATACATTGCATAATTAGTAGGTTAATTAGCAACTCCATAATATTATGTGGTACCACTCATGGAACCCATATGTGACATAGACAAACACCCATTTAAGTTTGAGATAGTTTTAATAAGTTCCTTAAATAGTAGGGGTATAAATACAAAACTTATGAAACTTTGGGGAGGCTAACATAGAAAGGAAAAATTGAATCACATGCCATGAGACATGTGTCTCATGACACACCACCACCTTAATCTCCTTCTTCCTTAGCAAAGACAATTACAAAAGGAGATTTTGTAAGAAATTCAACGGGAAATTCGACAATGCTCGTGATGACAAATGACTTGGTGTTTGACGTTCAATTACGAAATAGGCTACATATTTGGACTCCTCGAGGTGAGTATAACATGTTAGTACTAGTCTTATTAATTTCTGAGACAATTTTTTTACGACCTAATTCGGGGGTTTAGCTCATAACTTGTAATTTTTGTATAGGAATTAACGTGGAACTTATTAGGGTCTAAATTCTGTGAATAATGCTGAGTATATGAATGTCAACCAAGAGGTAAGTGACAATGATTATGAAATATGAATAATAGAATGTTTGAGATGATCTTTGTGATGCTAAGCATGTCTAATTGGCTTAAATTTACATGTTTAGAGTAAATTTTGATGACTCATGTACAATTGTGAAATTGCACAATATAATTATTATGTGAGCATGTTGAGTTACTAATGTGGGTCAAAGGGGAACTTGTACTTGCCATCGAGAATGTGACTAGGTGCCTATTTGGCCATGAGGTTGCACGTTTGATGGAAAACAACGTGGGTCTTGGTTAGTCGCGCGAGCTAACATGAAAGGGTGACCGGTACTTGTGTTCCTGGAGACCATAGTTAAGTGTAAAAGATGAGATTGAGCATATTTATTATTCATATTTATAATTATTGTCATTCACCAGCATATAGTTGATATAGTATAATGGTTATTAAATAACCATCATGGTGATAAAGGCAAAGGATCAAAGATATGAAAGAAATGCAACGGCGAGGCAATGTGGATTTTTGGAATATTATCATAGTGATGTAGTTAACTCTAGTTTGAAGGAGAAATTTGTAATATTGATGGGATTAGTTTTGTACTTGGATTGGTAATGTTAAGAACTTAGCTTGCTAGTTTATGTAAAGATAGTATGTGAATTCTTAAGACTATGCTTGTGTAGTTGGTGACTTATGTAGTTTGGTCAATTTGACTTATGTAATATATGGGTTATGTTTAGTTAGTTAATTTGGGAGTGGTTGTGACTCTTTTATTCTTGTTTGGTTTGGTTGGTGCGACAAACTTGGAAGTTACACTTAAGAGGTGACATGATTTAGATTTTGGTTTATTTTTGCTTAAAGTTGTTAAAATGGTAGTTATGAACTCTAGGAGCCTAAGAGATTGATTTATTAGTGTTTTTACATATTTTAGAAGTTAACATGATATTTTGAATGTTTTAAAGTTGGTTGAATTCGATGTGGTTGGGTAACCCTAGGCAAAACTCTACAGCAGGGAAAGGATTCTCCCTAGGGGTCATTCAACTGGTCGAATGGGGCAGTTCGACCGGTCGAAATACCCCCTGCACTTCTTTCAGTTCTACTACTTCAGATGTTTTGTTTTACTTCTAATTAAACATGAGGGTACCTTTGGGACCCCTTTGAACTATAAAAGTATTACTTTTGAAAAAGAACTTCGTTAGGGTGTGTTTGGAAATGTGTTTCTAAAATCACTTTAGAAATGTTTAAAATGTGTTGAGTTCATAAGCCAAAACTTTGTTAATATGTTTTATGGAACTCTAATGACATGGGAACATGCCACGTATCCTAGAATCGTATGTGCAATTTTGGGGCGTGACAGGCTGGATATTATCAGAGATTCATAGAAGGATTCTCTAAGATTACTGCCCATTTGACCGATCTTATGAAGAAAATCTAAAGTTTAAATGGAAGGATAAGCATGAACGTGCATTCCAAGAGTTAAAAGAGAGATTGACTTCAGCGCAAATGCTTGCGATACCGAAGAGCAGCAAGAGATACACCATCTACAGTGATGTTTCACACCAAGGATTAGGGTGTCTGCTTATGCAAGATGGGAAGGTTATAGCATATGGATCCAGACAATTGAAGCCACATGAGTTGAATTATCCTATACACAACCTCAAGTTAGCTATAATTGTATTCGCATTAAAGATTTGAAAGAACCAGAAGAATGGAGTATCGGATCAGATGGAGGATTCAGATGCAGAGGCTGACTTGTGGTACCTAATGTAGAAAAGCTTAGATTAGACATATTGGATGAGGCATACAAGTCTAGACTGACTGTCCACCCAGGAGGTACGGACATGTACAAGGATCTGAAGAAAAACTTTTGGTGGGAAGGCATGAAAAGAGAGGTTGCTGAACATGTATCCAAGTGTTTCACATATCAGCAAGTCAAATCAAAGCACCAAAAATCGTCTGGACTCCTACAACCAATGTCGATCCTGGAATGGAAGTAGGAGCATGTTACAATGAACTTCGTGGTCAGATTACCGACATCACACCAGAACCACGATGCTGATCGGCGACGAATAGTTGCCGTTTATAGTCCTAAAAATACGCTTTGTTAGCCCATTTCATGTAATTATTAAGTGATTTTTAATAGGTATTCTATATTTTGTAGATTTTGGAGCTTTAACATGAAAATACACAAAAATCCAATGATTAGTGGCTTTGGAAGTCATTCTGGGCTTAAAAGATGGTTCCGGTGAAGGAAGAATGTTGTAACAGCCTCGGAAAATTGCATTTTTGACAAGTAATACTTCAGATTTGAGAAATTTCTCTAGAGATATAAAATGTAGATCTTCGAGTTACGGACGCGTGGCCGCAAACGGTGAGTCAATCCGAGGTCCGAGTCAAAAGTTATCGCAATTCTACGAAAGTGGTGCAAAGCAGCGAAAAATTTGAGAAAATTCTGAAAAATGCCCAGGTCGCTGGAGCAACCCGCGCGCGCGACCCTTTGAAAAAGTCAAAGTTGTGTATTTTGAAGCCCTGAAGAGCCCTGTGCGATCCGAATTGGTTAAATACGTCCAGAAACGTAAAAACAGCAGTTTTAGCGCGATTTGACTTAGGAAAGCTTCCTAAATCCTTCCAAACTCTATACAAATCCTATTCTAAATCAACTTTAGATATACAAATCATTACACACTATTATACACATCAATATACAGCCATATTATACATTTTTTCAGCCATTTTTTGAAGGGAGAAAAAGCAAGGAGAAGAAGAAGGAGACCAAGGATTCACATGGCCTCCTCCATCAACCTCTTGCTATTCATCAATTCTATGGACAACTAAACTCTAGATCTAGGGTTTCAATGAAACCCTAGCCAAGTAATAGGGTTTTATTTATGTTTTTATTTTAGATTTATTATGTATGAATGATGATTACATGTTTAGAGGATTTTTTATAATAAAATCGTACTTCTATTGATTAAATCATTACTTTCAAAGTTTATTCTTGTCTTAGATCTATTTTGACTGTGATGTGCTCAATGATCTATACTTGCTGTGCTTGTTTAGATTATTTACATGTAATGGTGCTTTGTTGAATTGTGCTATCAAGTATCCGAATAGTCCATGCCTAGATTAGATGGATTATACCACAACCCTAGTTTAGTGTGGGATAATTCGTGCTAACCGAAGATGGATTATGTTGGTGCTTGAACCATAGTTATTTTCTTGACGGAGGAATTGGGCTTGTAGCTACAATTCTCCATTATCATCCAACTTAATAATCTAATTGAATGCATAAATATTCCTATTATGAAGCTAATGGTGGATTTGCAATCCTAGGTTCCTTTAAACATATTTAGAAAAATACTTTTAAATCGCTTTCATAATTTAGATTTATTTTATTGTTCTTAGTTTAATTAAATTCAAAATCAAAATCTCGTTTTCATAATTAATTAGACTTAGGTTTTAAAATTAAAAGTCGTAGTAATTCAATCTCTGTGGGTTCGACCTTTACTTCCACACTACAAATCTTTAGAAAAGTAAAGTATACTTTTATATCTTGATATTGACAACATCAATTTTTGGCGCCGTTGCCGGGGATTGCATTACTACCTTTAGTTTTAAAATCTTAGTTTAGTTAATTTGTAAATATTAGATTAGTTTTTATTCTTCTTATTTTCCGTTTTGTTTTTAGTTACTAACTTTTTCTTTTATTTTGTAGTCAACGTTTCCGAGTGCAGCAGCTAATTACATCAAAGGAGCTTACGCAAATAAAAATAAAATAAAATATAGTGCTTCTTGTGAAACTCCCTTTAAACCACTGTAAGTCAGGGCGCTGTGACGCACTATTTGCATTAGTTTAGGGTTAATTGCACTGCATTAGCTAGGAAACCCGGGGCGCTGAGCTTGACGCGGTCATTGCATTCCAGGATAATTTGCATGCATCATAGTAGTTGAGTGCTTATTATCTTATTTGCGTGATTGTTATTTGTTTATTTTGTTTAGTTAGTCTTTGTTTTTAATTTCTTTTCTTTTGTTTTAGTTTATGTTAGGTACACGTTCAAACAAACCGGAATTAAAACCTTTTGACTCTGAACTTGAACGTACATTAAGACTTAATAAGTCTTCAAACTTAACTTCTGGAACTAGGTTTTTAATAGACGACGATTTGACACCGAAACCAACGTCTTTATTTGAGTCCGAAATACGTAGTACCCTTCAAAGACTAAAGAAACCACGCTTTCATAACATAGAACCAATTAAAATGGCAGACATTGGAAATAATAACGACAACAACCAAAATAACAACGGAGCTAATATGAATAATTTTAATATACCGCCACCTCCTCCACTTAAAGATTATTTTATTCCGACGACTTACACGCCACAAACATGTATTGAATTACCGGAGGCGATAGCATCTCACTTTGAGATAAAGTCGTCTACCATCTCGCTACTTCCATCTTTCCATGGCCGTTTAAATGAAGATCCATATAAACACTTAGGAGATTTTCAGGATATATGCTCTACTTTGAAAATCCAGAATCTTACTGATGATGAATTAAAAATGCGGCTCTTTCCATTCTCATTAAAAGACAAAGCTAAATATTGGCTACAATCACTTGAGCCAAACACAATTAAAACATGGGAAGCCCTACACACCGCATTTTTACAAAAGTTTTTCCCTATTATGCGTACAAATCAGATAAGGAAATCCATAACCAATTTTGTAATGCATGATGGGGAAACACTTTACGATACTTGGGAGAAATTCAAAGAATTATTACGCTCTTGCCCACATCATCAGGTTTCTAAGTGGCAACTTGTTCAGGTCTTCTACGAGGGGCTTATTCCCTCTGTTAGGAATACCTTCGATGCCGTTTGTGTGGGTACTTTCCTACACAAAAGCGCCGACGAGGCTTGGAAGATTTTTGAAACTTTGAGCGAGAATTCGATACATCAGGCTGTGTCAGTACGTTTAGAGGGATATCATCTTCAACCTAAGCGAGAAGTGATAGTTGAGTCAAGTCAATCAATGCAAATACAAGAATTAAATAGAAAACTTGACCGACTTATGCAAATGAACAAAACTTCCAATCCACCTTCTTCAGAAGTATGTGCATTATGTTCTGCACCGTCCCATAATATCTTTGCATGTCCTTCTGCATCTCAATATCCAGAATTTGTGGAACAACACGTAAATTCTATGCAACAATTCCCACAAAATAATTATAATCCTAGGTCGACTAATTTTCCTAATATGTACCGACCCCAATATCAACAAGGTCAATACCAACTACCTCCTCCACCTCCACGTAATAATGCATTTGAGGAAAAGGTGTTGGCCTCACTTGAAAACTTTGGTTCGGTGGTCCAGTTAGTACACTCTCACACACAATCCATCGCAAAACTGGAGTCCCAAGTAGGGCAAATTGCTAATACGCTAAACCGCTTAACTGAGAGTAAGTTGCCCAGTCAACCTACTCAGCAACCTAAGGGGCAATACGCGGTGGGTAGTACGAGTGAGAGCGTGAACGCTGTTTCGACTAGGACGACTACTCGAGATGAGGAAGTTGTTGTAATTCCGGATGGAGGTGAGAAAAATAAGAATTTAAATTTGAATAAAGAAAAAGGTGAAGACGTGGATAGAGCTCAAAAGATAAAGAACCGGTCCCAACAAATTATGTTCCGAGAATGCCATATCCACCTAATGTTGAGGAACCGTCTAATTTTTCAAAGAAAAAATCAAAAGCTGACGATATACTCGAGGTGTTTAAACAAGTTAAAATCAATATTCCTTTCCTCGATGCTATAAAACAAATTCCCGCTTATGCTAAATGTCTAAAAGACCTTTGTACGCAAAAACGCAAAATACGGAGTCATACGCCTAAAAAGGTCTTCCTCACAGAAAGAGTAAGTTCTATATTTCAACACTCACCTCCAAAATATAAGGATCCCGGTACGCCTACGATTTCATGTGTCATAGGTGACACTATCATTCATAGGGCTCTCCTTGACTTAGGTGCAAGTGTTAATCTCATACCTTATCATGTCTACAAACAACTAGGATTAGGTGAACTTAAACCGACGGCCGCTACCATACAGTTAGCGGATCGTTCTGTGAAAGTACCTAGAGGAGTCGTCGAGGACGTCTTGGTTAAGGTTGATAAATGCTATTATCCTGTCGACTTCATGGTCCTTGACACTGAACCCGTGCTAGATGCTAGGAAACACACTCCTGTCATTCTAGGTCGTCCATTCTTAGCAACCGCTAACGCACGTGTTAACTGCCAGACGGGGGTAATGAAAGTGTCGTTTGGGAACATGAACTTAAAATTAAACGTTTTTAACGCTATTGATCAACCTCCTAAAGATGACGATTACCTATGTGAGGCGGAAGGTGAGGTAAGACGGAGTATTGAGCCTAGAAAAGAAATAAATGTGAGTAACGACAAAGATATAGCGGATGATGAGTGGATGAACCCTAATACTTCGGACCCTAATGCTGAATCTACTTGGAAGGTAAGAAAGCGATTTGAACATACTGACAAACCGTCGATTGAATTAATTTGAAGCGACGTGATTTCTGCTTACCATCGAGCTCTACCTGACATCCTTAGGGGTACACAGTCCGATTTACGGTCTCCATAAAATCTTGAGCTAGAACGGTCTAGCTAAAGACGTAAAAGTTAGCGCTTCTTGGGAGGCAACCCAAGCATAATTTCGTCTGTTTTCTTTGTTTTTGGTCGTTTTGGAGTCGTTTTTGAGTCTGTTTTGGATGTTCTGGGTAGGTTTGGGGGTTGGAATTAATTTATTTTAATATTACATATATAATTTTAACTAAAAAATGGAAAAAACTCTTCTCGCGCGCGCGGCCCGCTCGCGCGAGACGTCGCTCGCGCGGCCTGCTGGCGCGAGTATGCCCCTTAGACGTTTTTCTTTGTTTTCCTTATAGTATGCCCTCAGGTTCTCTTCGCGCCTGTTTTCGCGGGCGCGAGGTAGCTCGCGGGAGCGAGATATTAAAAAAAAAAAAAAAACTTGGGATTCGCGCGCGCGACGGCCGCTCGCGCGGACCGCTCGCGCGATTTTCCCTTTTCTTGATATTTGTTTTTCTTTTCTGTATCCTTTTCCCATACCTGCTCAGGTAGTTTTTCCATTTCTGTTATTGTTTCTTAGGTACTTTTAAATCGAGTCTTTGATTGTTTTCATAATTCTGGTAATGTTTTATTTCCTTTTATAGCTTATTTTCGTGTTGTCTTCATAGTTTTGTTTCTTCTTATAGTTTATTTAGTTTAGCTTAGTTATAATTCTTTTAGCTGTTTTTATTATTTTGTCTGTTTAATTTTATTGTGTTAAGAAGTAACAGGTACATTGAATTTTATTGCCATATTCCTTTGTGTTCACCTGTTTGTCATTGTCGAGATTGAGGTACTATCGTTCCTTCCTTATGTACTCTCCTTTATTTCGTTTTATTGTTTCATTGGGGACAATGAAAGGTTTAGGTTTGGGGGTATGCACACATGCACATTATTTTATGCGAAATTTTAAAATTTTTCAATAAGTGTGTTTAAATAAACGATGTTACTGACGTTTTTACAATATCAACTTGATACTTTTTGATAGAGAACTTTGAATTGTTATAGAATGGTAAACAAGGGAAGATGTGATTAAACATTTGCTGAAGTTATGATGTAACGTTTTAAGTTATGTATTGTTTGAATCGTAGTTTTATATCATAGATTTGCACATAAACCTATGCACTGCACGTAGTCGCTTGAATACATGTTTGATGTGAACTATAATATGATTCGGATTTCTAGATAACACATGGTGGAGACTAGACCCGGTGAGGTTTTGAGCCTATCTTTTCTTTTTCGAGGGTTATAAGTACATATTATCGAATTTCATTGAAATAGCGCATTAACTCGTTGTTTAGTCTCATTATTCTTGTTTTGGTTGATAGTCAAGTTAAAATAGTTACTACCATGCTAAATAATCTTCTGTCGTACATGTTGAAGAACCATATAACCATAGGACATGATTATAGGCCTTCTTTGTTTATTACCGACCGATAAATGAAAAATTTCCTTAGTTCGCCCTTTGAGTCGTTAAAATGCCATTTCTTTCTTTAATTACCATTATCCTTGTTTTTGCTCCGACTTGACAAACTCGGAGTTCACCACTGAGAGATTTGTCACCTTTTAGTAGTGTTAAGGTAATGTGTTGAAAAGGAAGAAGAAAATAAGATGCTATTGGGGTAGTTGCTTGGTATTCGATGAATAATCATTTGAGAAGCAAGAAAAGGAAAAGAAAAAAAAGAAATATATTGGAGAAAAAAAATAAAGAAGAGGAAGGTTGAAAAAAAAATGAAAGAAGAAAAAATGATTTCATGAGTGTTTATTTATATTGGAAAAAAAAGAAAGGGAATGAAGAGAAAGAAAAGATGAAAGTTTGTAGAAGAAGAATGAAAGAAATCGAACATGCCTTACAATGCCATCCTGAAAACTACCTAATGAATCCTTTCTATCCTTTTTCATTGCCTGAGCCACATTACAACCTTTGAAAAGTCCTATTTGATCCTAGGAAACATGGTTTGGATATGAAAACGATGGGAGAGGGATTAAAACATGGTAATGATTAATTTTTCTTGATTGATTGGCATCTTATCCATGAGACTACAGTTCTTTTGTGTCATGCATCTTTTTCGAGTCATATGTGAGCGTTTATTGTTTTGAAAACATATTTCCTTTACTCCCATATATTAGAAAAATTACACCTGTTTCTGAGTGTTTCATTTGAGAGTGTAATTAACATTGTGAGATTCGTAGTCGAAGCATAGTTAAAAGGTTATCCGAAGTATATTCCAAGTTCATGACATGCGCGTGTTCATTTGACTACCATATCACACACGTGCAATTTTATGAGAAACTCTATTGATTTATACGATGCATGTGCGTGGGATTGTTTTTCATGATTTAAGTGGACGTTTGATTCCATTTCTTCTTGTTCGTTATTCTATTTCGAATCATTGTTTTATAATAAGGAGTATTGAATATTATGTTTTTCATTTTTAATAAAAGTTTTTGAATTTATAAGTTAATAAAGATGGTTGTGGGTGACTTGTTGACGAGAACCCTCACGAGACTTCACTCGTCCGACTAGGGACACCTAGGGGTTTAAAAGGCTTGTTGCATATGCTAAATGCAATCGTGATCCATACGAAAATGGAGTAGTATTTATAGTAGTAATTTTATTTTTTATTTTTTATTTTTCTGTTGTTCTTTTTGCTCGAGGACTAGCAAAGAGTAGGTTTGGGGGTGTGATCGGCGACGAATAGTTGCCGTTTATAGTCCTAAAAATACGCTTTGTTAGCCCATTTCATGTAATTATTAAGTGATTTTTAATAGGTATTCTATATTTTGTAGATTTTGGAGCTTTAACATGAAAATACACAAAAATCCAATGATTAGTGGCTTTGGAAGTCATTCTGGGCTTAAAAGATGGTTCCGGTGAAGGAAGAATGTTGTAACAGCCTCGGAAAATTGCATTTTTGACAAGTAATACTTCAGATTTGAGAAATTTCTCCAGAGATATAAAATGTAGATCTTCGAGTTACGGACGCGTGGCTGTAAACGGTGAGTCAATCCGAGGTCCGAGTCAAAAGTTATCGCAATTCTACGAAAGTGGTGCAGAGCAGCGAAAAATTTGAGAAAATTCTGGAAAATGCCCAGGTCGCTGGAGCGACCCGCGCGCGCGACCCGCTCGCGCGACCCGCGCGAGCGACCCTTTGAAAAAGTCAAAGTTGTGTATTTTGAAGCCCTGAAGAGCCCTGTGCGATCCGAATTGGTTAAATACGTCCAGAAACGTAAAAACAGCAGTTTTAACGCGATTTGACTTAGGAAAGCTTCCTAAATCCTTCCAAACTCTATACAAATCCTATTCTAAATCAACTTTAGATATACAAATCATTACACACTATTATACACATCAATATACAGCCATATTATACATTTTTTCAGCCATTTTTTGAAGGGAGAAAAAGCAAGGAGAAGAAGAAGGAGACCAAGGATTCACATGGCCTCCTCCATCAACCTCTTGCTATTCATCAATTCTATGGACAACTAAACTCTAGATCTAGGGTTTCAATGAAACCCTAGCCAAGTAATAGGGTTTTATTTATGTTTTTATTTTAGATTTATTATGTATGGATGATGATTACATGTTTAGAGGATTTTTTATAATAAAATCGTACTTCTATTGATTAAATCATTACTTTCAAAGTTTATTCTTGTCTTAGATCTATTTTGACTGTGATGTGCTCAATGATCTATACTTGCTGTGCTTGTTTAGATTATTTACATGTAATGGTGCTTTATTGAATTGTGCTATCAAGTATCCGAATAGTCCATGCCTAGATTAGATGGATTACACCACAACCCTAGTTTAGTGTGGGATAATTCGTGCTAACCGAAGATGGATTATGTTGGTGCTTGAACCATAGTTATTTTCTTGACGGAGGAATTGGGCTTGTAGCTACAATTCTCCATTATCATCCAACTTAATAATCTAATTGAATGCATAAATATTCCTATTATGAAGCTAGTGGTGGATTTGCAATCCTAGGTTCCTTTAAACATATTTAGAAAAATACTTTTAAATCGCTTTCATAATTTAGATTTATTTTATTGTTCTTAGTTTAATTAAATTCAAAATCAAAATCTCGTTTTCATAATTAATTAGACTTAGGTTTTAAAATTAAAAGTCGTAGTAATTCAATCTCTGTGGGTTCGACCTTTACTTCCACACTACAAATCTTTAGAAAAGTAAAGTATACTTTTATATCTTGATATTGACAACATCAGATGCCATTTGGGTAATGGTAGATCGATTGACGAAGTCTACTATTTCATAGCCTACAGCATGACATACCTGGTGGAGAAGCTAAGTCAGACGTATATACAAGTGGTATGCCTTCATGGTGTTCTAGTCTCAGTAGTGTCAGATCATGACTCAAGGCTCAATTCAAGATTTTGGGAGAGTTTTCAAGAAGCAATAGGAGCTTTGTTTAGATTGAGTTTCTCTTTTCATCCATAGACTAATGGATAGACTGAGCGAACTAACCAATTTATGGAAGATATGCTTCGGGCTTGTGTAATTGACTTTGAGAGTTCGTGGGAAACCTACTTGCCCTTAATCAAGTTCGCATACAACAACATGCATCACTCGAGCATAGGAATGGCACCGTTTGAAGTGTTGTATTGATGACCGTGCCATTTGCCACTATGTTAGGCCGAGGCCGGATATGGTTCGAGAGACCAGTGAGAAGATCAACGTTGTCAAAGACAAGATCAAGGCCGCCCAGAGTAGGCAAAAGAGTCATGTGGACAAGTGTTGGAAGGATATAGAATCAGTGTGGGAGATCATGTATTTCTTAAGGTATCTCCAGTATGAGGTGTTGTCAGGTTTGGAAGGAAGAAGGGAAAGCTATTGCCTCATTACATTGGACCTTTTGAAATTCTTGATCGTGTGGGCAAAGTCACCTACAGACTAGCACTGTCGCCAACAATGTCGGGAATACACAATGTCTTTCACATAAGTATGTTAAGGAAGTATATTCATAGTTCTGTACCAGTGATCGAATTCAAGGATATCGAGGTAAATGACAATGTGTCATATCACAAAAGGCCAGTGCATATCTTGGGGAGAGAAATCAAGAAGTTGAGGAATAAAGTGATTCCCCTGGTGAAAGTATAGTAGAGCCATCATGACGAGAGAGAAGCGTCCTGGGAGATGGAATCAAAAATACGAGAGAACTATCTAGAGTTATTTTAGAATTAGCTTACTCATATTTCGGGACGAAATCTTTGATAGGTGGTGGAGAGATGTAGCACCTGTATTTTCTTATCTAATTTCCCAAAATTCTGTAATTTTTTTCTGTAATCCTTTCTACTCCCTCCCTCCCATAATAACTGTCTACATTTCCTTTTTTGGATATCCCAAAATAAGTGTCCACTTTTCTAAATTGGTATATAATTTTTTCTTAATTTCCAAGACTACCCTTATAAAAAAGATAAAGTAGCATTTATTTGTGGTCCCAAAATAAGCAAAAAGTCAAACTCCCATCACATCCAAGGATAAAATTGAAAAGTGATTCTTTAATGAATCAAAAAATTAATATAATACAACTTTCTTAAACATTGTGTAAAATGGAAGTGGACACTTATTATGGGACGGAGGGAGTACTATATATAATAAGATTGTCTTTCTTATTCCTCTTTAAAATTTTAATTGTTTATATGTTTTGGTTGTGTTTACAATTGTATGCTAGGACCTTGGGAAAACTTTGCTGGAAAAGTGACCTGTAGCCCTCGAGACCCTTAAAGCGCTCGAGCCCCGAGCGCTCGAGCTATAAAATGTGTGAATATACTATTTTGCCTCTGGTCTCCAAAATCCCATATATACTCGTCCATTCTCAGCATTTTTTTCATTACAAAATAGAGAAAACAGAGAGAGAGAGAGAGAGAGAGAGAGAGAGAGAGAGAGCCTTTGAGAGAAAATTCTTTAGTGATCATATAATTCATACACAAACCCACTTGCATGGCCTCATAATTCTTCATCTACACCCTCAATACACATCTAGACACACACATTTCATACATTTGAAGTTCTAGGACCTATTACAAGAAGATCAAGAAGAACCAAGAGGGATCAAGAAGAAGTTTGGAAGAATTAAAGCTCCCTAGTTTAAGGATCAAGTTCTTTCTCAACATATATTCACATATTTTATCATCCATGCTCAATCTAGACCCTTGTGAGTATAGATTCTCATTTAGAAATAGGTAGAAATAGTTTTTACATCTTATATCTGACATGCAAGAAGATCCATTTAAGTTTTTGTAAATGCAAGTGATTTAACTTAGAATCTATTTTCTACAAAGTCCGAGCACTCATGCTCGAGCTCCCGAGTGCTCGAGCCTCTTGAGCACTTGAGTGTACCTGTTCTGCTATGTTGCATGTATTGTTATGATTAGACCAGAATATATGGCCTTAGGTGTACGAATCTGTAATCATAGTCCACGATGTAACCTGTGCATGTTCACTTAACACATGAGTACACTAGTTTACTTGCTTAGTTGTTTATCTATGCCTAAACCCACATTTACTTATGAGTACCTATGAGCTCGAGAATCAGTCTTTGAACTTTGATACGACGGTGACCTCCACGATGCGATAACTTTGACAATGGGAATAATCTACGTATAATAAGATCGAAACTCATAAATTAACTTTACATCATGTTCGTTGTGCTACGCACAACATATTTTTGTACTTTGGTCAACTTCCTTAAATTAGATGTAAGTATTCATTGAGAGTCTTCAGAATACCAATCTAGTCATGGGAGTCATATCGGTACTAGTATTGGTGATGAGGATGTTGGTTGATGATGGTTATGGGAATTCGTAAATGAATATATCTTAATTGAATCGGCTGTTAAAGCACTTTACCATGATCTTGTGGCCATTAGGGCACGATGGTTACTCATCAAGCGGTCTTTAAGGCCCTTTTACATTCATATGCAAATAGGTCATAGACCTTGGATATCTTGGTTGAGTCGACTATTAAAGCACAATAGTTACTCACCAAGCGACTGTTAAAGCACTTTTATCCTAAACCAAAAACTTATGCCGGATTTGTGGAGAAGAGTAGTAGTTGGTGGAATTGGGTTTGAATCATTTACTGTTTAGTCTTATCAATTATAAGTCGTGAAACATTTCGAGTTTGGGTTTTCATATCGTGGTTTGGTTAATCTTATCTCTTTGGTAACTTCTAAATACGATTATAAGCCGACTGAGAATAATGAACTTAGTCGTTTCTTAGTTGTTACTGATGGTGCTTTGTAAGGACTTATACTCACTCATCTCGTATTCAAGCTAATGGCATTTTATGTCACTAGACTTTCCACATCCAGCGATGCCAGGTTTAGCAGGAGATGTTCAGCCCGAGAGTGGTTACATCGATGGTGGGTACACTGTCGAAGGATTCATCGATAAAGGCTACCATGAGGACGAGTACTCGGGAGAGGACTACTACGAAGACTACTATGGGTTTGCCATTTGAAGACGGGATCTTAGTCTTCTGTTTATCTTTTCTTTTATGATGTAATAAATAGTTTTTTGTCGGATTTCATGACACTGGATGCCACAAGACTATTTCTTTTATTTTGGTTTCTATTGAATTTAAGGTCTGTAATATATTGGCTAATGTATGACTTAGTTATGCTTAATATTATTATGTTGTGCTTGAACTAGACACATATCCACTATTATTATGCTTCTTTTTATTATTTATATTGAGGACAATCAGGAGAATCTCCAACCAGTCATATTTCCATGGATCCAAAAAGAAAATTTTGAATTTTCCCTATTTTTGGTCTGCTTCGGGGCATGACATGTTTGCTTGCATGGCATGCGCTCGATAATGCTTTGCCCTGATTCTTTCCTTCTTTTGTGACTAGAAGCTTCGCCGAAACTGTCCCCGAGCTCTTGGAATTAGGTTCTACCATTTCTATTAGAACCTCTTTTGTAGTTCCTAAAAGAACGAATTTCAGATAGTTTGGTGTTTGTGTAGTTGCTTCCTTGTTATATAGGAGTCTGTGTTTGGGATTAAATTAACCTAAAAATTGATTTTTATCAAACACAACATTTATGTTTATAATAGATAAAAGTGAGACTTTTTCTGAATATGGTCCTAATTTTGGTACATTCAAATATGTCCTTGAACTGGGCACAGACTCAAAGAATTGACATTCCCCAAACAAAACACTTTAGTTATAAACCTCAAAAATCAGTTTATTACCTTTCCAAACTGCCCATGAGTTTTGAAAAAAGAAAAATGACTTTTTTGTCTCTTGTATGTGGTCTTGTGAAAGGATGGGAAGTATGTTATTTGCAACTACAAGGAAATTACTAAGCCCATCTCATCAAGTTTTGCATTCACTAGAACCAACATTTACTGTTTCTTTTTAATTTAAGAATTAAAGATGCAAATATACAACTCTACATGATATGTGTACAAGCATTGCCTGGCAACATTCAAAAGGCAGTAGTATACATCAACAAATCAGTGCGATTCTTTCCAAATAGCCTCTAATATTCCTCATGAAAAAACTCAACTCTTTAATTGCGTTTTATTTTTTATTTTTCCAACACCCCAAGAAATAAGTCGAGATAGATGATAGCACAATTTCCCCTCTTTTGTTTCCCCGGCAAGAATTAATATTCCCACCAAAATGGTACAATTCTTGCAAGAAAACCTATTGGCTACTATTATTGCCAAACAATAGTGGATGTTATCAGAGCAATAGTGGATATTGTCAAATTAACTTTACTTGTTGAAAAAAGTAGTTTCTTTGGCAACATCCTCTATTGCTTTGACAATATATAGTAGTACCATATTAGAAATTCCGTGAATACGAAAGCTGGAAACATACAATCGTATAAACCTAAATCTAAAAAAACATAAACTACAAATCCCTAAGATCTTCATCTTCATGATCTCACAACATAACAATGATAAAACATAAAACATCGCGTACACCGCATGTCATAGATACTGTATGACTGCAAATCATAGACACACACGTCTGTCCACCACGTACTTATGATCAAGGTTCACCGCATGTCATAGACACATTCGTCGGTCTACCTTGTGCTTATGATCAAGGATCACCGCATGTCATAGACACAACGTCGATCTACCGCATACTTATGATCAAGGTTCACTGCATGTCATAGACACATTCATCGGTCTACTGCGTACTTATGGTCAAGCAAAATGCGTCCCCGTTCTCTTCCCAAAAACTAATCAAACCTACTTAACATTTGTACTGCTATTGATACAGGACAACCCTGTGTGGCCTGACTACTCTGAATGAAATGAACAAATATTGAACTCAAATATATATTACATAGTATCTAACGTTATCTCGTTAATACATTATTCTTAATCATATTTATCTTTGTTGTCACATTATCCCCCAATCAACCCAAAGTTGTATAATAGAAGTCTGAATCAAGAATCGAACATCCGAACCTCTTATATAATAACAAAATAACTACACCATGTTCTGTTACATTTGATCGATTGAACTCTATAAGATCGATTAAGGAAATGAATGTTCGAGCGATCGAAGTTGCTTCGACGATTGAACCGTCGATCAATTGAACTCAATTCAATCACTCGAGAGTCGTCTTCTCTAGCATATTCGTAAACATCAATATATAAACATCTTAGGGACGTGTTTATTACATCTAAACATAACCAAAAGCTCGTAAACATTATACTAAAGAAACCAAGTGAGTAAAAACTCACCTAAGGTGTGTTTGGCTTGAGCTTTGAGCTCTCTCTTTCTCTCTCTCTAATGACTCTTTTTTTACTCTCTCTCTCTTCTTCTCTGTGTCCTTCTCTTCTCTCTGTCTCCTTCTCTTCTTCTTCTCTTCTGCTTCTCTCTCTCTCTCTCTCTCTGTGACTATATATATATAAATGTGTGTTTATATATATAGTATAATATATATAAAACACAAGCACACACTCTCTCAAACTCAATTAGGTTTAGCAAACCATACACATATGAGCACAAGGAATATATGAAGGGGAGGGGTGAGCAGGTGGTTGTCTTTGCATGAAACCTAGAATTCTGATAATTACAAGTTCGATCAATCGAGGTTTATTTGATCACTCAAAAGCAGACCGGTCAGGTTTGATCGATTGAAGTAGGGACCACGTATTAAATTCATATCGGTAAGGTTTCGATCGATTGAATAGGGTTCGATCGCTTGAACTTTAAAATGCTCGATCTCTCGAACGAACTCCGATCGATCGAAGATAGAATTTCAATTATGATAAAGGGAAGGATATAGAAACTCTGTGTATTAAATAACTATTGAAAATACAGGGTATTACATCATCCACCACCCAATAAAAGATTTCGTCCTTGAAATCAGAGGCATACAAAGTTAAAACAAAAATAGAAACTTCTCACTCATCTCCAACTCTAGCTCCCACAAAGCTTCTCCCTCAATCATGATGCTTCCACAGAATCTTTACTAATGGGATTTCCTTATTTTTAAGCTTCTTGATTCCTCGATCTAGGATGCGAACTAGTCCTTCGTTGTATATAACGTTGTTGTTGAGTTCAATATCTTCGAAGTTGATCAATGTGTTGGGTTGTGGGCACACTTCCTCAGCATACTAATGTGGAACACGTTGTGCACTCTTGACATCTTTGGTGGCAACACAAGTCGATAAGCAACCTTTCTAACACGTTCTAGAATCTCGAATGGTCCGATGAATCGTAGCGATAACTTGTCTCTCTTATAACCAAAACAAAAAATCCCTCGAACAGGTGAAACTTTAAGCAGCACATGATCTCCAACGGTAAATTCCAAGTCTTTACATCGCTTGTCAACGTAACTCTTGTGACGGGTCTGAGCTGTCTTCATTTTATCACGTACGATCTAAATCTTCTCGCTGGTCTCTCGTAACATCTCTGGACCAAGAAGTTGAGTTTCTCTAACTTTGGTCCAGCATAGCGGCAATTGGCAAGGTCTTCCGTATAAAGCTTTAAATGGTGCCATCCCTATAATCATATGATAACTGTTGTTGTAGGCGAACTCGATCAACGGTAGGTGTGTCTCCTTAGAACTCTCGAAATCAATAACGCAAGCGCGTAGTATGTCCTCCATCACTTGATTGACCCATTCAGTCTGTCCATCAGTTTGTGGATGAAGGGCTGAACTCAAGTTCAGTGTTGTTCCCATCGCTATTTGGAGACTCTTCCAAAACTCTGCAATAAATCGCGAATCTCAATCTGACACGATAGACACAGGTACTCCGTGTAATCGTACTACGTGCTATAGATACATCCGGCTCAAACGTTCTACTAGATACGTCATACTGTTGGCGATAAAATGTGCCAGCTTTGTAAGTCAATACACAATTACCCAAATAGCATCATGGTTTTGCTGAGACTTAGGCAATCCTACCACAAAATCTATGGTGATGTTTTCCCATTTCCATTGGGGAATTGGCAACAGTTGTAGATGTCTAGGTGGTTTCTGATGTTCTACCTTTACTTGTTTACAAGTAAGACACTGAGATACATACCCTACTACTTCTCACTTCATTCCTTCTTACCAGGAATTTGTTTTTAGATCCTTGTACATCTTTGTACCTCCAGGATGAATAGTCATCCATGACTTATGTTCTTTATCTAATATGTCTTTTTGGAGATTTTCTTCAATAGGTACATAGAATCTTCCTTTACATCGTAATGCTCCGTCTGTACCAATACTCCAAACCTCTGGTTCTTTGGCTGACATCTTGGCGAACCATAACTTCAGATCTTCCGTTGTCTGTTGAGTTTCTATGATACGACTGATCAAAGTTGGTTGTACCATTAGACATCCCAAATTTAGTCCTTCCATTGGTTCCACTGGTTGAAGCTCGAATTCAGCTAAAACTTCCAATGCTTTCCATTCTCGAATTAATAATGCAGCGATCACTAATCAAGGTCTACGACTCAAAGAATCTGCTACAATATTTGCTTTAGCCAGATGGTATTACAATGAAAAGTTGTAATCCTTGAGTAACTCGATCCATCTTTGTTGTCCCATGTTCAACTCCTTCTGAGAGAACAAATACCTTAAGCTCTTATGATTGGAAAACAGATCGAACTTCTCTCTATAGAAATAGTGTCTCCAAATCTTCAATCCAAATACTATTGGTGCCAATTCCAGATTATGCATAGGATATTTCTTCTCATGTACCTTCAATTGTCCTGATCTGTATGCAATCACGTTCCCATCTTGCATAAGTACACAGCCCAGTCCTTGGTGCGATGTATCATTGTAGATCATATACCTTTCTCCACCCTTAGGTATCGCGAGTACTGGTACAGAAGTCAATTTTTCCTTTAACTCCTAAAATGCATGCTCATGCTTGTCTATCCATTCGTACTTCATCTCCTTCCTTGTTAAATTTGTCAAAGGTCCTGCTATCTTGAAAAATCCTTCGACAAAACTGCGGTAATATCTTGCTAGACCAAGAAAACTTCTAACCTCTATCGCATTGGTTGGTATGTTCCAGCTTAAGACTGCATCAATCTTAGATGAGTCCACCGAGATACCATCTTGATATATAACATGTCCCAAGAATTTGACATCTTGTATCTAAAAGTCGTACTTGGTGAACTTTGCATACAACTTGTCATCTCGAAGCGTCTGCAAAGCGATCTGTAAGTGCTCCTTGTGATCTTCTTTCGTCTTAGAGTAAATCAAGATGTCGTTAATGAAACTATAATGAATCAATCCAGTTATAGCCTGAGTACTCTATTCATCAAATCCATAAATATTGTTGGCACATTCATTAGTCTGAAAGGTATAACTAGAAACTCATAATGCTTGTACCTCATCCTGAACGCAGTCTTTGACACATCTCCTGTTGAACTAATAATTGATGATATCTCGAACGAAAATCAATCTTGGAAAAGATCTTTGATCCTTGCAACTGATCGAATAGGTCATCTATCCAGGGTAGTGAATATCTATTCTTGATTGTTACCTTGTTCAACTCCCTGTAATCCATATAGAGTCGAAGTGTCCCTTTTTCTTCTTTACGGTTAGAACTGGTGCTCCCCAAGGTGACGTGCTCAGATGAACAAATCCCAAATCTTCAAGATCTTAAACTTGCTTCTTCAGTTCCAACATCTCAGTCGGTGGCATATGATATGGAGTCTTAGATATCGGCAATGTTCCAGGTACTAGTTCCACATAAAAGTGTATCTCTCACTTCGGTGGAAGTCCTTTAATATCCTGGAATACATCCTAAAAGTCTTGTACGGTAGGAATTTGATCTATCATTAGTTTCGTACTCGTACTCCCGATTGTAGGTACACCAATTATCAAGAACAGATCACTCGTCAGCTGACACTGAAATCTAATCGTCAGACATCCAGTTTCAAAAATATAATCATCCTGGTAGGGTAGTCCAAATTGGCATCATACTTAGCCAACCAATCCATCCTTGGGATATGTCAAACTCCGAGGTCGATAGAACTACCAAGTCTGTTGGAAGATTTCTATCTGGCAATCTTTACATACCTTATCCAACTTAATAGTCACTTCCAAGGGTGACACAACATTAAGTGCTGGCTCAAGTGTCTGGGGTTCTAAACCCAACTGACGCACAATCTTAACAGTAATAAATGAACGTGCAGCTCCAATATCGAATAAAGCTTTAACTTGAAAGTAAAAGAGTACAAGTGTACCTTCTAAATGTTGCTGCTCATCAGCATTAAAGCTTGCTTCTATTAAGATTATGTCATTCATCCTTATTTGATCTGGGGTCCTTAGATTCCTTGAACTAGTGCCCATAGTATCCTCCCCATGGTGTATGGAAATCCTTGCTCAAATGACCAGACTTATTACAATTACATTAGAACTGATTACTACAACAGTGGGTCTTGGGAATAGTGCAGTTCCTCGCAATGTGCCCCAGGTTCCCACAGTTAAAACATCCTCCGTCACTTGGTGGTGGGGCAGTAAGCAACACTTGAGGTTACAGTCTTCGCTATTGATATTGCTGGGGTCAAGGGTAGCTTGACTAGGGCTTCCTGGTTCCATCCCAGGTACGCTTGTTCCCTTGAAAATTTTCCTAAGGTCTCCAACTCTGGGTATTTCTTAGTGGTTGGTTCTGGAAATTTCGCAGTTGAAAACCTCTTGACGACTAGGGTCGATTTATCTGTGGTCCTTGTGCTGGATAGACATCTTTTTCTAACCCTGCAGCAAATCTGATAATCCCTTCAAACGACTGATTCAAATGACCAACCATCATATATCTGAGGTGGGGGTTCAATCCTTGGTGAATCTTTTCACCTTCTTCTATGGAGTGTCTATCATATGCTGAGTAAATCGGGATAGACGCTCGAACTGTGTTGTGTATTCCCGCACAGTCCATCCTTCTAGTACTAGATTGAGAAAGTTGTTCTCCTATTTGTCTCTTTCATCCTCTGGGAAGTACTTTTCTAGAAATCTTTCTCTGAATATTCCCCATGACATTCTTTGTGTAGCTTCAACTCCTATCGTAGCTCTTTCGGCTTCCCACCAATCTGCGACAGCGTAGGTGAGCTAAAATGTAGCAAGGCGACATTTTTCCTGTTCACTGCACTCTAGTGCTTCCAAGATCAATTCCATCTCCCTTATCCACTGCTCGGCTTGTCATGGTTCTATTAACCCATCAAACTTTTTAGGACGTAATCCATGAAAATTTGCTAGTAATTTATCACCAGTCTGCCTCGGTAGCAGTGGTGCAATAGGTCTCTGGTGAGTCGAGTGGTTATAGGTATCTCCCAAATGTTCCATTCTTTGAAGAAAGGCTTCAAAATGCGTATTGGATCCATGCCTTCTGGAATAAGGGCTCCTAATCATACCTGATTCCTTGGTCTAACCATAATGATATTGTGTGAAGCATACCTACAAAGATCTGTTGATTAGCTGATAGTCTTCTCATGGAAACGAAACAAGATAGAGCGATAAGCAACAAGAACTAATAGTTCTACAAATCAGCATATATCCGCTCAACCATAAAATCAATTATCAAAAGTACTGCTCATATATATATATATCAAAAGATGTACCATAGAGTACACAGTAACTGTACCATGTACCACATGGAACATAAGAAAATATAGTGCTAAGGTCAGCTATCTACAATGCTACTACTAGGGATAACATCCATACAAAGCTATGGTCAAATAGCTATCTGTCAAGCTCCCAAAATCATGTGAACAACATATCCTGATAAAACTGACAAAAATATAAACCTCCCTAGACCCTAACTCAAAACTCGTCAGTGTTCGATCCTGTTGGTGGTGCCTCGTCCTCTGAATCGATATCCATCTCCTCAAATGGATCATCCTCAACAGGTGCGACAAGATCTCCGACTACTACTCCTATATTCGAATCCTCTATCTCTGCATCAGTGTCCTACATCACGTCTGCTATCGCTTGGTTGGCGACATCGACAACTACTTGTGGATACCGACATTTGGGCGCACTTTTAAAAAAAATTCAATTTTCCAAGAGTCGCTACTTAATTTTTTAAGGAAAAATTAAGAAACCATTTTAAAAGCAAATTGATCTTTTACGAATCCAAAGATAAACTGGGTATGGGGTTATGGAAATGAAAGGGGAAGGAGCCCGGCGGACTAAAACACCCCCTTTCATCCTATCTCGTGATAGGCCTCTACTCAACATCCTTTTTAATCAAAGTAATAATCTAAGCATGCCCTCAACTAATACATATATACATATACATTACAAAAACATGTTGAAAATGGTGTAAAATCGTTAACGATAAAATATCATTCAAAACCATGTAACTAAATTAGCAAGCAATATGATATGCAATAGGGAACTAGAGAACTTACCTGGGGTCTGGCGGCGATATGGAAACATGTAATGCACACAAACAAAAGTAAAACCTAAGAAAAGGTCGCTAATGCATATATACACATATGGCAAGACCTAATCTAAGGTGTCGCACATGGAGTTGGAAATTAATTGAAATCAAATAAGTAAATTAAACTAGAAAAAGATTGAGAAATTGTACCTCAAAAGTGCTACAAAACAAAGATTAGTATACATGCTTCAAACAAGATATCAAATAATCAATCTTAGACTTCTAGCTTAAATTTATCAAGCATGGAAAGAATTGACCTATTTGTGGATTCCTTCTAATTAGTTGAGAACATATCACCTTTATGGATATGCAAGTCTCAACTAGGAGTCAATGCAATGTCTATATAAAGGTAGCAAGATCCCAACATGATTACAAAAAACTCACAACTAGGTTCAATTAGTGACAAGTCAACCTAGAGCTAGATCCTAACTACAAGTATCAATATACATGAATAAATGCATAGATATGTATGAGGACAAGCTATGAATTATTCACTAACTTGGACCACTTAGCCTCTGGATTTAAACTTAATTATCATTATTCAAAACATGATTTGGGTCCCAAGACATTAGGAAACTGATCGGGAGAGAACAAATCCTAATTACATGCCTTAATTCACAACAGTTAGTACTTTTTTTATCCTATTTTTGTATATTTTTACTTCGTTTTTTTATTTTCTGTTAGGATTTGGAGAAAAGTAAGGATTCCAAGTTAAATGTGGTGAAAAATCAGAAGAAAAGAAGCTGAAAAAACCACATTGCGCGCGAGGCCCGCTCGCACGAAATACAAGAAATCGCTCGCGCGACCTCTCAGAATCGCGCTTGCGCAACCTGTGTAAAAACCAAATACCTGTATTTCAGTATTCTGAAGACTCATATGCGAACGAAATTGCATAATTACGTCTGGAAAGCTAAATACAGCAGTTTTAGTGAGAATTGAGTTAGGAAAGCTTCCAAAACTTGCTCCAAATCTATAAATACTCAATTATAATTCAATTCTTGGGGGATTGGCAATTATTATACACACAATATACAACTAAAACTTTAGCCATTGAAGAGAGGAAAGCAAGGAGAAGAAGAAGAAGACCAAGGATTTCCATGGCCTCCTCCATCAGCTACTTGCCATCTTTCGCTTCTATGGACAACTAAACTCAAGATCTAGGGTTTCAATGAAACCCTAGCCAAGTAATAGGGTGTATTTTATGTTTTTATTTTAGTTTTATTATGTATGGATGACAGTTACATGTTCCGAGAATTTTTATAAATAAATCATGTTTTTATTGATTAAATCATAACTTTCAAAGTTTACTCTTGTCTTAGAACTATTTTGATGGTAGTGTGCTCAATAATCTACGCTTGCTGTGCTTGTTTAGATTATTTACATGTAATGGTGCTTAAATTGAATTGTGCTATCAAGTATCCGAATAGTCCATGCCTAGATTAGACGGATTATACCACAACCCTAGTTTAGTGTGGGATAATTCATGCTAACTGAAGATGGATTATGTTGGAGCTTGAACCATAGTTATTTTCTTTATGGAGGAATTGGACTTGTAGCTACAATTTCCCATTATCATCCAACTTAATAAGCTAAAGTAATTCGTAAATACCCTTATTATGAAGCTAGTGGTGGATTTGCAATTCTAGGTTCCTTAAACTTATTATAAAAATATATATTTAATTGCTTTCATAATTTAGATTTACTTTTATTGTTATTAGTTTAATTCAAATTAAATCCAAAATCCATTTTTCTTAATTAACTAAATTTAGGTTTTAAAAATTAAAGTGCGTAGTATTCAATCTCTGTGGGTTCGACATTTACTTCCACACTGCAAATCCTTTGAAAGTAAAGCATAAGTTAAGCATACTTTTATATCTTGATTTTGACAAGATCAAATTTTTGGCACCGTTGCCGGGGATTGCATTACTACCTTTTGTTTTAGAATCTTAGTTTAGTTAATTCGTAAATACCAGATTAGGTTTTATTTTTTTTTTTTTTTTTTTTTTTTCTTATTTTTCGTTTTTGTTTTAAGTTACTAACTTTTCTTTTTGTTTTGTAGTTTCTCAAAGTAATCAAATTCTAGTGTTTTGAGTGGAGCAGCTGTGCACGTCAAAGGAGCTTACGTGAAAATAAAAAATAATAAATAAACTAAATCGCTTCCTTTGAAATTTGCTTCCAACCACTGTAAGTCAGGGCGCTGAGACACACTATTTGCGTTAGTTTAGGAGTGATTGTTCACGTGCATTAGCTAGGAAACCAGGGGCTCTGGGCTTGACGCGGTCATTTCATTACAGGATAATATTCATGCATCATAGTATTTGCGTGCCTGTTGCCTTATTTGCGTGATTTTGTCTTATATTTGTGGAGTCAGTTTTTGTCATAGTGTCGCTATTTTCTTTTTAGTTTATGTTTGGTACACGTTCTAGTAAACCTGAATTACAAACTTTTGATCCTGAACTTGAACGTACATTAAGAATTAATAGATCTTCAACCCAAGCTTCTAGAGCTCGGTTGCTAAACGACGAATCAACTCCAGAACCATCGTCTCTATTTCAGGCCGAAATTTTGAAATTCAAAGTACACTTAAAAGGTTAAGCAAAACTCGAATTTTTAAAATAAAACCTATTCCAATGGCCGACATTGGAAATAACGAAAATAATGGAAATAACCCTAATATACCGCCACCTTCTCCGCTTAAAGATTATTTTATTCCTACGACTTACACGCCTCAGCAGGTATCGAATTACTAGAGGCGACGACATCTCACTTTGAGATAAAGTCGTCTACCATCTCGCTACTTCCTTCTTTCCATGGCCGTATAAATGAAGATCCATATCAACACTTAGGAGATTTTCAAGATATTTGCTCTACATTAAAAATCCATAATTTCACTGATGACGAATTAAAACTGCGTCTCTTCCAATTCTCTTTAAGGGATAAAGCGAAGTATTGACTTCAATCACTTGAGCCAAACACTATAAAAACATGGGAAGCATTACATACGGCATTTTTACAAAAGTTTTTCCCAATCACAAGAACAAATCAGATAAGGAAATCTATAACTAATTTTGTGATGCAAGATGGGGAAACACTTTATAACATATGGGAGAAATTCAAAGAATTATTACGTTCCTATCCACATCATCAGGTTCGTAAGTGGCAGTTGGTACATGTCTTTTACGAGGGACTTATTCCCTCTGTTCGTAACACCGTCAACGCTGTTTGTGCGGGTACCTTCCTACACAAAAGTGCCGATGAGGCCTGGAAAATTTTTAAAACATTAAGTGAGAACTTGATGCATCAAGCTGTGTCGGTACATTCTGAGGGATACCTTTAACCTAAGCGAGAGGTAAAGTTTGAGTCAAGTCATTCAATTGAATTTCAAGAATTAAATAAAAAACTTAACCAACTTATGAGGATGGGAAATAGGTCTACTCCATCTTCTTCTGAAGTATGTGCATTATGTTCTGAATCGTCTCATAATATCTTTGCATGTCCTTCTACATCTCAATATCCAGAATTTGTTGAGCAACACATTAATTCTATGCAACAATTCCCACGAAATAACTATAATCCTATGTCGAACAATTTTTCTAATACTTACCGACCCAATTTTCACCAAAGCCAATACCAACACCCGCCTCCTAATCCTAACCCTCCACGGGCTAACGCTTTCGAGGAGAAGGTGTTGTCTTCCCTTAAAAACATAGAAATGCAAGTACAAGCACAAGCACATATAGTGCACTCTCAGACATAATACATTGCGAAGCTTGAATCCCAAATGGGACAAATAGCTACTGCGGTGAATCGTAGAAACGAGGGGAAGTTGTCTGGTCAAACTATTCAAAACCCTAAGGGACAATACGAGAATGGGGGGATGAGTGAGCACGTGAATGCCGCTTCGACTGGGACAACTATTCGGGAAGAGGAAGTTGTGGTAATTCTGGATGAGGGTGAGAAAAATATAAACGTACATTCAAATAAAGAAAAGGGTGAGGTGGTGAGTCAAAATAAGAAAGAAAAGGAACCAATCCCGATGACATATATTCCAAAACTATCTTTTCCACCAAACGTTGAGAAACCGTCTAATTTATCAAAGAAAATATCAAAAACTGAAGATATACTCGAGGCATTTAAACAAGTAAAAATTAATATTCCATTTCTCGATGCTATAAAACAAATACCCGCTTACGCGAAATGTTTAAAAGACCTTTGTACTCAAAAGCGCAAGTTGCGCAGTCATGTACTGAAAAAGGTCTTTCTCACGGAAAAGGTTAGCTCAATATTCCAACACGCTACTCCAAAATATATAGATCCAGATACGCCTACGATTTCATGTGTCATAGGTGACACTATCATTCATCGGGCTCTCCTTGACTTAGGAGCTAGTGTTAATCTCTTACCTTATCATGTCTATAAACAACTAGGACTACGTGAACTTAAGCCTACGGCCGCTACCATACAATTAGCAGATCGTTCTATTAAAATCCCTAGAGGAATCATCGAGGACGTCTTAGTAAAAGTTGATAAATGTTATTATCCTGTCGACTTCATGGTCCTTGACACTGAACCCGTACTAGATGCTAGGAAACAAACTCTTGTCATCTTAGGCCGTCCATTCTTAGCAACTGCTAATGCGCATGTTAACTGTCGGACGGGGGTAATGAATGTGTCATTTGGGAACATGAACTTAAAATTAAACATTTTTAATGCTATGGATCAACCTCCGAAAGATGACGATTACCTATGTGAGGCGGAATGTGATGTAAGACGAAATATTGAGCCTAACAAAGAACTGAATATGGGTAAGGAAAATAATACAATTTGTAATGAGCGGTTGAATCTTGACCACCAAGACCCGAATGATGAATTTACTCGAAAGGTAAGAAATCGATTTGAACATAATTCGGGAGAACTGTTGGTTGAATTAATTCAAAGCGACGTTATTTCTGCTTATCACTGGGCTCTTCCTGAAATCCTTAAGGGTACAAAGTCCAATTTTCAGCCTCCATAAGTCCTGAGCTAGAATAGTCTAGCTGAAGAGGTAAAAGATAGCGCTTCTTGGGAGGCAACCCAAGCTTTATTTCATTCGTTTCTCTTAATTTTGATTGTTTTTGGGTCTTTTGAGTCAGTTTTGGTCATTCTGAAGAGGTTGGGGGTTCGAGTAAACTTATTTTCAGTGTATATACAAACAAATAAAGAAAAAGAGGAAAAATGGCAACTCGTGCGCGTGGCCCGCTCACGCGAGCTTGCCCCTTAGTGAAATTTTTTAAAAACCTTATGTGATATATAGCCTCGGTATCACCTCGCGCCGGAATTCGCGCCCGCGAGGAGGTCGCTCGAGCGGCCCACTCGCGCGATCTGGGGATTTAGAAATCTTTCTTTTATAAAATGTAAAATAAGCTTCTGCTTAAACTCACAGAGGGATTCGCGTGCGCGACGCTCGCTCGAGCTGCCCGCTCGCGCGAGGTAGGATTTTCAGGAATTTTCTCTTTTTTTCTCTAACCTCCTGTCTCCCGCACCTGGTCAATTGTTTTTATATTTTGTTCTCTTAAGTTTATTTTAGATTAAATATTTCTTTGTTTCCATAGTTCTAATTTTGTTTTTCTTTATTTCCTTTACGTTCTTTTAATTTTAGTTTAGTTTCTGTTGTTTACAAAAAAAATAAATAAATAAATAGCAAAATAAAAAGAAGAAAAAAACATATGTATTATATATTAGCTTTTATTATTTATTTGTTTGTTTAATTTTCATTTGTTAAGTATTGCCAGGTGAATTAGTGTCTCCATTTGGAGCATTTGAACTGTATTGCTATAATTATATATGTTCACCTGGTTTGTGGTTGTCGAAATCCAGGTACTATCGTTCCTTCTCTACGTACTTTCCTTTCTTTCGTTTTATTGTTTCATTGGGGACAATGAAAGGTTTAGGTTTGGGGGTATGCACTCACATGCACATTATTATATATACACCAAAATTTTGAAATTTTTTTTGATACTTGTGCTTAAATAAACAATGTCACCTACGATTTTGCAATCTCTAGTCGATACATCTTGTTTTATACTTTGGATTGTTATAGAATGGTAAACATGAGAAGATGTGATTAAATATTTGCTGAAGTCATGATATGACGATTTAGGATATGTATCGTTCGAATCGTAGTTTTATATCATAGATTTGCACACAAACCTATGCACTGCACGTAGTCTCTTGAATACATGTTTGATGTAAACTATAATATGATTCCGATTTCTAGATAACACATGATGGAGACTAAACCCGGTGAGCTTTTGAGCTTATCTTTTATTTTTAGAGGGTTATAAATACATTTTGTGTTTGTCGAATTTCATTGAAATAGCGCATTAACTCGTTGTTTAGTCTCATTATTCTTGTTTTGGTTGATAGTTAAGTTAAAAATATTTGCTACCATGCTAAATAATCTTTTGTCGTAAACGTTGAAGAACCATATAAGCATAGGACATGATTATAGGCCCTCTTTGTTTACCACTATCCAGATAAATGATAAATTTTCTTAGTTCGCCCTTTGAGCCATTAAAATGCCGTTTTTTCTTTAATTACCCTTATCCTGTTTTTTCTCCAATTTGGCCAACTTGGAGTTCACCCCTGAAAGATTGATCAACTTTTAGTGATGTTAAGGCGATGTGTGATTGAGAAGAAGAAAAAAAATAAGATGGTGTTTGGGGGTGGTTGCCTTGTTATTTATTAAATATTCGTTTCAAAAGCAACGAGGAAAAAAAAGAAGAAAAAGAAACAGAAAGAGAAAAAATTGAAAGGAATGAAAAGAAGAGAATGAAATGATGAAGTTGGTGGAGGAGAGAATGAAAGAAATTGAACATGCCTTACAATACCATTCTAAAACTACCTAATGAATCCTTTCTATCCTTTCTCATTACCCGAGCCACATTACAACCTTTGAAAAGTCCTATTTGATCCTAGAAAACATGGTTTGGATATGAAAATGATGGGAGGGGGATTAAAATATGGTAATGATTAATTTCTCTTGATTGTAGGCGTCCTGTCCATGAGACTACTGTTCTTTGGTGTCATGCGTCTTTTTCGAGTCATATGTGAGCATTTCTCATTTTGAAAATGTACTTCCTTTGCTCCCATATATTAGAAAAATTACACTTGTTTCTGAATGTTTCATTTGAGAGTGTAATTGACATTGTGAGATTCGTAATCGAGACATAGTTAAATGGTTATCCGAAGTATATTCTAAGTTCATGACATGCGCGTGTTTATTTGACTATCATATCACACACGTGCAATTTTATGAGAAACTCTATTGATTTATACGATGCATGTGCTTGGGATTGCTTTTCATGATGTAGGTAGACGTTTCATTATGTTTCTTTATGTTCGTTATTCTATTTCAAATCTCTGTCATATGATAAGAAGTGTTGAACGTTAATTTTTCGTTTTAATATTAAAAAAAGAAAAAAAAATTTAAATATATAATGAAATAAAGATGGTTATGGGTGACTTGTTGACGAGAACCCTCACGAGACTTCACTCGTCCAACTAGGGACACCTAGGGGTTTCAAAGGCTTGTTGCATAAGCTAAGTGCAATCATGATCCATGCAAAAATGGAGTAGTATTTTTATTAGTAGTTTAATTTTTATGTTCTTTTTGCTCGAGGACTAGCAAAATGTAGGTTTGGGGGTGTGATCGGGAGAGAACAAATCCTAATTACATGCCTTAATTCACAGTTGTTAGTACTTTTTTATCCTATTTTTGTATATTTTTAGTTCGTTTTCTATTTTCTGTTAGGATTTGGAGAAAAGTAAGGATTCCAAGCTAAATGGGGTGAAAAAGCAAAAGAAAAGAAGCTGAAAAAACCACATCACGCACGCGGCCCGCTCGCGTGAAATACAAGAAATCGCTCGCGCGACCTCTCATAATCGCGCTCGCGCGACCTGTGTAAAAACCAAATATGTGTAATTCAGTATTCTGAAGACTCCTACGTGAACGAAACTGCCTAATTACGTCTAGAAAGCTAAATATAGCAGTTTTAGTGCGAATTGGGTTAGGAAAGCTTCCAAAACTTGCTCCAAATCTATAAATACTCAATTATAAATCAATTCTTGGGGGGTTGGCAATTATTATACAAACAATATACAACTAAAACTTTAGCCATTGAAGAGAGCAAAGCAAGGAGAAGAAGAAGAAGACCAAGGATTTCCATGGCCTCCTCCATCAGCTACTTGCCATCTATCGCTTCTATGGATAACTAAACTCAAGATCTAGGGTTTCAATGAAACCCTAGCCAAGTAATAGGGTGTATTTTATGTTTTTATTTTAGTTTTATTATGTATGGATGACAGTTACATGTTCCAAGGATTTTTGTAAATAAATCGTGCTTTTATTGATTAAATCGTTACTTTCAAAATTTACTCTTGTCTTAGATCTATTTTGATGCTAGTGTGCTCAATAATCTACACTTGCTGTGCTTGTTTAGATTATTTACATGTAATGGTGCTTAAATTGAATTGTGCTATCAAGTATCCGAATAGTCCATGCCTACATTAGACGGATTATACCATAACCCTAGTTTAATGTGGGATAATTCGTGCTAGCCGAAGATGGATTATGTTGGTGCTTGAACCATAGTTATTTTCTTGACGGAGGAATTGGGCTTGTAGCTACAATTTCCCATTATCATCCAACTTAATAAGCTAAAGTAATTCGTAAATACCCTTATTATGAAGCTAGTGGTGGATTTACAATTCTAGGTTCCTTAAACTTATTATAAAAACAAATATTTAATTGCTTTCATAATTTATATTTACTTTTATTGTTATTAGTTTAATTCAAATTAAATCCAAAATCCGTTTTTCTTAATTAACTAAATTTAGGTTTTAAAAATTAAAGTGCGTAGTATTCAATCTCTGTGGGTTCGACCTTTTCTTCCACGCTGCAAATCTTTTGAAAGTAAAGCATAAGTTAAGTATACTTTTATATCTTGATTTTGACAAGATCATAAACCATTTAAGTTTAAATCAATAAGATTAGACAAAACAGTGACTGTTTCTCATATATTACAGAGAGCTGACCAGACTTTCAAAGATAGAAAAACCATACTGCCAACAGTTGGATCTTAATGATTTTTGGATATGATATACCTCTGTGAGTCTAGTTTCTATCCCAAAAAGAAAATTGAGGATTGAACGGTTGGATCTCTGGGAATAAAGAAAAAATTAGGCATCACTCAGGAATTCTCAACTCTCTATCCATAGATTTTGTGTGATTTTCTAAAAATAGTAAACAAATGAGAAACATTTAGATCTTTTTAGGGTATCTTTCTAACACATTGAATGACTTAGAAAAATATTTTAGGCCAAGAAAGTTAGGTTAAGGTTCTGATTTATTAATTTTAGACGGACTTTCTATTCTGGAATTCTGGACAGAGAGTTGCTTACTTTGAAATCATAAGACCTAACCATCTTAAACGTGGAATTTCATAAAAAAAAAATCACAGAGATACTTAAGTGAGTTATGAACATCCTCCAATTGGTCTCATCTCATTCCAATGGACCATGATTTAATGAAAAATCCTTGATCACAGTGGTTTCATGGATTCCCTGCACCAATATCAACACCTTGAGTTATGGAAATTGTCAAGTCAATCCCCCTCCCAAATTAATGATTCTTGAGGGATCTAAACTTGATATATCTTAATCTCCTCTCAAATCAATGGTCCTTGGAGGCTAAGATATGACCCAAAAATCATATGAACCTTCATAAGGTATAGAAATAACTCCATGAGATTCAATTTGGAGGACCTAAGTCATGAATTAAGACTTAATTCCATCAAACAAAACATGGATATAACAATGGCCCATTTTAATCTCCATATAAGCCATAAGACCATAGGAGACTAATGGATCAACCTAAAGAGGATCCAATGAGATAGCAAAGATCTCATGGATTTCCAAAAGGAAATGGAGACAAGGATAAGTAAAATCAAAGTTTACATGAAACCCAAATAAAATTAAAAAAATGCTTTTATAACTTGTTTTTGTTTTAAAATCCAAGGCTATTTCTAGATCCAAACTAATGAGGACAACATATGAAACTTCAATCACAAACTCTATATGGTGTGTGATGAAATGAGTTAGGAAGAGAGGTTTTGAAAATGTGTAAAAGTCCTAGATCTAAGAGTTTGTGATTGAATTATATATAATAAGTATAGGAATAAGGATTTAACCTCTAGATCTTCTGAGGATTTGATTGATTTGGAGAGATCCAAGCCTTACAAGCAATGCCCTTCTTCTTCTTCCTTGAAGCTTCAAGGTTCTTCAATGGAGATTTGAGGAATTTAGGTGAATTGGGTAAGATTTCTATGGGATTTTTGGGTTTCTCTCACTATATTTCTCTAAGAACAAACTCAATCTTCAAAATTCAGCTTCTCCCTTTAAGATTCAAGTCTCCCTCTCTAGATTCAAGTCTCCAACCCCTCAAAATGAGAGAAAATGGGGTTTTTATAGACTTTCATTATCTGCGGGCTAAGATAAGGGTAGATAGGTTAATTAGAGATGGTGGGAACATGGTTTGCATGACCTAGGAGTAGTAAACATGTAAACAAAAAACAGCATCGTTTGGTGCATTCATTTTATCAAAGATTGAAAAGGATTTTTGGCTTAAAAATGCAAACCAGCCCAGGCCGGCACTCAGTGAGTGACACAGCGGCATTCACTGACTGCCGTTCGGGCACTCTGAGTCACTGCATTGCAGTCCAGTACTATTCACAGCAATTCAGCACCTTAATTTCATTTCATATCATTTAATTCAATGTCATTTAATTTATGTATTTATTTAAGATATTAAATGTAATTAAGGAAATACCCCCCATTTGGATTCAATAAAAATATCTAGAAAATCAAAATCCTTAAGGAAAAAAAATCAACTCTTCCTCCGAAGGCAAAATTTCCAATTTTCCTGCACAATTCTTCTTAAAGACCTTTCGATTTCTCAATATTCCTTTCATTTAAAAATTCTTAAAAATCATTTCTAGTATAAGGGAGACCCAATGAACAATTACCGGGACTTTTCATCTTGAAATTTAAAAATTTTACGATTGACCTCTTTTGACCCTTTGACTTTTCACTGGGTCAACTGTTGACTTTTGATGACCTTTTCAGGGTTCATGCTGAATTTCTCTCCTTTTGAAAATGGTTTTAAAATGCTCTGAGAACAATTTCGTGTTTCTATACATGTTCAAAACTCATGGTCTACAAGGTGACGGGTAAATGATAATTTTGATCGTTTTTGCTGAAAAGTGCAATTTTGGACCGAGATTCTTCTTGGAAGAGAATCAGATTGCTTATAAGAGTCTTGATTCTGACGAGACATATTCATCATTGATCTCCAGAGGTAAATTCCCCTAAGTTTAATTGATCAGTCAAAATTGGGGTGTATACACTACTACGGCAAATCCATCGGCTATGTCAAGAGCTCCTGTTATGGCAGCCTCTCCCATAACAAATCCAGCTGACTGAGCAACCATCTCAGCTATCTATCCTACTGTCATATCGGCCATGGCTGCCATATGTAAAATAGGCCCTGCTGGTAAAGCTGGCATCACAGGTATCCCAGGTACTAAGATCTCCTCTGGCTCGACTGCAACATCCTCTATACCCTTGTCTCCTACTATGTTATACCCTCTGGCCATAATGTCCTAATCACCTAACTCTGGGTCCTCTTCTGGGTCCTCCTCTGGCTCCTCGTCATCCTCAACAGGCTCGATATCCTTGACGGGATCCTCCTCTGGGTTAGCATCTACTATTGGCTCGACCTCTAGTGACTCTGGTGACTCTAGCTCCTCCTGCGGCTCTGGAATGGGTATCTCGAGTACCGGTGGGGGTGGTACTACTACTGGTGCTGCCTCAGTAGGTCCCCCAAGAATATCTCAAAGCTCTATAGCATTCATCTCCAGCTTACTCTGGATCAACCGTAAAATCTCCTGGTAAATATCCCTACCAATCCTCGCTGAATGATAAGCATCCATATATACACATCTCTGTAGGATGAGTCTTTCTGATCACATAGAGAGCCTTCCACATATCCTCCTCTAGATATCGACTAGCTGTCTGGTGTATGTGCTCATAATAAAACTTCGGATCAGCTGGCTCCACTGTATCCCCATAGATCACGTGTCTTCCATATGCATCAGTCATAAACTTATGGAACTCTAGATCCATGCTAACTTGAAAAGGAAACTATCTTATTGTCAGAAGGACAAACTTATCTTAAACTCGTATCTCATCTCAAGGAATCTCAACATACTAGGACCCGATGGTGTGGAATCGTTAGTGAAAAAAAGTATCACAACCTAGAGCTCTAATACCAAAAATCCTGTCATGCCCCAGAACAGTAAAAAGAGAGAAAATTAAATTTCCTTTTTAGGTCCATAGGGAATGATAGGTGAATGTCACTAAATTATTCACACCACACAGTACTAGTCAACTAAAGAATAAGAACAGCAACATAAACAAGCTGAAAATAATACAACAGTAGTATTTATTACAAACATCAGAGTGGTCCTTAAGATCACAGCAAGTTTGGAGACAACATATGCCCAAGTACCCGTTAACTATAAGTTCAACAGAAATAAAACTAAATATAACTATCTGCAGATCTTCAGCTGGCATATGGGTAGTCGTCAGTGTAACATCCTTCTCCAGTGTAACCGGCATCAGTGGGACCACCCTCTGCATAACCCCCTTCTGGGTAGTAGCCGTCGTTATAAGCTCCATTATCTGCATTAAAAGGGTTGGGGTAATCTAGACAGGGAATGTCCAAGCAATAACAGCTGTCAGCTTATTGAGAGCTGAGTGAATAAAAACTCACAGGGTATCAATAATATAACCTAAAACAAATTATGGAAAATGTCTAAGATATAGTGTTACAATAATATCTTTCTCTGTATTTCAACATCGTTTGCTCAACCCTTATCGTCTTGTTAATAACAAACTCAGCACACTACTAACTCTTGGAACAGACTTGATTGTAAAACTCCTGGATACACCAATGCTCTGTCTACCGCATCACCGTACGTCATAGATACCTTCTACCGTGTAATACCGCAAGTCATAGAGGTCATCAACCGCATACACCACAAGTCGTAGATAATACATCATTTCATCCCCCACTTTTAAGGACATATGCATAGTCCACTGCATGTCAGGGATTTAACTTCAAGCATCGACACATCAATTCTATTGCCATAACCTATTGTCAGATCTACCACGTCACCGCAAGTCATGGACACATACGTCTGTCCACTGCGTACACCACAAGTCATAGATACTATATCACTGCAAAGCATAGACGCATCAATCCACTGCGTACTTATGATCAAGGTTCACCGCATGTCATAGACACATCTGTCTATCTACTGCATACTTATGGTTAAGGTTCACCACATGTTATAGACACAATGTCGATCTACCACATACTTATGATCAAGGCTCACTGCATGTTATAGACACAATCGTCTGTGTACCACGTACTTATGATCAAGCAATATACGTCCTCATTCTCTTCCCAGAACTTATCAAACGTACTTAACTTTTGTACTGCTATTGATATAGGACAACCCCATGTGGCCTGACTACTCTGAATAAAATAAGCAGATATCAAACTCAAATATAAATCACATAGTCTCTAACGTCATTCGTTAATACATTATTCTTAATCATATTTATCTTTGTTGTCACACTATCCCCCGATCAACCCAAAGTTGTATAATAGAAGTCCGAATCGAGAATTGAACATCTGAACCTCTGATATAATAACAAAAGAACTAAACTATGTTCTATTACATTTGATCAAGTGAACTCTGTTCGATCTATTGAGGAAAAAGAATGTTCGAGCGATCAAAGTTGCTTCGATCGATTAAACTGTCGATCGATTGAACTCAGTTCAATCACTCGAGAGTCGTTCTCCCCAGCAGATTAGTAAACTATAATATATAAACATCTTAGGGACGTTTACATCTAAACATCACCAAAAGCTCGTAAACATTATATTAAAGAAACCAAGTGAGTAAAACTCACTTAGGGTGTGTTTGGATTGAGCTTTGAGCTCTCTCTCTCAAACTCACTTAGGTTCAGTAAACCTCACACACACACACACAAGCACAAGGTATATATAGAGGGGAGGGGTTAGCAGGTGGTTGTCTTTGCGTGAACCTGGAATTCTGATAATTATAAGTTCGATCGATCGAGGTTTGTTCGATCGCTCGAAAGCAGATCGGTCAGGTTTGATTGATTAAAAAGGATTTGATCGATTGAAGTAGGGACCGCGTATTAAATTCATATCGGTAGGGTTTTGATCGCTTGAACTTTGAAATGCTCGATCGTTCGAACGAACTCTGATCGATCAAAGATAGAATTTCAATTATCATCAAGGGAAGTATATAGAAACTCTGTGTATTAAATAATTATTGAAAATGCAGGGTATTACAGACTTAATTTCTACATTCCATCATAATAGACTTGCATTAGAAAACTAATTTCCCCACTATCCTTATTAATATAGACTTTCCTAATTATATCCTTATTAGAAATATATTATTATATGAATCACATAAAGTTAGGAAAGTGAATTAATTCTAAATTTACATTAAACAAAATTAATTTCAACAGTCTTAACTTGGTTCGTATAATAATCCTTATGATCTAATTCAAGTAACATAAGGGTGCGCATAAAATCATGTTAGTCATTCTTAATGGTTCACCTTAATCAAACAAACCACGAATGTGAGTCATGGCGGTTTCATACTAATTTAAGAGTACGGTCCCTTCCATGTACTACAACACTAATGACTTATATATTCAACAAGGCCTATAAATTGGGGATTTACATTAATGGTCCCATAATTTCTTTGAAAAGAATATTTATGTCAAATTCATTCAGTCACATACACACACACATATATGTACACATTAATCCAAGACAGAATTTTAGAATTCAGAATAATTGATCAAAATATAATGTCAAATAATAAGCACTAGCAAACCATAATTCAAACTTCTATTGGCTATACCCAAGACCGATTTCTTTAGCATGCTTTATAAATATCTTTGGGATAGCCCTTTATGAATGTATCTGCTATGTTAACACTCGTACTAATGTGTTCAATTGACATTCATCATTTCTGAACTTCTTTCTTAAGAGAGGCATTTCATCTTAATGTGCTTAGCTGCCTTATAATACCTATCATTCTTTTAAAGAAACTTTATCATAATAAACTTTTAGTATCTTAAGTCTTTAAATGAACCATTGTTACAACAAAACTTTTAGGGTCTCGAAAAATATCACCAAGACCTTGAGAAAACAAATACTTAGCCAAACAGCCCATAAAGTTGCTTCATTTATTATTCTTAATTATTTATAGTTATCGTCCAACCTTCAAGATCGTTAGTACATTCATTCATGCTAAATGTCTTCAAAATCTTCTCATGAGACAAACTCAATGTCTTTTTAAGGCATCTCTTTGTGATTTCTATGTTCAATGACATAGAACAGTACACTCAAAATCTCTATTTCAAAAGTTTGAGAGAATCAGATAAGTCATTCATATGTAGTAAATTTAAGATAGTGCTTGTAAGTGAAAGATTATCCACAACTAATTACTCACACCGACCTCAAGATATATTCTAGTATTCACAACTTTCTTTGTTGAACATTACGAAATTGTGAAACTTTAAACAAACACCATTAAAGAGATTCACATAGGAAGTAATTAGCTATAAAACCAAATAACTATTAGAACCAAATTCCAATTTTCTTAAGTATGCTTTCCTTTATATATCATTCGCTTTTGCTGAATGTAGCTTCAAAATTAAAGGAGCCAATAGTACCATGAATCTTAATAAGCATTTCTTCTAAAACTAAAATAGAAGGTGGTAGGTTATATGTTGCCTTTTATTGAGCATTTTTCATACTCTAGATGACATCATACTAAATAGTTAGAACTTTCATTTAGTCATGGCATATGAATGCAAGATAAGATCAAGTAAATAAAGTTTATTATCAACATCATTCTAAATTTACAAGATGCAGACAATATGTTGACTTGTTCCTCATAGGTGGTTCTTGAATTGGTTAATATCTCACATTTACTCACAAATATTGTACTTAAATCTTATAATCCTCCCACTCAAGCCAACATTACTCGTAAATTTAGCATTACTTATATTAATAGTTCTTCATGTGCAAAAGAGATATCTTATAGCCAATGGAAAGTCCATTAACTATTTTTGGGCCCATTTTTATTCTGTGGATTTTATACCTTAACCTCAATAGGACAAAAATATATGCATGTTACCTTAACTAAATTAGATTCCATCATTTCTTTGCCTCAAAAAGCATCTAAGAAATAACTTTAAATGGAACTCTATTTATGATTCACACTTATGTCTTTAAAGGATTATTCCCATGGCCGGTCCTGGTATATAAATTGTAGGCCTCTGCCTAAAGCCCCCAATATTTTGGATAATTTTAGGCCCCCAATCTCAAACATTGAATAGTAATTGTTAAGTCCAAAGGCCCCCAACACAACCTAAAACCCCAAGATCCAAGGAAGTCAGCTACTGTATGATGGACTTATCCATTTTTAGGGGCTTGTTTTGGGGGAAAAAATTACTCATTAGATGCACAAAACTGGTGTACTTGGCATTTTTCCTATAAAAAAAGTAACTTCTCAACTTTCCCAAATACAGGACTTTTCAATGTTTTTGGTGACTTTCCTTACATTTTATTTATAGAACCGAATCTCTGAAATTTATTGAGCTTACTTGCAATTTTTTTTTGGGTATCTTTATACTAAAGCACTCTTAGGGTCGTCCCCTTCCTAAAAGAAAATTCTAGACCCAAATGGCTTTTAAAAAGTACATTTTTGGATTTAAGAACTGGTTCATACTTATATACAGAGGGCCTCATTTTAAAAGTTTGCCTAAGGCCCTCAAAACCTCAGGGCCGGCCCTGATTATTCCACAAGTGATGAAGATCCATAAACATACTAAGTACTCGCCATGTCATATCCATAAGAGTATGAATTTCACCTCTTTATAACCCATTTGATAAGGTATATGAGGCATGGTGTACTAAACAATAATTCTTTATTCTTTAGCGAACGGACCCGCATTTTGTCCTATTTTTGTATACCTACCATAATATTTTAAAAGGCATTTTACAATATTATGCTTTTGTTTAAATATTTCTCCACTTCCTTGTTATACTCTTAATGGCATCCACTGCCTCATAATTGCCAAAAGAAGGTGGAGATTCATTAACTATTAATGATCATCAATAAATGAGATAGAATGTCTATAGATCATTTCGACAAAAAAAAATAGGACTAATTCTCATAAGGTATGTGTATGATTCCAAAAAAAAAATCTTTATTCCTCCTTACAACTTTATTGGACTTGTTAGTCTGTCACATCTGCATGCAGTCCACACAAATACCATGGTTGGAAGAGATCAAAATCCATTCAAGACTCTAACCAACTCTTTGAATTACTCTTAATAAGACTGTATCAATCTCCTATCCTACAGTGTAGAGGATGTTTTATCTATTATAATTCCTTAGTACCAATATTTACTTGAAGATTTAGAAAACCATTTTTTTTAAGTAGGATCCAAAGAAAATAATATTGACAAAGATCCCAAAACCTATGATACAAAATTCTTTAATAAAATATTTTGGACCACAAATCAAAAGTGTCAATTTTGAAAGAAACAAAATTTCAATAATGGTTTTTCCAATACCCAAAATAATTTTCAAAACTCGTTAGTTAGTTTCTATAGCATCAATGTGAGAGCACATCCCGTTAGACTGAGAAACCCAATATAATGTTGGCATTGTGAATTAAAGTATGTGAAGTAATTCACCTAATATCATGATGAGTATATTTCTAGTTTGGAAAATCATAACACATAAGAGACATAAGATTATATTTTCTTCTTGAGTCATTTCTTATATATAGGGTATCTACTTTTACATGTCCCATAACTTTATTGTCATGTCATGAAGTGACATTTTCATTAATCCTTCATTCTATGACATTTTTACCCTATGCCTTTGTCCCTTTATGTCCATTGTCAAATGAACAAATTTTATTATTTTCATGCTTCAATTTCTTCAATTCTTGAACACAAAATTGAATTGATAGATCACTTTACTTTATGTGTGTTTGAGAGATTTATTGTCCATGAGTAGAGACTAGAGTATGAGATGGACATGAATGATTCCAAGATTTTAATATCTTGGGACTTGAGTTGTAACTCTACTAGAACTGTTGCACTTAATGCCTGATAGCTTACTTATTAGGTTTAAAACATTTATTAGAACTAACAAATTGCCTTTGACAGCCCTTTATATAGTCCTTTACCTCATTGTTAGTGGGGTAAAAACTTAAATACTCTCACTAAAAGTGCCTTGGTGAGCAATTTTCATAAGTGAATAGATCACTCCCACTGGTCATAGGTATTAATTACTTCCATGGAGCTTTCTTCTATGGGTATAGGCCATTTTACACGAAATACTTGATTGAGTCCCATACACCCTAATTATCAATGGAATTTGTCGAAATCACATAACTACTAGAAATCTATTAAATGTAAGAAAAGTCACAAATTAATCAAGAGACAACAAAATAGTAATAATTAAGATTATTCATTCAAATACTGAAGCAATAAATTTGATCTGAACTATCCAATGTCAATTCAGTGTAATACATTGGATTTCTAATTGTCTTTATAATAAAACCAACGGTTAATAGAATATTAAGAAGAAAGGACCACATGCCTGTGGGTTTTGGGAATTGAAACCTCCGAATATCAATCATTTATCAAATAATATAGTTTCTTAAAAAGTTGTGCTACTATAATAATACACAACATAATGATAATTCATTAATATTTAAAGACACTTTATTGGGTGATATATTAATTAATCAAAGAAAAATGACATCGGTGGATGTCTTATATTTTTTCTAAATCAAAAATACAACACCCCTCACAATTTAATTAAATAAATAATATATCAATGGACACACATTCATTATTATGTTTGGACCTGTGGGCAACCAGAACATGCATGATATGAATGCGGGCATAATAATCTAACATTTATTATTACAAATTAGGGCACTGTAGTGAACATCTAATCTATCATAATAGGATTAATCATTCGTCTAATATCCACAATCATGGGTTGGGCACTGTGGTGAACACCAAACCATTCATAAAAATGAAAATTTAAATTAACACTAAAATATTACACATTAGTCTAATACCTATAGCCGTGGACTTGGACCACTAGTGTGGTGACCACCAAACCTTGCATAATATGAATATTAAAATTAATATCAAAGTTTTAGGCATTAATCTAATTGTTAGCACCCAAAAACCGCCAAGGGTTTTGGTGCCCGATTGAAAAATAGGAAAGACCTGAACCTTGCCCTATGGCCCATTTGTAGATATAGAATAAGCCATCGGGCCCGAAGAACAAGGGAGCATGGGAAATGTGGCCCAAGGCGTGGACCCCAGTTATGAAGATAAAGAATGTAGAGCCCGATGGCTAAGGAGGTTAAAGGAACAGCACAATCGAACATCTTATCTTGAAAGGGTATCAAGGCCAGAATTCCAGCCTGATTGGTTGGAGGCGAGCAAGTCGCCGTCATCGGGCTCAAGATCGTGGCTTGAAGAGATAGCCTGGCATATCGGAGGAAGCAGCAGCCCGATAGCTGAGGAGGGAGGAAAAGGTGCGACTCGTCGTTTCCTTATCCGTTGAGGCTATGATTGGGGGAGAATTAGAGTCTGTTAAGGAAATAAAATCAAAGCCAGCAGGATATGAAAGGCCAATCCCTAGAATTTTGGGATTAGCTCAAGATCTTGATAAGGATGGAAAGAGTTAGAGATTAGGGTACACTAAAGGCATCCTTATCCTACTTGAGGCGAAATTCAAGGAGTCCTTTCCCTATTTGAACTCCCCAAGGCAACTATAAATATAGAAGCATGCCCACAAGCAAAATACTCAACGTCACTCTCGATACACCGCATCCAAAAGCATTCAAACAAAGTTCATAGCATTCAGAAGCATTCAACCTTGCATTCTAGTGTTTTCTGCATTCATTAGCAATTGGTATGTTTTCTTGTTGCTTTATTATTTTCAATCTTTCTTGGACAATCAGAGCCTGTTCTGATCTTGTTCCTTTGTTCTTTTGTGGTTATTTTTCCAAACACATTTAATGAAATACACACATGTTTTATTATTTATTTGTGATTGTTTATCTCGTAAACTCGTCACCACTAGACTTGTGCACTTTAGTACTGTCTAGGGGCCTTTGGGTGAGGGTCTTTTCCTACTCACCTTTCACAATTACCTTTTAGAAGTTAGATCTTAGAGCCTTGTGTATCACTCACACAAGCAGTTAGGAAATTATTTTGCACAAATCGAGTCCGTTTGGCTCTAGCACACCCAAACGCAAAACTTCAGCAAACATTTTGACATGCCCACTGGGATCCTAGGGTTAGAATATACCACTAAAGAAAAACACTAAAAATGGACAACATGACTTAGTCGTCGTTGATCCACCAGAGGACGAGAGCACTGCCCGTCCACCGTAGGAAAATGCCTTGACTCTGGAAGTGTTCTCAGATGAAGGAAAAACAGGTTTAAAATTATTTTTAAACGTGCAGTGGAAATATTGAGTTACAAAAACTTTTGGTATCCCAGGATCTACTACTCGTCAATTCTATAGGTAAGCACAAGACGGGACAATAATTATACCTCAGGTCTTGAACCCAATTCTGAAATCTTCAAACTTCTTGATGGCGCAGCAGCCTCCACTAGCCTATCTTCACCTTTATGTCTCCTATATACGGACGCTTCCCAAAGAGATTAGAGATGGTGGGATCCCTAATAGAGAGAAACGAGAAGGTTTGGGACTCTAAAATAGTATCTACAGCTTCTGGTTAATAAAAACGACGAACTCCTTTTCCAGAACGCAGTTGCCCTATTTATAGATTCCCAGAACCGACCTAACATTTGACCGATCTAAATGTCATTGATCGATCGAACCTTCAATTGATCGAACCACGTTTAAGCGATCGAACCTGCCATGACTTCGATCGATCGAACCTGCCTTGATAAGATCCCCATGTGCCTTTCCAAGTATCCTAGCGGAGCTACGAGTGGGACCTCCTAGGCTCTTTATTGTTGGCTCAGACCAGTAGTTAATTACCATGATCAAACTCTTTGATCAGCAAATTAACCAACAGGTCAGTTATCGTTTACTCCACTATAAAACAATAACTGAACTCCAACGCAAAAGAGCATATCTGAAGCGATAAATAGACTTCTATGGTGTACTAATGTCCCTTTACCGTCAACATTCATAATCATGTTCAGGTAGTCAGATAACTATTACTGTCAACCTGAATCATGATTACTTCTTGTATTCCTTGAGTCTCATTCACCTTTCATGATTACCAAACATGTTGATAACTATTATCAACAAAACTGCAGTTCTTAGTAATCAACATGGTGACATTATCAAGGGAATGCTTACTCTTTATCAGAGGGTAGATTCTATCTTGACAATATATGTTCACAACCCTATGAACATGACATACCCAAGATACACAGGTGTTGATCTTCTATAGACCTCACTGATTAATAAGTCAAAGCATCCATATCCACAGTCTGTGTTCATAATCGTCTCAAGATTGAAAAAACGTACCTTATACAAGTTATGAGTTCCTATTGACTGTTGATAGCGTTGAGTGTCAATAGGAAAGCTCAGGTCGGTCAATGCACTATAAGCACTAGCACATTAACTAAGAGTTATACTCTAGTGATTGAGATTCATCACTCCATTCAATCGTAGTTAATCATGCTATAGTGTAAACCTGATGAGATATCCAGTCTCCTCATCCACTGTGACAAGTTCTAGGTATCAAAGAATAGTGATTCATATCTCACTTATATGTATCTCATACATACACGAATTACTTACTATGATACTTAAGAATTAACAATCATCTCATGAAAGAAACATACTTAATGAAATGTAAAGCTGATATCCATATATTAAATGCCAATGTCTAATACATAAAGTAATGGTTTGAGGGCACAAACCCAACAAACTCTCACTTGCACTCACAACCATACAGGATTACATCTGAGACCAAGACTATCTAGATGACGATCAAAGACCTTTTGGGGCAAGGCCTTTGTAAACGGATCCGCAAGATTGTCAGAGGTGGCAATCTTGGTGATAGTCACATTTCCACGCTGAACAATATCTCGAATAAGATGATATTTCCGCTCTATGTGCTTTTCCTTTCCGTGTTTCCTTGGCTCCTTGGACTGAGCCACTGCCCTACTGTTATCACAATAAAATGTAATAGGTGACAGCGACGCTGTTACCACCTCAAGCTCCATAAGGAACTTCTTGAGCCAAACAGCTTCCTTTGCAGCTTCACAAGCAGCCACATACTCAGCTTTTGTAGTTGAGTCTGCAATGCATTTTTGCTTAATGCTCCTCCAACTGACAGCACCACCTCCCAAGGTAAAAAGATGACTGGATGTCGACTTCCTCGAATCTTTATCTAACATAAAGTCTGAGTCAATGTATCCCACTAGAATTAACTCACTACCACCGTACATAAGCATGTAATCTTTAGTCCTTCTCAAGTACTTAAGAATGTGCTTAACGACTATCTAGTGTTCTAGACCTGGATTCGATTGATATCTACTAACCATGCCAACGACAAAACAGATATCTGGTCTAGTGCATAACATCGCATACATGAGACTTCCCACAACCAAAGCATAAGGAATTTCTGTTATACGATTCCTCTCCTCCTGTGTCTTTGGACACTGATCCTTGGAGAACGCTAAACCATGCTTGAAAGGTAACAAACCTTTCTTCAAATTATCCATAGAAAACTTAGTTAGCACTTTCTCGATATAACCAGCTTGAGATAATCCCATTATCTTTTGCTTATGATCCCGAAAGAGCTTTTTCCCAAGAATATAGCTCGCCTCTCCTAGATCCTTCATATTAAAAGTACTAGCTAGCCAAACCTTGACCGTTGACAATGCCGCTACATCATTCCCATTGAGTAGAATGTCGTCAACGTAAAGTATAAGAAAAGCCACCACTTTTCCTTCACACTTCTTGTATACACAAGGTTCATCAAGATTCTGTATGAAACCAAATGAATTTGTCCGCTTGGTCAAAACGTATGTTCCAACTCTTGGATGCCTACTTAAGCCCATAAATGGACTTTTGCAACTTGCATACCAAGTTACCTTTCCGACCAGCTATGAACCCTTCTTGTTACTGCATATAGATGTCCTCCTCAAGATTACCATTCAAGAATGCAGTCTTGACGTCCATCTGCCCGATCTCATAATCTAGGCATGCAACAATGGATAAGAGTATTCTGATGGACTTGAGCATGGCTACTGGCGAGAAGGTTTTCTCATAGTCAATGCCCTCCCTCTGAGTGTAACCTTTCTCTACAAGCCTAGCCTTAAAGGTCTCAACCTTTCCATCAGATCCTCTTTTCCTCTTGTAGACCCACTTACAGTTAATGGGTTTAATATTGGCTGGAAGCTCTACAAGATCCCAGACCTGATTGGAATCCATAGATTCTAATTCAGCCTTCATAGCTTTAACCTAATGTGCTGAGTCTACATCAGCCATTGCCTCTTCATATGTGTCAGGATCAAATTCAGATTCTATGGAGACAGCTTCAAAAACTTCTCCTAAGAATATGTATCTATCAGGCTGGCTGATAATCCTCCCACTACGATGAGGTACTGGTGCGAAAATGAGTGAAAAAGTGGTATTTTCTTGATTCACATCATTATCAACTGCGAGTTAGACTGAGGGCTCTCCTTCTATCTCTCTTAGATCTATCATTCCCTTAGGTTTATGGTTTATGATATAATCATCTGTGGATACCGGCATTTGGGCCCACTTTTAATTTTAAAACAATTTCTTTCAAATTTAAATTCAAATACGAGTCGCCACTTAATTTTTAAAGGGAAATTAAGAAACTATTTTGAAAACAAACTGATCTTTTATGAAACCAAAGATAATCTGGGTCTGGGGATTATTGAATGAAAGGGGAAGGAGCTCGGCGGACTAAAACACCCTCTTTCATCCTATCTGGTGATAGGCCTCTACTCATCATCCTTTTTAATCGAATTATTAATCTAAGCATTCCCTTAACTAATACATATATATATAAATAATACATTACTCAACCATGTTGAAAAGGGTGCAAAATAGATAACGACAAAATATCATTCATAAGCCACGTAATTCAAATAGCAAGCAATATGAAATGCAAATAGGGAACTAGAAAACATACCCGGGATCCATCCGCGAAATAGAAATGTGCAATGCATACATATAAAATAAAACCTAAGAAAAGGTCTCTAACGCATATAAAACACATAAGGTTTAAAATCAATTAAAATCAAAGAAGTAAATCAAACTAGAGAAGGAGTTGAGAAATTGTACCTCAAATGCGCTACAAAACAAATATTAGTACACATGCCTTGATCAAAGATATCAAATAATCAACCCTAAGCTTCTAGCTTAAATCTATCAAGCATGGAAAGAATTGACAAAATTATGAATTCCTTTTGATTAGTTGGTGCCATAGCACCTCTATAGATATACAAGTCTCAACTAGGAGCTAATATAGAGGTGGTATAATCCCAACATGATTATAAGGAAATCACAATTAGGTTCAACTAAGGACAAAACAACATAGAGCTAAAGCCTAACTACAAGCATCTATATACACGAATGAATGCATGGATATGAACATGAATGAGCTATGAATTATTCACTAATTTGGATCACTTAACCTCTGGATTTACACTTAATTATCATTATCTAAAACTTTATTTGGGTCTCAAGACATTAGGAAACCATTTAAGTCAAAATAAATAAGATTAGATAAAACAGTGACAGTTTCTTATGAATTACAGAGAGCAGACCCAACTTTCAAAAATAAAAAAACCATGCTTCCAACAATTGGATCTTAATGATTTTTGGATATGATATACCTCTATGAGTCTAGTTTCTAACCAAAAAAAAATGAAGATTTGAATGATTAGATCTCTGGGAATATGGAAAACACTAGACGTCACTCATGAATCTATGACTCTCTATCCAAAGATCTTGTATGATTTTCTAAAAATAGTAAACAAATGAGAAATACTTAGATCTTTTTAGGATATCTTCTTAACACATTAAAATACTTAGAAAAAATTATTTTGGGTCAAAAAAGATCGATTAAGGTTCTAATTTATTAATCTTAAAACGGACTTACTGTTCTGAAATTTTGGAAAGAGAGTTGCTTGTTTTAAAATCACGAGACCAAACCATCTTGAACATGGAATTTCATTAAAACAAAAATCACAGAGGCACTTAAATGGGTTATGAGCATCCTCTAATTGGTCTCATCCAATTCCAATGAACCATGACTTTATAAAAAATCATTGATCACAGTTGGTTTATGGATTCACTGCACCTTTGTTGAATTGGCGTTCATATTTCGAATCAAACTTGATCCATGATTCTAGAGAGAACTAGGATCAAGTATGACTATGATTATTGGAATAAATAATGAAACATGAAGAGATTCATAGATTTAGCATTTATGGATTTCCTTCATAGATCTCATAGCAAGAGAATCCTAAGGTCTTACTTAATCTCATGAATTTTGAATATAAACTATGAAAATCTACATCTAATTCCTCTCTCAAACATATGATCCTTGAGGAATATAGAGTCATGACATCCTAATCCCCTCTCAAATTAATGGTCCTTGGAGACTAAATGAGATCAAAATTTACGTAAACCTCTATGGAATATAGCATGAATCCCATAAGATTCTTAGTGAGCAGATTCAAATCATGAGTTGAAATTTGAATCCCACTAACTATGTGTAGACATGACTATAGTTTTCCTTAATCTTCATATGAATCATGAGACCATAGGAGACTAAGGAATTGAACTCAAAGAGACTCAATAAGATATATAAAATCTCATCAATCTTAAGAGGAAAATAGAAATGAAGAAGCAAAGTTTACTTAGAAATTGGAACACAAATTCTTCAAAACCAAACTTATTTTAAACCCAAGGCACCAATTAGATCCAAATTAATGAAATACTATGAGATTCAATCACAAATTCTAAGTGGTGTGTGATGAAATGAGGTAGGAAGAGAGGTTTTGAAAATGTGTAAAAATCCTAGATCTATGAATTTGTGATTGAATTATGTAGAACAAGTATGGAATAAGGATTTAACCTGTAGATCTTCTCAGGATTTGATTGATTTGGAGAGATCCAAGCCTTACAAGCAATACTCTTCTTCTTCTTCCTTGAAGCTTCAAGATTCTTCAATGGAGATTTGAGGAATTAGGTGAATTGGGTAAGATTTCTATAGGGTTTTGGGTTTCTCTCTCTATATTTCTCTAAGAACAAACTTCATCTTCAAAATTCAGCCTCTCTTTCTAAGATTCAAGTCTCATCTTCAAGGTTCAAGTCTCTCTCTCAAGATTCAAGTCTCCAACCTCTCAAAATGAGAGAAAATGGGGTTTTTATAGACTTTCATTATCTTAGGGGCTAAGATAAGGGTAGATAGGTCAAATAGAGATGGTGGGAGCATTGTTTGCATAACCTAGGAGTAGTAAACACGTACACAAAAAATGGCATCGTTTGCTGCATTTATTTGATCAAAGATTGAAAAGGATTTTTGGCTTAAAAATGCAAACCAGCCCAGGACGGCACTCAATGAAGATGGAACGGCACTCGCTGAGTGCCGCAGCGGCATTTACTGACTACTGTTTAGGCACTTTGAGTTCCGCTGCACAGCAATTCAGCACTATTCACAGCAATTCAGCACCTTAATTTCATTTCATGTCATTTAAGTAAATGTCATTTAATTATGTATTTACTTAAGAAATTAAATATAATTAAGGAAATACCCCCCATTTGGATTCCATAAAAATATCTAAAAAATCAAAATCCTTAAGGAAAAAAAAGTCAACTCCCCCTCTGAAGGGAAAATTTCCAATTTCCTGCACAATTCTTCTTAAAGACCTTTCGATTTCTCAATGTTCCTTTCAATTAAAAATTCTTAAATCATTTCTAGCATAAGGGAGACCCAATGAACAATTACCGGGACTTTTCATCTTGAAAATCAGAAATTTTACAATTCACTGGGTCAACTGTTGACTTTTTTGGGGTTCATGTTGAATTTCTCTCATTTTAAAAATAGTTTAAGATGTTGCGAGGACAATGTCGTGTTTCTATACGTGTTCAAAACTCATGGTCTACAAGGTGACAGTAGATGAAAATTTTGAACTTTTTGGCTGAATAGGGCGATTTTGGACCGAGATTCTTCTTGGAAGAGAATCAGATTGCTTGTAACAGTCTTGATTCCATCATTGATCTCCAGAGGTAAATCCCCCTAAGTTTAATACTTCAGTCAAAATTGGGGTGTCTACATCATCCTCCAAGAAAACAGCATTCGTACTAACAAACACTTTCTGTTCTCTTGGATCATAAAAATACCATCCATAAGTACCCTTTGGATATCCTACGAAGTAACATACTTCCGATCTAGAATCCAACTTTCTCATCTTTCCTTTCAGCACATGTGCCGGACACCCCCATATCCGGAGATGTTGCAAAGAAGGCTTGCGCCCAATCCACATCTCCCATTCTTAGGAATAGATTTGCTTGGTACTAGATTTAGTATGTACACAGCGGTTTCCAAAGCATAACCCCAAAGGAATAAAGGTAACTTCGAATAACTAATCATCGACCTAGTCATGTCTAAAAGAGTCTGGTTCCTTCTCTCCGCTACACCGTTCTGTTGAGGCGTACTAGGTACAATCTGTCACGCCCCGACGTAGCATAAATAAGGAAAGCGTTTAATTTCCTTTATGGACCCGTAGGTCGCGACAGTTTGAAGGATCGATTCCGTCCCAAACGTCGAACAACAAAACATAATAATCAGAGTAAAGCAATCAAGGCTTACAAAAATTTTCTAACTTAATACATCTTATGATACGGGGTCAACTAAGGCACAGACCGCCTTAAAATAAAACAATAACTTAGTGTCTGTTACAGTCATCCTTAAAACAAAACAGTTTAAAACTTAAACATAAAACGTAGAGCATAAACAGTTTCTCTCATTCCAAAAGCAGCCATTCTCAATTAGCATAGTCGTATGATTCCTCCTGGTTATAACCTGAAAAGCCTGAACACGAATGTCCAGGACGCATCAACGTCGTCAGCTTCGAGAAGCTGGTGAGTATTAAAAACATAACTTTGAATGTAAAACATACTCATTTACCTTTTTCCATTTTTTTTTTCAATTTGTATAAATCAATAGTTAAATAGCAGGAAGAATTCATTATAAAACAACAAGGAATATTTTAAAGGTCGTTCATTCATAAAAATAGATACTCGTGTAATGAGACAATGCACCACACTCATCTTGCCGACTCTTTTCTCTCGACAGCCACAACAACCAACTATCTTACTCCTGGTATCTTTGAAACACTAAGATAGCCACACTTTAGCAACGGGGTGCCAGGGAGTGTCCAGTTTGCCTCACACTTTGGTCCGGGGTACCAGGGAGTGTCCAATGCCTCACACTTTGAATACCCTAACCGCCATGCAAATACCGGGGCAACCCCTCACGCAGTATCCAGACTCAAGTATCAGGGAGTGTCCGTAGGCCACACTTTAGCACTACCATGGGTGCCAGGGAATGTCCGAGTTTGGCGTCACACACTTTAACGCTTCCATGGGCGTCAAGGAGTGTCCATATTTGCCACCGTCGCATTTCAAAGATACCCTCTCCACAAACTCAACCACAACCACAACCATAGCCACAACCACAACCACAACTACTACCACAACCACCAACTACAACCACAAAATCAAACACATACTCTTTCCACACTACCATTACTCTTTTCCACACAGACTGACACCCACATGCATGTACCACTGACCCCACATGAATGATATGCACTTGAACCTAAGCAGAATACTGAATTAAAGGAACAACACGCGTACAGGGGTTGATAACTTGCAATACAATGTTTTAATCATTCAAAACATAACCAAATAGAGCTATGATTAACTAAATATCCCAAACAGAACCTTAACAGTACTAAAAGGTTGAACCAAATAGTCCCTTAACAGAAAACAAACAAAAACAGAAACTGCCTGACTTCGCGCGCGCGGGCCGCTCGCGCGAAAGATTGCTCGCGCGGGCCGCTCGCGCGATATGCCAAATTTTCATTTATATATAAACTTTTCTATCTGCCTGAATCAGCCAAGGTCGCGCGCGCGGATCGCTCGCGCGAAGGGATTCTCGCGCGACCCTCGCTCGCGCGACCTGCCTAAATTTCATTTTATATATATAAAACTCTTCTGTCTGCCTGTGGAAACGAGGATCGCGCGCGCGGGCCGCTCGCGCGAAAGATCGCTCGCACGGGCCGCTCGCCCGATTCTCGCGCGCGCGATCATGGCGCGAGTTTTTACTGAGGCTTCATCTTCTTCGTGGAACTGCTCTGTTTCAGTAAAACAGGGGTCTTTTTGACCCATTTCCAATTCTGTAACTATGTATGTCATATAATATATGGATCTCTTTGTTTTTGAATAAGGATTAAGAATCCAAAGTCAATTTAACATGATTCAAATTATAACTTTCCAATTTTATGAAAAATTAAAACATGTCAAAACTTAATTCCTAATATACTTTCTCATGTGAATGAATTAGGCTCTAAAACTTCAAACATAGCATATATGATGTAAGATCTTTCATAATCATCTCTAAAAACGGATTTTGGTTGAGTTTGGAAAATTGTGATTTTTGAAGCTCAAGCTTCCATGGACGAATTTAGCAATGGTGCTTCAACTATACCTACACAAAATCAGTAATTAAGCATAGAATTACATTGGGAGTGAGTTAATAATACTCACTGAGTTCAAGAATGAAGAGGTTGTTGAGAAAGAATAAGCAAATAAGAAACCAATTGAAGCTTCAAGCTTCCTAGCAATGGTGGATAAGCTCTCTCTCTGTCTAAAATATTTTCTGAAGTATAGACCCTCTGCACTCTCTTAGCTCCTACAGATTGTGTGTTGTGTGTGTGTATAAAAGGTGTATAAATAGATACTACAAGATTGAACTTGGAGGCCAAGTTGTCTCTCTTACACTCTACAAATTATTTTCTTTTCTAAATTCTCTAAATGTCCAACAATTCACAGCTTCTATATATGAGATATACACTAATATGCATACTAATAATCCTACAAGGGCTCTGCAGATGATCAAGGGTCAAGTAGACTCCTAGGGGCCATCTTGAATGTGTTTGGGAATTGCAACTTTAGGCACAACATTATCTCTCATAAGTTAGGCATTGGCAAACAAGGCATATCAAATGATTGCTTGCATTAAATTGATATAAAGCACAAGTCTAGTCCGATTGATGGGGAGTCCAAATCTGTAGGAGTTTCACGCGGCCCGGCCAGTTTTAAACATAAACTGGTATTTTCGGGTCACGGTGGTCTCCACAAAAAAAAAATACAGAAAATTCATTTTAACGTAGGAAGTGACTTTCTGATTTTATAAAAATACAGTTTGAATTAAAGGAAAGCTTTTCCACCGTTTTGAAATACAAATTCTGAAATCCACACAAGTATTGCTAAATTTTGTAAAAATTGCAATTTAACCCCAACATGAATTTTAATATGAAATAACACAAGGGATAATAATTAGAACATGAGAAATGTAATTAAATGAAGCAGTCAATACCAATTGAAATTTAATATGACAATGCAATTACAAATTAAATATGAAAATGCAGGTTATTACACCCTTCCTCCCTTAAACAGGATTTCGTCCCCGAAATCAAGACTGACTAGTCTTGAAATAACTCCGGGTACTTCTTCCTCATATCAGCTTCAACTTCCCACGAGGCTTCATTCTCGTCATGGTGATTCCACTGAACCTTCACCAACGGGATATCTTTATTTCTCAACTTCTTGATACTCTGATCCAAAATCTTCACAGGTCTCTCCTTGTAAGAAACATTATGACTCGTCTCAATATCGTCATAACTAACCACGTGCAAGGGGTCTCGTATATACTTCCTCAGCATACTCACGTGGAATACATTGTGAACCCCAGACATCTTCGGTGGTAGCGCCAGTCGATAAGCTACTTTCCCGACACGTTCCAAAATCTCGAACGGTCCGATGAAACGCGGAGCTAACTTTCCTCTCTTGAGACCAAAGCGTACTACTCCTCGTGTCGATGAAACCTTAAGAAGTACGTGATCTCCAATACTGAATTCCAAATCTTTCCGGCATCGATCAGTATAACTCTTATACCGGCTCTGAGCGGTTCTCATCCTTTCCTTGACCAAGGAAATCTTCTCGTTGGTTTCTCTAACCAAATCTGGTCCCAACAACTCTGTGTCCCCAACTTCTGCCCAACACAAAGGAGAACGACATGGTCATCCATATAATGCTTCGAACGGAGCCATCTCGATACTCGTGTGATAACTGTTGTTATAAGCAAATTCAACCAACGGCAAGTGTGTCTCCCAAGATTCTTCAAAATCGATAACACAAGCCCTGAGCATATCTTCCATTATCTGATTAACACGCTCAGTTTGTCCATCTGTCTGAGGGTGAAAAGCAGTACTCATCTTGAGCGAGGTTCCCATAGCTTCTTGCAGACTTTTCCAAAATCCAGAAGTAAAACGTGCGTCGCGGTCTGACACAATTGACACCGGTGCACCGTGAAGTCGCACAACTTGTTGTATGTACATCCGGCTCATCTTCTCTACCGGGTAAGTCATACTATAAGCAATGAAATGAGCTGACTTCGTCAAACGATCCACGATTACCCAAATAGCGTCATGATTCTGTTGCGATCGAGGCAATCCTACTACAAAATCCATTGTAATGTGCTCCCACTTCCAACCAGGAATGGGCAGCGGTTACAACAATCCTGACGGTCTCTGATGTTCAGCTTTGACTTGCTGACACGTCAAACACTTGGATACGAATTCGGCCACGTCTTTCTTCATACCTTCCCACCATAAATTTCTCTTCAAATCTTTGTACATCTTAGTTCCTCCCGGGTGAACTGTATACCTTGATTTATGTGCTTCTTCCAGGATATCCTTCCTCAACTCTCCATCACCTGGCACACATAATCTATTTCTACACCGATATCCTCCATCGACTCCCACTTTCCATTCTGTCGGGTCTTTTTCTGACATCTTCGCAAACCATGTCTGAAACTTCTCATCTTCTCTCTGAGCTCCAATAATACGGTCGATAAGAACAGGCTGTAGGATAAGACATTCAAACAATTTTCCTTTTCCTTCTTCAGCACTCTATACATCGAACTCCGCCAAAGTCTCCAAAGCTCGCCACTCTCTAACCATTAAGGTGGCGATCATCTCACGAGTCTGTCGACTCAGGGCATCAGCAACCACATTGGCTTTACCCGGGTGGTATTCCAATGTGAAGTCGTAATCTTTGATCAGCTCCATCTATCTGCGTTGCCTCATGTTCAACTCTTTCTGTGTGAACAAATACTTCAAACTCTTGTGATCGGAGAACAAATCAAACTTCTCACCGTAGAGATAATGTCTCCAAATCTTGAGTGCAAATACCACTGCCGCCAACTACAAATCATGAATAGGATAGTTCAACTCATTCGGCTTTAGCTGTCTGGATCCATAGGCTATAACTCTGCCATCTTGCATAAGTACACATCCTAACCCTTGATATGATGCGTCACTAAAGATAGTGAACTTTTCATCAGGCTTGGGTATTGCTAGTACTGGTGCGGTAGTGAGTCTCTCTTTCAACTCTAGAAAGGCTCACTCATGCTTCTCTGTCCATTCGAACTTCAAATTCTTCTTCGTCAATCCAGTCAATGGTGCGGCTATTTTAGAGAATCCCTTAACAAATCTCCTGTAATAGCCTGCGAGTCCAAGAAAACTCCGAACTTCTGTAGGGTTGCTCGGTCTAACCCAGTTGGACACAGCATCGGTCTTGGACGAATCCACTGAAATTCCCAGAGATGACACCTTGTGTCCCAAAAATTTCACTTCTTGCAACCAGAACTCACACTTACTGAACTTGGTATACAACTGATGGTCCTTGAGCGTCTGCATCGCAATCCGTAGATGTTGCTCGTGTTCTGCTCCTGACTTAGAATAGATCAAAATATCATCTATAAAGACGATGACAAACTGATCCAAATAAGGCTTGAACACTCTGTTCATCAGATCCATAAACACTGCCGGGGCGTTCGTCATTCCAAACGGCATCACCAGAAATTCATAATGACCATATCGGGTTCTGAAAGCAGTCTTAGGTATGTCTTCCTTTTGTACCCTCAACTGATGATATCCCGACCTTAGGTCTATCTTGGAAAATGTCGTAGCTCCTTGTAGTTGATCAAACAAATTGTCAATTCGAGGCAAAGGGTACTTGTTCTTGATATTCACTCGGTTCAATTCTCTGTAGTCGATACACAGCCTGAGCGTCCCGTCCTTTCTTCTTCACGAATAACACTGGTGCTCCCCAAGGCGATGTACTTGGACGTATAAAACCTAGGTTCTCGAGCTCTTGAACTTGTTCCTTCAATTCCAACAGTTCTGTGGGGGCCATTCTGTAGGGAACCTTGGTGATCGGTACGGTACCCGGTATAAGTTTAATGCAGAACTCTATACTTCTCTCGGGCGGCAAACCAGAAATGTCTTGAAATACTTCTTCGAAGTCCTTGACTACAGGTATAGATGACACTGTCATCTCTGTACTGACGACTTCGATATTCGCCAAACATCTCGTGAGGAACATATCTCCCGAAGGGTTACATTGAAAATCAAAGGGTTGATTCTCATGGTCGGGGAATGTAATTCTCTTCCTCGCACAATCCAACTTCACTTGATTCTGAGAGAGCCAATCCATTCCTAGGATTATGTCGAACTCCTTCATCGATAGGACGATCAACCTTGCAGGGATTTCACGGTCTCCTAACCGTAAGGGACAATCCTTGCACACATGTCCTAATCTGACTGCAGCTCCTAGTGGCGAAGTAGCCTTCAAAGCTTTCTCTAAGCGATGAGGTAAGATACCCAATCTCTGAATTGTATTAACAGATATGAACGAAAGAGCAGCACCTGTATCAAATAACACTTTAACATGAGAGTTAAATAGAGTTAATGTACCTTCCACTGCTTGCTGATCGGGTTGAGCTTCCTTCTTCGAACACAGTTCCATCATAACCAGTGGCATCAGGGATAACAACATTCAAGCGAGTCTGACCCTGTTGACCATAAGTCACCTGCTTAGGAGCAGTGCAGAACCTACTGATGTGACCTGGTTCACCACAGTTGAAGCAGACTATCCCTTGCTGAGCAGCACGCCTTGGTGCCTTGCAATCACGAGCCAGATGACCAGGGTTGCCACAGTTGAAGCACTTTCCACTACTGCTCCCTTCTCCTACTCGGGTTTGAGTCGGATAGGTAATAGCCTGGGTCTTCTTGCTTCTGTCAAAATTTCTCTTCTGCCCTTGGGTACGGTTCATTGGTGGTCTATTCCCAAAATTACCCCTTTGAGGCGATCGGAAATCAAATTGCTTACGGTTCACTCGAGCATCCTCTTCCAGATCGGTAGCCAAACCAATAAGTCCTTCAAACGATTTATCCAAGTGGCCGAGAGTCAGGCGACGAATCTGCGGTGTCAGCCCTTGGTTATACTTTCGGATCTTCTTCTCTTAAGTATCAACCAGGTATGGGGCGAAACGAGATAGTCTTTCGAACTGTGTGGTGTACTCTTGCACCGACTTGGTTCCTTGCGTCAGGTCCATGAATTCCTTCTCTCTTCTGTGTCTCTCCGTAGCCGGGAAGTACTTCTCCAAAAATCTTCCCTTGAACGCAGTCCACGTCATCCCCATTGCAGCTCCATTCCCGATAGTAGCTATGACCGAATCCCACCAATCTACGGCAGCATCGGTCAGCTGAAACGTAGCCAATCTTCTCTTGTCCATCTCGTTGCACTGGACAGCTTCGAACATGCGGTCCATTTGTCTTAACCACTGTTCCGCTTTCCAGGGTTCCGCGGTACCTGCAAACTGCTCAGGCCTTAGTGCACGGAATCTCTCTAGCAATTTGTCTCCAGTTTGACGGTCTCGTCGGTTGTCATTCGTATTACCGATTCTTTTTAACCGTCTGATAAACGCTTCGAACATCCCTGTAGGATCGGCAGCCTCGGGTGCTCCCTCGATCAAGTTTCTATTCCTCCTGACTCCTCCAGCCATTCTATGCATGATAGTGGTAGTAGAATGAGAAACATGCATGCAACAGTGCTATGAAGTAATTCAAATGACGACAATATTCAAAAGAGTATATCTTATATATATAACTTCTGTCAAGTAGATACAAAAGCACGTATGGTCAGATCAATGCCTACCCTATCTGTATGGGTTAGGACGCATGCAAGAGTTAATGTTACAAATATGGGTCATCGCCCTACACTCTAATGCATGTAATTACAGTTTGCAAAAAGAGATCGAGCTAAAAGTCAAAACAGTCAATATGTACAAGGCGATATCTAAACGGTCAGTCATCGCCGTAGGTAGCCATCAACAGGTCAAGCGAGTCGGCCTGATGCAGTCGTTGAACATGGGAGGGGCCTGCCCCAAAGTTACAGCTATGAGAGGTCATCAGTGAAGCAGGTCCAGGGACACCTGCCTCAAGCAAGGCTGGCTCAAGTACAAGTGCCTCCTCAAGGTCGACTGCAAAGTCGTCCCATCCTAAGCCATCCTCCTCGGCGTCCTCAGAAATAGGAGCGAGCACGATGTCAACGTCACCGTCATCCTCAACAGCGGGGACGACCGGTGGAGGTACCTCCAGCTGTGCAAGGTGGGCCTGCATAACCTGAACCTCAAGGGAAAAATAGAAGGCATCGCTATTAACCAAGCGAACCATCTCAACGAGTACTAAGCGCTGGATCTCTATGAAGTAAAGAATCTCGAGGCGAGCACGAGACAGGTCGACCAGTCCTAATATGTGAATCTGATGCCAGAGGCCCAACTCGAGGGTAGCAGCTGCATGCTGCCCAACAGCAGTGAAATAAAGGGTCGCCGAAGCCGGCACTATCGCTCCCACAGTAACCCAATGCCCTCCAAAAGCATCAGGTATAAACAGGGGCTGAGCTGGATCCATACCTGAAAAAGGTACTACTTAAGTCAGAATAGAATAATCTTAGGCGTTTGGGTTCTGAGTCTATCCTCCCTGTCGTATCATCGGGTGTGTAACACTTAATGGAATGTGGAATCGGGTCTATACTGGTAAACCCTAACCTGGCTAAACTATCTTGAGATAAATCATAACCTGGCTCTGATACCACTAAATCCTGTCACGCCCTGACGTAGCATAAATAAGGAAAGCGTTTAATTTCCTTTATGGACCCGTAGGTCGCGACAGTTTGAAGGATCGATTCCGTCCCAAACGTCGAACAACAAAACATAATAATCAGAGTAAAGCAATCAAGGCTTACAAAAATTTTCTAACTTATTACATCTTATGATACGGGGTCAACTAAGGCACAGACCGCCTTAAAATAAAACAATAACTTAGTGTCTGTTACAGTCATCCTTAAAACAAAACAGTTTAAAACTTAAACATAAAACTTAGAGCATAAACAGTTTCTCTCATTCCAAAAGCAGCCATTCTCAATTAGCATAGTCGTATGATTTCTCCTGGTTATAACCTGAAAAGTCTGAACACGAATGTCCAGGATGCATCAACGTCGTCAGCTTCGAGAAGCTGGTGAGTATTAAAAACATAACTTTGAATGTAAAACATACTCATTTACCTTTTTCCATTTTTTTTTTCAATTTGTATAAATCAATAGTTAAATAGCAGGAAGAATTCATTATAAAACAACAAGGAATATTTTAAAGGTCGTTCATTCATAAAAACAGATACTCGTGTAATGAGACAATGCACCACACTCATCTTGCCGACTCTTTTCTCTCGACAGCCACAACAACCCACTATCTTACTCCTGGTATCTTTGAAACACTAAGATAGCCACACTTTAGCAACGGGGCGCCAGGGAGTGTCCAGTTTGCCTCACACTTTGGTCCGGGGTACTAGGGAGTGTCCAATGCCTCACACTTTGAATACCCTAACCGCCATGCAAATACCGGGGCAACCCCTCACGCAGTATCTAGACTCGAGTATCAGGGAGTGTCCGTAGGCCACACTTTAGCACTACCATGGGTGCCAGGGAATGTCCGAGTTCGGCGTCACACACTTTAACGCTTCCATGGACGTCAAGGAGTGTCCATATTTGCCACCGTCGCATTTCAAAGATACCATCTCCACAAACTCAACCACAACCACAACCACAGCCACAACCACAACCACAACTACTACCACAACCACCAACTACAACCACAAACTCAAACTCATACTCTTTCCACACTACCATTACTCTTTTCCACACAGACTGACACCCACATGCATGTACCACTGACCCCACATGAATGATATGCACTTGAACCTAAGCAGAATACTGAATTAAAGGAACAACACGCGTACGGGGGTTGAAACTTGCAATACAATGTTTTAATCATTCAAAACATAACCAAATAGAGCTATGATTAACTAAATATCCCAAACAGAACCTTAACAGTACTAAAAGGTTGAACCAAATAGTCCCTTAACAGAAAACAAACAAAAACAGAAACTGCCTGACTTCGCGCGCGCAGGCCGCTCGCGCGAAAGATTGCTCGCGCGGGCCGCTCGCGCGATATGCCAAATTTTCATTTATATATAAACTTTTCTATCTGCCTGAATCAGCCAAGGTCGCGCGCGCGGATCGCTCGCGCGAAGGGATTCTCGCGCGACCCTCGCTCGCGCGACCTGCCTAAATTTCATTTTATATATATAAAACTCTTCTGTCTGCCTGTGGAAACGAGGATCGCGCGCGCGGGCCGCTCGCGCGAAAGATCGCTCGCACGGGCCGCTCGCCCGATTCTCGCGCGCGCGATCATGGCGCGAGTTTTTACTGAGGCTTCATCTTCTTCGTGGAACTGCTCTGTTTCAGTAAAACAGGGGTCTTTTTGACCCATTTCCAATTCTGTAACTATGTATGTCATATAATATATGAATCTCTTTGTTTTTGAATAAGGATTAAGAATCCAAAGTCAATTTAACATGATTCAAATTATAACTTTCCAATTTTATGAAAAATTAAAACATGTCAAAACTTAATTCCTAATATACTTTCTCATGTGAATGAATTAGGCTCTAAAACTTCAAACATAGCATATATGATGTAAGATCTTTCATAATCATCTCTAAAAACGGATTTTGGTTGAGTTTGGAAAATTGTGATTTTTGAAGCTCAAGCTTCCATGGACGAATTTAGCAATGGTGCTTCAACTATACCTACACAAAATCAGTAATTAAGCATAGAATTACATTGGGAGTGAGTTAATAATACTCACTGAGTTCAAGAATGAAGAGGTTGTTGAGAAAGAATAAGCAAATAAGAAACCAATTGAAGCTTCAAGCTTCCTAGCAATGGTGGATAAGCTCTCTCTCTGTCTAAAATATTTTCTGAAGTATAGACCCTCTGCACTCTCTTAGCTCCTACAGATTGTGTGTTGTGTGTGTGTATAAAAGGTGTATAAATAGATACTACAAGATTGAACTTGGAGGCCAAGTTGTCTCTCTTACACTCTACAAATTATTTTCTTTTCTAAATTCTCTAAATGTCCAACAATTCACAGCTTCTATATATGAGATATACACTAATATGCATACTAATAATCCTACAAGGGCTCTGCAGATGATCAAGGGTCAAGTAGACTCCTAGGGGCCATCTTGAATGTGTTTGGGAATTGCAACTTTAGGCACAACATTATCTCTCATAAGTTAGGCATTGGCAAACAAGGCATATCAAATGATTGCTTGCATTAAATTGATATAAAGCACAAGTCTAGTCCGATTGATGGGGAGTCCAAATCTGTAGGAGTTTCACGCGGCCCGGCCAGTTTTAAACATAAACTGGTATTTTCGGGGCGCGGTGGTCTCCCCAGAAAAAAATACTGAAAATTCATTTTAACGTAGGAAGTGACTTTCTGATTTTATAAAAATACAGTTTGAATTAAAGGAAAGCTTTTCCACCGTTTTGAAATACAGATTCTGAAATCCACACAAGTATTGCTAAATTTTGTAAAAATTGCAATTTAACCCCAACATGAATTTTAATATGAAATAACACAAGGGATAATAATTAGAACATGAGAAATGTAATTAAATGAAGCAGTCAATACCAATTGAAATTTAATATGACAATGCAATTACAAATTAAATATGAAAATGCAGGTTATTACACAGTCAACTATGACAGAATGCCATTCTATACGAGGTGATCAATAAACTCATTAGAGAGGTACTCGCCACCTCAATCAGATCGAATGGCCTTGATATGTGTGCCCAATTGCTTCTCCACTTCAGCCCTAAACTCTTTGAACTTTTCAAAGGCTTCAGACTTGTGCTGCATTAGGTACACATATCCATACCTAGAGTGGTCATCAGTAAATGTAATGAAATACTCATAACCACCCCTTGCTCTAATATTTATTGGTCCACACACATCAGTATGAACTAATACCAACAAAGCGTTGGTCCTATTGCCCTTTGGGGGAAAGGGCATTTTGGTCATCTTACCCTCTAAACAAAACTCACAGACTTCCATTGGTTCGAGAATCAAATCGCCTAAGACCCCTTCTTTGACTAGTCTGCCAATCCTATTTAGATTGATATGGCCAAGCCTCATATGCCAAAGCCTTATTGGATTAGTGGAAGGTTCTTTTCTTTTAGATGGTACAATTATCACTGAGTTATTAAGTTCCATACAAGAATCTTTAGAAATATTAGGAGTAATCACATATAAGCCATTAGTTTTAACACTAGAACATATAAAAGAACTATTTCTTTTAATAACAACTTCTATTCCAAAAAGAAAAGAATAACCATTATTTGATAAATTTGAAACTGAAATTAAATTACGTCTCATTAAAGGGATGTAAAGTATATCTGTTAAAACTATTGTCTTATTGTCCAAAAACTCTAAAACTACTACTCCTATAGCAACCACGAAAATGGTTGGGCTAGAACCCAGAGTCAGCACGATCTCCCCATCACTGCATTTCTTGGTAGATCTGAACCCCTGCAACGAATTACAGATATGGTTAGTCACACCAGAATCAATGCACCAAGTGTTTGAAGTATCCGTTATAAAACTTACTTCAAACACATGTGATTCAATCATACCTTGAACTCTTGTAGCTAAGAATTCTGGACAGTTCCTCTTCCAATGGCCCTTCTCACCGCATTAGAAACACTTTTCTTTGCCTTGGCCACCCACCTTCCCTTTGCCCTTACCTTTTACCTTAGATTTTGCAATCTTAGGGACCGGTCCAACACTTGGACCACCAGTGCCAGCCTTCTTCTTTTCTTTCTTACCTTTCGGCGTAGATCGAGAAGAAGAAGAGCTTTTCTCAACGTTCAAAACGTTGCCCCCAAGTTTGATCACTCCTTCCGCTGCCAGTAAAGAACTCATTAATTCGCTCATTGAAAAATCTATTTTATTCATGCTGTAATTCAGTTTAAATTGAGCGAATGATGGCGCCAGCATATTGAGGATCATATCAACTTGGGTCTGTGCATCGATGTTGGCACCTAGGGTCTCCAACTCATTTAAATAACCAATCATTTTTAAAACATATTCTTTGACTGGAGTCACTTCCGACATCTTTGCACTCATTATCTTCTGCATAGGTACCTGCCTGGCAGGCCTGCCATGCTCCCCAAACATCTTTTTTAGGGATTCGATAATGTCAGTGGCAGAATTATTCGACTAGAATTGGCATTGCAACACACAGCCATTGAGGCCAGAATGTAGCAACGAGCCATTCCATTTGACTTCTTCCATTTATCGAACTCGCGTTTGGCAGTTGTCGAAGCATTTGTTGCGGGTTCTTCAGGGCATGGGGTGGTGAGGACATATATGTGATCCTCTGCAGTTAATACGATGTCAAGGTTTCGTTTCCATTCTATGTAGTTATTTCCAGTTAACTTGTTTTGAGTGAGTATGGTGGCAAGTGGACTAAATGTAGATTCAGACATTATCATTTACTGAAAAAATCAAAAGACAAAATAAATATGGATATCAGATTTTGACAGATTGAAATAAAAGAATCCTTAAAACTCTTATTTCAAAACAAAGTCACCGAAATATCGAAACAAAAGAATTAAGCCTCCGTGTGGCAGTCAATATTCGATCTTTCGAGTAATCATGACTTGTCCGCTATGCAACTCTTGCAAAATAAGTTATGACTCCCGAGCCTATTTGATCTCTAAGTTTCTGAATAATGCCCCGTGTGAGATCCCTTATCCATAGCTTAGCTAGTGTATACCATTAACTAGGATCCAACCACATCTGCCTCAAGTAGCGCCTACGTGTGGTGGTCACCCTTTAACATGTCTGATTGATTATATCCTTAGGAAGGTCACGTCTAGTAACCAAAGAGTAGTGTACCCTCCATATGGAATGATCACCCCTGGCGAGGTGACACAGAATGCACTACTCGTCTTACAATGAATCGTTAATGGAAGATCGTGGGTGTTATAATAAGACCATTTCCCACTAGTTTTAGTAAATAAGGATTTTACTTTGTAGGAAAAATTATTTCTACACATTACCCATAAACATCCAATGTTTACTAATGCACTGAAAATGATTTTTGAATTTTATTTTAGAAAACTTGTTTTACGTGCATGTAAGTAGTAACAATATAATTAAATGCCAATCACAACAAAGCACATAAAACAAAAAACTAAAAATGAAACAAAGGCATTCATATGCCTCTATCTCCCATGGCTCTACTCCATAGAACCTCCTCCTTGGTTTGATCGCCTCCAGCTCCATCTTCATGGACAACGGCTTGCTCCTCCATCTTCATGTATATTCTAATTCTATTACATTGTTCTTATGCTTCTTTTGAATCTTATGATTTATCTAGAAATAAAAATTACCAATAAGAAAATAAAGAATGCTAGGAAAACCGGTGCGACTTTCCTTTTTGTAGGATTGAAGTCGCAGCGCCCTTTACACGTCTTAAAACCAAACCAACAATAAATACAATTTACAATCATCCACCAATCACAAACATCTTAATACAAAATTGAAACTTTGATCTTGGTGCCATGGGAGATAGGGGACTAACTTTGCTGCAAAAGGGTTAGTCGTACGCACATCCATGCATATATAACAAATATGTGTAACTATTGGAACCTCTAATTGATTCACATAGTACATAAACTCTTTATGCACTGAATTAGAACTCAAAACAACATCTCACTTCTCTGTCACACTTTGATCGATTGGCAAAGGTTCGATCGATCGAACCTTCGATCGATTGAACATAGTTCAATCGATTGAACTTTTAGTTTCACAAAAAGGTTTGAAAATCTTTACAGAATAATAAAAAAATTAAAGTACATATTTTAAATCTTTAAAATTGTAAACTGAACACCTGGACAGAGAACCACTCTCGATCGATTGAACACCATTCGATCGATTGAACAGAACCAAAGTTCGATCGATCGAAACTAGTTCGATCGCTTGTGAATAAACGAAGTTCGATCAATCGAGACTACTTCGATCGATCGAATACATCATGCATCCAATGCATTCACAGATTTGTATTCTACTGCGATAACACTGTAGAAACAGATCTGTGACGAAGCAGTTTTTTTAAAAACAATCCTAAAATTAAGATGCAAATCAAAACTAGTGTTCCAAAACGCATCTATAGATCCAAATAAGCGTGGCTCTGATACCAATTGAAGGAAAAACAGGTTTAAAATTCTTTTTAAACGTACAGTAGAAATATTAACTTACAAAAACTTTTGGTATCCCAGGATCTACTACTCGTCAATTCCATAGGTGTGCACAAGAGGGGACAAGAATTATCAGTCAGGTCTTGAACCCAATTATGAAATCTTCAAACTTCTTGATGGCGCAATAGCCTCCACTAGGTTGTCTTCACCTTTATGTCTCCTGTAGACGCTTCCAAGAGAGACTAGAGATGGCGGGATATCTAATCGAGAGAAAGGAGAAGGTTTGGGACTCTAAAACAGTATCTGCAGCTTCTATTTAATAAAAATTACAAACTCCTTTTCCAAAACGCAGCTGCCCTATTTATATATTCCCATAACCCACCTAACGTTCGACCGATCGAAGTGTCATCGATCGATCGAACCTTCGATCGATGAAACCACATTCAAGCGATCGAACTTGCCATGACTTCGATCGATTGAACCAACTTTGATCGATCAAACCTGCCTTAACAAGATCCTCATGTTCCTTTCCAAGTATCCTAGCGGAGCTAAGAGTGGGACCTCCTAGGCTCTTTATTGTTGGCTCAGATCAGTAGTTAATTACCATGATCAAACTCTTTGATTAGCAAACTAACCAACAGGTCAGTTATCGTTTACTCCACTATAAAATGATAACTGAACTCCAATGCAGAAGAACATATCCGAAGCAATAACTAGACTTGTATGGTGTACTAATGTCCATCTACCATCAGCATTCATAATCATATTCAGGTAGTCGGATAACTATTACTGTCAACATGAATCATGATTACTTCTTGTATTCCTTGAGTCCCATTAACCTCTCATGGTTACCAAACATGTTGATAATTGTTATAAACAAGACTGTAGTTCTCAGTAATCAACTTGGTGACATTCTCAAGGGAATGCTTACTCTTTATCAGAGGGTAGATTCTATCTTGACAATATATGTTCACAACCCTATGAACATGACATACCCAAGATACCCAGGTGTTGATCTTCTATAGACCTCACTTGTTGGTAAGTCAAAGCAGCCATATCCATAGTCCGTGTTCATAATCGTCTCAAGATTGAGAACACATACCTTATACAAGTTATGAGTTCTTATTGACTGTTGACAGCATTGAGTGTCAATAGGAAAGCTCAGGTCCGTCAATGCACTATAAGCACTAGCATATTAACTAAGAGCTAAACTCTAGTAATTGAGATTCATCACTCCATTCAATGGTAGTTAATCATGCTACAGTGAAAATCTGATGAGATATCCAGTCTCATCATCCACTGTGACAAGTTCTAAGTATCAAAGAATAGTAATTCATATCTCACTTGTATGTATATCATACATACACGAATTACTTACTATGATACTTAAGGAGTAACAATCATCTCATGAAAGAAACATACATAATGAAACGTAAAGCTGATATCCATATATTAAATGCCAATGTCTAATACATAAAGTAATGATTTGAGGGCACAAACCCAACAAACTCCCACTTGCACTCACAACCATACAGGATTACATCTGAGACCTAGACTATCTAGATGACGATCAAAGATAGGTAGTAACTATTTTGTCCCTAAAAAGAAAATTAAATATGATGGATTTTTTGGGCTTTTCCTAAGTAACTAGTTTTTTTATATATATTTTTGCAGTAAAACTTAATTAAAAGCTGATTTTTTAATAGATTACGGTAAAGCTTTTAATAGTACAAAATAAATTACTAAGTTGCTAGTAAGAAAAGAAAGAAAAAGAAATAAAATCTAAATTTACATGAAATGAACTTTTTGGATTTTATTATAGCGAAAGATGAAAATAGTACAAATATTTAATCTAAGTTTTATAAAAACAGTAAATGTTAATTAACTTGGAAGAAATGATTTAAAAGGATTGGAAACATGCAAATCAATACTAGATCACACAACTTTTGTGCTTTTGAAAGTGTTTGGCATTTTAAACAGAGTGATTCTTTATTTAAAAATAAACTTATACTAGTTGAAGTCATATCAAGTGTGTCAGGTTTGATATAAAACAACATCGTTTAGTTTAAAGAAAAATAAAGAAGCAATTGGGCAGTAGCCAGTTTCGAATCGTGGTTCGCCACGGACGTGGGTTATTCGGCACTCAGTCCCCACCACTCTGCCACTACACAATTGCCTGTCCATTAATGGATAAAGATATATATGTACACATGCTTGAAATATAAAGTTTATTAAATAAATTATTTTGTATGCTATGTGTTTTTATGACAAAAGGTATAGTTTGACAATTTAAATAATTAAATTCTTATGTCAAATATGTAATCTCTTAAAGTACAATTAAAATTAGTGCACAAAAATTGTGGTTTCTAAGTTTTTATTGTATATCCCCAATTAAAGTTTTAGCATGCCATTTTTGGAATTGAAATTGTTTTCTAAATAAATTTAAAGAAAGATTAAATAGATGTACACAATCACCGTCTAATTAAAATTAATGTCATAAAATACTAAACATTTTACTTTGAATTCTTGCTGGGTCACAGTGGGTGAATTCCAAGAACACAAGCAAGGTCAAACCAAATCCTAATCTAATTTGGGAATGCAATATGGATAGGGTGTGCTTGAGGTTTTACTAGGTGATTATAATAACTACATAGCAAAGAAATATGGCATTGACTTGCAAATTCCGTCTTATAGTGAATGGAACTTTATCACACACACTTTGAAATCAAAATTTTAATAGAAATATTTTATACTACAAATTAGCGAATGACTTACAAGAAAATAAATATTTAACAACTAATTTGGGAAATACAATACACAATTTTTGTTACATATTTTTGAACATGAAATCATCAATTATAGGAAAGAAAATCTTTACAACTTTTAGAACTAGAAAAATCTACTCCTAATTAACGACACTATGAAGTACTCACATGGTAACCTCTCTAGACTTTTCTCTCTCTAGCTGTGCGTTGTAAGGCTGTGCGTTGTGTATCTTCTTTTCTCTTCCAGTGGATGCTTATTTATAGACGAAGATTGATGAAAATTCGTCATTCTATTCGTCATTTGAACAGAAGAAACCAGTGCTTGAGAGTGATCTTGGATTATTTCGTCAAGATTCGCCCATTTTTTTCCTCTTCTGTCAGACAGTCTTCACTAAAAGAAGGAAAAGAGAGAGAGAGAGATTCCATACGTTTTTATATAACTACGTGTCGCTTTCAATACATTTAATACGTTTCATACTTGGTATTCTTTTCTTTTCTTTTCTTTCTTTATTGATTGTCTTTGTTTGCTTTGTTTGGGAGTTACCTAAATAATGAGCATATGGGAGATAATCATGTGTGCTCGCTGCTTCTTTTATTCCCTTTATTGCATTATTTCAACTTCATTTTTACTTAAGCAATGAAACATGTAAAAACACATAATTACACACATTTGAGTGACATAATCATTAAATCATATTAATTCCAAAATGCATGTAAATCTAGGGATTTGGGGATTAAATGAGCACTATATCTATTATATTGACACATGAATATGCATTATTCATTGTTTGTCACACCCCTCGACTAGCTTATTGCTAGTCCCTAGCAATGAAATGAAAGAGAAATTTTTCTAAAAGTTTTATTTAAAAGTAGGAGTAGACTAAGGAAAATAAAACCTAACTCACTGTCACAGGAATCACAATTGCATTTAGCATATGCAACAAGCCGTTAAACCCCTAGGTTACCCCTAGTGGATGAGTGTTGTCTTGTGAGGGTTTGCACTGAAAATACCCACAAAATTTGAGTTTAAATTTCAAAAAATAAAATTAAAAATAAAGGTAGATTTTCTCCTTTTACAACAGATAAGATTAAATTTGACAATAAAATAAAATTTTCAAGTATGTAATAGTAATGCAACACACATACTCACAGTTTGTCATTAGCAGCAATTTTTTGTTATATACTCTTTAAACTTACAGTGTTTGCTTGAATGTCAAACAGCTGATCTTAACTTCAAAGTTTACATAACTAACAGCAGTCATAAAACTTGTATTTTTAACTCAAATCTCACTGGGATTTTACTCTTTTAATGAGAAACTCTCAGAAACCGGTGTAGAGAACATCTCACATGGTAGGAAAGCAAAGATAGGGAAGTTGTTTCCATTTTTTTGGTAACTCAATATTAGGCATTTGGAGTACAATAAGTCTCATGAAAGGATATTTAGCACTAGAAGAGCAATCTACTGTGGAGAACATCCTTATTACTTAAATTTAAAAAATATTTTTTTTTCAAATCATTAGGACTTTGACTGGTATTAGGTAAAAATTAAGATGATTAGGAGATTTGGGGTGTATTTGTTCTAAGCATATGATTGGTGTGTTTGCTCAATTCATTCCAATCTATCTTTTTTTTTTTCTTCTTTATCATTTGTATCATCATTTTTTTCAGTTTCTCTCCTTTTTTTTTACCACTCATTTCTTTCTTTACCACTTCTTTCTTTCTTTCTTTCTTTTTTTCTTTTTTTGCAATATCATTACAGTCCAATCACATATTTGGATATAGAAGTGAGGCTTGTACTCCTAGGTGGAGCAAGGCATGATTTGGAGAGAGCTGAGAATAAGGCAATATTAGGTGAAGGGGGGTGCGTTTGAAAGAAAAGATGGCCTAAATTATTTTTAAAATAGATTGACTTTGTTCATTCAAGCAATTTAGAAGTTCAAAATTTGGTAAATACTAAACGCTCTCTTTTAATGATTAGTCAAAAAGAATAATGAGACTTTCAACGAGTGATATAACAAAAAGAATGAGACTGAAAATAACAGTAATCCTCATAAAGGAAGATTGGCACAAAAACTCACATGGGTTAATTAGTTTTCACTACTTATCTTTAAACTTCATAGTTTATGTTTACTCATCCATTTGGATTCAGTAAATATTTTCATACTGTTTCAAAATGTTTAAAGTTTAAAGAGTTTCTAGCATTTGAAAGTAGTTAAACTAAAACATATGACAATGTGTTGTATGCTATTAACATACCCAAAAAAACATTAACGTGCCAAATTCATCTTATATAGAAGTAAAAGAAAAACTTCTGAAAAAAAATCCTAAGCGCATCCACTAGGTTGGATACATATATGGTGTGACTATTATCCTCTGCACCTATACAAAAGAGACTACGCAATCCGGAGCGTCCAAGTTGTCACAAACACCATCCACCTCTAGTAAAAGAGATGGGTCTAGAACCACTAGCAAGCTAAAACACCAGTAAGAGGCTAGGAGATAACTCTGGCTTTACCTAGTTTTTTGCTACCTCTAGGGTTAGTCACCACACTAGACATATTTGTTGATATTAGGTTCATGCAAATTACTCCTATCGAACCAGCTAATGAAAGCCAGATGTACATGTAGGTTCATTTTAAAGTCTGACCTGACTGAAAATTATTAAATGTTCTGAAAATAAATTTAAAAATAAAATGAGAGATCGGAAACCAAAGTTCATTTGGGTATTAAAGGATCCAGTCCTCTTTCTCAACCAAAATTTTCTTTTCTTGTTTTATTTGAATTGTCTTTTGTAACAGTAGTAAACTTTAAAAGAAGTGTCATTATAAGAAATTAAACCAGGACATTTTTCTCTACAACAATTCAAACAACATCCTAACATTTTACCTTTCCTTTTGATGGCATAAAGGCTAGTGCCAACAATGGGTTTCTTTTGCTCAGAAACAAGTGACCGAGCCATTAACATCTGGTCATCGATTATTAGATCCATTTTTTATACTCTCAGCCAACAAGAGAGACTAGACTCTACCATCCACTCCTTCCAGCTATCACCTAAGATCTAATTAAAGAGAGCTTAGAGGGGGTGGGTGGGAATTTTATTTAAAAGCTATATATCTATATATTAAGAATTATATATACATATACATTCAGAAACTAAAATTTTTTTTTTTTTCAAATTCTGAAGTTTTTCAAACAAAAAAACTAGAAAAGAAAAACTATGCATTTAAAAAAAAATAGAAAACTAGAAAAGAAAAACTACATTTTTTTTAACAAGGGCAACGCAGCATTATCATAACAGCAATCAGGAAAATAATAAGGTAAAGTTCAAAATAGAAGACCAATATTTTTACACATCGTCCATTTTTGTAGTTTAAAGTTGAAATGGAAAAATATCATCTGGAACATAGAGATCTGAGAACTTGGTAGGGCCGTGGATCGTGTGGTATTTTCAAGCTTCTTTGGCGAGCGGGTACCTAAAACTTGTGCATTAAAGTTTTGTTATCTAATGGTAAAGAGAGAAACAAAAATCAATAAATAAAAACTTAAAATTTAAGTCGGATCAGAAAGAAAGGAAAAAAAACTAAATAAAATCAAAATCAAGTTTTTCTCTAGATTATAGTGGATCTTGATTTTGGATCGTAGAAATAAAAAAAATGGGAGATTGAGAGAGATCGGGGCAAGAGTATGAGAGAGAAGGAGAGATCACCGTAGTTAAGAGAGGAAAGAGAAAAGAGAGGAAGAAGAAAAAGAAAGGAAAAAGATAGATGGGGAAAGTTTTTAGGGTTTAAATCCCTATATATATAGCCATTTTCTCTTTTTCAGTACATCTCTTCATAAAAAACTTATCATATTTTTTTAAATTTTTGAATAATTTTTTTAGCTAAATAATTTTAAATAAAGATAAAACAAACAAACAGGTGTTTAATCGTGAAACCGTCCCCCCCAACTGAGTCTGACATTATCCTCAATGAGTGAGATGAGAAAAAGAAGTAAAGGATAACACATATAATAAAAAGAAACAAACATAGAAAAGACAGTAATACACCCAAACTTGGCTTTACTCTGTGACAGAGCAGTTATATTCAATGGCCGGCCCCTATCCCAACTAGGTCATGCTACATAGCATCATCCCGAGCAGTCTGGACTACCTGAGGCATCCCGAGCGTTATATGCTCGAAGCCTGACCAACAGGCCGGGAAGACCGCTCAAGCACAGCTCGTCGTAGGGACAACTCACCCAGGCCCCGAAGCATGATCCAGAATATTCCAGACAGTTTCTTACTCAAGTTAGAAGACTAATGAAAAGTGCAAATTGTTTCCTAATACAATTAGGAAACCCACTTGATTTGTGTCAATCACATCCTAATTGGATTGTATTACCTAATCTAATTAGTTTCCTTGTATGAGTAGGTCTCTTACATCTATAAAAGAGACCACTCACCCCTATAGAAAGGGATCAACCTTTCAATCTATTGTTGGTTCACCACAGGTCCAAACTATTGTTGGTTCACCACAGGTCCCCGACTTTTTACAGTATAGTGAACGTGCTCAGACACATACGTAGGACATATGTTCCTTCATTAACAGGGCCGAACCACAAACAAAAAACCTGTCTCTCTCTCTCTCCCTCCTTAAAACTACTCTAATTTATCTTACCAATTTTTGGCATCATCAGCTCAGCGCCGTCTGTGGGAATCTACAAATTTCTCAAAAATAAGTCTCTTAGCTGATAACCATGCCACCGAAGAAGAGCAAGAAGTCTTCTTACCAACTAGTCAGGCAGACCCGCCGGCCCTGACGCCGGCAACAGCTGTCCTCTCCCCAGAGAAAATTATCACAGTTCTTACACAGCTCTTAGAAGGCCAACGGCGAATCTAATAGCATATCGAAGCCCTGCTAGCCCAACGGTGCAATCCACCATCGACTGGGTCATAGCCCAGGAGCGCAGTACTTGGTCGAGAACCCATCTGGACCCGACAGCATGCCCGAAAGAACACAAACCGTGTTGGGGGTACAGGAGAAATCAACGAAAGGTATACTGTCCGAGCGGAGATATAGGAGCCTATGACCTGGGGATTGGTCCAGGACCGCTCGATCAAGAGCCGAAGTGATCCTAGGTACACGATCAACCAGAGTCAATCCAAGCCCGATCCTAAGAAATAGCACACCGCGAGGAGGCCCCTTCCACTAACCCGACCTACGTCCCAAATACGGGTCGGGAAAGTGTGGTGGTCCGTATCAAGGATTTGGAGAAACATATCGACGGGTTGGCCAAAGAACTAGTCCAGAATTCTACTCAAGATCATGTCAATACCGAGACAGAGACACCATTCTCTAGCTGAATCATGAGGTTTTCCATCCCACAAAAATTTAAGCAGCCGCCCTGGATTCATACAACGGCTCAGGAAGCCCGGTCGACCATGTCCAGACCTACAAGGCTCAGATGGCCCTGGCCACCAGAGCCGATGAATCGTATTGCCTGGCCTACCCCAGCACTTTGAAAGGCCCAGCTGCATAATGGTTCCACTCCCTGAAACCCTGATCAGTTAAAGATTTCAAGCAACTAAGCAAGGAGTTCGTCAACCAGTTCATCGGTATGCATGAACGGCTAAAGCCTAACATACAGTTGATGACCGTCATGCAAAGGAATAATGAGTCCCTCAAGGAGTTCACCGGCCGGTTCAATTAGGAGAAGCTCGAGATCTATGATCTTGATGAAACCGTCGCGATTATAGCCTTTTGCTCAGGAGTTCAACACACCAAGTGTGTCACGTCGTTTCACAGAAACTGACTGAAAACCTTGGTTAAACTCACAGAGAGGGTTGGTAAATACATTGACACTGAAGAATTTCTAAGGACTAAAGACCCTGAGCAAGAAAGCAATGAGCCTCCCAGAAGTAAGCGGAAGCGAGAACAACTTAGGAAGAACAATGTGGAGAAGCCCAGTAGTTCTGGTAGTTCCTTCAGGTCACTATAGTTAGGGTCCGGCAGCCCCGACCCAACCTCCAGTTCGCAGCGCTTTGAGTCCGGCAGCCCCGACCCGACCTCCAATTTACAACAGTCAGGATCGAGTGATCCCGACCTTGCCTTCAGCTCAGAATAATCAGGAGCTCAGTGATCATGACTTGACCTCCTAGCTCCAACAGACCCGTCGAGTCCAACTACTATGGTACTTTTTCCCGACCATAGAACAAAGCTCAGACTACCAAAGGGTTGCTACAAAAATTTGAATCGCCTATCAACTCCTCGTCGATCCCCGGAGCACAAGAAAAAGACCTCAGATTCAACTCCTGAGGCACTAAAAAGACCTCAGGCTCCACTACGAGGCAACCAAAGACCACTGTTATGTAGTTGCTAAAAGACCTCGGGATCACACCCGAGGCACCCAAAAGACCTCGGGATCACATCTGAGGCACCAAAAAGACCTCAGGATCACACTCGAGGCACCAAAAAGACCTCGCGATCACTCACGAGGCACCAAAAAGACCTCGTGATCACTCATGAGGCATCGATTTTGCTTAGGTCCATAACCTACGATGGAGGCAAATCCCTCTAGGTAGCTGATGATAGCAAACTTCAAAAGACCTTGGAAATACCAACATTCTAGGTCAGTTACCTACAGTCATAGCCTCTACAGTCCCCCGTCTTAGCAAAAGCTTGGGGGGTAGGAAGGCAAAATGAACTAAACAGACAATCACACTAGGTATTTATAGGCCTTGGGGTTAACTAAGTCAAGCACGTAGATAACCCAAACGCCTATAATACTCGGAGGAACCAGCTCCACTTAGGTCCAAACCGACGATAGAGGAAATCCTATTAGGTTGGCCCACGATAGAGGAGCAAAAGGACCCTAAAGCAACACACTTTAGGTCGGCTCCACCAACATGGTCAAGCTCTTCTCCCAACAATCTTGACGAAGGTTGGGTGGACAGAAGATAAACATCCTGGGGAGTTAACATAAAAGGACCCTAAAGTCGTATGCTCTAGGTCGGCTTTTCCAACATGGTAAAATTCTTTTACCACAACCTTGACGAAGGTTTACAGGATGAAGATGACCATCATGGGCTAACTCAAGCAAAAGACTCTGAATTGAGCCAAGTCTCGACTCTTAGCCAATTCCAGAGCAATTCAAAAGACTCGAAAGTTCCAAGATAACTTTCTCGAGTGCTCAGGCAATGGCAAACGGCTTCAGACATACTTCCAAACTTGCCTCGATATAGCATCAAGCCAACCTTGGAAATGGGGGGCAACTGATTCACCTAAAATTAGCTCTACTCTTTGACTGAATGGTTCTCTTCAATGACCGGCCCCTATCCCGACCAGGTCATGCTGCATAGCATCATCCTGAGCAGTCTGGACTACCCGAGACATCCCAAGCGGTATATGCCCGAAGCCCGACCAACAGGTCGGGAAGACCGTGCAGGCATAGCTCATCGCAGGGACAGCTCACCCAAGCACCTAGGCATGATCCAGAATATTCCAAACAGTTTCCTACTCAAATTAGAAGACTAATGGAAAGTGCAAATTGTTTCCTAATACAATTAGGAAACCCACTTGATTTGTGTCAATCACATCCTAATTGGATTTTATTACCTAATCTAATTAGTTTCCTTGTACGAGTAGGTCTCTTGCATCTATAAAAGAGACCACTCACCCCCATAAAAAGGGATCAACCTTCAGTCTATACAGCACCTCTATAGCAGTCATCATCCTGCCCGGCCGACCTACGGTAGCTCCAAACTATTGTTGGATCACCATAGGTTTCCGACTTTTTACAATATAGTGAACGTGCTCAGACACACACGTGGATGTAGGTTCCTTCATTAGCAGGGCCGAACCACATACAAAAAACATCTCTCTCTCTCTCTCTCTCTCTCTCTCTCTCTCTCTCTCTCTCTCTCTCTCTCCTTAAAACTGCTCTAATTTATCTTACCAATTTTTTGCATAATCAGATAGAAAAATAATGACAAAATTAACTTACATACATATAAAAAGTGATCAAAATAGGAGTATAGGACTATGAAAACATAAATACTCTGATACAATATATTCTATACTAATTATGATTTAAGATATTAAGGAGCATTATAGTTGGGGTCCTCCAAAGAAATGTACTCCAACTCAAGTTCAAATCCTTCTAAAAATGGCTTTAATCTATGCCCATTAACTTTAAATGTATTTCCGTCTTTAGTGTCCTCAATCTTGACAGTTCCATAAGGATAAATATTTTTAACTATATACGAACTACTCCATCAAGATTTCATCTTTCCTCTAAAAAGATGTAGTCTGGAGTCATTAATAGACCTTTTTGCATAGCAGTAAATCTTTTACGCAAAAGATTCTTTTTATGATACATTTTGATTCTTGCTTGATGAATTCAGGCGTTATTATATGCGTCTTTACGAATTTCTTCAAGCTCACTCAATTGTAATTTTCTTAAAATTATTCCCTCTTCAATATTACAATTTAAAGTCCTAGTAGCTCAATGCCTTATGTTCTAATTCTACTGGTAGGTGACAAGCTTTTCCATAGACAAGTCAATACGGAGACATCTCCAAATGGGTCTTATAAGCAGTTCTATATGCCAATAAAGCATCTATTAATTTCGAAGACTAGTCTTTACGATTAGAATTCACAGATTTTTCAAGAATATGCTTAATTTGCCTGTTAGCTAATTCAGCTTGTCCATTTGTTTGTGGATGATATGCAGTCAACACCTTATGGGTCACTCCATATCTTTTCATTAACTTTTCAAATGGCTTGTTATAGAAATGAGTTCCTTGATCACTTATTATTGCTTTTGGAGTTTCAAATTGAGAAAGCATATTATCTTTAAAAAATGCAATAACTGTACGGTGATCACTCTTTGTTGTAGGAATAGCTTCTACCCATTTTGAAACATATTCAACTGCTAATAAAATATTTTCATATTGGCAAGATGGAGGAAAAGGTCCCATAAAGTCAATGCCCCAACAATCATAGATTTCAACTGTAATTATAGGGGTCATTGGCATTTGATTTCTTTTCGTAATACTGCCCAACATTTGACAGTGGCTACAAGCCTTACAGTATAAATATGAATCTTTAAATATAGTGGGCCAATATAAACCGTTTTATAAAATTTTCATGGCAGTTACTTGGGATGAAAAATGTCCTCCCCAAAAGGACGAATGACACATGAAGAGTACATTTTTTATTTCTTCATTAGGAACACATTTCCTAATTACCTGATCAGCATAATATTTAAACAGATATGGGTCATCAAAGTAGAAATGCCTAGCAATAGCTAAGAATCTCTTTTTATCTGATGATGACCAATTGCTTGGTATTTTCCCAATTACTAAATAATTAACAAGATCAGCATACCATGGCAAGGAAGTCACAGAAAATAATTGTTCATCATGAAAAGAGTCTTGAATAGAATAGGTAATGGTTCACTAGTATTGTCTTTAAAAGTGAGGCGGGATAAGTGATCAGCTACCACATTTTTCTACTCATCTTTTGCCTTTATTTATTAAATTAAGTTCATGTAGTAGGAGTATCCACCTAATAAGCCTAGGCTAAGTGTCTTTCTTTGAAATGAGGAATTTCAGAGCTGAACGGTCCGTAAAATAGACAATAGGGGACCCAATCAAGTATTACCTAAATTTATTAAGGGCGAATACTACGGCTATCAATTCTTTTTCAGTAGTTGAGTTACGAATACTATGGCTATCAATTCTTTTTCAGTAGTTGAGTAGTTCATTTGAGCACTATCCAGAGTTCTATTGGCGTAGTATATAACTGATGCCTTTTTATCCTTTCTTTACCCTAGGACAGCTCCAATGGCAAAGTCGCTTGCATCACACATTAATTCAAATGGTAAACTCCAATCAGGAGACTGCATAATAGGTACAGTAGTGAGATGCTCTTTTAATTGCTCAAAGGAGTTTTGACGTTCTTTAGTTCATTCAAAAAGTGTGTCTCTGACCAATAATTGACATAAAGGCCTAGAAATAGTACTAATTTTTTTTATGAATTGGTGATAAAAACTGCATGTCCTAAGAATGAACGGATGTCTTTTACACTCTTGGGAATAGATAAATTAGTTATAAAATCTATTTTGGCTTTGTCTACCTGTATCACATTTTTAGAAATAATATGTCCTAAGACAATTCCTTTAGTGACCATAGAATGACACTTTTTTCTAATTTAAACTAAACTTTTTCTTCACATCTCTGGAGAACTTTCTGAAGAATGCTATGCCAATCATCATAGGATTTCCCAAAAATTGAAAAATCATCCATAAAGACTTCCAAATTATTTTCTACCATATCACTGAAAATACTTAGCATATACCTTTGAAAGGTCGCAAGTGTGTTGCAAAGACCAAAGGGCATTCGGCGATAGGCGAAAGTTCCAAATGGACATGTGAAAGTAGTTTTTTCCTGATCTTCTGGTGCGATCTCTATTTGATTATAATCACTATAACCATCTAGAAAATAGTAATATTTATGGCCCGCTATTCTTTCTAACATTTGATCCATAAAATGTAAAGGAAAGTGATCCTTACGGGTTATAGCATTAAATTTTCTGTAGTCTATGCATACACACCATCCAGTAGTGACACGAGTGGGCATTAATTATCCCTTTGAATTAGGAACAACTGTAATTCCTGCTTTTTTAGGCACAACTTGTGTTGGACTTACCCATTTACTATCAGATATTGAATATATAATGCCCATGTTGAGTAGTTTGAGAGCTTCCTTTTTAACTACTTACTACATAATAGGATTAAGTCTTCTTTGCATTTCTCTTGAAGTTTTTGCATTATCTTCAAGATATATATTGTGAGTGCATATTGAAGGGCTTAATCCTTTAAAATCTGCTATACTCCAACCAATGGCACTTTTATGCTTCTGAAGCATACTAATGAGTTTATTTTCTTGACTGGGGTCTAAAAGAGATGATATTATTACAGGATAGGTGTCATTACTACCAAGGAAAGCATATTTATGCTCTTTAGGGAGTTCTTTTAATTCCAACTATGGATTTTTAAATTTGATGGAAGTGTTAATGTAGTCTTTGGTGGTAAAGGTTCAAAATGTGTGGTCCACATTGCTTCTTGAATTATTTCTTCTGTTGAATCTTCATTAAAACATACTTGACTCATAAGATGTTTTTGTAGATTTTTACTGTCTAGCTTCTTAATAGAGTTACTAATAACAGATTCTACTATATTATTATAATTAATCAAGTTAAAATATTCTTGTGATAGAGATCTAATAGCATGAACTTCTTCAATATTCTCATCTTCTTCTTGATGTTGTGGATTAGAAAAAACTTTAATATTCAAAGTCATATTTTCAAATACTACAGTTATCATACCATTATGGATTTGAATAGTGGCATAAATGGTAGCTAAGAAGGGCCTTCTAAAAATGACTAGTATTTGCACATTAGTATCTAATACTATTTATGTATCAAGGATGACAAAATCTACTGGGAAAATAAATTTATCAACTTTGACAAGAACATCTTTCAAAATTCCTTGCATATATTTTGTAGATCTATCAGCAAGTTGTAATACCATGCGAGTAGACTTTAGCTCACCTAATCCAAGTTGTTGATAAACAGAGTAAGGAAGCAAGTTTACACTAGCTCCTAAGTCAAGGAGTGCGAGATTGATTTTGTGATTTCCAATAATACACGATATTGTTGGTGTGCCTGGGTCTTTAAATTTGGTTTGTAAATTATGTTGTATGATAGAATTAACTTCTTCAGTGAAGTCAGTGGAATACGCATCATTTCTTACATTTTGCTTACGTTTGATAGTACATAAATCTTTTAAAAATTTTGCATAAGTAGGTACTTGGTTAATCGCATCTAAGAGAGGAATATTAATATCCAGTTGTTTAAATAATTCTAAATATTCCTGATTCTTAGTATTTTGGTGTTTTCATAAACGCTGTGGATAAGGAATTTGAGGAGAATATTCAGGAATTTCCTCTGTTTCTTTTTCCATTGGGAAATTAAATATTTCTTTTTCTTGATAAATTTGTTGTTTTTCAAGGGTTTCAACTTCAACTTCAACTTCATTAGTAATTTTACCTTCATCTAATTCTTCCTCAATTTCTAGCATATTATCATCTTTATTTGTAGGCTCAATTTCTTCTAAAGAAGGTGAAATTTCTTGTCCAAAAGCCTTACCACTTCTTAGGATAGTTACAGCTTTTACTTGTTCATGTTGACTATTACCAGAAGTTAAGGGATCACCTTGTGGTTGTTCCCTTGGATTAGGTTGTGGTTGGGCAGGAAAAGTGCCTTTTCCTTTAGAATTATGTTGATTAATAATCCTATCCACAGATTGTAGTTTTCTCATGATTTGTATTAACTGTTGCATCATAGACTGTAAAGGTTCCTCTTGTATTTTCTTGTGTGGAGGCACATAAACATTAGAATTTTGTTATGTATTAGGATATATATTTTGTGTTTGTTGAAATTGAGGTGGAGGTAAATATTGATTATTTTGAGGAGGTTGGTGTTAAGGTTGAAATTGTAAAATACTCTCTATGTTATACATATGATTTGGCGGATTTCTCCAGTTAGACTGGTATGAATTACCATAGGAGTTTTGGGGACCCCTATAATTATTCACAGTGTTTATCTCTGCTGGAGCAGTTTCTTGACAATTTGAACTGTTAGGACATTCATTCGTAGGATGTCCTAATGTATGATAGTTATCATAAAGGTCTCTTTTCTTCTTAGGTGGATTATTTTTTGCTACTGTTATAGCTTCCACTTTACGTGCTAATTCTTCATATTTCAGTGTTAATTCATCTTCTGATTGTAATTGGTATAAACTTTTAGCTTTTTCCACCCTACCAATTTCTTCTTTTTCCCACTGGGAAGCATTTTTTCCAAGCCAATCAAAGTATGATTCAGCTTCATCGGTAGTTTTACTAAAAAATTCTCCTTGACACATAGTTTCAACTAATTTCTTTGATTGTAGTTCTAATCCTTCATAAAAAAAATTAATTAGATGTCATTTTTCAAATCCATGATGTGGACAAGCTCGTAGGAGATCTTTAAAACATTCCCAAACTTCAGGGAATGGTTCCTTTTCTTTTTTAGTAAAAATTTTAATTTGACGCATCATTCTATTAGTTAAATTTGTAGGATAAATTCTTTTTAGAAAGGCTTCATTCATATCATGCCATGAAGTTATAGATTCAGGACGGAGAGATAAAAGCCAAGCTTTAGCTTTCTCTTTTAAAGAAAAAGAGAAAAGCTTAAGACGGATTATTTCAATAGGACAGCTTTGATCAGAGGACATACTACAAATTTCTTCAAATTCACGAATATGAAAATAAGTACATTCTGACCCCATACCATGAAAAGTTGGTAAGAGTTGAATCATGACTTGTCTAACGTAAAAATTCTTGTATATCTAGGCAGAGTGATGCAAGAAGGAGTGATGTTTCGTTTTGGGATAAATAGATCACGTAAAGAGCGTTGTTCATGCTCTGGTAAAACAAGTTGTGGTATATTATCCCCATGTTCACTATGAGCATCATCAGTTATTCCTTCCATGTCTTCAATTTCAACTATTATTCTAGGAAATTGTATAATAGATTAATCACTACAAATATTATAATTATGTGGTACTTAATATAAAGTCTCAGTAGTATCTAAGGACATATGAAGTAAAAGAAAACTAAGCTTTATTTTTTTTTTTATAAATATTATTATTTTTATTTATAGCTAAGTAAAAAAAATATTTTTTATTTTTTATATTTTTTTTATAGACGATAGGTTTAGATATGTATATAAATGTCTCTTTTTTTTAGAAGATGGACACGTACATACTTATGAACATGTATATATATATATATATATATATGTGTGTGTGTGTGTATTTATTAGAGAAAAATTATATGTGTATTTTTTTTTATAAAAGAAAACTAGATTATTTATAAGGTAGAATAGATATATATATATATACTCCCTCCGTCCCTTTTTTTGAGTCCACCTTTGGGAACTCAACTTATTAAGGGGACATAAAGAATCTACACCTACTTTCCACAATTGCCCCTAATCATTACAATAACTTTTTAAATTTTGTCTTGGTGTAGATTTCAAGAAAGGGTAGTTTTGGAAACTAAGTAAAGATTGTATACCAATTTAGGAAAGTGAACACTAATTTTGGGACATCCCATAATGGAATACAGGACTCAAAAAAAGGGACAGAGGGGGTATATATATAGTGGGAGAAATAGTTTTAGACCTAACTTTATATTTTTTATTTTAACAAAAACTTGACAACGTCCTACTAACGCGTTTTCTTATTAACACCCAAGTGTAGGTGATCGTATAAGTAATAAAGTTCTGGTAAGACCAGGTCGAAACCACAGGCAACGGAAATAAAGATTTTAAAGATAGGCAGTAACCATTTTGTCCCTAAAAAGAAAATAAAAAATGACGAATTTTTGGGGCTTTTCCTAAACTACTAGTTTTTAAATTTTTACAGTAAAACTTAATTAAAAGCTAATTTTTAACAGTTTAAGGTAAAGATTTTAACAGTACAAAATAAATTAACTAAGATACTAGTAAGAAAAGAAAGAAAAATAAATAAAAACTAAATTCACATGAAATGAACTTTTTGGTTTTTATTATAGCGAAAGATGGAAATAATACAAATATTTAATCTAAGTTATATAAAAACGGGAAATATTAATTAAACTTGTAAGAAATTATTTAAAAGGATTGGGAATATGCAAATCAACACTAGATCACACAACTTTTATACTTTTGAAAAAGTTTGGCATTTTTAAACAGATTGATTCTTTATTTGAAAATAAACTTATACCAGTTGAAGTCATATCAAGTGTGTCAGGTTTGATATAAAATGACGGCGTTTAGTTTAAAGAAAAATAAAAAGGCAATTGGGCAAAGCCATGTTCGAACCGTGGCTCGCCGCGGACGTGGGTTATTCGAAGCTCAGTCCCCACCGCTCTGCCCTACACAATTGCCTATCCATTTATGGATAGAAATATATAACAATTCATATAATTAAATTTTTATTTCAAATATGTAATATTTTAAAGTCCAATATAGTCATAGTCTATAAATATGTTAAATAGTCATAAACTATAGATATTTTTGGCCATAAATGTTAAAACAACCCATCTAGATAAATTTGCCCATTTAAGATTAGTGCACAGAAGCTGTGGTTCCTAAGTTTTTATTGCATATCCCCAATTAATGTTTTAGCTTGCCATTTTTGGAATTGAAACTATTTTCTAATTAAATTTGAAGAAAGATTAAATAGATGTACACAATTGTCGTCGAATTAAAATTAATGTCATAACACTAAGGTAAGAGTGACAACTAATATTAATATACTTTTTCTTTACTTAACATGAGTTGTGATTAAATTCTTGGAATCTGCAAATTAACAAAGTTTAGTACAACTAAGCTAATAAAACATAAATAAATTGAAATACTGAACCAAAAATATAATACTAAACCTTTGACTTTGAATTCTTGCTGGGTCACAGTGGGTGAATTCCAAGAACACAAGCAAGATCAAACTAAATCCTAATCTAATTTGAGAATGGAATATGGATAGGGTGTGCTTGGGTTTTAATAGGTGATTATAATAACTACGTAGCAAAGAAATCTGGCTGTTACTTGCAAATTCTGTCTAATAATGAATGGAATTTTATTACATAAATTTGAACTTGAAATCAAAATTTTAATAGAAATATTTTGCTACTATAAATTAGCGAAGGACCTACAAGAAATAAATATTTAAGAACTGTCACACCTTGATGTAGCATAAATAGGAAAATCATTTAATTTCCTTTATGGACTCATAGATCACGACAGTTAGAAGGATCGATTCCGTCCCAAACGTCGAACAATAATAACTTAAATCAGAGTAAAAGCAATCTAGGCTTACAAAATTTTCCCAAATTAATAATTATTACGGCACTTGATAATCTAAAGGCACAACTCGCCATGTAACAAAATAATATCTATTACAGTCATCATTATTACAAGTTTAATTCATAAACTAAAGCAATATTAAAAGTAATTATCTTCGTAAGTAACGGTTCTCAATTCGCATAGTCATATTGCTCATCTTGGCCATAACCTGAAAAGCATAGACACAAATGTCCAGGGCGCATCAACGATGTCAGATTCATGAAGCTGGTGAGTATTAAAAACATGTACTTATAATGTAAAACATGCCCCTTTACCATTTTCGTTATCACAGGCTCATTAACCCTTACGATAGATTATACAGAAATGAATTCAACTCACAAAGCAACAAGGATAATATCAAAACATTAAATCAATAAAACATGTGACCGTGCATGAAACAAAGCAATTATTCTCATCTTGCCAACTCTTTTCTCTCGACCACACATCAACTAATACTCTCGCTCTAGTATCTTGAAACACTAAGGTGACCACACAGTACAGGGGTACCAGGGACTGTCCAGTTTGCCTCACACTTTAGTACGGGGTATCAGAGAGTGTCCAATTACCTCACATTTTAGCCATACCATAGATGCCAGGGAGTGTCCAGTAGGCCACACTTTAGCACTACCACGGGCGCCAGGGAGTGTCCAAGTCGGTGTCACACACTTTAGCGCTACCATGGGCGCCAGGGAGTGTCCAAGTTTATCACCGTCGCATTTCAAGGATAATTTAAACTGTAATCTCATAGCATTACATTATAGTACACCAATACTAGGGAGTGTCCAATACGCAATCTCATTCACTTACTCTTTTCACACTGTCACCATGCATGTAAACTCGACTCCACGTGTATGTCAATACAACTCTATACAGAAATGTAAATCACTAGAAAACAAGAACAGCGTACGTGTGAGAATAAACGAATCTTTAATCACTTCTTTGTAACAAATCATAACAAATAGGATTCTGTTTTAGTATAATTCCCAAATAGTACCTTAAAAATTCACAAAACTTCTTCCAAACAGTTCCTTAGCAAAAAAACAGATAAAAACTAAAAAAAAAGGTCAGATAGCTCGTGCAGGCCGCTCGCGCGATATGCCCCTTTTTAAATTTTCTTTTAAAACTTTCTAGATATCAAAATTTACAAAGGTCACTCGTGCGATGGGTCGCTCATGCAGGCCGTTTGCGCGTGTCGCGTGCACGAGTTAGAGCAGAACCTTCATCTTCTTCGTTTTTCTCCCCTGTTTCAGTCTTGGGGTCTATTTTTGACCCAATTCAATTTCGAAAGCAAACATGACATATATTATATGGTTCTCTTCATTTTTCTGCAAGGATTACAAATATATGATCGGATTTACATGAATCAAAACGTAGCTCTCAAATTTTACGAAAAACTGAGAGGTGTTAAAACTTAATTTCTTATATACTTTCTCCTATGAATGAATCAGGCTCTAATACTTTAACCACAACTTCAATGTACTACAATCTTTCATATTCACCTCTAAAAACAAATTTTGGTTATGTTTGGAAAATCCATGTTTTCCAAGCTTGAGCTTTCATGGATAATTTAAAAATGGAGATTTCAATTCTACATATACAAATAGTAATTAAGCAATGAAATTACATTAGGAGTGAGTTAATAATACTCACTGAGATAAGAAGAATAGATTTTGTTGAGAGAGATAAGACCAATTAAGAAAAATCCACTTGAAACTTGGCTATGGAGGTTGAAGCTTTCTCTCACTAGAAATTTTCTATAAATTAGCTCTCAAACTCTCTCTCTGAAACTCTCTAATTTTGTTTGTAAAACAATGAGCAGAAAAAGTGTGTATAATGGAGAGAGGTGTAGGTTAAATAGGAAACTAAAATGGGGAACTTGGAGCCCAAGAACCATAACCACCACTCAACAAATTCAAAATTGTTTTCTAAAAACTAAATTACATAACATACATATACGTATATATATGTATCCATCTATACAATCTGCTATAATATAGTGTAGGAGCCAAGTAGGTTCATAGGGGGCAAAACCAAGAGTTTGTGTATTGAAGCTTTTAGCATAACATTAACACACTCCTTAAGGAAATGCCAAACAAGGCACTAGCAAGTAGTCAAGGAATCACTTGATGTGTTTGGGAAAACAACTTATGGCACTAAAATATAACACTCACAAAATGAATTGCCAAACAAGCTTAGCAATGATTGGTTGTAATTAATGAACTTAAAGCAAGTGTCACCTCTTGATTGGTGGAGATTCCCAAACTGTGGGAGATCAACGCGGCACGGATAGTTTCTATCACAAAAACTTGTATTTTCACGATGCGGTGATCACCACAAAAATACAGAAAATTTAAATCGATGTGAGAAATAATTTTCTGGTTTAATAAAACAGTTTGAGTCCAAAGTAATTATTTTCACCGTTTTGAAATATAGTTTTGAAATTCAACACAAGTACTTCTGATTTTATAAAAATTACAGTTTGGCCCCAATTAAAGAATTTCCATAAAATAAAACATGTAATACAATAAATAACATGGAAATTTATATTTAATAAATAAATAAAATACACGTTATTACAAGAACTAATTTGGGAAATACAGTACACAAAGTTTTGTTACATATTTTTGAATATGAAATCATCAATTACAGGAAAGAAAATCTTTACAACGTTAAGAACTAGAAAAAACAAAGAAAAACTTAAATTTCTACTTCTAAGGATACTATAAAGTGCTCACATGGTAACCTCCCTAGACTTTTCTCTCTCTAGCTGTGTGTTGTGAGGTTGTGTGTTGTGTGTCTTCTCTTCTCTTCCAATGGATGCTTATTTATAGACGAAGATTGATGAAAATTCGTGATTACATTCGTCATTTGAACAGAAGAAACCAGTGCATAAGAGTGCGATCTTGGATTATTTCGTCAAGATTCGCCCATTTTTTTCCTCTTCTGTCAGATAGTCTTGACTAATCTACAAAGAGAAAGAGAGAAAGAAGGAAGAGAGAGAGAGAGAGAGAGAGATTCCATACATTTTTATATAACTAAGTATCACTTTCAATGCATTTAATACGTTTCATACTTGGTTTTCTTTTCTTTTCTATCTTTATTGATTTCCTTTGTTTGCTTTGTTTGGGAGTTACGTAAACAATGAGCACATGGGAGATAATCATGTGTGCTCGCTGCTTCTTTCTTTCCCTTTATTGCATTATTTCAACTTCATTTTTACTTAAGCAATGAAACATGTAAAAACATATAATTACACACATTTGAGTGACATCATGATTAAATCATATTAATTCCAATATGCATGTAAATCTAAGGATTTGGGGATTAAGTAAGCACTACATCTATTATATTGACACATGAATATGCATTATTCATTGTTTGTCATCCATCATCATAGTGGCCTTCATTTACATTCCTGCCACTTTCGTTGGTGCCTTCGGGCTGGGCCTTACCTGCTAATCATGGCATCGCTAGACGTGGAAGGTCCAGCAGCATAAAACGCCCCTAGCTTAAATACAAGCTGAGTGAGCATAAATTCTAACAAAGCACTGTTAGCAATAGACATGGAAACACGTAAGTTCATTATCCTAAATCGGCTTATCAATGTCTTATAAGTTAATGAAGAATCATGACAACCTGGACTACGATATGAAAACCCAAACTCTAAAAGTTTCACGCCTTACAATTGAAAAGACCAATTGATAATCATTTCTCCAAAACCCAAATTCATCTACTACAACTCCTTCCTCGTATCCGGCATAAGCCATTGGTTTAGGATAAAAGTGCTTTAACAGTTGCTTGGTGAGTAAACTACAGTGCCTTAATGGTCGAAGAGCATAGTGAAAGTGCTTTAATAGCCGACTCAACCAAGAGATCCAAGGTCCATGACCTATACACATATGGATATGAAAGTGCCTTAATGGTCGCTTGGTGAGTAAACTACAGTGCATTAATGGCAGAAGAGCGTAGTGAAAGTGCTTTAACAGTCAACTCAACCAGGAGATATTCATTTCTGGATTCCATTCTCATCATCAATCATCAATCGATATTCCCATCATTACCACCAATATTAGCAACCATAACCAACTAAAACTCCCATGACTCAAAGATATACCAAAGACTCCCATCGGATATTCCAAACCAAGTCAAGGAAGTAAATCAAGATGTGACAGAATGTTATGCGTAGCATTGTGAATAGAGCGTAAGTTATTTAATGAGTTCGATCTTATTACGCATATATTATTCCCATTATTCTCAGAGTCGTAGTATAGAAGATCGTTATCGTATTAAGGTTCTAAGTTTGATACTCAAGTTAACATATATGTATAATTAATAGTTCTGCAATTATCTTAAGTGTGTGTGTGTCCAAGTGAACATACAAAGTCTGAAGACAAAGTCATCTCATATATATATATATGTAACCACAATCTTAAGAAACTTAATAACAACAAGAAACATAACAAAATTGGTAGGCTCGAGCACTCAGGGAGCTCAAGAGTTTGGAGATCGAGCACTCCCACTGGTCGCGAGCACTCAGGTTTTGCAATAAAACAGATTCTAAGTTAAAACTCACATGCATACGAAAATGAATTGGATCCTCTTGCATGTTAACAAAAAAAGTGTATAAACTGATCTTATAGGTTTTTAAGTGTGTATCTAAACCCACATGAGCTTAGGACATGTTTGGGTGATCATATTAACTACTAATTCATTGGAAAAGCACTTGATCATGTTTTCCTTCCATATATAAGAGCTACAATTTTATATGAATCACATGCAAGTAAGTAAAATCATGTCAGGACTGATCCTAAAGGTAGCCAAGTGAGAATTTATACTCATAAAGTACTAGAGAGTGTTTGGATGATGAAAATTGTTGAGAAAGAACTTGAATTTAAGGAAAATAAGCTTCAACTCTTCTTCTCTAGAACTAGATCATGTAAATAATCAACTTTTGGACTTTTCCTTCATGATCCTCTTGAAATTTCCAGCAACAAAGGGTGTAGAGAGAATGTGAGAGTGATGATCATGCAAGAAACATGATTGTATGTGTGTGGATGAGTGTATGGAGATGATATTCTCAAAATCTCTCTCAAGAACAGTCTTTCTAGTTGTAAACATACAAAATATAGGGGTAAAGCTGGTATTTATAGACTTTAGAAGAACCAGGGGCAAAATAGTCATTTTACTTATTAAATGTCGCAAGCGCTCAGGGCTCGAGCACTCCGACTCCTTGAGCACTCGGGGTTCCTTTTTTAGCAAAGTTTTCCCCAAGGTCACAAACATAAATTCAAACATACATAAATTATTTAAAATAGTAAAGAATAAGAAAAACAGATCTTATTATTAGAAATACAGAAATTCGAGATAATAAATAGAAAAATACAAATGCTACAATACATCTAATATTCACAATCATTGATTGGAGCACGGTGGTGTAATACCCTATATTTTCAATAATTATTTATGCAAAGAGATTCTATATACTTCCCTTAACCAAACTTGAAATTTCACTTTCGATCGATTGAAGCTATTTCGAGCGATCAAGCATTTCAAAGTTCAAGCGATCGAACAATGTCCAATCAATCAAAACCCTATCAACATAAATTTAATACGTGGTCCCCACTTCGATCGATCAAACCTGATCGATCTGTTCTCGAGCGATCAAACTACCTTCGATCGATCGAACATGTAATGATCAGAAATTCCAGGTTTTATATAAAGATAACCACCTGCACCCCCATCCTCTCTATATAAACATTATGCTCATGTGTGTGTGAGGTTTGCTGAACCTTGGTGAGTTTGAGAGAGTGTGTGCTTGTGTTTAATATATATATACACATATATCATACACACATCTATATATATTAAGTTAGAGAGAGAAGTAGAAGAGAAGAAGATAGAGAGAAAGAGAAGGCTGAGAGGACAGAGGAGCAGAAAGAGAGAGAGGAGGAGGACACCATTAGAGCTCAAGCTTTGCCAAACGCCCCCTTACGACGTTCGGTGAGTCTTTACTTACTTGGTCTCATATATATTATGTTTTTATAAGTTTTTGGTATGTTTATACGTATTTAACACATCCCTAAGGCATTTATATATTATTGTTTACGAATCTTCTGGAGAAGATGATTCTTGAGCGATTGAATTGAGTTCAATCGATCGAAGGTTCAATCGATCTAATAGACTTCGATTGCTCAAACATTACTTTTCCTTAATTGATCGAAATGGTTTCAATCAATTGAAATTTGCAGAACATGGTTTAGCTCTTTTGGTTATTATATAAGAGGTTCGGATGTTTGGTTCTTGATTTGAACTTCTATTATACGATTATGGGTCAATCAGGGATAATATGACAACACAAATAAGTATGCTTAAGAATAAAGGACTAACGTTATGATGTTAGATACTATACGGTTCATGTTTGGGTTTGATGTCCGTTCATTTCAATCAGAGTAGTCAGGCCACATGGGAATTGTCATGTGTCGATAATAGTACTGAGCTTAAGTAGGTTTCATAAGTTTTGGAAATGGTACATGGGCAGACGCCTGGTCATGATATGCTTTCACATACGGTGGATGATTTATATCCTTAACAAGCAGTGGGCAGGACCATGTAGTCCTAAGATAGCTAGATGATCCAGGTTATATCCTTAATGAGCGGTGGATGGTTTATATCCTTAACAAGCGGTGGATGGGGATCACTGGTATACAACGATGAGTCATGGCAATAGATTTGACATGTTGTTGTTCAAAGCATCGTATCCCTGACATGCGGTGGATGGTTTATATCCTTAACGAGCAGGGGATGGACTGGCGTGGTGTCCATGATTGTGGTGGATGGTATATATCCTTAACGAGCAATGGACAGGATGATGGTATGTCTATATATGTGAAATGATTGAGTCTGTTCTTTCTAAGTAGAGTATGTTGATTATCGGTCTCAGGATAAAAAGATGATAAGGTTTAATTCACGACGTTGGAATACTAAGAAGATAGTATGCAATAGAACTATATCTTTTGACTTCAATAACTTGTTATAGGTTATATCATTGATACCCTGTGAGTTTCTATTCACTCAGTTCTTAGAAAGCTGATGGTCGTTATTGCCTAGACATTCCCCGTCCAGACTATCATGTACCTTATTTTGCAGGTGAGGGAGTTTATGATGACAACTACTACCCTGAGGGGGATTTTACAGAGGGTGGCCCCACTGATGCCGGTTACACTAGAGAAGGCTATTATGCTGATGAGTACGCTTATGGTAGCTGAAGATCTGAAGATAGTTGTATCTAGTTTATATTTTTGTTATTTCTGTTGAACTTTAGTTTAACGGGTGCTTGGGCATCTGTTGTCTCCTAACCTGTACTAATCCTGCGGACCACACTCTGATGTTTGTAATAGTATTTCTGAAATATATTCAGTTATTTTTGTTCCTGCTTAGTTTGTGGACTAGTACTGTGTGGTGTGGATATTTAGTGACTTTCACTTAGGAAATTTATTTTTCACTATTTTTGCTGCTCCAGGGCGTGACAGGATTTTTGGTATCAGAGACAGGTTTGTGATACATTCGTTTACTAAACAACTCCACACACTCTGGTCCTAGTATTTGAGATTTCTTGAGATGAGATATGAGTTTAAGATAAGTTCATCTTCCTGACGATAGATAGTTTTCTTTGCAGGTTAGCATGGATCTAGATTTTTACCTGTTTATGGATGACTCTTTTGGCAGACATTCTATTCATGGCGATACAGTGGAGCCAGCTATACTAGAGATATACCAGAGCCATATTCGCCAGACCGCTAGTTGATATTTGGAGGAGAAGATATGGACTTCACTCTATGTTACAGGCACGACACACCTAACAGAGATACGTATGGATGCGTATCACTACGCTATGACCTGAGCATCCATATACCAGGAGATGGCTAGATTGATTCTGAGTAAGCCAGAGGTAGATAAGATTGAGTTGGGAGCTATTTTAGCTGGGCCTATTCCACTAGAGCATGCAGATTCACCAGCATTTATAGCCCAACCATCACCGGTAATCGACGTACCAGTTCTAGAGCCTAAGCCGATTCACAGTGAAGAGGACCCAGAGCCAGAGGATGAGCATCCTGACAAGGATATTGATGGGGATGGAGAGGAGGAGCCTATGGATGATGAGGACTTAGTAGAGGAGGAGCCTACAGACGACGACAATGATTATGAGCCGGAGGATAACCTGGAGAAGCCAGAGTATGTTCCTGATGAGGAGCCAGAGCTAGAGCCAGATCATAAGCCAGAGGACCCCGAGGCTGTTGAGGTAAATATAATAGGAGAGGGAGACGTGATCATGGAGGTAGTAGAGGGGGACATTCCTGATGAGGAGATAGTTGTACCGAAGGTACCCGTATTGCATCAGTTACCCACTGGACCGATAGTGCACATAGCTGCCATGGCCGATATGGCAGTAGGATGGATAGCTGAGATGCTTGGATAGCTAGTTGGTTTTGTTATAGGAGAGGCTGCATTAGCCAGAGCTTTGGATGTAGCTGATAGATTCGCTACTGTAATCATCACCGTCGCTAATCAGGCAATGATGGCAAATAACGTTGTTGAGGATTGGGATATCAGAGTGGTTTTCGGAGATCTTGCTGCACCAGTTGAGGATGATCCACTCAAGGAAATGGATATCGATTCAGAGGATGAGGCACCACCAGCAAGATCAGATGCTGACGAATTTTGAGTCGGGATCGACAAGGTTAAATTTTTGATAGTTTTATATCAGGACATGTTGTCCACTAGATTTTTTGGGAGCTTAAGAGATAGCTATTTGACCATAGCTTTATTATATAGTTAGATGCCACTAGTATAGTTGCCCTTAGCACTGTATTTGCTTATGTTCCACGCGGTACATGGTACGACTACTGTGTACTCCATGGTACATCTTTTGATATATATATATACGAGTAGTACTTTTGATATTAATTGTATACTGGAGTGTTGTATTCTGATTAGTATTTTGATATCTTGATTTTGTTTCTATGAGAAGACTTTCCGTTAATCAATAAATCTTTTTTAGGTACACGACACACATTATCACTATGGTTAGACCGAGGAATCAATAGCAATTAGGAGCCCCTATTCCGAAAGGTATGGATCGAACGGGAGTTTTTGAAGCCTTCATGTAGAGGATGGAACATATGGAGATACTTATAACCACTCTACTCACCAGAGACCTGTTGCACCACTACCACTGAGACAGACTAGTGATAAGTTACTCGAATGTTTTCGTGGGTTATGCCTAGAGAAATTTGCCAGACTAACGAAGTTATGGAAGGTAGGACAATGGATACAGGAAATGGAACTGATTTTTGAAGTTTTGGAATGTACTGAGCAAGATAAGCATCGTACTGCCACATTTTAGTTGACTTACGCTGCCGCGAATTGGTGGGAAGCCAAAAGAGCTACAATAGCAGCCGAAGCTGCATGAACAATGCCTTGGGTAATATTCCAGGAAAGATTTCTGGAAAGTATTTCCCAGAAGATGAGAGAGATTAGCAAGAGAATAACATTCTCAATTTGGTCCATGGAGGATGGACTGTGCGAGAATATACAACACAGTTCGAGCGTCTATCTCATTTTGCTCAACATATGATAGACACTCCATAGAAGAATGGAAGAGATTTCATTAAGGATCGAACCCCCAACTTAGACATATGATGGTTGGTCATCTGAATCAGTCATTTGAGGAAATTGTCAAATTTGCTGCAGGACTGGAGAAGGACGCTTATCCATCACAAGGACCACAGATGAATCGACATTAATCGTCAAGAGTATTTCAGTCGTAGAATTTCCAGACCCAGCTACCAAGGAATACTCAGAGTTGGAGACCTCAAGGAAATTTCCAAGGAAACAAGAAAACCTGAGATGGAACCAGGAAGCCTTAGTTAAGTTACCCCCAACCCCAGCAATATCAACAGTGAGGATTACAACCTCAGGCATTGATAATAGCCCTGCGAACCAACACTGGAGGATGTTTTAATTGCAGGAAGTCAGGGCACATTGCCAAGTTCTGCACAACTTCTATGGTTAGCCACCGGATGGGTGCTAATTGTCGAAATTGCAACAAGCCAGGGCACTTGAGCAAGGATTGTTGTACACCACGAGAAGGATACTATGGGGCACTAATTCAAGGAATTCAAGGACCCCCAGATCAATCAAGGATGAATGCTGTCATCCCAGTAGAGGCAGGCTTTAATGCTGATGATCAGTAACATTTGGAAGGTATGCTTATACTCTTTCATTGTCCAGTTAAAGTTTTATTCGATTCTGGAGCTTCACGTTCATTTATTGCTGTTAAGATTATGCGTCAGTTGGGTTTAGAACCCTAGACACTTGAGCTAGCACTTAATGCTGTGTCACCATTGGGAGTGACTGTTAAGTTGGGTAAAATGTGCAAAGATTGTCCATTGACCTTGGGAGATAGGAATCTTCCAGCAGACTTAGTCGTATTGTCGATGTCAGAATTCGACAATATTATCCTAGGGATGGATTGGTTGACTAAGTATGATGCCAATTTGGAATGCCCTATTAGAACTATTGTATTCCTAATACCTGGAGGACAAGCGATCAGATTTTAGTGTCAGCCGACGAGTGATATGTTCTTGACAAGTGGTTTAGCTACAATTGGGAGTACGAGTACAGAACTAACGATGGATCAAATTCCTACCGTACAAAATTTTCATGATGTATTTCAGGATATTAAAGGACTTCCATTGAAAAGAGAAAATGGACTTCTGTGTGGAACTAGTACCTGGCACATTGCCAATATCTAAGACTCCATATAGGATGGCACCAATAGAGATGTTGGAATCGAAGAAGCAAGTTCAAGAGCTTGAAGATTTAGGTTTTGTTCGTTCAAGTACGTCACCTTGGGGAGCACCAGTTTTGTTTGTAAAGAAGAAGGACGGAACACTTCGACTCTGGATAGACTACAGGGAGTTGAACAAGGTTATGATCAAGAATAGATATCCACTTCCTCGGATAGATGACCTATTTGACCAGTTACAAGGATCAAGGATCTTTTCAAAGATCGATCTACATTCGGGATATCATCAACTATTTTGGCCGGAAGATGTATCGAAAACTGCATTCAGAACAAGATACGGGCATTAGGAGTTTCTAGTCATGCCTTTTGGACTGACAAATGCTCCAGCAGTGTTCATGGACTTAATGAATAGAGTAATCAGACCATATCTGGATAAATTCGTTATAGTATTCATCGACGACATCTTGATCTACTCAAAGACGAAACAAGATCACAAGGAGCACTTACAGATTGCCTTGCAGACGCTTTAAGATAGTAAGTTGTATGCTAAGTTCAATAAGTGTGAGTTTTGGCTACAGGAGGTCAAATTCTTGGGACATGTTATATCTCAGGACGGTGTCTCAGTGGACTCATCTAAGATTGATGCAGTCTTAAGTTGGAGCAGACCGACTAATGCGACAGAAGTTAGGAGTTTTCTTGGTCTAGCAGGATATTATCGGAGTTTTGTAGAAGGATTTTCCAAGATTGTAGGACCTTTGATGAATTTGAAGAATGGACATAAAAACATGAGCATACATTTCAGGAAATAAAAAAAAGATTGACTTCTGCACCAGTACTCGCAATACCTAAGAGTGGAGATGTCACGCCCCGACGTAGCATAAATAAGGAAAGCGTTTAATTTCCTTTATGGACCCGTAGGTCGCGACAGTTTGAAGGATCAATTCCGTCCCAAACGTCGAACAAACAAAACATAATAATCAGAGCAGAGCAATCAAGGCTTATAAAATTTTTCTAACTCATTACATCTTGTGATACGGGGTCAACTAAGGCACAGACCGCCTTAAAAATAAAACAATAACTTAGTGTCTGTTACAGTCATCCTTATAAAACAGTTTAAAACTTAAAACATGTAACTTAAAGCAGATAATCCATAAACAGTTTTCTCATTCCAAAAGCAGCCATTCTCAGTTAGCGTAGTCATAAGGTCCTTCCTGATCATAACCTGAAAAGCCTGAACACGAATGTCCAGGACGCATCAACGTCGTCAGCTTCAAGAAGCTGGTGAGTATTAAAAACATAACTTTGAATGTAAAGCATACTCATTTACCATTTTTCGATTCCCATTTAAATCCACAAGTTTATATTTAAGATAAAGAGCTCGTTTAGAAAAACAACCACAACATTATTAAAAAGGTAGATTCACACATATGTAACCGTGTATGAGAACGATGCACCACACTCTTCTTGCCGACTCTTTTCTCTCGACAAAACCCAACAACCCACTATCTTACTCCTAGTATCTTTGAAACACTAAGATAGCCACACTTTAGCAACAGGGCGCCAGGGAGTGTCCAGTTTGCCTCACACTTTGGTCCGGGGTACCAGGGAGTGTCCAGTGCCTCACACTTTGAATACCCTAACCGCCATGCAAATACCGGGGCAACCCCTCACGCAGTATCCAGACTCGAGTATCAGGGAGTGTCCGTAGGCCACACTTTAGCACTACCATGGGTGCCAGGGAATGTCCGAGTTCGGCGTCACACACTTTAACGCTTCCATGGGCGTCAGGGAGTGTCCATATTTGCCAACGTCGCATTTCAAAGATACCCTCTCCACAACCACAACCACAACCACAACCACAACCACAAACTCATACTCATACTCTTTCCACACTACCATTACTCTTTTCCACACTGACTAACACCCACATGCATGTACCACTGACTCCATATGAATGACATGGGCTTAAACATAAGCAAAATACTGAATTAAATGAACAACACGCGTACGGGGATTGATAACTCGTAATTCATTTCCTTAATCAAATCAAACATAACTAATAGCATTCTGTATTAATAAACTTTCCAAACAGAACCTTAATAGTATATAAAAATTGAACCAAACAGTCCCTAAATACAAAACAGACAAAAACCAGAATCTGTCAGAGGTCGCGCGCGCGGGCCGCTCGCGCGATATGCCCAATTTTTCATTTTATATATACTTTTCTGTCTGCCTGAAACAGCCAAGGTCGCGCGCGCAGGCCGCTCGCGCGAAGGGATTCTCGCGCGACCCTCGCTCGCGTGACCTGCCTAAAATTCCATTTATATATATAACTCTTCTGTCTGCCTGGGGAAGCAAGGATCGCGCGCGCGGTTCGCTCGCACGATTTTCGCGCGCGCGATCGTGGCGCAAGCTGATGCTGAGGCTTCATCTTCTTCGTGGAGAATGCCCTGTTTCAGCAAAACAGGGTCTAAATTGACCCATTTCAATTCTGTGATTAACTAAGGCTTATCATATATGTTTTTCTTTATTTTTCAACAAGGATTATGAATCCTTGATCAATTTTACAAGATCTCAACTATAGCTTACGAATTTTATGAAATACCAAACCATGTCAAAACTAATTTCTTTATATACTTTCTCATGGGGTTAAGTGAAGCTCTAAAAACTTCAACCATAGACTATATGTACCATAAACCTTCATTATTATCTAAGAAGACAGATTTTGGTTGAGTTTGAAAATCTTGATTTTTCAAGCTATGGCAAATCAACGTAAAAGTTTGAATGGGGATTCACAAAATAAGCTATACACACAGAAAGTAGGCATGAAATTACATTCTTAGTGAGTTCAGAATACTCACTTAGATCAAAAGCAAAGATGTTGTTGAGAAAGAAATAAGAGATAAGCAATCCCAACTCAAGCTTAGTTATGGAGGATTGAGCTTTCTCTCTCTATATAATTCAGAAATTAAACTCTCAAGCTCTCTCTCTCTCTGTGTTTTCAGTCTCTAAGAATGTGTGTATTGTGAAGAGGGTGTATGAGAGTGTATGAGTTAAATAGAACTCACAATCTTGGGCTCCAAGTTGTGATACTCACTCAACCAACTAAATTGATTAACCATACTAATTTCTAAGCAATTGCAGATTAAGAGGGTTAATCTATACTGAATTATACATACACATTGCTTCACTGATGCATTTAGCTCAACAATTACACCAAGGGTCAAGTATAGGCTAGTAGGGGGCAAGCTTGAGTTGTTTGGGAAAAACAACTTGTGGCCTAAGAATACACATACAAAATTGCAATATCCAAACAAGGCACAAGTAAATCATGAGTTGCCATAATTGGTAAGTAAGCATAGTCACTTCAACCTTTACGTCCAAATCACAAATTGTGCAAGTTTAATGCGGCACGGACAGTTTTGAACATAAACTGGTATTTTCGGGGTGCGGTGTCCACCACAAAAATACAGAAAATTCATTTTAACGTAGGAAACGATTTTCTGGTTTCATAAAAATACTGATTGGGTTAAAAGAAAATGCTTCCACCATTTTGAAATACAGTTTTGAAATCCACACAGGTATTGCTAACTTTATAAAAATTACAGTTTAACCCCAACATGAATTTTAATATGAAATAACACAAGGGATAATAATTAGAATATGAGAAATGTAATTAAATGAAGCAGTCAATACCAAATGAAATTAGATATGACAATGCAATTACAAATCAAATATGAAAATACAGGTTATTACAGGAGAAAGGTATGTGATCTGTAGTGATGCATCACACCAATGATGATGACATCCTATTGACGCGTTTTCTTATCACACCCAAGTGTAGGTGATCGTACATGTAATAAAGTTCTGAAAGTCCAGGTCGAACCCACAGGGAACGGAAAATAAAGATAGGCAATAACTATTTTGTCACAAAAAGAAAGTAAAAGATGATGGATTTTTGTGGGGTTTTACTAAACTACTAGTTCTTACATTTTTTTCGCAATAAACTAATTAAAATTTATTTTTTTCTAAGTAGTTTACGGTAAAGATTTTAACAGTGCAAAATAAATTAACTAAGATACTAGTAAGAAAAGGAAGAAAAATAAATAAAAGCTAAATTTTTGTGAGATAAACTTTTTTGATTTAATAAAAGCGAAAGATAGAAATAATACGGATATTTAAGCAAAGCTATTAAAAATAGGAAATATTAATTAAGTTGGAAGAAATGATTTAAAAAATTGGGAATATGCAAACCAACACTAGATCCCACAACTTTTGTGCATTTGAAAAGCATTTGGCATTTAAGACCGCAGAGTCATTCTTTATTTAAAAAAAATAAACTTTCACTAGTCAGTGTCATATCAAGTGTGTCAGGTTTGATATGAAATGACGTCGTTTAGTTTAAAGAAAAATAAAAAGGCAATTGGACAGTAGCCAGGTTCGAACCGTGCCCGCCGCGGACGTGGATTATTCGGCGTCCAATCCCCACCACTCTGCCACTACACAATTGCCTGTCCATTAGTGAATAGAAATATATATAAACACATATTTGAAATATAAACTTTGTTATGTGAGTTGTTTGAGTATGCTAGGTGTTTTTTATGACAAAAGGCATAGTTTGAAAATCCACATAATTAGGTTTTTTATTTCAAATATGTAATTTTTTGAGTCTAATATAGCCATAGTATATAAACATGTTAAATGGTCATAAACTATAGATACATAGATATTTTTTTCCATAAATGGAAAAACAACCCATCAAGATAAATTTGCCTATTTAAGATTAATGCACAGAAGCTGTGGTTTCTAAGTTTTTATTGCATATCCCCAATTAAAGTTTTAGCCTACCATTTTGGAATTGAAACTGTCTTCAAAATAAAAGTAAAAGATAAGTTAAATAGATACACGCAATCACCGTCCAATTAAAATTAAAGTTGTAAAATCAAGGTAAGGGTGAAAACTAATATTATATATTATTTTCTTTACTTAACATGAGCTGGGATTGAATTTGTGGAATCTGCAAAATAGCAAAGTTTAGTACAACTAGACTAATAAAATATACATAAATGAAAATACTGAATTAATAATAAAATACTAAACATTTGACTTTGGATTCTTGTGGGGTCACAGTGGTTGAACTCCAAGAACACAAATAAGGCCAAATCAAACCCTAATATACTTTTAGAGTGAAATATGAATATGGTGTGCTTGGGGCTTTGGTAGGTGATTACAACAACTACGTGGCTAAGAAATACGATATTTAGTTACAAAATCTATATTCTAGTGAATGGAAATATTGCTATAAAAACTGGAAATTTGGAGTTTCAAACTATTTTAGGGGACAACTATAAGTACTACTAGACTAGAAATATTAAATCAAATTTTAAATATGAATATTTTACTACTACAAATTGACAAAGGTCATACAAGAAAACAAATATTTTATTTTAAGAAATACAGTACTGTCACACCCGTTCCAGAATTTCATGGTTTTAAAACATGCATAAATTGAGATTTTGGAATTATTAATGTTATTAATAATTTGATTGAGTTGAGTTGACGTGAGTCAACGGTGAGGTGTCTAGTGGAGACACGAGGAATTGGTAACACATGTTGCATTGGCATGATTAAATGACATTTATATGACTTAAATGTTATTTGACTTTATCTGGTATTTTGTGAATAGTAAATTTTACCTGTGTTTGGTAAATTGTAGTAATCTCTGATATTGTTATATATTGATTTGAGAACTGTGGTGAGAACGTGAGTGTCACGCTAATTAAAAAGGTAGGTTGTGTAGAGATTCCACAGAATTTAGTTTTCAGACGTTATTTTGGACCCAAACGAAACTTAGTTGGAAACTTTTGGAAATTTATAGTTTTCACTTGTAAAGGCATAAAATGGACGTGTGCGACGTTTCAAGGATTAATTAGAAGTTTTGAGAAACTTGCGGGGAGGTAAACGTAATTTCCCAGAAGTTTGCCTATATATATAGATTGAGATGAGATGTCAATCTCATCCAAACCCCTAAATATCTAGAGAGAGGAGAGAGAAGGGAGATTTTGTTGCCACGGGCTTTGTGACGCCGTTTGACGACTTTCCGTCCGTCAGTTTTTCTCCAGATTTCAGATTTGAACTCGTGGAGGTAAGACCTACGTTTTGGTACTACTTAGGTCATGTTTGGCCAAGTTTTGTTAAAATCTTAATTTTGGACTTTTGGGAAAAATCAGGTAAAACTTATAGGAATCGTACCAATTTCGAAATCCGACAATTATTTAGCCCCCTAGACGATCCTTCAAAGTTTGAAGAGATTCGCACGAGGTATGAATTCTAGATCTATGAAATATATGGATTTTCATGTTTTGGACATCATTTTTGATATTCTTGGATCCGGGCAAAATTCATGTATTAGTTAGGCCCGTTAATTATGCACGTGAAATTATGATAAAAGCACGTATAACTGTTTACGTGAGCATGTTATGTGTCTACTTGAGTCAAAGGGGAGTTTGGTGCAAATTCATTCGGAGTAAGCTCCTCGAACCTTGAGGATTGTGATCTTGTTGGAATTGGAATTTGTGGTTGTGTCTGGATTGGAGGTGGGCCCAACCAGTACACGGTACCTGGTATGGAGGAAGGCCCAACCAGTGTACGAGATGCGTGGGAGAGGTGGGCCTCCTACGGCATCGACCGGATGAATGCGTACCACTCACCCCAGAGACTATTTCTATGTGTTTTAGATGCTTAAACCATGAATTGTCATATAAGCATACATTTAGAATTGTACGCTCAGCATATAGCTGAGCAGTGGAGATGTACTCCATTGCAGGTAAGAAGAAGGATAAGAAGAAGCGCGATGAGTGAGGCCGATGAACGCCGAGGATAACACTTGTATATGTTTTTGTTTTAAATCCTAAACTTGTGTAAGGTTTGGTAATATGTTGTAATAGAACCATAGATTAATTCTATAGTATTGTAATCGTGTAATTGAACATCTGTAGTTATGTTTTAATGCGTTAAATCAGTTATGATTGTACCACGGTGGGTGTTGAGAGGTATGAGTTGTGAATATTTCAATACAGGGCTGTTAGCAGGGGAGCAGTCGACTGAACCCCCTGATCAGTCGACTGGATCTCGTGGGATTGAGACACTGAAAGTCTATAGTAAGAGAAGCAGTCGACTGGATCCTTGATCAGTCAACTGAGGCACTGTAGATTTTAGCTACTGATCCAAATAGTAACCAATGCAGTCGACTGGAGTTCCCTGATCAGTCGACTGAACCCCTGATGAGAAATGTTAATTTTAGTTCTTCATAACACAGTCGACTGGGGTTCCCTGAGCAGTCGACTGGACCTCTTTGCAGTATGTTGTATTTGTGGTTCTGCTTAACACAGTCGACGGAGCAGTCGACTGGACCCTAGTGCAGTCGACGGGGCAGTCGACTGAACCTCTGTTTTCAAAACTATTTTTCTTTGAATATGTTTCAATGGCCAAAACTTTTTAAGACTCTTATTTCAATGTATTTTACAAACACAGAGGAGAACGTTTTCCTAAGTTTTAACTACCAGGGTTGTTTTATAGAAGTTCTTTCCGCTGCGTATTATTAGATGTTGTTGGATGAGCCTTGGTGGCGTGCCACGTGTCCTATTTCCACGCGTAGTGGGATGGGTCGTGACATTTATTGGTATCAGAGCTAGAGGTAACAAAACTTTGGGAACGTTCGACGACGAGTGGAGTGTTGAGTGAATTGCCACATGTTTTCAATTGCATTCATGCATCTTAGAGATGTTTGATGCATATGGATGTTGTTTTACATACATACTATTGTTATTGTTGTACGTGCATAGTGTTTATGCATTGAGAACTACAGGACTATAATCATGAGTGACGAAGAACGAGAATTATCGCCACATACTCGTCGAATGAATGAAATGGCAGAGATGATGGGGAACATGGGAGAGATGATACGAAATATAGCGGACAGATTACCTCCAACACCACCATTGGAGCCAGAACTGATAGTTGTAGTACATGCGCCTGAAAATAGGGGTATGAGGTCAATATCAGAACAGTTTGCCCGGAAGAAACCGATGGAATTTCATGGGACACCCGACCCAACGCTCGCAGAACATTGGATCATGGATATGGAGAGAATTTTCCGATCGATTCCGATGACCGATAAGGAGAAAATTGAGAATGCCAGTGATGTGCTGAAGGGTGAAGCCCAGAACTGGTGGGTGAATGTACTAGATCAAGGGGCACCGATTACTTGGGAAGGGTTCAAGGCGAAATTCAATCGCCGGTTCTTTCCACGAGCCGCCTACAATGCAAAGAAGAGAGAATTTGATAACTTGAGGCAGGGAGATATGACTGTAACCGAATATACTTCCAAGTATAATGCGTTGTTGAGATTTGGTAAAGGTTCTGTGCCAGGAGAGGAAGAAAGGGCAAGGAAATTTGAAGAAGGCTTAAGGGAAAATATCCGGTTGAGGGTAGAAACTTACGAACACTCGACTGTTGCAGCAGTACAGCAGACGGCACTAGTAGCCGAAAGTGGAATAGAGAGATCGAGACAAAATCACCAAGGAAAGCGAAGTCATGAGGGTGGTGACCGAAGTCAGGGTGGATCTTTTAAGAGGCCGTTTTCACGAAGCTCTAGTTCGGGTTTTAATGATTCTAAGAGAATACCCAGTAACATACCGTTGTGTTCACTTTGCAACCGACCACATACCGGTCGATGTTTTCTGACCAACTTTCAGAACAGATCTACAGGGGGAAACAGTGTGAGTTCTGCGACTTATTCGCAACTCAAGTGTTTTGACTGTGGTACCTTGGGACACCGAGCGAAGGATTGCCCAAAGAAGCGTTCTCAACAAGGGGCAAGTTCTATGGCTTCTAGTGGTTCGAAGCCTAAGCAGTTTAGTGACGGGGGACAAAGGACAGAGCAACGTCAGGGAAGATCATTCCAGATGAACCCTGGAGACGTGGCTGCTACTGATACAGTGGTCTCAGGTATGGTGCTTGTATGTTCGCACTTAGCACGCATACTCGTTGATTCGGGATCTACGCATTCGTTTGTATCTTATAACTTTGTGGAACATTTAACTGTTAAGCCCGCGCCACTAGGATATGATTTATCCATTGTCGTGCCACTTAGTAAGTCAGTAGTGACATCTACTATATATAAGAACTGTGAAATCAAACTAGGCGAGAAGTTGATGACTGTAGACCTTATACCGATCGTAATGAACCATTTCGATGTGATATTGGGGATGGATTGGTTAGCCCTTAACCAAGCTACGATAGATTGTGAATGGAAAGAGGTTAATTTTCGATCACCAGTATATGGGAACTTTTGTTTTCAAGGGAGTGGGGTTACACCGCCGCCGTACTTGATTTCAGCTATCCGAGCAGGAAAATTTTTGAAAAAGGGATGTCAAGGATTCCTATGTTCAGTGACTGATGTCTCAGCGACCGAATTAAAAGTAGAAGACATTCCGATAGTACGAGAATATCCAGATGTATTTCCTGATGAGTTACCAGATGTTCTTATTGAGAGAGAGGTCGAGTTCACTATTGAGATTATCCCAGACTCAAGGCCGGTATCCAAAGCACCGTATAGAATGGCACCAGTAGAATTGAAGGAACTGAAGGTTCAACTACAAGAGTTACTTGATAAAGGTTTCATTCGACCAAGTGTATCACCGTGGGGAGCTCCAGTATTGTTAGTGAAAAAGAAAGATGGCTCCATGCGTATGTGTGTTGATTACCGGGAACTGAACAAGTTGACAATCAGGAATAAGTATCCACTACCCAGAATTGATGATTTATTTGATCAACTTCGTGGGGCACAAGTTGATCGGGAGAGAACTAATCCTATTTATACGCCTTAATGAGCATTTGTTAGTACCTTTTTATTCTGTTTTTGTATATTTTTACTTCGTTTTCTAGTTTCTGACAGGTTTTGGAAGAAATCAGCTAAACCAGGCTAAACAGGGTGAAAAAGCATAGTTGAAAAAGCTGAAAAAACCAAGTCGCGCGCGCGACCCGCGCCCGCGAAATCCGAGAAATCGCGCGCGCGATCCGCTCGCGCGAGAACCCCATAATCGCTCGCGCGACCCGCGCGCGCGAAAGCCAAAAGTCGCGCTCGCGCGATATGCCCAAAAACCAAAGTTGCGTATTTCAGTATACTGAAGACTCCTGTGCAAACGAGACTGCTAAACGACGTCCAGACTGTAAATTACATCAGTTTCAGTCCGTTTCGAGTTGTAAAGGCTTCCAAAACATGTTGTAAATCTATATAAACTCTAAATTTACTCAATTAGGGGGTTGGCAATTATTATACACACATTCTACAACCATACTTCCAGCCATTGAAGGGAGGGAAGCAAGGAGAAGAAGAAGAAGACCAAGGGTTTCCATGGCCTCCTCCATCAACCTCTTGCTATCTACTACTTCCATGGACGGCTAGATCATCGATCTAGGGTTTCAATGAAGCCCTAGATGAGTAATAGGGTTTTATTTATGCTTTTGTTTTAGTCTATTATGTATGGATGACAGTCACATGTTGAGAGGATTTTTATTAATAAATCGTACTTACATTGATTAAATCATTGCTTTCAGAATTTATTCTTGTCTTAGATCTATTTTGACTGTGATGTGCTCAACGATCTATTCTTGCTGTGCTTGTTTAGATTGTTTACATGTGATGGTGCTTTATTGATTCGTGCTATCAAGTATCCGAATAGTCCATGCCTAGGTTAGATGGATTAGATCACAACCCTAGTTTAGTGTGAGATAATTCGTGCTATCCGCAGATGGATTATGTTGGTGCTTGAACCATGATTATCTTCTTGTCGGAGGAATTGGGCTTGTAGCTACAATTCCCCATATTCATCCAATGTAATAAGCTAAAGTAATTCATAGATATTCCTATTATGAAGCTAGTGGTGGATTTGCAATCCTAGGTTTCCTTTAAATATTATTTAAAAACACTTTTAATTGCTTTCATAGTTTAGATTTATTTTTATTGTTATTAGTTTAATTAAATCCAAATCAAACTCCGTTTTTCCCTAATTAACTAGACTTAGGTTTTAAAATTAAATCGCTGTAGTAATCAATCTCTGTGGGTTCGACCTTTACTTCCACACTGCAAATCCTTTGAAAAGTAAAGAATACTTTTATATCTTGATTCTGACAAGATCAATTTTTGGCGCCGTTGCCGGGGATTGCATTACTACTCTTAGTTTTATAATCGTAGTTTAGTTAATTCGTAAATATTAGATTAGTTTTTATTCTTCTTATTTTCTGTTTTTGTTTTTAGTTACTAACTTGTTTTTTATTATTTTGTAGTCAACGTTTCCGAGTGGAGCAGCTAATTACATCAAAGGAGCTTACGCAAAAATAAAATAAATAAAAATTAAATAAATTGCTTCCTTTGGAATTCGCTTTAAACCGCTGTAAGTCAGGGCGCTGTGACGCACTATTTGCATTAGTTTAAGGTTAATTGCACTGCATTAGCTAGGAAACCCGGGGCGCTGGGTTTGACGCGGTCATTGCATTACAGGATAATTTGCATGCATCATAGTAGTTGTGTGCTTGTTGACCTAGTTGCGTGATTGCTTGCTATTTGTTTTTTTTTTTTTTTTAGTTGAGTCAGTCGTTGTTTTTAGTTTCTTTATTTTAGTTTATGTTGGGTACACGTTCAAATAAACCAGATTTAAAATCTTTCGATCTTGAACTTGAACGTACCTTAAGAACCAGTAAGTCCACAACCCAAGCTTCTAGAGCTAGGTTGCAAGACGACGAGTCAACTCCGATTCCGTCGTCGTTGTTTGAGGCCGAAATTCAAAGTACCCGTGAACGGTTAAGGAGAGCTCGAACTTTTAAAATCGAACCAATTAAAATGGCTGACGGTGGAAATAACAATAACAATCAAAACAACGGAGCTAATATGAATAATCCTAATATACCACCACCTCCTCCACTTAAAGATTATTTTATTCCTACGACTTACACACCACAAACATGTATTGAATTACCGGAGGCGACGGCATCTCACTTTGAGATAAAGTCGTCTACCATCTCGCTACTACCATCTTTCCATGGCCGTTTAAATGAAGATCCATATAAACACTTAGGAGATTTTCAAGATATTTGTTCTACTTTGAAAATTCAAAATCTTACTGATGATGAATTAAAAATGCGGCTCTTTCCATTCTCATTAAAGGACAAAGCTAAATATTGGCTCCAATCTTTGGAGCCAAACACTATTAGAACATGGGAAGATTTACACACCGCATTTTTACAAAAGTTTTTCCCGATTATGCGTACAAACCAGATAAGAAAATCAATAACCAATTTTGTAATGCAAGATGGGGAATCACTTTACGACACGTGGGAAAAATTTAAAGAATTATTACGCTCGTGTCCACATCATCAAGTCCCTAAGTGGCAACTTGTTCAGGTCTTCTATGAGGGGCTTATTCCCTCGGTCCGGAATACCGTCGATGCCGTTTGTGCGGGAACTTTCCTACACAAAAGCGCCGATGAGGCCTGGAAAATATTTGAAACGTTAAGCGAGAATTCAATGCACCAAACGGTGTCTGTCCGTTCGGAAGGATATCTTAATCAACCTAGGAGGGATGTAAAATTCGAGTCAAGTCAATCAATTGAATTAAAAGAACTATCTAACAAACTTGACCGACTTCTAACGATGAACCAAACGACAGCCCCACCCGCTCGTGAAATCTGTGCATTATGTTCCGATCCTTCACATTCGATACTTGCTTGTCCATCGGCGAGTCAATTTCCGGAATTCGTGGAGCAACACATTAATTCTATTCAACAATACCCACGAAATAATTATAATGCAACTACTAATAATCCGGATGCGCCATGGAGAAACCATCCTAACTTCTCGTGGAAAAATAACAATAATAATCCTAACGAGGCGACTAATTTTCCAAATGCGTATCGACCTCAGTTCCAACCTAACCAATACCAACAACCGCCTCCTAATGCTAATCCTTCAAGGGGAAATATTTTTGCGGAAAAGGTGTTGGCGTCCCTTAAGACTATTGAAACGCAAGTTCAGGCACAAGCACAAATAGTGCACTCTCATACGCAATCCATTGCGAAGCTTGAATCCCAAATGGGACAACTAGCTACTGTAGTAAGTCGTAGAAACGAGGGGACGTTGCCTAGTCAAACAATCCAAAATCCTAAGGGACAATATGAGGTTAAGGGGTCGAATGAACAAGTGAACGCCGTCTCAACTAGGTTGACTACCCGAGAGGAGGAGGTAATAGAAAGTCCGAATGAGAATGTGAAAGGTATGAATAATAACTCTAATAAAGAGACGGGTGGGGACATGGATAAAAATAAGAAAGAAAAAGACGCAGTCCCAACGAATTATACTCCTAGAATGCCATATCCACCAAACGTTGAGGAACCGTCTAATCTTACAAATAAAAAGTCTAGGGTTGAGGATATACTCGAGGTATTTAAACAAGTCAAAACAAATATTCCTTTCCTCGATGCTATAAAACAAATACCCGCCTATGCTAAATGTCTAAAAGACCTTTGTACACAAAAGCGCAAAATACGGAGTCATACTCCTAAAAAGGTCTTTCTCACGGAAAAAGTAAGCTCTATATTCCAACATGCTCCTCCAAAATATAAAGATCCAGGTACGCCTACGATTTCATGTGTCATAGGTGACACTACCATTCATAGGGCTCTCCTTGACTTAGGAGCTAGTGTTAATCTCATACCTTATCACGTCTATCAACAACTAGGATTAGGTGAACTGAAACCTACGGCCGCTACTATACAATTAGCGGATCGGTCTATTAAAATTCCTAGAGGAATCGTCGAGGACGTCTTGGTTAAGGTTGACAAATGCTATTATCCTGTCGACTTCATGGTCCTTGACACCGAACCAGTGCAAGATGTTAGGAAACATACTCCTGTCATCTTAGGTCGTCCATTCTTAGCCACGGCCAACGCACGTGTCAATTGTAGAACAGGGGTGATGAAAGTGTCGTTTGGGAACATGAATTTAAAATTGAACGTTTTTAACGCTATGGATCAACCTCTTAAAAACGACGATTCCCTATGTGAGGTGGAAGGTGAGGTAACACGGAATATCGAGCTTACCAAAGAAATAAATGTGAGTGCGGAAAATAATATAGCGGACGATGAAGAGTGGATGAATCCTAATCCTGTAGACCCTAATGAGGAATCTACTCGGAAGGTAAGAAATCGATTCGAACATAATGACAAACCGTTAATCGATTTAATTCAAAGCGATGTTATTTCTGGTTACCATCGAGCTCTACCTGACATCCTTAGGGGTACACAGTCCGATATACGGCCTCCATAAAATCTTGAGCTAGAACGGTCTAGCTAAAGACGTAAAAGTTAGCGCTTCTTGGGAGGCAACCCAAGCTTTATTTCATTCGTTTTTCTTATTTTTGGACGTTTTTGGGTCTGTTTGTGTCTGTTTTGGACATGTTGGACAGGTTTGGGGGTTGGAATTAAGTTATTTTAATAATATATACATAATTTTAATCAAAAAGTGGAAGAAACCCATCTCGCGCGCGCGGCCCGCTCGCGCGAGCCATCGCTCGCGCGGTCCGCTGGCGCGAGTTTGTGCCTTAGGTGGTTTTCTTTACTTTTCTTTATTTTGAGCCTCAGGTTCTCCTCGCGCCTGGAATCGCAGGCGCGAGGTACCTCGCTCGCGCGATAAAAAAAAAAAAAAAAAAAATTGGGAATTCGCGCGCGCGACGGCCGCTCGCGCGATTTTCCCAATTTCTGTTTTTTTTTTCTTTTGTTTTCTGTATCCTTCTCCCATACTTGTTCTGATAATGTTTTTGTTTTTGTTTTTGTTTATTAAGCCATTTTAGATCGTGTTAGTTATTGTTTTCCTTATTACATTTATACTTTTTCGTTTATTTCTTTTCCATTTGATAGTTTAGTTTAATTTGGATTAGTTTTTCAATTTCTATTTTATATTTCTGTTTCTTTTCCTTTTAATATTTTTGTTAGTTTCTTTTCGTTTAGCGAATAGTAACAGGTAACATTGAACTTTATTGTCACATGCTTGTGTGTTCACCTGCTCTATGCTTGTCTAGACCGAGGTATTATCGTTCCTTCTGTACTCTCCTTTCTTTCATTTTATTGTTTCATTAGGGACAATGAAAGGTTTAGGTTTGGGGGTATGCACACACATGCACATTATTTTTATGCAAAACTTTAAAATTTTTTAAATAAGTGTGACGATGTTACCTACGATTTTGCAATCGCTAGTCGATACTTCTTGTTATGTAATGTGATTTGTTATAGAATGATAAACAAGAGAATATGTGATTAAATGTTTGCTAAAGTTATGTTGAAATATTTTAAGTTATGTATTGTTTGAATCGTAGTTTTATATCATAGATTTGCACATAAATTTATGCACTACACGTAGTCGCTTGAATACATGTTGGTTGTGAACTATAATATGATTCGGATTTCTAGATAACATATGGTGGAGACTAAGCCCGGTGAGCTTTTGAGCCTATCTTTTCTATTTAGAGGGTTAGAAATACATCTTGTGTTTGTCGAATTTCATTGAAATAGCGCATCTACTTGTTGTTTAGTCTCATTATTCTTGTTTTGGTTGATAGTCAAGTTAAAATAGTTGTTACCATGCTAAATAATCTTCCATCGTAAACATTGAAGAACCATACGACTTCAGGAAATGATTTTAGGCCTTCTTTGTTTATGACCGATAAATGATGAAAAATTTCCTTAGTTCGCCCTTTGAGCCATTGAAATGCCATTTCTTTCTTAAATTACCGTTATCCTTGTTTTTGCTCCGATTTGGCCAACTTGGAGTTCACCTCTGAAAGATTGATCACCTTTTAGTGGTGTTAAGGCGATGTGTGATTGGGAAGAAAAAGAAAATAAGATGCTATTGGGGTAGTTGCTTGGTATTCGATGAATAATCATTTGAGAAGCAAGAAAAGAAAAAGAAAAAGGAAAAAGAAAACAAAATAAAAAGGAGAAGGTTGAAAAAAAAATGAAAGAAAAGAAGAAAAATGAATGAAAAGGAATGAAGAGAAAGAAAAGATGAAAGTTTGTAGAAGAAGAATGAAAGAAATCGAACATGCCTTACAATGCCATTCTAAATCTACCCATATATCCATTTTATCCTTTTTCATTACCTGAGCTACGTTACAACCTTTGAAAAGTCCTATTTGATCCTAGAAAAACATGGTTCGGATATGAAAATGATGGGAGGGGGATTAAAACATGGTAATGATTAATTTTTCTTGATTGATTGGCATCCTATCCATGAGACTACTGTTTTTCATGTCATGCGTCTTTTTCATGTCGTATGTGAGCGTTATTCGTCTTGAAAACATAATTCTTTTGCTCACGTATAATAGAGAAATTACACATGTTTCTGAGTGTTTCATTTTAGAGTGTAATTAACATTGTGAGATTCGTAGTCAAGACATAGTTAGATGGTCATCCGAGTTATATTCCAAGTTTATGACATACGCGTGTTTATTTGACTACCATATCACACACGTGCGAATTTATGAGGAACTCTATTGATTTATACGATGCATGTGCTTGAGAGTGTTTTTCATGATGTATGTAGACGTTTGATTCTATTTCTTTATGTTCGTTATTCTATTTCGAATCTTTGTTGTATAATAAGGAGTATTGAATGTAGTTTTTTTTCATTTTAATAAAAATTTTTAAATTTATAAGTTAATAAAGATGGTTGTGGGTAACTTGTTGACGAGAACCCTCACGAGACTTCACTCGTCCGACTAGGGACACCTAGGGGTTTAAAAGGCTTGTTGCATACGCTAAATGCAATCGTGATCCATACGAAAATGGAATAGATTTTTATTTGTAGTTTTTATTTTAGTTTTGCTCGAGGACTAGCAAAATGTAGGTTTGGGGGTGTGATCGGGAGAGAACTAATCCTATTTATACGCCTTAATGAGCATTTGTTAGTACCTTTTTATTCTGTTTTTGTATATTTTTACTTCGTTTTCTAGTTTCTGACAGGTTTTGGAAGAAATCAGCTAAACCAGGCTAAACAGGGTGAAAAAGCATAGTTGAAGAAGCTGAAAAAACCAAGTCGCGCGCGCGACCTGCGCCCGCGAAATCCGAGAAATCGCTCGCGCGATCCGCTCGCGCGAGAACCCCATAATCGCTCGCGCGACCCTCGCGCGCGAAAGCCAAAAGTCGCGCTCGCGCGACCCGCTCGCGCGATATGCCCAAAAACCAAAGTTGCGTATTTCAGTATACTGAAGACTCCTGTGCAAACGAGACTGCTAAACGACGTCCAGACTGTAAATTACATCAGTTTCAGTCCGTTTCGAGTTGTAAAGGCTTCCAAAACATGTTGTAAATCTATATAAACTCTAAATTTACTCAATTAGGGGGTTGGCAATTATTATACACACATTCTACAACCATACTTCCAGCCATTGAAGGGAGGGAAGCAAGGAGAAGAAGAAGAAGACCAAGGGTTTCCATGGCCTCCTCCATCAACCTCTTGCTATCTACTACTTCCATGGACGGCTAGATCATCGATCTAGGGTTTCAATGAAGCCCTAGATGAGTAATAGGGTTTTATTTATGCTTTTGTTTTAGTCTATTATGTATGGATGACAGTCACATGTTGAGAGGATTTTTATTAATAAATCGTACTTACATTGATTAAATCATTGCTTTCAGAATTTATTCTTGTCTTAGATCTATTTTGACTGTGATGTGCTCAACGATCTATTCTTGCTGTGCTTGTTTAGATTGTTTACATGTGATGGTGCTTTATTGATTCGTGCTATCAAGTATCCGAATAGTCCATGCCTAGGTTAGATGGATTAGATCACAACCCTAGTTTAGTGTGAGATAATTCGTGCTATCCGCAGATGGATTATGTTGGTGCTTGAACCATGATTATCTTCTTGTCGGAGGAATTGGGCTTGTAGCTACAATTCCCCATATTCATCCAATGTAATAAGCTAAAGTAATTCATAGATATTCCTATTATGAAGCTAGTGGTGGATTTGCAATCCTAGGTTTCCTTTAAATATTATTTAAAAACACTTTTAATTGCTTTCATAGTTTAGATTTATTTTTATTGTTATTAGTTTAATTAAATCCAAATCAAACTCCGTTTTTCCCTAATTAACTAGACTTAGGTTTTAAAATTAAATCGCTGTAGTAATCAATCTCTGTGGGTTCGACCTTTACTTCCACACTGCAAATCCTTTGAAAAGTAAAGAATACTTTTATATCTTGATTCTGACAAGATCACAAGTATTCTCCAAGATAGACCTAAGATCGGGTTATCATCAGTTGAAAGTGAAGGTCGAAGATGTTGAGAAAACAGCTTTTAGAACGCGTTATGGACACTACGAGTTCTTAGTTATGCCATTTGGAGTTACCAATGCACCAGCCGCGTTCATGGACCTTATGAATCGAGTATTCAAAGATTATTTAGACGACTTTGTGATTGTATTCATTGACGATATCCTTATCTATTCGCCAAGTGAGATAGAACATGAGAATCATTTGAGATTGATACTTCAGAGATTACGAGAGAAACAATTGTTTGGGAAATTCAAGAAATGTGAATTTTGGTTACCTAGCATTACTTTTCTTGGTCATGTGATTGATAAGAAGGGAGTATCAGTTGACCCTCACAAAATAGAAGCTGTATTAAATTGGCAAAGACCGACTTCCGTATCTGAAATTCGAAGTTTCTTGGGATTAGCGGGATATTACCGCCGTTTTATTGAACATTTCTCGAAGATTTCATTACCTATGACAAAGTTAATGAGGAAGGGAGTTACATTTGAATGGAGTCAGGAATGCGAGGACAGTTTTCAAGAATTGAAGTCACGACTGACGAGAGCACCTATTCTGACAATACCATCTGGAACTGAAGGATTTGTGATCTATAGTGATGCTTCACACAAAGGGTTGGGATGCGTATTGATGCAAGGTGGTAAAGTGATTGCTTATGCTTCTAGACAGTTGAAGACACATGAGATTAATTATCCGACCCATGATCTTGAATTAGCCGCAGTAATTCATGCTTTAAAGATTTGGAGACACTACTTATACGGAGAAAGTGTGAGATATTCACAGATCATAAGAGTTTGAAATATATTTTCACCCAACGGGACTTGAATATGAGACAGCGAAGATGGTTGGAATTAATGAAGGATTACGATCTTTCGATTGAGTATCATCCGGGGAAAGCGAATGTAGTAGCCGACGCATTAAGCCGGAAGACGCCGAGGAATTTAGCCGACGAGCTAACACAACAAAAAGAATTGGTAAAAGAAATGGAACGTTTGGACCTGGATGTGATACCAAAGGTTAGTGGTGGTTTAATGATGGCAATCAGGGCACACCCAAATATTATTAATGAAATCAAGAGGGAACAGTTTCATGATGTTTACTTGTGTAGAATGAGAGACGAGATACCTTTGGGGAAGCGATCTGGTTTGGTATTGGAACAAGGGATTCTGAAGTTTGGAAATCGATTATGTGTACCGAATGTGAAAGACATAAAGGAACGACTCTTAGAAGAAGCTCATAGTACGAAATATTCAGTACACCCGGGGAGTAATAAGATGTACAGAAACTTGAGAGAAAACTTTTGGTGGAAGGGCATGAAGCGTGAAGTTGCCAAGTTTGTATCCGAATGTTCGGCATGTCAACAAGTCAAGGCAGAGAGACAAGTACCCGCGGGGTTACTACAACCTTTGCCAGTGTCGGAATGGAAATGGGATGAGATTACGATGGACTTTGTTTCAGGATTTCCACGATCAATCAATAAGAATGATAAGATTTGGGTTATAGTTGACCGATTAACAAAGTCAGCTCATTTTCTACCGATCAAGACGACTAAACCGTCCAAGTTAGCGGAATTGTATGTGAAAGAGATTGTAAGACTACATGGAGTCCCAGCTGTGATTGTGTCAGATCGTGATAGTAGTTTTACGTCAAGATTTTGGGGAAGTTTGCAAGAAGCTATGGGTACGAAATTAAGTTTCAGTACTGCATTTCATCCTCAGACCGATGGGCAGTCAGAACGCATGATTCAGACGTTAGAGGATATGTTGAGACTTTGTGTATTAGATTTTGGGAACGATTGGGAGCACCACTTACCGTTGATTGAATTTGCTTATAATAACGGATTTCAGTCAAGTATCGGGATGGCACCGTATGAAGCTTTGTATGGGCGTAAATGTCGATCACCAGTTTGTTGGACCGAGGTTGGAGAAAGAAAGTTATTAGGACCCGAGTTAATACAGGTGACTACGGAAAAGGTGAAGTTGATTCAAGAGCGACTCAAAGTAGCTCAGAGCCGATATAAGAGTTATGCGGATTCTAAACGACGATCGATGAATTTTGAAGTGGAAGATTTCGTATACTTGCGAGTATCGCCTTCGAAAGGCATTGTACGATTTGGGAAGAGGGGAAAGCTCAATCCGAGATTCATAGGACCTTTTGAGATCCTAGAGAGGGTTGGTCCAGTGGCTTATCGACTGGCCTTGTCATCAGAGTTGGAACATGTGCACAATGTGTTTCACGTGTCTATGTTGAGACGTTGTATGACTGACATGAGTAAGATCATTGTACCTGAACCGTTGCAAATTCAGGGGGACTTGACTTATGTGGAACAACCAGTGGAGATTCTAGATCGTAAAGAACAAGTTTTAAGAACTAAGACGATTCCAATGGTAAAAGTACTATGGCGTAGTCACACGGTGGAAGAGGCTACATGGGAACATGAGGAAGACATGAGGAATGAGTATCCGTACTTGTTCGACGCATGAGGTAAAGTTTGGGGACAAACTTCCTTTTTGGAGGGGAGAGTTGTCACACCCGTTCCAGAATTTCATGGTTTTAAAACATGCATAAATTGAGATTTTGGAATTATTAATGTTATTAATAATTTGATTGAGTTGAGTTGACGTGAGTCAACGGTGAGGTGTCTAGTGGAGACACGAGGAATTGGTAACACATGTTGCATTGGCATGATTAAATGACATTTATATGACTTAAATGTTATTTGACTTTATCTGGTATTTTGTGAATAGTAAATTTTACCTGTGTTTGGTAAATTGTAGTAATCTCTGATATTGTTATATATTGATTTGAGAACTGTGGTGAGAACGTGAGTGTCACGCTAATTAAAAAGGTAGGTTGTGTAGAGATTCCACAGAATTTAGTTTTCAGACGTTATTTTGGACTCAAACGAAACTTAGTTGGAAACTTTTGGAAATTTATAGTTTTCACTTGTAAAGGCATAAAATGGACGTGTGCGACGTTTCAAGGATTAATTAGAAGTTTTGAGAAACTTGCGGGGAGGTAAACGTAATTTCCCGGAAGTTTGCCTATATATATAGATTGAGATGAGATGTCAATCTCATCCAAACCCCTAAATATCTAGAGAGAGGAGAGAGAAGGGAGATTTTGTTGCCACGGGCTTTGTGACGCCGTTTGACGACTTTCCGTCCGTCAGTTTTTCTCCAGATTTCAGATTTGAACTCGTGGAGGTAAGACCTACGTTTTGGTACTACTTAGGTCATGTTTGGCCAAGTTTTGTTAAAATCTTAATTTTGGACTTTTGGGAAAAATCAGGTAAAACTTATAGGAATCGTACCAATTTCGAAATCCGACGATTATTTAGCCCCCTAGACGATCCTTCAAAGTTTGAAGAGATTCGCACGAGGTATGAATTCTAGATCTATGAAATATATGGATTTTCATGTTTTGGACATCATTTTTGATATTCTTGGATCCGGGCAAAATTCATGTATTAGTTAGGCCCGTTAATTATGCACGTGAAATTATGATAAAAGCACGTATAACTGTTTACGTGAGCATGTTATGTGTCTACTTGAGTCAAAGGGGAGTTTGGTGCAAATTCATTCGGAGTAAGCTCCTCGAACCTTGAGGATTGTGATCTTGTTGGAATTGGAATTTGTGGTTGTGTCTGGATTGGAGGTGGGCCCAACCAGTACACGGTACCTGGTATGGAGGAAGGCCCAACCAGTGTACGAGATGCGTGGGAGAGGTGGGCCTCCTACGGCATCGACCGGATGAATGCGTACCACTCACCCCAGAGACTATTTCTATGTGTTTTAGATGCTTAAACCATGAATTGTCATATAAGCATACATTTAGAATTGTACGCTCAGCATATAGCTGAGCAGTGGAGATGTACTCCATTGCAGGTAAGAAGAAGGATAAGAAGAAGCGCGATGAGTGAGGCCGATGAACGCCGAGGATAACACTTGTATATGTTTTTGTTTTAAATCCTAAACTTGTGTAAGGTTTGGTAATATGTTGTAATAGAACCATAGATTAATTCTATAGTATTGTAATCGTGTAATTGAACATCTGTAGTTATGTTTTAATGCGTTAAATCAGTTATGATTGTACCACGGTGGGTGTTGAGAGGTATGAGTTGTGAATATTTCAATACAGGGCTGTTAGCAGGGGAGCAGTCGACTGAACCCCCTGATCAGTCGACTGGATCTCGTGGGATTGAGACACTGAAAGTCTATAGTAAGAGAAGCAGTCGACTGGATCCTTGATCAGTCGACTGAGGCACTGTAGATTTTAGCTACTGATCCAAATAGTAACCAATGCAGTCGACTGGAGTTCCCTGATCAGTCGACTGAACCCCTGATGAGAAATGTTAATTTTAGTTCTGCATAACACAGTCGACTGGGGTTCCCTAAGCAGTCGACTGGACCTCTTTGCAGTATGTTGTATTTGTGGTTCTGCTTAACACAGTCGACGGAGCAGTCGACTGGACCCTAGTGCAGTCGACGGGGCAGTCGACTGAACCTCTGTTTTCAAAACTATTTTTCTTTGAATATGTTTCAATGGCCAAAACTTTTTAAGACTCTTATTTCAATGTATTTTACAAACACAGAGGAGAACGTTTTCCTAAGTTTTAACTACCAGGGTTGTTTTATAGAAGTTCTTTCCGCTGCGTATTATTAGATGTTGTTGGATGAGCCTTGGTGGCGTGCCACGTGTCCTATTTCCACGCGTAGTGGGATGGGTCGTGACAAGTACACAAAGTTTTGCTACATATTTTTGAAGATGAAATCATCAATTACATAAAAGTAAATTTTTACAACTACTAGAACTAGAAAAGGCAAAGAAAAACTAAAGTTTCCTATTTCTAGGGACAATATGAAGTGCTCACATGATAACCTCCCATAAACTATTCTCTCCTTAACAGTGATTGTAAACTGTGTTTGTTGGTTGTGTCTTGTTGTGTGCTCTCCTTCCTTCATTTTATAGACGAATTCTGATTGTGAATTCGTCATTTCGTTCATCACTGGGTATTTTTTTCTTCTTCTTCCGACTCAATTTTCTCCAATGCTCTGACAGTTTTGAATTTTAACATGCACACATACACAGATAGAGAGAAAGAAGGAAAAGAAAGGAAAAAAAGAATAAAAAAATAAAGTGTCAATATCCAAGCAATTGCTTGGATGTTGTGTTTTTTGTTTGATACGTATTTTTTTTTTTTTTTGAGATTCTTTTCATTCAAACAGTAATTTTTACTGTCTATTACTATTCTAATAATATGGGAGATACTACAGTGTGGTTGTTACTTCTTTCATTCCCTTTATTTCACTTTATTTTTACCTAAAAATATAAAATGTGTAAAAACAAATAATTACATGCATTTGAGTGGCATCACTGTTAAATTATATTAATTCAAATATGCATATAAAACTAGGGATTTGGGGGATTAAATGAGCATTATGTCTATTATATTGGCACATAAATGTGCAATATTCAATGTTTGTCACACCCCTCAACTAGCTTATTGCTAGTCCATAGCAATGAAGTGAAAAGCGAAATTGTTCTAAAAATTTTATTAAAAGTAGAAATAAACTAAGTAAAATAAAATTACTTAACTCACTGTCGCAAGAATCGCGATTGCATTTAGCGTATGCAACAAGCCGTTAAACCCCTAGGTTACCACTAGTGGACGAGTATTGTCTCGTGAGAGTTTGCAGTGAATATACCCACAAAATTCAAATTTTTTTAATTTTTTTTTTTGTAAAAATAAAGTAAAATAAAAATCAAGGTAGATTTTCTCCTTTTACAATAGATAAGATTAAATTTGGCAATAAAATGAATTTTCCAAGTATGTAATAGTAATGCAACACATATACTCACAGTTTGTCAATGGAAGTATTTTTTATACTCTTTAAACTTACAATGTGTACTTGAAAATTCAAGCAACTGATCTTAACTTCAAAGTTTACAGAACTATTAACAGTCATAAAATTTGTAGTTTTAACTCAAATCTCACTAGGATTTCACTCTTTTAAGAAGAAACTCTCAGAAACCGGTGTAGAGAACATCTCACTTGGTAGGGAAGCAAAGATAGAGGAATTGCTTCCATTTTTTTTTTATGACTCAATATACAGGCATTTGGAGTACAATAAGTCTCATGAAAGAATACTTAGCATTAGAAGAGCGATCTACCGTGGAGAACATCCTTATCACTTAAATTTAAAAATTAATTTCTTTTAAATCATTAGGACTTTGACTGGCAGGTTAGAAATTAAGATGAGTAGGAGATTTGGGGTGTATTTGTTCTAAGCATGTGATTGGAGTGTTTGCGCAATTCATTCCAACTTCTTCTTTTTCTTCTCCTTTTTATCATTTTTTTTTGGAAATCAACCCCTTTCTTTCTTTACCACTTCTTGCAATATTAATACAGTCCAATCACATACCTGGATATAGAAGTGAGGTTTGTACTCCCAGGTGCAGCAAGCCATGATTTGGATAGAACTGAGAATAAGATAATATAAGGTGAAGGGGGGGTGCATTTGAAAGAAAGGATGGCCTAAATCATAGTTAAAAATAGATTGATTTTGTTCATTCAAGTAATTTAGACGTTCTAATGGTAAATCCTGAATGTTCTCTTCTAATGATCAGTCAAAGAAAAAGAAAAATAATGAGACTTTCAACGAGTGATATGATAAAGAGAATAAAATGAAATTGAAAAGGATAGTAACCCTCATAAATTGAGATTGGCACAAAAGCTCACATGGGTTAATTAGTTTTCACTACTTGTTTTAAACTGCATAGGTTATGCTTACTCATCCATTTAGATTCAGTAAATATTTTCACACTGTTTCAAAAAGATTTAAAGTCTAAAGAGTTTCTAGCATTTGAAAATAGTAAAACATGTGACAATGTGTTATATGCTATTAACATACCCAAAATAACATTAACATGTCAAATTTATCTTATATAGAGTAAAAGAAAAACTTCTGAAAAATCCTAAGCGCATCCACTAAGTTGGATATATATATGGTGCAACTAGTATCCTCTGCACCTATACAAAAGAGGCTACGCAATCCGGAGCGTCCAAGTTGTCATGATTACCCATCCACCTCTAGTAAAAGAGATGGGTCTAGAACCACTAGCAAGCTAAAATATCAGTAAGAGGCTAGGAGATAACTCTGACTTTACTTAGTTTTTCGCTACCTCTAGGGACATTCACCGCACTAGACATATCTGGTGATGCTTGGATCATGCAAATTACTCTTATCGATCCAGCTAATGAAAGCCAGATGTACACGTAGGATCATTTTAAAGTCTGACCTGACTGAAAATTATTGTATGTACAAAAACTAAAAATTAAAATAAAAATAAATGAGGGATGGGAAAACAAAATTTATTTGGGTATCAAAGGATCCAGTTCTTTTTCTCAACCAAAATTTTCTTTTGTTTTGATTTGAATTGTCTTTTATAGCAGTAGTAAACTTTAAAAGATGTGTCATTATGAGCAATTAAACCAGGACATTCTTCTCTATAACAATTCAAACACCATCCTAACCTTTTAGCTTTCCTTTTGATGGCATAAAGACTAGTACCAGCAAAGGGTTTCTTCTGCTCAGAAACAAGTGAGCGACCCATTAACGTCTGGTCAATGACTATTGGATCCATTTTTTATACTCTCAGCCAACAAGAGAGGCTAGACTCAACCCTTCTACTCTTTCCAACTATCAACTAAGATCTAATTAAAGAGAGCTTAGAGGGGGTGGGTGGGAAATTTATTTAAAAACTAAAAATATTTATATTAAGAAATATATACATTCAGAAACTAAAAAGAAAATATTATTTTTAATTTTTATTTTTATTTTTTTTAACAAAAAACTTAAAACACACAAAACGAAAAACTACATTTTTCTATATATATATAAATATAAATAAAAACAGAAAACTAGAAACTACATTTTTCTCTCTCTCTCTTTTTTTTTTTTTTAGAAAAGTCCCAGACAACGTATCATTACAATAACAATAATAAGGAAAGTTATGATATAAACTTCGAAAATCATAAGAGCGGTGACGTGTTTGTCATTATTTTTTTTTTTAACAGAAAACTAGGGGAAATAATTAAATATATATATAATTTAACAAGGGCAACGTATAAAAACAAGGTAAAGTTCAAAATTCATAAGACCAATAGCTAGCGCGTCGTTCATTTTTTTTTTTTGTAAAGAAATGGAAAAATATCACCTGTCTCTTGGAAATCTGATAACCTGGTAGGGCCGTAGATCGAGTGATATTTCCAAGCTTCTTTAGTGCGTGGGTACCAACAACTTATGGATATCATTTTTGTTAAATAATGGAAAAGAGAAAAAATCAAAATCTAAAATAAAAACTAAGCCGAATCGGAAAAATAGAGAATAAAATCAAAATCAAGCTTTTCTCTAGACCATAGATCTTACTTTTAGTGATCAGTAGAGTGGATCTTGATTTTAGATCGTAGAAAAATAATAAAAAAATGGAAAAAAAATGAGAGAGGGAGATCGGGTCGAGAGAGTGAGAGAGTTGCAGAGAGTGAGAGAGAGATCGCGGCGAGAGGGTGAGAGCAAGAAGAAAAAGAAAGGAAAAAGAGAGAAAAAGAGAGAAGGGAAAGTTTTTAGGGTTCAAAATCCTATATAAAGCCATTTTCTCTTTTTCAGTGTGTCTCTCTCTAGAGAAGCTAATTTTGTTTTTTTTATGAAATAAAGATAAAATAAACAAACATGTGTTTTTTTTATAAAATAAAGATAAAATAAACAAACAGGTGTTAATCATGAAACCGTACCCCCCCTGACATTGTCCTCAATGAGTGAGATGAGAAAAAGAAGTCAAGGATAACACCTGTAATAAAAAGAAATACAAAAAGAAATGATAGAATAATAATGACCAAATTAACTTTGAGTATAGGACTTATGAAAATATAAATACTCTGATACACTATGTCCCATACCAATTATGTTTTAAGATATTAAGGAGCATTATAGTTGGGGTCCTCCAAAGGAATGGACTCCAACTCAGGTTCAAATCCTTCTAAAAATGGCTTTAATCTATGTCCATTAACTTTAAATGTATTTCCATCTTTAGGGTCCTCAACCTCGACAGTTCCATAAGGATAAACATTTTTTACAATATATGGACCAGTAATCGAGATTTCATCTTTCCTCTAAAAAGATGTAGTCTTGAGTCATATAATAGAACTTTTTGCGCGAGGGTAAATCTTTTGCGCAAAAGATTCTTATTATGATACATTTTAGTTCTTGCTTGATGAATTCGAGCATTATCATATGCGTCTTTACGAATTTCTTCAAGCTCACTTAATTGTAATTTTTTTAAAATCCCTCCCTCTTCAATATTACAATTTAAAGTTCTAGTAGCCCAATATGCCTTATGTTCTAATTCTACTGGTAGGTGACAAGCTTTTCCATAGACAAGTCTATATGGAGACATCCCCAAATGGTTCTTATAAGCAGTTCTATATGCCCATAAAAGCATCTGTTAATTTTGAAGACCAGTCTTTACGATTAGAATCCACAGTTTTTTTTTTTGAGAATATGCTTAATTTGCCTATTAGCTAATTCAGCTTGTCCATTTATTTGTGGATGGTATGCTGTTGACACCTTATGGGTCACTCCATATCTTTTCATTAATTTTTCAAATGACTTGTTACAAAAATGAGTTCCTTGATCACTTATTATTGCTTTTGGAGTTCCATCTTGAGAAAGTATATTATCTTTTAAAAATGCAAAAACTGTACGGTGATCATTATTTCTTGTAGGAATAGCTTCTACCCATTTTGAAACATATTCGACTGCTAATAAAATATATTCATATTGGCAAGATGGAGGAAAAGGTCCCATAAAGTCAATGCCCCAACAATCAAAGATTTCAATTGTAATTATAGGGGTCATTGGCATTTGATTTCTTTTCATAATACTGCCCAACATTTGGCAGCGGTTACAAGCCTTACAATCTAAATATGAATCTTTAAATAGAGTTGGCCAATATAAACCACTTTGTAAAATTTTCATGGCAGTCACTCGAGATAAAAATGTCCTCCACAAAAGGACAAATGACACATGAAAAGTACATTTTCGATTTCTTCATTTGGGACGCATTTCCTAATTACCTGATCAGCACAATATTTAAACAGATATGGGTCATCGAAGTAGAAAATGCCTAGCAATAGCTAGGAATATCTTTTTATCTGATGATGACCAATTACTTGGTATTTTTCCAGTTACTAAATAATTAACAAGATCAGCATACCATGGCAGAGAAGTCACAGAAAATAACTGTTCATCAGGAAAAGAGTCTTGAATAAGTAGGGGTTCACTGGTATTGTCTTCAAAAGTGAGGCGGGATAAGTGATCAGCTACCACATTTTCTACTCCTTTTTTGTCTTTAATTATTAAATTAAATTCCTGTAGTAGGAGTATCCACCTAATAAGCCTAGGCTTACTGTCTTTCTTTGAAAGAAGATATTTAAGAGCTGAGTGGTCAGTAAAACAGACAATAGGGGAACCAATCAAGTATTGCCTAAATTTATTAAGTGTGAATACCATGGCTAGTAATTCTTTTTCAGTAGTTGAGTAGTTCATTTGAGCACTATCCAGAGTTCTACTGGCGTAGTATATAACTGACACCTTTTTATCCTTTCTCTGTCCTAGGACAGCTCCAATGGCAAATTCGCTAACATCACACATTAATTCAAATGGTAAACTCCAATCATGAGATTGCATAATAGGTGCAGTAGTGAGATGCTCTTTTAATTGCTCAAAGGAGTTTTGACATTCTTTAGTCCATTCAAAAGGTGTGTCTTTGGCCAATAATTGACATAAAGGTCTGGAAATTGTACTGAAATTTTTTATGAATCGGCGATAAAAACCTGCATGTACTAAGAATGAATGGATGTCTTTTACAGTCTTGGGAATAGGTAAATTAGCGATAAGATCTATTTTGGTTTTGTCTACCTGTATTCCATTTTTAAAAATAATGTGTCATAAGACAATTCCTTTAGTGACCATAAAATGACATTTTTCCCAATTTAAAACTAAGCTTTTTTTCTTCACATCTTTCGAGAACTTTCTGCAGATTGCTAAGGCAATCATCATAGGATTTGCCAAAAATTGAAAAATCATCCATAAAAACTTCTAAATTCTTTTCTACCATATCACTGAAAATACTTAGCATACACCTTTGAAAGGTCACAGGTGCGTTGCAAAGACCAAAGGGCATTCGACGACAGGCGAAAGTTCCAAATGGACATGTGAAAGTAGTTTTTTCCTGATCTTCTAGTGCACTCTCTATTTGATTGTAACCACTGTAACCATCTAGAAAATAGTAATATTTATGACCCACTATTTTTTCTAACATTTGATCCATAAAAGGTAAAGGAAAGTGATCCTTACGAGTTACAGCATTGAGTTTTCTGTAGTCTATGCATACACGCCATCCAGTAGTGACACGAGTGGGAATTAATTATCCCTTTGAATTCGGAACAACTGTAATTCCTGTTTTCTTTGGCACAACTTGTGTTGGACTTACCCATTTACTATCAGATATTGAATATATAATGCCCATGTCGAGTAGCTTGAGAACTTCCTTCTTAACTACTTCCTGCATAATAGGATTAAGTCTTCTTTTCATTTATCTTGAGGTTTTAGCATTATCTTCAAGATATATATTGTGAGTGTATATTGAAGGGCTTAATCCTTTTAAATCTGCTATACTCCAACCAATGGCACTTTTATGCTTCTGAAGCATACTAATGAGTTTATTTTCTTGACTAGAGTCTAGAAGAGATGATATTATTACGGGATAAGTATTATTATTATTAAGGAAAGCATATTTAAGCTCTTTAGGGAGTTCTTTTAATTCCAACTGTGGAGTTTGTAAATTAGATGGAAGTGTTAATGTAGTCTTTGGTGGTAAAGGTTCAAAATATGTGGTCCACATTGCTTCTTGAATTATTTCTTCTGTTGAATCTTCATTAAAACATACTTGGTTCATAAGATGTTCTTTTAGATTATTACTGTCTAGCTTCTGAATAGAGTTATTAATAACAGATTCTACTGGATCATTGTAACAAGTCAAGTTAAAATATTATCGTAATAGAGATTCAATAGCATGAACTTCTTCAATATTCTCATCTTCTTCTTGATGTTGTGGATTAGAAAAACTTTAATATTTAAAGTCATATTTCCAAATACTACAGTCATCATACCACTGCGGATTCGAATAGTGGCATCAATAGTAGCCAAGAAGGGACTTCAAAAAATGACTGGTATTTGCACATTAGCATCTAATACTGGTTATGTATCAAGGATGACAAAATCTACTAAAAAAATAAATTTGTCAACTTTGACAAGAATATCTTCCAAAATTCCTCGCGGGTTTTTGTAGATCTATCAGCAAGTTGTAATACCATGCGAGTAGGCTTTAGGTCACCTAATCCAAGTTCTTGATAAACAGAATAAGGAAGCAAGTTCACACTAGCTCCTAAGTCCAGGAGTGCGTGATTAATTTTGTGATTTTGAATAATACACGATATTGTTGATGTTACTAGGTCTTTAAATTTTGTTGGTAAATTATGTTGTACGATGGAATTAATTTCTTCAACGAAGTCGGCAGAATATGCATCCTTTCGTACATTTTGCTTACGTTTGACAGTACATAAATCTTTTAAGAATTTTGCATAAGCAGGTACTTGATTAATTGCATCTAAGAGAGGAATATTAATATGCACTTGTTTAAATAATTCTAAATATTCCTAATTCTTATCATTTTGGTGTTTTCTTAAACGTTGTGGATAAGGAATTTGAGGAGAGTATTCAAGAGTTTCCTCTGTTTCTTTTTCCACTGGTAAATCAGATGTTTCATTTTCTTGAGAAATTTGTTGTTTTTCAAGGGTTTCAACTTCAACTTTATCAGTAATTTTATCTTCATCTATTTCTTCCTCAATTTCTATCATATTATATTCCTTATTTGTATGCTCAATTTCTTCTAAAGAATGTGAAATTTCTTGTCCAACAGCCTTACCACTTCTTAGTACAGTTATAGCTTTTACTTGTTCATGTTGATTATTACCAGAAGTTGAGGGATCACCTTGTGGTTGTCCCCTTGGATTAGGTTGTGGTTGGGCAGGAAAAATGCATTTTCCTTTAGAAACGTGTTGGTTATTAATCCTATCCACAGATGTTTGTAGTTTCCCCATGATTTGTATTAATTATTGCATCATAGACTGTAAAGGCTCTTCTTGCACTTTCTTGTGCGGAGGCACATAAACATTAGAATTTTGTTGCGTATTAGGATATGTGTTTTGTGTTTGTTGAAATTGAGGCAGAGGAGGTAAATATTAATTATTTTGAGGAGGTTGGTGTTGAGTTTGAAATTGTAGAATACCCTCTTTTGTATACATATGATTTGGAGGATTTCTCCAGTTAGATTGGTATGAATTACCATAGGCGTTTTGGGGACCCCTATAATTATTCACAGCGTTTGTCTCTGCTTGAGCTGTTTCCTGACAGTTTGAACTATTAGGACATTCATTCGCAGAGTGTCCTAAAGTATGACAGCCGTCACAAAGTTCTCTTTTCTTCTTAGGCGGATTATTTTTTTCTACTGTTATAGCTTCTACTTTACGTGCTAATTCTTCATATTTCAGTGTTAATTAATCTTCTGATTGTAATTGGTATAAACTTTTAGCTTTTACCGTTCTACCAATTTATTCTTTTTCCCATTGGAAATCATTTTCGCTAAGCTAATCAAAATATGATTCAGCTTCGTCAGCAGTTTTACTCAAAAATTCTCCTTGACACATAGTTTCAACCAATTTCTTTGATTTTGGTTATAATCCTTCATAAAAGAAATTAAGTAGACGTCATTTTTCAAATCCATGATGTGGACAAGCTAGTGGGAGATCTTTAAAACGTTCCCAAACTTCAGGGAATGGTTCCTTTTCTTTTTGAGTAAAAAGTTTAATTTGACGCATCATGCTATTAGTTAAATTTTTTGGATAGAATTTTTTTAGAAATGCTTCATTCATATCATGCCATGAAGTTATAGATCCAGGACGGAGAGATAAAAGCCAAGCTTTAGCTTTATCTTTTAAAGAAAAAGGAAAAAAGCTTAAGACGGATTATTTCAATAGGACAACTTTGATCAGAGAATGTACTACAAACTTCTTCAAATTCACAAATATGAAGATAAGCACGTTCTGACCCCATTCCATGGAAAGCTGGTAAGAGTGGAATCATGCCATGTCTAAAGTGAAAATTTCATGTGTGTCTAGGTAGAGTGATGCAAGGAGTGATATTTCTTTCTGGGGTAAATAAATCACGTAAAGGACGTTGTTCACATTCTGTTAAAACAAATTGTGGAATATTTTCTCCCTGCTCACTATGAGCATCATCAGCTATTCCTTCTATGCCTTCAATTTCAGCCATGATTCTAGAAAACTGTATACTAGATGATTCACTAGAAATATTAGAATTGTGTGGTACTTGATATAAAGCTTCAGTAGTATCCAAGGACATATGAAGTAAAAGAAAAACTAAGTTTTAAAATTATTACTATTATTATTATAGCTAAGTAAAAAAAAAAAACTCTTTTTTATGTTTTTTTTAGAAGATAGGTTTATGTATGTATATAAATATATGCTTTTTTTTAGAAGATGCACAAGTACATATCTATAAATATATATATATATATATATTTATATATATTTCACAAAGAAAGATTATATATATATATATATATTTTTTATTTTTCTTATGTTATCATTTTTTTTAAAAAAAGAAAACTAGAATGTTTATAAAGTAGAATATGCATATATATATATAGTGAGATAAATAGTTTTAGACCTAACTTTTTAATTTTTATTTTTATTAACCGTTCCCCGGCAACGGCGCCAAAAACTTGACGACATCCTATTGACGCATTTTCTTATCACACCCAAGTGTAGGTGATCGTACAAGTAATAAAGTTCTGGAAGTCCTGGTCGAACCCACAGGGAACGGAAAAGAAAGATAGGCAATAACTATTTTGTCACAAAAAGAAAATAAAAGATGATGGATTTTTGTGGGGTTTTACTAAACTACTAGTTCTTACATTTTTTTGTAATAAACCAATTAAAAGTTATTTTTTTCTAAGTAGTTTACGGTACAGATTTTAACAGTGCAAAATAAATTAACTAAGAGACTAGTAAGAAAAGGAAGAAAAATAAATAAAAGCTAAATTTTTGTGAGATAAACTTTTTGGATTTAATAAAAGCGAAAGATAGAAATAATACAGATATTTAAGCAAAGCTATTAAAAACAGAAAATATTAATTAAGTTGGAAGAAATGATTTAAAGAATTGGGAATATGCAAACCAACTCTAGATCCCACAACTTTTGTGCATTTGAAAAGCATTTGGTATTTAAGACCGTAGAGTCAATCTTTATTTTAAAAAAATAAACTTTCACTAGTCAGGGTCATATCAAGTGTGTCGGGTTTGATATGAAACGACGTCGTTTGGTTTAAAGAAAAATAAAAAGGCAATTGGACAGTAGCCAGGTTCGAACCGTACCCGCCACGGACGTGGGTTATTCGGCACCCAATCCCCACCGCTCCGCCACTACACAATTGCCTGTCCATTAGTGGATAGAAATATATATAAACACATATTTGAAATATAAACTTTGTCATGTGAGTTGTCTGAGTATGCTAGGTGTTTTTTATGACAAAAGGCATAGTTTGACGATCCACATAATTAGGCTTTTTATTTCAAATATGTAATCTTTTGAGCCTAATATAGCCATAGTATATAAACATGTTAAATGGTCATAAACTATAGATATATAGATATTTTTGGCCATAAATGGAAAAACAACCCATCAAGATAAATTTGTCCATTTAAGATTAGTGCACAGAAGCTGTGGTTTCTAAGTTTTTATTGCATATCCCCAATTAAAGCTTTAGCCTACCATTTTGGAATTGAAACTGTCTTCAAAATAAAAGTAAAAGATAAGTTAAATAGATACACGCAATCACCGTCCAATTAAAATTAAAGTTGTAAAATCAAGGTAAGGGTGAAAACTAATATTATATATTATTTTCTTTACTTAACATGAGCTGGGATTGAATTTGTGGAATCTGCAAAATAGCAAATTTTAGTACAACTAGGCTAATAAAATATACATAAATGGAAATATTGAATTAATAATAAAATACTAAACCTTTGACTTTGGATTCTTGTGGGGTCACAGTGGTTGAACTCCAAGAACACAAATAAGGCCAAACCAAATCATAATCTACTTTTGGAGTGAGATATGAATATGGTGTGCTTTGGGCTTTGGTAGGTGATTACAACAATTACGTGGCTAAGAAATATGATATTTACTTGCAAAATCTGTATTTTAGTGAATGGAAATATTGCTATAAAAACTGGAAATTTGGGGTTTCAAACTATTTTAGGGGGCAACTATAAGTACTACTAGACTAGAAATATTAAATCTACTTTTAAATAGGAATATTTTACTACTATAAATTGACAAAGGTCATACAAGAAAACAAATATTTTATTTTAAGAAATACAGTAAACAAAGTTTTGCTACATATTTTTGAACATAAAATCATCAATTACATAAAAGTAAATTTTTACAACTACTAGAATTAGAAAAGGAAAAGAAAAACTAAAGTTTTCAATTTCTAGGGAGAATATGAAGTGCTCGCATGATAACCTCCCATAAACTATTCTCTCCCTAACAATGATTGTAAACTGTGTTTTTTGGTTGTGTCTTGTTGTGTGCTCTCCTTCCTTCATTTTATAGACGAATTCTGTTTTTGAATTCGTCATTGCGTCCATCAGTGGGTATTTTTTTCTTCTTCTTCCGTCTCAATTTTCTCCAACGCTCTGACAGTTTTGAATTTTAACCTGCACACACACACAGATAGAGAGAAAGAATGAAAAGAAGGAAAAAAAAAAAAGAATAAAAAAATAAAGTGTCAACATCCAAGCAATTGCTTGGATGTTGTGTTTTTTGTTTGATACGTATTTTTTTTTTTTTTAGATTCTTTTCATTCAAACAGTAATTTTTACTGTTTATTACTATTATAATAATATGGGAGATACTACAATGTTGTTGCTACTTCTTTCCTTCCCTTTATTTCACTTCATTTTTACCTAAACATGTAAAATGTGTAAAAACAAATAATTACATGCATTTGAGTGACATCACTGTTAAATTATATTAATTCAAATATACATGTAAAACTAGGAATTTGGGGGATTAAATGAGCATTATGTCTATTATATTGGCACATAAATGTGCAATATTCAATGTTTGTCAAAGGACTTAGTTATGTGCTTATGCAAGACGGAAATGTCATTGCATACAGATCAAGACAATTGAAGGTACATGAGAAGAATTATCCGACAGTTGATCTGGAATTGACAGCAATAGTGTTTGCATTGAAGATTTGGAGACACTATCTCTATGGAGCAAAGTTTGATCTGTTTTCCGATCATAAGAGCTTTAGGTATTTATTTTCTCAAAAGGAGTTGAACATGCGACAACGAAGATGGATGGAGTTACTCAAGGATTACGACTTTTCATTACAATACCATTCGGGTAAAGAAAATGTCATAGCAGACGCACTAAGTCGTAAACCTCGACTAGTGATCGCTATATTATTAATCCAAGAATGGAGAGCATTGGAAGTGTTGGCTGAATTCGAGCTTCAGCCAGTTGAACCAATGAAAAGACAACATTTTAGATGTCTTATGGTATAGCCAACTTTGATCAGTTGTATCATAGAAGCTCAGCAGATGACGAAAGATTTGAAGTTATGGTTCGCCAGATGTCAGCTAAAGAGCCAAAAGTCTGGAGTATTAGCACAGACGAAGCCTCAAGATGTAAAGGTAGACTCTGTGTACCCGACGAAGAAAATCTCCAGAAAGAAATATTGGATGAAGCATATAAGTCACAGATGACTATACATCCTGGAGGTACGAAGATGTATAAGGATTTGAAGAAGAATTTCTGGTGGGAAGGAATGAAAAGAGAAGTGGCTGAGTATGTAGCTCAATGTCTTACTTGTAAACAAGTAAAGGCAGAATATCAGAGACCACCTAGGCTACTACAGCTGTTACTGATTCCTTAATGGAAATGGGAACACATAACCATGGATTCTGCGATAGGATTGCAGAAGTCACAGCAAAACCACAATGCTATTTAGGTATTCGTGGATCGACTTACGAAGATGGCACATTTTATCGCCTACAGTATGACGTATGCAGTAGAACGTTTGACCCGAATGTATCTACAGCACATGGTACGATTACACAGTGTACCTATTTCTATCGTGTCAAATTGAGATTCGCGCTTTACTGTAGAGGTTTGGAAGAGTCTCCAGATAGCGATGGGAACAACACTAAACTTAAGTTCAGCTTTTCATACCGATGGACAACTGAACGAGTCAATCAAGTGATGGAAGATATGCTACATGCTTACATTATTGATTTTGAGAGTTCTTGGGAGACGCACCTGCCACTGATCGAGTTCGCCTACAACAACAGTTATCATACGAGCATAGGGATAGCACCGTTTGAAGCTTTGTACGGAAGACCTTGCCGATCGCCGCTATGTTGGGCCGAAGTTGGAGATAATCAACTTCTTGGGCCAAAGATAGTACGAAAAACCAACGAGAAGATTCAAATTGTATGTGAGAAGATGAGGACAACTCAGACCCGACACAAGAGCTATGCTGACAAGTAACGCAAAGACTTGGAATTTGCCGTTGGAGATTATGTGCTGCTCAAAGTTTCACCCATTCAAGGGATTGTTCTCTTTGGTCAGAAGAGAGGTAAGTTATCGTCGCATTTCATCGGACCGTTCAAGATTCTAGAACATGTTGGGAATGTTGTTTATCGCCTTGCGTTGCCGCCAAAGATGTCAGGAGTGCACAATGTGTTCCACATCAGTATGCTGAGGAAGTGTGCCCATATCCCAGCGCACGAGATCAACTTCGAAGATATTGAAGTCAACAACAATGTTACATTCAACGAAGGACCAGTACGGATTCTAGATCATGGGATCAAGAAGCTTAGGAATAGGGAGATTCCGTTAGTCAAGATCCAGTGGAAGCATTATGATGAAGGAGAAGCTTCATGGGAGCTCGAATCAGAGATGCGCGAGAAGTTTCCATTCTGTTTTAGACCTTATATATTTTTCATTTCGAGGACGAAATCCTTAATGAGTGGTGGATGATGTAATACCCTGTATTTTCTTTATTATTATTCATGTAGAGAGATTCTATATACTTCCATTGACCAAACTTGAAATTTCACTTTTAATCGATCGAAGCTCTTTCGAGCGATCGAGTATTTCAAAGTTCAAGCGATCGAACATTATTCAATCGATCGAAACCCTACCGACATAAATTTAATACGTGGTCCCCACTTCAATTGATCAAGCCTTTTTCAATCGATCAAACCTGACCGATCTGCTCTCGAGCGATCGAACTACCTTCGATTGATCGAACATGTAATGATAAAAAAAATTCCAGGTTTTACTCAAAGACAACCACCTGCACCCCTATCCTCTCTATATAAACCTTGTGCTCAAGTGTGTGTGAGGTTTGCTGAACCTTGGTGAGTTTGAGAGAGTGTGTGATTGTGTTTGATATATATATATACACATACATCTATTATACACACATATCCATATATATATATTTTGTTAGAGAGAGAAGTAGAGGAGAAAAAAAAAAGAGAAGGAGATAGAGAGAAAGGGAAGGCAAAGAGAGACAGAGGACCAGAAAGAGAGAGGAGGAGGACACCATTAAAGCTCAAGCTTTGCTAAACGCACCCTTACGACGTTCGGTGAGTCTTTACTCACTTGGTCTCATTTATATAATATTTTTACAAGTTTTTGGAATGTTTAGATGTATTTAACACGTCCTTAAGACGTTTATATATTGCTATTTACGAATCTGCTGGAGAAGACGATTCTCAAGCAATTGAACTGAGTTCAATCGATCGAAGGTTCAATCAATCAAACAGATTTTGATCGCTCGAACATTACTTTTCCTTAATCGATCAAAATGGTTTCAATCGATCGAACTTTGCAAAACATGGTTTAGTTCTTTTGGATATTATATAAGAGGTTCGGATGTTCGGTTCTCGATTCGAACTTCTATTATGTGATTATGGGTTAATTAGGGATAATGTGACAACACAGATAAGTATGCTTAAGAATAATGGATTAACGTAATGATGTTAGATACTATGCGGTTCATGTATGGGTTCGATGTCCATTCATTTCACTCATAGTAGTTAGGCCACATGGGAATTGTCATGTGTCGATAGTAGTATTGAGCTTAAGTAAGTTTGATAAGTTCTGGAAATGGTACGTGGGCGGACGCCTAGTCATGATATGCTTTCACATACGGTGGATGGTTTATATCCTTAACGAGTAGTAGGCAGGACCATGTAGTCCTAAGATAGTCAAATGATCCATGTTATATCCTTAACGAGCGGTGGATGGTTGATATCCTTAACGAGCGGTGGATGGGGATCACTGGTATACAACGATGAGTCATGGCAATAGATTTGATATGTTGTTGTTCAAAGCATCGTATCCCTGACATGCAGTGGATGGTTTATATCCTTAACGAGCGGGGGATGGACTGACGTGGTGTCCATGATTGTGGTGGATGGTATATATCCTTAACGAGCAATAGACAAAATGATGGTATGTCTATATATATGAAATGATTGAGTCTGTTCTTTCTAAGCAGAGTATGTTGATTATCAGTCTCGGGATAAAAAGACGATAAGGGTTGATTCACAACATTAGAATACAGAGAAGATATTATGTAGTAGAACTATATCTTATGACTTTAATAACTTGTTATAAGTTATATCATTGATACCCTGTGAGTTTCTATTCACTCAGTTCTCAGTAAGCTGGCGGTCGTTGCTGCCTAGACATTCCCCGTCCAGACTATCTTGTACCTTATTCTACAGGTGAGGGAGCTTATAATGACAGCTACTACCCTGAGGGGGATTTTGTAGAGGATGGCCCCATTGATGCCGGTTACACTGGAGAAGGCTATTATGCTGACGAGTACCTTTACGCCAGTTGAAGATCTGAAGATAGTTGTATCTAGTTTATATTTTCGTTATTTTTGTTGAACTTTAGTTTAACGGGTACTTGGGCATATGTTGTCTTCAGACCTGTTGTGATCCTGCGGACCACACTCTGATGTTTGTAATAATGTTTCTATTATTATAATCAGTTGTTACTGTTTTTGTTTATTTTGTGGACTAGTACTGTATGGTGTGGATATTTAGTGACTTTCACTCGTCATTCCCTATGAACCCAAAAAGGAAATTTATTTTTGTTGCTCTGGGGCGTGACATGTGATGAACACCAAACCATGCATAAACATGAATATTAGAATCAATCATTAAAGGATAAAGTATACATCTAATACTCATAATTATGGATCGGAGCACTATGGTGAATATCAAACCACACATACATGAGTATCAGAATAGTCTTTAAAAGATAAAATAGTCTTTTAATAGTTTTTATACATAAAATCATAATAAATAAAAAAAATTCAAAAAAGAAAATTTTGAGTTAGCACTATCGAAACACAAAGCTTGATTGTAGGGTCTCAAAACAATTGACGGAACTTAAAAATCAATTTTCTAGAGAGAGATATGGATGTTTACATTATTACCATAAACGACAAATTCGATCTTTTTAGGGCCTAAATGATCTCAGATGGCTAAACATTCCGAATATCATTAATTTATGACAAAGTCAACTTCTCATAAATATTCAAAAATAATGATAAAACTATTTTTCTAAAACTATTAGGCCCTTTAAAGTTTTCAATTATAAACAGTAACATTAACATAGAATCATGAGATAAAACCTGGCTTTGATACCACATGTTAGAAATTCCATAAATATGAAAGCCGGAAACATACAATTGTATAAACCTAAATCTAATAAGACATAAACAATAAATTTCTAAGATCTTTATCATCATGATCTCACAACATAACAATGATAAAACTTTAAATTACATACCTTCATCGATAACCATAATCTTGAGACAGAATACCTTAGAACCGTGTGGCTTCTATTCGGTGACAATAACGAATCGGAGTTTGCAATCTACAACACTTGGATATTAGATTTCTCTCTCTTGCCCTATAAACCCTTCTTAATGTGTATTTTTTATGTATTCACATATTGTAGGTTTCTGATTGAACCGCCTACATATTTATGGGGAGAGAGAGGACCCAATTCCTAATATGACTTAATTTCTACCTTCTTTCATAATAGACTTGCATTAGGAAACTAACTCTCCCACAATCCTTATCAATATAGACTTTTCTAACTATATCCTTATTAGACATATATTATTATATAGACCACAAAACATAGAAAAGTGAATTAATTCCACATTTACATTAAACAAAATTAATTCCAACATACCCAATTGTAAATAAAATTGGAACCACCAACATGGAGCTAACTGTTGGAAAATATAAAAGGATACAACTATGAATCTGATTGAGGCATGCTACGGTAGCACTGTCCTTAAGAACAATTCCGCCCCTCAGAGTCAATGACTCGATGCACAAGGTCTCAGCGCTCTGCTCTCCAAGATTCAGTAATCAGTTTCTTCCAAACGTGCACTTGAATTGGAAGAATATATGAGTGCTCAGAATTGCTCCAAAATAATGAAAATGGTTGTTTGTGAAGAATCACAAAAAAGAGGACTTTTTCTGAAAGTATATGAAAAACATAGAGCAAAGAATTTCTTTTTTTTCTCTTTTTTTTTAGAATGAATGAAGGAAATCGATTTTTTATAGAACAAAAACTGCCCACTAATTAAAACAAGAGGTTAAACTCCATTGAATTCCCTATAATCACAAAGAGTTAAAACCAGTTTTAAAACATATGCAGCCTAACTGCCATTTTATTAAAAGCAGATTTAATAGCCTCCAACGGCCATATTTTTAGTACAGGAGTTAATAGATTTAATAACCTCCCAACGACCATATTTTTAATACAAGATATTAGTCACATCAATGTAAATGACTTTGTTTGCATTTTTGAAATAAAAAGCCCAATGCCCAAATAAGAGGAAATCCAATAATTCCAACAATCCCCCCCCCCCCCCTTGAATTTTAAACAACATATAAAATAATGGAGCAAAAGAATTCAATGCATCAGAACTGGTGCCTTTAGGGCTATGAACCAGTTCCTAGGAATATAAGAAGTGACTTACATGAATTTGGTGAAATAAAATTTCTATGAACCAGAATCCCCCAACGTAAACCAGTCGTCTTATACCCATATTGATTCCTCAGAATCTGAGCAACTCTAATCGGAGTGGCACCTCTAGGCCCTGTGCCGATCCTGAATTTTCATAAGTGCTCTAGAAAACTTGGCCAAGTTTTCATAGAAAGCGACCCCACTTGCACACTTATATAGGTGAATCCATCAGGTAAGCATTGCAATTAAACATACCATCCACTCAGTATGGACTATGGAATTCATTAAGAGCTTAACTCAACATTTCTCATTACAATTGCACTATACACCATAAGAAGGGACAACAAGATAATATTATAGTACATCTCAAATCAACCAAAGACTTTTATTACCCATATGAACCTATTTCTTGGGTTCTCCAATTACATAGGTTGGGTTACCATCATTGTTGATTTTTGTTATAGGCATAAGCCCCATTCCCCTCGATGTTTTATACACTAGTTTTCTCCTCAGTGGTTTTGTTAAAGCGTCAGTCAAATTCACTTCTGACCTTACAAAATTAAGAGATATAACTTTATCTCGAACAGCTGTCTCACAATATTATGACTTAGGCATATGCGCCTACTCATGCCATTATAGGACTTAATTAAAGCTCGGCCTAAATCAGCCTGGCTATCACAATGTAAATAAACCAATGGAACTGGTTTATTCCAAATAGGAATATCTGCTAAGAAGCTTTTAAGCCACTCAGCCTCAAAACTAGCTTTCTCAAAAGCTACAAACTCATATTCCATCATTGACTTAGTTGTACAAGTTTGCTTAGACGACTTCCAAGATACTGCACCTCTACTAAGTAAAAAATTAAATTCACTCATTGAATTCATCTTATCTGAATCTGAAATCCAGATTGCATCACTAATTTTTGAAAATACATACTTTCCTCCCCCCAAAAATTTTTTTGGCTAAAATCTGCCTTTGAAAAAACCAAAATTTATATTCTTTCAAATTTTGAAGTATTCAATACATTTTCAAAATAATTATCTCCGGTTATACAACATTTTCAAAAATAATTTCTTCTCGGGGGTGATATTTAACTCTAAGTCTCTAGTACCAAAATATTGGTATTAAGCGAGTCATCAAGTAAAACACTTCATTTTCCCTTGAAGAGTATTTCTTATAACAATTGTGTTATTACACATATGCCTACAAGCACTCAAATTAATTAACCATTCTTCAGAAACTTTCATGGACTTTATTTTCACAAATATAACCACAAATGACTCTTTAGATATATTAGCCTAGAACAGATTGATGCTTCCGGCAACTCTTGAGCAAAATGCCCGATTTGTTTTTCAAAATAAAATACTTTGAATTCATTTTATTTTGTAGGAGATTATCTTGTTCATATACCATTTCAAAATGTTCTGGCTCTAGTTTGGTGATGTGTCCACATATGACTCTTATTGCATAAGTAATTTGAGGTCTAGTAATATGTACTTTACGATCCATACCTAGAACTGTCACGCCCCGGAAACCGAAGCGTGAGGAAAGAGGAAATATGGAGAGAAAATAAGTAAAACCCAAACACAAATGCGGAAGCGACTTTGGAAACCAACGGGGTTTCCTACAAGGATGACTTACTAATACATAAAACCAAAATGGACTTACATGTTAACGAGTCCATCAAAGGATGAAAGCATTTGAAAATCACATTAAAAGACTTTCCGAACAAGTACTAGTTCAAGGAGAAAAGGAAAAAAAATACAATAGATTTGATAAAAGATCATTTTTAGATAGTTGCTGAATTTTAAAACACCCGTAAGTAAATATATCTTTGAAATTTTTACATTCTGTTCACGCAAGTCCATGTAAAATTTGATTCTGAACAACTTTTGTCTAATGACATTTTTTCCAATTCTGCACCATTTGGGCAGAAAATAAGAAAAACAGTAGCAGTTTTTCTATGACAGCAACTTTGACAGCACAAGTACTATTTTTGGATAATTGCTGAATTTTGAAATATCCGTAAGTAACTATATATTTGAAATTTTCACATTCTGTCCGCTTAGGTCCATGTAAAATTCAATTCTGCACAACTTTCGTCTAATAACATTTTTTCCAATTCTGCACCATTTGGGCAGAAAATAAAGAAAACAGTAGCAGTTTTTCTATGACAGCAACTTTTGACAGCATTTTTGCAACTTGTAGAAATGTTCCCAATTATGCTAAATCCTCAAATTTAAACCTCAATACATGACTAAACAAGTCCTAAATGACATATAACACATGCCTAGACCAAACGAAACTTCATATACTCGAAATTTATTAAAAACGAGAAGTGAAAGAGATAAAGAGAGGAAAAAGGAGAGAGGGAGAGATTGGGAGAGAGATATAGGGAATGTATTCTAAACATACACACATGTGTATTTTCACATTCGGAAACATTTTAAAAGCATATATATACATAATTCCAACATAAGTAAAAGGAGAGAATATTTGAAAAAGGGAAATAGATCAAAGAGGGGAGAGGAGAGAAAGAGAATGGGAGAGATTTTTGAACATTTCCTTCAAAAACAAAATGGACAAATCCGGCAAGGATTCCATACAATTACAATGAGTCCGGCAAGGACAAAATCAATCATAAACGAATTCGACAAGGACTCAAATCCACACACATATATAAAACTCTAGAAGAAATGCTACGGTCTCGGAAACATAGTTACATAACATAAATAAAAGGACTAACACTTGTCCATCAAACTTACAACAAGACCTTCCGATGACAAAATTATGGATTCCAAACTTTAGAAGTTTAATAAAAGTAATACAACAATTTTCTTGAAGAGCTCTAACTATTATAACTTCTCAAAGACTAAAATTCACATGAGAACTATCCATTTACATATGTAGACACGAATCCTCAAAATAGAACAAAATACATCAACGTCTATACGTCGGTCACATGTGCCATTTGACCTTATCAAGCTCACCTGAAAAATGTTTTGTCGTTTTTATGAGAACGACGGCTCGTAGACAACATTGTAACAAATCTATATACTATCCATGACTAAAATGAAATGAGGTGCAATGAATCGCCACCATGGCTACCATGAAATGTTTAAAGCCGCAAGGCTATGCGTGACAAATGCACATCTCTCTCATTACCGGACCATAAGCCACCCACGCATGGAGTGTAGCATACCAACTTCCGGGAGCTACCCGAATATAGTTTGGAGTTTGAATGTTTCTAAGGGTCATTCTCCCTGTCTCACATCACAACCCACGTCTGGATTTCTTAAACCAAAATTCCCACACATGGGGTTTTTCTCTCTTTTTCAAATAAAACCTTTATGTCGTGATATTTGAATGTTTGCCGATTTGACCTCAATGCATGAAATGTTTAAAATGACAACATAGATGCTCCAACAAAATAATGAACACAATAATTCTTGCATGTTGAACATGTATTAAAGACATCAAGAGTTAAATTAAAATTCATAATATAGCACTCCTAATAAGGATTTCTAAACTAACGTCCTAACATGCTTTTACACATAAAGGGAGCATCCTAGGCACGTCTAGCATCACATAATCAATTATAGGACAACCAAAACATGTAAATTCACAATTAGGCATATAACCCTAAGTTTACAACTTTGGGGAAAACCTAATGCATGCGTCTAAATTATTCTCATAACTTCATTTTAATTACATTTAACACCCCCAAACTTTCAACTAGTACAACCAAGGCATATAATTCCACAATTTGGCATACAACCCATACATTACAACTTTGGGGAAATACACATTGCATGTGTCTAAATTATCTCCTAGCACATATATATGAACTCAAAACACCTTAGGCAAGTATAACATATATAATTGCACAATGTAAATCTACCTCAAAGCTTTGTTTCCGAACAAGGAAATATTCAAGAGAGCTAGAAAAGAAAAACCCAAGTAGCTCCAAAGCTTGCCAAATTTTGAAGGATGCTTCAAGAAGACTACACTAAGCAATAACAACCCAGGGTTAGGATAGAAACATAAAGCTAGTAAACCCTAGGTTGCTAGAGATTGGGAAAACTTACCCACACTAGAAATCCTCCATAGAAATGGTTAGGATGTGAAAGAGAAACTCTATATACTCCAAGGAAGCTATACAAGAGAAGAGAACTTCAATCAAATCCCAAAATTTTGAAATTTAGTGAAACCCTAGAATTTGGGGGTTTTCTAGAAAGCTTACCAAATGATGATTCCAAGCCCTAGGATGATTAGAGATGCTAGATAATGAACTCCTTGACAATCCCTTGAAATCTTGAAGTTAGAGATGGAGGAGGGATGAAGATCTTTGAATGTTCTTGGCTCTTGAAGGTTGAAAGGGAAGAAGAGAATGAGAGGGAGTGATGAGGGAATGGGGAGAGTTTGGCCGGCCATATAGGGAGTGGGGTGGGGCCCACTCTCTTGTATTCTCCAAAAATAACTGTTTGGTGCTCCAATGGACAGTCTGACCCAACGGTGTAACCCCAAAATTAAATAAACACATCCACGGGTACAGAAATTAATTTCTAAAGCATATGAAAGACAAAATGAAATAATTTAATCATGCTCTGAAAAATTTAAATACAGTAAATTAAAATACCAGTCCACACAGAACATGCGAAATTACCCAATTACCCTTATTAAAATTCTGAAACATTACAAGAACTAACAACAATAGTATCATATTCCTTTTGATAAATTATATCACACTTATATGTGATTTAACATATATAACACTTGGATCAAAAAGGAATCCAAAAAGGTTTGGAAAAGAAATTATTATCTAAAAACCTTTTCCAATATAATGATATTGATCATAAAACCAATAATAGATATTGTTATTTTAAATCCACAAAATTACACTGGCTACACCCAATTTTCCGTATCAAAATAAAGTGACAATAATTTTTGGTATCTTCTATAATCATTAATATAGAACCAAAAATAAATCATCTCCATGTAATCATGTCACTTTCACTAATTTTGAAATTGTTTGAAAATAGTTGTTTAATCAAGATTTTCAAATCACTGGTTGGGTACCAGTTCTAAACCATACGCAGAATATACAAGAATACACACTTATTTGTATTCGGATTTATAAACCCTTCCGGTTTATCCAAACAAATTCATCATCTAATTCTCCATTTTAAAATAGATAGTTTTAACATCCATTGTATAAGTTACACATATCAACAACAACTAAATTTTAATAGATGTAACATAGGAGAATAGTTATACAAAACCAAAATTTAGAAAGGTAGAAGTATCCTTTAAAACTGTAGGATCTCATTCTAAAGCAAATATGCAGAAATTGCTTCCAACCTCTTCTTAGCACCTTGCTCTCTTACTCATTCGCTGCTCAAATATCATATCACAATTTTTATTATGGACTCTATGGGACAAATCAAAGAACACAAACTTTATGTCTAAAAATGTATGTTCAAAAAATCACATTTTACAGCTTTTCTTGCATTTTTCCTTAGGATTAAAATCCTAACATAAAATGACCCAAACTGGAAAAATGGTTTTAACATAAAATGAGGGGTTTTTTTTATGTATATGTATATATATATATATGGAGAGAGAGAGAGAGAGTGGGTTATTCTATTAAAACCAAAGCACAAAGTAAACTTACAGAAGACACCTACACACACTACTTTCTCATACTATATGTTCACAACAACATACCCAATGTACTGTTATATATACAAAGATTCTCTAAAGAGGGCCACCTCTCTTTATTAAAGAGAGGACATCTGTTTTGGCCGTCAGATTGTGTTTAAAAACAGTGAAATGACAACACTGTCATTAATGAAAACACGATCCGACGGTTAAAACAGAAGTCATCTCTTTAATAAAGAGAGGGTCCCCTCTTTAGAGCCTGACTGGTTATATATATATATATATACTATATATACACACCACTAACCATACAACCTGCACACGTCCATGGTACAAATACTGAAATCTCTTACACATTAGAAACTCAAGTGTCTCTTACACGTATTTGCAACATTATTATGGTGACATGCTTCTTAGTAAGCCAAAGACATCCAAAAATTTAGAATACTAGTATTTCTAGAGAATCTGGAATTCTCCATTGTATACATTGTATATTGCATGACATAACAGTTAAAATAAATTTCAGTGGCCTCACCCATACACGGCCAGCATATACATGTGACTGATGCAAACGGTTACATGTATATAATGCACTAATTACAATTAATACCCAGTCCATTCAAAATTATGTAATCGCAATGAAAGCAATAATTGAATGCAAATAAAATATGGTCATTAATTGCACATAAATCCTAGCTCAAGGGGACTATATTGTTGAGTTCCAAAAACCATAAAGCATGCATTGGATGTAATTTAATAAATAAATACTAAGAGTTACAACCTTTGTGAAACTGTTTTTCATAAGTGAAGACAATAATTGTTTACTATTGATGAAAGGTTCTCTCTATGCTCACAAAATAAATGAGATGTTTAAGAAATAAGCAATTATTATATTGTAGTAAAAAGCCCAAAGAAATAGATGATTAACATGCACGAATAGGTGCTACATGTAGTCTGAAATATATATATATATATGTGTATATATATATATATATATATTTACTCCATCTAACACCAAAAGAAAATTGTAATTAACATACCATCAATATGTATGCTCATGAAAATATTCTACACAGAATATTGTTGAGTCAGAATTAAGCTTCAATCTCTATAGTCATGTATTTTTTATTTTATTTTATTTTATTTTATTTTATTATTTAATTCTTTTTCCTTCTCCATGAATCTAGGAAAAGCATGAGATTGATATTGTCCATATATGAGTTGTCTTTGTGGAAATTATCCCCTACTGTAATACTTGTTGGAATCGTATGAGAAAAGATCAAGTTCTAATTCTGACAGAAAATCAAACTCCACCGAAAACAGCTTCAATTTCTAATTTACGCAATAAACTAAACATTAGCAATCACAGTGAAAAAGTTGTCTCCACACCTTAGTGTGGATATCCTTAATTTAAAGGACTTGTTAAGGTACAAGGACTTAGCGTATGATCTAAAATCCATGATAATATAAAACATCCAAAAATTGTTGAATACTGGAAATAAAGTAGGAATAGAATTACCAGATTAGAAGCCTCTTTGACAAATCTTAGGTTGAGTCGTAGACTAGGTCACTCTCTTCACAGCAGCATCCATGATTGTTCTTAAGATTGTTGAAAAATATAAAAGGATACAACTATGAATCTGATTGAGGCATGCTACTGCAGCACTGTCCTTAAGAACAATTCCGCCCCTCGGAGTCAATGACTCGATTCACAAGGTCTCAGCGCTATGCTCTCCAGGATTCAACAATCAGTTTCTTCCAAACGTGCACTTGAATTGGAAGAATATATGAGTGCTCAGAATTGCTCCAAATTAATGAAAATGGTTTTTTGTGAAGAATCACAAAAAAGAGGAATTTTTTTGAAAGTATATGGAAAATGTAGAGCAAAGAATTTCTTTCTTTTTTTTTTTCTCTTTTTTAGAATGAATGAAGGAAATTGGTTTTTTATAGAACAAAAACTACCCACTAATTAAAACAAGCGGTTAAACTCCATTGAATTCCCTATAATCACAAAGAGTTAAAAACTAGTTTTAAAACATGTGCAGCCGCCATTTTATTAAAATATATATATATATATTTAATAGCCTCCAACGGCCATATTTTTAATACAAGAGTTAATAGATTTAATAACCTCCCAACGGCCATATTTTTAATACAGGATATTAGTCACATCAATGTAAATGACTTTGTCTGCATTTTTGAAATAAAAAGCTCAATGCCCAAATAAGAGGAAATCCAATAATTCCAACAAAAACGTATTATCTAGCTAGAGTGTGCTTGATTTTTTATTCATTTTTTTTTTTTTTGCCAACATGGACATTAAGGGATGGAAAAGAAAAGAAAGAAAACGTAGAGGAAAACCTTCTTTGTTTGATTAACAAGAAAAATGATGAGCTTTATAGGAAGAAAAAGAAATTAAGTTGAAAAAGAAATTAAATATTTTAAATTTTGTGAGTCATTTCCCTTAATATTTATTTATTTATTTATTTTTTTTTTTTTTTTTTTGTGCTTTACAATTCTATTGCATAAGTTTTTATTTGTTAATATTTGTTTAAGAAGAAGAAAAACACAATGGAAAACATAAGGGAACTAATTTTTTTTCTTGCTTTTTTTTTTTCTTTTTCTTTTCCTTCTCTAAATCCGTAAACCAAACAACGCTTTATAGGAAGGTTTTAGTTGGTATTGCCTGCTGTAATTTAAGAATAGGCACTTGTATGAAAATTTGATTCTTTAATTTATCATTTTACGCCAATCAAAAACTTGATAATTATTATTTTTTATTTAAAAAACAAAAAGCAAAGGTTCCCTCATTTGGGTCATAGTACAAGTTCCGGTAAGACAATTTAAAACAACTTCTAATTTAAAAAATAAAATAAAATCATTTGGCTGCATTATTAAATTTTGTTCCACGTGATTTATGTTTTTTTTTTTTTTGTTATGGGGCAGGGGATGAGGTTCGAACATCGAACCTATGCATTAGAGGAGACTTATAAATGTAAATTTTTGTTTCACTTGTTTTGTTTTTAATACACATGATACGTGTTAATAATCAAATTTGAGAGAGATAGATTTGGGCACGCAGCATTATTACTTAAAAAAAAAACTACAAATCGATTAGTTGCTTTATTTGAATTTGAAACATTTTTTTTTTCGGAAAATGGTAAATATATTTCAAAAAGGATGTACAAATGTACAAGGGGCATACCCCAAAAAAAACAAAGAGCTCAATACATGAGGACATGAAGCTAATTTAGCAACAAAAACTCAAAGTCATGTGCCTACCCTGCAAGACACAAAAACCACGAACACAATTTGAAGGCATTGGTCCCTCCTATTATTTATTGCAATAAATGCGAAAGATGCTCCTTTTCATGGGTTCGGCGAGGTAGGTAGCTTATGATCATTTTCTCTGTACCATATTTTCTTGAATTACCCTTTTCATTCACCCCATGCCATACATGTAAATAAATGAGAGAAATGTATTTTTAGTGCTTATTATAACCCCAAATAAAAGAATATGGACTTGGGGAGATGCTTACTCAAAGTAGTAGTCCATAACACTCGGTGAAAACAATGGTTATGGAGTCTTTTTAACCTTTCCCATTCAATGAAGGTGCCATTATTTACTGCCGTGTTAAAACGGTAAAAGTTTTGAGGTGACAAGTGAGATCATAAGTTTAGAGTCCGAGGACAAGTACCTTGCACAAAAAATGTCAAAAATTAGTTAAGTAATTAAGTCTATCTCTCTAGATTCGTGAGTAGGGGCGGATCAGAAATTTTAGTCAGAGGGGGGCCTAGTCGGGGGTTTGGGGGTCTATTTATACATATTTTTGGATAGATATTTTTGTCATTTTTAGAGTTGAGAGGTTTGGTTAATGATTTATTATGCTTTTGGTCTAATTATACATACTATTTGTCCAAAGTTGGGATAGACCGATTAGAATTGAGTTAAAGCATTACATGTAAAAAAAAATTGGTCTATTTGATACATTTTGGGTAAATTTGTGTTGTTCTGAAGACAAATTTGAGGTGGGCTAATTAGAATTTGGCCAAAATATCAAATAATTTTATATTTTTGGTCTATTTTATATAATTGGGACAAGTTTGAATTGAGCTAAAGTCAAAATTGGGATTGATTGATTAGAATTGAGCCAGAATACTACATCTAATCAACATTTTTGATCTATTTTATACAATTGAGCTAAGTTTGATTTGGGCCAAATTCAAAATTGAGGGGCCAAATAAGAAATACATTTAAACTTTAAAAGTTGAGGGGGGCTTAAATAAATTTTTTAAAATTTTTACAAATTTCTAAAAATTGAGGGGGGCTGAGCCCACCTGAACCCTACATGGCTCCGCCCGAATGGTGAGTAAATGTGGCCACCAAAAGATAATTGCACATTTTTTTTGTTAATCTTGATGAGAATTATTTTTGAGAAAGTGGTTCAGTTTGCATGAAGTGCCCTATCCTCATCCCGCCATGGGTTTTATCCTTGACCCCTTACCTCAACCCTATTATTTATAGATCAACATAAAAATAAATAAAAAAATAAAAAAAGATATGAGGATTGTTTGCTAACTATTCAGCAGGTTGGCTCAATAATAGGGAAGTCCTTGGTCATTGGTTAATTTGGTTGTGGCTAGTTCTGTTATACTTCATTTTCCAATTTGACAAATCAGTATCCCAATATGTGGTACGACTTTTAAGTCATTTCACAATTAATTTTGAATTTTGAATTTGGGAATTGGTTTCAAAAGCCTCTCAAATTTAGTTTTTAAATGCTTTACAGTTGTATAATATTTGTAAAAACTGTTAAGCATTTGAAAACTGAATTTGGAATTTAAAGTTGTAGAGCATAGCTTTATTCTGAAAAAAATAAATAAATAAATAAAAATATGAACCAGCACATATTTCATTTTTATTAGCACTATTTATATCTTACCCCACAAATAATGTGGATTCTGAAGAAGCTCTAGAACACACACGCAAAGAATAAATACTTAAGCCTTGGTGGAAGAAAGAATATATAAATTACTGCATGTCTTGCAAATTATAATCATCAATGATGGGCTTGTATATATATTTTAAAAATTAAGAAAATCTCGGAAAAGATGTGCCATTTCAGAGCATAGAGGGGAGACAGATTATCTCAAGCTAAATTTTTTGTTATTTTAGGTTTAGATAAGAACCACATAATGCTCAAATTTGTATAGATGTCACACTCCCCTGAGATAATCTACTCGATAAAAAAGCTAGTTAATTTTCTTTTCTTTTCTTTTCTTTTATGGTTACACAGGGAAGGAGTGGGGTCGAACATTCGACTTATGTAGTCGAGGGGTCTAAGACCAAACTCAGCACCAAACGAGCTATACTCACTTAATTGGCAAATGACTAACTAATTATAACTTTTTTTTTAATCTTGGGCAAGGTGCATATTACACTGGCTATTTTGGTTAGCTGGATAAAATCTCTAGTAATTGGCCGGCTTTGATTGCTGGTTGTTATTACTATTTTTTTTTAATATCAAATGGAACATATCTAAATAGTGACAAATAATGAAATAAACTGACTAGCGAAAACAGAGAACAGTGCTAGAGTTTAACACAAGCACCGGTTATGTAATTCTAAGTAGTACTGCGTTAGTGTAGCTTTCTTTTTAAGTTACAGGAGTTCATGTCAGAATTTAAGATAGAGTAAGTCTTTGGACACAAACACAATTCACAAATATTATAATATATTTATCTCTTTTGGTATTAATATTATGGGGTCCATTGATATGTCGGTATCCACAAAAGAGATAAACATTCACATTGTGGTATTTGTGAATTATATTTGTAAGATTTGTTTATGTCCAAAGACATACTCTTTAAGATAACATGACCCAAAAATTGGTTATTTATGTAACCTAAAATTTTTAGCATTTTTTATACAAGAACTAAGAGTTCTCCAATAATCTTTTCATCATTTCCAAAAGAGTAATGCTATGCTTCATGTAGAATAAACGCACACAAGCATACTAGTTGAGTATAGGTTCGTTACTTAGTGGAATAACTCAACCGTTCGGAATCGGCATTGTTACAAGCCCCGAACAAAAGACCACAACCTTGATGCCTCTGTGTACTTGGTTATGCTCCATATCAATCACAAAGAAAGTTATAAGAACAATCTTCGATGAAACCATGATCTAAATCCCAAGCTTTATGGTGATAAGCTAGAGAGAGAAAACCGTGAGGGGAGAGAGAGAGAGAGGCTACTCTATCTTAGGTTTTGTGTGATATATAGGGGTATATATAGGCACACAAAACCCTATTGCTTAGGGCTCAAAAACCCAAGGCTTGGTGCCTAAGCAAGGCTTCTTTAGACCCGATCCAATGATATGTGGGTGCCCGTATGGCCCACACATGAGAACTTCTTCCTCAATTTCAAAACGCCGACGTGGAGCTTTTCTTCATCTGCTTCTACGGTGTGCTACCTGAGGATCTTAAGTCTCTAGTGGTGTACTCCGACTGTCTAGTACACTCCCACTAGTGTCTAGCGGTGTACTCACACTCGGCTGAAGACTAGTACCATTTTCAGCGATTACTGGATGTGGAATGTCAATCTCCCCACCCTCATTTAAAGATGGTATGTCGTCTTCAACATCCTCCATCTCATAGAGGTCAAGATCTCTCTTGGCATCACCAATTTTGGGGAAGTCATTCTCAATGAAATCAACATCATGTGATTCAATTTCTGTCATTCCTCCATCCGGATGTTCACCATACATAACATAGCCTTTTGAGTTATCAGAATATCTTATTAAGATATACTTTTGAGCTCTCAGGTCTAGTGTCCCATGCTTATGGGAAGTATTATGAACATATCCTGATGATCCCCACGAGCGCAAATGCTCCAATTGGGCTTTTCGCCTTTCCATAGCTCATAGCGGGTGGAAAGAACTGACTGTGAAGGCACTCTATTAAGTATGTAGGAAGCAGTTAAGAGTGATGTAACAACCCTAAAATTTTTAAGTGTGTAAATAATTATTTTAATTAATTTTTTTCAATTAGCAATGATATATGAGTGTACCTAGGTAAGACACGTGTTTAAAAATTTTAAGTTTGGAGAACCCATAATAAAAATTGCTAGTAAGCATATTTAATTTGTTAGTAATACCAGTAATATTTTCCCGTTTATTTTTGTATTAAAATTTCTAATGTTTCATTATTATTATGACATGACATTTTGAACTTTAATTAAATTGTATGATAGATTATTTGTATGACTGAGTTACAATTTTTGTAGAATGACGAGTTTAATGTTGGGTAGTGTTTCGGGACCCCCAAGTTAATTAGTGAATTTAACATGAAAATTAAGTACCCGGGGTTTGAGTACCATTTGGGTTAGCTATTTTAGTGGTTTGGATTGCATTCTGGGCTCATATAGGTCTCTTTTGTGAGCCCACAAGAAGAAAAATGGGATTCTTGTGTAGACAAGTGTAAGTAGTTTTATAAACCTAGTTAGGAGAGTATGATATACATATATCATTAACCCTAGCCACCCAAAGAGAGAACAGACGAGTGTGTGTGTGTGTGTGTGTGTGTGTGTGTGTGTGTGAGAGAGAGAGAGAGAGAGAGAGAGAGAGAGAAGAAGAAGAAGAAGAAGAAGAAGAAGAAGAAAGGAGAACGGTCTCGGGTTCGTGGGCACGTGTGGAATCGCAGGGCGTTCGTGGTTGTCGATTTTTTATCAATTAAGTGAGTTAAAATTTATATTTGGGTATATATATACACGTATGTATATATATGTGCAAGAGAATCCAATTATTTTTTATTAATGTTGTGGTTGGTGTTAAATTGTGTGTTGATCCCCATTCGTTATTATTGAATGATATAAATATTTATTTTTCTTCATGTAATTTTATGAATGTGATCTCGGTGTATTTGGATAGATCATGTGGATAGTTAATTTGATGAATACACAGAGGGGAATAATTTTGATAATGAATAAATAATAGAAAATTCGTTTTATTTTTATTTTTAACAGTGGCAGAAACTTTGAAAAAATATTATAAAATCATGGCTTAGAATTATGGAATTCTGTTCGCTTAGGCCTGTAGGAAACGCGATTCTGCACAACTTTCGTCTAATAGAGTTTTTTCGATTCTGCAGCGTTTGGGCAGAAATTTACAATTTCAGTAGCAGTGAAAAATGTTTAAGTAAATACTTTACGATATGAGAATGTGAATTTTTATTATATGTTTCTTGTAGGCTAATATTGAATGTTGGGTTGAGGTTATTGTACCTGAAATAACTGACCTTATTGTGTGGTCATTTTGATAAAAAGGAGTAAATTAGATATGCTGGATATTATATTGGGGATCTTGTAATTTGATTGAAAATTATTGAGGGAAGATTGTTATGGGTTAATTGATAAAACCCTTTTATTGTAAGAAATTGGAATGCATCTAAATGTTAGAGACGTGATTAGACTATAATGAGACAGAACTGATGATGCCAGAATTTGGTAAGAATAAAGTAAATCAATTTAAGGGGAGAGAGAGAGAGAGAGAGAGAGAAAGCGAAAGACTATTTTTTGTATGTGGTTCGGCCCTGTTAATGAAGGTAGCTACGTCCACGTATGTGTCTGAGCACGTTCACTAGCAAATCACCGGCGGGCATGGTGAGCCAACAAAGAGGGGCGGCACTACCAGTAATACCGGCTGGGTGTATGCGATGATGGTGTATTTTTATAGAAGTGCTGTGTAGACTAAAGAGTTGGCGGCCCCTTCAATGGGGGGTGAGAGGTCTCTTTTATAGATGTAAGAGACCTACTCATACATGGATAAGGAAATATAATCATATTGATATAGGTTGGCATTAATTATGGGGATTTTCTAATTGGATTAAGAAATAGTGTGCACTTTCCATTAGTCTTCTAGCTTGAGTAGGAAACTGCCCGTAATGCTCGGGATCATGCCTGTGGGCCCGGATGAGCTGTTCCCGCGGTGGGATGTGTCTGTGCGATTTTCCCGACCTGTTGGTCGGGTCATAGTTGAACCGCTCGGGATGATGAGTAGAATAAACCGCTCGGGCTGATGCTTCTGAGGAGTTGTGCATATTTTTCCCGCGGCATGGACTAGCTGCTGATTTGAACCGCTCGGTCATAAGATAGAGCCAATTTTGGGTGTATCAGCTACCCCCCATTTCAAAGGTTGGCCAAATGCTATATCGGGGCAAGTTTGGAATCAGTTTGATGTTACTTGCCACTGTCTGAGTGCTTGGAGAAGCTGCCTCGGGGTTTCTGAGCCTGGTGAGTCCTCAGGAACTGGTTGAGAGTTGAGACCCAGCCCAGCTCGGGACCTTTAGGTGCTCGGGAACTGATCGAGAGTTGAGACCCGGCCTAATTCGGAGTCTTTGAATGCTCGGGAAGTGACCGAGAGTTGAGACTCGGCCTACTTCGGAGTCTTTTTTCCTTGAGTTAGCTCCCAGGATGGTTATCTTCTGCCCGTAAACCTTCGTCAAGGTTGTGGGTGGAAGAATTTGACCATGTTGGAAAAGCCGACCTAAAGCGTATTGCTTTAGGGTCCTTTTATGTTAACTCCCCAGGATGGTTGTCTTCCGTCCGGTTAGCCTTCGTCAAGACTGTTGGGAGAAGAGCTTGACCATGTTGGCGAAGCCGACCTAAATCACGTCGCTTTAGGGTCTTTTTGCTCCTCTATCGTCGGCCAACCTAAGAGATTTTAGTCACCTTTATCGTCGGTTTGGACCTAAGTGGAGTTAATGCCTCTGAGTACTGTAGGTGCTCGGGTTGTCCAAGGTTTTGACTTGGTTATCCGCGAGGCCTGTAGATACCCGGTGTGATTGCCTGTTTAGTTCACTGCACCGTCTTGCCCCCCAAGCTTTCGCTAAGACGAGGGTCTTACAGAGGCTATTAACTGTAGGTAACCGACCTGGAACATAGTGGTTGCAGGGTCTTTTGAAGCTTGCCATCATCAGCCACCTAGGGGGTTTGCCCCTATCGTCGGTTGGACCTAAGCGAAGTCGGTGCCTCGGGCGTGACCCCGAGGTCTTTTGTGCCTGGGTTCGGAGCCCGAGGTCTTTTTAGTGCCTTAGTTCAGAGCTCGAGGTCTTTGTATGCCTTGGGGTTAGGCCCGAGGTCTTTGTATGCCTCGGGGTTAGGCCCGAGGTCTTTTGAAGGGCTCTCTGACAATCGGTTGAGCCTCAAGCGGTCGGATCAGGATCGTCGGGCCCCTGACTTCTTAGTGCTCGAGACAAAGTTGGAATTGATTGATCCTGACCGATGTGAACTGCAGATCAGGTCGGGACTGCCAGACTCAGATCGCTGCGAACTGGTGATCGGGTCGGGACTGCCGGACCCTGCCTGCTGTGAGTTGAAGGAACTGTCAGAACTCCCGGGCTGATCTCGCTTTCGCTTACTTCTGGAAGACTCGTTGCTTCTTGCCCGGTGTCTTTGGTCTTCAGAAACTCTTCAGTGTCAATGTATTTTCCAACCCTCTCAGAGAGCTCAACCAAAGTTTTCGGTCGGTTTCTATGGAACGACGCGGCGCACTTGGTGTGTTGAACTCCCGAGCAGAAGGCTATGATAACGGCGGTTTCATCAAGATCGTAGATGCTGAGCTTCTCTTGATTAAATCGGCCGGTGAACTCCTTGAGGGTCTCATTATTCCTTTGTATGACCGTCAGTAGATGTATGTCAGGCTTTGGCCGTTCGTGCATACCGATGAACTGATTGATGAACTGCTTGCTGAGTTGCTTGAAATTGCGGACCGATCAGGGCTCCAACGAGTAGAACCAGTGGGCGGCCGGGCCTTTCAAAGTGCTGGGGAAGGCTAGGCAGTGTAGTTCATCAGAGTTGGTGGCTAAGGCCATCTGAGCCTTGTAGGTCCAGACGTGGTTGACCGGGCTTCCCGAGCCGTTGTAGGGATCTAGGCGAGGTTGCTTAAATTTGCGCGGGATGGAAAACCTCATGATCTGGCCGGAGAATGATGACTCTGTCTTGGTATTGGCTTGATTCTGAGTATGGTTTGACCAAGCTTCTTGGCCACTCCATCGATCTGCTTCTACAAGTTCTTGATTCGGGCTTCCACTCCTTCCCGACCGGTACCCGAGGGGTTGGTCAGGTCGGTGGAAGAGGCTTTTTCTTCATGGCGGGGTGCTGTCCTCTGGGATCGGGCTCGGCTATAACTCCGGGTAACCGTATCCCCAGGGACGGCTCGGCTCTTGACCGAGTGACCCTGTACTGATTCCCGGGCCATATGCTCCCGCCTTTCCTCTCGGGCAGCACGCCCACTGTTGACGTCTCTAGCATCCTCAACACGTGACTGGTTGGCTCGGGCACGTTGTCTGGTCAAGATCAGTTCCGGACCGTACGCAACGCTCCAGGGTCGTTTCCCGGCCCTTGGAGGGCGGCTTTGTCGAGCTAGCAGGGCTTTGATCTGTTGATGGATACGACGCTGGCCCTCCAAGAGCTGTGTGAGGGTCGCGGTGATCTGCTCAGATGTCATGACTGCCGCAGCCGGTGCCGGGGCAGGAGGAACATCCCGGTCGGACTGTTGGTCAGCCTTCTTACTCTTCTTCGGTGGCATGACGATCAGTTGAGAAATTTGTTGATGAGGACACTTGTCGTTTCTCACAGACGGCGCCAAACTGATGATGCCAAAATTTGGTAAGAGTAAAGTAAAGCAATTTAAGGGGAGTGAGAGAGAGAGAGCGAAAGACTATTTTTTGTATGTGGTTTGGCCCTGTTAATGAAGGTACCTACGTCCACGTGTGTGTCTGAGCACGTTCACTAGCAGATCACCGGCGTGCCTGGTGAGCCAACAAAGAGGGGCGGCACTACCAGTAATACCGACTGGGTGTATGCGTATGATGGTGTATTTTTATAGAGGTGCTGTGTAGACTAAAGAATTGGCGGCCCCTTCAATGAGGGGTGAGAGGTCTCTTTTATAGATGTAAGAGACCTACTCCTACATGGATAAGGAAATATAATCCTATTGATATAGGTTGGCATTAATTATAGGAATTTCCTAATTGAATTAGGAAATAGTGTGCGCTTTCCATTAGTCTTGTAGCTTAAGTAGGAAACTGCGCGTAATGCTCGGGATCATGCCTGTGGGCCCGGATGAGCTGTTCCCGCAGTGGGATGTATCTGTGCGATTTTCCCGTCCAGTTGGCCGGGTCGTAGTTGAACCGCTCGGGATGATGAGTAGAATAAACCGCTCGGGCTGATGCTTCTGAGGAGTTGTGCATAATTTTTTCGGGGCATGGACTAGCTGATGATTTGAACCGCTCGGTCAAAAGATAGAGCCAATTTTGGGTGCATCAAGAACTATGTGATAAACATGAAATTCATAATTATTGGAATAATACAAACGATAAGTGATAATCGCAACATAATTCCTTAGTGTTCACTGCTCCTTGTTGTGTGATATGTGTGTTTGGTAGCTCGACTTGCTGAGTGTACCCTTTTGCCAGTGGCTTCATGATCAAGCTGGCCTAAGCCTTATGGTCGGCTTATATTGTATACACGTCTAGGCATATTGACCGGCCTTCCATTGTGTATACCTGGTTTGGTTGATACCCCTACTAAACTGGCACCGGAGTGGATGTTGGTAATATGTCCGGGCACACATGGGATTTATGTGTGGGCTGTATCATGGAGGGTGGCCAAGTGGTGAAGTTAGGGAATGCAAAGATAAATTTAAGGCTAATAAGTAATGAATATGGATTATTTCATAAGACTGATCAGCGTGGAATAATGAATGCGACGTTTGAGTTAGAATGTGCACGGTTTGTATACGGAATTGTTTGCTTGGTTTGTGATAATTCAATTTACAGGATGGTGGGCCAACTAATATTTTACAGGTTTGGCTCACCATAAGTAGATGGGTAAGTATGAAATTTGTAGTAGCTTTGGATTTTGGGCAAGAAACTACTTGCCACCACATAAATGGAAACTACCCTTTTGTACAAATATGTGTGTGGAACTACCTGTCTTGGCCTAATAGTGTTGTAATGTGGTTTGTAGTCTACGGGTTCAGGTTAGAGCCCTCAGATTTTATTATTTTTGTTTAACTCTTACCAGTTATGTGACTGACCCGAGTGTGTTATGCATTCGGGTGTGTTTCTGTTTGAAACGTAGTTGGATGACATGTGCAGGATATTGCTTTTGATGATGTGATCGTTGTGCTTGGCTGTGGAGTCTTTGGGCATTGGAACGTTGTAGTTGCTCTGACCATCGGATGTATAGATTTTTTTTTTTTTCTTCTCTCTGAACTTTGTAAGAAATTTTATTTAATGAACTTTGTATTCCTTTTGTAAATTAAAATGGTATTATATTTGTAATGGAATATTATTTCTTTTATAATGAAACAGAGAATTGGGAATATAAGCTTAATAATACATAGTTTTTATATTAACACAGGATCACATGTCCTTATTTAATGAGTATTTAATTCTATTTTCAATAATTATCTATTAGTCTGTGTGAGGGTGTCACTCTCAGTGTTTTGGAAATTGAATATTAGTCTGGATACATGCTCTGGATTAAATATTTGGTTGCCCAAAAATCGGGGTGTGACAGTTTGGTATCAGAGCATATGGTTAGCTTAGCAAGTCTAGGTGATCCTCGGATTGTGGACTAGATGTTGGTCAGAGCTATAGGTCGCGGATTTATTTGGGTTTCGGGTTATGTGTACTTATGTATTATCCAAGTGTTGCCTACATGTTCTTTAATTATTTTCAATCGATTAATTGCATAACTTTCCGAGCCTATCGTTACATGTTAATTTGTTGAAATCATTTACTAATTTATGAGTTGCATAGTAGTGCATTCATTTTATTTATATGAGAAGTAATGGGGGGAATTGGAAGTCACGTCAATCATCGGAATTTCTTAATCGGGAATCCTCTTATCTTGGTGACATCTTGCGGCGTATCTATTGACATTCTGCTAAACTTCTGAATTATATGGAAGAGATCAGTTGTCTTTGGGATTTCTTTATTTTTACGGGTTTTCTTATTTCTATTATCAACTGGACATCTAATGCAATATTATCATTATGGATATTCTGGAGTTCTTATAAAGCTGATTATTTCTTCGGGTATTCTACTGTTACAACCAGCTCATTTTATTCATATGAATACATTATTATTATCAATATTCTGGAATTCTATCTGGAGTATCTATCAAATCGGTGGCGCTCTTCTATCTGATAAGATTATACTATGAATCTCAGGCGAGTATTGATTATATACGAGGCTTACCATCGGACGAAAATTTCTTTATCTTCAATGCCAGTATTTTCTCGGACTTAGGTGAAGCGGTAAGTAATTGGAGGTGTAGTGCGGGGTACGGTAAGAGGTGAACATGTGCATGTATATAGACTATATTAGTGAATTGCATCATTGTATGTTGAAATTATTTGTAAGGTCTAAGTGTATATGAAATGACTAGTTATATTGTGTTATATTTTGGTTCTGGTTAGAATTTGACAATCGATTATATGAGACTATAGGTATATACATGAGGGTTTCCTTGTTTGGATTATTCGCTTGACGTACTAAGTCTTGTATAGTTGAGAGTTAAACGTAATCAATGATTTGTATGAAATTGCGTGCCTAACTTTATTTATGACTGAATTGTGTACTTACCGTTGCTACAAATTTCGGGACGAAATTTCTTTAAGGATGGTAAAATGTAACAACCCTAAAATTTTTAAGTGCGTAAATAATTATTTTAATTAATTTTTTTCAATTAGAAATGATATATGAGTGTACCTAGGTAAGACACGTGTTTAAAAATTTTAAGTTTGGAGAACCCATAATAAAAATTGCTAGTAAGCATATTTAATTTGTTAGTAATACCAGTAATATTTTTCCGTTTGTTTTTGTATTAAAATTTCTAATGTTTCATTATTATTATTATGACATGACATTTTGAGCTTTAATTAAATTGTATGATAGATTATTTATATGACTGAGTTACAATTTTTGTAGAATGACGAGTTTAGTGTTGGGTAGTGTTTCGGGACCCCCAAGTAAGTTAATTAGTGAATTTAACATGAAAATTAAGTACCCGGGGTATGAGTACCATTTGGGTTAGATATTTTAGTGGTTTGGATTGCATTCTGGGCTCATATAGGTCTCTTTTGTGAGCCCACAAAAAGAAAAACGGGATTCTTGTGTAGGCAAGTGTTAGTAGTTTTATAACCCTAGTTAGGAGAGTATGATATCCATATATCATTAACCCTACCCACCCAAAGAGAGAACAGACGAGTGTGTGTGTGTGTGTATGTGTAGCACCCAGAAATTTCCCCCAGAAATTCCACGTAGGAATTTAGAATAGTGACGTCACCTAAAATACGGTTACAGAAGGCCCATTAGGGTGACCCTAGTTAGGATCCTTATAAGATCCTATAGTCAACGTCTTAGCAACAACGACGATATGATTCCTAATCTAGTACTAAGATTAGATAGTCATAACCTCGACACTCTAGATTTCTAGTAGGACTCGCAAACGTACTTATATTCAGGCTCATACACTGCCTCGTTCATGCCTACACCTATAACGAAGTTCACTTTCACAGTTGTGCACACATATTTCCAGCATTACACCTATACTATTACTCAGATACATCCTAGTGTACCTATCCGAGGGTGAGACCCACACTATAAAGGTCATGTGAACCTTACCCTCACATCTACCCTTGGACGCACAAACACACATATACATGTATACTTGGTAATGTCCCAACCACACACAACCAAATCTCCCTCACCCCTCCCTCTATATAAGGAATACACTCCCCCCATTTAACCCCTGATATTCAGCAACTCACATCCTACCAAGCTGTCCAAATGGACTGCTACACAGAGTGAGAACCGAGAGAGAGCTAGGGAGAGGACACCACACACATCCTCACATTGAGAATACACACAACACCCTCATCTCTGCATTTTCCCTCTCTGTCCACTCCCTCTAACACACACACACCCACCCACACTGAGGACTAGAAGAAGAAGGCTGGAGAAGAAGCAGCAGAGAGGAGGAGAGAGAGACGCAGAGGAGATTGAAGGGGGTTGATCGGAGAAGATAAAGGGAGTTTGAGACAACCAAAGGTAAAACCACACCCCCTTTTTATTTCCTGAACCCTTGCATGTCATCTAGAAGCTCTTAGGACCCACATGCAAGCAGCCAAACAGAGCCTGAGGCTCTGCATGAGCTTCGGCAGCCATGGAAGCCCCACATTTGGAGCTTGACTCAGAAGCTATGATCAAAGCCCCTAAAATCTACACTAATCTGACCCTAATGAACCCAGATAGGCCCCCTAATAGCAGTTTTTGATTTAGGCAATGTTTGGCCGGCCATGCAGGCCATTATTCTTCTTAATGGCCAAAAGAATAATCTCACCGTAGGTACCCAAAACGAATAGACCGTTTCCCCAGCTCCTAGTATATGACAGAGGACCCAGTTCCGGTCACTTTCCCGTTGGTTTCGTGAATTTTCATTGAGAGGCGAGAGAGAAACGAGCTCTCAAAGTTTTCTGGCGAGTCCCGATTCTCCGGCGGCCCTGTCTCGCCGGAGAAGATAAAGAAACCCGTTTGAGTTTTCGGATTATAACACCCGGGTTTGGGTCGGGTAATGGGTGGGTCAGCCTGAGAGTACAAATGGGTAAGGGTCTGGGCTTGGTTCGGACCGAGTAGGACCCGTGGGTCCTTTAAGTGACACGGCGTCGTTTTGACGCCGGGTCTTGTTCGGGTAAGGTTTCGGGTTCTGGGGCGGGTCGCCTTGTGTCTAGGATTTGGTCAGGGTTTGGCTCGGGTTAGGTTAGAATTTGGGTTACCGGGTTGGGTCAGGTTGTTAGGATAATTGGGTTTCAAGTTCGGATTGGTTTGCCCCGAACGGGTTCTTTTGGTTTGGGTTTCTTTGTTTGTATAAATGGGTAGTCCGTTTAGGATTCGGTTAGGTCGGGTCTGACCCATCGGGTCACGCGGTTGGGTCCCCTTGTGAGTTTATTCGGGTAACCCGTAGGGGTTCGGGTTGACCCGTCGGGTCTGAGAATTTTAATATTATTATTATTATTATTATTATTATTATTATTATTATTATTAGTTTAATTAGTTTAAAATGATTTAAATTATTTTAATAATTGTAAATGGTTTATGATTAATACCATTAATGTTTTAGATTATATAATATTATTTTTAATATTATATATATCATCATTATATTATATATTTCTTATTTATAGGGGTAATATAAATAACAAATATCAGTTTTAAATATTAATAAATACCTATATGTATTTATAAATTCTAGAAATATTTTATTACATAATGTAAGTTATAAAGCTATAATATTATAGTCCAATATTTTTAATAATTAATAAGGAGCTATTTTATGAGTATATTAATTATTAAAAATACCTAATAAGCTCCGAAAATTATGAGATAAATACTAGTAGTGTATTTTAATATCTAGTATTTAATAAAAATATTTCCAAGTACTGATTTCTTTGTATAATTATAATTATGTATTTAAATCCTGTTTCGGGTATTTTCTGGTATATATTATCTTCAATAATTCATAATAAATAATCTAGGACTCCGAAAATTACGCGGTCAGTTCCCAGAGTCTTAGAATAATGTCTAGAACATTCTCTTAAAGTTTGGTGACTTTTTGACTCGGTCGAAAATACAGTTTGTCTTTTAAGGCCCTTATTAGTGCAATAAGCCCTGCATATTATCTCGTAAAACGCGACGGACTCCGATTTGAGTCTAGTCAATGGCGTTGGACTTAGAATGACACGTAGATCACTACCTTGAGGCTTATGACTTCATTTGGTAAAATTACCATTTTGCCCCTATAGTTGTACTCATACATTATTACTGTTTATTCCGTTTATTGTTGTAGAACTTGACGGTTATCTCCGAGGATCGGTGACTCGAGGTGAGTTTCCTAACCTCACTCTAATCCTAATAAGATGAACATAAGATGTTTAAAAGCTACCTGTATGATATTTTGTATAAGTGATATGATGATTTATGATGTCACGTGCATTTCCAATAATTGTAGGACTATGCAAAGCATGTTATGGTAGTGCTATCGCATACGTGAGCATGTCAAGGGTTTTATCTGTATGATTATCGGTATCAAATCCATGTTATGTGATCCATGCTCTATATGTTACGTTTTTGCTGCTAACTGTTAAATGCACGTTTTACGATGTTGTTGACTGGAATAGATAACACATGCTATGTTAATAATAAAGAGAATGAAAGTGATTTTGCATATGGGTATCGGTAGTGGACTCACTTGCATTTCATGACATGTGTTAGCATGCATTGTATGAGAAAGAGAGGTGTTTGATGAAAATGTGAATGAGATGAGATATGTGAATGTGAACGAGATGTGATTTTCTAGATCCGATGGATCAACGGCTGACGAGCCGGGTGGACATGAACGGTTAGGGTTCCTAGTGCGCCTCTCGCCGTTGAAGACGTCCGGTGATGCGCATACATGGTTGAAGATGTCCCATGTATCGTTGAAGACGTCCGGCTAGTGCTCTAATATACTTCTCAGCCGTGTAGATGACCGGTGAGAGTATACACATGGTTGAAGATGTCCCATGTGCCAGTTTCATTGTTTACAGATAGTGTGCGCCGTGAAGACGTCCGGTGGCTTATCAAGGGATAAGTATGAATTGGTTGTGATAGCATGTTGTCATCCTTGATATACCGCGTGTTGTCAAATGGATGAGAAAGAGAAAGTGAATGATGAGATTGAATTGATGAGCAAAAAGGGTTTGGTTTTGGAAAGTTTTGGTTTTAAAATGAAATGGTTTTGAAAAAGTATCTGTTTTTAAAAGTAAGAGTTGGGAGTGAGTCACATTGGTCATGCATTTGCACGCACGAGGATATAATAAGGAGAATGTATTCTATGATGTTACGCTTATCTATTTACCTGTCTTGTTGAGACCTCTGCTATGCCCGTGGTAAGAATGCGTCTTTTGATAAGAGAATAATCATACCTTAAAGTATTAAACTATGACGTGAGTTGAGAGATGTTCTGTATTTATTGATTATTGTACGGTTGAGACTCTCACTCAGCCTTGTTCCAAGGCTGACGACATGTTACGCCCTGGGCATTCGTATGCCCAGAGTGTTGCAGGTTTGGAGAGAGATAGAAGAGTTCAAGATGCTGTGCCGTGGAGTCGAGGAGAATAAAGCCTTGCCCAAGATCTGATAGACAGTTTCTCAAGTTTTAAGCTTATGTAAATTGTTTAGTATGGTCTTTTGTATTAGGATTGAAGTTATTGTAACCCTAGTTTAATTTCCGCTGCTGTATTTATACTCTGATAAGTTTAGATCATGCTTATGCTCCAACATTTTTCTTATGATTTCTTGGTGCAGAGTTAGAAGGACAGGACGGTTAACAAACTAGTCACGTGTCTACGGACCCATAAAGGAAAATTTTTATTTTCCCTATTTTTGGCTTACTCCGGGGCGTGATAGTGTGTGTGTGTGAGAGAGAGAGAGAGAGAGAGAAGAAGAAGAAGAAGAAGAAGAAGAAGAAGAAAGGAGAACGATCTCGGGTTCGTGGGCACGTGTGGAACCGCAGGGCGTTCGTAGTTGTCGATTTTTGATCAATTAGGTGAGTTAAAATTTATATTTGGGTATATATATAGACGTATGTATATATATATATATATGTGCAAGAGAATCCAATTATTTCTTGTTAATGCTGTGGTTGGTGTTAAATTTTGTGTTGATCCCCATTCATTATTATTGAATGATATAAATATTTATTTTTCTTCATGTAATTTTATGAATGTGATCTCGGTGTATTTGGATAGATCATGTGGATAGTTAATTTGATGAATACACAGAGGGGAATAATTTTGATAATGAATAAATAATAGAAAATTCATTTTATTTTTATTTTTAGCAGTGGCAGAAACTTTGAAAAAACATTATAAAATCATGGCTTAGAATTATGGAATTCAGTTCGCATGTGCCTGTAGGAAACGCGATTCTGCAACACTTTCGTCTAATAGAGTTTTTTCCGATTCTCCACCGTTTGGGCAGAAATTTACAATTTCAGTAGCAGTGAAAAATGTTTAAGTAAATAATTTACGATATGAGAATGTGAATTTTTATTATGTGTTTCTTGTAGGCTAATATTGAATGTTGGGTTGAGGTTATTGTACCTGAAATAACTGACCTTATTGTGTGGTCATTTTGATAAAAAGGAGTAAATTAGATACGCTGAATAGTATATTGGGGATCTTGTAATTTGATTGAAAATTATTGAGGGAAGATTGTTATGGGTTAATTGATAAAACCCTTTTATTGTAAGAAATTGGAATGCATCTAAAAGTTAGAGACGTGATTAGACTATGATGAGACAGAACTATGTGATAAATGTGAAATTCACAATTATTGGAATAATACAAATGATAAGTGATAATCGCAACATAATTCCTTAGTGTTCACTGCTCCCCGTTGTGTGATATGTGTTTTTGATAGCTCGACTTGCTGAGTGTACCATTTTGCCAGTGGCTTCATGATAAAGCTGGCCTAAGCCTTATGCTCGGCTTATATTGTATACACGTCTAGGCATATTGACCGGCCTTCCGTTGTGTATACCTGGTTTGGTTGATATCCCAACCAAACTGGCACCGGAGTGGATGTTGGTAATATATCCGGGGCACACATGGGATATATGTGTGGGTTGTACCATGGAGGGTGGCCAAGTGGTGAAGCTAGGGAATACAAAGATAAATTTAAGGCTAATGACACGACTAAATAGTTGTGCGCTCTTGTGCAACACCCAAGTGTAGGTGATCGTGCAAGTAATATAGTACTGGAAGTCCAGGTCGATCCCACAGGGAAGGAATAGGAAGAATATCTACTAAGTTATAACCTAAAAAAAGAAGAAAAAAGAGAATGAATGATTGGGGTGTACTAACAAATCCTAATTAATTAAATTAAACTAAATAATAAACTAAAGCTTATAGAAACATAACTAATTAAACAGATAAACTAAAGGTGTTGGAAATACGAGAATCCACATTGATCCTAACCATCTACCATGCATACTCATTAATGTTCTATGGAGTTCATTCCTCTTCAGTATTCCGTATTTTTCTAAAGATAAAGAATCAATAGCCCTTTCATGACCGGGACTACATCATCATAGTAGATTTAAAATACTTGGAAGACGGTTTAAAACAATGGTAATTACTTGCACTCTAAATGGTGTTAGCATTCAAAGTGATTTTCAAAAGTCATTGAAGAAAATAGCCTTAAGGCTTTAAATTCTAAAAACTGTTGTGACAAACTGAGCTTATAGGGACAATTTGATGACAGATTTCCAAAATAGAAAGTCATGGAATACTTAAAAGAATCATCTCAGGAATTAGCAAGTTCGATCGATCGAAGCGCTCTCGATCGATCGGACATCTTCATCCTTCAATCGATCGAAATTCCTTCGATCGCTTGACTATGGCTCTGGTTCGATCGATCGAAATACCTTCGATCGATCGAGCCCAAGGTTTCTAAAGATTGCATGGAAGAGGTTGGAAATCAATGTTTCATCACATATTTCCAACGTCTAAACTACGAAAACATAAATAAACTAACACAGCAACAGGAAACTAAGGCAATCATAATAACTAGAGTAATAAATAATGAAATAAAGAAAAAATGAAGGAAAAACCTGTAATAATATGATAATAACTTGAAACAAACTTGAAATCTTCAATAACATTTAGTATAGCAATGGAAAAGAGGAATAAAAACAAGAATCTAACCTAATCTACACCTAATCTAACCCTAAAACTACCCTAAACTGTTGTTTTCTGCGTTCTGGAGCGTCCTCCCTTCGTCTGGCGTCAAAACGACTTATATATAGGGTTCCCACAGAGTTTACGCAACTTTTGGGTGAAAATAAGGTTCGATCGATCGAGCTTAGTTCGATCGATCAAAGGTTCGATCGATTGAACTCTCCTCAATCGCTTGAACTTCTCTGATTTTGACAGCTCTGCGTACTGATGGGAGAATGGCCATAACTTTTCACTCGGACCTCAGATTGACCTCCCATTTGCGGCTACGCGACCATAACTCAAAGATCTACATTTCATATCTCTGTAAAAATCTTCTAAATCTGAAGTCTTCATTGTTAAAAATGGCATTTTCCCAGCTGCTACTGTTGTTCTCTTCACCAGAATCACCTTTTATGCAACGATTGTTTTCCATGACCTATAAAATAGTGTAAAAACACATGTTTGAGTCTCAACATCATAGAAAACACTTAATCATTGATATACATCTAAATCTAGGGACTTGGGGATAAAAGTATGCATAAAAGACCATTAAATACGCTATGAATATGCACTTTTCACCTCGAATCACACCCCCCAACTAGCTCGTTGCTAGTCCCTAGCAATGAAGCGAACTACAGCAATGTTTATTTAAACTCTAGAAATTGAAAACAAAAGAAAGTAAAAATCTTAACTCACTTTCGCAGGAATCGCGATTGCATTTAGCGTATGCAACAAGCCTTTAAACCCCTAGGTTCCCCCTAGTGGACGAGTGTTGTCTCGTGAGGGTTTGCAGTGAATCTACCCACAAAATTCATGTTATTGGTAATGGTTCTAGTTTAAATGTTTTCAAGAAAATTTTCCTCTCATTTAGCAATATAGTTAAGCTCAACAATCTCATGAAACTCTCTAGTATGCCATAGCAATGCAACACCCACATTACAGTTAATCTACTATCAAAGGCATTAGAATATTCCATAGCTATTAATCTTGTGTGTTAATGGAAAACCAAAATACAAAACATTAATTTCAAAGCTCGCATAACCTAAGACACTATCAAGACGTTCATTTTGACTCAACTATTACCAGGATTACACTCTCAAGATGAAATCATTCCGAATTAGGTGTAATAATTATCACTCATGATATCGAAGCTATAAAGAGTAAATGTAAATGGAATCTAATGCTTCTCATATCTAAATAGAAAAACGGAAATTTTATAGTGCACAAAGTCTCATGAAAGGATACTTTTCACTAGAAGAGTGAGATACCGTGGAGAACTCTCTCGATACCTTAATTTCAAATCCAATTTACTTAGAATCATTAGGACTTTGAAAAAGAGGTGTTAGGTGAACGAAGAAAGAGGCTCATGATATTCAATTGAGACAAAAGATATGATTGGAATGTCTATTACAACTTTTCAAACTTTCCCACATCTCCAATCTCTCTCTCTCTTGTCTTTTTTTTTTCTTTTTTTTCTGTTCTTTTTTTTTTCTTTTTTTTTCTATTCTTTTTTTTTTTTCTTTTTTTTTATCCTTTCCCACACACTTCTTTTTGTTATTATTTTTTTCTTTTGTAACAACCATTGGCATTTTTTTCTTTTTTTCTTTATTTATTTTCATCATTTTTTTTTCTTTGCCAACTTTTCCTTATTCACACTGCCAAACTTCTTGTCAAGATAACACATTCCAATCACCCCTAAATGAAGAACTGAGGCTTGAACTCCTAATTTGGAGTTAGGTATGAACTTTAGGATTGTGAAGACAAGGCGATTATGATAAACTCAAGAGGTGAAGTAAAGGAATAGCATCGAGGTAGGCCAAGGTTGTATTATGCGTGTATGGTCAAAAGATGGCCTAAATCATCTTCTAAGTTCATAGGATTATTCATTTCAGTAAATTCAAGAGCTCTAAATTTTGGTAAATCCTAAACGTTCTCTTCTAGTGATCAGTCAAAATGAAGAAAATTGAGACTTTCAACGAATGAATACGCTTTTCAAAAAGGAAGATTAATTTTATAAAACCCTCAAAAATAAAAGAGTGGCACAAAAGCTCACTTGGGTTATTAGTCTCCACTACAGTCTCTCTAGACACCTAAGTTATGCTTACTAATCCATTTTAGCTAAGTACAAGGTTGTCACAATGTGCTCAAAGTTGTTTGAAGATTAAAAAGCATAAAATATACTATAACTAAGATAGTAAACAAACTATCATAGTGTATCACATACTAATGACATACAGAAAATAACACTAATGCATCATAACTAACTACATTAACTAAGAGAGAAATACAAGAACCATTTTATTATCTTTAAAAATAAAATTAAAAATTTTAAATTTTTTTTTTTTTTTTTGACAATGTTAATTTACTGAGTTTTGAGTTGCATGTTGCTAAGTAGGTGTATTGACACGAAAGCATAAAAAGAAATAAATGAGGCATGCAATGACTCACTCCCCCCAACTAAAACTAAACATTGTCCCCAATGTTCTAAACTAAGCATATGGACATCTAAAGTAAATCGAGATAAGGAAGGATGTTACCTCGAGGCATTAATATCCAATTTTTTTTAAGTTACCTGGAAAATCATTAGTTGCAACAAGGAAAAATAGATAATATAATACAACTACTCAGTAGATAAATTCGGTTAATCAAGATTTTTATCATACAGTAATAATCAAATTTTTTGAGGATTTTCCCAGTGAAATAATTTAATAATGAGAAGACTTTTGAGATCCTCATAAAAATACAACTCCCCCCAACTAATGTCAGGCTCAAGGTCAGAGGAGATGATGCAAAACCGATGGCCTCCAAATTTATTGGAGACAATTATAAGAGGTATACCACACTTTTTAGGAATAATAAGCAAGAAACGATCGTTGGTGTTGGTATTTCCTATAACGGCCTCCATTTTAATACAAGGAGGTGGCCACGGTTCAATAAAAGGAGTAGACTCGAAGTAATATTCTAATTTAGCTTTATTACTCTCCTCTTGTTCTAGAACAGAATCTATGGATATATGATCATAGGAATTTAATTTCTGTTCTATGCAACTAGTTTTGGACTGGACTTGGATAAAGCTATCTATTTGAGCCTCAATATCATTATTACTCAAGAAGGTTAAGCAGTCTAGAAGATTACTAGCTTCTTGTTGAAGTTTAAGATCATCTAAAGTGGGCCTAATATTTTCCAAGTCCTCTCTCACAGAATTTTGAAATTTAAAATTTGGTGAAGTACATGTGCTAGAATTCTTATCATCCTCTTCTATAACACATTCTTTTTGTTCAAGAGTGGGGTACACATTACATTCAAGCATGGGATGAGAGCTTCGATTGATAGCGAGGATAGGTGATGGGCAACTTGGTGACACCACCTCTTCGGCCGAAAGAGGTGAGGGATCATGAATATCAGATGAATCTAAATCGAATTTAGAAATTTCAATAACGTCCTCCCTAGGGTCACTATCAAAGGTAGGGGTAGGGTTAACAGGGGACTCATCCTTTCCTAATTGCGTGCAATCACCTAAACTCTCATCATCTTTTAAAACCTCATTCTCATCTTTGTAACTCTCCTCACTATTTATGTCATCTATAGAGGTGCTTTGGACAAAAGAGATTGTGCAATTTTATCAAGGTAGTGAAGGAGTTGATGTCTGGGGGTGTATATTGAAGAGAAGATGGTTCTACAACTTCATGCTCAATGGTTTGGTTTTGGAGTTCAGACATTATTATACACCCGTCATTATCCTCTAATTCCATTCCATTATTAGTGTCTTGAAATTTAGGTTGTAGTGTTGAAGGATTGGTATAGTCTTCTAAAGGTTGGCTAGCATATGCTTGTTGATATCTAGTTTCTAATTTATCAAGTGCACTATCTAGCCTTTTTATTTCACTAAGCAGCAATGTTAACATACCATTATCCTCAACTTGGTTATTCTCCTCATTATTACCATGTGAAGTTTCGCCCCATTGTTGTTGGTAGTAATTCCCATCCCAATGTGTTTGTGGACAAGACTCGTCAAAGGGAAAGTCTTGGTGCGTTTGGTAATCGTGGGAGCTACTACTATATCCTACATTATCATTTTGGTTATATCCCCATTGCGATTGATAGAATTCTCCATGTGGAGGTTCTTGATACGTTTGATAATATGAGGGACTACCACTATCATATTCCCATTGTGGTGGTTGGTAGCACTCAGGTTGATAGTGTGCATCATATGTGGGTGCTTGCCAACTTGGGGGATAGTTTTCATTACTTAACGTGTACCTATTCATGATGTTTGTGTTGTATGGAGGTTAATATGGATAAGACATGTTTATCCAAAAAAATTTAAAAACAATAGAATTGTTAGTTTTTTTTTTTTTTTTTACTTGTGAGAGAAAAAGTTCAAAAATTTTTATTTTTATTATTTATTTATTTATTTAAGAAAAAGAAGAAAAATGGAAATAACTTAGTAAAATTCGAACCTAGTTGCCTTCCCCGGCAACAGCGCCAAAAACTTGACACGACTAAATAGTTGTGCGCTCTTATACAACACCCAAGTGTAGGTGATCGTGCAAGTAATATAGTACTGGAAGTCCAGGTCGATCCCACAGGGAAGGAATAGGAAGAATATCTACTAAGTTATAACCTAAAAAAAAAAGAAAAAAGAGAATGAATGATTGGGGTGTACTAACAAATCCTAATTAATTGAATTAAACTAAATAATAAACTAAAGCTTATATTAACATAACTAATTAAACAGATAAACTAAAGGTGTTGGAAATACGAGAATCCACATTGATCCTAACCATCTACCATGCATACTCATTAATGTTCTATGGAGTTCATTCCTCTTCACTATTCCGTATTTTTTTAAAGATAAAGAATCAATAGCCCTTTCATGACCGGGACTACATCATTATAGTAGATTTAAAATACTTGGAAGACGGTTTAAAACAATGGTAATTACTTGCACTCTAAATGGTGTTAGCATTCAAAGTGGTTTTCAAAAGTCATTGAAGAAAATAGCCTTAAGGCTTTAAGTTCTAAAAACTGTTGTGACAAACTGAGCTTATAGGGACAATTTGATGACAGATTTCCAAAACAGAAAGTCATGGAATACTTAAAAGAATCATCTCAGGAATTAGCAAGTTCGATCGATCGAAGCGCTCTCGATCGATCGGACATCTTCATCCTTCAATCGATCGAAATTCCTTCGATCGCTTGACTATGGCTCTGGTTCGATCGATCGAAATACCTTCGATCGATCGAGCCCAAGGTTTCTAAAGATTGCATGGCAGAGGTTGGAAATCAATGTTTCATCACATATTTCCAACGTCTAAACTACGAAAACATAAATAAACTAACACAGCAACAGGAAACTAAGGCAATCATAATAACTAGAGTAATAAATAATGAAATAAAGAAAAAATGAAGGAAAAACCTGTAATAATCTGATAATAACTTGAAACAAACTTGAAATCTTTAATAACATTTAGTATAGCAATGGAAAAGAGGAATAAAAACAAGAATCTAACCTAATCTACACCTAATCTAACCCTAAAACTACCCTAAACTGCTGTTTTCTGCGTTCTGGAGCGTCCTCCCTTCGTCTGGCGTCAAAACGACTTATATATAGGGTTCCCACAGAGTTTACGCAACTTTTGGGTAAAAATAAGGTTCGATCGATCGAGCTTAGTTCGATCGATCAAAGGTTCGATCGATTGAACTCTCCTCAATCGTTTGAACTTCTCTGATTTTGACAGCTCTGCGCACCGATGGGAGAATGGCCATAACTTTTCACTCAGACCTCAGATTGACCTCCCGTTTACGGCCACGCGGCCATAACTCAAAGATCTACATTTCATATCTCTGGAAAAATCTTCTAAATCTGAAGTCTTCATTGTTAAAAATGGCGTTTTCTCAACTACTACTGTTATTCTCTTCACCAGAATCACCTTTTATGCAACGATTGTTTTCCACGACCTATAAAATAGTGTAAAAACACATGTTTGAATCTCAACATCATAGAAAACACTTAATCATTGATATACATCTAAATCTAGAGACTTGGGGATAAAAGTATGCATAAAAGACCATTAAATACGCTATGAATATGCATTTTTCACCTCGAATCAGCTAATAAGTAATAAATATGGATTATTTCATATGATCAGCGTGGAATAATGAATGCGACGTTTGAGTTAGAATGTGAACGGTTTGTATACGGAATTGTTTGCTTGGTTTGTGATCATTCAATTTACAGGATGGTGGGCCCACTAATATTTTACAGGTTTGGTTCACCATAAGTAGATGGGTAAGTATGAAATTTGTAGTAGCTTTGAATTTTGGGCAAGAAACTACTTGCCACTACATAAATGGAAACTACCCTTTTGTCCAAATATGTGTGTGGAACTACCTGTCTTGGCCCAATAGTGTTGTAATGTGGTTTGTAGTCTACGGGTTCAGGTTGGAGCCCTCAGATTTTATTATTTTTGTTTAACTCATACCAGTCATGTGACTAACCCGAGTGTGTTATGCATTCGGGTGCGTTTCTGTTTGAAACGTAGTTGGATGACATGTGCAGGATATTGCTTTTGATAATGTGGTCGTTGTGCTTGGCTGTGGAGTCTTTGGGCATTGGAACGTTTTAGTTGCTCTGACCATCAGATGTATAGAATTTTTTTTTATTTTCTTCTCGCTGAACTTTGTAAGAAATTTTATTTAATGAGCTTTGTATTCCTTTTGTAAATTAAAATGGTATTATATTTGTGATGGAATATTATTTCTTTTATAATGAAACAGAGGATTGGGAATATAAGCTTAATAATACATAGTTTTTATATTAACACAGGATCACATGTCCTTATTTAATGAGTATTTAATTCCATTTTCAATAATTATCTATTAGTCTGTGTGAGGGTGTCACTCTCGGTGTTTTGAAAATTGAATATTAGTCTGGATACATGCTCTGGATTAAATATTTGGTTGTCCAAAAATCGGGGTATGACAAGTGCATTCCCCCAGAATGATATTGGGAGGTTAGCTTGCGCCATCAAAGATCTAGTCATATCTAGAAGTGTTTTATTCCTTCTTTCTGCAACACCATTTTGTTGCAGAGTTCCAAGAATAGTGAGCTGTCTGCATATCCCCTTTTCCTCACACAATTCCTTGAATTGATTCTGTCTATTCGAAAGCCTTGAAGGACCTTTCTTGCTGATTCTCAACCTCTACTGCGAAGCGTTTGAAACAATCTAGAGCTTCATAGCAATGAGAAATCAAATGGACATATCCATATCGCATGTAGTCATCGATAAAGTAAGGAAGTTAGAGGCGCCATGATGTGCCTTTACATTCGTTGGTCCACATATGTCACAGTGAACTAGTTCTAATGCATGAGTAGCTCTTTTAACCTTACTGATTCGTGCCCAATATTGCATTCTTGACTACATGTTCTTTATTGTATTGGACACGAATTATCACTTAAACCGGGAGATTTAATGGGTGAATTTGTGCGTTTGTTGTTCTTCTTGATGTTCTCTCTTTACTAATAATACCCCCTTTTTCTTATAGGTAATTGAGGCATTGTTGGAGGCCCTTTTTGTGAGGAATAATGAAAGAAGCCAAAAGCTACCCGAGCGGATCGATCCGCCCCTTTCACTTGGATCGATCCGCGCGTTTTATAGAACTCTCTGCCCAGAAATCCGAATGCGGATCGATCCGGATTTTCAACGCGGATCGATCCTCGTGTTTCGCTGAAGATTCTAACGGCGAATTAAAGAAGCGGATCGATCCGGCTTTTTGCCTTGGATCGATCCGCAGCTGCTGAAAACTGCTCTCTTTTATTTACAAGTTTGCCATTGTGTGGTTTTTTTGTATAAATAGATAGAGATAGAGATTTTTAGGGTTATCTTTTATCTTTTATCATATATCTTGCATTATTTTCTCCCAACATTCTTCTTCTTCTTCTCTCATTTTTGGAACCCACTTGGGTTCCCTTCTATTTCTTCTTCATTTGTATAAACTTGAAGCTTGGATTGAAGTGTTAATGGCTAGGTATATTTTCTATCTCTTTTCCTTTGATCATATTGCTATGTTTACCATTGATTAGTTAGGTTTACTTAGGTTGTGGATCATGAACTCTTGGATTTAATGTTGTAGCATTTCTAGGGTTCATTTGTGTAGGATTCAAAACCAAGGGATTCATCTTATTTGTATTGCAACTATGATTGTTAAAACTTGAACTTTGAATCCTACCCTATGTATTTCATATGGAATATTATGTAACCTTGTGTTTTGCACCCCATGTGTTTGATAAATGTTGTGTGTGGGATTTAAAACTTGGAGTCTTCATCATAGATGTCAAGCATCTTTGATTGTTCAAACTCTTGGGTTTTAAATACTACCTTTTGAAGGCTTCATAGGTGGTTTGTCCACCAAGTAGATTAGTTAGTGTAGGGGGGACAAATCATTCGGATTAGAAGCCATAGAGGCTTCATCTTGTATGTCATGCATCCTTGATAGTCAAACGTTAGCTTCAAATCCGTTTCTATGAAAATCTTAAAGCTCATTTCATCTAACACATAGGTGCATTCCAAGTGTTTGATAATATGCCACAATGAGATGTTACCTTAGAATGTGCTTGAAACCTTAGTCCATTTCATCTTGTTGTGACCCAAGATGGGGGGGAATTATCCCAACCTATTGCTTTTTAGATTAGTATATATTTACCTTTTATCCTCCAAAAAACCAAACAAAAAGCCGCAAGACGCAATGTCATTTTTATTCCCTTTCATCATCTTTTCTTATTTATTTCTTTTGAGCATTATAATTAGTTACTAAACCTCCCAAACGTTGTTCTTGTATCAATCCCTGTCGACTCGACACCCTACTTCCAAATGCTACATTTTTAATAGGGTTAAATAAGAACTTGATTGTGACGTAATCAAAATGGCGCCGTTGCCTGGGATTGGCGACAACGTTAAGTTGTTTAGTTTCTAATTATATGCGCTTTTGCATTTGATCTTTTTATTTTGTCTTTGTTCTGAAGGATTAGCTACTCTTGAAGAGCTAAACCTCCATCTAGGATGTTGATGACACATTGGTCTCGCATGGGGAAGGTACTAGTATCTCTTTTGGTTGTTGTTCTTTAAATTTTTGGCATATGTAATTGATTTTCGTGATTTCTTACATAATTGTGCTTAATAGAAGTGGTGTATTGTTGCACATGAGTCATTCTAAGAGAAGTTGACTTGTCTACCATGTAGCTTAGTTAATGTAGGGTGGATGTGTCATTCTAATCAAAGGTGTTGCATAGTGTAGTAATTTACCACTTACTTGTTATTGTGATAGTTATGCTTTGTGTGAAGATGCTTGACTCATATCCAAGAGAATGTGATGTGTTCCACCACGTAGTTTAGTTAACGTAGTATAGGGTGAAGATGCTTGACTCGCATCGTACTAATCGTTAAAGCACATTATTCTCAGAGTCGTGTACTTAAATACATCACATTATTGTTCGCGTAGTTCTTATTCGTCGTCCGCGTAAGTTTCGTCGGTTAATCATAATATCAAGTTAAGAAAACATCACTTCTTACCCTTTTACAAGGTTTACATTACCAAGGTACAACTCTAGTAACAAAAGGTACAGCTTATAGCCAGTACACACAAGCATATTTATATATCTAGAACAACCCAAGGTATAACTGTCACAGCTCATACCTTAACATAACTCTTTGTATATATAGACAACAACCCATCCTTACAAATGTTGCTTAGCCCGAGCGCTCGCGGCTCTCGAGCGCTTGCACCTTGCCCGTTCAGTAGGTACGAGCGCTCGCGCTAGCTCTAGCACTCGAGTTCAGCAGTTTTTAAATAGTGACAGTTTTAGCAGCACATTATAAGCATAAGAATCTTAATGAATCTTGTATGCATGGTCTTTGATCATCCATATAACTATATTAAAGATGTTCATAAGTAAGCAGAAGTATCCACTTAATATCTATATGATTTAGGTGATCAAATATGATGAAAATGTGTGTATTTTCACTTAGACTTCAAGAACTATTCATATATAATCTTGGATCTTCATGCATGTCACATGCTTAAGCTAGATCATACATTAAACTTAAGAAAATATAGATTATGAGTGAGTAAATATACTCATAAAGGATCTAGATGATCAAATGTGAAGAATTATGTATGTGTGTGTGTGTGCGTGCGCGCGCTAGATCCTACAAGAACTCCTCAACAAGCTCCAAGACTACTTCAATGCATGATCAAAGCCTTGATCCTTCTAACTTTCAACTCCAAGACTTAAAAGTAGTATCCATGCATATGTATATGTGTGTTGATCAAGAATTGGAAGACATGCAAGCATATAAGTGTGTGTTTGTGTATGGAATGTGTATAACTTTCAAGAACTCCCCCTCTCAAATGCTCTCTATAAATGCAGAGTTTTTCACGCCCAAAATGCTGAGAAATGCTGGTATTTATAGACTTTATGAGACCCAGGGGCAAAATAGTCATTTTACCTATTTTAAAGCTCTAGCGCTCCCAGGGTCTTAGCGCTCGGGCCTCCTGATCCAACAATCCTTCCTATGTCTCAAGAGTTCAAAATTTACAGAAATAAGCATCCATATAAATAAGGATCAAAGTCAATCCATACATGATCCTAACATATACGAATACAAAAATACCGAGACATATATATATATATACTAGTAAATACAGATGAAAAGGGCTGGTGTTACATCTCTCCACCACCCAATAAAAGATTTCATCCCCGAAAATCTGAGCTAGGATTCAGCAAACAACTCTGGGCACTTCTCTTGCATGACGAACTCCATCTCCCACGATGCTTTGCGTTCATCGTGATGCTTCCATTGAACCTTCACCAACGGGATCTCCTTGTTCCTTAGCTTCTTGACCTCTCTCCCTAAGATTCGCGCCGGTCTTTCTGTATACGTCACTCTATTGTCTACCCTCATATCCTTGAAATTGATCTTGTGCATTGATCCATGCATGTACTTTCTCAGCATGCTGACATGAAATACGTTGTAAACTCTAGACATCTTCGGCGGCAATGCTAATTTGTAGGCAACCTTTTCCAAGCGTTCAAGAATCTCGAAGGGTCCAATGTAGCAAGGCAAAAGCATCTCTCTCTTCTGTTCAAATCTCACCACTCCTCTGACTAGAAAAACCTTCAGCAGGATGTGATCTCTAATGCAAAATTCTAGGTCCTTCCGACGCTTGTCCGCATAATTCTTCTATTGGCTCTAGGTTGCTTTCATCTTCCTTGACAATGTTGATCTTTTCGTTGGTCTCCCGAACCATATCTGGTCCCAAAAGCTTGCCTTCTCTAGCTTCTGCCCAACAAAGAGGCGAACGACACGGTCTTCCATTGAGCGCTTCAAATGGTTCCATCCTAATGCTTGAGTGATAGCTGTTGTAAGCGAACTCAATGAGTGGCAGATGTGTCTCCCAAGTGCTTTTAAAGTCGATTACGCATGCTCACAGCATATCTTCCAATGCTTTATTCGTCCGCTCCATCTGCCCATCAGTCTGGGGATGAATGTAGAACTCAACTTCAGTGAGGTCCCCAAGGCTGCTTGTAGACTCACCCAAAATGGGCACAAAATGGGCACACCGTGCAGTCGAACAATCTGTTGTAGGTACAATTGGTTCATCTTCTCGACTAGATACGTTATATTGTACGCAATGAAGTGCGTTAACTTTGTGAGTCGATCTGATTAAAAGGTCGTAAGGCGACGATGTCAAGAGTAGGTCATAGGCAATGATGACAATTTAACCAGAGTCTGGGTTCAGTTGTTGAGATGGTTGAAAGGCCGTAAGGCGACGGTGTCAAGAGTAGGCCATAAGGCGATGATGAAAATTTAACCATGGTTGAATGAATAAGATGGGGTTACCATGAGGCCATAAGGAGATGATGTCAAAATAAGGCTGTAAGGCGACGATGACAAAAGGTAACCTAACGGCTGTAAGGCAACGATATCCAAGCCAACGACACTTGTGCCGGATGTATGCAGAGAGTCAAGTTTTGTAAAAGATTAGACCAGAGGACTAAAGATTGGGTCAATGATCCAAAGTAATCCGAATCATTGAGACTAAATTGGTGGTTTACGTAAAGCATTGATTTGGTACAGATTGGACAAATTGTCCAAAGTGATCATTCGGTTAACGTCAGTTGTGTTTTCCCATGTTCGAGTTAAGCAGAGGTACATTTCCTAACACACGTTATGTGACAAGAATAAGATTAAGCAAGGCCTAATTAATGTTTTCAGAAAAGGCTAAAATGGAATGTTTTACTTTCTTATTAGATTAATAAGTGTTTTCTGAGCCATTCAGGGTAGTAGATTTACTCACTCATCTTGGAGTAAAACTGACGACTTTTATGTTATGGACAATCAAACGTCCAGATCTTGCAGAGGCTGATTACCCAGACAAGGGGTACACCGAGGAAGGCTATGGGTTTGCAAGCTAGCCAGTGGATGAGAAGACTCTTATTATTGTATCTTTTGTTTGGTTGAGGCACTGGATACCAATCCTTTTATTATTATGTTGTAGGGCTTTACGCCCAGGATATTATTATCTTTCCTTTCAGTACTATGGGTTGTAATAATGGACTTATGACTCTGATGTTTAATATTATGTAAGCCTAGAATTACTATGTTTATTATTACTGCTTCTGTTTACTGTTTACTGCTTTTATCTTGGTTCTTTCTTGTATGTACAAGCACGCGATCCTTAAACCAGTCACGTATCTACGGACCCATAAAGGAAACTTTAATTTTCCCTATTTTTGGCTTACTCTGGGGTAGGGGTGTAAGCGGTCGGTTTCGGTCGGTTTTTTCAATTTTTTGTGTTTTTCAAAACCGACCAATAGGTTCGGTTTTGGTCGGTTTTTCTGTCGATTTTAACTTGTACATACATTTTATAAACCAACCAATCGGTTTTTTGGCCGATCGGTTTCGATCGATTTTCAATTTTTTGGTTTTTTGATCACCCCTACTCCGGGGTGTGATAGGGATTTTTGGTATCAGAGCGGAAACCCAGCCGGAAGTGTGGGACGGGTCCCACACAAGGATATGTGGCCCTTAAGGAGGGTGGATTGTGACGACCAAGAGCCAATACTCTTGAGGCAGGATGGCCAAGATGAATGAGGTGAGGTCAGGTGTGGGTGCTTGTCCCACATCGCCTGGGGTGAAGTTTCTGGACTAGTTTATAAAGATTAATCACCCCTCTATATGCAATAAGGCCTTTTAAAACCGTGAGGGAGCTAAACATGAAAGAACTCCACAGTTAAGCGTGATGCTACCAGAGCAGTACCAAGGATGGGTGATCCCTTGGGAAGTTCTTTGTGTTTAGGCCCAAAGCGGACAAGATTGTTGCTAGATGGGGAGGTGGGTCATTACAATTTCTATTTGAATCAGCAACTAAAGAAGTAGAGAAAATTGGATCAAACAAATCAATTTTAAAGAGATTATTCCATAAAATAAAAAATAAATAAAAATAAATAAATAAAAAAACCTTGTCCAAAAGTAATACCACCCATAGTAATATCCAACTTGTCATGTCCAAATTGAAAAACAAAACCCAAATCTAGAAGTGCTAAAATTGAAAGTAGATTATATTGAATCTGTAACACCCTGTATTTCTGTTTCATTAATAAATAAATACTGTATTTCATTTCCATGAGTATTTGATTTAATTTCTCTTTGTAATATATATATATATATATATCTGGGGTCAAATTGTAATTTTTATAAATATAGAAAATATTTTCTATGGTTTCAAAATCGATATCTATATTTTTGTATAAACCGAGAATTTAATTCCTACACTAATATTATTTTCTGCATTTTTATTTCAACCGCAATAATACCAGTTCAGGTTTTAAATCTGCGACTATATCGCATGTTGGGTAAGGGAGCACGTGAGCTCAACCTCACCGGGTGATTTCTATCCATTGCTTGGAGGCCACAACTCTCAGTTTATATATACGTTGGTGTCTCTCTCTCTCAATCTCACAGTCTCTTATCTCTCACTCTCAAACTCTCCCAACTCTCTCATTTCTCTCAATCACTCTCTTGATCACTCTCTCAAGATCACACACACACATACAGTACATATATACTTACACACACATACATAGCTATATATATATATCTCAAGATCAAAGAGAGAAACGGAGGAGAATTCTCTAAACGACGGAATCGACGGCGAAAATTATCGGTCTCAAAATTCTCTGTGTAATTAATCTCTGTGAGTATTATAAACTCACTCGCCATGTTTATATACGTGTATTTCAGTATATATAAGTGTGTATATGTGTATATATATGTATTTCACCATTGAAGCTTTGAATTGGAGTTTCACCAAACTCAACCAAAATCAATTCCGTGAATTGATTTTGGAAGATCTTAGTCCCAATAAGCTGTGGTTCGAATCCTACGCAGTAATTCATCCGTATCGCGACGTACCGTTGATTTAAAGTTTTGACACCCTCACTTTAATTGCGAATATCTAGAGATATAATCCGTAATTTTTTAAATTGATTGCGTATTCTAAATCTACGCGGAAAACCGAAGAGATTCATATATTACATGTATTGTTTGAATCAGAATTTGAAAATGGGTAAAAATACAGTTTTGAAATTGAAAACAGAGGAAAAACGAGGAAGATGATGAAACTGCAAGAACTCGCGTGCACGACTCGCTCGCGCGAGGCTCGCTCGCGCGACCCGCTCGCGCGACATGTTCTGCCCCTTCGCGCGCGCGACCTATTCTCCCACTTCGCACGCGCGACCCGCTCGCGCGGACACCCTTTCCCTCGCTCGCGCGATCCGCTCGCACAATCTGGGGCAGTTTGAACAATTTCTGTATTTTATATAAGGGACTGTTTGGAAAAGTTTTTGAAGAACTGTTTGACAAATATACTATTTTAAAGACTCATTGATAGGAATTGGACTTATAAGAATGTTTGAGACCGAGATTTATGTTAAACGAATATTTCAGCTTTGAGATAATAACTGTTACTACAAACTGTGAACATTGACATACATATTAGGGTCGAGGTTGTGTCAACATGCATGTGTGTGAGAAAGCGTGAAAAGAGTATAGAGTGGCAGTCTGGTGTGCGACCTCAATATCGATCGGATATTATTCCTGGTATTGGAGGCGACAGTGTTGTGTACGGCTTAGATATCGATCGGATATTATTCCTGGTATCTAGGGCGCTTGTTTCAGATATCGATCGGATATTATTCCTGGTATCCGAAATGATGGTATTGAGTTACGGCTTAGATATCGATCGGATATTATTCCTAGTATCTAGGGCGCTTGTTTCGGATATCGATCGGATATTATTCCTGGTATCCGAAATGATGGTATTGAGTACGGCTTAGATATCGATCGGATATTATTCCTGGTATCTGAAGCGATGGTATTGGTGTGCTATTTGGATATCGATCGGATATTATTCCTGGTATCTGAGGTGATGGTTTGGTTGAGTCGGTTTTGTTGAGAGAAAAGAGTCAGAAAGATGAGATGTTACATTGTTCATGCACGGTTGCATATTCATTGCTTATTTTATTCCCCCGTGACTTATGTTGGAATTGGAACCTTGAATCTATTACTTTTACAGTTAAATTGCACCGCTGTTTATTTTCTTATATACACATTGCGAGCACATGTTTATTTTGCTCACCAGCTTGCATAAGCTGACGGCGTTGATGCGTCCTGGACTGTATGTCCAGATTTTCAGGATCAGGAGCAGCCAGGGTATTTCGACTATGCTAGTCAGAAGCAGGAGACTTTCCAGGAGGATGCTTTATATTTCCTATGTCTTTTTATTTGGGTTTGTAATAAACTAGTTTTAGACTTTTGTATAAGGCGTTTTGTGCCTAAGTTTATGACTGTTGTAATAGTTAGTAAGTTTTAATTTCAGGGCTTATATGTATTAGTATCCTTTCTTTTAGAAATACTGTTAAGTTATTTTGTTGCAGGGACAATTGGTCATACTCACTTGTCACGACCTACGAGTCCATAAAGGAAATTAAATGCTTTCTTGTATTATGCTACGTCGGGGCGTGACAGGCTTTTTGGTATCAGAGCCAGGTTGTGGCTCGACCAATTGTCCAAGACACATAGGATCTCCCGTTAAGATAGAATTAAGATAAGATAGTTCGACTTCATTCCGTGTTTAGTCGCTTTCTATCGTTCAGAATTTTCTTTCTTCTCGAGAGATTGACCGCATTCTGTTGATTGATGGATAGGTACCTTTCTCTTAAGATATGGCTGGAAGAAATCTCAGGAATCGTCCCGCTATTGAAGATGCGCCCCCGGTAGTAGATCCAACCGGAATGTTCGAGGCTTTTGTAAGAAGATTGGAGAGGGTTAGTGATCAGAATGCAAGGAACAATAATCAGAATGGGAATCATAACGGGAATGGGAGGCAAGCCCACCAGACTGGAGACAAGCTTCTCAAGGAGTTTCGCGCTCTGCGACCTGAGTATTTTGCTGGGACTGATGAACCCTGGCAAGCGGAACAGTGGCTACGCCAGATGGAGCGTATCTTTGAGACCATAGAGTGCACTGATCTGGAGAAGAAGCGTCTGGTTATCTTTCAGCTGTCTTATGCAGCGGCTGATTGGTGGGATGCAGAAAAGGCAACCATAGGGGAAGAAGCTGCAAGGAGAATGCCGTGGATGGTGTTTAAGGAAAGATTTCTCGAGAAGTATTTTCCTGAAGAAGAGAAGGACAAGAGAGAGAAAGAGTTTATAGAGTTGACTCAAGGGAATCTAACTGTCCGTGAGTACACTACTCGATTTGAGCGTCTGTCTCGCTTTGCTCCACATATGGTGGACACACCCCAGAGGAAAATCAAGAAGTATCACCGGGGTCTCAACTTGTCTCTCCGACATCTGACTATGGGGCATCTGGGCCAGTCATTTGAAGCTCTGGTGAGATTGGCTACGGGGTTAGAGAATGATGGGTATCAGAATTCGAAGCCATTTGGAAATCGACCTCCGCAGAAGGGTTATTCTGGACAGAAATCAGGGTACCCTCAGGGACAGAAAAGGACCTGGGATGGAGGGAAGAAACCTCAACAGACACAAGCAGTACAACAGTATCCGCCTCGAGCAATAGGAGGGAAAAACAACAACAACAACTGCTTCAATTGTGGTAATCCCGGTCACCGAGCTAAAGATTGCAGACTGACAAGGCGTGCTGATCGTTCGGGAGTTGTGTGCTATAATTGTGGCATGGCCAGGTCACATAAGTCCGGAATGCAAGGCTCCTAGGAGAGGCAATTACGGCCAGCAAGGACATGCCCGTCTAAATGCTGTTATCCCCGAGGCTGCTGGTTATGAAGAAGCAGGATATGAAGAAGGTACTTATGAGGAGGGACTTCCTGAGCAACGAGCAGTGGAAGGTACTCTAACCTTGTTTAACTCTCATGTTAAAGTTTTATTTGCACGGGTGCTACACATTCCTTTATATCTGTTAAGATTGTTCAGAAGTTGGGAATAGTACCGCAACGTTTAGATGAAGCTCTGAGTGCTGTCTCACCCTTAGGGACCACCGTCAAGTTATTACATGTATGTAAGGATTGTCCTCTACGGTTGGGAGACCATGAACTTTTGGCAAGATTGGTGGTTCTGTCGATGAAGGAGTTCGATATAATCCTGGGAATGGATTGGCTCGAGAAGAATGGTGCGAAGTTGGATTGTGCAAGGAAGAAGATCACATTTGCGGACAATGGGAATCGACTCTTCGATTTCCAATGTAACCCTTCGGGTGATATGTTCCTCACTAGATGCCTAGCAAACATTGAGGTTGTCAGTGCAAAGGTGACAGTATCATCAATACCGGTAATCAAAGAGTTCAAGGAAGTATTCCGAGATATTTCAGGATTACCGCCGGAAAGGGACATAGAATTCTATGTGAAATTGGTGCCAGGTACTCGACCTATAACCAAGGTTCCCTACAGGATGGCCCCTACAGAGTTGTTGGAGCTGAAGGAACAAGTTCAAGAACTTGAGAAGTTGGGTTTTGTTCGTCCAAGTACTTCACCCTGGGGAGCACCAGTGTTGTTTGTGAAGAAGAAGGATGGGACAATGCGGTTGTGTATTGACTACCGAGAACTGAATAAGGTTACTATCAAGAACAAGTATCCTTTACCTCGGATAGACGATCAGTTTGATTAGTTGCAAGGAGCCACGACCTTTTCTAAGATTGATCTACGGTCAGGGTATCACCAGTTGAGAGTGCGGAAGGAAGACATACCCAAGACTGCTTTCAGGACGAGGTACGGACACTATGAGTTCTTAGTGATGCCGTTTGGGATGACGAATGCTCCGGCTGTGTTTATGGACTTGATGAACAGAGTATTCAAGCCCTATTTGGATCAATTCGTTATTGTCTTTATTGATGATATTTTGATCTATTCCAAGTCAGAGGAAGAGCATAAACAACACCTGAGGATCGCGTTGCAGACTCTCAAGGATCACCGCCTATATGCTAAATTCAGCAAGTGTGAATTCTGGCTTCAGGAAGTTAAGTTTCTCGGGCATGTGATCTCTCAACAAGGAATCGCAGTTGACTCCTCAAAGACCGATGCGGTAGCGAATTGGACTCGGCCAACTAATGCTACAGAAGTCAGAAGTTTTCTGGGACTCGCTGGTTACTATCGGAGGTTTGTAGAGGGTTTCTCCAAGATAGCAGCCCCGTTAACCGGTTTGACTAAGAAAGATTTGAAGTTTGAATGGACTGATAAGCATGAACGCGCTTTTCTGGAATTGAAAGAGAGATTGACAACAGCGCCAGTGCTTGCAATACCAAAGGATGGTGAGAAGTTTACTATTTTCAGTGACGCCTCGTATCAAGGATTGGGTTGTGTCCTTATGAAAGACGGAAAGGTTATCGCATATGGTTCACGGCAGTTGAAGCCAAATGAATTGAATTACCCAACTCATGATTTGGAGCTAGCAGCAGTAGTGTTCGCACTTAAGATCTGGAGACACTACCTCTTTGGGGAGAAGTTTGATTTGATCTCGGACCATAAGAGCCTTAAGTATTTGTTTACTCAGAAGGAGTTGAACATGTGGCAACGTCGGTGGATGGAGCTGATCAAGGACAATGACTTTACATTAGAATACCACCCTGGTAAGGCTAACGTAGTTGCTGACGCCCTAAGTCAGAAACCTCAAGCAATGATTGCTTCATTGATGTTGAGGGAATGGAAAGCTTTAGAGATAATCACAGAATTTGATGTGCAGATTTCTGAGGGAAGTGTCGAGCAACACTTTGGATGCCTCATGGTACAACCAACACTTGTGAGTCGAATCATCGAGGCCCAAAAGAAGGACGAGAAGTTTCAAGCATGGTTTGCCAAGATGTCAGAAAGGGACCCTACGAAATGGAAGGTTGGGACCGATGGAGGATACCGATGTCGAGACAGATTGTGTGTGCCAGATTCAGGAGATTTGAGAAAATATATTCTCGAAGGAGCACATAAATCGAGACTGACAGTACACCCAAGAGGAACGAAGATGTATAAGGATTTAAAGAGAAACTTCTGGTGGGAAGGGATGAAGCGAGAAATAGCCAAGTCTGTGTCTAAATGTTTGACTTGTCAACAAGTGAAGGCCGAACATCAGAGACCCTCGGGATTGTTGCAACCCTTACCTGTTCCAGGATGGAAGTGGGAACACATAACTATGGATTTCGTGGTTGGATTACCCCGATCATAACAGAATCATGACGCGATTTGGGTAATTATGGATCGTTTGACAAAGTCTGCACACTTTATCGCGTACAATATGACTTACCCAGTAGAAAGGATGAGTCGAATATACCTACAGCAAGTGGTGCGACTGCACGGTGCGCCTGTGTCGATTGTATCAGATCGCGATACACGTTTTACCTCGGGATTTTGGGAAAGTTTGCAGAAGGCTATGGGAACTTCGCTCAAGATGAGTACTGCATTCCATCCTCAGACCGATGGACAGACCGAGCGTGTTAATCAGATTATGGAAGATATGCTCAGAGCCTGTGCAATTGACTTTGAAGAGTCTTGGGAGACGCACTTGCCGTTGGTCGAATTTGCGTATAACAACAGTTATCACTCGAGTATTGGGATGGCACCGTTCGAAGCCTTGTACGGACGTCCATGTCGATCTCCGTTGTGTTGGGCTGAAGTGGGAGACACAGAACTTTTAGGACCAGATTTGGTGAGAAAAACCAATGAGAAGATTTCACTGGTCAAAGAAAGAATGAAAACTGCACAGAGTAGACACAAGAGTTATGCGGATCGACGTCGAAAGGATTTGGAGTTCTGTGTCGGAGATCATGTACTCCTTAAAGTTTCACCTATTCGGGGAGTAGTACATTTTGGTCAGAAAAGAGGAAAGTTGGCACCTCGTTTCATCGGGCCATTCGAGATTTTGGAGCGTATTGGGAAAGTGGCTTATCGACTCGCGTTGCCACCAAAGATGTCTGGTGTTCATAACGTGTTCCATGTCAGTATGTTAAGGAAATACATACGGGATCCTTCACATGTGGTTAATTTTGATGATATTGAGACAAGTCAGAATGTTGTCTACAAGGATAGACCTGTGAGGATTCTTGACCAGAGTATCAAGAGGCTGAGAAGAAGAGACGTTCCTTTGGTTAAGGTTCAGTGGAGGCATCATGACGAGGGAGAGGCGTCGTGGGAGTTAGAGTCAGACATGAGGACTAGATACCCCGAGTTGTTTCAGGATTAGTTAGTCCAGATTTCGGGGCGAAATCTCGGTTAAGGTGGGTAGAGTGTAACACCCTGTATTTCTGTTTCATTAATAAATAAATACTGCATTTCATTTCCATGAGTATTTGATTTAATTTCTCTTTGTAATATATATATCTGGGGTCAAATTGCAATTTTTATAAATATAGAAAATATTTTCTATGGTTTCAAAATCGATATCTATATTTTTGTATAAACCGAAAATTTAATTCCTACACTAATATTGTTTTCTGCATTTTTATTTCAACCGTAATAATACCAGTTCAGGTTTTAAATCTGCGACTATATCGCATGTTGGGTGAGGGAGCACGTGAGCTCAACCTCACCGGGTGATTTCTACCCATTGCTTGGAGGCCACAACTCTCAGTTTATATATACATTGGTGTCTCTCTCTCTCAATCTCACAGTCTCTTATCTCTCACTCTCAAACTCTCCCAACTCTCTCATTTCTCTCAATCACTCTCTTGATCACTCTCTCAAGATCACACACACACGCATACAGTACATATATACTTACACACACATACATAGCTATATATATATCTCAAGATCAAGGAGAGAAACGGAGGAGAATTCTCTAAACGACAGAATCGACGGCGAAAATTATCGGTCTCAAAATTCTCTGTGTAATTAATCTCTGTGAGTATTATAAACTCACTCGCCATGTTTATATACGTGTATTTCAGTATATATATAAGTTTGTATATGTGTATATATATGTATTTCACCATTAAAGCTTTGAATTGGAGTTTCACCAAACTCAACCAAAATCAATTCCGTGAATTGATTTTGGAAGATCTTAGTCCCAATAAGCTGTGGTTCGAATCCTACGCAGTAATTCATCCGTATCGCGACGTACTGTTGATTTAAAGTTTTGACACCCTCACTTTAATTGCGAATATCTAGAGATATAATCCGTAATTGTTTAAATTGATTGCGTATTCTTAATCTACGCGGAAAACCGAAGAGATCCATATATTACATGTATTGTTTGAATCAGAATTTGAAAATAGGTAAAAATACAGTTTTAAAATTGAAAACAGAGGAAAAACGAGGAAGATGATGAAACTGCAAGAACTCGTGCGCGCGACTCGCTCGCGCGAGGCTCGCTCGCGCGACCTGTTCTGCCCCTTCGCGCGCGCGACCTATTCTCCCCCTTCGCGCGCGCGACCCGCTCGCGCGGACACCCTTTCCCTCGCTCGCGCGATCCGCTCGCGCGACCTGGGGCAGTTTGAACAATTTCTGTATTTTATATAAGGGACTGTTTGGAAAAGGTTTTAAAAGTTTTTGAAGAACTGTTTGACAAATATACTATTTTAAAGACTCTTTGATAGGAATTGGACTTATAAGAATGTTTGAGATCGAGATTTATGTTAAACGAATATTTCAGCTTTGAGATAATAGTTGTTACTACAAACTGTGAACATTGACATACATATTAGGGTCGAGGTTGTGTCAACATGCATGTGTGTGAGAAAGCGTGAAAAGAGTATAGAGTGGCGGTCTGGTGTGCGACCTCAATATCGATCGGATATTATTCCTGGTATTGGAGGCGACAGTGTTGTGTACGGCTTAGATATCGATCGGATATTATTCCTGGTATCTAGGGCATTTGTTTCGGATATCGATCGGATATTATTCCTGGTATCCGAAATGATGGTATTGAGTTACGGCTTAGATATCGATCGGATATTATTCCTGGTATCTGAAGCGATGGTATTGGTGTGCTATTTGGATATCGATCGGATATTATTCCTGGTATCTGAGGTGATGGTTTGGTTGAGTCGGTTTTGTTGAGAGAAAAGAGTCAGAAAGATGAGATGTTACATTGTTCATGCACGATTGCATATTCATTGCTTATTTTATTCCCCCGTGACTTATGTTGGAATTGGAACCTTGAATCTATTGCTTTTACAGTTAAATTGCACTGCTGTTTATTTTCTTATATACACATTGCGAGCACATGTTTATTTTGCTCACCAGCTTGCATAAGCTGACGGCGTTGATGCGTCCTGGACTGTATGTCCAGATTTTCAGGGTCAGGAGCAGCCAGGGTATTTCGACTATACTAGTTAGAAGCAGGAGACTTTCCAGGAGGCTGCTTTATATTTCCTATGTCTTTTTATTTGGGTTTGTAATAAACTAGTTTTAGACTTTTGTATAAGGCGTTTTGTGCCTAAGTTTATGACTGCTGTAATAGTTAGTAAGTTTTAATTTCAGAGCTTATATGTATTAGTATCCTTTCTTTTAGAAATGTTGTTAAGTTATTTTGTTGCAGGGACAATTGGTCATACTCACTTGTCACGACCTACGAGTCCATAAAGGAAATTAAATGCTTTCCTGTATTATGCTACGTCGGGGCGTGACAGAATCCCAGGGATGTAGAGCACATCATGTAGAAGTAAGGTGCACCCTGTGCGCAAATGAAGTTGGTAAGAACCCACTCCCGTTGCCATCTTCACAAGTGCCATTCCCCATGTATACCCTACTGGAACCACTTAGAACTTTATGATAATCTATGAACCCACACTATCTCTAGTCACATGCCTTGTTGCTCCTATATCTGCAATCCAATCATGGAGCGAATGAGCAATTAGGACATGAAAACTCACAAAAACATAGAGAGAATTGGGTGGGAAAGTTACCTTCTTCGACTCAGTGCAATCACGAGCGTAGTGTCCCAATCTTCCACAGTCGAAGCATTTTGATTAACAAGCGTTTTTCTTACCAGTACGCTTTACCTCTATACTTCTTTGGTTTATCAGCCTTTGGAGCTAACTTATTATCCCCACCCTTTCTCTGACTTACCCTTAACATTGTGCTTGGGCCCATTAAGTCCCGCGATCACCTCCACTAATGAAAGTTCTTGCCATGAGTGTAGTAATGCAATTCGCCTCTTGGCGCTCTGCTTCCAGCTCCATATGTTTAGATATTGCTGCAAAATTCTTGATATTTTCATTATGTGTCAAAATTTGCTTCATAAGGACCTAAGTTTCAGGCAGTGACTGAATCACGGTTTGAATATGTTGTTAGCCAATGAGGGTGTTCCTAGTAGCACTAAGATCTCGAATCATACCAGACATCGTCCTAAGATGTTCAATCATCGATTGCTTATGATATTTCCGATACGCCTCGAACTTCAACACCAAGCTCCTAAGCCTAGTAGTTTATGTCCCACCAAAAGCAAATTTTAGCTGGTCCCATAATTCTTTGGCACTGGAGCATTTGTAATACTCACCAAGAAGATCATCATTCATCATGCACAACAAAATGACGCACATGCGTTGATCCTTCTTATCCATCATTATAGGTGTCGAGTTCTCGGCGATACTGGGCCATGGGCACATTATCTGGCATAACCGGTTAGACCATTGACTGGGTTAGATGTGGAAGAAGCTCTTCGTCAGTCAATAGGAGGATAACTCTTCATTGCCATTCGTCATAGTTTTCCCGTTAAATTTGTTTATCTTTGTTTAAATCAGTGACAATTGTTTTGAAGATGAAACCATTTCTACATTCAAAAATATGCGCAAAGGTTTTGACATTATTATATGCATATTTCATAAACGTTTGTTTTAAAATCCAATTACAAATGATTTTTTCTTTTTCTACAATTTAGGACCAAAAAATTTGCTAGTGCTCATTAATCAAACTTAACTTTTGTAAATCAAGGAAAAACCTTTTATAATTGATTTTCCTAAACAAACATCAATTAGATGGTCCATTAACCTATCTAAGATCATCGCCAAAATATAAAGTGCGTCATATAACAAAAATGCGCAGGAACCCCACGTGGGTCCAAATTGACAACTTAGGGCTCATGCTAAGGTAATTCAAGTTTATGATATATGAACAAAGAAAACCATCCCTTTACAAACAGGTTTTTCCATAAATAAAACACTCGTCCTCACATTACATTTATAGCCCCAAAAAATGGGGATGTTTTGTTTATAAACATATACAAGAACAACCTTAATCATACATCATGAGGACACAAGCTTTATAAATTGCCAATTATTGTCCATTCATTTAAGCTAGATTAAAATATATTAATCACATACATCAAACACTCATGCGGTCTTATTATAAAATGAATGGACTCGTCCATTAGTCCATAAGGAGGAGGAATTAGAGGTCTCAGGGTCAATCAATCGCAAACAACAATAATTATACGTGACCAGTAATGCAATAAGCCTCTAAGAGTTGCAATTAATTAATTTGTAAAGCCCAGATAGCTCCCATAAGCTAAGGTAAAACTATGAAAAATTCAAGATTTTTCATCAATTTTAAAAGCAATTTTAGGTTTTAAAACTAATTTAAAAACCAATTCTTGGAGGATCTTTAAATTAATAAAATAATTTAAAATTCACATGGAAATTTTAAATATCTAAAAAACATATTTTTCATAATTAGTAAAGATTTCCAAAAATTATAGGAGCATAAAATTGAATTTTAATCAATTTATCATTAAAATTAATTTTGTTAAAACTATTTAACAATGATGTGTTAAATTCTCAAAAATAAAATTAAGTAAGGAATCAGTCACTCCCTAAAGCTTCACATTGCCCAAAACAGTGTCCCACACACTTAATATTAATTTCAACAATTAACAATAATATTTGGATATTTTAAGCAATTAAAATAATACCCAAAAAATATGATTTAATGCTCTAAAATATCATAAACATGCGAGATAATGACTAAACTTTTCCTCAACACCCCCAATAGTATACAATATATTGTATATTAATTCCAAGAATTAATACTATGTTTTGGATATTTTAAGCAATTAAAAACGCGTATATTAGCACATTTTTATTCTTTAAAATACCAAAAATAATGAAGTAATTTCCTAGGAAATTATTCTGGGTCCCACTCTATGTCCATAACTTAAGAAAAATAAAATTTTATTTTTCACAATTTTCCAGAATTATAAAGCAATTAAAACAGCTTAAAAACGTTAAAAACATAGTTTTTAAATAACAGAAACTGTGTTAAATACAAAATGGTTAAATAATATTCTGGAATAATTTGTTAAAAATTAATTAAAAAACTAGGGCTGGAATGGGACCCACAATCGCCGGAAAGAAGGGCCACCAGTCACTGGGGCCATCGCACGTGCCATACGCGTCGGCCTACTCGTGGGGGTGGTCGGCCTGGGTCATCTCCTTCATTAGAAATCCTAAAAACATAACAAAAAGCTGTGCGATCCCCGAATTTTCTGGCTTGTATCTCATACATTTTTGATATATGTATTATATATGGTTAGAAAGATCTCACGAAGTAGATGATGATCAAGCCAAAAAAACAGACTGATTGGATGTGATAATCATCCAAAAATGAGAAGTTCAAAAATTAAGGGTTTTGTTTTCTCTTCCTACGGAGATAATTGGGCCATAAGATTTCATGGATAGACTCTATGGATATATAAGAACATATCCCATTCAAAAAATTCAAAAAATATTAAGGTCACCCACATAGAATTTCGTTTTTGAAATTTTTTAACATAAAGCAAGGTCCATCCATGGTGGATCTATTTTGGGTTCCTATATGGGCGAGCAAACATCCTATAGGCTCTGATACCAATGTAGAATAAATGCACACAAGCATACTAGTTAAGTATAGGTTCATTACCTAGTGGAATAACTCAACGGATCAAAATCGGTGTTGTTACAAGCCCCGAACAAAAGACCATGACCTTCCTGCCTCCGTGCACTTGCTTATTCTCCGTACTAGTCGCGAAGAAAGTTAAAAGAACAATCTTCAATGAAACCACGATCTAAATCCCAAGCTCTATGGTGATAAGCTAGAGAGAGAAAACCGTGAGGGGAGAGAGAGAGAGAGAGAGAGAGAGAGAGAGCAAGAGAGAGAGGGGTTGTTCTATCTTAGGTTTTGTGTGATATTGTCACGACCCATCCCGCTACGCGTGACAATAGGACACATCGCACGCCACCAAGGCTCATCCAATTCCATTAAAGTAAATCGCAGCGGAAAACATAAGTAAGATTCATTAAAATCAGAGTTATAAAAAAAATTTCCTAATTGAAACACTTCCAAAGAGAATCCATTTTTGAAAACAGAGGTCCAGTCGACTGCAGCGGGGACTCATTCGAATGGAGGCTAAAAGCAATAAGTATTTAAAAGTCCAATGGCCTCATCCATTCGACTGTGTTGGGGACTCAGTTGACTGGTACCTTGTCCGGTCAACTAGACCAGCTCCAGTAGAGTACCATGTTTTTGTGTAGAAACCAGTCGATTGATTCCCATCTGTCAGTCGACTGAAACCTTTGAAAACTAAAAGGAAAACTTGTTTACACAGGGGTCCAGTCGACTATGTCGGAGACCCAGTCGACTGATCTCCCTCAAAGCTGCACAGTCTACAGTAGCTCAAACCCATGGTTCTCCAATCCAATACTAACATAAGCACAACTATATTCTAACGTGTAAAACATAAATTACAAGAGTTCTTGCTAGTGCTTACAAGTTCCCAAATCCTTATTAAAAGTTTCCCAAATCCTTATTACAAGTTTGAAATGAAAACAAAAGTATAAACAAGTAGTGATTCCCTGGCGTTCCTCGACCTCACTCCTCTTGCTTCTTCTTTCCTTTCTTCCTATCACCTGCAATGAAGTAAAGCTCTACTGCTCAACTATATGCTTAGTGTACGAATTCCAACATATTTATATACAATAAAACATGTTGTAATCTCATAAGTCACATACAATAGTCTCTAGGGAGAAAGACACGCATTCATCCGGTAGCGGCAACTCCAAGTCTTAAACCGCGATGCCCACGGCTAGTCCAAGCCTATAACTGTTGCATCCCCAAGTGCCATGGCAAGTCCAAGCCTTAAACCATGCATAGTAGTCATTGCTACTAAATTCTCAAACATCGAGAAGCTTACTCCAGCATGAAATTGTATAAGTCCCCCTTTTGACCCACAAAATCAACTCAATGTGCTCGTGTAAAAGTCGACGTGTTTTTCACATTAAAGCGCTTGCATAATTAACTGGCCTACAATTAACACATGAATTTTTCCCGAATCAAAATTTCGTCGTCGAAAGTTAAAACATGTAATTCCCTATGTAACAGGTTAGAACTTCATACCTCGTGCGATTTCTTCCCAACTTTAGGGGAAGTACTATAACCTATTTTTTTCCAAATTTCTAGAATTAGCTTTTTAGAAATAGTTTTCCAAACGAGGCCTAAGAGGTATCAAAATGAAGTTCTTACCTCGAGGAGTTCAAATCCAGAATCTGGAGAAAAATTGACGATCAAAAGGTCGTCGATCGTCGTCGTGAAGCTCGGGGAAAATAATCTCCTTCTCTCTCTCTCTCTCTCTCTCTCTCTCTCTCTCTCTAGATATTAGATATAGATATATATGGAAAATAATATTCAAGTTCCTATTTATAGGCAATACTCTCGAGAATTATATTTGCCTCCCCACGAGTTCTTAAAACTTCTAATTAACTCCCGAAACGTCTTAAACGTCCATTTTATTACTTCACGAGTGAAAACTGAAAATTATAAAAGTTTTCGGCAAAGTTCTATTTGGGTCCAAAATCACGTTCCAAAAACTGTTCTAGTGAAATTTTTAGATAACCTACCTGTTATGCAACATATCACTCACGTTCTCACCAAAGTATTCAAAACGATCAAAGTCGAGATCAAAACTACCAGAAATTATACAAACAAGTATAATTACTATTCACAAATACCATATTATGTCAAATAATAGTAATCACATGAATGTCATTTAAGTTATGATAATGCCTCATGAATTACCAATTACTGTGTCCTCGATTGACACTCAGTGTTGACCCACAATCAACTTCGTCCACTATTATCAAATAACATTGATAATCCTTTAAAATCATTTATGTATTTTAAAACAATTATATTTTTTGGGATGGGTGTGACAGATATATAGGAGTATATACACGTACACAAAACCCTATTTGCTTAGGGCGCAAAAACCCATGGCTTGGTGCCTAAGCAAGGCCTCTTTAGACTTGGTCTAACGATATGTGGGTACCCGTATGGCCTACAATATCTCTTCCACTTCACAAATTCAAATTTCAAATCTCTATCTCAAATGATGTGGCACCAATCAAAATTCAGTAGGCCCACTGCCACATCATTTAAGATTGTAATTTAAGATTTAAATTTTGAAAGCATAACATTACTCTTTTCAAAAATACCATAAAAATACCATATTTTGGCCCAACTACCATTTGTCTTTCAAAGTAGCCTTTTGTAAAGAGGCAAAAAGGTCATTTAATAAATGTATGTGCTTCCCAAATTTTGCATCCCAAATACTTCCCAAATATATGTGGGTGGGCAACTTTGTAGTCCAAAAAAAAAATCATGTGGCAATGGGGCACTTCAATATCCTTCGATCAAAATCAAGTGGTACCACTACCACATGTATTGGGGAAGCATTTAGGATGCAAAATTTGTAAAAACATAGCAAGGAAAATTGTCAAAATATATTATTTCAATACTCATATGCTGATGCAGCACAAATGATGTTTGCCATTTGTTGTGCAAAATATTGAAAGAAAATTAGGTTAAAAATATTTTAAACGCACAGCAGAAGGAATTAAGTTTTCAAAAACTTATTGGTAGCCCAGGATTTACTACTCGTCAATTCCATAGATGCGTACAAACAAGAGGGGACAAGAATTATACCTTACGGTCTTGAACCCAATTCTGAATCTTCAACCTTCTTGATGGTGCAGCAGCTTCCACTAGGTTGTCTTCACCCTTATGACTCCTACGGATGCTGCCAGAGAGGCTAGAGTTGGTGGGAATTCCAACGGGGAGGATAAGAAGGATTGGAAAACCCTAAATAGTCTCTGCAGCTTTCATATAGGAAAAGCGACAATTATTAAACATTGTACGCAGCTGCCCTATTTATAGATTTCTAAAATCGACTTCAACCTTCGACCGATCGTAGTGTCTTCGATCGATCGAACCTTCTATCGACTTTTGATCGATCAAACTTGCCTAGACTTCAATCGATCTAAACCTATTCGATTGATCGAACCTGTTATGACAAGATCCTCTTGTGCCTTTCCAAACATCCTAGTGGAGCTAAGTGTGGGACCTCCTAGGCTCTTTATTATTGGCTCAGACCAGTAGTTAATTCCCATGACCAAACTCTTTGACCAACAAACTAACCAACTGATCAGTTAACGTTTACTCCACTATAAAATGATAACAGAACTCCAACGTAAAAGAACATATCCAAAGCGGTAACTAGACTTGTATGGAGTACTAATGTCCCTCTACCATCAATATTCGTAATCATGTTTAGGTAGTCAGATAAGCGGTTACTGTCAACCTGAATCATGATTACTTCGTGTATTCCTTTATTCCCATTCACCTTTCATGATTACCAAACATGTTGATTACTTATCAACAAGACTGCAGTTCTCAGTAATCAACTTGGTGACATTCTCAAGGGAATGCTTACTCTGAATCAGAGGGTAGATTCTATCTTGACAACATATGTTCACAACCCTATGAACATAATATACCCAAGATACCCAGGTGTTGATCTTCTATAGACCTTACTGATTGGTAAGTCAAAGCAGCCATATCCACAGTAAGTGTTCATAATCGTCTTAAGATTGAGAACACATACCTTATACAAGTTATGAGTTCCTATCGACTGTTTGACAGTATTGAGTGTCAATAGGAAAGCTTAGGTGCGTCAATGCACTATAAGCACTAGCATATTAACTAAGAGTTATATTCTAGTGATTGAGATTCATCACTCCATCCAATGGTAGTTAATCATGCTACATGTATACCTGATGAGATATCTAATTTCATCATTCACTATGACAAGCTCTAAGTATCAAAGAATAGTAATCCATATCTCATTGTATGCATCTCATACATGCACGAATTACTTACTATGATACTTAAGGATTAACAATCATCTCATGAAAGAAACATACATAATGAAATATAAAGCTGATATCCATATATTAAAATGCTAATGTCTCATACATAAAGTAATGGTTTGAGGGCACAAACCCAACAAACTCTCACTTGCACTCACAACCATACAGGATTGCATCTAAGACCTAGACTATCTAGATGAAAATCAAAAACCTTCTGTGGCAAGGCCTTTGTAAACGGATCAGCAAGATTGTTAGCGGTGGCAATCTTGGTGACAGTCACATCTCCACGTTAAACAAAATTTTGACCGGCCGTCGAATTTAGGAGAGCGTCACCTCCACGTCCAATGATGACAATGACCGAAAAATTCGAAGTATTCCAAGCTCTTCAGAAAGTTCTCCAAAACGCGATAAAATTTCACAGAAAGAGGGAAATACCAGGTATTTAGGAGAATTCAGATATAAAACACAACTTTTGGAAAAGATATTCAAAAATAATTTGTTTCAAAAAGAGAAAAGACCTAAAAGGGGAACCTTAGCCAAAAACGGCACACGGCAGACTGCCGCGGCACTCCCTGAGTGCCGCGCGGCAGTCAGAGAGTGCCGTTCCGGCATTCACCGAGTGCCGCCACAGATTTCTGACTGCCGTTCACTTTTTAAGTCTGTATTTTGCAGTGCCATACGTATACGTATGTGAATAAGAACAAAAAACTGATAAAGTAAGACTGACAAAAACGCGGCAAACAATTAATTGTCACGGCAGTTGGTGAGAGCCGCGCGGCAGTCATGAAGTACCGCAACGGCAGTCATGAAATGCCGGGGCAGCAGTCACGGACTGCCGCAGCAGTATCTGGACTGCCGCGCTGGACAGCAGTCTGTCTAAATTCAGAAAGTACACATTGTACCACTAAATGAGAGAGTTACACCTATTTTTTGCTCCGAAATTCACCAAAAATACCTGGTAATTTTGCTTATAAAAGAGAAGGGATCTTCCTAAAAGGGAGAGACCAAGAAGAACACCAAGAGAAACATATTGGGAGAGAGAGCACATGCAAAAATACTTCCATTACACCAACATTCTTTAGAGAGAAAAGAGAGTGTTTAGAGAATTAGAGAGAAGAGCTTGGAAGATCTTCAAAGAAAAGAAAACTTTGAGGATAATTTGGAGGTGATCCTCTAACCATAGATTATTGGCTTATTCTTTCTTCTCTTAAAATCTCTAACCCTAAAAATCTTGCACTATTTTCTTTGTTTATCAAGTAAACTTAGGAGTTCCTTTTGTTTCCATATTACTTTCTTCCATTTTCTTGTTTATATTCTTCTCTTGAAGGTCTTGGAGATCTTCAATATCTCTTTTGATCTCTTGAGCATGATCTTTTGAATCCCATGTAGGCTTGTGCTTCACATAGGAGTCAAAGTTTGATCACCACTTCATAAGAGGATCCAAGTCCATACTCATGATTTGGATCTTCTAAACTTGATGTCTTGAGGAATCCCTTCTATATTCCTTTAGGACTCATGAGTCATAGTCATGTCTCCTTCTCCAATGACCATCAAATGGTAGGAGAATGTAGTTTTGAGTCTAAACCCATCTCCATGGTTTAGATTCCTTATCTTATAGATTTCATGAAGTCTATCCATATTTCATTTGAAATCTATGAAGAATAAAGGTTTGTAGTCTCTAATGGCCATCAAATGGTAGGAGAAGTGGTTTGGTTCAACTCAACTTCATGGTTTAATAGTTGGAGTTACCAAATAAAAGTTGAACTAGCAAAATAAAAACAGTGAATCCACAAACTGTTTTTGATCAAAGATTTTTAGTTCGAAATCTAACCGTTGAAATCAAGTGAAACCAACGGGAAAGTGTCAATAACACGATATTCTACCACTGTAATTTTTTTTTTAAGGTGGTTTCATGTTTAGGATGGTTTGATCATGAGTTTTGTGACACAAATACAATCTGCCCAGAATTTCAGAATAGTTTCAGAACAGCGACACTCTTTTGAAACAATTAAATCATAGTTCTAATAAAGTGTTTGTGACTCCAAATAATTTTTTCTATGAAGTTTAATGTGTTAGGAAGTCACCCTAAAAAGAACAAAGCAATTCGGATTTTTTTACTATTTTTAATAAATCGTGCAAGAATTCTGGACAGAAGGTTGTAAAGTGCTGAGTGATGTCTAGTATTTTTCATATTCCCGGAGATCCAACCGTTGAAACTTTGATTTTCTTTTTGATTTGAAAACTAGACTCACAGAGGCATATCGAGTCTAAAAATCATCAAGATCAAACCACGGGAGCCATGCCTTTTATTTCTTTGAAGTTCGGGTCTGCTCTCTGGAATTTTCAGAGTTTTGTTACAATTTATACTTACTTAGCAAATAAAGGTCCAAACGACCCTTTCTTGACCAAGGGTTCATACCATATCCCAATAATGATTAATTAGACTTAAATCTCAAAGCTAAATGATTCAAATCAATGAATGAATTCATAGTTAATAGCCTACTCTTGTTCATATTCATGAATTCATGTACATTAATGCTTATAATTAGAATTAGTAATTGGATAAAGTTGGATTTCATTGCTTGCTAGGTATAAGCTAGAGAATTAGGATTGATTGTTTGATATCATATTATTATTATGGGAAGCATGTGGACTAACCCTTTGTTTTGTAGCGCTATTAAGGTATGATTTCTAGGATTCCTCTTTAGTTTATCTTAATTTCTTGATTTTATTGATTTTTCGACCTCATGCGCGATACCTTAGAATTAGGAGCTTGCCTTATGTGTATATGTGATTAGAGACCTCTTTTAGGATTTTCTTTTGTTCGCATGCATTGCACGTTTATTATTGCTGCTGGATCCCGGGTAAGTTCACTTGTTCTCTATTGCATATCATATCGCTTGTTACCTGAATTATGTGGCTTTTGAATGATATTTTGTCAATTGCAATTTTACACCCTTTGGACATGCTTTTGTGATGTATATGTATATATGTATTAGTTGAGGGCATGCTTAGATTAATAAATTTGATTAAAAGGATGTTGAGTAAAGGCCTATCGCAAGATAGGATGAGAGAGGGTGTTTTAGTCCGATGGGCTCCTTCCTCTCTCATTCCATAATCCCCGGACCTAGTTAATCTCTGGTTTCTAAAAGATCAGTTTGCTTTTAAAATGGTTTCTTAATTTTCCTTTTAAAAATTAAGTGGCGACTCATTTTGTTTTTGAATTTGATTTTGAAAAGCTGTGGGTAAGTCAACCTGCGATATCCACAGGCAAGGCCTTTGTAAACGGATCAGCAAGATTGTTAGCGGTGGCAATCTTAGTGACAGTCACATCTCCACGTTAAACAATATCTTGAATAAGATGATATTTCCACTCTACATGCTTTCCCTTTCCGTGGTTCCTTGGATTGAGCTATTGGGTTTGTGCCCTCAAACCATTACTTTATGTTTGAGACATTGACATTTTAATATATGGATATTAGCTTTATATTTCATTGTGTATTTTTATTTCATGAGATGATTGTGAATCCTTAAGAATCATAGTAAGTAATTCGTGTATGTATGAGATACATACAAGTGAGATACGAATTGCTATTCTTTGATACTTAGAATTTGTCACAATGGATGATGAGACTGGATATCTCATCAGGTATACACTGCAGCATGTTTAGCTACCATTGGATGGAGTGATTAATCTCAATCACTAGAGTGTAACTCTTAGTTAATATGTTGGTGCTTATAGTGCATTGACGGACCTAATCTTTCCTATTGACACTTAAGATTGTCAATAGTAGATAAGAACTCATAACTTGTGTAAGCTACATGTTCTCAATCTTGAGATGATTGTGAACATAGACTGTGGATATGGCTGTTTTGACTTACCAATCAGTGAGGTCTATAAAAGATTAACACTTGGGTATCTTGGGTATGTCATGTTCATAGGATTATGAACATATATTGTCAAGATATAATCTACCCTCTGTTAAAGAGTAAGCATTCCCTTGAGAATGTCACCAAGTTGATTACTGAGAACTACAATCTTGTTGATAAGTGGTTATCAACATGTTTAGTAATCATGAAGGGTGAATGAGACTCAAGGAATACAAGAAGTAATCATGATTCAAGTTGACAGTAACAGTTATCTGTAGAGGTGTCAATCAGGGCCGGGCCGGGCCGGGCTCGGGCAAAGCGGGCTCAACCGGGCTTTTGGGTCGGGCCGGGCTTGGGAGGGGAGGGGGGTTGTTCGCCCCGGACCGGTGGCCCGGGCCTATTAGGGCCGGGCTTAGGGCAGGGCCGGGCGGGCCTTCGAGCTAGGGGCGGGCTAGGGACCGGGCTTGAATATTTTAGGCATTTTAATGTAAAAAAACACTAGTTTTGTGGATTTAGGATCGGGCCTCAGGCCGGGCCGTGGACACCATTGGGGGTGTCCGCCCCGGACCGGATGTAATGGACAGGGCCTAGCGGGCCGGGCTTTTGGCCAAAAAAAAGTGGGCCGGGTTTGGGCCGGGCCGGGCCAACCTGACCCGTTTGACACCTCTAGTTATCTGACTACCTGAATCTGATTTTGAATACTGATGGTAGAAGGACATTGTACACCATACAAGTCTAGTTATCAATTCAGATTTGTTCTTTTGCATTGGAGTTCAGTTATCATTTTGTAGTGGAGTAAACGATAACTGACTAGTTGGTTAGTTTGCTGATCAAAGAGTTTGATCATGGGAATTGCCAACTGGTCTGAGACAATAATAAAGAGCCTAGGATGTCCCACTCTTAGCTCCGCTAGGATGCTTGGAAGGCACTTGAGGATAATGTCAAGATAGGTTCGATCGATTGAAGTCTAGACAGGTTCGATCGATCAAATATGACTCGATCGATCAAAGCTTTGATCGATCGAATCCACTTCAATCGCTTGAACATTTGGTCGGTTCTGGGAATCTATAAATAGGGCAGTTGCGTCCAGAAAAAAGAGTTCATCATTTTAATACGTTAGAAGCTGCAGAAATTGTTTTAGAGCTCCCAAACCTTCTAATTCCTCTCTATTAGGGTTCCCACCAACCCTAGTCCTTCTGGCAGGCATCCGCAGGAGTCATAAGGGTGAAGACAACCTACTAGAGGCTGCTACACCATCAAGGTAGAAGACAATCGAAATTGGGTTCAAGACCTGAGGTATAATTCTTGTTCCCCTCTTATGCGCATCTATAGAGTTAATGAGTAGTAGATCTAAGGTTACCAATAAGTTTTTTTAAAACTTGGTTTTCTGCTACGCGTTTAAACTAATACTTTAAACCTATTTTTTCCTACAATTGGTATCAGATCCACGCTTGTTTGGATATATAGATGCATTTTGGAATACTAATTTGATTTGTATGTTGATTTTAGAGCTGTTTTCGAAACTGCATCGTCACAAATCTGTTTCTACAGTGATTATGCAGCAGAATACAAATCTATGATTGCATTGGATGCATGGTGAGTTTGATCGATTGAAGTCCTCTCGATTGATCGAATCTCGTATGTTCTCAAGCGATCAAACAAGGTTCGATCGATCGAGACTGCTTCTTTGTCCAGGTGTTCAGTTTAAAGTTTTAAAGTTTTTAAAATATATACTTTAATTTTAATTATTCTGTAAAAAAATTTCAAACCTTTCTATAAAACTGAAAGTTCAATCGATTGAATTATGTTCAATCGATCGAAGGTTCGATTGATCGAACTTGTGTCGATCGATCGAAGGTTCGATTGATCGAACCTGTGTCGATCAATTCAAGTGTGACAGATAACTGAGATGCTGTTTTAAGTTCTAATTCAGTACTTAAAGAGTTTATGTACTGTGTGAATCAATTAGGGTTCCAATAGTTACATATATTTATATATATGCTGGATATGCCTACGACTAACCCTTTTGCAGCAAGATTAATCTTCTATCTCCCATGGCACCAAGATCAAAGTTTTTATTTTGTATTTAGATGTTTGAGATTGGTGAATGTTGTATTTTTATTTTGGTTTGGTTCTGAGGCATATGTAAAGGGCGCTGTGACTTCAATCCTACGAAAAGGAAAGTCGCACCGGTTTCCCTAGCCTTTTATTGTATTGTTATTATTTCTTTTTCTAGATAAATTGTAAGCTTCAAAAGAAGCATAGGACCAATGTATTAGAATTAGAAAATCCATGAAGATGGAGCAAGGAGCCATTGTCCAGGAAGATGGAGCTGGAGGTGATCAAACCAAGAAGGAGGTTTTATGGAGATTTAGCCATGGGAAATAGAGCCATTGTTGAATGCCTTTATTTTTCATTTTAGTTTTGTGTTTTATGTGCTTGGTTTGTGATTGACGTTTTAAACATTGTTACTACTTGTATGCACTTAAAACAAGTTTTCTAAAATAAAATTCAAAAACCATTTCAATGCATTAGTAAACATTAGATGTTTATGGGTAATGTGTAGAAACAATTTTTTTTTCTAAAAAGCAAAATCCTTATTTACTAAATCTAGTGGGAGAGGGTCTTATTAATAACACCCACGATCTTCCATTAGCGGTTCACTGTAAGGTAAGTAGTGCATTCTGTGTCATCTCGCCAAGGGTGATCATTCCATACGGAGTGTACACTACTCATTGGTTACTAGACATGAACTTCCTATGGATAGGATCAATCAGACATGTTAGAGGGTGACCACTACACGGAGGCGCTACTTGAGGTGGTTGTGATTAGATCTTAGTTAATGGTATACACTACCTAAGCTATGTATAAGGGATCCTACACAGGGCATTATTCGAAAACTTAGAGAACAAATTGGTTTGGGAGTCATAATTTGTTTTGCAAGAGTTGCATAGCGGGTAAGTCATGATAATCGAAAAATCGAGTATTGACCACCACACGGAGGCTTTACTCCTTCGTTTTGATATTCTGGCGACTTTGTTTTTAAAATAAGAGTTTTAAGGATTCTTTTATTTCAACCTGTCAAATTCTGATATCCATATTTATTTTGTCTTTTGATTTTTCAGCAAATCATAATGTCTGGATCTGCATTTAGTCCACTTGCCACCATACTCACTCAGAACAAGTTAACTAGAAATAACTACACAGAATGAAAATGAAACCTTGACATTGTTTTAAGAAGATCACATATATTTCCTCACCACCCCATGCCCTGAAGAACCTGCTGCAAATGCTATGGCTGCTACTAGACGCGAGTTCGATAAGTGGAAGAAGTCGAATGGAATGACTCGTTACTACATTCTGGATTCAAGTGACATTATCGAATCCCTGACATTATCGAATGGCCAGTCAAATAATTTTGCAAGTGAAATTATCGAATCCCTGAAAAAGATGTTTGGGAAGCATGGCAGGCCTGCCAGACAGGTAGCCATGCAGAAGATAATGAGTGCTAAGATGTCGGAAGGGACTCCAGTCAAAGAACATGTTTTGAAAATGATTGGTTATTTGAACGAGCTGGAGACCCTAGGTGCCAACATCGATGCACAGACCCAATTTGATATGATCCTCAATACGCTATCGTCGTCATTCGCTTAATTTAAACTAAATTATAACATGAATAAAATAGATTTCTCAATGAGCAAATTAATGAGTTCCTTATTGGCAGCAGAAGGGGTGATCAAGCCTGGGGGCAACATTTTGAACATTGAGAAAAGCTCTTCCTCTTCCCGATCTATGCCGAAAGGTAAGAAAGGGAAGAAGAAGGCTGGCACTAGTGGTCCAAGTATTGGACCAGTCCCTAAGATTGCAAAATCTAAGGAAAAGGTAAGGGCAAAGGGAAGGTGGGTAGCCAAGGTAGAGAAAAGTGCTTTCAATGTGGTGAGAAGGGCCATTAGAAGAGGAACTGTCCAGAATTCTTAGCTACAAGAATTTAAGGCACGATCGAATCACAAGTAATTGAAGTAAGTTTTATTATGGATATTTCAAACACGTGGTGCATTGATTCTGGTGCGACTAACCATATCTGTAATTCATTGCAGGGGTTCAGATCAAGCAGGAAATGCAGTGATGGGGAGATCGTACTTACTCTAGGTTCTAGCGCAACCATATCTGTAGTTGCTATAGGAGTAGTAGTTTTAGAATTTAAAGACTAACACTTTAGTTTTATCAGATGTACTTTACGTCCCTTTGATGAGGCATAATTTAATTTCTATTTCAAATTTATTGAATAAAATTATTCTTTTCATTTTGGAACAGAAGTTGTCATTAAAAGAAATGATTCTTTTATATGTTCTGGCATTAAAACTAATGGCTTATATGTGATTACTCCCATATGAAAGAAAGGAACCTTCCACTAATCCAACAAGGCTTTGGCATATGAGGCTTGGGCATATCAATCAAAATAGGATTGGCAGACTAGTCAAAGAGGGGTCTTGGGCAATTTGGTTCTCCAACCAATGGAAGTCTACGAGTCTTGTTTAGAGGGAAAGATGACTAAAAGGCCCTTTCCAGCAAAGGGCAATAGGACCAATGCATTGATGGAATTAGTTCATACTGATGTGTGTGGACCAATAAATATTTGAGCACGAGGTGGTTATGAGTATTTCATAACATTTACTAATGAGCACTCTAGGTATGGATATGTGTACCTAATGCAGTACAAGTCTGAAGCCTTTGAAAAGTTTAAAGATTTTAGGACTGAAGTGAGAAGCAATTGGGCACACATATCAAGGCCATTTGATCTAATCAAGGTGGCGAGTACTTCTCTTATGAGTTTATTGATCACCTCGTACAGAATGGAATTCTGTCATAATTGACTGCACCTGGTACGCCTCAGCAAAACGGTGTAGCGGAGAGAAGGAATCAGACTCTTTTAGACATGACAAGGGCGATGATGAGTTATTCCGAGTTGCCATTATTCCTTTAGAATTATGCTTTGGAAACCGCTGCATATATACTAAATCTAGTACCAAGCAAATATGTTCCTAGGACACCACAAGGAATGTGGATTGGGCACAAGCCTTCTTTGCAACATCTCCGGTTATGGAGGTGTCCGGCACATGTGCTAAAAGGAAAGATTAGAAAATTGGATTCTAGATCGGAAGTATGTTATCCAAAGGGTACTTATGGGTGGTATTTTTATGATCCAAGAGAACAAAAAGTGTTTATTAGTACAAATGTTATTTTCTTGGAGGATGATTATATCATGAACCATAAACCTAAGGGAATGATAGATGTGAGAGATAGAAGGAGAGCCCTCAGTCCAACCCGCAGTTGATAACGATGTAACACAAGAAAACACCACTTCTTCACCTATTTCTGCACCACTACCTCATCATAGTGGGAGGATAGTCAGCCAACCTAACAGATACATGTTCTTAGGAGAAGTTTTTGAAGCTATCTCCATAGAATCTGAATCTGATCCTACCACATACGAAGAGGCAATGACTGATATAGACTCAGTTCATTGGGTCAAAGCTATGAAGGCTGAATTGGAATCTATGAATTCCAATCAGGTCTGGGATCTTTTATGAGATCTTGTAGAACTTCCAGCCAATATTAAACCCATTGGTTGCAAGTGGGTCTATAAGAGCAAAAGAGGATCTGATGGAAAGGTTGAGACCTTTAAGGCAAGACTTATAGCGAAAGGTTATACTCAGAAGGAGGGCATTCGCTATGAGGAAACCTTTTTGCCGGTAGCCATGCTCAAGTCCATCAGAATACTCTTATCCATTGCTGCATGCCTAGATTATGAGATCTGGCAGATGGACGTCAAGACTGCATTCTTGAATGGTAACCTTGAGGAGGACATCTATGTGCAGCAACCAGAAGGGTTCATAGTTGGTCAGAAAGGTAACTTGGTATGCAAATTGCAAAAGTCCATTTATGGGCTTAAGCAAGCATCCAGAAGTTGGAACATTCATTTTGACCAAGCAGTTAGTCGTTTGGTTTCATACAGAATCTAGATGAACCTTGTGTATACAAGAAGTGTGAAGGAAAAGTGGTAGCTTTTCTTGTTCTCTATGTTGACGACATTCTACTCATTGGAAATGATGTAGCGACATTGTCAACGGTTAAGGTTTGGCTAGCTAGTACTTTCGATATGAAGGATCTAGGAGAGACAAGCTATATTCTTAGGATAAAGCTCTTTCAGGATCATAAGAGAAAGATAGTGGGATTATCTCAAGCTGGTTATATCGATAAGGTGCTAACAAGGTTTTCAATGGATAATTCGAAGAAAGGTTTGTTACCTTTCAGGCATGGTTTAACGTTCTTCAAGGACCAGTGTCCAAAGACACAAGGGGAGAGGAATCATATGGCAGGAATTCCCTATGCTTCGGCAGTGAGAAGTCTCATGTATGCGATATTATTCACTAGACCAGATATTTGCTTTGCCATTGTGTGGACACGCGGAATTCCACTTCTTTTTGTTTTTGTTTGAAATTGATTTGGATCAAAGAAAGAAAAGGAAGGTCTGTTGAAAACAGATACAGAGTCACCACTTGGTCTTTAAGGAACCAAGAAACCTAATTTTGACTCACCCAAATGGATAAAGTGCACCGGCCCTTCATAACCAAAGAACTTGGTTCGGGGTTTTGGTACAAGAGAGGAAGGAGCCTTTGTCGCAACTAAAACACCCTCAACTCGCCCCGTCTTTCGACGGGTCTCAATTAACATCCAAATAATCATCTTATACTATGTTTGGTTCAACAAATAATACTATGATAGTATATTACATCACACAAGAATTTTGAAATGGAAGATCGAGAGATAAGATATCATTCAAAATGATCTAAGCCAAATATCACACGATGCAAAAGTGAAAGATCACATGAATAAACCTAGGAAAATCGTCTAATCATATATCAAGTAATCAAGTTTCCCTAATCTAAAGGGAACATGAATTGTTTTTGAAACAAATAAATCAAAAAGGATCAAAGTATGCTTAGCAAGCTAGAATGATACATGCTAATCTTTGAGAAAAGAAGACCTCTCAATCCCTGGGATGGATGAGAAATGAAGATTAGATCTAGGGGGGAGCATAAACATGTGATCAAATTCAATCCTTATAATGTTCTTAGATTAAGAGTCACAAAAGCCCCAAATCTTTGCATGGATGCAATGTATGTATCTAGAATGTGCCAAGGTTGTAGTGTGTTTTGTGTTCATGGATTCTTAGAATGACTTAGAAGTCTAGAATGTGTATGAATAAATCAAGGAAATCATCATGGGATATGTACAAATGTAGTATGAATGACTTCCGAAGACATGAGCTAATTTGGAGTGCATGTAAGCATCAAATCAAAGGATGAAAGTAAAAGTGTGCTTGCTATGAATAGTGGACAAAACAGTAACATGATCTTTTGGAAATTGAAAAGAGGGGTTAGGAATGTTTTCAATGCATGATTTTTTATGGAGATATTCCTTATTGTGTCTATAACACAACCCAAAAATCCAATCTTTAATAACTATTACAGATTGAGAGAAATCATATGAACAATAGAGGTTGTTCAGAAACGGAGTCTGTACTATCGACTGAAATGTTAGAAAATCTTAGAAAATGAAAACATAAGATCTAGAGGCCCATATTACACAAAAAGTTCCCTAATACATTTAAGTTCAAGGAAAAAATAATTTAGGACCACTCGTTTTGGAAAAGGTTTCTGTAAAACAAGTTGAAAGTCAACCTAGCTGTTGTGACAGTAGAGGCAGAATGTTTAGAAGGAATGTTTGGACAAAAATGGACCCCTTTCAAGTGCTTCCAAGTCAAGCCAAAAATCATGGGTGTTCTATAATGAGTTAGGAAGACTTTCCAAGTGGTCATGTATCCATACATTGAGTATTGTGTTCTAGAGAAATCTTTAAGCTCAAATCGTCACTGTTTTGACACACTGTTTTAAAGATTTTGGAAAAAACTTGAGTTTTCTTTCTTGAGATCAAAATGAGAGGGTTTGAGAGGGGTTTTGAAATAGAGGTTTTGAAAGTATATTTTCAACATCAAATAAAGATTATGACCTCTTGAAATATCAACATCAAACTCATCATCAAGAACCCCCAATATTATTGGAGAGCTTCATTTTTATTTTGAACATAACTTCAAGGATACCTTGGAGGTATTGAACTTATAATCATCATCTATTAAACATGTTTTTGAGGTCAAGAGCTACTATCCATAAGGATTCACTCACCTCAAACTTCATGTCATCATTTAGATGATGAAGAACAAGTAAGTAAATAAAGAAAAATAAAAAGAAATGAGGTAAGAAGAGATGAACATATATATAAACAAGCAAGTAAATAGCAATCAATAGATGATAATCAATGTGATATTGGACTTGTAGCTTGGTGCTTCACTCATAGATATTGACATTTGGACATGGAAGTAGCTTCCTAACTCAAGAATAATCAAGCATGGTGATTGGGGGTATTGGAATGTGAAGTATAAGAGAGGCAATGGAAGAAAACAAGATTAAAACTCACTTTCTTATAGAAAATCAATGGGAGAAACTCCATTTCCTTCTTCGAAACCTATCTCTATCTCTCCTTCTCTCTACAACTCCTATGGACTTTGCACTTGGTGCAAAGCGGGGGTATTTGTAAAATACAACCGCGCTAAAAGGAAGAATTGTATTAGTTTTTATCACAATTTCCCATGTTATCCGCAATTTGCATTACAAGGCTAATTTTTATACAGTATGATTAATCTATGATAAGTTGTATTGTTTTAGCTGTTGTGTATGCAGATCACTGCTGTGCGAACTAAACAGATAAACATCAGAATAAATGGAATGCTGGAATACAAACAAAAGAAGTCAAAGCTGAAATGTGGAGTTCGATCGCTTTAAGAAGGTTCGATCGATCGAGAGTTCGATCGCTCGAAGAGAGTAGAAGCGCTTAAAGATCAAGGGTTCGATCGATCGAAAGCAGTTCGATCGATCGAACGGGGTATTTCCAGAAACATTTGCGTGCGCAGCAGAATGCGGATTTTAACCCTAGTGCATTAGGTTTTCTATTTATATGCGTTTTGTAGACGTTCATAAGGACGCCCACTTTTACATTTTAGCAGTTCAGAAGGAGAGATAGAGAGTTTGTTTGGTTTTTTGTAGGTTTTTCATTGAATTTTCATAGTGTGGATTGGATTTCTCAAAGTTTATACAAGTATCTTCTGTTCCAGGTTATTTATATATTGTTATTTTCATATTCTGCACGTGTTAGACGTAGTTAGATTGCTTGTTTTACAGTGTGGCATGCTAAATAGTTATATAACCATAGATTTTATAGTTTTCATGAATAACTCGCAACCAAACATGGTATTAAAGTTTTCTTACGTAAAAAATCAATCCTCGACACTCCAGACGATGTCTGAGTAGTCCCAGGTTGGGAGATCACGATGAAACAGTGATCTCCAGCCTCTGCCATGCAGCAGAATAATCGCTGTGTTCGATCGATCGAAGTCAGTTCGATCGATCGAACCAGAGATAGTCAAGCGATCGAAGTTAGTTCGATCGATTGAGGGATGAAGGTCTTCGATCGATCGAAGGCGCGTAGATAGATCGAACTCTCGGATTCTTGAGGATGTTACCTGCAGTATTCCAGGACTTTTTGTTTTAGGACTTGTTATCATTCTGTCCCAAATAAATGCTCAGTCTGTCAAAACAGTTTTAAAACTAAGGCCCTAAGGCATTTTCTTTCAATACATTTTGCAAACCATCTTCAATGCTAACACCATTGAGGATGCAAGTCTTAACTATTGAATTAAACCGCTTTTGTGTATTTCAATTTAACTGTGATAATATGGTCCCGGTCATGAAAGGGCCATAGAATCTTTATTTCTTTTGAGGAATACGGAAAACTGTAGGTAATATGCTCCATTGTGCTTCAAGGTAAATGCATGGTAGATGGCTAGGTTACTGCGGATTCGTGTAATCCCAATACTTACTTTTTAAAGTTAAACTCCTTAATTCTAAGTACTGTTTAATTAGCTAGTTAGATTGCTTAGTTAATTTTAATTACTTTCATTAGTAATCCTAGTTTGTGGAACTTCGTGTTCTGCACCTTCATTCAAACTTAGTTATTTAATTTTGTTTTCTTTAGAGGTTAGTCTAATTCGATAGGTCAACACTTTCCCTGTGGGATCGACCTGGTCTTACCAGATATTACTTGCACGTCTACCTACACTTGGGTACTGCACAAGAGCGCACAAGAAAATTCTCGTGTCACTTGGCCGCCCCAAAATGAAGAGCAAGGGGGGGTTTATATAGGCTAATTTGGGGTGGTTTTGGGATTTAGAAAGTACTCCCATTGGTCCTAAACATCTGTGAACATAGAACTTCGTCATTTTGGTTTCTAATTAATCAATTTGGACCCCCAATCAAAATTACAAAAATGGACTATTCTAGGGGAGAGTGCCATGGCGGCACTAGGCCAGTGCCGCGGCGGCACTACTCCTCCTTCGTCCAGAAATTCACAGAAAATGCGCATGAACTCTAAACTGTGGTTGTGATATACCGTTGGAAAGGTAATGGAATCTACTTTACATAAAAAAAATAGTTCGGAGATAGGTCACTTTGAAAAGTTTTGCGGTATTCGCGATAAAAGCCGATTTGATTGTCTTTTTCACCTTCGAAAATTCATAATAAATTCGTTTGAAATCCAAAAATTATGTGCGATATACCGTCGGAAAGCTATTGACCTCTAGTATTCATGAAAAATGTTTGAAAAATGATATAATGCTCTAGTTTCAAAGTAAACTTTTGGTCAAATTGGTCAAACTTGGGATTCCCGGGAAGTTCTGGAAACCTCTGAGAGCTCCCAAGAGCTGACGTTTTCGTTCGATTTTCTTTTAAAATTCATTTTAATACTTTCCATATGATCTAGAATGATTTTAAAACTTTTTGGCGAATTTGGACGATTTCAGTCAAACCTTGGTCAAACTTGGTCAAACCTTGGTCAAACGGGTCAACGGGGACTTTCTGGGAACTTCCGGGACTTTCGAGGGTCTCTAGGAGCCGACGATTTCATCCGATCTTGCTTTAAAACTCATTTTATTGTTTTTATTATGACGCAGCACGTTTCCAAAATATTTGGTCCAAATCTGGGAGTTTTCGGGCTTTCAGGGGCATTTTGGTCATTTTGAGCATTTTGAGAAATAGAACTAACTTTCAAGAGTCCTTTTGAGTCTTTTTTTATCATTGTGAACCACCAAGCTATGAGTCTCATAAATCTGATAGCCGACAAAATGGGGTGTCTACACATTGGCATGGTTAGTAGGTATTAATCGAATGCAGGTCCAGAGCACTGGATGGCTGTTAAGCACATTCTTAAGTACTTGAGAAGGACTAAAGATTACATGCATATGTACGGCGGTAATGAGTTAATTATAGTGGGATACACTAATTCAGACTTTATGTCAGATAAAGATTCGAGAAAGTCGACATCCGGACATTTCTTTACCTTGGGTGGTGGTGCTGTTAGTTGGAGAAGCCTTAAGCATAAATGCATTACAGACTCAACTACAGAAGCTGAGTATGTGGCTACTTGTGAAGCCGCAAAGGAAGCTGTTTGGCTCAAGAAGTTCCTTAAGGAGCTCAAGGTGGTACCACCATCGCTGTCACCTATTACGCTTTATTGTGATAATAGTGGGGCAATGGCTCAGTCCAAGGAGCCAAGAAACCATGGAAAGGGAAAGCACGTAGAGCGGAAATATCATCTTATCAGAGATATTGTTCAACGTGGAGATGTGACTCTCACCAAGATTACCACCGCTGACAATCTTGGTAATCCATTTACAAAGGCCTTGCCACAGAAGGTCTTTGATAATCATCTAGATAGCTTAGGTCTCAGATGTAGTCCTGAATGGTTATGAGTGCAAGTGGGAGTTTGTTGGGTTTGTGCCCTTAAACCATTAGTTTATGTTTGAGACATTGACATTTTAACATATGGATATCAGCTTTACATTTCAATGTGTATGTTTATTTCATGAGATGATTGTGAATCCTTAAGAATCATAGTAAGTAATTCGTGTATGTATGAGATACATACAAGTGAGATACGAATTGTTATTCTTTGATACTTAGAATTTATCACAGTGGATGATGAGACTGGATATCTCATCAGGTATACACTACAGCATGTTTAGCTACCATTGAATGGAGTGATTAATCTCAATCACTAGAGTGTAACTCATAGTTAATATGCTAGTGCTTATAGTGCATTGACGGACCTGAGATTTTCTATTGACACTTAAGATTGTCAACAGTCGATAGGAACTCATAACTTGTGTAAGGTACATGTTCTCAATCTTAAGACGATTATGAACATAGACTGTGGATATGGCTGCTTTGACTGGCCAATCAGTGAAGTCTATAATAGATCAACACCTAGGTATCTTGGGTATGTCATGTCCATAGGGTTATGAACATATATTGTCAAGATATAATCTACCCTCTGTTAAAGAGTAAGCATTCCCTTGAGAATGTCACCAAGTTGATTATTGAGAACTGTAGTCTTGTTGATAAGTAGTTATCAACATGTTTAGTAATCATGAAGGGTGAATGGGACTCAAGGAATACAAGAAGTAATCATGATTTAGGTTGACAGTAATAGTTATCTGACTACCTGAATTTGATTATGAATGCTGACGATAGAAGGACATTAGTACACCATACAAGCCTAATTATCGCTTCAGATTTGTTCTTTTGCGTTGGAGTCCAGTTATCATTTTATAGTGGAGTAAATGATAACTGACTAGTTGGTTAGTTTGCTTATCAAAGAGTTTGATCATGGGAAATGCCAACTGGTCTGAGCCAACAATAAAGAGCCTAAGAGGTCCCACTCTTAGCTCTGCTGGGATGCTTGGAAAGGCACTTGAGGATAATGTCAAGACAGGTTCGATCGATCGAAGAAGTCTCGATTGATTGAAGTCTAGACAGGTTCAATCGATCGAATATGGCTCGCTCGATCGAAGCTTCGATCAATCAAATCTACTTCGATCGTTTGAACATTAGGTCGGTTCTGGGAATCTATAAATAGGGCAGCTGCGTCCAGAAAAAAGAGTTTGTCGTTTTAATACGTTAGAAGGTGCAGAAACTATTTTAGAGCTCCCAAACCTTCTTCTTCCTCTATATTAGGGTTCCCACCAACCCTAGTCCTTCCGGCAGGCATCCGCAGGAGTCATAAGGGTGAAGACAACCTAGTGGAGGCTGTTACACCGTCAAGGTAGAAGACAATCAAAATTGGGTTCAAGACCTGAGGTATAATTCTTATTCTCCTCTTATGCGCATCTATAGAGTTAACAAGTAGTAGATCCGAGGTTACCTATAAGTTTTTTTTACACTTTGTTTTTCACTGCGCGTTTAAACTAATACTTTAAACTTGTTTTTCCTACATGAGCCGCTGCCCCACTACAATCACAATAAAGCGTAATAGGTGAGAGCGACGCTGGTACCACCTCGAGCTCTATAAGGAACTTCTTGAGCCAAACTGCTTCCTTTGCGCCTTCACAAACAGCCACATACTCAGCTTCTGTAGTTGAGTCTGCAATGCATTTTTGCTTAATGCTCCTCCAACTAACAACACCACCTCCCAAGGTAAAGAGATGACCGGACGTCGACTTCCTCGAATCTTTATCTGACATAAAGTTCGAGTCAGTATATCCCACTGGAATTAACTCACTACTGTCGTAATAAGCATATAATCTTTAGTCCTTCTCAAGTACTTAAGAATATGCTTAATGGATGTCCAGTGCTCTGGACCTGGATTCGATTGATACCTGCTGACCATGCCTACGGCAAAGCAGCTACCTGGTCTAGTGCACAACATCGCATACATAAGATTTCCCACTATTGAAGCATAGGGAATTCCTGCCATGCGATTCTTCTCCTCCTGTGTCTTAGGACACTGGTCCTTAGAGAACGCTAGACCATGCCTGAAAGGTAATAAACCTTTCTTTGAATTGTCCATAGAAAACCTAGTTAGCACTTTCTCGATATAACCAGCTTGATAATCCCACTATCTTTCGCTTAAGATCCCGAAAGAGCTTTATCTAAAAAATATAGCCCGCCTCTCCTAGATCCTTCATATCGAAAGTACTAGTTAGCCAAACCTTGACCGTTGACAATCCCGCTGCATCATTCCCAATGAGTAGAATGTCGTCAATGTAAAGTACGAGAAAAGCCACCACTTTTCCTTCACACTTCTTGTATACACAAGGCTCATCCCGATTCTGTATGAAACCAACCGACTTGACCGCTTGGTTAAATCGGATGTTCCAACTCTTAGATGCCTGCTTAAGCCCATAAATGGACTTTTACAACTTGCATACCAAGTTACCGTTCCCACCAGCTATGAACCCTTCCGGTTGTTGCATATAGATGTCCTCCTCATGATTGCCATTCAAGAATGCAGTCTTGACGTCCATCTGCCATATCTCATAATCTAGGCATGCAGCAATGGATACAAGTATCCTGATGGACTTGAGCATGGCTACGAGCGAGAAGGTTTCCTCATAGTCAATGCCCTTTCTCTGAGTATAACCTTTCGCTACACATCTAGCCTTAAAGGTCTTAACCTTTCTATCTGATCCTCTTTTCCTCTTGTAGACCCTCTTGCAGCCAATGGAGACCTGATTAGAATCCATAGATTCCAATTCAACCTTCATAGCTTTAACCCAATGAACTGAATCTACATCAGCCATTGCCTTTTCATATGTGGTAGGATCAGATTCAGATTCTATGGAGATAGCTTCAAAAACTTCTCCTAAGAACATGTATCTATCAGGCTAGCTGATAATCCTCCTACTACGACGAGGTACTGGTGCGAAAATGGGTGAAGAAGTGGTATTTTCTTGATTTACATCATTATCAATTGCGGGTTGGACTGAGGGCTCTCCTTCTATCTCTCTCAGATCTATCCTTCCCTTAGGTTTATGGTTCATGATATAATCATCCTCCAAGAAAATAACATTTGTACTAACAAATACTTTCTATTCTCTTGGATCATAAAAATACCATCCATAAGTACCCTTTGGATACCCTACAAAGTAACATACTTCCGATCTAGAATCTAACTTGCTCAATTTTCCTTTCAGAACATATGCCGGACACCCCCATATCCGAAAATGTTACAAAGATGGCTTGCGCCTAATCCACATCTCCCATGGTGTCCTGGTATTAGATTTAGTATGTACGCAGCGATTTCTAAAGCATAACCCCAAAAGAATAATGGCAACTTCGAATTACTCATCATCGACCTAGTAATGTCTAAAAGAGTCCAATTCCTTCTCTCCGCCACACCATTCTGCTGAGGCATGCCAAACTGTGATAGAATCTCATTCTGTATGAGGTGATCAATAAACTCATTAGAGAGGTACTCATCACCTCGATCAGATCGAATGACCTTGGTATGTGTGCCGAATTGCTTCTCCACTTCAGCCCTAAACTCTTTGAACTTTTCAAAGGCTTCAGATTTGTGGTGCATCAGGTACACATATCTATACCTAGAGTGGTCATCAGTAAATGTAATGAAATACTCATAACCACCCCTAGCTCTAATATTTATTGGTCCATACATATCAGTATGAACTAATTCCATCAATGCATTGGTCTTATTGCCCTTCGCGGGAAAGGGCATTTTGGTCATCTTACCCTCTAAACAAGACTCGCAGACTTCCATTGGTTCGGGAACCAAATCGCCTAAGACCCCTTCTTTGACTAGTCTGTCAATCCTATTTAGACTGATACGGCCAAGCCTTATATGCCAAAGCCTTGTTGGATTAGTGGAAGGTTCTTTTCTTTTGGATGGTACAGTTACCACTAAGTTAATAAGTTTCATACAAGAATCTTTAGAAATATTAGGAGTAATCACATACAAAACATTTGATTTAACACCAGAACATATAAAAGAACTATTTCTTTTAATCACAACTTCAGTTCCAAAATGAAAAGAATAACCATGATTCGCTAAATTAGAAACTGAAATTAAATTACGTCTCATTAAAGGGACGTAAAGCACATTTAATAAAATCAAAACTTTATTGTCTAGAAATTCTAAAGCTACTACTCCTATAGCAACCACTAAAACGGTTGCGCTAGAAACTAGAGTCAGCACAATCTCCCCATCACTGCATTTCCTGGTTGATCTGAACCCCTGTAACGAATTACAGATATGGTTAGTCGCACCAGAATCAATGAACCAAGTGTTTGAAGTATCCGTAATAAAACTTACTTCAATCACATGTGATTCAATCATACCTTGAACTCTTGTAGTTAAGAATTCTGGACAGCTCCTCTTCCAGTGAACCTTCTCACCACATTGGAAACACTTTCCTTTGCCTTGGCCACCTACCTTCCCTTTGCCCTTACCTTTTCCCTTAGATTTTGTAATCTTAGGGACCGGTCTAACACTTGGACCACCAGTGCCAGCCTTCTTATTCCCTTTCTTTCCTTTCGGTGTAGATCGGGAAGAGGAAGAGCTTTTCTCAATGTTCAAAACGTTGCCCACAGGTTTGATCACCCCTTTCATTGCCAGTAAAGAACTCATTAATTCGCTCTTTGAGAAATCTAATTTATTCATATTATATTTTGGTTTAAATTGAGCGAATGACGACGACGGTATAATTGAGGATCATACCAACTTGGGTTTGTGCGTCAATGTTAGCACCTAAGGTCTCCAGCTCGTTCAAATAACCAATCATTTTCAAAATATGTTCTTTAACTGGAGTCCCTTCCGACATCTTAGCACTCATTATCTTTTGCATATCTACCTGTCTGGCAGGCCTGCCATGCTCCCTAAACATCTTTTTTAGGGATTTGATAATATCACTGGCAGAATTATTCGACTGGTATTTGGTGTTGCAACATGTTAGCCATAGAAGCCAATATGTAACAACGTGCCATCCCATTCGACTTTTTCCATTAATCGAACTTGCGCTTGGTAGCTGCCGAAACATTTGCCGCGGGTTCTTCGGGGCATGGGGTGGTAAGGACATATATGTGATCCTCCGCAATTAAAACAATGTCGAGGTTTCATTTCCATTCAGTGTGGTTATTTCCGGTTAACTTGTTTTGTGTAAGTATGGTGGCAAGAGGACTAAATGCAAATCCAGACATGATGATTTACTGAAAAAAAAAAATCAAAACAAAATAAATGTGGATATCATAATTTGACAGTTTGAAATAAAAGAATCCTTAAAACTCTTATTTTTAAAACAAAGTTGTCAGAATATCGAAACTCTTATTTTTAAAACAAAGTTGTCAGAATATCGAAACGAAAGAATAAAGCATCTGTGTAGTAATCAATGTTCGATCTTTCGATTTATCATGACATATCAGCTATGCAACTCTTGCAAAACAAGTCATGACTCCCGAACCTATTTTATCTCTAAGTTTCTGAATAATGTTCCGTGTGGGATCCCTTATCCATAGCTTAGCTAGTGTGTACCATTAACTAGGATCCAATCACAATCGTCTCAAGTAGCGCCTCCGTGTAGAGGTCACCCTCTAACACGTCTGATTATCCTATCCATAGGAAGTTCACATCTAGTAGCCAATGAGTAGTGTATCCTTTGTATGGAATGATCACTCCTGGCGAGGTGACACAGAATGTACTACTCATCTTACAGTGAACTGTTAATGGAAGATCGTGGGTGTTATTAATAAGATCCTCTCCTACTAGATTTGGTAAATAAGGATTTTACTTTTTGGAAAAAAACAATGTTTCTACACATTACCCATAAACATCTAATGTTTACTAATGCATTGAAACGGTTTTTGAATTTTATTTTAGAAAACTTCTTTTAAGTGCATGCAAGTAGTAACAATGTTTAAAACGCTAATCACAAACCAAGCACATAAAACAAAAAACTAAAATGAAAAATAAAGGCATTCAACAATGGCTCTATCTCCCAAGGCTAGCTAAATCTCCATAGAACCTCCTTCTTGGTTTGATCACCTCCAGCTCCATCTTCATGGACAACGGCTCCTTGCTCCATCTTCATGGATTTTCTAATTCTAATACATTGGTGCTATGCTTCTTTCGAAGCTTACAATTTATCTAGAAAAAGAAATAATAACAACCAATGTTTATTAATGCGTTGAAATGGTTTTTTGAATTTTTTTTTTTTTTGGAAAACTTATTTTTCGTGCATGCAAGTTATAATAATATAATTAAATGCTAATCACAAAACAAACACATAAAACAAAAAATGAAAATGAAAATAAAGGCATTCATATGCCTCTATCTCCCATGGCTCTATCTCCATAGAACTTCCTTCTTGGTTTGATCGCCTTCAGTTCCATCTTCATGGAAAATGACTTACTCTTCCATTTTCATGGATTTTCTAATTCTATTACATTAGTCTTTAACCTTCAACCGATCGAAGTATCATCGATCAATCAAACCTTCGATCGATCGATTTCAATCGATCGAACTTGCCTAGACTTTAATCGATCTAAACCTATTCGATCGATTGAACCTGTCAAGACAAGATCCTCTTGTGCCTTTCCAAACATCCTAGCGGGGCTAAGAGTGGGACCTCCTAGGATCTTTATTGTGCTCAGACCAGTAGTTAATTCCCATGACCAAACTCTTTGACCAGCAAACTAACCAAGTGATCAGTTAACGTTTACTCCACTATAAAACGATAACTGAACTCCAACGCAAAATAACATATCTGAAGCAGTAACTAGACTTGTATGTTGTACTAATGTCCCTCTACCGTCAACATTCGTAATCATATTCAGGTAGTCAGATAAACGGTTACTGTCAACCTGATTCATGATTACTTCTTGTATTCCTTGAGTCCCATTCACCTTTCATGATTACCAAACATATTGATAACTACTTATCAACAAGACTGCAGTTCTCAGTAATCAACTTGGTGACATTCTCAAGGGAATGCTTACTCTGAATCAGAGGGTAGTTTTATCTTGACAATATATGTTCACAACCCTATGAACATGATATACTCAAGATACCCAGGTGTTGATCTTCTATAGACTTCACTGATTGGTAAGTCAAAGCAACCATATCCATAGTAAGTATTCATAATTGTCTCAAGATTGAGAACACGTACCTATACAAGTTATGAGTTCCTATCGACTGTTTGACAGTATTGAGTGTCAATATGAAAGCTCAGGTCCGTCGATGCACTATAAACACTAGCATATTAACTAAGAGTTATACTCTAGTGATTAAGATTCATCACTCTATCCAATGGTAGTTAATCATGCTACAGTGTATACCTGATGAGATATCCAGTTTCATCATCCACTATGACAAGCTCTAAGTATCAAAGAATAGTAATTTGTATCTCATTGTATGCATCTCATACATACACGAATTACTTACTATGATACTTAAGGATTAACAATCATCTCATGAAAGAAACATACATAATGAAATGTAAAGCTGATATCCATATATTAAAATGCTAATGTCTCATACATAAAGTAATGGTTTGAGGGCACAAACCCAACAAATATGGCATGAAAAATGGACATGCCAAAATTTGGCATTGTTGCTTTTTTTTGGCAGGTCAAAATGGGGTGTCTACAGGCATGACATATGGCATGGGGTTGGAGCAGCCATGTTTGCTGTTCATGCTATAAAATGGGAGGGTAACTTGGGGCACATAAGAATCTCACAAAAATAAGATGCATAAATTTTATGTATTTATCTCTCTCTTCTATGGATTCCACAGATACTGTGGACCCCATCGGGAGAGAGATAGGCACAGTATCTGTGGAATCCACAGAAGAGAGAGATAGATACATAAAATTTATGCATTTTATTTTTGTGAGATTCTTATGTGCCCCAAGAGTTATCCAATATGGAATTGGCATAGCATATGACATGGGATTGGAGATGGTCTAACAATGTTGGATGCTTCTACACCTGAAATCTCTCTCTCCTTTGATTTCAAATGTGACATCCATCTTAGACTCTAGTGTATGCTCTTAGTAGCAAGCATTCGACAAAACGGCTTTGTGTGTAGCATTTCTCACTCCCACAGCTTTGTGTGTACCGCTTTTCCCTCAAACGACTTTGTGATGGCCTTTTATTTATCTCCACGACTGCACGCACCACAAAACATATCCTACAACTAAGCTTAAGTTTAAGCAAAGTTTCGGTCCATTACTGTGGATGATCTAAGTATCCCTTAGTGGTATTTCTGTAAGGGATAACTAACTTTCAGTCTATTTTTTGTCTAGAATTTAAAAGCCCGTCTATTACTTTTTGAATAATGCCGAGACTAGAGTCCGATCTGAACCTTCACTTTCACCTGAACCCTCGATGTTTAGTGAAGAACAGCCAACATGTGAATGCGAATTTGAAGGTTTCTTTTACTTGCGATCAATCTAGTGAGCTCTTTCACCCCCATAGTAGGGCTTTAAGTTCAGACTGAAATCTTTGTCTTTCTGGGCCTTAGTCGATGAAGGAGAGCGAAGCGACCAAAAGAGGAAGAGGGCGGTACCTATGAGTCGCCGGCTCATTCTTCAACAGGTACGCGGTCAGAGCCCCGGGCTCCTCCCACTACTTGGGAGCTTACGGTTTCATGTTAAAAAATATCAACTTTTTTTTTGTAAAATTGAAAAGTTATCAAATTTTACATGACGTATTAGAGCAACTCTTCGAAACATTGGGAACAACTCTTCTGAACGCAAAGAGCAACTCGTTTCCAAATCGGGTGCAACTCTTGATAACGTTGGGAGCAATCATCAAATATTTTGGTGCAAGTTTATTACGTTGAAAATATAAAATAGACTAAAACATATAATAAATATTCATAAGTTGAAGTTTAATTTTAATTTTGTTGATGACCTTTTAATTTTTTTTAATCATTATTGACATTTTTTTAATTTAAAAAAAAAATACTAAATTAACTTCTAAATTTCATATAACAAGTTGACTGAAATGTAAGATCCCTTTTTGTAATTAGATTCAAGGGATAATTAGCTTTCAATCTATTCTTTATTTATTTGTATAGAATTTAAAGTCAGTCAATTGCTTTTTCAAAATTAAAAAAAAAAAATCAAATTTATTTTTTTTAGCAAAATTTAAAAGTCATCAAATTTTTCATGACGTTGTGGAGGAAGTCTGCGAAATGTTTGAAGCATTCGTTACAAAATTTTGGTACAAGTTCAAAAATTTGAAAATATAACGTAGAATAGAACACAAAATAACTAACCAAAAGTTGACATTTTTTAATTTTGTTGACGACATTTTAATTATTTTTAAGTATTGTTCATATTTTTAAAATTTTAAAAATGTAGTCGATTGACTCTAAATTTTTATTTAAAAAAAATTGACTGAAATGAAATTATCCATAGGTTCAATGACCAATTCTTAATGGGCGAGGAAGCACAAATCCCAAGTAAAAGCCTTGGGTGACTCCTTTTTACTACGCAAATCTTTTTCACTCTGCTTTTGCCTCCTTTCCGGGCTCCCCTCTCTCTCTCTCTCTCTCTCTCTCTCTCTGTGGACGTTCACCCCAACCACCCTTCATTACTCCTCCGTACACACTCACTTCCATTCCACCAAAAAAAACCTTCCCATTTTTTTAAATGCTGGCTTCCCACTAACTACAAAGAGAAACATAATTAAATGCACAGAACATTCAATTAGCGGTTTTCAGCTAACTGGTTTTCCGGTCTATGTCCGCCGGAATACCACTCACCACTCACTCTGTGTAATAAGAAGTCTTTGAACATGTGAAGCTGAGAAATGGGTTGCGTCCTTGGTAAGAGAGCCGCCGGAGAAGGCCAGAGGGACATCCGCCGGAGACCTGACGATGACTCACACCCTCGCCGGAGAGTCCAACAACAGTCCGAATCTGGTAGAGACGGCGTTAGGGTTAGCAAGGACGGAGCTGAGAGGGAGGAGAGAGAGAAGATCCGCCACTCCGGCGATTTTACGGCGCCGGACCGCCGTAAATCGAAGCCGGAGTACTGCCTGAAATCCGCCCAAGGTTGGCCGTCCTGGTTGTGCGACGCCACCGGCGACGCCATCAAAGATTGGACCCCTCGCCGCGCTAACACCTTCGAGAAACTCGATAAGGTACTTCCAAACTACAATCTCTGCATATATATCTGTGTACATATATATATATATATATATGTATATATATCTACTGATTGACTTTATATATGTACTGATTGACTTGCTAAATTGAATAACTCCCAAAACCCCAATCTACAATCTCTGCATATACAAATTGCTGTACATGTATATACACACAAAAAGCGCGCGTGAACAAACAATTTTTATACTGATTGACTTGCTAAATTGATTTATTCAATTTGGTTGTTTAGATTGGACAAGGGACGTATAGCAATGTATATAAAGCGAGAGATCTAATTTCAGGAAAGATTGTGGCATTGAAGAAGGTTAGGTTTGATAATTTAGAGACAGAGAGTGTGAAGTTCATGGCCAGAGAAATACTTGTTCTCAGGAAGCTAAACCACCCAAATGTGATAAAGCTTGAAGGCTTAGTTACATCAAGAATGTCTTGTAGTCTCTATCTTGTGTTTGAGTACATGGAACATGATCTCGCCGGCCTCGCCGCCGTCCAAGGTGTCAAGTTCACTGAGCCACAGGTCATCTCTAATCCCAATTCCTCTGTAATTCAAGCTACACGTATATGTACATGTGTATATATGCATCTAACTTGGTATTGACATTTCTAATTGAGTGTGTTTTGCTTTTGGATAATTGGGTTATTTATGCTGTTTTAATTAACTATTCTGTGTTTTATGTTACTACTAGACCTATATGGCTTCTTTGGGCTCAGTCACCCGATTCACAACTAAGGGCTTTTGGATATCCAACTTTCTGTTTTATGTTAATTATGTGTGGAGCTAATACTGGGATGCTGTGCTGGATTGTTTTGGGGATGTAGCTTCAGCGAAATTTTATACACTACATGACTCCATAGGATCTAGACATAAAGTGTTGCTTTCTATTTCTGCATATAAACCTTCTGTTCAAATACTGTTGCAATTAATTTGGGGTTTGGGAAAAAAAGTAAATCTGGAATTAACTACTGAAACTGAAACCCCAAATCACAATTACGCATTTCTCCAAAATAGTGCAAAATTGACTCTTTGTTCATTGTTCTTGAAAGTGTTTTCTTGGATATTGGCTGGCATGTATTCTTTATATGCAATTTTCAAAGTCTCTATTCAAATTTTTTGCAAATGACTTGGCTTTATTTCGTTTTAGTGATAGGTAACTTTGAAATTGGCTATTGAATTCTCTATCACTGTTTTCTGCTGCATTTCTCCAAAATAATTGATGCAAAATTTATTCTTCATGAATCATTACTCTTGGATATATTACTTCAATTGGCTGGCGATGCTAGCTTCATTCCCCTATATAGCGCTAGTTCTTCAAGAATGTGTAGCTTTACTAGTATGTGCATTGATATCACGTCTCATTGACATTTGACCTTGTCTTATCTCAATTTCAATCTATATTAAAGCTCCATCTCTGAAATATTAGTGCCTATACGGTGACGTCTCCAGGAACTACTTTTTGTTTTCTTTTTATAAACTTGAAAACTTAAAACCTTTCTTTTTTCCTTTCTTTTCTTATTGTTAAAAAAACGGAAACGACTACCAAACCTTTTTTTTTTTTCAAAAAGTAAAAAGTAAAAAGGGAAACGATTACCCAACACATTTTCAGTCTTTGTTCTAAAAAAAAGTGGAGAAAAATTGAAAATTGAAAACTACAACATTACCAAACGGGCCCTTAGCTAATAATTGTGGTTTTCTTTAAGTCAAAATCGTCGTCCAAGAGATTGCGCGGGCATGTATTCACCATGAGCTGCAATGGTCTACCTTGAGTTGTATACAGTTTGAATACATATTACACGTGAGGCCTTTTTATTTCTATATATATATATATATATTTTTTTTACAGGTCAAATGCTATATGAAGCAATTACTGTCTGGGCTTGAGCACTGCCACAACAACGGTGTATTGCATCGTGATATAAAGGGTTCCAATTTGCTCATTGACCACGAAGGAATCTTGAAAATAGCCGATTTTGGATTAGCTTCTTTTTATGATCCCGAGCACAAGCAGCAAATGACAAGTCGTGTTGTCACCCTATGGTATCGACCA